>CM064887.1:21364412-22648814 GCA_030347415.2 Decapterus maruadsi | reverse complement strand
TTTGTGGCAGAAGGACGTCCACAGGAGTCAGTGGGAGTTGCACCATTTCTGCACAGTAGTAGAGGAACATCACGACTCCCTCTGTGCCTTGCACATCCTGAAACAATCCTGCTATTGTCAGCATTTTCCCTCCCAAACAAGACTTTTGGCAACAACATTGGTTACCTGCCAGACAGAATGATACTGTAGGCAAACAATGTCAAAAAAGAAAAAGTCCTGCACACCTGAGAAGAAGTGACAGGTGCGTAGGAAAGAGACTGAGGTACAAATGGTAAAAAATAAAATAAAAATAAAACTCCCACAGCCTCACAGAAACAGTATTTAGTAAAAAATGGGTTATACAACCCGGACTAGCTGCTTTTGCACGATTTTTTTTCCTTTAATTTGCACTCAGACGGACCAACTTAGCATCCATATGCCACTTCCACCACATTCGACCGACAGCTGACAGTGATTTTCTACCATCAAGCCTCCAGCAGAAGCGCCAGAGCAAAAAATCAAAACCTGACACCCCCCTGAAAAAAAGTGACTCTGGTGGAGAAAAGAGCAAAAAGAGGGATTGATAATAGCGAGAGCGAGTGAAGTGCTTTGATTCCTCGGTGCTCGTACGGACAGAGCCGCCTCCTGAATGTGATGGTGCCGGTGCTCGCTGAGTGGAGTTCTGAGCACATCCAGCCCTCTATAATTACAGAATGTCAACTTTGTTCATGCTTTCTGCTCTGACCTTTTTACAATGCTAAAAGTGTGCCCTTTAACCAGATGGTGAGCAGTTCTACTATGCTGAACACATGTGAGAGCCTGGAACTAAATACGCCTTGGCTCTTTAGGGCAGAATGTGAGTTATTAAATTGTTCTATTACGGTAACTTCTTCTCCAAAGGCGAGGGAGTTAATAACTTTGAAAAGGAGATACGTCTTCTATAGCGTCTGCTGTCAAACACCTGCAGGTGTTATGGTACAGAATGAGACTTATATGCAGCAGAAGACGGGCAAGGTGGAGTAATTCAAGCAAATAGCCAAGGTTGGTTGCTGATGGAGAAAGGACAAAAAGGTAAGAAACACACATCTGACACCCTCATGCCCTTATAAAACAGAAAATGACTCCTGACATTTCAAAGCAACAGCTCTGTTTTCAACTAGCAGCCTGAGTGTTTCTCTCTTCTTCTTTTTTTTTTTGTGTCGCGTGTTTTTTTCTCCCTCATTTTCCCCAGTTGACAAAAAAAAAAGTAATGTTTCTTTATAAATGGACCAGTGATTTCAGATAAGGACTGTGAAGAGAGCAGGTAGAGCAGATATAAATGGAGGGGAAAATAAAAAAATAAAATGGAACAAAAAATAAAAAAAACCCACCACCGGCTTAGAGAAACCTCACACACGGTGCACAAAGAGGACGTGAGCCCGAGAGAGGAGGATAATTTCAAGAGGCAATCTTTAGAAGAAAAAAAAAGTGATGCATGTTTTTCTTTCTTGTCTTTTTTTGTGTTTGCATGAATATCCATGAGATACAGTCCATTCAAAAAGGTGCAAATAAGGAAAAAGACGACGACATCTGCAATGTGGCTGCTTGTTCTGGGGATGTGTGCGTGTATGTGTGTGCGTGTGTGTGTGTAGGCTTCATGTGGAGCTGTCGGCCTGGTGCCATTTAAATGTTGGCATTAACCGCGGCCGCTGTAGCTGCATCAATACGAACACACCCCCCCTCCCCTACCGGCTAATTGGGCAGCTGTAGATTGCTCATTGACTGGTGGTGTTATTGGGGGGGGGGGGCATGTGTTGCATGTTCGGGGCATGGCAGCAGCAATTAGAGGCTATGGATTTCCTAGGCAACGATCACAGAGGGCGCTGAACCCTAACCCCATCGCCCCGATCACCCGAGTCGATCACAGGGACCATCTATAGGAAGCCGGTCCTCACGCCGCGCTGCCACGGCGACAATCGTTAAACGCTGGGAGAGGTTTTCTCACCACCGGCTGTTTAGCTATGCATGTGCACCTGTGCGCCGACACATTGGCTTCCAATGCAACCGGAGGAGTAATTAGCTGGAAAACTTTCAATCGGCACTGACTGGCGCACGCAGGATCCAGCCAGGCAGCCGGCGTGGATGAGATGTTGCCGCGGCGTTGTTTTGTTCTCGCGCTGCCAGAGAGTTTACTGTAGGAAGGAGGTTGAGTCGGCAGCCAGATGGCCACACGCACACAGAGAGAGAGAGAGACAGAGAAAGAGGCCGGAGACAAAGCTCCAGACAGGCCACAAGACAGCGGCAGAAGACACGGAGGCCGATTAGAAATGTCACAGACTTCAGATGTGCTTCGGCTGCGCGGCCGGCCCGGCCTCCTACAGCGGATCCTCATTAAAGGAGGTCTGAACATGCTGTTCGCTCGCGCCGAGGCCAAACCGTACAGGACTCTGGTGACACCGGCTCCTCAGCGCCGAGTGGTGAACTTGACAGCGGGCGACAATGGGCTGCTAATGGGTCGAGGGCCTGGGAAGTAGGTTTAAGGGGGGGAAATGCTCGCGTGAGTTTATGTGTGTGTTTGTGTGTAGAGGTGTGTTTGTGTGCATGTGCAGTTGAACACGTCCAGTTTGTTCCTGCATTCAAAATAACACAATACAAAACAACAATAACTTAAGTAAAACAAGAACACAGAAGGTTGCAAAGTCTCTGGGTTTTTCAAAAACTACGAGACGAGGATCTCTTCTAGCAGCAAGCCGTGGCCGCCTCGACTCTAACGAGGCGGTGTCGACAAATGTAAAATGTCTTTTTTTTGTTTTTGTTTTTTTTTTCCGTTTTTTGATGAGTAGGGGTGGAGTAAGCACCCGCTGCGTCCCTCCCTCCCTCCCTCGTTCCCCTGCTCCCCCCTCCTCTGTGTCCAGTGTCTGTCATTCAGTTTGAGACGATTCCTGTAGGAGGAGAGAAAGGGTGTGGGGCGGGGGGGCGAAGGGTAAGCGGGCGGGGTGGGCGGGCGTCAGTCCTCCACAGACGACTCGGCCCCTCGCCAAAATGTTCCAAAAGTCCTGCGTCCCAGCATGCACCTCTCCCTGCCAGAGCGGAGCTGGCAGAAGTCTCTGAAGGAGGGGGCCGAGGCAGGGGGGGGGCTAATGGGAGAGCGTTGGGCTGGGAATGGTGGAGGAGGAGGATGGAGGAGGAGGAGTAGGAGGAGGAGGAGGGGGGGGCGTGGTCAGATACAGGTGGAGGGCTGTGCGGTGGGCTGCTGTTTGCGGTTCCTCAGGCCTCCAGACTTCTCCTTGTAGCCCACACACATCTGCTGAGAGACGTCCACCAGCGCGCTGGCCACGGCCAGACCTGCGCACACACACACACAACACAGCAGAGTTAGACAATATAATAATAATATTATAATAACAGATGTGTCACATGCTTAATCTGTGAATTCAAATCAATCATTTTGATCAGTTTGAATCAATTCGTTCATTCATAAAGTTGTCAAAACGTCTTCACACTAAAAGAACAGATTAGATCAGATTAAAGTGACTAAATGATAGCAGGTCATTCAATTTGTGAATAATAATGAAGAGGAAGAAGAAGAAGAAGAAGAAGAAGAAGAAGAAGAAGAAGAAGAAGAAGAAGAAGAAGAAGAAGAAGAAGAAGAAGAAGAAGAAGAAGAAGAGGAGGAAGAAGAAGAGGAAGAAGAAGAAGAAGAAGAAGAAGAAGAAGAAGAAGAAGAAGAAGAAGAAGAAGAAGAAGAAGAAGAAGAAGAAGCTTTATATAGCACCTTTCTTAACAAAGTTACAAGGTGCTGCGCAACAAATAATGAACCATCCCATTGAAAATAAAGTAAAAGTAGAAGAAAGCGAAGAAATTAAAATTTAAAAGCCCAACAATATAAAACAGGTGGACCCCTGGTCACCCAGAGGGTTAAAAAGGCTTTTTTGTAAAAGTGTCGTATAAGTGCAGTTGAAACAGAAGATCTGTGAGTCACTGCAAGGCCTGTAAGTACTGTAACAGCAGAAAAGCTATAAAAGTCTATATTGCATAGTAAAACTAAATACTGATAAAGATGCAAATTACTGTAGCTATTTAATGGCCAGGAAATCAATCATCATACAATTTAGATAACTCAGATCAATTGAATACACTTTAATGGTCACAAATTCAGTAAAGATATAAAGTTTATGTGTATAAAGCTTTTTAAACACTGAAATATGAGAAACACTGGCAGCCTCAATAATCCTGTAGAACTTGGAGCTTGTACTTTAATTTTAGAGCAATTAACGACTGTAATAATCTGACTGTGTTGCTGTGATCTATTGTTCTGACTTTATGACTTTTTGATTGACTTTAATTGATTTGGCTTTTATCCTCTTCACCGTTCTTCAGTTCATCTCTTCGGGTCTTTAAACTGCCATTTGTGTGAAAGCTGCAGGTGCTTCTTCCATTTTCTTTTATGCATCATCACAGCAGTCATTTTAATCAGCTGCCTCAGAAACCAAGAGCTTTTTCACGCTTCCTGGCTTTTTTTTTTTTTTTAAATTCATAATTTATGTCACTTTTTGGAGTGTGATTGTACATGAAACTGACAAACTGTCAGTGTGTGGTGTGAGACCCCCCCACACACACTCACATATGCAGGTTGCGAGATCACAGACTCACAACACAGGCAATCATTAACCGCACTTCGTTAACATTTATTAATACTCTCTGAGCCATGAAATTCCAATAAACTCCATTTATCCCCAATGATGGATGCATTTACTCCGATCAACTGCACATAGCCGACGGCGAAATCTAAACTCCGCGGGGAGAAGCCGCCACGGCTGGGATCATCACATCCTCTGAAATCACACAGCCTGACAGTCCTCGGCGGCAACAGGCTGCACATCTGAGTTTGCCGAGTGCACGCTTGTTTTGAATCATCTGGAAAAAAAACGAGGCTCGGATACGAATCAGAGATAATTTGCAGCTCTGACCTCCTCCTGGCTGTTTGTTTGGAGAGGTACAAAGGCGGCCATTTTGGGAAGAGCTTAAAGGGATAGTTCACCTAAAATTCAAATTTCACTCATTATCTCTCCTCAGGGTCGCCGGGGCGCTCCCTTAGAGATAGGGTGAGGAGCTCGGTCACCCGGGAGGAGCTCGGAGTAGAACCGCTGCTCCTCCACATCGAGAGGAGTCTGGCTCGGGCACCTGTCGACTAAGAGCTGGGAGAATTTTCAGAGTCTGGCCCGTTCCTTCTCTGGAGTTCGGCGGAGAGGGAAGTTTGGGGATCCCTGCTCCGACTGGTCCGGCCCCGGAAGAAGCGGAAGATGATGGATATTTGTCCATATGTCGACTAATGGTTGTCAATGTATTTGTCCATATAATGGTTGTCAATGGACACCAGGGTTCTTGGTCCAAAAAGACACACCAAAAAACATCCAAATAACTTCATACTGCTCGTCTGCAATGTCCCTCTTGTATTGAAGCCCTGACATGAGAAATTGTTCCAAAAATAATTAAATAAGTATATTTTAAGCTTATTTGTAGCGGAAGCTCCTAGTGTCTCAGTTCACTGCTCTTCCTGACCAGCGGAACAATTTCTCATGTGGGGGCTTCAATACAAGAGGGACAGGTATAAGTTGGTGTCCATTCACAACCATTATATGGACAAATACTGCTGCGCGGACCCCCCCGTAACTCCGAGAAGGAACGGAGGACTCTGAAAATTCTCACAGCTCTTAGTCGACATGAGGGTGAGTAGATAATGAGTGTGATTTCAATTTTGGGTGAACTATCCCTTTAAAACAGGAAACAGCTGTGCCACGAGGTCGCGACGCCGACGACACACAATCACATGCAGCCTGAGGAATGGAAGCGGATGCGGCCGCGTGGGAAACGAGTTAAAAGCGTTGTAACAGGAGAAGCTCAGGGGCACGAGGAGAGCACGGGCTCAACAGAAAGCCGCCCGAGGGAAAGTTTCACCAACAGCCGAGACGGTTTTGTTATGACAAAGCGACTATGTTGTAATTAATTAGGGCCCCGGGGCGTGCTGATGGTCTGGGGACGGCGACTGTGGGAGGCAAAGAGGTGGTTAAACGCAGAAATGAGGAGGGGGGTAAGGAGACAGGAAACAGGTTGAGTCCTTGAAGGAGACAGTGGAAGACACAGAAGAGAAAAGGTGAGTGAAGCGCTCAGTCCTGAGTCCCATCCCGCTGTCACGGAAACAAGGATAAAGAAAACAGATGAAGGATGGGGAGAGGAAAGTAAAGAGAGTGAGTGAGTATTGGATGAAAGGAGGCAACGGGCTCAATTCTCAGTGCTATCAAGCTGCACAGGAAGGAATGAAGAAGGAAGAGAACATAACATGTGAGCACAGGGAAATGCACTTTAAAACCCAGACCACACAGAGAGAGGAGGATGGAGAGAGAGGGAGGGGAGGGAGGGGGCTGCAGCAGGCAGACAGAAAGATGAGGAAGTGAGGAAACAGAGATGAGAGGAGAAGAAGAAGAAAGCAACGGGCTCCATCCTCCAGTTCAGAGAGGGAGGAGGGAAGAGGAGGAGAAGCATCTTTAAAACATGATTCATCATGGTCACATTAACACTGCTAACATCATACAATCACTGTAAACTAATCAGATGGTGCTAAAGGATGATTGGTGGCTCCTCTTTGACATCTGAGGTCCTCTGCATTAAAACTACGTTTCCCATCAGCCCAAGCTGTTTATTTGTCCTCAATTAAAACGACCTGAGTTTTGTTTTCATGTCTCCTTTCACCGAGTTGAAGAATGTTCTGTGAGATTAGATCAGGTTTCAAATGATGACCCCCCTTCCCATTGGGCAAACTATTAAACCAGTGGGTATTTAGCCAAAACTGTCTAAATAACCAGATGATGTGTCCTCATTCATGGTGGTTTTATCTAAATGCAGCAGGAGGAACAGACTTAGCGTTGCTGCTCTGGATAGAAACGTTCTTGAAAACCAGGAAACACCAAGTTGTGTTGTGTCGACAGTGTTTTAGGTTTGATCCGCTCTGCTGTGGACGTAGCCTAAAACTCAGCGTGGGATGGATCAGAAGAAAGCCAGTGAGGGAGCAATGGAAAAAAAAAAGAAAGTGAGACAAGTTAGCGGAGCAAACTGTCGGGCTCGAGAACCGTCTCTGTGCAACTCCAACAAAAGCTTGGTACAACAGACGGAGATCAAGGACAGACAGGAGAAGGAAGTGCACAACAATCTAAACAGAGATGGATGAAGGAGAAAGAAAGAAAAGTGAGTGAGGATTCAGCTGCAGCATCTTACCAGACTGTCCTGGAGGAGGGATGCCGCCGGTGCCCCTGGGTAACCGCACGAAGATGGAGAGCACGGCGGCTTTGTTGCCGAAGCAAGGCTCGAGGGCGATGGGTTTGGGGACAGACTGTGGAGAGAAAAAAACAAACAAAAAAAAACACTATTACACATCACAAGCTTCTCAAATCCTGGTGAACACATCATCATTTCAAAGACATGGATAATGGAGGCTTTGCTGTTACTGTTCTTTTCTGTGTCAGCAACATGCACGGCCGCCGCAGAGAAACCCTCTCCGTCCCCCTGGTGGGTTACACACACACACACACAAATTGACCCCCCCCTCCTCCAAAAAAAATAAATAAATAAAAACCCCAGTGTTCACAGTTTCAGGACAATGCTGCCTCGTATGCAGCAGCGCGCCGCGACTGGAAATCAAGTGGCGGCGCTGGGAGCGGAGATTTGTGTCAGCGCCGGTGCTGGCGGTGCAACTCCTGTCACCGCGGGCAACCAGACAAACCTGACTCTCTAATACCAATATCTCCTGTTTATCAGCAACTCATCCATATGTGGGGATGAGCGCCCCCCCCACATCATCCCTTCTTCTCTCACTGTAAACACTGGCCGGATGGGCTGCTGCCTGCTCGCCTCCTGCAATATTCATGGCTTTACTTCAGCTGAGGATATGGATATGGATAACACCGCCACCTCGCCTGCATACAGATACACATATACCTCCACATCTCTCTGTTTCTGTCTGTACTTTCGGTTCCTGAGCCGGACAGGAAGCTGCTGGGCCTCGGTATCGGCTGCTTCTCGACACACACTTGTCTGAACATACAAGTTCAATCCCTTCCCACGCTGGTCTCTATTCTCTGGAGAGTTGAGCTTAATGCCCCCAGTAGCAACACCACATTTTTATACCCACTGTACAGTATATACATACTCATACACACTTTCTGCCTTTTCACACATGCATTCATCACAGCTTCTCTCTTTCACCCACACACACACACACACACAGTGAGACACACAGTAAGTGTACACAAGGGAAGCGGGGCAGTAATGATATTCAGGCTCTGACCCATTTTACACATTTATTCTCTGCTGCGTCTCTCTGAGGCTTACCTTTCATACCAGCAGGATACACAGCCTGTCACACAGGTAGCTGGGGAAGTGGCACAAAGACCTGGAGGCGTGCATGTGTGTGTGTGTGTGTGTGTGTGTGCATGTGTGTGGATCTATGTATGTGGTGCAGCTGATGTTGTAAGTGAGGGGGGATCTCTATTTGTTTATGTTCTTACAGATCATGTCCGTTTATAGCACGTGCATGTGTTTGTGCAGCCGGCTGTGTTGCAGTACAACCTGACAGGGAAGGACGTTTTAGCCTCTATTATCTGCACTGTAAATATACACACACACACACACACACACACACACCTCAGGACATGAATGGGCTGGTACTTTTTATGTCAGTCTCATCATGTTTGAATAAGCTCCCAGATCAACTATTTCTATGACACCGTCAACACAGCTGAGGCTCCTACGACTTGAATCATGGGAAATGGGGTCCTGCAGTCCCCATAGACTCCAATGTTAAAACATCCATCACAGCAGAAACAAACATGTTTACGGCTTGGTCATGAGCTTCATGACGACTAAACACATATATTTGAATTGTATTGAGGTTTAAAGATTTGAATAACTGAGGATATGACAGGTATGCACCAAAATTTCGGCTATTTTTTGGATTAGCCAGGAGTTGCTGCCAAGATGGCAATGGTGGAGCAGCTCACTCTTAGATCCAAACCCACTCTACACAGTCTATGGTCTCCTCAGAGAAGTGGGCTATGTGGTAAATGTGGGTCAGAAGAAATGTAATGACAGTAAAAAAAGAGACGAAAAACCTTAAGCGTTTGGTTCTATTTGCAGCTGAGAGAAGCAGGATTGTAATTCAATTATCATCTCATATACACAAGGAAATAACATCAGCTCAATAAACAGCAACAGAATTGTGCCGTTAATAGTATGAATGAGCCAGTTTTCAGCCCTTGAGGGGATTTGTTTAATGTCAGATCAGTCTATAAAAGTTTTTTTTTCTTCTGTCTGTGGGAGGAAAAGAAACAATGAAAATGCTCTTTTAAGAAAACAAAGACAAACAAAGACACTCGGTAAGAACAGAAAACAAAAAAAAAAACTGAATAATCGTCAGACAATCAGTCTCCTTAAATTTTCCACTTTTCAGCCAAAGTGAAAAACCAGGAGGAGTTAATTCTTATAGGAAATAAGAATTAACCGAGACTCCTTATCTAAGAGCTCTGCTTGGATGCTGTTAGTCAATATATATAAGACACAGCAGAATTTCATACTCCATCTGATCAGTGATTAAACTGATGAGGAGACCAATTAGTATCTGCAGGGTTCATTAGAAACAGTTGTGGTGGAGGGGGAGGGGGGGGGGGGGGTTGTAATGTAGCTATCTGTGATGCTAATGTAATGAGACCTATGTTTGAAGACCAAACAGTCCTTATTAAAACAGACAGATAACGACAGCCATGGTAAAGATTTCAGGTCTGTTGGAGGCTCATGTGAACATTTGTGTTTATGCATATTTGGACAGAGAAGGTTATTAAAGGGATAGTTCACCCAAAATTGAAATTAAAAGACTTTTCCGTGGCTTCTCTGAGTTACAGAGGGTCTCGGCGCAGCAGTGCATGTCCATGTAACGGTTGCAAATGGATACCAACTGGATACCAAACAAGCTTGAAATATAGACTTATAAAAAAAATTTCGGAACAATTTTGCATGTCAGGGCTTCAATACAAGACGGACATCACATACGAGCAGCATGGAGGTATTTGGATGTTTTTTGGTGTGTCTTTTTGTTACGAAGGCAGTTGGTATCCATTTGCAACCGTTATATGGACATGCACTGCTACGCCGAGACCCCCTGTAACTCAGAGAAGCCACGGAGGAATCTGAAACTTCTCCCAGCCCTTAGTCGACATTGAGGGTGAGTAGATGACAGGTGCAATTTCAATTTTGGGTGAACTATCCCTTTAAGAGGTTGTGTGCATGGCCTGTGTAGCTCGCAGCAGTTTTTTAAGCCGTGTTGATCCTGGGCTCACACACATGCAGCATTACAGACCCCCCACCCATCCCTCTCAGAACTGACATGGGAATGAAGGGGGGGGGGGTTCAGATGCAGACAAATGAGCTTGTGGCGGGTCAGTCAGAGCGAGCTGCTGGAAAACGCTGCAGTCAAACCAACGCACAGAAAATAACAAGCACTCAGACACGTATTTGGATAGCGGAGTGATGTGCAGCTTCTCAACTCTGACACGCTGGGATTTTAACAATAAATCATCAACACACTGCTGCGACTTTGAGGAATGAGCGTGATTAATGTAAACAAACAGGATGTTGAGGGAGACATTGGGTCACTGCTTCGTCTCTGCTGTCTGCTTTTTAAAAAAAGACTAAATGAAGATAGGTTTGTCTCAGGGGAGGAGACACTTTGTCCTGTGTGAGACATCGTCCATCCTTAAGACATATTTCATTTCATCTCACCGTCACTCCTGTTTTATTTCTGCTCTCATCCGCTGCTCTCCTTGTGTTCAGCAGCATCAACATTACTTTTAAAAGAAACTTTAATCGCCGTGAATTATATATTCAAAATATAACAACAATAATTACCACAAACAAATAAGATTGACAGCTTCCAGCAGGCTGCTGATACAATGACGGATTCATCCTCCCGTGCAAAGCAACGAGAATGAAGAAGAAAGTGTGGACAGACAGGAGCAGCTTCTATGCACCAGGAAGTGGGAGGTTTAATGAACAATGTGGACTCATTGATGAGAAACACGAGAGCCAAAAATACCACAGGTGTGCGAGAGAAGCCACAAATCATTTTAACTGTGGTCTAATTTGTTTGCAGGGAATAAACACCATGAAGGTAATTTGTCTGCGACACCGTTCATCACAGATGCTTCACTTGTGTCTAATATTCCCTATGTGTCTAAATGAAAACACAACAGAGGTAATGTTTTATCTAACACCGACCTGCTCGGATCAACAATAACTGGTCTGAACAGGAAACAATTAGGTTTTCAGCCTTTACGTTATGTGACAAACACTTAGCACCTTACAATAGGAGCGGCTGTCAGGAGAGCACAATGCAACTCGATAGGACAAGCTGCAGCCAGGCAGCAGTGTCCTGACTTTATTACAGGGCTGAGGTATTCACCTGCATTAGCCGGACATAATAAGGTTATCAGTTCATCCTTCTTGTACTGGAGGTGGTTAAAAAAAAAGCTTCTGAGTGAAGACGACGAAAGAAAACAGTGTTGTTTTGTGGTGATATTGAAGAAGAGGTGCTCCACATTAAAGGTCCAGGGTGTAAAATCAAAAATCTAAAACATTGTGTGATATCTCTCCTTCTTTATTGGTTTATTCATGAACACAAAACTCTCTGGCTGGCTGGATTTTTTGTTCGGGCTGCCGTACAAACATGGCGGTGCAAGATGGTGACACTCTCTAAAGCAAGACCTTTGCTATATGTATAAAAGAAGAATTATATGGCTACGAAAACCAACCAAACTTTATCTTGTATCGATTATTCAATTATACAAATATATTCATGGGTAGTGTATTCAGATTTTGCCAATAAACCTAGCCAATTATTACACACTGGTCCTTTAAATTAGATTAATACATATATTTGATGCATGAACCACATGCACAGGTTTTCTTTGGGTGCTCAGTTTATAGCTGTGAGTGAGAAAGGTGGACTCCATCACCAAGTAGAAGGTGAATTATCTACTGAAGAACTGAAAAAAATTAAAACCAGTTTCCTATAATAAAAATGTTATTATATTTGTGTCCACCTGTTGCACAGTAGTAAAGACTTAAGCAGTTACATTCACAATCTCCTCCCATTTACATACATTACGTGTTGCCTACAGTAGGACTGATGTGGGAGGAAATGATCAGTGTTGAAAAAGGCGGTCATGAAATTAAACATATATAATCTTGTCAGAGGACCCTTTGGGACCCCGTCCAAAAGACTCTCCGATCCCACTCTGGAACCACTTTAGAGGCGCTCACGCAAGAGGTGGGAGTGAACCAGATGAAAGTATCCTAATTAAATACTGAAAGAGAGCAAATTACCATTTTGTTTTTCCATTTGACTGCAGCCAAAGCCAGTGGTGTCCCTCAGGGGCCAAGAACATTAATATCACTTACAGCTTTGTGTGATAAATGAGTGATGAGTCAATAACTGGATAAGACAACCCGGCTCTCCGTGTAAAGGATCATTTCTTTCCATTTTCAATATCATGCTCCTAGAACATCATTATGTGTGGCTGCGACGTGGATCTCTGAGAAATGGGAATTAAAAATACTGACAAGTGTTCAAATACAACATTAGGTGCTACAATATCACACTCGGCTAATTTTGCTTCCCCGATCTCTTGGTACAAGAGAAGAAACAATTATTTTGGCCTTGCCAGGAGCGGTCCGACCAGGCTCGGCTCACTCCGGTCCACGGGTCTGTTTTTGCCTCGAGCAAAATGTATTTCTTATCCACAATGTTTACAGTTGGAAAGATGAGCTCGGCCCGTGATAACCTGAGCACATCTGTACTCTTGAAAAAACAAATAACTAAAAGAAGAACAAGACTGACAGCTTTTAATTTTACAGCTTAGGGCTGTCATAAAACTCCTCTGCCAAATCCAATTTCCACTGCAGCAGCTGCAAGCTGCTCTTAGGTTCTTGTTTGTTTACATGCTCATTTCTCATTTTCTAACACCAGCATCTCTTATTCAAACTGGAGAGGGAATAGGCACTGCAAAAATAAATCTGGAAGTGGTGGAGGCTCGCTGTCAAGCTGATGTGCGGATGTGACAGGGGGATCATTTTGATTTTAACAAGCTCATTTCCTAATCGATTGCATTGAGAGTTCATCAGAAAGACTATTGTGTCCAATGTGCAACCTCAATTTCAACCTGAGCGTGCAAGCCAACCACTTCACTTCCTTTCCCATTTTCCACAAAAACAACACAGAGCACCCCCTAAAGAACACAGTTTATCTCCTTCAACACACATGTCCACTTTATTTTGGCCTGAGCAGTAATTAAAGCTGCAAAAACAAAACAAAACACCTTGAAAAATTCAATTATCCATCCTTTTAAACTCTTTGTGAATGTGATTTTTTTTCCCTGTCTCTTGCCTAAGATGTTCCCCAAAGGTAGTGTCTTTTCCCGCGGTCTTCTTCAGAGGCTGTGTGTTAATAACATTCCCCAGCAGATGCCTTTGTTTTAGAGCGCCGAAGCCCTCCCCTCCACTCCCGCCCGCCCAACCTCCTCTGGAGAGTTATCTAGACTGGCCAGGCAGAGCAGCGAAAGGTTTTGTTAAATTACCTCCAGTAATTAGCCCAGCACGTAGCATCGCTGCTGTGCCCACACACACACACACACACACTCACGCTGACGTGGGCATACGCTGCGGCTGCATGCTCGTCCGCTTTCATCCGTTGCATTCATCTCTACTTCGGCAGCAGTTTGGAGGGGGTGAACTCCCTGCTGCTATGACTCACCAGGTACAGACACTTCCACTGAGCCAACTTTGATGAGTTTTTCGTTCATTGGTTTCTGTTTGCCAAGAAAATGTTTAGTCGGCCTTTAATTCTAAACGTCGTATTGCAACAAATATAAACTGCAGAGGAACGAAGGGAAACAGGTTGAAGTGAAGGTTATCCGTCAAGTAATCGGAGGTGAAAAGGAGCAGATCTGGTCTTCTCTAAATTGGACAAATGAACTCATTTGTGCAGCAGGTTGTTGTTGAAGCGACACCTAGTGGTCATAGTAAATATGACAGGAGACAGGTTGGATGGGTCAACGAAATGCAGGAATATGAATATGCGATTCCCATGGTGAAACCAGTTTATATTCTATCCACGACAACAAAAATAATCTCATCCAGAGGAATTACTGACTTACTTTAACTCAAATTCCGATCTTTTCCTAAACCAAAACAAGACGTTCTTGTAGCATCTTTGTTTTAGTAACCCTGGTGTTAATGGTAGGTGCATTGGTGCTATTTCAGGAGACACTCCCATAGGTTATGATAACGCTACAATATAATCTGTTAGTAAGATCTGGCACCACGATCCATTGTTCCAGTTTTAAAGTGATCAGAGATTAGATGCATTATCTCCCAATCACATATCTTTAGTAGATCAATAAGAGCATCCCTACTATGGGTGGCGTGGTTTTTCTAGTTGTTCTTCCTGCTTCGGGCCACTTCAGAGTATATAATGCCCTTCAAACTAATGAAAACTAAGTCAACAGCAGCCACCTCCCAATATCTGTAATGAATGTCAGCAGGACTCAGCAGGTGAGCCGGTTCTCAGCTGATTCTCTGAGATCTGTGTGGAGCTAAATGTCTGATTACCGCGAACAAATAAAAACAAGGCTTCACGGACCTCTCGCCTCGCCTCGCCTCCTCTCCTCTCGCTGTGCTTCTCCTTCAACGAAAATTATTCATGACAACCGACTCACCAGTGGCTTCCTGCAACGTCCTGCTGCAAGTTTAACTGCAAACTTTTGCTGCCTCCTCCCTAAAAAACAACCGTGGACTCTCCTGATCCCATGGGCGACCACAGGATAAAGAAATCTTGCCACGAGAGACGTTATAAATAACAGAGATAATTTACTTCTAGTTATAAACAACACTTGAGACATTAGAGATGTAATTGTGTCACTTGTTGAAGGAAGTTGCTGCCTCACGTGCATCTCCGCAACTTCCAAATTTAAGTCTTTACGGCGCAGCTATCGCAGAGGAATGATCATAATTGAGCACAGCTCTGGTGTTTTGACCTTTGACCTTAGCTGTTCTTTGCCTGCAACACTCAACAGTCACTGAATTAAGGTTATCACACTCGCGCAATTGCTCTACAAATCTGCCAAATGCCTTCAGTTTGATGCGATACCCTGTGAGTGGAGCGAAGATAACGGTGCACCACAACCTACCATGTTAGATAAACCGGAGCTCGCCCCACCCCCTCCCCCAACTCGCCATTTTTCACATTGCATGTCCTGATTTTCTCTCGTCCCACGGTATCTATAAATAAAAGCAGAGCATTAGGCGTCACAAAGGTAATCATCTGCCCGTGAGGCTGGGCCCGCAAGCTCCATTTGGCAGAAGCAGAGTGAATATATCTCATCGGTGGAGCAAGTTTGGACTTCCCACCGAGGCTATAAACAACTTTAATGATCTTCAGCTCCGTGTGCAGAGTCTGGCCCCCCTGTACGCTCTGATCGTGGGTCTTAATACACTACTGTAGCGGCCTGATAAAACAGCATGGAAACAAGGGGAAGAACCTGCTCCGCGTCGCTCAATCTCCACGAGGAGATAGGATAGCGTGCGCTCACCGTCTGAGCTGGTGAAGGCACAGAAAGCTGAGGAGCAAGATCTAAATTGGATCTCTGCTCCTGGTCTGCTGCTGCTGCTGCTGCCGCCCTGACGGAGAGAAGGAGAGCAGGCCCGGGAAGAATGGAGGAAAAGAAGAGTCGTGGTGGGAGAAGAAAAGGTAAAGCCGAGATGGAGGAGGCGGCGTAGGGCGCCTGATTTCCACAGCAAGCTGCATCTTTTCTTTTCTGCACAACAGCACACACGGCAACACCCACACAAACATGCAGAGGTACACAAAGACACACACTCATACATACTCTCACACACACACGCACACACCAGAAGCAGCAGATAAGGCCAACGAAAAAAAAACCCAGACACCTGATAGGATCAGTAAAGTGCTAGTAAATTAGAGGGGAACACTACGGTGAAGTAAGGATGTCAGACAGGAGACGAGAGAGGAAGCAAGAAGATACAAAGACCAGAGGAAAGGTTCAAAGAAAAGTAAAGACAAAAGAAACAGGTTGATAAACAGCACAAAGAGGGGAAACTAAAAAAGAACCTAAAAATGAGGTGTGGAAATAAAGGAAAAACTAATAGAAGTAGAAGTAGAGAGATAAAAGAAGCAGAAGAGTGAGATGAAAACAAAATGAGGTGCAAAGGGGAGAAAAAGACGGAGAAGATGAGAAACATCAGAGATGAGAGGAGAGGAGGGAGGAGAAGTGAGAGGAGGAGGGATAATTCCTGTCGGAGCGGCGGTTTGATTAGCCGCTGATCTTCCCCAGGGGCCCCGCGGCCTCTGCTGGGGAGTAACCTTGTGTTTGGGAGCCCGAGCGCCCCTTGAGATGCATGGCCCCTGTCAGAGACGAGGGGCCCCCAGCCACGCTGCGGAAACAGCCCTATAATTCTGCACTACATCTGCATTCAGAGGTCATTCATCACAAAGTGCACAGTCACAGGTACGCCCGCCTACGGCCCCCCCACCCCCCCATGTCTGCCGTATACTCAACTGCAATTTCTGTAACTCTATAACTAAATGTTCTCTGCTGCTGCCTCCGTGCACAGTATCTGCATTTAAATCTGCTCTAACCTGCTGCAACTCCACCGGCGCCTCCAACTCTGCTCTATAATTAAGTCTCCAACTCCGACGGCTTGATATTTACCTTTAAACACAATTTCTAACTTCAACAGACTCTGTTCCCTTCTGTTAATCTGATATTGCTCTACAGTACAGTGAAATCCACTGTAGTTAAACTTTAATTTTGCAGCTATAGATCTCTTTGTGAGAATCAAACCCAAACAAACAGCCAGAGAGTCACCACCTGATGCTAAAGACTACAAGCCTGGAAATGAAAAAAACAACGGACGGACGTTGGGTTCAACGCTCCACCTGCTGGAGACTCCAGCTGCTGGTTGCACTACACAAGTGAACCTCCCCACCACAATGTTGCTGTTTGAATTGCATTGTGGTAGGTTTTAGAAGGGAATTCTGCATTCAAAAAGCTGCAGTTCTCCGGTAGGCCACTAGGGGCTGGGACCAAAAGTGAGCTATTCTCCATTGAGCCCCATGTTAAAATAGCCGACTTTACAGCTTTAAAAAACATATTTACAGCCTGGTACATTTTATTTTTTTGGTCTCTACCGATAGTTTCCACCTCCGTGAACAAATTGGGGCATGGAGTGACAGGTTCACAGGCAGTTACCGGCCGCTAGCTGGTTGCTTCAAGTTCAGCGGGCGAGTTCTTGGATGGAAAACCGCAGCATCACCTCCAAATATGGAAAGTAGACTCCCACTGAAATCCAAGATGGCGCAGTTCAAATGCCCATAGTAGGATCACAAAACAGACTCCCCCAAACCAATGAGTGACGTCACGGGTGCTAGGTACTAATTTTTTACAGTCTATGGTTTTAATATGAGAGAAGACGGCGCCATGGAACAACACATTGACTTTGTGCATTTGGATTTGCACTGAAAATCCTGTGCTACATGAGAGGAGGGTAATGCAACGGGGGCCCCATCAAAACACAGATAAATACTGTCAACACACACAGTTGGTCAGTTTATCACAAGAAATAAAAGCCTCGTAAATTGGGCATGTAGTTGATTTGATTTGATTTAATTTGATTTGCAGTGCTTTTCTGTTCTGATGAGCTGGAGGTGAAAGTCATTTTGTTCTGTGGTGCTCGCCGTGGGGAAAGATTACACTGTAAAGAGCAAACAAAGATTTCACTTAAAATTGAATCTTCCTCAGTATATTTTAAAAAATTTTGGTGGGTGAAGAAGCGTCTGTTTTTTATTCTAATCATCACCGTGTTTCACAACATCGATTCTTCTGACTGTGACTCCACCGAGCACCGAGGACGGCTGATATTTCTTCTTTTAGTGGAAATGCTTTGTTTTCCTCACTGTATAAATATGATGTGTCCTGTTTTCTTAATCACAAGATCCCCCCAGTACTGAAGCTGTGTCTGTGTGTGTGTCGTCTGTCTCGGCCGAGATAATTGAACACAGTGACGGAGGATGTGGTGAAGAGTTTAAGAAATAGTTCCTACAAACTGTGCACGCTGAAGCTTTTGTATTAATCAGAGCAGCTTGGACATACTGTAGTTCCTGCCTGGAGAGATGGTTTTTTTTTTTCTATTTCCCAAAATGCTTTGAGCATCACAAACAAAAGTTGTACTGGTCTCCTTGTGCTGTTACTGAAGTTTCCCAGAAAGATATCTGCAAACCTCTGCACGGCTGTAAACCAATACTAGTGAGAAATTGTGTTTCACTGATTTGGAAGTACAGGAAATCTGATTTCCCTGAAGCATCGTGATAAACAAAGAGCCGCAGTTTGAAGAAGACAGAACTTGTCTTTCTGTCTTTCACTCTTTATGTTGCTCTCCTATATAAATGGACGAGGTCCAATCTGCTGCTTTTTTTTCCTTTTTTTTTGACAGAACTTTTTTACCTTCAGTTTCTGCCTGTACTTCAAACACGCAGATGGCTGGATGGACCAAAACAGCACTGTTTTTGCAAGATGAGTCATAACTTTAATAGTGCCCCTAATGTTGCCAACAAACATTTCCATTTCCTGCAAGTAGGCGTTTATTTATTTATTTTTTTCCACATGAAGAATCTCTCTGTGTTAGAATAAAAAACTTGCTGCTTATTTCTGAGCACAGTCTTAATCTACATTACCTTCCTCTCATCTGCATGTGTTTAACTTCAGGGTTAACTGAATTCAATCCCATTAGAATTCACTGCCTACCCACAATAACTGGCTGCAACTGGTATAATGTGCTGCGTTACTCATCAGCGGCCCACTTTCATCAGCGTTCGGCCTTCGCTCGGGCCCGCCAAGTGTACACTGCGTTGACCCTCATTAGGTGTACTAGACCTGCGCTACACTTCAAACTCTCCTCTCTAAGTGAGCTCAATTTTAGATTCCTTGGCTCGCTGCAAACTCACAGAACCACCTCAAAGAGTTCAGGCTCAGAGATGACGTGAAACAGATGGTGTGAGGAATATCTCTCGCTTTTAGTGGCTGTAATCACAGAGACCACTGTCGGAGAGGCCACGCGGCTCAGATCCCGCTCCAGAGAGAGAGAGGATGAGTGACAACGTCCATGAAAGATGACGTTTCCCTGCTCAAGACCCTGACTAAAAAAAGAAAGAGAGAAAGAAAGTGGGTGTCTGCGGCGGCGGCGGTGGCGAGGTGGTGAAAAAGGTTGCGCTCACCTTGACGTTTCCTCCTATCAGGTCAGGCGGCTCTTCGTCCGTCTCCAAGGCGACGTTGATGGTGGCGAAAGGCCGGCTCGCCATCTGCTGCATCTCCCTCAGCAGTTGCTAGGGAAAGAGGAGGAAGAAGAGGAGGAGAGCGAAGGTCACTGACAGGTAAATACACACACACGATGTCCACTGTCTGTTCTCCAATCAGCTGCCCAGTGGGACTCCAGTGTTTGTCTCTGGAGGCTGAGTGCAAGTTAATAAAACATGGGGACATTGTGCAAGTGTTATTCACACACAAGTGCATACAGGGACCAAACACAAGACCGAGATATCATGAAGTTTATATGACTAAAGTGTTTGCAGACAGAGGCTTATGCAAGTTTTTTCCTTATAATATTAAATATTTTGAGGCTCTGCTTTGGTCTCCACCACCTATGCAGGAAAACAATAAGTTAATGCAGTTTAACCCATTTAAACCCTAAAAAATGACTTAAGACTGATGCACAACACATCACAGAATTATTTTTAACTAAGGCTAGAAAGCTTTTGAGGTGCAGCAAAATTTCAACTACTTTTTTTATTAGCTGCCAGTAAAAATCATGTTTTATACACTTCTTTTGTATGAAAATGCCAATCTGTGCTTGTCAGATGAATATAGTGAAGTGAAAATGCATCGGTGTAGAAATATAAATGACTATATAATGGAAACAATCCAGTAAAGCACAAGGACCTCTAAACTGTAAGTGCATAAATGTACTTAGCGGTAACTTTCCACTACTGCAAAGTGGAGGCACCGTCTCACTTTGTTCTGATTTATAACGTGGACCTTGGCCAAAGGATGAGGAGGAGGAGGAGGAGGAGGAGGAGGAGGAGGTGATTATGAGGGAGCGAAGGAGGGGAAGAGGAGAGGACGGCAGGGAAGGAGGTAGAGGAGTTTGAGGCAAGCCTGAGACCACAGTAAAGAAGACGATGTAGCTGCATCTTCGCCTGTCAACGAGCTGTGAATAGAGAAACAAACGCTGTCAAAGTGTGCCGAGACACTAAGACCTGAACACCAGCAGCGAGAACCTTGAACAAAACAATAACACCTGCAATCGCGGTATACAAGCAGGAAAAATGCTGACAGAAACGAGACCAAAAATAAAGTCAAACAGCACCTAACTGATCATAAAGGAAGTCAAACGGCAACAGCAAAGTGCTGCATGATGTGTGGTGACAGACAATCAAAAGAAGTTTGACACAATCTATTGGCCTCTGTCTCATTACGGCGAGTCGCTGCCAGAGAGGAAGTAAAAGGGCAGCGCCGCAGTTCAGCTTCAAAGAACACACACGGCAGAAATCACACGTGGCATTTCTGCGTCCAGGCGTGTTCACACAGGGGCGGGAGGGGGGACGTGGGGGGGGGTGGGGGGGGTCAGGGCCTGTGCTCGTGAAGGGACAGCCTTCCAGTCAATTAATCTGCCGAGCGCTTCCATCTTCCTTCATGTGATGTCTCATAATCATATCCTTAGTGCTACAGCAATAGCGTGATGGGAAGTCTCTCTGTCAAACAATGAAGCCTGACAAGAAAATAATAATAGTAAAAAAAAAAAAAAAAAGTCTAAATTTAATGTCCTGGATTCTCTTTGTGGAGCGAGCCAGCTCATTAAATTCCTGTGGATGTGTGCCTGTACCCAAATCTCTGTGCACTACTCTGTGTTGTAACAGCTGGGCTAACAGGAGCTGCTCCCTCGTTTTTTTTTTAGTTTGTTTTTTGTTTTTTACTGGAGTCAGTTCTTTTAAACAGAAAATGTTGAACTTTTTAGGGAATGTGTTTATTTGCTTCTTTTTTTTTCTGAGAAATAAACAAGTTTGTCTCATTAAAATGAACCTACAGCCAGCAGCTACTTAGCTTACTTAACTACTTAGCAGTAAGGGCTTTTTATTTTACCACTTGTTTTACTCTATTTTCATTTAACTATATTTAACTGGTAAAAAAATAAAATAAAAATGTGGACAAAGGATATTTATAACCTTTATCAGGGACACACTCGCTGTTTATCCCTTATTTTTTCATGCTAAGCCAAGCTAAGCTAAGCTAACTGCTAGCTCAGAGTGCACGAGGCATATAGCCTATAGCTAGTATCTTTGACTCTCAGCAACTAAATATTATTTACTATTTCAAAGACACTAAGTATTCGTCAATTAAAGGGCCAACGAGGAGTTTCTATTCGGTTATAAAACAGTCTCACGTTAATGTGGATGAATCTACGCTACCCGCACTTGTTAATGGCTCCATTTTCGATCAATATATCGTTTTGTCTCTATCATTATTTTGTTATTATTACGGAAATGCTGGTCGAGCCGACCAGCACTTATTGCTTTCGGTTTCGCGGACGCAAATGAGAATAACGGCGATTCGGGCGGCGTTATGGTCGGAACTACGACGGTAACTGAACCTCTTTGAACCTCTGACTTTAATCCTTGATGAATGAAAACATGAGTCCGTCTTGCGCCGGTGGAGGAATTCTACGGTGCGCGCGGAGGCAGCGTGAAAACACTTCGCTTCTCCAAAACTCCTCGTTGTCCCTTTAAAGGTTCTGAAATATGAGAATAAACTTTCCTTTAATTAATCACATAACGACGGATGGACTTTTTTTTGACAGTTCAACAGAGATAATTTCTTCTTGTTCCTGACATTTTAAATATCAAAGAAAAGGATCAATTAATCGTAAAAATGTAACCAACGGATTTAAGTGTAACATAATTGTTTTAATGACGGTCTGAGGTCACGCAAAGATGAAATGGTTGACCTTAAATAGTTACACACACACACCTTCTCACACAGACACTATTTATTCACACAGCAGCTAGAGTGTACTGTAACCTGCCTGCAGCCAGTTAAATGTCAACTGATAGAAGACAGTAGGGAACTGTTACCTGGAAACTGCCCGGAAAGTGCTTTAAACACAGCTTCTATCTTATTTAGACAATAACAACATCATGAAGACATTCCCATGAGCCTCCGGGGCTCGTCATAGCAGAGAATCAGCTCATCTAAAAAAAAAAAAATCTCCAGTGACCTATTCTTTGTAAACCGACATGTGGCGGTTGTTGTTTTAAAAGCGTCTCAGGATACAGTCCGTGGTCTAGGGTTGCATCCAGGCAGGACGCCGCCCTCAGGTGGTTTGGGAGCTTCTGCCCTTTTGTTTTGTTTTCTTTTGTGTATGGGTTTTGTGGTTTATTTATGGTTTACTTAAACTGACATACAAATGGACCTGTGGAGATTTTGAACTCCATCACATCCATCCTTCCTGGCCTCCAGGATGCGAAAATGCTGGACGGCTTAGGATGAATGACAAGAAGACAGAGGAGATTGTCTTCTGTCTGTGATCCGTCATGCCAGTGTTTAAAATCTGTGATTCAGGGCTGGATCTGTGGTGAAAGGCTGCATCTTCATCTGAGGGACAGAACAGAACATCCCGTCTCACTGGACCGGGGTTTTGGACACTCCTATTACTATTCAACTCTTTTCCTGCTGTAACGTCTTTCAGATCACAGACACCGTGGACAAACATGTCGCCTGTTAAACCAGAGACACGACGGCTGTCTGCACACGGGGATGGAAACGTGAGGTGCAATGAGACATCAGACATTTTTAATGACCTTTAATTAGTCATTGTATTGTTTTTGTCTTTTATTTCATTCCCGAAAAACATCTTAGAAGTTTCACTAACTTTTAATGTTCTGCCTTTTATTTGTGGTTTTCCTGCTGATGTCTAGTCGACTCCAGCTGTTTTTAAAATGAGCCACATGAATTAACTTGATTTGACTTGTTTTTTTGATTTGAATGAATCACTCATTACTCAACTTCTCTTTTTAACCACATTCGCTCTCCGACAACAATGCGAGTCAGTTTTTGAATAACAGAACTGGCGTTGCGTGCTTCCTGCTGCTACTTTTTTCAAAAGGCTTTAACAGAGCTCTTATGATATTTTTGGAAAATAAAAAGCTTTTTTTCATTATTATTATTAAATTAATAACATTAAAGTGCTTAATAAAGCCAGAGATGGAATAAGAACGTCACTTAGTGCGGAGGAGATACAGTGTAAGAGAGGGTTTATTAAAAGCTCTCACTTCAAAACGGAAAAATAAAAAACAAATCTGGAAAAACTGCAGGCAGGCGCTAAAAATAGAAACAGTGTGAATAATTATAGCAGAACTATAACACCCATAAAGTATGAATGAATCCAAACACAATGGCAGAGAGTTGCCTCATTACCATACGCACAAATAAAAACAGGCTGAAGCATCCGACACGCCCGGTCCGACGTCTTGAATCTGTGTCTGTGGCGCCGCAGCAGTCAGCGCGCACTAACAAATGAAAACGCAAATGAAGAAACTTGTTGTGCCGAGTCCCGATTTGTCATGATTAGACTTCCCACTGCGTGAAGCATCCGTTGCAACCTTTGTCAGTGCAGCAACACAACATATACCTCTACACCAATTATTTTATAACACCAACTCCTATTAGGTAATAATCCAATCTGTCTTTTTTTTTTTTTTAACAAACTCAATGCTCCTGCTAATCAGGTTTCCCCTCTGAGGAAGATGATGAGACTCTTAAAGGGATAGTTCACCCAAAATTGAAATTTCACTCATTATCTACTCACCCTCATGTCGACTAAGGGCTGGGAGAAGAGTTATCCGTGGCTTCTCTGAGTTACAGGGGGTCTCAGCGTAGCAGTGCATGTCCATGTAACAGTTGCAAATGGACACCAACTGTCTTGGCCAAGTAAGGGCCCATGAAAAGGCATAGTGACAGGACCACCACTGTCACATAACGGTTGCAAATGGATACCAACTGTCTTCGTAACAAAAAGCTCCTCTTCCTGGTTCGTCAAATTTGGACAAACTGGGAAGAGGACAGACCCTGGTTTGTCCAAATTTGACAAACCGGGAAGAGAAGCTTCGGCTACAAAACAAGCTTGAAATATAGACTTATTTAACTTTTTTCGGGACAATTTCGCAATACAAGGGGCTTCAATACAAGACCGACATAACATACGAGCAACATGGAGGTATTTGGATGTTTTTTGGTGCGTCTTTTTGTTACGAAGACAGTTGGTATCCATTTGCAACCGTTATATGGACATGCACTGCTACGCCGAGACCCCCTGTAACTCAGAGAAGCCATGGATAAGTCTGAAACTTCCCCCAGCCCTTTCAATTTTGGGTGAACTATCCCTTTAATGAACTTCTGGCAGGAAGGGCCTCGCTCACTGGAGCTGGATGCAGCAGCAGCAGCAGCAGCATCACTTCAGCCTGGACCAGCGTGGCGAACAGCGCTGAATGCAGAGGAGCTGAGAATCTGCATGCAGGCAACATCCTTCTCATAAGCGGAGCTCCTTGAACAGCACAAAGCAACAGAATTGATTTAGTGGATAAAGAGCAGATGGAGGAGCATCTGAATGTTGCAGTAAACAAACTTTATAGATTCAGTCCACCTCCGTCTGTCTCTCGGCAAACAGCCCGCTCTCATGTCTGACACACAGGTAACCTTTATTTAAAACAACCATGTATAGCCTAACTCCTGTGTGTTTTATTTATTCATTTTTGTGCGTGTGTGTCATATTCATAGTCACATAACTCTACCAGGAATCATCCACAATCAATAGCTTGTAACACTGAACAATAAGCGCCTTTAACAGAGAAGTTTCTGAATGGATGCGAGTGTGAAAGCTGCAATAAAAGTTTCTCACTTCAAGGGCAACTTTTTCTTTGCTTTAAGGACAATTTATCAACCGAGACTGAACACATTTTCAATGGTTTTTTAGAATAAAAGCCAAGACCGAATCAATTTCTGTGAAATAAAAAAATATAGTAAATCAAAACCTGTTTAACACTCAGATGTCTGCATGACTGTTTTTTTTTAGTTATCAGAGGACTGTGATGTGATTTTAGCATGTTTCAGGAATCATTTTTTCAACTGAACTCCACTTTTAAAATATGAATTAAAGTTGCTTCATTGATTTTCTCGGTCACTTGGAGGCAATAGAACAAGCTGGTATTATCTCATAGCGTGGTGAATGTGCAGGTCACAACTTGTCCACCATAACGTTTTGGAGTTAATAGATTGTGTATTTGATGAATTTGAAAGGGCAACCAAGAAATCCCATGAGCCTCCGTAGCTCTGAGCAGCTCACAGCTCTGCTCCGCCGTTCTAAAAATAGCTTGCACTGACAATTAAAGGTAACGAACCTACTGCTATGACTATAGAGATTATGGCAATGGGCCAATTTGCCAAAATGTTGAACTATCCCTTTAATGTTCACTCATTCACCTGGTAAATCTACCGGTAAGTCAAATATTCACTCTCCTTTCATCTCTGGGTTTGGTCTCCACCACCTCCTGGGGACAACTGGAGAAACCACCAGCACTCGGCTGAAGTATTGAATTATCAGCCACTGCTATTATTGTTTCAAGTAAACATTTTCACAGCCAGCGTCTTATTTGCATCATCATTACAATTGGTTATGATAACATTGGACTTGCACAGTCCCCCTCCGAGGCTCTGGGAACACAGACAATCGAGTCCAACAGTAGACGAGACACGCGGGGGCAGTCAGATGGTCAGAGACGTAATAAAACAACCATGTCATCATGTCGGTTGAATCCAGAACTGTTTGCGATTGAAATGTTATCGCCATGGACAGGAGAGCTGGACAAACACGGCGAAAACAAAAAAAAATAAAAATGAAAACAAGATTTCCTTCAACTGGAAACAAATAGAAGCACAAATGTGATTTAGCTGTGTTATGAAAATGAGTTCCTGTCTACAAATGACAATCTGTTTTCCACCACAACTACACTGGGCAGTCGCTCTGAGCGCTCGAAACCATCTGTCCATTTGATTTCCAGCCCTCCTCTCTAACCCCTGCGACTGCCCCCGTCAGGTAAAGGAGACCTAATTTGGAGAACAACCATCCTTGGAAAGAGTCCTACAGAAGATACAATTTGCACAAATCTCATTACGCCACGCTGCGAGTAGGCAGTCGCTGTAGAGCAAACACTCAGCGCTCCAAAGATAACCAGAAGCCAGAGGAGTTACAGTGCAAGTCGCCTACTTCTCAAATTGGCTCTCAGTTTTCTGCAGGGTAGTCAGAGTGTGTGTTTGTGTGTCAGTGGTTGTGTGTGCGTGCGCCGTAGTCAGATATTGGCTCTCTCTCAGAGTGAGCTGTGCATATATAAACCTAATTATGTGAGATGTGTGCATAGAGGTCGACACACGTGCACTCACACACATGCATGCAGGCAGGTTGGAGATACCTGCACACGAGCGCCCATCTATCTATGTATGTATGTGTGTGTGTGTGTTTTCACAAATGCAAATGAATTCTCTCAAAACACACACAAGCTGAATTAATTCTGTACAAACAAAAGCACGACTGAATGTGCCTGCAGGTAAATTTAGACTGTTTGAATTAAATGCACATATGTTACAATTAAAATACATGAGCAGTCAGAGTCACATGACCAGAACAGGAACGGTGCTAAAACAAACAACTGATCGACCAATCATTAGAAAACTGGTCAATAAGTGATATAGCCATTGTTTTTATTCAAGCTAAAATGCAAAATAACAAATTATACCTTATGTAAATGTCATGTCTGCATCTAATTGCTTAGATGTATGTTGCTTTGTATTTCATTTATTCTATCTCCCTTTTAAAGTGTCCTTGAGTGACACGAAAAGCACTTTTAAATATTATTATTCTAAGATTTTTTTGTGTTTTTGTATCATTTTAAATTCAATATTTTGTTGGATTTTGGACAAGTTGAAGTCGTCTCGTCTGTGAAGCTGCAGGAGCCACCACTCATTCTGACGTTTTACACAGTAAGTGATTGATTAACCAAACGTGTGTAAATTGATTTTCGGCCACTTGGGGGACGCAGCATTAGCATTTACTTGGATTCATGCTTGCACCACCTGGTGAATGCCAGTCAAAATATTCATGTTTTGTTGGGTTTTTTTTAAAGCACATTTTGGTCTCAAGAGGTGAGTCTGTGTCCTTTTAAGATGCTAAATGTTTTGCTGTGCTCACCAGCAAGTTGTTAAGTTTGTCTGGCTAAAGTTTGGTGCTGAATAGACAAACTACAGCGAGTACATAGTTTTTTTTGTTAGTTTTTTTGCTGAGAGCGAACAACAGGAGTAAAGTTGTGAAGCTGGAAACCAAACTCAAACAAAACAGTCATTTAAACCATTGTCGAGGTTCAAATAACAAATATAGCAGCTTTAAAAGCGATCGACAGGTTGCGCAATATTGTCAAAAAGCATTCGATGGGGCTTTGATTAGAGTTTGGGATTTAAATGCTTTCATTCACAGTCACACACACACACACACATTAGCTGTCTGAGGGAACTGTGTTTGAGCATTCGCTGTGAGCAGTGGTCGGTGTGCCAAAGAGATTGAGTGCATCAGCAGAGCGCAAAAGGGGGGGGCGGGAGTGAGGGAGTGAGGGAGGTTGAGGGCGGCGGGGGGGGTAAAATGCAGAAGAAAAACCGAAGAGAGGGAAAATGAGACAAAAGAGAAATAAGGGAGGATGTTGGAGAGGGACAAGCGATGGCAAACAGCAGCAGAGGAGGAAAAAAAAATGGGAACAGAAAGAAAGACAAAGGCGTTCAAAGAGTTCGCCCCTGGGAAGAGGGGATGGAGTGCTGGAGCGCCTGGGCTCAGAACACACACACACACACTAACACAGATAAACACACATACTGCCGCACATGGACAGACACACGCGCGCACACGCAGCACTACATCAAGCCATTTATTTATTGATGCGTCTGTTTAAAAATGCTGTTGGTGGGAGAGCTCTCAATCATCCTTCAGCTTCAGTGAAGGGAAGCTGTGGAGCAAGATGCACAGAGGGGAGGAGGGAGGGAGGGAGGGATGGAGAGAGGGAGGAGAGTGTGGAGAAAGAGGAGAGAGGAAATCTTTGTCTGTGAAACGACGTTAGCTGCTCGCTGCTTCTCTCTTGCTTCATCTTTCCATCTCTCCAGCAGTGAGGTGGGGGGTAGAGGAGGCACGCTGTGAATACTGACAAGGGAGAAGGCTTTGATCCCTCCCTCCCTCCCTCCCTCCCTCCACATCTCTTTGTCTCTCTCCCTCTCTTCTCTACCTCCATCACTCCTCCAACTCTTCCTCTCTTCTCCCTCCCAGCCTCCCGCCGCCTGCGTCGGGCACCTCTCCATCCATCTCCCTCTCCCTTCCTAAAATCTGTTTACCCCTCGCCTCTGTCTCCTGTACGTATATACTGTATACTCTCCCCGCCGCCTCGGCCACGGCGCTGATCAATACTCCATCAAAGTGAGGCGCACAATCAAAAAGCAGAAGAAAAGGAGAGGAATGCAGAAAATAAAGATTGCGAGGAGATAAAATGGGGGGGGGGAAGAGGGGGAAGGAACGAGAGGTTAAAACAAAGGAGACACTCAAATGAGGCAATTACTGAGAGGATTCACTGAGAGAGCGTTTAACCAATCAGCACAGAGAGCACTCGGGCCAACTCTGTCTCAAGTGGCTCGTTGTGTTTTCTTATAACGAGTCACTTGGACAGTTGCACCGAGAGGCTGAGTGAACTGTGGGAGAGTGAGGAAGGAAAGAGTTATGAGGACGTGCAGAGTGAATCTGACATGTGATAGCCGGCAGCTACTGGACCGCAGCGCAGCACGAGACAAAAAAACAACAACTACATATAGATTTATTCAAAAGGAGGCAACAGTTTGTTCTGAAACTTTCTTTTTCTTGAGACAAACAACATAAGACAGGTGTGGTGATGACAAAAAGACAAACAAAACAAACAAACAATTAGACAAACAAACGTGTAAGACAACACAGAGTAACAGGTGTGACCAACATATAGAATGGAACTTACTGTAAAGGGATAGTTCAACATTTTGGCAAATTGGCCCATTGTCATAATCCCTAAGTATGCAGTATGTACCTCTAATTGTCAGTGCAAGCTACTTTTAGAACGGCGGAGCAGAGCCGTGAGCTACGGAGACTAATGGGATTTCTTGGTTTCCCTCATCAAACTCATCAAATACACAATCCAACAACTCCACAATGCTCTGGTGGACAAACAACTCTGTGTGGTAACGTTGTGTTATTATCATTATGAGACAGAGTTGTTTTAGAGGAAAATGCAGAGACTGCTGAAAAACTGCCCCCGATGGGAACGCGTATCAGTGGTTTTGCATGAATTTATACCTTTAAAACAACTCTGTGTGGTAACGTTGTGTTATTATCTCATAGCGTGGTGAATGTGTAGGTCACAACTTGTCCACCAGAGCGTTGTGGAGATGCTGGATTGTGTATTTGATGAGTTTGATGAGGGAAACCAAGAAATCCCAGTAGCGTAGCTCTGAGCAGCTCACGGCTCTGCTCCGCCGTTCTAAAAATAGCTTGCACTAGCTATGACTACAGGGATTATGGCAATGGGCCAATTTGCCAAAATGTTGAACTATCCCTTTAAAGACAATGCCACGATGTGATGATTCAGGATCAGGCAGTGTGATGCAGCTACTAACAAAGGCAATAATAATAATTATGATAATAATAATGGAAATAATAGTAATAATAATAGTAACAAAGACATGAATCTTTGTGACGGGTAGATGTACAGGACGGATGATGAGACTTTGTGGCGGCTGTCTGTCTCCTGTGATGTCCCTGTCAGAGTTAACACCTGGCCCTGCTCCAGCTCCTCTCTGCTCACATCTATAATATGTAAACAGGAACATCAGAGCAGCCGCTGACACCGTTTGCATAATCATGACACGTCCATAACTCTGTTTTTAACCTTATCAACATTCTTTACTCAGTACTGTCGGCCAGTGTTACTGACTCAACTCATTACTGTCAATACATCATGTTGTTTTGTACCTGCGCGGTACTTGTTTTATAGATGGAGCTGCCAGAACAGATCTGGTCAAAACTCAGGTTCATGTTTATCACAATCAACATGTAAACAACATTTTGAAGTCCTGCTGTCTTAATCTGTTGAATCTTTTGAAACCAAGAGGAACAAAAACCTATCCCCAGACTCATGATATGTTTAAATATTTAGGTTTTATGACAACTGAGCAAATATCTACTCAAGAAAAGACACGCAGCCAAAAGGTCCAGAACAAATTCCCTCCTCCATTGAAAGTAAGATGAATTTACTTCATCTGCCTTGTTTTGATCAGTAGAAGCAATAAACTGGAGTGGAGGGCAAGTGCTGCGATATATCACTATTCTACTTTTATAATCTCAGCCACACAAAAAATTCTAAATAAACAAACTGCAAGTCTGTCTCCTCCGCCGCTCGCGCTGGTTGTGTCGCTGACAGAACAGGTGAAAGTCTCACACCCACTGTGTCGCTGCATCACGATGTGTCACGCTGCGCCACGTCACACTGTAGCGTGTCATCGTTCATCTGTGGTTCACACCATGTTCACACAGGAGGAGAGGAGGAGGAGGAGGAGTCAATGTGCAGGAGCCGGGATGTGAGAAAACTTTGCTGCTGGTGCTCAGAAACAGGACTCGTGTGCAGAACAGGACGGATATGGAGATGCACGTGTGATGCTCATTCTGCACAGGCGTGTGGAGGTTAAGCAGTTAAGCAGCAGTTTGCCTTACAGTATATGACACCCACACACATACACGGAAAAAATAAATAAATAAAAAATCTCACAAGAACTTTAACTTGTTCTAATATTAGACTAAAATACTTTCAAATGTTTCCAGGGAACAGATCTACAGCAGTTAGCTCACGTTAGAGGAGTCAGAGTTGTTGACTTTAGTTTGACAGAAGAAGAAGTGAAGTGAGGTGGGTCTGAAGTTAAAACAGAGGCTGATGGAGAGGATAAAACAGCTGCAGGAGGGAGGAGGGAAGAAAAGTAAAGAAAGAAAGAAAGAAAGAAGAAGATGAAGATGAAGACAGCCCGGGACGAGATGAAACAGCATCTCAAAGTACAGGAGCAGGGGTTTGACAGAGGTCCTGGGCTTATGATAAGCTCTGTACCACAGCCATGATGGACAGGTGGGGTGGGGGGTGGGGGCGTTTGGGGGGGGGGTATTACTCGGCCGAACGAGGGTCACACACAGTGCAGCGGGGTTGAGATGATAAAGCAGCCTCCAGCTACATCCAGAGCAATGAGGCTCTGGCTCTGATCCAAACTCTAATTATATTCACCATCTCTGTGGAATTAAGATTAGCAGGGTTTAGATGTGTTTTGGGAACTGTGAGACAAAACCACACACATACAGTACACTCTCACTCTCTACACTCTCTTGCTCTTTCTCTCTCTCTCACACACACACACTTGTAAAATGTGAATGACACCAGTGCAATCGCTGCACTGAATCGAAATGTGGGAAGGGAATGAAATTCAAGCAGTCGTGCAGTCGACTCACACCCAAATACTGCAACCTTTTCTCCCTCCACAAATGCACACATACACACACGATGCAGCTAAACTCAAACACACACATGTTTGGTTTTCTTCCACTCGTGCACACATTTGCATTAAAGGTATAGTATGTAGGAATTCCCCCCATCTAGCAGTGCGGTCGCATATCGGAACGTATTCTTGATGTTGCATTCACCTGAAATGGGGCGGACGTCAGACAGACAACAGACGCTGCATGTAACAGGATAAACTAGCGTCTATGTAAATGGTGATGTCGTATTGTTTACCTGACCCACATTTTACCGTCTTTCTCTCGTGGAATAAAATTACATCTGGTTCAATTGCCGACAGCCGTCTGTCTGACTGCACCTGAATGCAACATCAGTGCCTCCGTCCTTCCTCACACTACACAGTGGTGACAGTTTTAACAGGCGCTACGGTTCGGTGCGTCGCCCACTTAAGTATTTGTAACAACTCATTCTAAGGTACAAGAAAGCTTTCATTTGTATGCGGGTGTGATTCCACTTCAGGGAAATACGTATTTATGAAAGACATGTTTGATTTTTGCTGATAAAAAGCCAAATAAGTTACATACTGGGCCTTTAACAGTCCATCAGTCAGAGCTGATGTGAAGGAAAAGCTTGTCTCCTCTAAGCCGGCTGCCAGTGCTGCAGTGGCTCCCGTTTCTTTTTTTCATCGCATTTTGATGAATCCGCATCCTGTCAGGTCCGAGGAGACCCGCTGTTTGCTGGACTGCGCGGAGAGGATATCATTAACAAGGTCTTTCCTTTAAGGAGGATGCATGTTTTACTGAAGACTCTCAAGCTTACCAAGTGACCTTCAGTGCAGCCTGCTGCTCTTCCCTCCTCCCTCCCTCCCTCCCTCCCTCCCTCTCTCTCTCGTCATCTCTCCTTACCTCTCACTTCAGGATTGATCACCTTAGAACTAGGCCTTTTGTTCTGTGCGGTGGTGCAGTGAACATTGACCTCAGGAGAGAGGAGGAGATGGAAGGCAGCTCTCAGAGAATCTTAAAGCGTACTGTATAGCTCTAGTTAATCTACAGGGGCCCTCGCGGCGCTTTAAAGAGGAACGCAGTTGATGTTGCTGCCTCGGTACACAGGAAACACATTTCCCCCTCCGCGTCTACGTGGCCTCAGCCTCATTTGCATCACAATCTGAAGCAGCAGCAGCAATGTCCCCGTGTCCACAAAGAAAAACTCCACCAATAAAAATTAAATCGCTGTGTTACTACATTAAAGCATCATTTCCAAAACTTGTTTTCTGCTGCGTCATTTAGAAGCTGCTTTCATTAAAGCTTGTTTCGGAGGAAGGTTTACGGCGTGTGTGTGTGTGTGTGTGTGTGTGTGTGGTCTGAACTTCATTAGCACCGGTTTCAAGGGAGAGTTTTACTGTCCGATCGCCTCAACGCTGCAGCACACAACTTCATAAGTTTCTCTTTCCAGGGATAGTTTAAGCGTTTTTATTAAGGCTAAATGCTGCTCCACAGAAGAGCAGAGAATTAGTGCAGCGCTGGTTTTAATGGACAGATTCTTAAAAATTACGAGCAAACGAAATAGAAGATTTAATAAAACGCCGCTTTCAATGAGCAAAAAAATGTATTAAAGCTGGAATTTTGTGATGATTCACTCCCTGATAATGTGATATATCATGGCATTATATGGACTGTGAGTTTCATAATGATCATTATACGTCTGGGGATCTTATTGTATTAGCTGGTAATTGACTATAATAGCTTGTTTTACTGCCATAGCTCTGACCCAGGTGAGAGGAAACATCCTGGGAGATTTCACCAACAAACACGGGGCCACGCAGCGGCAGCAGCTGCAGAGGACGACGTGACGAGGTGGGGAGCCTGTCTCACCGAGCTGCTGGAGGCCGCCAGCTCTGGAGTCGGCCGCCTGGGGCTCCGAGGGGGGGGGTGGCACTGTACGTGATGACAGGACAGGATGGGTGAGTGTGAGGAGCGGTGACATGAGGTAGCGGGCGGGGCCGAGCAGGAAGCACGTCGGCTCGGGTCACCTTCAATGATTCATCTCCCACCTCCAGCAGGGGAGGAGAGACGCCGCAGGAAGCCCGGGCAAGAGAGAACCCCGTCTCCCCCCCCCCCCCACCCCCGCCTGCTCACGCCACGCTGTGGAGGTGAGGTGAGGCGAGGTAAAGTGAGAGCTCTCCTTCTGATGATAGCTAACTCGCCCTAACGCTATATTCCCTATAGTCTTAGGAGGTTCACTACCTTTAACTGTCGTTGCAAGCTGTTTTTAGATCGGCGGGGCAGAGACGTGAGCTGCACGGTGCTTTTGCGTTTCCCTCATCAAACTAAATACACAATCCAAAGCACTCCAAAACACTCTTGTGGACAAGTTGTGACCAGCAAATACTTGGAACTACTTGGGCTTTTGAAATCACGCCATGAGGGGCGGCGTTTAGCTCACTTAGAGTTGCCGCCCCATGTAGGGCTACAGTCTTCACTGCAGGCGGCCCCTGTTCGAATCTCGCATCGGGCAGCCCTTTCCTGCATAGGCAATAAAAAGCCCCCAAAACATACTTAAAACATGAAATCACGTCGTATCTGAAATTTCATTCATAGATATTTACCTCAAAAACAACTTGTCTCGTAATGATTATCTCATAGCGTGGTGAATGTGCAGGTCACAACTTGTCCACGAAAGCGTTTTGGAGTTGTTGGATTGTGTATTTGATGAGTTTGATTAAGGAAAGGCGAAAATACTGCCCACCGTGGCAGAGCTCACGTCTCTGCCCCGCTGATCTAAAAACAGCTTGCACCGAACCTGCTCCTAAGACTATAGGGATTATGGCAAAGGGAGAATTTGCCAAAATGTTCAACTATCCCTTTAAATGGCTGCGGCTCGCTGTGAAGAGGATAATGTGACGACCGTGACACATCCTGACATTGGCGTGTTTTCTTTTCTCCAAATATATAAAAGGTAAAGAAGAATCAGCCTTTTTTCCTTCCTCTTCATAGTCAACAGTGAGGAGAGGAGGAGAGAATAACCCTTACAGTAGGAGAAGCCATTAAATAAAAGTAAGATGTATCACCTGCATATTTCAGGTGCACCGGCGTCTCCCTGGAGACACACGTGACTTTCTGTTGCACTGTCAATCGTTAAAAGTTCATCCTACTGTACGTGTGTGTTTGTTTCTGGAGGGAGGGAAGAGGTGGCAGGGGAGACAATTTCTGTTTGGTGTTTATGCTGCAGTGCAAAAAAATAAATAAATAAAGCGAGATCTTTTTAACCCCTAAGTGACAGATATAAAGTAGTTAATAAAGTGCAGGGGATGACTCCAGCAGCAGGGAGCGTCGCCCCAACTTCTTTATGTTTCATAAAGCGATGTTGCAGCATAATCCCGGCCCGGCATACGCCGCCACTGAGCTGTAACGACGGCCATGGCCTCAACAGTCTGCCTTCAAGGACACAATTATTCTTGGTGCAAGCATGGCTGAATCCATTTCCAGGGGAACACAATGGAAACAATGGTCCACCTCCATCTCCAAAAAAAAAAACATAACAAAAAAATCTCTTTTGTGAGTTCAAGATGACCATCTTTCCTCTCACATGAACATCTCAGTGGCAACGGCTGATGCTGCTTTTATCAAGTGACCTTAAATGAGCGCCACGGTTTCACAAGCTTCACTTCACTGTTTCACACTTGACTACATGAGCAGAAACCCGTCAGACGAACCGCCGCTGAGGGAGAGAGCGGCTGCGTCTACCACCACCACCAAGTGTTGCACAAAGAGGGAGTAATTATGGACGACCAGGGCCGTTGCTAGGAATTATGGGCCCCCTTGAAGAATACTAAAGTGGGATCCTGCCCCCTAACTATTATTATTTAGTATTATCATTTTTTATTTAGCCTACTTTGTTTTGATGCTAAAGCAGAATTACTATGAGTACTAGTCAGGGTCTTATGCAGAATAAATCAGTCATACAAAGATTAGATTGGGGTTTTTTGCTGGCCCCACTGGGCGCTGGGCCCCCAGAATTATCATCACCTTACTGTGGCCCTGTGGACGACTGGGCGCGTTTGAGACGCACCATTATTTAGGTTAAAAACTAGAATCAAGCTCAGAAAACACCTGATTAAACATGAATGTTGCTTTTGTCACACCTCAATTTACGATATAACAAATAACCCTTTAACTGCAACTAAACACCAGAGAGAATTTACACCTTTTAAATTTCAGTCCAGGCTAGGGGTTTGACAGAATAGTCGAATATTCGAATATTCGACTATCAAAATCAATATTCGACGCTGTGAGTCATAGTCGAGTATTCGCCTTTTCCTTTTTTTTTCATTTTTCAAAAGCCCGGTGCTGTAATGAAGTCGTTGAATGGCGTCTACATTAATGCTCTACAGCAGATATGCAGCAGGGGGCGCTGTGGGCCTGTGTGAGACTAGTAGCGTGTGGTTCCCAGAATGCATTACGGCCGGTGAAGCCAAAGCTATGTAGCCCTAGCCAAAAGCTGCTAATTCAAAGCAGCTAAAAGTTAGCGTGGTAGCCTGTCACTTTATTAAATTTTAATACTTTTTTCATGAGAGAAAGTAACCGTTTCGCTCCTTAATGTGCAGTTAGTTATCTAAATGCCGCGTGTTTGGACATTGGCTCCGATCGGACCAGTGAACTGTGTGAGCAGCCACCCAGGAGCAGCGAGTCACCTTCCCCAGGCTGCAGAGCTGGTCAGCCGCCGAACATCCGTCACCGTCCCCGGAGAGAAAACTACGCTAATGAACGTACCCGCAGGTTTTAGAGGCTTATCGCTGGCTAGTTAAATTATTTTTCGGAGATAAATGTTGTTCTCATTGATGAAATCTAACAACTGTATCAGCAACATTAGTTTGAATGAAAAGTGAAGCCTCAGGTGTGTATTATATTGGACAACAGCTGCGCTGTTACCCAGGGCTCTGTATGTACAAAAATCACCACATTTACATCAATAAATAAATGTTTTACAATCAGTCAACGTGGCATTTTATTTCTAAATTGTGTAGCATGTCGAAGGTGGTTATATGGCTACGTATAGAGCGGAGGAGTGTCCAACGCAGGTCTGCGTGTGACTGGAAAAAATATATATATTTATTTTAAAACGTGTTGAAATGAATAGCAAATAATAGTGAGACTTCATAATGTATAAAATATTAGGCTAAATACATGTAAATGCTTATCCACAATGGAAAACAGCGACTACATTGTGTATTTATAACAGAAGCAAACAGTGTAGGGTTATGGCTGGCAGCTGAGGTGCCGTATGGATTAGGAAAAAAAAATCTGGTGAATATTCGACTATTCGTCGACTATTGGGAAGTATTCGGCGAATACTAAAATCCACTATTCGTCAATGCCCTAGTCCAGGCCGATACAGTCACCAATTATTTTTTTATTCTTCACTATTACACAGTTTTAATAATAAGAACTGAGCTGATTATTAAAAATTACTGGATGTCCCCGGGCTGTGTTAGCTCTAAAACTAATGAGGCTAAAGATAAGGTTTGTCTCGATCCGACTCTGCTGCTCCGCTGTTTTTCTCAAGTCCCATCATTTAAAGTTTAGTTTAAATGTCACAACTTGGGATCCCTCACACATTAATTCAGTGTTTAGCTGCACTCGGTGACCAGTCGTTGCATCAGTTAATGAAAATTGTGTGGATATTTGTAGCTTGTTTATATCCGATTAACGTGATAAGCACCAATCTGTGTAGGCAACAAAAGGCCCCGTCCTTAATTAAACTGATGACATCACCACAGTCGAGCCTTGTATCCAATTAACAGGCAGGCAGCCTCAGCAATCACAGCAATCTCCTGCTCAATACAGGCACAACCAGAGAAGGAACTCATTATTGACTTTAACCACAGCGCGCCCCCCCCCTCCTTCCTCCACCCAAAACTCCCACACATCTCTCAGGAGAACTCATAACCATCACCGACTCCAGCTGAATATTAACTCGGACCACATCACTAGGAAAAAGCCCGGCAGAGACAGCTCTGCCTCCGACAAATTCAAAGTGAAACTCGAGACTTCTCCAGTAGTTTTAAGGAGCGTTCGTTAAATTTAGTTCGAAAGTGGGGGAAGAAGAAGAAGAAAAAAAAAACTGCAGCACATTATCAGCGGGTCTTCTGTAATTATGGCTCTACAACAGATGTATAATCAAGAAAAGCAGGTAAAACCGTTTCATGTCTGCCTAGTGGGAGGTGCTACAGGTCTTTTCCCTCCCAAAACAACTCGGCTAAAGAGTAAACAGTGTTTGTTTTTTTCCTGTAACCTCTGAATGTCGCCTAATTTGTGCCTCTCTTCTCTCCCACCTACTGCTGCAGCTGGCAGAAATTCACCACTTCTAATTAGAAGAAGATTCCCCAACTTTGCTGACTGTTCCCAAAGTGTGGGCTGCAGCCCCCTGGTGGACCACAGAGGTACTGCAGGTGGGCTCTGACAGGCCATTTACAATAAGATCATAAACATTTTCTAACTAAGTTGGAAATGAATCAAAAATATGATAAGACACTTATTTATGTTAAAGCAAACAAACAGTTGTGTCTCTTTTCACTGCTCTGACCTTTATTTCTCTAGTGTTTGTCTTGGCATTTGTTTGCAATGTGTTAATAAAAAAATAGATATTTTTATTCTGAGAAAAGTTCGTAATTATCTTTAATTAAGCAGGCAAACAGCCAGGATAAAGCCTCAGCAGCTCACTGTTTGCACTAAATGTCTAACATTTGACGCTTTTAAATATCATGTCTAAGCCTTTATGAATGAATTATAATGGGGTCTAACATCTCTGGGCTTCAGAATAATCTTGTTTTGTGCTGTGAAAGTCCACATACGTATATTAATCAAACATTACAGCTGTGTAACTGAATTTGTTGAAAGCTGCAAGTTTTCAAAGTTGAAGATTTTGATATTTGAAATTTACAATGGTGCTGCAAGATGTTCTGATTGCACTTTGGAGTCTGGTAACGTCTGCTCTACAGGATGCAAGAGTTTGTTTTGTCATCTCACGCGCCATGTCAAGTCGAGGTCACTGTGTATCATTTAAATATTCATCCTCTGGATCATGTCGCGCAAACTCCTGGAAAGCAGGAGTCAGGAGTCGCAGCGGTGCATCCCCATGATTCTGAAATGATCATGTATTACAGAGCATCATCATGAAGTGCTTCGTTAGGGGGGGGGCTAACAGCTGCAGAGTTAAGGTGGAAAGATTGGGTTTTTTTTCCTTTCTTCCCTGCTCATGTGTGAACTGCATTCACATCCAGCCATCTGCTGCTGGGACCGGTGCGTACGGGGCGGTGAGAGGATCCTCCTCATCATCAGGGATATTTCGGGAAACTAATTTGATGTGGAGCTTCTACAGTACGTGCTCCTTGATATCTTCATTGTGTTTCGGGGGGGATGGGGGCTTATTCGGAGGATTCCTGCGCCGACCTCTCCCACTCTGCTGCATCAGTCAGTCAGTCAGTCAGTGCTCAACCATCTGCTGAAGATCTCGCTGCATGAGAGGAGAGGTGAGCTGCTGCTGCTGCTGAGAGTGACTACCCAGTGTGTTGTTGAGGCTGTGTGTTTGCAGCAGTCAGATAATGACTGCAGGCTGAGTGACTGGCTGACTGATTACGGGGATGTCTATTAAAAACCTGCTTCTCATTGACGCCGCTGTGAACCACACTCTGCTGTTTCATTGTGTTTGCGCTGCTCATACCGATCATCACCCTGCTCTGAATGGAAAGCTTTACAAAAAAAAAGCACAGTTTTAAAAAAGCGAAGTGTTTTCTATTCAAACAGTCAAGACGATCAAGTCAAGTCACCTCAAGTTGTCAGACTCCCTCAGTTTACCTTTTGAGTGTTTCACATCAATAACTTCGACTGATGCAGTAACGGTGTCTCTCTCTCCTGTTTCTAATGTGTCCACTTGTCAGCTCTCCAGAGGAGCAGCGGGTCCGTCACACAGATTCAGATTAGAGGTTTTTACAGCGTATTTGAGTTTGAGTCAGTTACTTACAAGTGTTGAAATCTAAAGCAGATTCACCAAGAGATTCCAAAGGACTTGGAGACGATTACAGGATTCAGAGTCTGATACCATGACTCACGCTTCTCTACAAAGCCGCTGTTGGACTCACTCTGCTGTAATTCCTGCAACTCCACCGTCCCGAAGACGTCTGGAAATTACAATTTGCATTTCCTTTTTGGCGCGAGCATCTGTCTCCTGTGGTATTGTTTTGTTACTGAGCAAGAAGAGCTTTGTGTTAGCTAGATGGTAATTCACATTGACAACAACAACGTCAGCGTGTTGGGGTGAAGTCAAACTCAAACAGCATTTTTCTTGGCTGGACATCAGAGATTAACTGAAATATATATATAGTCACTGCTGTTATTTGAGATCTGATTTGATCAGTTTTGTAGATCTTTGATTATTCTCTTCTACATTTTATGTGTTGGTTGGTTAGGGCGCTGCTGTGCAGTTTTAAATCTCACTTTGGGACTTTCTTTGGTTAAATTAAGTTATATATATTGGTTATTCTAGTTCACAGTTTGGAAGAGGAGACAGCTGGAGCACGGCACGTGTCTGTGTGATCATATATTTTTATGCTATGGAGGTGCAGGAGCGGTCTGGATGGCTGAAAGCTGCAGACAGGGTCAGAGGCGGGTGTGGACACAGCCAGGAGGCCGGAGTACGAGACGAGAGGCGACGCGGCTGCCCGTCAAAAAAGAAAAAAACCACTGAGGGTCAGCAGTTTGCTGTGGCCGAAGGGACGACGACAAGGACGCAGCTGTGGAACCGTTAAACGACTTTATTGCCAGTTCAGATTTCTCCTCCTCCCTGCCCTCTGCATCAGATGGCAGGGAAATGTCCTGGCAGAGGTGCGTTTCCATTTGGCCACTAGAGAACACAGTGTGTGGTTTGCAAAAGGCAAGAGGACACAATTAAAGGACTGTAACTATTTCAGGTGGAGGCCTAGAAATAGAAATAGTTTATGACCGTACGAGATCTCTTTTCTATAAACAGCTCCAAATATCTTTCTTCCAGTGGAGCCAAATGTGCGGACTTGTATCTTTTGTCTGCAGTGCACTCATGTCATTATATGCACATTTGCATAAATGTAGAAGGGTATAATTACCTAAAGCCCACAGCCCACATAAAGCTGCACTGGGATGCAAAAGCTGCCATTTGCTGCAAAATATTATTTCATCTCCAGCAGAAATCAGGTCAAACCTCTGGAGATCTGTCGAGCGGTGAGATCTGAACCTCTAGAAGCAAGCGCATTGTTTTCACATACGTACACCGCCGTCAAGTGTTTACAATCAAGACGACAACACTACATTTGTTGCTTTTTTGTGCAGGTGAACTCTGGGGTTAATGCGCATGAATAAAGAGCCGGTGAGAAGAAGCCTTCAGAGAGCTGCAGAGCCGTACGGCAGCGGCCCCCGTCTTGTTAAGGCCTCAGATCTTTCCCTCTGATCCCCTCCCATTCTTTAGAAACTTTTTTTTATGTGCGGACTGTATGCTTTCCCTCGCTCGGAGTCATCAAAGGCAGGAGTGAAAGGGTGGCTGCTAAGAGAGAGAGAGAGACGGAGGGAGAGGGAGGATTTCTCAGGGAGCTGACGGCTGCACATCACTTCATTAACATCCCACTACCTCAGTTAGACGGCGTTTGATGAGAGGCGGGCGGGGGGGAAAAAAAGAAAAAAGAAAACAACAAAAAAAAAAAGTTCAGTTTACACATCACAGGCCATTGCACAGCTCTCCACTCATTTTATGACATAATAGCAGGTATTTCTAACAGAGGCCGGAGCCTTCACACCTTGGCTGACATTCATATTTATAGCTGAGGGGAAGAAGAAGGTGGTGGTGGTGGTGTGGGAGGGTGGGCAGCTTAATGGGGTAATAAATATGTGAGGGTATCTGGAGACGTTTATGCTGCCTCCCCCTCCCTCCCCGCGGCCTGCCTCCGCCGTAGTGTAAAGAATCTACAACACAGTTAATCATGCGGGACACGGCGGTGGTGGCGGCGGAGGCGACGATCAGAGATATTATCGCGTTCTGCATTTCTATCAATACCTCCGGGTGCAATACACGTCCAATATATGTCAAGTTATCTGTGATGTATATCTGTGTTGGGGGGGTAAACACACATCCGGAGGACGGTGAGACATCATGGAGAGGGGAATCAAAGACTCACCGTCTCCACCATCATGATGCCACGCACAGGGGGCAGTTACGCTATGAATGCCCCTTTATGAATCCATATACACATGACTCAACTCTTACGTGGCCAGGTGCTGAGATTTCCACTCTGGCCCTGTTATCTTTTTTTTTTTTGTGCTACACTCGAGTGAAACGAGACGTTCTGTCCTGAGGCGAAGTAAGCGAATGTTAAAGCACTGCCATTATTACAGTATTTTGCATCATGATGTATTGCCCCTTCACTAGATGCTGCTGCTGCTGCCGCTGCTGGATCTCTACCTTAATTAGCTAGCTTGCTCATCTCTATTCAAAAAAACAAAACAAAACAAAAAAAACCCAGCTTTTATCATTTGTGTCTGTTGCAGGCTTCCGTAAGCTGTGCCTGAAACCTGTCGGTGTTGCTGTAATCGTTGGCTGCCGATAAGAGAAAGCTTCGCTGCTTCCACGGCCCGGACTCTTTTTAAAGATTAACTATATGAAGGTAAATATAGAAGTTGCATAAAGACGTAAAAAAGTCACAATTCTTCCTGTACGCACACGGAATAATCAGCCGGCGTCCACAATGAGTTGCACTGAGGCTCAGTGCGACTGAAAGGCCGGCGCCTTCTGTGGCACAAAATGGCTGCTGCACGGTTGCTGGTCCATCTATTGCCATCTGTGCAGCTTCCAGCTCCTTCAAAGGAGCTGTCAGGTCTCGAAAGGAAGCCTTTGATTAGGACTCAGACAGTGCACACACACATACACATACACACCTGAGTGCATCTCTGCAAACAGATGCACAGGAACCACATGTGTGTGAGGAGAAACATGCACCTGAACGCTTTTCAAAAACACACACGACCCAACAGGTGGTGCTCTGCTCTCCGTCTCAGCAGGTGTTTGCCTGTTGCCACGGTGAGAGGAACCTCAAACATCACGTCGTAAACTTATTTTCTCACCCAGGGTTTGAAATTAACACCGTAAAACCAGCCAGAAAGCACATAAAACCGAGCGGTGACGGAGAGCATCAGTGACTCCTGACTTTTTAACCCCTTCATCACCCACCGCTGAACTACAACAGATGGACAAACTTTGATCATTAGACCTTTTCTGTTGGATCTAGTCATAGAGGCGTTTCAGGATTTATTACACCGTTGAAATGCCGCACAGCTTTGAAGGTGAGAAAAGTTTATTTTGAAGGTCCACAATGATGAAGCTTTTCATAAAACTAGCAGCCTGTGCATAATGTAAATGTCTCATCAAACCAGGAGGAGGAGGAGGAGGGGGAGGAGAGTGCAAACCAGGTTTTCTGAGGTAAATAATAAATTCATATCTGCACTTACCGACTCTGTAGCACAAGAAAATAATTTAAGTAAAACCTGATTTAGAATGTGTTGCACGTTGCCTTTTTTTATATCATGCACATATATTAAACTCATTGCTGGGAGTTGATGTGATATCAGATCTCGAGGAAGAGATGCAAGGACTTCATGATTTGTTTTTACTTCTACGAAACTGTCTTGGCTCGCTGGTAACTGATCCGAGGCCTGTTTCTGCAGCATTTCTTGAAGAATAGCCCACAATGACATGTATGTTTTAGGGGTTAAAGCTAACGCTGTTATCCAGAGGGGCTTACAGTGGCTGCAACAGCAACAATAAGCCTAAAGTCCTTAAAGTCAGATGACAAGCAGCCAGCAGCGGCGGCAGCACGGCAAATTCCTGTGACCCTGCGATGACCACGTAAAATGCAATGGCCACCGTTTTCCCCGCTGCACCGCGGCCTAAGTGAGGTGAACGTGGGCATAATAAGATGCAAATGTGTGTCACTGTACGGCTGATGCAAGCACAGGGTAACGTGGAGGAATCAAGGGGGGGTTGGGGTGAATTTGGGAACAGAGCCTGGAGGGACAGCGCTGGAGAAAGAAAGAAAAAAAAGACCAAAAACACAAAAAAAGGTGGCGGTGTCAGGGACGCAGGCAGCTGTAACGAGAGTTGACCTCATGGAAAAACATGATTAGCTTTCTGTTCGTCGGAAATTATGTGTCATGTGGTGTTTACCAAATAAATATGTATGTATGAAGGAGGGGGCCGCTGCGTGGCTGTGCTCATTTCTGCACGAGTGGGACGAGGTAATTATAGTTTAGGCTAAAAGTACACAGTTTAGAGAGTGTTTCTTTATTTATAACATTGTCTGGATGTTGCGTTTCCTCCACTTACGTCCTCGCCTCAACACCTGCAAACGCTGCCTGCGCGATGATGATGACGGCGACGATGAGGTGTGTAGTAAAACAATAGCTTTCGATGCATCAAATAATGAGAAAAACCTTGCAGGGGTGAAGTGGCTCAGAAAATTTTATGTCCAAACATCATTCTTTATGCATCCGGAGAAGAGAGCGTGGAGGGAGCGAGGCGGACGTGGGATGCCAACAGAGTATTTCTAAGGGAGTCACAGCCCTAATTCAAGTCGACAGCTACGATACGAGGTGCTCACTTTATAACTAATAGTATCTGCTCCCCCCCCTCCACAAAAAAACCCCTAAACCTCCTCCCTCAAGCCTGGATTCAATTCCTGTCTTTGTGGGTTTACATCATAGACCTGTATCTGTGATGCTCGCTGATAAAAGCGCTCCTGATTTGCTGTGTGACTTGTTTTGTTGAGTTTCTAAAAATGAGGTCAAATTAAATAGTAAAAGAGCTGCAATTACAGCCATGAAGGACGGAGGCGTCGTGAGGAGCATCATTAGCAGGACTCCCCCCAGACACGCGCTCTCCGCTGATGTGTCTCTCTGTCCGCGACAGACACTTTCAGCGCCGCCACCTCCGAGGAAGAAAAAGCAATTCTTACAGGAAGGGGCACATCATTAAGGCTGCACCCCCCCTGCTGTTTGCACCGGCCATCATGACTGGATGGCATTTTTCACTTTGACTAAAATGAGGATGCCACAACTGCTTTACTCTGTGTGAGGATCTTCTTTTTTTTAAAAAAAATTCAGATGATCCAACAGCAGTAAGATACAACTCTACAGGATTCATTGGGACTTTTTCAGAGCAGACTTTAATACTTGACGCACCAGTCACTGGTTTGTCAATCTGACTGGCAGAAACAAATACACTTATATAATTTGGGTAATTTGACGCCTATCTCTGTAACGCATTATAACCCTACATATAATGGGCTTATAATGCAGTTATAACTATAGTTATAAACACTCATAAATGATCATAATGCCTTATAAAAATAACCAAAACAAACTATAAAGCATTTTTTCATGACCATAAGGTCAGGTATTACAATACATTATAAGAATTATAACTCTATTATAACACTTGACCTTATAAGCTATTATAAAATGCTCTATTATGTCTTATGCTTATTGTTATAAAGCCTTATGATAATTTATAGTGTTTATAATGATAGTTATACATGTTAATAAGCCAATTATAACACATTATAACTACATTTATAATGCATTATTGTCAGTGAGTTACATATAGTTACACATATTATAATACCTGACCTTATAAGTCATGATAAAATACTTTATAGTGTGTTATGATTATTGTTATAAAGCATTATGATCATTTATGAGTGTTTATAACCGTAGTTATACAGTGCATTATAACTCATAAGTATTGTTATTATGCATTAAAGAGATAGGTGTCAAATAAAGTTACAAGTTACTATAATTTGTCATATGCATACGCTGGTTTACCACCGGGGCTGGAGTTGTTCTACACAGATCATCAGCTTTGCAAAAATAATTACCATGCATTCTTTCCATTTAATAAATTACCTATATTATTTTCTTCTAAGAGGCAGCCACTACATGACGGTGAGGGTGATTGACACCTCCCCGTGAACTAGTGATTGGTAAATTGCCCATGTGATTGGTCTAATTTACTAATAATGAACAGGTAATTGGAAAATTACACGTCGTGCGACGCTTTCATACTTATGTACACAAAGTAAAGCTCAGCTCCGTGTCGCCACATCAGGCACCCAGCCGTGTGTTTGCATACAGCGAATTCACACGTTCACGACACTGCATAACAATACACCGCTAATGAGTTTGAGAGCATATGACACTTAGGATTTATTTATTTATATTAATGAACATTCAGTATGTAAATGTGTGAGATATAATAATGGAAGACACAAAAATGCATCATGGGATGTCGATGCTTCATTATTTTTAACGTCAGAAGAATGATGAACTTAACATATGTTATGTTATATCATGTTATCATATTGTATTATGTTAAATCATATAATTGAGTTTTATTTTATCTTATTTAGCAGTATTCTTATCTCAAATCCTCCAAAGAGAGTCTTCAATTTCCTTTATGCTTTCATCAAGTGAAGTGATTGTTTTTATAATCAGTTTAGGAGACCAAACTAATTCCATGAAAGGTGTTCAAGTAAACCTCACCGTCCTCCTGCAGCTCCTCACGGCTTCCTGTAGCCCCCAAATCCTCTTAACAAAGGTCCTGTGCTAATTTTGTGTAAAGGTTAGCCTGTAGAGAGCCCAGCTGGACGGCAGCGGCTGTGTGATGAGAGAGGGCAGAGTGGGAGCAGGTGAAGGGGAGGACGTTAAGAGGCATCCGGAGGTGAGGGTGATGACAGCACTCTGTGGCGAGGGGTTAGGGCCGAAAGGCACTTCAGCCGGCACGCCGAGTGTGAAAAGCACAAACCAAAAAGTTCATATTAGCTTGTATGCCCTCAGACACTGCATTACACACACACATACACAAACATACTCCCACATGCACACAACCTTTCAGCCACTCGTTCAAAAAAAAGGTGATCCAAACCCTCCTGGAAGCGCACTGTGAAAATGCATTTTGTCATGTTTTTTTTTTTTTGCTCTTCAATATGCAAAACTTTTCCATAGTTTTCACATTACTTTAGCTCTAAAGCGAGCGTGGACTCTGTTTGACCGCCTGCTGAAACATCCGCTCGGCCTCAGACGGCCTCAGAGGTTACGGGACCGGAGCGTCGGTTTGTTTCCATGGACAAAAGATAAAATGCCATCAACCGTCACTCGGACAGTGAGTTTAAGAAATAAAGGCATAAACTGAGTAAATCTATTGTGGCTGCTGTCATCTTAGGAGCCATAAACCAATCACGCAGGAGCTTTGTCAGGCCCCGCTCTCTATCCGTCAGCACTGTGTGTGTGTGTGTGTGTGTATATGTGTGTATTTTGGATGGGGAAGTGGGTTAAGCCTAAAATCTGCAGTGCGTCACGATATATTTTACAACCTTGTCTTCTGAATCACAGGTATGAGACAGACGTTTCCTCTGACAAAACAATTAGCGCATTAACATTAATGTTTATATTTCCAGGTCATTAAATCTGTCCTCAACTCGTCTCTGCACTGGGAGGAGGAGGGGGGGCGGCAAGTCAAACGTCCTCCAAAACATTTGAATTATTCAGACTTTTGGTTTCGCAAAGAAATTGTTAAAAGAGCTGAAAAATTGTCATTTTCAATCTTTTGTGCAGCCTGCAGTGCTCCCCACAGTTTGGCAGATTGCTTTGGCATCCTCGGCGCAGTCTTTTCAAAGAATTAGTGACTTGTGAGTTTTCCCCTCAGTCGACTCAGTGTGTCTTAAAAAGACACCATGCGCTGTGCCATAGGAACAATTAATTACAGTCATTTCACTGTAGTAATGTACTTTCAGGGGCTGACAACTCCAAATTTAATTCTGTTTTTTCTTTAATTAAATTTTGGAAAATGCTGAATGACAGAAGGGGCTTTGGTTTTTATAGATGTTCCTGAACACGAAGTGAGTGTTAAGGTGCTTTTCTAATCTAGAGCCCCCCGCAAATAAAAAAAACAATCTATTTGAATTGTGATGAGTCTATTCTTAAAGACAGGCAGTAATGGGACCTTTTAAAAGGTAATGTGATCTCTGCTCCTGTCCCCGTTTGTTAAATTATCTGAAGTTGGTGTCACTGAAGTTTTTCCTTGGGTAGTTTAGGAAAATACATTACAGCACTCAAGCCTGCGATAGATAAAAGCATCCATCTATCAGGCTGTTAGTAGCTGGCTGTCAGAAAAAATGGCCGTGCTTTAAATGAGGATAAACAGGACGGGGTGAGTAGATGTTTTTGCTTCCAGGATTGCGAGCTAATGCACACAGCCCTCAGCTGCACTAATTAAAAACACTGCATCTTTTTTCTTTTAGTCACAGCGTGTCGTCCATAGACCGATGAATTCTCTGTACTGTAATTATCAATATAGGGTAACATATCATTAAGGGATCTACAACACAGATGGAAAAACATCAATCCTGCAGGTGAAGCTCAGGTGGAGCCTCAGGGAAACATCACATAAAGTATCAATATTAATGTGATGTGAGGATCAGAGAGAAGGAGACACAACAAGAGATTCTCTCAACTCATTGAAACTGGACCGCAGATGAAGGCAGATCAGTGTTCAGAATAACAACACACTGCCAAAGCCGGGTATGCTCATGCTAATGCTAATGCTACGAGCATGAGGGAAATGTCACCACACTAAACAGTGGGAATGTCGACTGTCAGGTCTTTGTGGGTTCAATAAAATGAACAGAGCTGGCTAGTAAGCACTCTGTAGACGTCCTGGTTTTCAACTGAACATGTATGAGGAAGATTTAAGTTTATATTAAAGGGATAGTTCAACATTTTGGCAAATTCGCCCATTGCCATAATCCCTAGCAGTAGATTTGTTACCTTTAATTGTTGGTGCAAGCTGTTTTTAGAACGGCGGAGCAGAGCCGTGAGCTGCTCAGAGCTACGCTACGGAGGCTCATGGGATTTCTTGGTTTCCCTCATCAAACTCATCAAATACACAATCCAACAACTCCACAACGCTCTGGTGGACAAGTTGTGACCTGCACATTCACCACACTATGAGATAATAACACAACGTTACCACACAGAGTTGTTTTCGAGGTAAATGAAGAGACTGCTTGCTGGAAAAACTGTCCCTGAAGGCAACGTACATCAACGGTTTTACATGAATTTACCTCTAAAACAACTCTGTGTGGTAATGCTCTGTTATTATCTCATAGCGTGGTTTGTTGTTGTTGGATTGTGTACTGTATTTGCTGAGTTTGATGAGGGAAACCAAGAAATCCCATGAGCCTCTGTAGCGTAGCTATGACTATAGCGATTATGGCAATGGGCCAAAATGTTGAACTGTCCCTTTAAGTTTATAATTATATACAGTATATATTCTGGAAAGCAAACACTATAAAAGTCAGTCTGTTTCAAGCATCATGTTGCCACACTGGGTGATGCTTTTTCCAAAAGTCCCAACAAGTTTCTGAAGTATCTTCAAACCTCCAGGTGAAAAACCCCCGACTTGATCTTTTAGAAAACTACATTAACATTAAACAACTTCCCAGCGACTAAAATAAATACAACCAGAACTACATGTCAATGTTTGTGAATCCACTCTCCTGAGGAACCAAAAAAAAAGAAAGAAAGAAAGAAAGAAAGAAAAAAGAAAAAAAAATCAATATTTGTTGTAGCCTTTCATCTCAGGCTTACCTCTCGTCGCCGTGACGCCCAGCAGCTCTGCTTGATCTTCCAAACCACGGCGGCCACCAGGAGCAGGGACAGGAAGCAGCTGTGGACGACGAGGGAGAGGGACAGGAGATGAGTGGAGATTGGACGAGTGTGTGAGACTACCAGTGTCATTTTCTGTTATACATTAATGAACGCGACGAGGTGATTACAGCTCGTATCAATCTCGTCGTGTCTGAAGCTCGTAGACAAGCCTTCACTTATTTTTTTCCTAAAGATGTTGCTCTGCTACAGTAAATATGTCATTTACATTCATTTTGACACATGGCTGCGGTTTGTCCCGTCGATACCGTGCATCTAACAGCGTGATGAGAAGATGAGACGTCATCTCTGCATGGAATGAAAATCACACACAAAAAAAATTGGACTTGAAAACACGATTCCAGGGCGCTGTCTGTTTTAGAAACTGTACAAAATGTGATCAGATGTCAAATCAAAGCGAGAAATAAAGTCTTCATAGTTGAAATACATGAAATATGATCTGACACAGATGTCTCCAGTCTCGTGGCGACAGACAGAAGAAGATGAAGAAGCTGTTTCGGAGACGCTGGTGTCACCGCTCTCATTAAATCCATGTTTACTGCAGCGCCAGGCCACGCCCACCTGCACACCTGTTCCCATGCACCTAACACCTCATCACCCCCCCTCTCCCTCCTCCTCGTCTTACAGGTGTCAGACTCCTGTTCCCTGCCTGCCACCTCTTTGTACCTGCCTGCTTTGTTTCAACATCCCATACAGACTCTGTCTCTGGTGCCTTTGTTGGTCCTGACACACCAGAGCTCCTGAGAGGAGGAGGGGGAAATAAATGTCTGACTCTGCTTCAGACAAGACGCTTCCCTGTGTCAACAACCTCTTACATGCGTGTACTTCCATTCACTAATATATCTTCTTATTACCTCCAGGTGTATTTAATGAGCAGATTTATTTCTGGGTGTTGTCATCTCTCCACAGCTCCCCACCGCTGGATTTTGACGTCTTTTTTTTTTCCCTTTCTTTCTTCCTGCCTGGATGTGATTTTTGCAGCACCATGATTTTTATTTTTTTATTTTTTTGCTTGAGCACTTAATGTGTTTTTTTTCCTCTGCTCCATTTTCAGCGTTTTCCACATTTGTGCAAATAAAATATACAAGGAATCAAACTCTGAGTGTTCTTTGCACTCTGCACAAAATCACCTTGAGGTGATGAAGGTATGGGTGACATGTGTGTCTAGCAGAAGTTGTTTGTTAGTGTCACTGTGCATGCATGCATGTGTGGGTGTGTGCATGTGCATGTGCATGTGCATGTGCATGTGCGCTCCCAAGCTCACTCTGCTTCCCCTGGCTGCTTTTACAGTTGCACTTAGGAAGCTGTGAAAAAGATTTGGAAGACAACCACCAAAACAAAGACAAAAACAGTGTGTGCGTGCATGTGCATTACGTTACACACAACATCTCCTGCCATCTGAACTTCATTCCCTGACTGTCACGCCTTTCGCTGATTTCCTGTCACCGCTCCTGCAGCTGTCTGGGCCCAGACTTCCTGTATCTCGGCTCACGTCAGCGTTGCCAAGCGGCTGCTGAGCAGAGCACATCAACAATAAAAAAAAAACAACCCAAAAAACGTTTGCACATCATCAAGTCTCCTGGATGTCTCAATTTTAACGCAAAGTCACTTTCTGAGCACGGAGAGCAGAGCAGTGGAGGCGGGGCAGGGTGGGGCGGGGTGGGGAGGGGGGGCACTTCATTATAACGTCACATTAACACAAAATAAATGTGTTTAAATGAGCTGTGGATATTTAATGTGAAGGAGGTTTGAACAGATTAATGAGCTACATTTTTTACATTAATGGAAACAAACTCAAGCAGAAAACGCATCAATATCCTCAGAATAAAAACTCAGCTGGTCTGAACAGCAGACGCTTTAAACTCAGCTCTCGTTCACATGTTTCCTAACTTCACCGTCAGTCAGACACTGGATGTTACAGGAGAAAACAGCTCAGTTACTAAAGATTCATTTGTTTCTATTTGAAGTGTGACAGAATGTGACTGTAAACACCAACAAGGGCAAGAAATGTATAATAACAACGACTGAGGTGGCATTTTAGGCATTTTAATGATACTTAAATGTTACTGTAAACAGCTGCAGAGGTCGATGAGCAGATTTCTTTCCATTCTCCAATCTGCTTTTAGGGACATTAGTTTTTTAAAGGAACTGTTTGTGAACCTGTTTGTTAGGGGTGGGAGAAAAAATCGATTCACATAAATATCTTTTTTTGAATCGATTTTATTTTTATTTTTTTAAATATTGTGCAATGTGCATTTGTCAGCCTTTTTACATACAAAGAGTCCAGGTTTTGAAAAGGGTTTAAGTTAACTTTATAATAGAAAGTATGTTCATTTATAGGCTCCCTACAGTATTTGTGTGCAGATAAATGTTAAAAATCATAGAAAAATCAAATCGGGAGAAACGCATATCGTCCCAGCCCTACTGTTTGTGTTTATTATAAGGTTATGCAATTAGTAGTTTAATTTCCCAATGAGGACAAATAAAGTTCTTCTTACTCTTCTTCAATTTCCCAATGAGGACAAATAAAGTTCTTCTTACTCTAACTTGTAGAGTCACTTTGTGATGCTTTGAGTCTCACTTGGACTTTAAGTGGGATTGTTTTAAATATAAGAATCAATCACAGTTTAGTTGAATAATCAGGTAAAAGTCACATCAAGTTAATGTAAAAGCACAGAATTATAATCTGAAGTCTTATTTGTAATGATGAGTGCCATACGGTTTGATTTTTAGTTTTCTGAGTCAACATGTTTTCTGAATGCTGTGGTCTACGGTGCAGCAGTATACGATGGAGGGCGGAGGCTGTGATTGGCTGGTTGATCGCTAAAGGGTAAGTGAAGTTGACACGCTGAAGGAGGAAACTATTGACTTTGAATTTCCTAAATTCAGTTTTGCTTTATTGTTTCAGTTGATTTTCTTTTTTTTTTCCTCTTCAGGTTGAGGGGAACAGAGGTTAGAAGTGGATTTAATTAGAAGCTCCAAGTTGACGTATAATTCCAGCGAGACCCCCCTCACGGATTCTTCTATAAAGTTTTACCACCTTTTCAATCTAAATGTCTTTGCCCATTTTTTAATACCGGCTGTGATGCATTCAGATCTTTATTCATCGCTCCCCCTCCCCCCTCCCTGCCCACCCTGTGTGACTTTTTAAAGCACCATCCATTCAAAAATATTCCCTTATCTCTGCAGGCTGAAGAGGACTCTTAAGAGATCCATCCGTTCAGCCGTCTTATTGATCTGGCTTCCTGCTCGCTGCTAAAAGAGCGACACGGTGCTGATGAATGACCCACGTGAATAGATATCAGGCTCGCATCAAAGGCCTCCCTGCCCAGTAGGGTGGGAGGGGGGGGGGTGGGGGGGAGAGAGAGGGAGACAAAGGATGGGAGAAGAAGGAGAAGGTAAGACAAAGAGACAGAGGGAAATGGACAGTAATGGTGAAAGACAGGGAGATAAAGACGGACGAGAGGTTAGAGAGTGCAAGTAAAAGTCAGAGGGATGGACAAAGTTAAGAGGCAGAGACGGAAACGGAGACGTGGAGACAAAGACGGGAAGAGGGACGTATAGACAGGAGGGACAGCGAGACGGACGCAAACGCAAAGTGAAGACGACGCAGATAGAAACAGACGGAGCAGCGCGCTTCATTTGATCTCAACCTACACCGGGGGAATCTGGCCAAGTTAGTCAGGCTTCAGCTCCGACAGCCTCCCCCCCACCCCACCCCTCCCACCTCCACCTCCACCTCCACCTCCACCACTCAGAGACCGAGAGAGCTCGCAGCCTCACAAGGAAGAGAAGTGAGCATCCTTCTAAAGAGACGCCGCTCAACCACAAAGCACCTGCACCGAGCAGCGCCATCGTCACATTAACTAAACTGTAGCTCTGCTGTGATTCAACCGAGGGTGATACATTTCACAAGTGACGTTCAAGTGAAAATGGGAACAATGAGTTGTTATGAATCAAGCTTGATGACAAAAACTGAGACTACAAGTCGCTGTAACTACAGAGCTTCCAAAAAGACATTTATTTCAATCGATTATTATTTACACCATCAGTACTGTAGCTGTTCATGTGAACTGGTAGGATTCACAATAGACAGGTCAATCTGGATTTCAGTGGGAACTTTATTTCTTGTTTCTAACATTTAGTCGACTGCAGAGGCCTGGAGGGCGACACATCTAGTGATACATCCATCACTATCAACATCCACAATCTGCCATTCCCTTCTTCTCAACCTGGATTCAGCTAAAAAAAAAAAAAGAAGAAGAAAAAGGAAAGCACCAGCTGCAAAAAGAAAAAACCTAAAATCCAAAAAACAACTTTCTAAAAAAAAGTGCTTACAAGTTTGATGTCTGCTGGTTTTTCCTACTCATCTCACCACGTTCTTTTGCACTTTGTTACTTTGAAGCCTCATGTTAAAATCATTTTCTTTTCCACTCATCAGTCCACCCTCAATACCCACAAACTGAATTTTAGATTTTTCAAAGAAAGGTTCAAAAGTTTGAAATATCACATTGACTTTTTTATGACACTTGACATTTTAGCTCAGAGCCCAGTATTTACTGCAGGTCCTCCAGAGAAGAGCGACACCGTTACTGCAACGAGAGAAATGTGAACGAAGCTCAACTGCAGCGATGTTTTGCATTTTACCTGGGTGAGATCTGATGCCTGAAATATTATGAATGAACAATTAGATCTGATATTCTTATGTAAAAGAAAAAAAAAAGTACAAACTACACCAGCTGCATCTTGTTTTTGTTTTTTCAGTAATATATGAGTAACAGCAGAGGGAGAAGAAACAGTTTGTTTATGATGGAGCAGATTTAAGCTCTAACCCTGCGTAGAGTTACTATAGAGCACCACATGTTCTCTGCAGTGCAGGAAGACGCAGCTGAGGGAAAAATGTGTGAGACTGAAAGACAATCTGACGTGATACGATGATCCTAAATGGGATAGAAATAAAAACCACCGGCATCAAAGTGGTGAGGCCTGAAAAGAGACACATAACTCCTCATTTAATGGAAACTATTTCCCTCATAACCCGAGAAATAACCCGTCTCATTCCACTTGCACCATAAGGAAGTCTTTTTATATATATACTATATATTTATTGCTCCCTGTGGAGTTTTCATTGTAAACAACCACAGTTTTGTCTTTATTCAGTGTTTCTCACTCGATCGCATTATGTGTGTCCTCAAGGCCAAACAAAGAAACAAACTAAATGCATTTTTTCCTGCCTCACAAAACTCTTGCAAAGACTTTTTACTCAATGTTTTCCAACCTGCAAATCTGCACTTTATTGCCACAACGCTGCCATCGACCGGCTCCTCCCTGTGCAGCCCATTACGTCATCTATATCTATATCTACATATCTGCTTAACCTAGTGGTTAAAGGGGGGTTACGCAAGGCTGGTCGCTTTTTCACTGTTTTGCTTGTTTTTTTCTCCATGGAGCTCCCCCTGCAGGTTCGGAGTGCAAATTTATAACATTGCACAAAAAGTCACAGTCATTTTCAACGAAGCCAGCGAGAAGGCAATCCGTGGAGCCGAGCATTGTGTAGTTTTACCTCTCATGAACAAGAGATTACACATTATCGGGTGCTGTAAAGCAGTCCATGTTTCTGGTGAGACATCAGGTTGGAGGTGTTGGTCTTACAATGTTGGTTTTTGGCCAAGTGGAAGGCAGAGAGCTGTTTAATAAGGGTAGAAATCTTGCATAGTTCCCCTTTAACGACTCAGCCGGCCACATTTTAAATCAGGGGCATCACATTGTGGTATTTTTTAGATCAAGGCAGAAATGTCTCTATTGATTCTCACTCTGCTCAGGTAATAAACTAATTAAGTCTTCGAAAATCAGATAAAGACGAAAATCTGAGACTCGAAGGACTTCAAGTTTTCATCCAAAAAAGTTTTTTTTTTCATATGCAATCTTCGTTTAAGTGTACAATACCACATGCTGTTGCTTTAAAATGGTGACATCCAGGTTAAGTAGCTTTTTACAGAAGCCATCAGCAGAAACACTGGGAAATAAATGTCAACCAAAAATGTCACTGGAGTCATAAAGGCCACGATGGTGGAGGTGGAGAAATAAGTTTGTACCAACAGCGAGAAATTTCCTCTTTTTTTCCCCCCCATTCTGTTTTGTTGAACTTTATTTTGAAGGCTTTATTCCTCTGCTATTATGTAAAGACAAATTGCTGATGATTGTCCTGGTATCCTGGACACAAAAAAGAAAAAAAAATCTCATTCATATGGAAATTGAACGTGTGACTTTTAAGCTCCAGTTTGAAACACAGCTCTGAGGTCGAGCCGCTCGGAGCCGACAGTGTCTGCGCTCCAGGTCAAAGGACTGGGAAAATCTGTCAATCAATCTTGATTAAAAAAGAAAAAAGAAAAAAAAGAGGTCGACATGATAGAGGCTTTGTGCTTCAGACAGACAGACAGACAGAGAGAGTACCATAGCCACGAGCTGCTGAGGCCAGAGAGGTGAGCTCTGACGTGTCATTGGCTAACCTGACAGCAAAACAACAGCCACAGGGCAAACACCAACAGACCGGCTCTGTAGTCCGCAGCCAGCTGAATACTAATCCAGCCGCCTGCCCGCCTGCCCGCCCGCCCGCCGGCCGCTGGCTTTTACTCCGGGGTGGGAAATTAAACCTGCTCACCAGCCAAATGCCATTTCATTCTCACTTTGGCTGATAAGTTCGCCTACTGAACCACACTCCAACCAGCGGCTGCCCACGGGTTGCCTGGTTCGACAGCGAGAGCCCCGCAGCGCCGCGGGCGGTGGGACACTTCCAAGAAGTCCAACCCACCTGAAACAGAAGCAGAGCCCGACGCGTCGCAGAATACTAATGTCTGTATAATCTCTGCAGCTCGGTATTGTTTGCCACAATGGGAGTTGGGTGGTGACTGGATTGTCTTCAGTGTGTTTGGTGAGTTAGACAAACGGTAAAAATCAATTTTGGCATGTTCTTAGCAGCAGAGCAGCACGATTACAATCACAGAAAAAAGATGCACGCTGCTCCAGAGTGTGCATATTTCTATTTTTTCTTCTTTTTTTTTATCCACAGCCGTGTTCACTACCCCCTCGATGCCAATTCATAGATCTTAATTAGTTACAGATAATTAAATTTGCCACAGACAGTTATCGTTTCACCTCTTAGAACTTGTGAAGACGACAGGCAACTAATTAAAACTGCAGCACTTTGGGGTTTTTTTGGCTCTTTTTTCACTGGAAGTTCAATAAAATAATCGTTAATCATTTTTGGCCAACACACACACTTAGACACACACACACACCCTCATCACTGTTAATGTGGCCACTGCAGCTGCACAGTCTGTGCACTGATGCTGAGCAAAAACAGTGATTTTTCCACACGTTTCTCGTCTCAGACTTGACTTTTGCATGTGGACGGGGGGAGTTTAAGGAGTTTCAGAACGCCACAATGTGCAACAGAAGATGCATTAACGTCATGTGAGCGTATTGTGTTCACAAACAAACAAATCTTGTGCCATCTCAGAAGGAACAGGAAGTAACTCAAAGTCATTTGTTATGTTTTTTCCAGGATTCTTCTCGTTACACTGCTGTGTTCAGGTTTCACGTGCTCATAGTATCTCTTAAAGGGATAGTTTTGGCAAATTGGCCCATTGTCATAGTCCCTATAGTTTTGGGAGTGGTTTCGTTACCTTTAATTGTCGGTGCAAGCTGTTTTTAGAATGGTGCAGCAGAGTCGTGAGCTGCTCAGAGCTACGCTACGGAGGCTCATGGGATTTCTTGGTTTCCGTCATCAAACTCATCAAATACACAACACAACACCAAGAAATCCCATGAGCCTCCGTAGCGTAGCTCTGAGCAGCTCGTGGCTCTGCTCTGCCATTCTAAAAATAGCTTGCACCAACAAATAAAGGCAATGAACCTACTTCTAAAACTATATGGATCGTGCAACGGGCCAATTTGCCAAAATGTTGAACTATCCCTTTAACGGCCTATTTATCTGATGTGAATAATGTTCTTTTCATTGAAAACGTCAAAGGGGAAATATCCTTTTTTTTTTTCTTTTCAAATACCCTCTTTGTGTAAACATGGCCTGATACTGATATCTACCTGTGGGAAGACTGAGAACATACTGAATGATGTTGGGAGAACAGTTCCTGTCTGTGATGTAATCTAGGGAAAGAAGCAGCTTTAGTGGCTCTAGGATATATATATAAAAAAAATAAAAGCGACTACTTTCTTTTTTTTTCCTCAGTGGAGAAGTTAAAAAAAAGGGACAGAAAGAGCTGAGGGAATGTGAGGATTTAGAAATCGTTTGGTGAATAAAGGAGCAGATTCTCTCTAACAACCTCAGAGAGCCGAGGCTTCGCACCTTTCATTCTGCGCAGGTAAAGAGCTGACCGAAAAACAATGAAGTGAAGAAATAAGGGATTTACCACAAGTCATATTATATTTCAGAAAATCCTGCAGCAGAGCCAGCTTCACGAGAAGTCCAATTCCAATGTACTGTTTTATTTTATTTTTTTTTTTACCTCCGCAAGCATTTGCTTTTGCTTGTTCTAACCTGTCGAAAGTTGTTTCAACAGAAAGAGCAACGAGGGCCTGAGAGCACACGCAGGAGGCGCGCAGAGAGAGGGGGGAGGGAGTGGACACGACGCCGATCGGAGGAGAAGAAAAGACTCTGCCTCCCTCTCGGGACTCCCCGAGAGTGCGTTATGGCCCAGTTCACGTTCCTGCATGCGTCTCTCTCCTCCCCTGCTCATTACAGGTGAGGAAGAGGAGGAGGAGGAGGAGGAGGAGCAGGGAGTGTACGCTCTGAGTCAAACTGACTGATCTGACTCATTCATTATTAATTGGACGCAGAGTGGCTCTCAGCTCCTCGCGGACCTATCAGGAAGAAGTTTAGCCGCGAGGCACTTCTTGCACTTTTCTCTATCTGCTCCATCTTCCACTTGCATCTCCACCGATGACCTGACAATCGGGTCAGATACAAAAGAGAGGAAAGAGGGAGAGAGAGAGCATTAAAGGGATAGTTCACCCAAAATTGAAATTTCACTCATTCATTTCGGCGTCCTCCGTGGCTTCTCTGAGTTACAGGGGGTCTCGGCTTAGCAGTGCATGTCCATGTAACGGTTGCAAACGGATACTAACTGTCTTCAAATTTTGCGAGATTTGGACGGACCAGGAGGAGGAACTTCCACTACAAACAAGCTTGAAATATGGACTTATTTAATTTTTTTTGGAACAATTTCGCATTTCGGGGCTTCAATACAAGACGGGACATTACATACGAGCAGCATGGAGGTATTTGGTTGTTTTTTGGTGTGTCTTTTTGTTACGAACATAGTTGGTATCCGTTATATGGACATGCACTGCTACGCCGAGACCCCCTGTAACTCAGAGAAGCCACGGAGGACTCTGAAACTTCTCCCAGCCCTTAGTCGACATGAGGGCGAGTAGATAATGAGATAATAAATTTCAATTTTGGGTGAACTATCCCTTTAAAGAATGCAAGGGAGGGGAGGAGGGAGGTGGAGATGGAGCAAGAGGTCGAGGTGAGGAGAGAAGAAGAAGAAAAAGGAGCAGTGGGAGAGGAGATAAAGGGAAGGTGGGGCATATGGAAGAAAGGCAGGAGGTGTGGGGAGCAGGGGGGGAGGAGAGGAGGAGTGGAGAGAAAAGGAGGAGGCAGGGAGGTAAACGGACGGGTGGCGATGCAGCAGCAAAAAGGCAGAGATAAAGACAGAGAGAGTGAGGAGGCAGAGAGAGAGAGAGACGGTGGACTAGAAAGCTTAGAGGAGGAGATTCTGGCACAGCGCCGACGGCAGCCCCTGCCGAGTGCCCGAGGAGGCCCCTTAGGACAGGCAAGGCACGGCTCGAGTGTCTCTCTTTCTCTCTCTTTCCTTTCTCAGGTGTCTCAGGGGGGTTGCAGGAGGGAGATATGAAGAGAGAGCCTGCTGTCAGTCAACACCGCAGGGAGCGAGCTGAGGGCAACACCACGCCGAGCCGATCTGCAAGTGTCATACAAGACTGTGTGTGCATGAAAACGGAGGGTAAATAAAGGAAGGGAACGAGAGCCGACGACGACAAACAACTTATGATCCTTCAAAATGAAGCCGCGTCTTCTCCTTGGCCTCCTCGTCCGTCCCTGAGCAGCATCGACAGAAGGCCCCATCCTTAAGCTAAACTGCACATGTGGGAGGAATAAAAGTGAGATTTCACTCAATCTCAGACTCTGAGATTGAACCGCTCACACGCAGGACTCCTGACCTCCACCCACACACATCTCCCCCCTCACCTCCACCGTTAGATCAGCCGCGAACTTCAACGCTCGTCTTTACTGGATTGTTTCATTCGAAAAAAAAAAAAAAGAGAGAAAAATTCACACGAAAAAAGTAGATCAAGAGAAACACGGAGAGAGAAAACGTCCAAATCCCAGAGACTCTTTTTTTTTTCTCAAAAGATTTTACAGTGAGAAAAGAAAGTTAGAGAAGTCACATCAGAGACGCTGTGATTTCTGTTTGATAAGTGACTGGAATACCATGTCTAGACTTAAGTTATTATGTAATTATAACACCTTTCAAGTTAGTTTGTTGGTAGAAAAAGAAAAAGAAACTCAATAAGATGCATTGTGATACAGAATCACTAATACTGCCAATCAGCTTCGGCTGCAGAGAGAAAAACCTCTCTCTATATAAGAACTATTTATATTTTTGTGTCAAGGTGTAACAATTCAACTATTCATATCACATCATATATGAGAGCTTTGTTTGTAAAGGTCCTGCGCTGACAGCTGGATGAATGGATCAGGTCGCAGCTATAGTTTCTGCTCCGTGCCTCTTAGTCCTCCACACTCTGTCCTGCTGTCAATCACCCGTCCCCGTCGCTGCCGCCAGTGACGCTCATGCAGGTCGACGTCTATGTGCAAACAAAACTTGTGTTACAGAGGAACGAGGAGGTTGTGGACTCCATACGGCCCGGATCACAGTTGGGGTCGCTGTCAGATTCCGTTCAAGCGGCCGCGCTGACGGATTTCTTTTCTGAATTCGAGCACAGGAGGAAAAAGAAAAAAGGCTCTGCGCTCCGTAATGAATCCACTGACACCAAATACCACGGGGGAAATAATTGAGAATGATCTGTCGTTAGTAAACGGGTTGCAATTTAAATTGACATTTTGAGAATTGATTGTATCGAGCCGAGTCGTGCACTCGTGCAGGCTGCAGACGGAGAGGCTTTAAAGAGAAAGACGCGACGCTGCATGTGTTTTGTGTGTGTGAAGGACAATCACGCTGCTCAGAGGACACACAGCACCACTGAGTGGCCAGCTGCCTCCTGCGTTTGAACAAAGAGTGTTTCTGAGTGTGTGTGCGTGTGTGTCTGAGTGTGTACGTGTGTTTCCGCCCAACGTCCAGATCTGCAGATGTGTTTAAGAGGCTGAGCAGTGAGCTGATGATCACAACAACAGAATTATTGATGTTCTGTTGCAGGCCACTTCCAGCTGCCAAAATATGCATGAGTTGCCTCTTGCTTGTCCTCAGAGGCCTGGAGGGGAGGGGGGGGGCCCAAAATGATGCTGCATGGCTCAGTTGGCGTGTGCACATGAGGGCAGCTGTGCACCAGTATCTGGACCTGGGGGCGATCCAGCCTTTATTTACTTACTGGGTACCACAACCATGAGTGTGAAGCGCCAGCGGCGAACCGATAAATTCAGCCACTTATCTTCATTACGTGTAAACAGAGGATGCTGATTCCTCAAAAGCAAAAAATTAAGAGAAGTGCAGCACTCAAATCAGCACAGGCAAGAGAATGAATGAAACATGATAAATATGGACCGTCTACTGCTGTCCAAAACAAATGGAACTTCCAATTGGTCGATATCTCACATCTTGGCCAAACAAAACCAGATTTGTGTTTTGGATGAACAGCGAGGCATGGCAACGTGTCCTCGGGGAAAGATACTGAATCCTCATATTGCTCCCAATGTAATATTAGTGTGTGTGAGAGTGTGCGTGTGTGCGGTAGAGAAGCACAGTATGAGCAAATGTTTATGTAAACAGATTTTAAACTTTTGACATTTCATCATCAGAGTTTAAAGGGACAGTTCAACATTTTGGCAAATTGGCCCATTGCCATAATCCCTGTAGTCATAGCAGTAGGTTCGTTACCTTTAATTGTTGGTGCAAGCTATTTTTAGAACGGCGGAGCAGAGCCGCGAGCTGCTCAGAGCTACGCTATGGAGGCTAATGGGATTTCTTGGTTTCCTAACTCATCAAATACACAATCCGACAACTCCAAAACACTCTGGTGGACAAATTGTGACCTGCACATTCACCACACTATGAGATAATAACAGAAATGTCACGAGACGGAGTTGTTTTAGAGGTAAATACAGAGACTGCTTGCCGAAAAACTGCCCCCAACGGAACTGACGGGGGGCATGAATTTACCTCAAAAACAACTCTGTCTCGTAATGTTCTGTTATTATCTCATAGTGTGGTGAATGAGCAGGTCACAACTTGTCCACCAGAGCGTTGTGGAGTTGTTGGATTGTGTATTTGATGAGTTTGATGAGGGAAACCAAGAAATCACATGAGCCTCCGTAGCGTAGCTCTGAGCAGCTCACGGCTCTGCTCCGCCGTTCTAAAAACAGCTTGCACCAACAATTAAAGGTAACAAATCTGCTCCTAAAACTATAGGGACTATGACAATGGGCCAATTTGCCCAAATGTTGAACTATCCCTTTAATGATCAAGAGCCTCTGATGACGTTGCCCTTTATTTCCTCTAAAAAAAAATACAATTTCTGCAGCAGTAACTGTGCTCAGGAGACAGAGCTGCAGAGCCAGTGGTGGAAAGCCAAGGTGCGGCTGACGCATCTTAAGCACTAGAGGTTAAAGACCCAGGGCAGGGCGGGGGCGGGGGGGAGTTAAGAGTAAAGAGTGGGAGGCGTAGAGAGGATGAGAGTGACATACACGGCTGGGATGCTGACTCAAGAGACCTGAGAGCGACGACACTAATCACCCCTCTGCTTTAACGAGGTAAATGGTTCAGACCAAGGTCAGCGGGTGGAATAACATCGGCGCTCGCTCCCCGCTGCTGCTGCATGCTGATGGCGGCCGGGCGCCCACGCTGGGAGTGGAGTCGCTCTCTAACAGGAGCCACTAGGAGCCGCCACGAGGTGCCAGCGCACTCAAAATCACAACTGAACATAATGAGTAAAATAACGAGCTGCTGGCAGCGCTGATGTACATCTGAGTCAAACTCGTCTCGGTGGAGAGAATTTAAGTCCCTGTGATCCATCAAATCCCAGCAACACACACACACACACACACACACACACACACCCACTCACTCAGACTTGGCCCGGTGTGCGAGCCCCCTGCTGCTGCCCCATCTTTTAAACCTGTGCTCCTCATCCACATTACATCGGCCCTCTGTTCAAACAGCAGGCGACGCCGTATCAATCACAAATCGCTTTCTTTACACACAACCGTGATAACGAGGCTGCAAAGTGAGGGGAATTAGGATTTTTATTGATAATTACTCTAAAAGACGACGACGTGACAGCGTCCGTGGTCGTTACTGGATGATGTGAAAGGACTGGGAGTTTTTTCTGCGGTGGCCTAGATAAAGCTGCCGTCAACAAATCCTGTAAAAAAAAGAAAAAAAACAGACCAAAACCAAGAGAGTGTGAGTCCATCTCTCAATGCTTACCTTACTTCTTAACCCTGTCTGTGGCTCTCAGACTCAAGCCTATTAGTTCTACTGAAGACACAAAGCTTTAAAAACCTGTCCTAAAGTAGGCCATTGTGGATTTTTTTGCATAGCGGACTAAATGGTGCACTTTTTTGTCGAGGGACTATTTTTCTACAGTGGAGTAACACACATGTGACGGTGTTACGTCTCCTGCAGCTACGGCTCATTAGGATAAGAGCAAAGTACATCTGATGAGGTGTTCACACCTGGCCCAGCGAGGCCGCCACAGAACTGTCATCTCATGTTCTATAACCTAGAGTCTGTGACAAATGTGAAAATAAAACACTCAGTTTGCTGATAACTGAACTGCAACACTTCTCTGGAAATAGTTTTCAACTGACAGGACCCACGTTTTTAATCATAAATTACAGAAATTACAGGGTCTTACGCGGCTCTAGTGTTGTTGATTTTACAGGTTAAGACCAGTGTCGCTGGTTAATTACAGACAAGAAAAGTAGAAAAAAATTAACAGTTGTTGAGCTGATGAAACAAGAATAAATGTTCTTTTACTGCTCATTTGCACCACAAAGGTCCTGTTGAAGTATCATATAAAGTGTGAAGATCATATGAAGACTATATTTAGTGAAACGTTGCAGTAACTTCAGGTGAACTTTGAAAATGCACGCATGTTTTTGCATATCAAGAGGAATGTAAGCTTCTTATGTAATCTCTAGGATCTGTGGGGAAGGGGAAGACGATGGCAACGTGTTTGTGCTGCGGGAAGCTCTGAGTGATGGATAAAAAGGCTTTTCTGAGCTCCGACTGAACTTGACCTTTGATTCTTGACCCCCCACAGTCTAATCAAAGTCCTTGAGTCCATGTGGGCCACTGTGTAAAATCTGCAGGAGTTCTGGAGATGTTGGGTTCAAAAAAGCTAAAATCTTGTTATACGAGGCCTCAGGGATGCTGACCTTTAACCTTTGACCACCATGTAAACATTAGAGCCAAATTTGCAAGAAACAGAGGTCACACTGACCTTGCCCTTTGACTTTTGACCACCAAAATCTAATCAGTTCTTCCTGGAATGAATGCTTCAAGGTGTTATTGAGATGCTGTGTCCAAGAGAATGGGACAAACGTCTCCGTCTCCATTGTGGAGACACAATAAAATCACAAGTTCCTCTTTAAGAGACTGAAGAACCAGACTGGAGCGTCTATAGACGACCGAAGACGACTGTGACACTTCAGGGTGCTCGACACTCCCGGCGTCGGGGGCGTTTATGTCCCGCTGGGACTCGTCCACTAAAAATATACAGTGAGCACTCAGGCTGGATGTGGAAGTGGAAGTGTCCACCAAAAAAAGCACAAGTTATTTTAATAGGTGCTGTCAAGCAGCGCAGACGTGCTGCAGAGGTGCATCTCTCGAAGGAAGCAGAATTTTCTGGGACATCGGGTTCAGCGCGGCGCCGACTGTTACAGGGTTAAGTCGAGTGTTTTTTAAGGAGGGCCGACACGCGGTCAGTGATCTAGAACAATGGTTCAGAAACTGTTTTTCCTTCCGTTAACTTTGATGCATCCATCAAGAATAACAATGAAAAATAAATACTGGTCCCTGAGCAGAGCGGCAACATCAGAGCAGGTGAGGGAGGCTGAGTGTTTCCTAAAACACGCACACTGACAGTTTTATCACCGATTCTTCGTCTTGTTGTTTTCTATTGAATCTTAGTTACATCAAAACATAATGTCTGTTTTTTTTTTTCTATCTCCACTGCTGCAAACTCACCGCTGAACTCAGAACATCTACATTTGGCTGAAGAGGACATCAAAGTGTTCTTATATAATTTAGTTAAGTTAATCATATATTCAAGTACCATTAATGCTCCAAGACGTGCACAGATGTAGCCTCCGTAGGTTAAGTCTCACACGCACCTTTTCTGAGCTCTTGCTGAACATATGCTTCATAAACAACATCAAATATTCAGAAACAAACTCCCTTTTCTCCTTTTTTGAAGGAGCTCGTAACCAGAAAAGATGATACTTAAAATCAGAATTTCAAAAATAGCCATAACTGCAGTCATATTTCCATGACAAATACATCCCAGCATGGGCGGCAAATGAATAAAAAATAAAAAAAAGTTGTATTTTATGATAACTTTTCTGGCTTCTTCTTCCATCCAGCAGTTTGGACTTATGGAGCCAAGAAATTTGTCATTCAGGTCACTCTTACTTCAAAGGACGCTTGCTTCAGCAGCAGCCAAGTTTAAGATTAAAAACATGACAGCTGGAGAAAAAAAGGGTCAAGAATACATTTTCAATGCATCTCCCCCCCAAAAAAAAGAAAAAAAAAAAAGTTGGGGAAATTTCACATTCTCCAGGACTTCTCAAGGCCTGAAAGAGAAAACATCTATTTGCTCCCGTCAGACGTTCAGCTGAGGTGTTCCATTACAAAACGGGGAGAAAAAGTGTTAATTCTCTTCCTAAAAAGTCATGATTCAACATAACGAGTGAAAGGTGAGAGACTGCCGGACAGCTGGATGAGAATATGTGAATGCATTTCCTGTTAGCTCCGGCGTTTAATGCATCAGAGGGGTTTTTTGTGTGGCTGGAGAATTCATGTGGGGGTATCGGTGCTGGTGCTGCAGATAACGGGATGGCACCACCTTCATCTGTCCCCACAGGGAACGAGGCGCCGAGAGAGAAAGAAAGAAAGAACCGAGAGCGAGAAAGAGCGAGATTAAGACAGAGGAAGTCGGAGTGAAGAAGAGCAAACAATTTTCACGTTAATTAGCATCTCTCTCTCCGCCCCCGCAACACAAACAATGCAGCGAGCGCCCCGAAGAAGCAGAAGCAAACAGGGACAAGGCTGCGAGCTCGCTAACTTTAGGTCTCTACTCATCTGTGCTGAATCAGTGGCAGGCAGCACACACATCAAAAAAGACTGAGCTGTGGGATTAAGAGCAAGTCGGAGGGAGTGGTGGGAGGCTGGGAGGAAAGAAAACAGGGGATGGAAGGAGGGAGGGAGAGAGGGATGGGGTGGAACAAGGGAGACAGACACACAGGGAAGGGAGCAAGGGACAAGAAAAAGAGGAGGAAGAGGGAGCAATGGAGGGAGGAAAACACAACAGAGGGGGTGGAGAGCCGGAGATGAAAGGAGAATGATAGGAGGAGGAGAGCGTGGAGGGAGGGGAAGATGGAGATGGAGGAGGAGGAGGAGAGAGGGAACAAAAAGGGGAGGTGTAAAAAATGATGAGTGACGCTGGGACAGAAGAGGAGAGGAGGTGAGTGGGGGAGAAAAGGATTTTAAAAAAGTTGGGGAAGATGATAAATATGAAAGAAAAGAACAGAGGGAGCGACTTAGAAAGAAAGGAGAGAGTCCTCGCTGCTGACATGGGAACATCCAAATGCTGACGCATGTGGATAAACATACCAGCGTCATGAGCCAGTTACTGCAGGGTCGGCATTTGTATGCAAAGGGGGGCGGAGGGGGAAGAGGGGGTATAAGAGCTCTTCTTGTATCCCCACTGCTTTTCATGCTGAACACCCTCCTGTATAAACCTGAGTGAAGGAGGTGATTTATTCAGTCGATGCTGAAACACAGCGTTATTGAACAGCACTGTATTGGCAAAGGGCCGGTCACCAAACAATAAAAGAGAAGCCTTCAAATCAGCCCCATCAAATCTCTCCGCCTATTTTTTTTCGCCGGGGCTGCTGCCGGATCAATAAGAAGCAGCATGACTTGAAATAGCTGGCTATTTTTTTTTTTTTTCCTCCAGGGGCGATGCAGGGAGCGCACAAACATGACAAAGCCCCACAATCCTCTGGGTAGGAGACACAATCAGACACGGGATACTCAGGAGAAATAAACACACAAACGCACCTGCAGTGGAGCATGCAAACAAACACGTGTGTGTGTGTGTGTGTGTTTGTGTGTGTAGCCAATTTTCAGCCCAGCTCATTTTTAAATCTATAACACATCACAACGGTTCCTGAAGGAGCCAAACACGGGCTCTGGGATTCACGGCAGCTCAGCAGATACACGTGTGTTTGAGCCCTGGCAGCAGAACCGGTGTCTCCGTCGTTACCGAGCCGCACGTTGCCCTGCCAACAATCCCCGACAAGTTCATTTTCAAAAATCCAAGGCGAAAGATCCACAGCTGATTCACACAACGCTGATCTATAAGAAGCTGTTAAGTGATGCACACACCTTAACTTCCATCTCCACAGCCGTCACGTGGCATCATCGATTTAAATACTGAACTCCATGTAAACACCTCCCAGCTGCAGGGAGGAGGCGCAGACGAGAGCAGATACAGACACTTTATGTGCTGCTTATATAAAGAAAGAGCTTCAAGGTTAGACAACCACAGTGTCAGAGAGGCTGCTGAGACTGGAGAACATCCACAAAGCCCAGATGTTACTGTTAATGCTTTCAAACTGTTCCTGCAGATGGCAGCTATTGAAGGGTTGCATTTAAGAAAACACATTAGAATGGTGTTAAAGTTGCTCTTATGCACATTTTCATATCAACTTTGGATGCAACAACTCGGTGTCCGTCCCCTGTGGAGACAGAGTTATCATCTGATGCTGCCGTCCCTCTCTTTTTGCACTTTTCAGCTCCTTGTTTTGGTGACACATCACTGCCTACTAAAATCAGTGCTCTAACTGCCTTTTTTAAGGGATAGTACAACATTTTGGCAAATTGGCCCATTACCATAACCTCTATAGTCATAGCAGTAGGTTCATTACCTTTAATTATCGGTGCATGTTGTTTTGAGATCAGCAGGGCAGAGACGTGAGCTGCTCAGTGAACACAATGGAGGTGAACAGTACATTGTTCCTTGTCCATTACAACTCATCAAATACACAATCCAACAACTCCAAAACCCTCTGGTGGACAAGTTGTGACCTGCACATTCACCATACTATGAGGTAATCATGTATGATTATGTAACATTATGACACATGAAGCAAATACTCTGAACTACTTTGAAATCCTCCACCCAGCAACCGAATCTGGAATGTAGTTCCGGCTGCATATTTACCTCAAAAACAACTCTGCATCGTAATGTTCATGATTATCTCATAGCGTGGTGAATGTGCAGATCACAACTTGTCCACCAGAGCGTTTTGGAGTTATAGGATTGTGTATTTGATGAGTTTGATGAGGGACAGGGGACAGGCTACCAGCTACCATTCACCTCCATTGTGTTCGCTAGGCAGCTCACGTCTCTGCCCCGCTGATCTCAAAACAACATGCACCGATAATTAAAGGTAATGATGAATCTACTCCTATGACTATAGGGATTATGGCAATAGGAGAATTTTCCAAAATGTTGAACTATCCCTTTAAGTGTTTTGTTTTATTGGGAAATAACCGCTACAGAAACAATGAACTATGTAAACCATGTAAATCAGGGTTTTGTGCATGTACTGCTTCGGCACAGTGATGTTCATGATTGATAGAAGTTGGATTCTTTAACTTTTGCTATTTTCTTTGTTTTCTCTGCACAGACACTATATATGCAAAGGAGTGTGTCTGTGCTGGCGTGTGCATGATGTGAGTAAATCAATGGGAGCTCCGTGTGTGTGTGTGCATGTGCATGTACTGAGAGCTAACCAGCAACCTATAGACCGGCGAGCTGCAGCGCTCGTTCATAGTAATGGCTGCTGCTGGTGCACACAGGCAGAGCAGAGCAGCTGTGGTGATCCATCACTACGGCTCAACATTGCATCACAACGTACGCGCAGCCGCACACACTGAGGCAACTGCAGCCGCTTTAACAATAACACATCTGTGGTGTGTGAGGTGAGTGCGCTGACAGGAGGGTAGGAGGAGGAGAGCTGCTCACCTGAAGAATGTGACAAAGAACTGCACCAGGTCCATGAAGTTACTGTGCTGGGAGAAGGCGATCTGTTCCAAAAGAGAGAGAGAAAAAAAAAGGACAACAGTCAGAGTCAGAAATGTGCTCTCGAGGGAGAAGTGAAAACAAGAGGTCAGCATTATACACGCAAACATGTGAGCTGCAGACTGGCCTCGACCTTGTAGATCTGACAAAGGGGGCAGGAAATGAGCAAAGAGATAATGCTGCATCCACTCACAGACACACAAACTCTCATACTTATACACCGTATGTGTTTATGACACGCATGAAACCGACTCATATTTCCACTTTTTTGTGGTTCCACTGGGGCGTTCCCAGTCTGTCTGCTTATCCGTGTGTCCGACATCACGACTGGCAACGCAGCATCACACCTGCTGCCCACAGACGAGCTCATCCCTGCACACGTGGGCAGAAAATAATATTCACTATGTAATCATCACAGGAGCAGTTGTATTAACACCCTGTCTTAATCACAGTTGCCAGTGGCAGCGTTGGACCCCCTTCCTCCTCCTCCTCCCTATACTTACGCCTACATACCCCCCATCCAATCCCTACTAACCCTCCCAAAAATACCCCTTTAAATGCTACATTTCTCCAACAGAATAACACTGCCTCCTCCTGGCAGTGGGCGGGTATTGCACCCGGAGGCAGAAGCTGAATTCCCCTCACACACTTCCCTCCGAGGTGACACCTCAGACCAGAACTCATCACTGCTCCTGCTTATTATTCCTCTGCAAAGCGGGGATTTGCATACAATTCCACGGGAAAAAAAGAAGAAAAAAAAAAGAAACAGGAGGCTGGATAAAAACACAAAAGCCGGAAAAGCCAGCTGTGTGCATGTCAGATTAGTCTATGAATACTTAATACGTGATCAAGAATTACAATGTATGCATGAGAAAGGAGCACTTGATGGATCATAGTGTGTGTGAATCTACAGTGAACAATATGGGGGCCAAAGGCAGTGGCCTCTGTGATGAGATGACAGGGGTGTGTGTGTGTATACTGTATGTATGTGTGTGTGTGTGTGTTTTGTCAACGGCCCGGGGTCTAATTTACTTGTGTAGTCAGCACCATCTGGCTCGCTAATGTGTTGCTGTTGATTACTGTTGAGCGCCGAATCCTCAGCGTGATAATTTTGCTCCAGACTGTTGAACACTGAAGAGAAGTTCAGGGTGCCAAATACGCCCAGAGAAAAAACTTTTCAAAAAATATGTCAGCTGTGGTTTTAGTGTAGTGTAGTGTAGTGTAGTGGTTGGTGCTCAGCTGCCTGGGCGGCACAGCGCTAATGCTGTGTGATGTCACCCAGGGCGCAAATACAGTACGACATCTAATGACAGTGAGCCTCCAGAGGAAATTCACCTTAAAGGGATAGTTCTGCATTTTGGCAAATTGGCCTATTGCCATTGCCACCTTTATTTGTCAGTGTAAGCTATTTTTAGAACGGCAGAGCGGAGCGGTGAGCTGCTCAGAGTTATGCTACTGAGGCTATTCGAATTTCTTGGTTTCCCTCATCAAACTCATCAAATACACAATCCAACAACTCCAAAAGAAATCCCATGAGCCTCCATAGCGTAGCTCTGAGCAGCTCACGGCTCTGCTCTGCCGTTCTGAAAATAGCTTGCACCAGCAAATAAAGGTAACGAACCTACTGCTGTGACTATAGGGATTATGGCAATGGGCCAATTTGCCAAAATGTTGAGCTATCCCTTTAACTGCAACAAATCATTACTTCCATTTTCATTAATATGTTCAATCTTTAAAAGCTGACAGAAAAACTTGAGGTTCAGTCTTGTGAAGTCACTGCTTTGATACGCAAACAGCTAAATCTACGGTGGCCCTGAGGTGCAAACTCGCCAGAAATTCAACACATGAGCTGCAAGAACACACGTGTTTCCGGGGACACAAAAAAGTGACGGACAGGTCTGTGGGTGCGCTTTAGTTCAAAGCGTCTTGAGTTTAGAAGTTGTGCAGGTGTTAACCATGTGAGTTTGCACAGTAAGCTTAGCATTAGCCTTTAGCTGAGTCCCTGGAAGTTGCGGCGCATTGAGCTCTCTGGGCCACCGTACAGGTGTGTTGGAAAGCTTCACTTCACTTCCTGCTCAGCATCAAACTTTATTGATCATCTTGACATTTTGTGTCTCTTCAGAAGTAAAAAAAAAAAAAAAAACCTCCTGCTGAGTCGGAGCGGTGTGCAGCAGGATATTCTTATATTTGATTCTTTTTCAAGCCCAAATTAAGTTTAAAGAAAAGTGCTAGAAAACAGTGAAGAAGAAGAAGATCCACCGGTCCCTGTGGTCTAAGTTTCTGTTCTACGCTCTGTTCTTCACTGATACTTTTCGACATTACAGCCAAACTCTCTCAAGCTGCGGCTCCACTCCTCTGATTCTGCTCACTTCCTGTGCTTCCCCGGTGTAAACAGAGCCTCCATGTTTCCCCCCACAAAGCACTGCAGGAGCAATTTTTGTGAAATTGCTCTGAGTTTCTAAGGAGCAAGTCAGGTACTGGCAATTAAGAGAAAATTCTTTCCCTTTTTTTTTTTTACGTCCTGCACTTGTGAACGCAGACGGGAAAATGACAGGATTAAAGGAAAAGTAAACGTAACTTTGAGTGACAGGGTTTCTTTTAACAGGGTAACTTTAAGGTTATTATAAGGATCATTTTCAGCCGGTGCACTTTTGAAACCCTGGTGTGCTCTGTGACAGCCGCCCTATGGAGCATCTACTGCTCAATTGTAATGACACAATAGGGCCCTTCAAGGACAATACCAACTTTCTAGGGGGTGGGGGCAATAATGGCTGCTCCTGCGTCATGCAACCGCTGCATAACTCCATCTGAAAAACACATGCAAGCCAAGTGGCAGGGAAGATGTGCGATAACAGTTATTGTAGCGGCTAATCTCAAGTGTCAGCCGTGTGCGGCGCTTTGTCACCGAGAGTCAGGGCTGACGGCGGAGCGGAGGCCCGGGTGGCGCTCTCGTTACGTGCCCAGCAGAGGGTGACTCTTTCAGGGGGCCTGCCGAGGATCTCGCAGCGGGGGCCCCCCCCGTCAGCCTGCCGCCGGGCATTAAGACGGGAAGTATTCTGCCTTTTAATGGCTTCTGACAGCCGCGTGTAGTACACTGGAAGTTTTGAAGACAAGTGTCGTTATCAGCGGCGCTCAACAGGTTCCGCCACAAAGCAGAGGACAGAGGGAAGCTGAATTTTAAATATGGTGGAGCTGCTTACATGCATGTGGGTGGCTGTGCAGCTTCTGAGCCTGACAGCGCTGCATCGCACATCATTATTCTCTAAATATACTGTATTTCCTTCTCTAATGAGTTAAAGCTCAAAGCACCATCAAGATGCAACTGAATGTTTTCTGTGGGTGCAATTACCTGTCATCCTGATCATACTTTTTAGTATTTTATGCACATTTTTAAAAATATTTCTGCTATGCATTTGTCCGTCCACTATTTGGGATTTAAAAAAGTAAAGGATGGAGAAGATTGTCCTGACTATTGGACGGTCATCACATGGTGCAGACATTTGTGTCTCCTTCAAAAGAAACTGTAGTAACTGTGGCTGTGAAACTCTTCATTACACCATTATCATAAATGAAAATCTGCTTGAATAGCTCATTAAATTTCCATAATCAATCATAATGGTTTACAGTGGAACAAAGCTGAATTCATTTTGTATTTATTAATACATAGATGTAAGTTGAATTGAATCCTTCCATCAGCTATACTTCTTCTTGCAGGTTAGCAGGCTATTTCCTAATTCATATTGTTCAACATTAACAATACAAAATGCCTTTTAACATTTCCTATATTAATTCTATATAAATATGCATTGTATCATATTCATTTTTTAATCCGTTGTCCTGAAATTCAATTTGCCGTTTGAATAATAAGCAGCTGGGCGACTTTGTTCCCGCCACTGTTGCGAGCTGGCAGAACCTCAGCGTCCCTGCTTCCCGCCCCTCTCTCCCTGTGATCAGTATCAAGACGCAGCCATCAGGCAGCCAAGCGTGGCCCAGATAAACACTACACCAGTCCTGATACACGGAGCAGCGCGGCGGCGCAGCCAGCTGATAGCTACAGCTGCTGCGGCTCCACAGCGGGGTATTAAATTGGAGGCTGTTTTAATCTCTACTATATCATGACATGTTCACGAAGGCACGGAACGGGGAGATCACAGCTCTTTAATGTAATTAGTCTGGGATTTGCGTTTCATTACAAACATCATTAAATTCAGATCTATTCTTCATCAAGACAGAGGAAACGCGGGGGGAGAACTCCTTGCTGCCTAATCTGAGCCCAATTGATTTCGCTTTGATGATCCGACCTGCTTGACTGTGATATAGTCGTCACAGAAACGACTTTGACCACTGGAAAATGATCTCGTTACGGGGAAGAAAGAAAAAAAATCCAACAATTTTTAGAGGTTCTGCACATTTAATCTGATGGGAAACAGCTGGAGCTGCTCTGTTTTGGGAGGTTTAATCACAACAATAACAATAAGTGCTGCTGATTTAATGCAACATATTGGGCGGTGAATGCAACAAGTGGAGGGAATGCTAATGGAGAATAATGTGCATGCTGTTCTAATGCTACTTCCGACCATGTGAAAGCAAACAGAAGCAACCTGGAGGTGGTGCGTTGCAGGAGAGAGCTCTGTGTACAGTAGCTGAGAGAAAGAGAGGGAGAGAGGGCTTAGCTTGCACACAGCCCACTCTGAATGCAGCATGTGTTTCAACTTAACATTCCTCTTTGCCCTTGCTCTTTCTCTGCTGCTTATGAGCCGTTTTTCCACCGCTCCGATCTCTGCCTGCCAACACTGGAGGACCGGCCGCCTACAACCACATATACGCACTCACATCCCATCCCAATGCCACACTGCTGCTGTAGACCAGAGAAGAAGACTGGCAGAGTGAGTAAAAAAAAAAAAATAAAGGAAGAGAAAATTGATAAAAAATATGATTCTGAGACGAGGAGCTGTGGCGAGAGAGGAAAGAAAAACAAGTGGAAAATGTTACCTCGCTGACGAAGGTAAAGCTCCATGAGTGCGAGGAGGAAAAATGACACGCTAGCAGACCTGCATGCTTTAGTTTGAAGGACAGGGGTGATCTTCTACATGATGCACCCCCACCACCACCACCAGCAGCAGCAGAAGCAGCAGCAGCAGCAGCAATGCAGAGGGTGAGTTGGACCAGAGGCAGCTGAGAGGGACAGAACTCCCTCAACTCAGCTCAGTTCTGCTCTCCAGTGATCTCCTGAGGCTGGCTGGCAGCAGCTGGGCTCCTGGAGCTGAGAAAAAGTTAACAAAACGCCTTCACGAGGCAGGATGTGGAAGATGGAGGCAGGAGTTTTACCCCCCCTTCCTCCTCCCTTTTGGAGGAGGAGGGCAGAAGGGAAGCAGCTTTGCACAGGGGCAACCAGTCAAATCACTTCCACAACTGATCAGGGGAGGCACAGGGGCGGGCAAAGCCTGCACAGAGCCAGGGGCCCAGAGCCCCTCGCGCCCCTAAACCGGCACCAGCCGATCCTGCCACCGCATTCATCCTCTGCATTAAAGTCTAGAGTTGATGCAAAGTTTATTCATCAAACTGCAGAAACATCCACAAACTAACTATGCATGTTCACGTACGATGAAAAACCTGCTCAAAAAGCAAAGTCACTGAACGGCGTTACTCACAGCCACATGTGTAAACATGCAGATACACAGAAACTCTGCTGCACCACTGAAGCTGTGGTAGCAGCACGGCTTAGAGCAGACGGCAAGAAATCTGATGCTGAATTTATTTTCAGTCAGACCTGCTCAAAAAGTGCTTCTTTTCCAGGAGACTTGACCTGATACATGAATGAGCCCAGTGGTGGTCTTATAGGAACATTTATAGAGTGTGTTATGATTAGAGTTACATGCAAAAAGAGGAACAGCATGTACAACATCCTCCTTGTTGTCAAGTCCTGGAACCAGTCATGATTTTTCTAAACTACCTCCACTGTAGTTTTCTATATCCAGGCTGAAGCTGAATTTGACCCAGACATGGAAAAAATATAAAAAATATAAATCTATTATTCCATTTTGGATTATTTCCTGTCAAACATAAATCAAAATTTGATCAATAATGAAGAGAAATCCAACAATCCAGTCACCTGCAGACTACAGCTGCAGCAGCAGAGACGCAACCAGTGGTCGAGGCCGGTCAGCCAATTAGAAACAAGTATTTGCACAATGCACACCATGAAGAAATCAACATATACAGGCAGAACTATCAAGACTTTCCACATATCACAGGACTTTTACTTTGAAGGGACTCAACACGGCGACTGTACCGACTGAAACGCGCCGACTAAAGCTGCAGTGCACACACACACTGCTGCCTGCTACACACTGACTCATTATGTGACAACAACAACAACGCTGCTGTGGGTTGTACAGCGGGAGCTCTGTGGAGGGACAGTGGCGGTTCACCGGGTGCAGCGGCGATTGTAGCCCGGCTGCGCAACACACACACACACACGCCTCGACACAACCAGGCGAGCGCAACACAGAGCCCTATTCACTACTACTGCAGAGGAGCCACATCAACACTGTGCACACCAGGGTACAGGAAAAACTTTTGCTTTTTTTTTTTTGCTCGCCACTCACCGCATTTTTACTGCTGACTGCCAACTTTTACATTTTACCATTTTACAAGCCAACTTTTGCTTTTTCTTGTTTTTTGGTTTGTAGAGTAGAAAAGTGGCTTTTGAATGAGACCAGTCACGGTGAAAACTGACCACAACTTAGCTGAATATGTGTAAGTTGAGTATGAGTCTGCACATTAAAAGCATACTAGGAGACCTGGCAGTGCAGTTTTGTAGATGCTTTTATTCAGAGTGCATGAATACAAACATTTTCAGCACAAGTTGCACAAGCATGCAGACATGATGTCAACTCTGAGAAGCAGCAGCAGTGAATGTTTGGCCTGTTGCAGTTCTACGTGATTGAGATCTGTTTTTTATTGTGCATTCCCGAGCCTCCATCTTTTCTCCTCTCCCACAGTACAAACCCACTTTCATAGATTTCAGGTGACCTTTCTGCTTCCTTCCTGTATTCAACAAACCCGTCAATACAGACCAATTAATCGGTGTAATCTGCACCGATTGGACGTTTTTACAAACAATCGTAATCAGCTCAACTATCGACCGATAGGCGCTGACGACCGCGCGCCCTCCTCCACTCACACAGTCACGCTACACCACCGACACTGACTTTGTCACCGAACTGTCTGGACCGTCGCCTCCTTATCTGCCTTTTTTTTTTTTTAAAGGCGTTAATCGGCTGTCAGGTTCTTCCTCCTCCAAACTGTTGTTACTTTATCAGCCTTTAAAAACCTACAATCGATCGACTTCCACCAGTTAATGATGCTGATCCCACAATGCCACAGCTAAGTCCGTTTATCGCTGTTGAATCACAAACACTACAGCTCATCATGCAGCCTTATGGTAAGGTTTTACATACTGTACGTTTGTTATGGATACTGAGCGGTCATGCAGGTGGTCAAGTGCCACTAACACCTAGTGCAGGTTCATGTTACTAGAAGTTAGGCTTGTATTTGTTTTCCTCAGCTGAACTGAAGTTTAGGAAAACCAAAGAAAAACTCCAAGTCCATGATTGTAATCATTGTGTCTTTTTTTTTTGCATTTATTGTTATACCATTTTTTGTTGTACCTTATGCAGGATTTATTGTTGTATTTTTATTATCTGCTCCCTGTATGCATTTGGTGGTTGTAGTCACGCCCCTTCTGCAGGAGTTGGCTGCAGACCACACCCACTCTGCGTCACAGCAATCGAGTGGCAACTTGTCATTGGCTAAGACCTAGTAGGAGTATCTGAATTATCTGTTTGACTCCCTGATGAAGGCTTGATGCCGAAACACATCGCAGTCATTTTAAACATGTCATTGTGTTATGGGGGCGGGACTAGATAAGCTTTGGCTTCTCCCGCTTTTCCCTTTCGGTCATGTGTATTGTATTATTGAACTAAGATGATGTGTGATGATGATGATCAATTGACATGCCCGAAATGAACCAAATAAATAAATAAATAAATAAATTGTGACAATGCCAGATTAATTAAAGGCATTTGTATCAACTCAAGAGAGTGCCTTGGAGTTTTTCTTTCTCATTATTTTGGATTTTAGCCGTTTCTTATTTTCCAGTACAAGCTTTGCATCTGTCTTTTAAGATTTTTGTGAAAGACGTCCAAGTAGGTCTCCTTTTTAGCAAAGCTTACTTGAATCTTAATGGGCCACGTAAAGTTGCTGACGTAGACAAAGAACGTAATGTTGGGGTTGTTGCGGAAATCAAAGTGTTCGTTGGAGAAGCTGTCCTTGAACTCCTTGATGTTGCTCCGGGAGACGATGGGGATCTCCTCGCCGGTCTGGGTTCCTGCTGGAGGACGCAGAGAGAGAGAGAGAGACACGCACACACAGAGATGGAGGGAAGGAGGTGAAGAGGAAGGACGGAGAAGAGAAAAAGACAAGAGGGACAATGATAGAGAGATGGAAGAATGGGATGAGCGACACAACACGATGAGTTGGACAGAGATGGAGGGACGGACAGATGGATGGATGGATGAAGTGAAGGAGATAAAGACATTAAAAACCATCCAAACACTCAAAGATGAACATTAACAAACATCAGCTTCTAATTGTGTGTTTTTTTTTTTCATCCATATGAGATGAGCTGTGTTTATAATTACCTACTTTCCAAAGATATTCTCCAGTAATTAAATTACATGAGGAGAATTAATGAGTTTCAGCTACAAAATCTTTTTTTTTATATCATTTGTTTATTTATTAATAATTGTAAATGATCTGTTTAAAAGAATCTATAAAACATTAAATGTTACCAGGCTGTTTCTGAAGTGTTCATTTACAACCTTTTTGTTTTATATTGAGAGAATAATTAACAAATTGATTAAAAAAAGAAGAAGAGTGCAATGTTATCGCTGTTTTTTTCTTGAAAGATATAAAATCAAATAACATTTTTGCCTAATGAACTGTGAATATGTGACCGTCAGAGCTGGTGGCGATCAATAATCAGTAATCATCTAATTGTTCAAATGCCGTTGAGACCTACCGGTGAAGCTCGTTGCCCAGGTGATGTTCAGGTTGAAGTTCTTGGAGGCGTTGATGAACATGTCCAGGTCCCGGTTCGGCTGAGGAGACAGAAAACATGCAGTTATCATCACCACCATCATCATCATTATAATAATCATCATAATCAATATAATCAGCGCTGATGTCATGTCTTTTCCTAGTTCCCACTCTCCACAGTGAGGGGGGTGAAAGGGGGGCGTGCTGGGGGGAAAGCAGGTCAGCGGGCCGCGAGGCTGTACAGTAAATCCTGAGCAGACAGTTCTGCTCGCCTCCAGCTCCGCTGCACGCTGCAGCTGTACAAACACTTATTGTTTTGCAGACTCGGGCAAATTTGCAAAGCTAATGGAAGCTGAATTAGCAAAACAAACATTTATACAGGAATCGTTGAAAAGGAAACGCTGCGTTCGAGTACTGTAAGTGCAGCTGTAAACTGATACCGGCTTTGATTTGGTTCAAATTAAAACCCAATTTATGTTTGCAGGAGGATTGAAAGGAAGAGTTTCTTAATAATTGATTAGTCTCAAATAACTTCAGAATGATGTGTACATAAAAATCAAAGATGTAGCTACAGTGTGACGTAAGGAGCATTTCTTCCTGCACACCTCCAGCTGACAAACCTGTCCTACTTTTGGTAAAAAAAAGTTTGATCACCAGGAGTAAAATCACCATCTGGGACGTTTAATCAGATCCTTGCGTTTTGAGTTTCAGCTCCAGATGTTGCGGCCACGTGAACGGGACCGGACGAGCTTTTGTTTGCCGTGAAAAACATCTGCGTGATGATGAGTGCAGTTCACGCTACGACATCTCACTTCGATGTGATGTCGTAGCGTGAACTGCTCTCGTCTGGGCCGCGCTGACTTTTACTGAGGAAGCTGTCGAGCCAGAAAAACCTCCGTGTGATAAATATGGTTGATAATAAGTTCCCTTGGTAGTACCCGTACTTTTATTATCATTATTTATACCCCATTATTCAGACATTCTGTCCATGTTTATATTATTTACAGCAGGTTTTCACATCTTCTTCTGCTCGCTGCATATTTTTGCTCCTTGAAATATTGTTGGGCTTCTAATAATTTGGTTTTTAATGTGCTCAAGTCTTAATAAAGATACTTTATAACACTGTTTAACGGTTTATTTCTCATCTTTATTCACATTATTTTGGTTAATGCATATTCTATTTGAACTCCTTACTTACTCATAAAGATTTTAAAACCCCTAAATGTCACTTCTAATAGTTTTAATGCTGACTATGTGTGTTCCTGTCCACTGAAGTCACATCTTCAGGTTAAAACCAGCTCCTCTTCAGGTGCAGAAACTTTATTCTACCACTTCTTCAGTTTTAATAAAAGCCCTTTGCATCCAATTAATTACTGTTATTTTCCCAAACTAATCTAATTAAGATACAACTGGAGAAGTGAAGTGAAAAAAGTGATTTACTGACAATAACAAAGGGAGGAGGGAGGGTAAAAAAAAAACATCATCATCACCGCCATCACACAGTGTTTCATCCTAATACGAGAGACAGCTGCTGCGGCGGTGAGGCGTTCACTGACAGAGACGTACCTCCTCAGGTGTGGCCACGAAGTTGATGGCGGTGTAGTAGCGGTCGTCCTCCTGCGACAGGCTGAAGGTGAACTGGTAGTCGATGAGCAGCGTGTCTGTTTGAAGCCATCAGGCCGCAGGTGTGGAGGGGATTACAAAGGGGGAGAAGAGGAGAAAGAGGAAGAAAAAAAAAAGCTCCATCAGTCGAGTTTGAAAGTCACACAAGAGCTCGGGGGCAGGAAATTGTCCAGAATCTCCGAACGTTCTCCTTATATCTCAAAAATTTTATTGACTTTCTTTGAACGGCGTGAAGGTTTTAGTGCATGCTGTGATGAAGGCGGAGATAGAGGCTGAGTTATATTGCCAGTGTTAATCTCCACCTGTAGATCAGTGCACCACAACAACAACAACAACATATGAGTGAGAAACAAACAGGAAGTCACACACACACACGTGCAGTAGAGGTGAAGTGGACCCGACGTCTCTCCTCTCATGATGTGGAAACTTTTAAAATCAATGTTTCATTCTCTTTCCCGTTGGTGTTTTATTGACCTGCGCGGGAAAACTCATCGACTTTGTCACTGCCCTGGTCACACCGGGCTCCACTTCTATCCCTACACGTTGTGATCCCTTCTTCTTTTCATGCTCGTTAAAAATCAATGTGCGGAAATAAGATCAGAAAACCCAAAGAAATTCAGTTGACTAAAACGATGAAACTGAAATAAAAACTATTTGTTTTTTGGTTCACACAACAACAACAGTTTTTTCTGATGATGTAAAACTAATAAAATGCAGAAAATCATCACATTTCAGCTGCAGGAATAATTTAAAAACTTGTTGATCCATTTTCCAACACTGAAGCTGGTTCAGTTGCATTAGATATTTACATTATATTTGCACTGTACCTTTACCTTATTCTACATCATTGCTGCTGGGTATGTCTTCATATTTATTGTTATTGTATTTTTTTAACACCACTGAACCTGAGAAGCTAAATTCCCTTTCTGCCATGTACCATGTGACGTAATGACAAATAAAATCCTTGAATCCTTTCTTTTCTCCAAAAGAAAACACGTATTGGATCTTTAAATGACAAGGTGACACGTCGTTATATCCTCTATAATAACGACTGGCAGGAATAATAATGACATGAGACTAATAATCTGCAGCGTGGACCCGAGGACTGGAGCGTGTCCCTGGCAAAAAAAATTGACTGTCATCACAGCAGGAAGCCAGAAAAACAGTCTCTTCAAAAGCTTCCCGTTCTCCTGCGACTCACTTTCATCTGCGATTCTTTCCACCTGCGAATGATTTCATTTTAAAAGAAGCCGAACTTTTTTCTTTTTTTTCCATCTGGCTGTTATTTCTTTAAAACATCAAAACTACCTGAGACCTACTTTGATTTAAGAGCCATGTTACCGTCTTGGCACTGACCCTAACAACCAGGAGGAGTCAGGCCTCTCTGTGCTGTCCCTCCTCCCTCCCTCCCTCCCCCCCACCCCACTTCACTCCCTCCCTCCCTGAAGCGGGTAATTGCAATTCCACTTACAGTAGCATGTTCCTTTGAGGGGGTTGCCTTGGTAACGATTCTCTACTTCACACCTGGAAGAAAAGAGAAAGAGAAAGAGAGAGGGATGTGAGATATGGGACAAACAAAAAAATGTGGAGAAGGGTTTGTTAAGAGGGAGGGAGGGGACGGAAAGAGACAGAGAGGGTGAAGTGGGACAATTTAATTCCTGATGAAAACAAAGCAGGAGGAAACTAAACACAGTCGACGGTGACACGACTCTTGACCTTCAATCAGCAGAAGGAGGAGCATCACAGAGAAAAGAACAAGGACCGGTGGAGCCGATAACATCACGTACAGACACACAAACACAGACACGCTCTGCCTACAAAGATATGTCAAGTCTTTTTATGTATCTAATGTTATTTCTAAGTTATTGTTCGGGGGCATTTTTATGCTTTAATTGGATAAAGCGGCGAGAGAGAGCGAGCAGGAGTGGCTGTGACTGAGAAATCGTATTTTTCCTTTTCTGTCTTTTTATGATTTCTTGTTCTTTCAAGGAGGTCAAACAGAGGCTGCGATTCAAAAGACAGTCTGTTGCTCCGAGTTGTTTTTATTTTAGACGAGTTGGGAAACTGACCTCACACTCTGTTATACCGATTAACGATCAAATCATCAAACACTCTGAGAAACTAACTGAACAAACTGTATGATAAAAAAAAATACAAAAACAATAAGAACAACTGCTAAGATATTAAAGGGATAGTTCACCCAAAATTCAAATTTCGGGGAGGTCCGCGCAGCAGTATTTGTCCATATAATGGTTGTGAATGGACACCAGGTTTCTTCGTCCAAAAAGACACACCAAAAAACATCCAAACACCTCCATACTGCTCGTCTGTAATGTCCCTCTCGTATTGAAGCCCCGACATGAGAAATTGTTCCGGAAAACATTAAATAAGTCTATATTTTAAGCTTGTTTGTAGCAGAAGCTCCCAGTGTCTCAGTTCACTGCTCTTCCTGACCGGCAGAACAATTTCTCATGTCAAGGCTTCAGTACAAGAGGGACATTACAGACGAACAGTATGGAGGTATTTGGATGTTTTTTGGAGTGTCTTTTTGAACGAAGAAAAGTGAGCACCATTCACAACCATTATATGGACAAATACTACTGCCCGGACCCCCCGTAACTCAGAGAAGACACGGAGGACTTCTCACAGCTCTTAGTCGACATGAGGGTGAGTAGATAATGAGTGAAATGTGAATTTTGGGTGAACTATCCCTTTGAAGTTAGAAGGTTTTTCTGAATATGGAGAAAAAGCAAGAGGTGGAGAAGGAAAGGTAAGAATAGAAAGATGTGGGACAGATGTGGACAGAGGGTCGGAGGAGAGTGTCAGACTCACAGGTGGCAGCGATCTCCTTTGATGCCCTTGGTTGTGCAGAAACACTTGCCGTTGTTTGTGTTGCAGATGCTGGCGTGGCCGTTGCACTTGCAGGCTGAACAACAGACATCAAACAGGAAAATTGTAAATAATAAAAAAATAATTAAATCAAAGTGTCTCAGTAAAGCAAAAAACTGTTCACATGTAATGACGGGAGGGATAGTGGATCTATTGCGTTACATGGAGGACGAGGCGGCTGTTATATGAACGACTACACATGTAGCTCGGCTTGAAGCAGAAACTGTGAATTAAATACAGTTTACCCACTTCATTAACATCCCATCATGCAGCCAGATGTTCACAGGCTCCCCTCAATATAAAAAATTGTGGGTTTAACAGCATCTGTCCAGCTTCTCTCCACCTCCTGACCCGACTCTGCAGCTCCTCTCAGAACCACAAATCTGATCAGTCGATAATCAATGTTTGGTTCTGGACTCGTCCCGTCTGTCGCTACGTCTCAGTCTCCAGGGAAACGACAGGAGAGGAAACAAAACTCCAGCCTCCATCGTTGACTTAAGCTTCAGGTGAACTTAACTTTAACCTGACTCTGAGATGGGCATGTTTCCTGATTTGGAGCCAGTTTCATCACACCTGCTCTCACTGTTACCGTCTCTCATCCTTTGCATTGACGCCGTTGATTATTTCCAAACTGACGAAGCCTCCCGGCATCAGCAGCTGCGAAATATGTCGAGATCTGTTCAACAATGGGCCCAAACAGCTGCCGGAGCAACAAACGGTAATTTATGTACATGTGTTGTCTTGATTATTCGTTCATTATCTCTTTTTTTTGGAGGTATGGATTTCATCTCAGCGCTCTCTGACCGATCAAACCGATGTCAAGAGGACGCCATGATTATCTCTGAGGTATTTCATGATGTTGAAACTCTCCTGAGGGCCCACCTTGATTTACAACCAGGAGGGAGAAATATATGTATAAACAATGAATGCATAACACTGACAAGATATGCAGAGACCAGTTTATTGATTGGCTGTCACTCATATAAGTAAATATACTGTAAAATCCAGAGCGATGCCAAAATTGCAGAGTCGAGTCTGGAGTATACTGGTGGTTAAATGAAGCTGTGGAAGCACTGGACGATTGATTTGTTGTCCGATTGACTGACTGTCAGTATTAGCTGCAGAGCCGAGTAAATCTTTAATATCCCAGGGGGAATGTTTTACTGTGCAGGAATCTGGAAAACGGCCGACATAAAACCCGCACTGTAAAAATACTGACAAGTTAAATTAAGCTGTGCGCGGCGACGACGAAGACGACAACACGGCCTGACCGCTGGATTTACGGGACCCGGGCGGATACTCACGCTGGCAGCTGCCCCCGTTGGTCGGATCTCCGTAGAAGCCGGAAATGCAGTTCTCGCAGTGTCGGCCCGTCGTCAGGTCCTCGCACTTCTCGCACACGCTCTCGTTGACGCACTGACTGTGACCATTACACTGACAAGCTGCCAGGGAGTAAACAAAGCACAGAGACACGCACACACACACACACACACACACACACACACACACACACACAGGGAAACATGAATGTGCAAGAAGTCCATTTGGAGGAACAGAAAGTGATGTGGAGTCTGAGCCGAGCGCTGCTGCTGCTGCACGAGAGGTCGAATCCTGTTCCTGTGGTTTTCACTTTGTTGAAACAATGATGTGCACAACTGAGATCTGCTGCAGCTGACTGGGAAGTTCATCACCTCATCTTACATACATACTACACTGTGCAGCATGTGTAGCTGTCAGGAGGCTTAAAAATAAAAATAAAAAACAGTATAATAACACAAATAATCAGCCTGAGCTTCACCCATATTAACAAACACAAGTCTTGACATTTTTGGACTTTGCTGCTTGTTTTTGACCTTTGATCTAAGCTATTTAAATTCTGTCTTTATGTGCACGTCTGTCTATCTAGTCTGGATAATGATGATTATATTTCTGAAAACAGACAAGAGCATGACCGATGTTTAATATAAAATAGCTTCAGAAGTTAAGCTGGGCTCCAGGCTGCAAGAGACTGGTACAGGTTCAGCAACAGAAAATTATCACATCTAATGTCTGATTATAGACTTAAAGGGATAGTTCATTTTGGCAAATTGGCCCATTGCCATAATCCCTATAGTCATAGCAGTAGGTTCGTTATCTTTAATTGTCGGTGCAAGCTATTTTTAGAACGGCGGAGCAGAGCTGTGAGCTACTCAGAGCTACGCTACGGAGGCTCATGGGATTTCTTGGTTTCAAATACACAATCCAACAACTCCACAACGCTCTGGTGACAAGTTGTGACCTGCACATTCACCACGCTATGAGATAATAACAGAACGTTACCAGACAGAGTTGTTTTAGAGGTAAATTCATGCAAAACCGCTGATGCTTTTTACCGTCGGGGGCAGTTTTTCATCAAGCAGTCTCCGAATTTCCCTCTAAAAAAACTCTGTCTGGTAACGTTCTGTTATTATCTCATAGCGTGGTGAATGTGCAGGTCACAACTTGTCCAACTTGTTGGATTGTGTATTTGATGGGTTTGATGAGGGAAACCAAGAAATCTCATCAACCTCCGTAGCATAGCTCTGAGCAGCTCACAGCTCTGCTCTGCCGTTCTAAAAACAGCTTGCACCGACAATTAAAGGTAACGAACCTACTGCTAAAACTATGGCAATGGGCCAATTTGCCAAAATGTTGAACTCTCCCTTTAAACCTCCATTAAGGCTGATTATACACTCATCTGTTCATTTGATTACTATTAACATGTCAGATATGTCGGATCTTCTCCTGACCTGGGCAGTGGATGAAGGACCAGTTGTATTTGGCCTCGCTGGGGCACATGCTGGCGTTGAGGGCCGGCTGGGGGCTGGCGGGCAGGCCGGGCAGGGTGGACGGGGCCGGGACCGACGTCTGGAAGGGCCCGCGGTACGAGCCCTCGATGCACTGGCCTTTACCCGTGTTGCTGGGGTCGGTGCACCAGCCGCAGCCCGGCTGGTCCAGACACTGTCCACATGTTCTGTACCCAGAGCAGTTCTCCGCTGCAGCAAAACACACACACACACACACATCACGGGTGAGTGATGGCTGAGCTTGTTAAGTAGAAAGTAAGATCAAGCTTTTCCATAAAGTTTGATTTAATAACTCCCACAACACCTTCATGGGGCTCAACAGTGAAATCAGCTCATTCCTGAGCAGCTGCTTCCCTCCATAGAAATTTGCCTATATTTTAATTCCAAACTCTGGGGCCCCGGAGGGCTTCGTCTGCCTATGGCTGTCAGCAACAATTTGTACTTAATTGACCTGTTCTCTTCTGCTTTGCACAAAAAAACCACAAAAAACAAGAACCAAACTATTATTAATCCCCATCCCATCTAGTGGAGGAGCCACGGTTTAATGTGCTCGGCTAAATGATGGTTAAAAAAACAAATATTTAAAGACGCTCTGCTCCAGGAAGCCACACTCATTTAAAACTCAGAGTTTTAGCCTCTTCTTAAGTCTGATGAAGATCGCTGCACATGCTCGAGTGGTCGAGTACTTTAACTGCAACTGGAGCGTTACGTGAGCCGACTTCAGATTTATGCTTTTACATTGAGGTTTGCCTCATTTTACAGATTGCAGCTCATGAATCCTGAGTGGGAGGGAGGCGGTCGGACGATGTATATGTGCATGGTCATGTCGCTGCAGCTCAATCAGAGGTTTAAGTAGCTCGAAGCAACAATTTCATGTGTCAGGCAGAAAGTGTTTGTTTTGTTTATGACAGAAACAGCATTTTGTTTAAAATAAATAACAAAGGGAAGCACAGGGAGGTTCATGCACATTTCAAAGTAATTTTTTATGCATAATCAGCAGGTTATGACTCCAGAGATGGAGATGCTGCAAACATAAGACAAGGTCAATGTGGAGAATCTATTAGCAGTAAAAAGAGAGGATCTTCTTTCTACTCAACTTTTATTTACTATAAAATTCCTCAAAATCACGTTGTAGTTTGGGATTAAATGAAGTTAACATTCATGCATTATTCAGACATTACTGGACACGTTGTCGTCTACATGTGATGTGTTTTCCTGGAGACTAATTTCACTTTGTGTCTGTGTTCAGTTGACCTGCTGCTGCACTGTTGTAGAGATGAAGAATTAATAATTCATCCTGCAAACTTAAATTACTACCAAATTACTTGTTTCTTTTTTTCCAAGAAACTTCATCATCAGGTAATTATTGAGAAATTATGGCCTCATGAAATAAAGTGCAACCGAGAGTTCACGTGTTTTAGTTGGAAACAACTTAGAAATCATCAAATCCAAACCAGTCCTGACAGCAGGCCTACGTGCTGCCTCCATTAAGACTCTCTCCACAGGGACTTTAAATTATTTCTGTGTCCTACATACTGCAGAGTTATGAAAGAGTCTGAATGACATGATTATTATTATTAAACAGATGAGCTGGGGGCCAACACAGTGAATGAAACATTAGAATAAGTAGTAAAGTAGAGGCGGTGATGTAATCTTACGAGGACAGGTGTTCATGGTGTACCACTCCATGCACTGTCCGAAGGGGAAGGAGGCCACGTAGGCGTTGGAGTCCACGCACTGCTTCATGTTGCTGCACCACATGCACTCGGAGCTGCCGCTGGTGCACTCGCTGCAGGTGGTCCGCATGGCGCAGGGCGTCCGGCACTGCTTGGCGCTATGGTTGGCTGAGGAAGAGAAGTTTCGACAAGTTAAGTTTGACTTTTTAAAGCCGGGCTGAAAAGAAAATCCTGGATTAAAAATAAATAAATAAAAAAGATGTCTACTTCCTGGTGGAGGTCAATGCGATGCAGCCCAGCAGAGCTTTTAATCTATTTGAAAACCCCATGTCGGCCTCCACCTGCCTTTTACTACATCTCTGCAATTTTACACTGTAAAATGCATATGAAATCATCTTCCATTGCTGATGGCTGTGTGGGTCGTACTCTGAGAGCAGCTGGTAGCAGTTACCTCTGCAGTTAAAGCAGCGTCGCCGCGGTTTAGTGAGGCGATTCCTTAAATTTGAAGTGACTGGCCAGAGACACATTAAAACTGAACAGCCACTGATGCAGCAGCAGCAGCAGCAGAGGCCGAAACGTCCTGAGGTTTTACTGCCCGGCGCGGGTCGAGATCCGAAGAGACCGGATTTCAAACGATGCAGGTCTTTAATGAGAAACTTCCAAACAAATCATGCTTCATTGATTGCTGTGTTTCCTGTTAAAAGTCGATTAAATTCCTCTTCATCTCAGACCAGAGTGGTACTGTAGCAACAGCCACAAAGGATCAGCCTGAACACGGCCTCAGAAGACAGGTGAGCATTTAAAGGAGACATGTTGTGCCCCCTTTTCCACGAATTAAAATAGCTCCCATGTGTCTTTAAGACATGTCTGTGTTGAGCTTTGGTCAAAATACCCCAAGGATCAAACATTACAGCTCTTTTTATCCTGTCTAAACAGCCCTGTTCGGAATGGCTGGTTTCAGTGCCTGTCCCTTTAAAGAGGAACTATGCAGGATTTTTACCTTAATTAACCAGCTTCAGAGTAATCGTGATGGTTAAATAAATGACTTGTAACTTGTTACGGGCAGAACGGAGGCTCTCTGCCTTCCACGTAGCATCTCTTGGTCGAAAACCAGCCTTGCACATGGCTTGTATAGTTCCCCTTTAAATGCAAATGAGCCACTGCTAACCCCGCCCGCCCCATTCACTGGTACGTGTACTCAAAGGTAGGGTTTGTAATATGCAAATTAGATGACAACTGAGAGAACAGCTTGTAAAACCACATAGATTTTTAACCTAGAGAGCCTGAAAATTACAGATTTTTTTGTTAATTCTCACATTTTGGGGTCCAGACGGCAAGACAAACATGTTAAAGAGCCTTCAAAAAGTTATATTTCCACAATATGTCCCCTTTAACATGACAATTTGCCAGAGATGAAGAACAGGGATCTAGTTAAGGGACCAAATCTAGTCTCTAGACCAGAATCTGGGCTTCACACGATTGGTGGTTGAGTTTCCATGGATCAAACACATATTTGCTGCATCAAACAACTCACCTGGCCGTTCGCACAAGCTGCCGTTGACCGGGTTGATGCAGGTCTGAGCCTTCAGGCCGCTGGACGCCGGCTCGGCCAGGTAGCCGCAGAAGCCGGCGTCGCTGGGCTCCCCGGGCAACCACTGCAGGGTGGTGTTGGTGAAGGGCGACATGTCCTCCCAGCACCAGTACGACACGTTGATCTTCCTGAGCCCCACCCAGGGAGTCACCATGGCCTTGTACTGGAAACACACACACACACACACAGGGACAGAGTCAAAACGAGGCACGTCCACATTGTTTCTTTTCACATCCGTCTCTAAATCCTCTCAACTTTTTGATTATCAGAAAAGAAATAAAAGCGACGACACCTGTTGAAAATCACTGTCGACACATTTTAATAACCATCGTTTTTTTTCCCCCTTTCTTTTGGTCAGAAATCACAGCGCTGCCTCGGCTGCAAACAACAACAACAGAAACAAGCCGGAGCGATCCTTCATCTGCGTTGACATAAATTTCAGTGGAGTGACCGCGCGGCCATAAAAAGCAGCTTTACCTCAATGGACTTGAGCGGCTCCGTTATCAATCCCATCTCTAATCAATGGCCGCGCTGTTGCAGCAGCAGCAGTAAACACACTGAGAGCTCGATCCCTCACCGGCCTGACTGGAATTACTGTTCCATCAGCTCCGCTCGCATTTCTGGGATTAATTGATCCTGCGTGGAAAACGCTGGAACTGCTAAACAGCAGCGACAGTGTCAATACAGTAGAAGACAGCAGGAGGACGTGAGGACGTGTTTCACAGTCTGAGTTTTATAGTTGGAGCAGACAGGTTGAGAACTGCTGTTATTCATATTCACAGCTGCTGTAATTCCTCTGCACACAGATTATCTATAACTGCTGTTATTAGTGTGGATGGAAAATCCGCGATTCCAGCCTCGTGTAATTTATTTTTAAATTTACATATGTCATTTAGTGGCTGCAGGGCAACGTATAGGATCATGAGGTGAAACATTTTAGCATGGCTGGCCTGAGTGAGGGCTGCATGCAGACGACACAGCAGGCCCGCAGCTGTCGAGTCGACGCTTTGTTTTATTCAAGTGCAGAGTCGGTCGCTCTCGCTGTGCTTTTGACACATTTAGGATTATGTAACGCTCTTCAGTGAACTCAAGTGCAGACACACGCTAAAATATTTAGACAGATTTAGCTGTGATTAGACCAATAATGTGGTACCCCCTCAAAAAACAACAACTAAAAAATACAACACATTTTCCCTCAACAGCATAAAACTCTGAGACACTCATCTACAGTTTATTAATTCAGGGAATGTGACGGTATGAGTCTTATTTTAGCTCCTGGAGGCATTTCAGGCCACTTAAAAAAACAATATCGCTGCTGTTTAAAAAATATATTGTTATTATCCATTATTCTCCATAATTGTTTTCAATTACTGATCAATAATTTATCATTTAGTGCAAAAAATGCTGGAGAAAATTGAGGAATGGATTCAAATAGGTCTCAAATTTGTTCAGTTTAAACCCAAAACATCTATAAAAACAGTATATACCATATGATCTCCTCACTGGAGAAGTTTTAACAAGTGAACTGCTGCTTTTACAGGAACTTTTTGGCCTTTTGGATAATAAAAATGTCATCTAATATTTGAATGTGTGCCAAATTTAAAGAAGTTCCTTTCCTGCAATCGACTAATTGATTTATTGTCTACAACTTAACTTAAATCTAATCAAGTTAGCTGTTAACGTGAGTGTAAACCTATGTAAACTATGCAAGTCCAATGACTTTTCCAAGTCACAAGTCATGGAGTTAACTATCACAATTAGTCCACAGCTTTTTAATTAAGGTAAAAATGTAGCATAGCCACGGGAGAAATCCTGCTTGGTTCCTCTTTAACGTTTCCTCTCCTTCACACAAAGTGCTGATGATGAATTCAAACCCACGTCACAGCGTAGAGAGCTGACGGACTGAGAGCTCATTTCGGTCTCGTTTGACATTTCTGTGCAGGTTTTGAAGCATGCACTGAGATATTAGCTGACGCTGCACTTCCTGATTATTTCACATTAAAAACAAACCGCTAAAGGCTTCAGGATCAAAGCTACAAGATAAATGGCATCAAAGACGAGGCGCGTTCATCTGCGCGTTTGTTTTATGCTGCGTGTGTTATTTCCATGTGCAACTGTTAAAGCGTGACGGGTAACACACATGTGCACGAGCCCCATCCTTCATGCAGATCTAACACTCGGAACGTGACCTGCGTCGTCTGATGGAGAAGCAGCGGCTGGAGATGCCTGCTGGATTGTTGGGATAGATTTCTCCGTGTCTGCTCTAATGGAGCGAGTAAGAGTCGTCTGAGCTGCGAGGAAACTATCTGCTAATGTGAGATTTGTTTCACGCTCACTGGTCCAAGAGTTACGGACAGAAAAGAACCCGACCGGAGCTTCACCTTCACATAAAAAGACACAACTCTTCAAAAGAGAAGACGACGACGACGCCACCGCAAAGACGCTCAAGTTCAAAAACTTAATGCTCAGTTTTCTGCTCATAAAACGAAGAACAGCTGGTTGCTTCATGGCTAATGTGTCGCCTCCGTCTTACCGCCACGCTCATGATCTGCAGCTCCCTCAGGACAAAGTCCACCTTCTTCTGCGTGGTGAGCGAGGCCAGCACGGCGTTGTGGCTCCTGCAGGCCAGCTTGGCGTTGTCGTACGAGTCCTTGGCCGTGATGATCTTCAGACAGGAGTTGCCCACCAGGTGCCAGTTTTCACCGCACACGTTTTCTGAAGCCGAGAGAACAAGAGAAGAGTCAGTAGAGTAGAGATTATTACATCATCAGTGTCTTTTATTGATGATGCATCGCTGAGTCTTAATAATTCAATAAGAGAGAAGGTCTACAATGACAACAAGATGCTCATCATCCTCCATTACCTGGCAACGAGATGCACTCCTGGTTGCGAGGCTCCCACTGACAGTTCTGGTCCACGGCGCAGCTCTTGCAGCTGGTTTTCTTGTTGCACACGTACGAGGGGTTGTCTTTGGGGCAAACGTCGTACTCCCCGATCGCCCCCTGAGAGGGGAAAGCAGAAAAACAACAGGCTTCAACTCTCCAGCTCCCAAAGTACCAGAATATTACATTTCATGCTCCATAAATGACTCCGGGCTCTGAGAAGTGAACCTGGGTTTCATTATTTAGTAACCAACACAGTGGAACTTCAAGAGGACAATGCATTGAGGGTTAAAGGGATGTTCAGTGAAAAAGACTGAAATTTATTTATTTTGCCCTCATGATGCTACGGCTATTTGAAGAGAAAGACCTGTTATCCTGTTATCACAAGTGTTAAATTATTAGACTAGAAGAGCGCAGACCTCTACACACACCAGACTTCAGAGAGGAAAAACAGAATTCACAGTAAATGATCTGAATCTGAATCCATCCCACAATTAACTGCAGTGTTTTGTGTCGTCCTGCTGACAACAACACATACAAGTGGAAACATGAACTTCTTTGCAGAGGTGACGACTGTCGTTAACAAACAAACCCTCACTGTTGAGATGTTTTAGAATAAGTGCAGGTGAATGTGTTGGAGGACACGAGGACTGTTGTGTAATCATCATCACTATTCAAATGTGACATGTCCTCATTTATAAAAGCGAAGGTTTGTGACAACGTTGTGCATCTTCTTCACACAAGGTTAGCGGAGATGCACTCGTTTCCAAGTAAGTTTTCACATACGAGGAAGCAAAAGTATGCAGAAAGAAAGCAGTAGTCAGGCAGTGTAAAGACATTTTATGAATAAAATATCTCAAATAAAAGTACAGGACTATGTATCATAAACTCTTTAATAGTAATTTGAGGAAGAGTCAGGTTGGGGAGGAGTCTTTGTTAAAGCAGACAGTATAGAAATATCACTTTTTGAAGGCTCTTAAACATATATTTGGATGTCTGTCTTGCCTTCTGGCCCCAAAAATGTGAGAATTGAGAAAAAATCTGTAATTTTCAGGCTCCTGAGGTTGAAATCATGGTGGGTTTACCAGCTGTTCCCTCAGTTGTCATTCAGTGATGTCATTAGTTTTCAAATTTGCATAATACCACCCTGACCTGTGATTACCGGTAGAGGGGGCGGGGCCTGTTGCGAAGAGGCTCATTAGCATTTAAAGGGACAGGCACTGAAACCAGTCATTCTGAACAGAGCTGTTTTGAGAGGATGAAAAGAGCTGTTATGTTTGATCCTTGGGGTATTTGACCAAAGCATGTCACAGACATGTCTTAAAGACACCTGGGAACTATTTTAATTCATGGAAAAGGGGCATAACATGTCTCCTTTAAAACCCCTGTGAACTGAGGCTCCGCCCACCGTAACACCAGACTCACCAGTCCTGTGGTGTGAAAACAGAGGGAGAGGTTGGAGAGAAATGTTTTCATAAACTACACTGATGATGTGAGGTTATTAACGACGTCCTGTCAGCAGAGTGGAGCGGGCGGGGTTAGCGAGGTTAGCACAGTTAGCAGAGTTAGCAGCAGCTTCTCACCGAGGCCGAGGTGCAGTTGCTCCCCACAGACACACACTGGCTGGAGCACCACTGGCAGCCGTTGGTGTTGGCCGTGCAGCTGTAGCAGTCCGTGTACTGGTCGCACCTCTCGTTGTCGGCGTCTGCAGAGTTTGGAGAGACGTGCAACGTGCAATTACTTTCACAACTCCACAGTTTAACAGCAGCAACAGAGACAGAGATGATCATTAGTTTCATCAGATTGTGCAGTCCAGATGTAAAATGAGTGCACTCAAAACAATGAGGGGACGATCCGAAAAACTAATTTCTTTCCAATTCACAACCATTTATGAAACTTATTCTTTACTGTTTTACTTTAAATAAATGCATAAGTAATATTTATATCTCTGTTGCTGGACAATGTGGCGCTAACCGCTGAATGTTAATCTGCTGCTCTGAATTTCACAATATCTCATTGAGAATTTGAATTTCTGGCCCTGAAATAGAAGAGCAGGGAATTTATTCACATCTTTGTTTCCTTCACAACAGTTTTAAGTCTTTGTGATTCTGCCAGATCAGTCCACACTTCCTGGACTCAAGGTTTCTCCTGGGGGTGTGTGGGGGGGTTGAGGGGCCTCTCTGGTATTAAATGTGCCTGAAAGATATTCCAAGGCGCTGTTTCCATCTGGCAGAGAATCTGTAGACGCCGGCACCGAGAAAATGAGCCGGTGAGACGTCGGGCAGCACCGGGCGAAATGAGGATTTTTTTTTGTTTCTTTTTTTTCTGACATGACAAATAAGAAAACAGCGAACAGAAGAGAATTCTCTGCAGGAAGCAGAGAGACCTGGCTGAAGTGTCCCTGATGATTACCTCCCTCTGTCCTGTCCTGTCCAACACACACAAAGGGCAGTAGAACAGGACTGGGACACACTGTTACGAAATGTATTTGTAGGACACAACAATACATGACGGAGAGACTCACACACAGGCTACAAGTAGAAAATCTTCACATTTAAGGAGCTGGAACTAGAAAACATTATTTCTTAATAAAGCAGCTTCACATCTATCAGAACTGTTGATGAAGCAGAGAAACCACAGCCTCCACATCATTTCTCTACTGTTCATCCCCCAAAAACCTCACTTGTCCTTTGAGATGTTTTTTTTCTTTTCGTTCCACTCTTTGAAGTGGAGGACGTCACTGACAGTCCGTGACAAACAAGCTGTTTCTGTCACTCTACGACGTATCTGGTCGGACATCGGCAGCAACGTGAATGCAGATGAGTTTTACAGTTCTGCAGAAACAACGAGAGGTGATAAGACACTCACCGGTTATTACTGTGTTATTACACGCCAGGCCGCGCCTCTCTCTGCACTCTGCCTTCATTTTGATCTTGGCCTTATGTGTGCAACATTCATTATATGTGCAAAATATTACCACTTAACATGACCTCTGATGCATCATGCCACTACACGCATATCGTTTTTTATGCAGGTTTTACATTTGTTTTTTAGTCAGTCTGCTCATTGTATGTAGAATATGCAGGTTTTATGTTCTGTCAACATTTTTTAAATTAGTGAACAAAAACGGTTACACATGCGTGAACCACGTCAAAGGAAACTGTCACGACAGAAATAAAGTTTTCTGAATCAAAGTCTGAATTTCCTCTTATTTTACCATTTCTCTTGCAGATTCACCCTTTCCTCTGTTTTATGTCAGCTTCATCCTTCCTCGCCACTGTTACACTTGTCATCATCTGTTTCATAATCACTTCACAACGAATACATAAACAAAGTTGCGTGACTGTTTCTTCCACAGTCGTGGTGATAAAATCTGTCCACAGACATTTAAACACGCAAAGCACTAAAAAAACCAAAAAACAACAACAACAACTCTGTGCTAGTTCCTGTAACAGCGAGTGTCTCCACGACGTGTTTTACCACCATGACACATGAGGTGTAAACAACAGCAGCCCAGCTGTCACGGCCTGCGGTCGCCTCCGATTAGATTCACACGGCACAAACGCGGGATTTCAGAGCGATGGCGGAGTCAAACACTGGAGTCAAACACTGGAGTCACATTTTCAAGCAGCATACATTAAAAGAACGTTGTCTCTTGCAGGTAATATTTCATCTGACCCGGACCCCCTCACATGTTATTCACCAGCTTCTGCCATCAGAACAGACAGAAAACTTTGCACGTCATGGGACGCAAGACAAATTTCAGAGTGATATGACAATAAATCTTACATGATCTGGTGTTGCAGGAGAGCGGGAGCTGCTGCTGCTGCTGCTGCTCGGCTCCTGCAGCGCTGCCCTCCCACGGCAGGCAGCTGGCCTGGGTGTTGTTCCACATGCAGTGGATCCCGGGCCAGGCCTGGCTGCAGGACGCCTCGCTGGAGAAGGCCGAGCAGCTGGGAGACGTGTAGAGGAGGACGTCGCTGAGCAGCAGGCTGTTGAAGCCGCCGAACACGTACATCACACTGCCGGAGAGACAGAGAGAGAGAGAAAGGAGAGGGTGAAAACAGGGAAAGAGACAGATTCAAACTTCCTTTTTATTTCCTCCTGCTGTGAGACAGAGAGAGCTGCAGGCTGGAGGAGGCTGGAGGAGGCCGGGTCCAGCGCTGCTCCTCTTCTTGTCTGGACCTCCACCTGCCTCACAAGCACTAAATCCCTACAAGAGGACGGACCTGCCGGAGCCCCCCCCTGCTGTGGACGCCAGGTCCAGGGCAGATTTGAACATCTTTCTCCACTGGCCTCTGTCCAGCTGCTGGGATTACTTTGTAAGTGTGAGACTCTTTGTGTGTGTGTGTGTGTGTGTGTCTCTGATGGTGGTGGTGGCAGCGGAGGCAGCTGTGCAGGGTGGATGGGTAATTTGCACCAGACTGATCAAAAAGTCCCCTTGGATCATAGAGGGCACACTTCAAACTGTTCGCTGTGGACTTCCTGCTGAGTGTGCAGGTCAGGAGGAAGAGGAGGGGGGAGGAGGAAGGAGGAAGGGGGGGGGATTCAGAGGAGTGCATCAGTTTGCCACCTCTTTTTTTCTTTCCTTTCTCCTCATTTTAAATAAAGATGCGAGTCACTGAAGGAAGACGCTGATGACCAAGACGGTGAAATGAAGTATTAAAAAGCGTTCATCCAAACTACTGAGAAAAAACATTTCCCGACTCACATTTAAATTGTCCGTGTTATGAGATACCGGCCTCTTAGATTTGGGCCTCGGCCTCAGAGCAGTGGAGGTGAACAGGATTTCATTTGTGATGAGAATTCACCTTAAAAAACAAAAAAAACTCTTTGCAGAAATAATGCCCTTGTTTCTCTGGGTAAACACAGGAAGTGTTTCCTCAGTAGAAACTGACTGAACTCACACTTATTCATACTCGACTATGAATCAATTATACAGTTAATGGTTTATATTATTAGTTATCAAGATGTGAAGCCAAATATTTACAGAGCAAAAACCTTTAAATAATCATTTAATCTTGCACTTTAGTTTTATAATCCTGTACTCGCTTCTATTTTTAAAACATCTTTGCTTCTATTTTCCGTGTTAAGCTCAGGGGATGATGTACACAAATACATTTGTCTTGCATTAAGCCTTTTTATACCTGGATTTTTTTTCCGATGGATTTTTTTTTTGCCGGATTTTTTTTTTTGATGGATTTTTTTTTCTGATGGATTTTTTTTTTTTCGTTTTTTTTTTTTGCCAGTTTTTTTTTTTTTTTTTTTTTTGCCAGTTTTTTTTTTCTCTTTTTCGATGAATTTTTCGGGGGGGCCAGATTTTTTTTGGGGGGGATGGATTTTTTTTTCCCGATGGATTTTTTTTGTTTGCCAGATTTTTTTTCAAATTTTTTTCTTTTTGCCAGTTTTTTTTATTTTTATTTTTTCCAGATTTTTTTTCTCTTTTTTTAAATTTTTTTTTTGGGGGGGGGGGGGGGGGGGGGGGGGCAGATTTTTTATTTTTTTTCCAGATTTTTTTTTTCCGATGGATTTTTTTTTTGTTTTTGCCAGATTTATTTTTTTTATTAATTTTTTTTTTTTTTTTTTTTTTTCGATTTTTTTTTTTGTCCGGTTTTTTTTTAATGGATTTTTTTTTTTTTTTGCCAGATTTATTTATTTATTTTTTTTTATGAATTTTTTGGGGGCAGATTTTTTATTTTATTTTTTTTGGCCAGATTTTTTTTTTTTGATGGATTTTTTTTTTTTGGCCAGATTCTTTTTTCTTTTTCGATAGATTTTTTGTTTTTTTGGCCAGATTCTTTTTTCTTTTTCGATGGAATTTTTTTTTTTTTGCCAGTTTTTTTTTCTTTTTCAATGGATTTTTTTTGCATTAAGCCTTTTTATACCTGGATTTTTTGTATTTCTATTTTGATGGATCTTTTTTTCCAATGGATTTTTTTTTTTTTGCCAGTTTTTTTTTTATGGATTTTTTTTTTTTGCCAGATTTTTTTTTTTTTGGATGAATTTTTTTTTTTTTTTTTTTTTGGGCCGGATTTTTTTTTTTTTTTTTTTTTGGCAAGATTTTTTTTTTAAGGATTTTTTTGGGGGGGGGCAGATTTTTTTTTCTTTTTCGATGGATTTTTTTTTTTTGCCTTTTTTTTTTTCTTTTTCGATGGATTTTTTTTGCATTAAGCCTTTTTATACCTGGATTTTTTGTATTTCTATTTTGATGGATTTTTTTTTCCAATGGATTTTTTGTTTTTGCATGATTTTTTTTTCGATTTTTTTTTTTGCCAGTTTTTTTTTTATGGATTTTTTTTTTTTGCCTGATTTTTTTTCTCTTTTTCTATGATTTTTTTTTTGGGGGGGGGGGGACAGATTATTTTTTTGGATGGATTTTTTTTTTTTTTCTTGGCCAGATTTTTTTTCCCATGAATTTTTTTTTTTTGCCAGATTTTTTTTCTTTTTCGATGGATTTTTTTTTTTTGCCAATTTTTTTTTTTCTGGCCCTAATACTCCTTCGTAGGTTGCTTATCCAAAGTCCAATTCCTTGAGTGTGTGCTGTAACCTGTAACCTGTAACCCTATCATGGATGAGTGAATGGGTGGGGCACCAGTGGGATGTTGGGTATGTGCGTGGTAGCAGTGGGATAAAAAGGATAGGGTGAACTCAATGGGCCAATGTAACTCAAGAACAACGCACCCTGTGTTTTGGAGATGACTGTATAAACTGAAGTAACATGTACATGTGCTGTATTCTTGTGGGGTAAAACATTTCAGAAAATCAATAAAACATATTTATAAAAAAAAAGAAATTAACCTTCAAATCAGTGGGAAGCTCTCCACCCCCCCCCCAACCCCCCCCCCCCATTTCCTCCTCCTCCGTGTGCATTTCATCAATTTGTTGTGAAGCGTTGCTGTAAAAGTGCACTTGAATGTTTTCCCTGCTCTGGATTCAGTCTCCAATGCCGCTGCGATCTCTCATCAAATCTGAATCGGATCGATGGAGGAAACGAACGCATGAACAAACTCTTAATTGCTCCTGAGGAGCCGGAGTCATCATTGAGGATTGACTCAAACAGCGCTGGTGATTCATGTTAATATTTGATGCGCTCTCTACAACAGGATGTATAATTTAATATGGATCGCTGTGTCTTGCTCGGCTGGCAGAGCAGATAATACTTACCGATGAGTCACAGCACCGTGCCCATCGCAATCTATTCATATCGCAGACTAATAATGAAATGTCATGTATGAACGCGCAGGAAAGGATATTTTTTTTCCTCATTGGCCTCGACTCTAGATGTTTCTCCCTCATGTAGTTTACAGTAAGATTTCTGTCTTTGTCAACTCAGCACATGGATCTTTTTCCCCACATTTTCAAACACTTTTACTTTGAGGGTCAAATATGAATGAAAAGAGTCAGTGTTTGTGGGATTAGATCATAAGGAGGTATAGGAGGAAAATGAGTTGACACCACTGTTCAGATTCATTCACACTATATTTCAGATTCACATCCTCACCTGTAGGAAAGTGACATTTTCTCTTAGAATAGATAAAGAGGGTGGATGATGTGCAGCAGCAGCCACAGGTTATGCTGACTGATGCTTTATGGTGCGGGCTCCACCAGGGGAGACACCGGGGGCAACGCCACCAAACTGACAACAACTCCAGGGTGTCGAGTTTGTCACTCGTCCTGTTTGATGAGGGGATTTGAAGGGTTTTGATCCCTAGAAAAGCTAAATCAGCGACATCTTTTCTTGAGTCAGTATTTTAGCCCACAAACACATTTTTGTTCTCAACTTTTTTGTCTCCTCTGCCAGAAAACACTTTGCACACCCAAGAATTCGTCTACCTGACCAAGAAAAGAAAAAAAAAACTGTGGATAACTCGGTTAAATTTAATCCATCCCCCCTCCGCTGAGTGTGCGCAGGCTGCAGATTGTTCGTACAGCCATGTTCTGAGTGCACGCAGATGTGGTCATGAATAAAAGAACCAGGAGAGAACCGGAGAAACTGTAATTTCCCATTAGAAAAGCTGAAAACTTAGTGCAACACACGTAGAAGTAGAACAAGAGGAAGAGACAAAAAATCACATTTACATCAGCTGTAGATGCTCAACATGTTCCATCTCGTTCCATCTCGACATGTCTTTAAATACCACGAGTGCATAATTAAATAAGTGTGTGGGCCACAGTGGGAATAAAAGCTGTCACCCTGCTTTAGATGCACCCGAGGAGAAATCAGGTTGAACTCCGTGAACACAGATTTCCCCCTGTACAGTACTGTACAAGCCTCCAACCTACTTTTAAGAGTGTTGTAGTACAGTATTTCCAATGCATTAGTCATAAACAGATTAGAAACCAGCTGTAAGAGTTGTAGGCCTCTCTGTCAACTCTTTAACATGATCTTCTTCCTGGTTTTTAAAGGAATAGTTCACCAAAAAATCAAATCCAGTCATTATTGACTCACCCTCATGCTGATGAATACTCCAGAATAGTTAAAAATGTGATCTTAAAGATTCCTAAATACCGTCACTTTCTAAAAAACAGATTAAGTCTGAACCGTATCGGCAGATGTGCGCCAAAGTAAAGGTAAATGCACAGATACTGGTCCACTTAAAATAACGTAACATTGGATTGGTAGAAGTTTAAATGCAAGAGTGTCATTAGATGACAACTTGAATATTTCAAATACTTAATAATTGCTCATATTTTAATAGATAAACCCTGTAATATTCCTCCATACATTTTTTGGTGAACTATCTCTTTAAGTGCATCATCAAACTTTCCTCATCCAGCCTGATTCACATTATTTTCAGACCAGAATACTCAGTGACCCTCGGCGCCCTGTCTGGAAGAATCTGCATTTGTTATGTCCAATCATTTATTCAGGTTCCCCCTTTAATTTGTCATCCATATTTATGAAGACAGAGATGACTTTTTCTTTTCTTTTCTTTTCTTTTCTTTTCTTTTCTTTTCTCTAATTCCTAGTCTCAGGTTCTGGACTGATGGTGCGATGAGAGGACAAGCAAAGCGCACACTGTTTCCTTCCTGCAGAGATGTGTCTGGATCTTTTTGAGCGTGTCACTGCTCAGTGGAGTGAAGGAACTCGTCTGGATCTCAGTTTCAGTCAGAGTTTGGATTGAAGTGTTTTTTTATTTTAATTTTGAGGGTGTACAGTACTCCTTTACTTGTGATCTTTCCTTTTATCTCGCTGCTTCCCTTCCACAGACTTGACACACTTTCCTTTTTGCTGGAGCTTTGTCAAACACACTAAGAGTTGTAAAAGAAAAAATCCAGGTTTCTCTACATCTAAAGAAACTGGGCTTCCTGTTCTGAAATCAGGTTACTGTAAAAAAGCCACAATAACCCAGTTACTTAATAATAGTACGTGTGTCTAATGTTAGTCTATAGAGTCTGCACAGAGGCCCCAGCAGGTTTAGTCAGACTCCCGTCATCCTGCTTTCATTCTTCACTGTGGAGAAAATACTACACTTTGTCCAAACTCTGCTGCTGCTTCTCTGCATGGTGCATGAATTACATGAATGGTTGCATGAATTACATGAATGGTTACATGAACGGTTACCTGTCGCTGAAGACCGCAGAGTGACCGAAGCGGTTGACGTCATGGTAGAGGTCGGGCCGGGGCAGCACCGTCCACTCGTCACACGCTGGAAATGAACAGAAGAAGAAGACATGCATGAGGCCGAGGGGGGCGGGGAGGCAAAGCTTTGACCTGCTCACATGTATTAAATCACACTTCATACGTCAGCAGGTTGAAATTCACACACGTCACGGGGGCGGCGGGGTTAGTGAGGCCTGTAAGAGCTCAAATCATCCTGTCAATCACGTCGACCGCTGCAGGATCGTCCGTCTCCTTGACATGTGACTATTCATTAGCGGCTCAGTGGAAAACACAAAGTGTGAACTATAACCATTCATTTCCTTATTTGGGGTCCTGTTTTATGGCAACTTTCTTTTTTAAAATTTGATTCAGAAACAGAAATCCGCTGATTTAACAAATAACTTTCTTTTTTTTTTTGCTGAAATAGCTTTTACTGCAACAATATTCCTGTTTTGATCCTGTGATGAGCCAACAGCCTGTCCTGGGTCTCTGCTCACCTCCTGGGTCCAACTGGATTTAGTTGAATAAACAGGAACATAGTTATTTTTTTATTTTTTGTATTTATATTTTTTGGCTTTTTGGCTTTTTTATTTGATAGTACAGGCAGAGAGAGGCTGAATGACATGCAGGAAAGGTCTGCCTGACGCGGGATTCGAACCGGGGACGCCTGCGTTGAGGACTGTAGTCTCTACATGGCGCTTTAATCGCCAGTAGGGAATGTAGTTATTTACAGGATGAAAGCAACTTCAGTTTGATTTCACTGTGAACTTGAACTGATTTATTATCTGAATCTTGAAGCTTGTGACCCCTCCTCACAATAAAGCTAGAGACAAGAGTTTCTGTGCAAGAACAGCTTCTTTTGGCAAGTTTCTTGTCGAGGCCTCAAAGATGTGACAGCATAAAGGTGTTTTTCTTAATTGTCACCTCAGGGCTGCAACCTTAGACATCTAGATTGCATATAATTGTTGTTTTTGGCCTTTATTTTGACAGTAACTCATAGGAAACACATCAACAGTCCAACCCGCCCTCTGCAGTCAGTCAGGACTTGGCCTTCATGGTACACGGTGGACCAGCTGAGCCTCCTGGGAGCCTTTACCGGTGCTTTTAACAGCGTGTCAGTGATTATATTTCAATATGATGAAGCACCGAGCTACAGGTTGAAGTTCGGTCGCTGTGCAGACAGACAAACACTCACAAAACTACATTTACCTCCTGTCTTGACCTCTAAATGACTCCGTTTGTTGATGGGCTCCTGGGTGTTTGGTTTTAAATGAAGCGTGTGCCGTGTGCGACAGTGAACACCGATCATGTGTCGGAGCAAACAAAGCAAACAACGGCAAAGACCCGGTGTGTGTTTTTGTGCGAGGCCTGAAAGTCAACGCTGCAGGAACACGGAGCAGCGACTGCAGTACATCACCTTCAGTCAGTACAATGCAGTGCAAGTCATCATGGTTTCCCCCCAGAGAGAGAGGCTGTGTGACATGTGTGAGAGCTGCTGCACACCGGCAGGCCGACACTGCCCTCTGGTGGCCAGCGGCGGCGCTGCAGGTGGAGTGGCGCAGTGCCCCCTCTCACTGAGTATTTATTACACCGGCATCAACCAATGTCAGGACAGCGGACGGCCCTTAAATTCCACGCTCTAATTGAGTTCAGCTTGTTAAGGAGGGGCAATTAGTCCTCGACGCGCGGCCCATCTCAGCCGTAATTACCAGACAATTACAGAGCTGCTGCTGCGGCTGACAGCGACCCTGCAGCTGGCTGCTGGAGGAGGAGGAGGGGGGTAGGAAAGGGGTGAGGGGTGGAGGAGCGGGGGTAGAAAAACAGTCAGCGAGTCTTTGCCGTCCAATTACAAAAAAATCATACAGAGGATGAGGAGAGAGGGGTCGAGAGGAAAAAGGGAAGCACTTGGAAGTTTTTAATTTCTGAAACTTTCGACTCAAAAATGTGAAATTCTCCGGGGAAATCATGAAAACAATTTGTTTCCCGCGGTGACCGGTTGCGAGATGAGTAAAGTCTCATTGTGCCAATCAAGTGAGGACCGGTGCTAATGTAAAATAAATGTATAAAATGAGGACGCCGCTTCGCCAGGAGTTTAATTAATGTGATGTCTGCAGCGTACGTGCGGCTGCAGACGTCACCTTCACACCACTCACGTTTTAATGAAGGTGTTTCAGTCCCAACATGCAATTCTTATGAACAAAAGCTGGTTTGCATGCAAGGAGAGGGAGATATGGGAGGGGGGGGGGCTGTCATGTGCCCCTGAGATTGTAATTTCGCCGCCTGTCAATCATCTTGGTAATGACACAGAAAACAACAGCATGTCCCGGGGCCGTTGAGCGGCCTGCAGGGAATTCTCCCTCCCATCCACGCAGCATAAAGCCTCCCATTAATGAGCAGCTTTTTATGACGGCGCCACGGAAACACTGCAGACTGTCGTTTACAATAATGTTTGTTGGCATCTGACAAAATGAGGATGCCAGGATGGTTTATATGACAAAGCAGCAATAACTTCAGCGGAGAACAAGAACATATCAGAGAACTTTGAATGAGATTATAATTAGGATATTAGGAAAAAGAAAAAAGACAAAGGTGCAGCAGAGTCGACATCAACCTCCCTGTGATAAAGACAGGAAACTCATGCTCATGTGCAGCTCTCCCTCTGCTGGAGGTTCAGAGTCTTGATTAAAGGGCTCCTCCGCAATAAAACACTAGAATAAACATCAGAGGTTTGGGGAGATTTTGTCCCAAAAGCCACAGAGTGTGAATCCCACACTAGACCGACTGGTTCGGCTTTGATCGCTTCGTATTTACCTTCACACCCAAATCCTCCAGGAGTCGAGTGTGAAAAGCAGCTCCAGGGGAAGGTTTTTTATTTTTTATTTTATTTTTTTTATTTCTGGTTCTCATCTGCCAATTTTACCCCCTGAAGACGTGACTCTGTGTTTCAGGAGCACAGAAGGGAAGAACCCACAGAAGTCAGAGAGATGTAAAGGCGGGAAAAGTGTCAGATTTTCTGTGATTGGGTAAGAGGAGCCGAGCGGCCTCCGGGGCCCACTCACAAGGCTTTTTACAGATTCTCAGGTTACTATATGAAGGTGTGTGTGTATGCGCAGGCATTTCATCTACCTGACTGTTAAGATCATGTTCTGTAACAGCCTCAGCTCCTCTGGTTGCAGCTTTTCTATCAGATCTTGGCTGCAGGAATTTGCGCCTATTAAACCACATGAGCATCAACCAGGTCCAACACTGTGTCTGCTCCCAGTGCTTCATACAGGAGCTGACGGAGCTACCAGGGACCAGGATTGATATGTCAGATCCAACAGGTAGTTTAAAGGGATAGTTCAACATTGCCATAGAGGTAGATTCATTACCTTTAATTGTCAGTGTAAGCTGTTTTTAGATCAGCGGGGCAGAGACGTGAGCTGCTGAGCTAATGTAATGGAGTCGCACGGTACTTTAACCTGTCCTTCATCAACTCATCAAATACACAATCCAACAACTCCAAAATGCTCTGGTGGACGAGTTGTGACCTGCACATTCACCACGCTATGAAATAATAATGTTTTATTATGTAACATTACAACACATGAAGAAGAACACATGAAAAACTTGCGGTTTTGAAATCACTCCACCCAGCAGCCGTGCCTGAAATGTAGTTCCAGCGACGCATTTGCCTCAAAAACAACTCAATGCTACATGATTATCTCATAGTGTGGTGAATGCAGGTCACAACTCGTCCACCGGAGTGTGTTGGAGTTGTTGGATTGTGTATTTGATGAGTTGATGAAGGACAGGTGAAAGTATCGTGTGCCTCTGTTGTGTTAGCTCAGCAGCTCACGTCTCTGCCCCACTGATCTAAAAACAGCTTGCACTGATTCAAGGTAATTAACCTACCCCTAAGACTAGGGATTATGGCAGTAGGCCAATTTGCGAAAATGTTGAACTATCCCTTTAACGGAAAGCCACTCCTCTGTGCACGGAAACGTACACACTCCTACATGAATGTCATATTCAGTAAATATTATATGGAAGCGTAACTCTTTAGTATGACAGCGGGCTGAGCTCTGCTGCTTATGAACATCCAGTCATGACATTTGACCTTGTGCTGCTCCAGTGGAGCCGCTCAGCGTCCGACAACCCAGCGCTGCAGCTGTAGCTGTAGCTGTAGCTGTACCCAGCAGCTCCCGGGCGTCGCTGCACGGCGCCGTGTGAATGCAAAGCAGTCGAGGAGGACGGTGCACGCTCAGCAGAAGAGAGGCTACGAGAGCAGACTGCAGGACCTGCTGGACTGTGTGTGTGCAACTGTGTGTGTGTGTGTTACTGACCGAGGCTGTAGGCCAGGAAGTCAGAGGAGAAGCACTTGGCCCCGTGGCTCATGGACGTGTCGTTGTGTGTGTTTCCTCCGAACACCAGCATCGTCCCGCTCACGATCTCCGCCGTGTGGAGGTAGCGGAAGAAGCCGCTGTCTCTCAGGATGGTCCTGCACAAAAACAAACACACACACAGCGAGGGGCGCGTTACACAGCTGCTCTCAGACCAGCAGCTGCTTCCCCAGATCAGCTTCAGCTGCTGTGGCAAAGTGCGTTTGTCTTCTCTTGTGCTTTCACTTTGCAATTTGTTTTAAAAATGCACAACTCCTGTGTTTCCTTCTATGTAGCATGTAGCTAAATATTTCTCCCCATTTTTACATCATTTCTTCATGAAACTGCATTAATCCTCTGAGTCGTTCATAACATCTGCCATTTAATTCAAGTTAGTTTCTGTCACTGCAGCGTTAAGTGTTGCTTTAATATCACATTTTCTCATTGTGACTCTGATGAGATTTTTTAATTTCTATATAAAAACACAACAGTAATGCACCGAAGAATTAAAATGCTGTGATGTGCAAGTTGTTCATTATCACAATAAAGACTCATCGAGAGGAATTTAAAAGTATGATAATCACCATTTCCTCTTGTCCACGTCGAACTTGTACAGGTCTCCGGCCAGGCCGTACTTGTTGGCGCTGAAGGCCTTGTAGCCTCCGTGGATGTAGATGGCTCTGGTGCCCGGGTCGAACACGCTGCTGTGGCCGTAGCCGCCCTGGACCAGCGCGCCGTCCGTGGACACCATGCTCCACGTGTTCTTGGCTGCAGGAGGAGGAGGAGGAGAGTCATGCAAATGGAAAACCAGCGTGTTAACAGACCATAATTAAACACCACAGAGGACAAGCGGAGGTAGGTTCAGCGAGGTCTCGGTGTTGCAGAGCTGCAGGTCCCGGTGGGGGTGTAGTGGAGGTTATTACTGCAGAGCTTAACTGGGTTTACACAGCTCTTTATTAGTAAAAGGGGAAATAAGCCAAAATAAATCTTTGTGTTATTGCCTCTAAAACGCGTTATTACGAGCAGGAGAGCAGCAGCAGGCGGTCGCCGCCGCCACGTTTAATTGGTGACCGTTCAGGTAATGAAAGTAACTAAATCACGTTCATCTGTGAGCAGTCGCAGGTTAATTCAACTCATTTTCTCAGACAGATTGGCTTTTAGAAGACAATGAGACGACTTAATGAAGTTTGGTCTCCTGCCAATGAGGACGGTGGATCAGATGAGCAACGAGCACGCCGCACGAGTCCACAACTCGTTAGCTTCACTTTGGTGGCCAGTGTTGATGTGACTGATGCATCAGGCCGAGGGCGGGGGTGCTTCTTACCGATGTTGTACTCCTGCACCTGGCTGATGTAGCCGTACAGAGGACAGTGTCCGAACAGGACCAGCATGACGGGGCTGTCCCCCTCCTCCACGGGGGGCACGATGTGGGCCGAGTGCCCCACCACAGCGTACTGCTCCTTGGCCCGGGGGGTCAGCAGGACCCAGGTCTGGTTCTGGATGTGGAACACCCACAGCTGACTGGACACGTTCCCCGAGGAGTCGATCTTCCCCCCGTACATGTAGATTCTTCCCTGATAGCAACAGAGACACACGACCACATCAACAAAAATAAAAACTCTCTGGATGTTTCGCAGCATGAAAAGTTTCTCTAAAATATTCTAAACATTTTAAAGGTAGCGTCTGGAGTTTTGTGCCTAAAAATAAACATTAGACTTTTGCAAATGAAATCCGTCTGAATCATCACCTATGGGCTTCTAGTCCTGTGTGGTGGGGGCTCTGTCTGCAGCCCCTCCTCCCCCTGCCTGTATTTTGGTCTTTTGCTTTGTTTTGCTGTGCACGTGGACGTTTCTAGGTGGAGCTAGAGAGTCGCCAATGGTGAGAGAGTCTGTGTTTTCTCTCCAGCCAATGACGGAGCTCAGGTGAAGCTGCCTGCAGCAGGAGGCTCAGGCCTGTTAGCGGTGCTAGCTGACTGATGCTACTGAGCCTCTATCTCTCTCAGCAGCAGCAGTCAGGACAACAAAGAACAATAAATACAGTCTGAATGAAGCATTGGAGTCGCGGACCGATTCCCGACCTATACCGACACTGGTAACAAGTATTAGGACCATATTAGTGAGCTAGCGCGATGCTAACGTCGGCTAGCGCTAGCGGTTAGCATCCGCGGCTAACACCCGCTAGTTCACCACAATACAACGGCATAACAACATACACGGAGGCTCCCGGTGTTGGAGAAAGTTCGGCTTATCGGCCCGCGGCTCCAGCACTTCTTTCAGACTGTAATTCCTTTCCTTTGGTTATGACAACTGTTGCTGTCAGAAGCAGGAGCTACACAGCTTAGCCTGAGGGGAGGGGCTGAGTTTACATGTTTTGTTTACAAACTGAGAGGGACAAAACTCCAGACCCTACCTTTAAAGAATTCATAACATACTACATGAATATAGTTTCATATAAAGATGTATATAGTGTATTTTCTTCTATTGCCTTTATGTCTGTCTGCACTGCGGGATACTCCAATTTCCTTTGGGATCAATAAAGTACTGTATCTCTAATTCTAATAAATGGAGAAAGTGGTCTCAGGCTTTGAGTCCAAGCACGACCACCACAAATTTTGAATTTAATGTGCATTTTTCATTCAAACCTTTATAAGACTCAAAATGATTGAGGGTTCTCTCTCGGATAAAGAAATACAGAATTTAAACAGCAGAAGACCATGCACACAGAAGTGAATTTGAAAGCTGAATAAATCATCTGTTAAATAAACATTATAAATCCTCATGAGGGCGGGAAGGAGACGTTTCTTAAAGTGCTGAGACACTCATAGACAGAATCCACAGTACCGGCGTGTGGGAGGCCGGTCGTGAACCGCGATGCACTTTCCGCCTCATTACGACTGAACTGAGCCTCGCACGCTACCGCTGCAGTAATGATGAGCCATCACTCTAATGAAACCTAATAATTAAAGGTAAACACAGGAAGAAGAAAAAAACACTTGGGACTCTCCAAGAAACTCGGAGATCCTTGAGCATCAGTAACCTTCAGACCGTCGGCGAGTTATGAATAATGATAACAGTTTATTATTATTCTCTGGACCTTGATTCTTACATAAATGTTTCCACTGAACACAGTCTGGAGGTCAGACTGGAGAATGTCTCCTGATACTGAGAAAAAAACATGTAAAATCTACTCTGGCGCTCGATAAAATATGTGCACGGTTTGCAGATGATACAGTCACGGCCAGAAATATCAGCACCCCTGCACCTTTTTTTTTTTCAGATAATGCCATAATTTCTCTCTGAAAACCACCGCGACTACAAATGTTGTCGTATTCAGACGTGTTTTTCTTTCGTTTGCAGTGGAACGACATAACTGAAGGAAAAAAAGTAAAAGCTGACGTGTGATGATTTGCATTTCAGCTCAACTCTGACAATTAACAGGTGCTGGCAATATGGCGACCACACTTCACATGCAAACAATAGATTTGCGTCCAATTCATTTTTGGAGTTCTGTGTGTAAAATGTGAGATTTTATTTTTGGTGTTGCTCCAAAATTTGCAAGCGAAAGAAATAAATACCAAAAAATTTGTAGTTGCAGTGATTTTCAGGGAGGAATTAGGGCATTATCTGAAAAAGAAAAGTGCAGGGGTGCCAATATATTTTCTCTTCTGATCGCAGCTCGAGGAGAAAAGTGTTTCTGGACCCATGAAAGTCACAGAAAACATGGAAAATTCACAAAACGCTTCATTTGTTCATTTCAAAGCGCGGCTGATTCTCCACAGCAGCTGTAGTGGCGGTAGTTGTAGTGAAGCCTGAACCGGGACATTACCCGTTTGTTGTGCAACTAACATCGCTTTTCTATCTGTTGTGCATCAGCTCTGATTTGATTTCAGATTCGTCTTGCGAAGCTCACATTGACTTACGAGACACATTCATACCGCGCCGCCGTGGTGCAATTTGCGCATCACAAACACTGTACTGCAGCTCCGGCTCGGTTCTCTCCAAAAAAAAAAACCACAGAGCGAGACGGGCTGCGTCTTCTCTCCGAATCCTCCTCCGTCTAATTTATTATTCCATCACCGACTCCAAACAGTCTCTCTCTGGCTGAGAGTAGGAACTGCTTCACCACTTCACTGCAGCATATCAAAACCTGGAGATTTATATATTCCAGACAACAAACAGACAAACTACTGAGGGCATAAATAAAAGGACGGGGTAGTTTATAATGTTTCTGCAAGAGCCTCCATTTAATTTAGCTGTCATCTGCTCTTCTCTCGCCCTCTTTTGAAGTCGTATTCATAGCACAGCGTGGCTGCTTGACTTGGCAGGATGCATGTAAAAAAGCTCTATAATAAGACCCAATAGGAATCACGCTGTGTGTTTGCAGATGCGCCTCCCTCCACTCACCTCATGCAGAGCCAGCGAGTGGCCGTAGCGCGGCGTGACGGTGTTGACGGAGGGGTCGAGGGTCATCCAGCTCTTCCTGCTCAGGTTGAACCTGCAGGGGCAGAGAGAGCAGAGGGGAGAGGTGAAGACTGCAGCTCTAAATCCAGATCCATGTATTTTACAGCTCCACATGTTTCATATAAACACACAAAGATCTACACAGGAGATAATGCATTAAAGTTTGAGCAGACCAGGTGAAGCCATGTTAGATGGAGCACGTCTTCTTTTTTTTTATAGCTCAATTATAAGCCTAACCTCAATTTCGTGGGTTAAGAGGACGGGGAGACTCATTCTACCTGATCACCGTGATGAGGAATACAAATGGCAGCGCCCTAGGTCTAAACATGTGCAACGCAAAATGAAGCCACGGGCAGGAAGAAGTGAAATTAAAATTGAAGACGGAGGCTCCTAATTGGTCATTAAACGGCACCAAACGATCTCTGCAGCCGGCGACACCTGCTCGCTTCTCCTGCAGAGTCGTTAGATGACACAAATCGTCACATGTATGAAGCTGGAACCAGAGGAATCAAAAGTTTAACTCAGGGTAAAGACACTTTGTCTTCTGTGCAGATTAAACAACAACACATAAGTGTGTTAATGAGTGACCTGCGAGGTCTTCTCCATCTGACACAGCTGTGTAAATCTAAGCTAAGCTACCTGGCTTCAGGCTGCAGCGTTATCAGTCTCCACATCTGCCCCGTCCCGTCACTCCTCCTCCTCCAAGCTGCATGTGTGGGACTTTGGCTTATACAACTTTAATGTGTTTTTTTTATGGGTCACACTTATCTTGGTATCAAAGTGCTGACTGCATCTGATCGTTTATAACACAGCCAGACTTTAGAAGTGCCACACACAACAAGGTACTGTAACTGACGGACGCTGCTGTCGTTTATGTGTCCCAAACCCTTAGAAATAAACTGACTGATCAACAATCACAAAGACTCTGGACATAACACTTCACCTGAGCTGTGATGGTGTGTGTACTGTAGGATACACACCAGATAGAAGTTCAGAATAAGCTAAAACACCAGCGACCAGTGGTTTCAAAGCTTTTCTGCCTCGTGGCAGAGATGTTTGTTGCAAACGACAGCCAAGGTCAGATAATACAGGAATCTGAACGTTTAGTTTCTGTTTTGCATGACATTGGGGAGTTTTTTTTTAACCTCTTCCTGTTATTAACCATCTCTCCAGACTCCACCAGGATGTTAATGCTTCAGCAAACGATCAAGCTGAGATAACAGACAACAAATACACAGTGTGAAAAAATAAAAAGCTCCCACCACAGTGATAGGAAGATTTCATGATTTCAAAGATAATTTCAATATAAAACTTATACAAACATAATTTAAATGTTCTATTCTTATCTTTTTTATATATATATATAAATGCATCTTTTGAATTGATGATCACTGCTGAAGACACTTGTAATACCTCGTTGGTCCAGCAGTGGGCCCTGGTCCACAGGTTTGGATTCACTGTGCTAGAGAACAGCATTTATACATTTGTGTCCAATGTCATGGTAGCAGATGTAAGACGGAAGGCGCCTTTTACAGCGTCACATGACAGAGGCTGGGCTGAAATATAAAAAAAAAAAGGACCTTGGCCTTCCAGTAAACCATAAAAACCAAAACACGGGCCAAGGGAATAAGTGTGATCTCCTGGGTGGAGCTCATGGTGAGGAGGAGCACCGGCCCTATCCTGTAATCTTATGCTTTTAATCACATCCTTCACTCCGAGACGTCTGATTCTCATCATCAGACGGGAAGTCCTGTGGTGTCTCCCCCCCCCCTCCCACGGCAGCACACTGACAGCTAGGTATTAACTGTAGCCCTGGAACAGGCGATGCAAGTTAAAAATATTTAAATTCCTGCAACAGACACATCGCTGTTTGAAAAAGCACGTTCTCTCTACAGTCGCATAGCAACAGCACGACTTGTGTCAAGCAGCAGCTCTTGTGGAGGAGAGCAGCATCCAAATGTCTCAAAATCCAACTGTGGAGCTGATTGGAAGGGGGGGGACTTACGCTTTGACCATGTGATAGTCGGAGGAGTTGAAGACGTAGCCTCCGATGACCCACATGATGCCCTGGTCCACCACGGCCTTGTGGGACGCCCTGGCCAGCCCGGCCTCCGAGTACTCCTCCCGGGTCCAGAAGGAGGAGCCGGCGGGAACCGAGACGGAGCAGTCCGGACCTGAGGACGGACCACAGACACAGGTTCAAGGCTCTGAAGCGAGGAGGGGAGGGGCTGAGCGGTTCCATTAACTCATTTCTCTGCACTTATGACAAACAGGGTAAACAAACCCCAACCTTTTTTTAGGGGAATCATAACAACAGATTGCCTCAGGGTGAGACAGAATACCAACAGGATGAATCAGCGTTAAAAAAAACAAAACACAAGAAATAAGAAAAAAGAAAAAAAAAATTCTAGCTTGTGAGAAAGTTCCTGCATTAGAGGAGGAGTCATTAGTCCTGCAGAAATCTGGAGCTGTGTGCTCTCTGTGGGTGAGAAAACCGTGATTTAATTTCTACCGATTATGAAAGGGAGCTGTGAAAGAAAAGGGCAGAGAGGTTAAAGAAGCGTTTACAGGCTGATGGTGCAGGTGTAAGTGTTCGAAAGCAGATCTTATAACTTTAGAAACAGGAGCTAATGAGCTGTGTGGAGGCTTTATGTGATGTTTGACCGGGTTTAACCACCAAGGCCTCACTGATTTGAGCGGACTTGCTCTTTAAAAAAGGCCCGACGGCTGCCTGCATTCCCCTGGTGCTGCTCCACGAACAATAACAGCAGCGTAAACCGGAATCGCTCCTGAATGAAGGGAAAGGTTTTCTTGGCAAAACGAAAGCCGTGCCAGGAACAGAATAGAAGCCACGGCCTCGTCTCCCGTCAATATTTAATAACCCTGAGGTTTGTTGATGTTATTAATCTAATGTCCGTCCATCCTAACCTGATCACAGACACAGATAAAAATTAAAAAAAACCCTGCCTTGGAATCAAACATTCAACCGTCGGAGCGTTTAAAAGCTGCTATCGCTGCATCGTAGAGCAGAAACAGGATGTTGCCGGGGGAGTTCCTCATTGATCCTTATCAAAACAATGCAGAAGCTGCCCACGTGACAGGAAAGGAAGTGTTATGATTCACTGCAACAATCAAGGTCACTTCACCGGCTCTGGTCAGCGGCTCAGAAAATCCCCAAGTGGCTAATTTTCTCCAATCTGACTCCAGGATCGCTAAAGCAAACAGAATTCTGCACCACATCGGCGGTGTTTTACAGAAATAAAACCAGAGGTGGACCTCAGCCTCGTCTGTGGGAGGCTGAGCTGCACATCTGCTCTGATTGGACGGACATCTGTCTCTGCTTTAGCGCTGCCCGGTGCAAGAGAATGAGTTCATTTAGACGACGGCAGCGCATCGAGGGGGACGTCAAGTGTGCTATTGCTGGACTGAAACACCATGACGGGGTAATAAAGGCTAAAAAAAAACAAAAAAAACACACCAACTCCCTCAGCTTTGGTAATTAGATGGCGAGCACACTGAGCTGCACTTCAATTAAGCTGTTGTCTTTGCCCGTGTGTGTCGCAGCACAGCCGAGCCGTTTCAGAAGCAACAGAGCGGTCAGAAGTCACCAACGGTCCGAGTGGAGAGAGAAGAAGAAGAAGAAAGACCCAGATAGCACGACTCAGCTGAAACTGTGCAAAAGCTGACACTGCAAAAAAAAAGTCCAGTGAGTGTAACAGGTGAGAGCAGGAGGAGACACTGGGTCCTGTCACCTGGTTAACAGGAGGAGACAGACAGTAAGAGTCAGAAACAGACACAGACAGTAACACAGACAGTAACACAGATAGTAACATAGTCAGTAGTAACAGACACAGAATAGTAGCACATATAGTAGCACAGACATCAACAGTCAGTAATACAGACGTAACACAGTCAGTAGTAATAGACACAAAAAGTAACAGACAGCAACAGTCAATGTCACAGACAGTCAGTTGCTGTAATTAATGTAATATATAATATATAATGTATATCTAACTATCTATCTCTTTCTATCCTCTCTATCTGTATCTATCAACTCCCTCTCTCTGCCTCTCTTCTTTCTTTGTACACCTCTTTCTTTTCTTTCTGTCTTTCTTTTTTCTCCATGTCTTCCTTCTCTCTTTGTGTATTTCTTTCTATCTACCCCATCTGTCTGTCTTTTTACTTCTTTCTTTTGATTATTGTTGTCTGTCTGTCTGTCTGTCTGTCTATACCCTCTATCTCTATCGACTCTCTCTTTTCTTTCTTTCCCCATCTCTGTCTTCCTTTCTCTCTTTCTTTATTTCTTTCCATCTACCCCATCTGTCTGTCTTTTTACTTCTTTCTTTTGATTATTGTTGTCTGTCTGTCTGTCTGTCTGTCTGTCTGTCTATCTATCCCCTCTCTATCTCTATCAACTCTCTCTTTTCTTTTCCCATCTCTGTCTTTCTTTCTCTCTTTCTTTATTTCTTTCTATCTACCCCATGTACTTACTTCTACTATCTACCATCTCTCCATCTTTTTACATCTATCTATCTATCCATCTATCAGTTAGAACAATAAACAAACTTGTCTGTTACTTGACTGTTTACTAGTTACTACGACTTTCACTTCACAACTACACAATCTATTTCTTTCTGTTCACATCCTCCGTCTCTGTTAAACAGAGTCTTCTCTTCCTCCTTCCTTTCTTTCTGTCTCTGATCTGTTGATCTTCTCTCTGTAATAAAGTTAAAGGTCGTGACCTCACCCTGTACAGGACCTGGAGATAATGTGAATTATGACACTATAAAACTAAATCTAATTACCTTACATTCCACAATCTGCATTTTGAATCATATCTCGAACCATCAATGTGTACGACTGATAACCACATATTAACCTATTAACCTATTTCCTTTCTATTAATCATTGACTCTTTATCTACAATATATCTCTTTATTTTGGACTTTATGGCTCAGGGAGTTTCTCCACTGAACAGCGGCTACACAGAAACTTGACCTCTTTGTGAAACACACTGGTTTCATGCTCTGTAACCGTAACTCTGTTAAATTGCATCATCCTTATCAAATAAAATAAAAAAAGAAGACTTTAAATAGGTTTCTACTCTGTGATACCCTGTGATCCCTTTAGGAGATTTTCACAGTGGTATCCACACTGTGGGAGAATCATTAACGCTGCTCCTAAAATAAAATCCTTTTCAGCACATAACTCCATAAAATCTATTTTTTTTGGAATTAGCCTCGAGTCTTGTCTGGAAACTCTCCCTCACCGCTGAATAGCAGGGTGGGGTCATCAGGCAGAGCGAGGCCAAGACAAATAATCCTCTAACTAAATATTGTTGTTTGGTTTCTACCTCCTTATGTATAAATATATACCAGCCGTGTCTCTGAGCGCCGTGAGCCACTTTTAGGAGGAGGTACGAGGGGAAACTTAATCAGATTATTTGACTACTTCAGTCATAAATTAGCCGGATAATCACACTTAATTGACATTTCTTTTCATGTCACTCCTTCTATATGAATCGGTGCAAAAGTCGAAGATGTGGGCGAAGACTCATTGGTCTGGAACCGAGCTAATTATATGGTCTCTAGTATCCCAGCTCCTCTCAGCTCTAATCACTTTATGCTGGCTGACTGTGATCCAACAGCTCTGTATTGCGCCGACACACGCTGAGCAGAGTTGTTGCATCTAATCTACAGTTTTCTTTATGACTGAAAGCACCAGACCTGCTCCACAGAATAGGAAGGAGGCAACGGAGAATGGATTTCCACAGATATCCTGCATTAATAATCCTGGATGGTGGAAGTGAATCTTGGCAGCCATATTTATGATTACACACCCCTGGGAGCGGAGCCACTCTTCATTCTGTTCACGGAGCGCAGACCCGCTAGAAAGCTTATTTTAGTCACAGAGGAGGGTTTTTCTGGCATGTGTGGGCCTGCGGAGGCCGACCTGATGACAGCATGGTTATTGAAACCAGCGCGGTGATGAGACAATGAGGTCACGTCAGCGGCGGCCGCTGCTGCTGCTGCTGCACCGTGTACCCACCTTGCCATCCGGCGCCGCAGATGCACGTCTTGTTCTGGCAGCGCCCTCGCTCGGGGTAGCCGCAGTCGGCCAGGCAGTACGGGACGTCGCAGGCCTCTCCCTTCCAGTTGTCCTCGCACTCGCACTGCACCGAGCCGCCGGAGGCTCCCACGCGACACTCGCCGCGGCCTGAGCAGTTGTTGGGACATGTATTCACCCTGGGAGGAAAGAAGGACAGAGGATGAACTGAGATTCAACTCTGTGAATAAAACATCACGAACACCTTTTCGTCGACTGGGTCGGCTTTGGTGCAGCAGAGCCTCAGCTGTCTGCAGGCTTTACGGCTCAAACGCTGCTGCAGACAGATGAATGCATTGTTACCGTCCTGGCACCTCCCCTCATCAGTTGGTCCAGCACCTGCCTCAACACTTGTCACTCCTCTCTCAGAGGGACGTCTGCGCCGGGACAGCGTCCAGCGAGAGGCCGTGGTAACTGACAGACACGGAGTGACCGCGGGGCAGCGAGGAGCAGATGGCAAACACACCCAACGCAACAACACCATGATGCTGCTGATGCTCTCTGTGCGTTTCTGTTGCACACTTATCTTTTTTCTCTCAACGCCCAGTTGTTGCGATTCTGTGCCGCTGATCAAGCTTCCTCTTCCCTGAGTCACATAAACCTCACACCAATGGAATCGGACACAGACAGCTGCACAGAAACATCTGTCCAGCAATCATAACAAGACAAAACAAAAAATCTAGTGTCTGCATCGGTGGTGATTCGGGCGTCGCCGCAGGAACTCCCTGTGTGACTTTCCAGTGGAGCCCAGCTCTCTGTCCCAGTTCAACACTGAACATCATTAGCAGGTTCTGTGCTTCCATAGGGAATAATTGATAGGACTTTATCAGACCAAATCTCTAAGGTAAGGTGGATGTAATGAGAGAAACCTTGGAGGATTCTGTTAAAGAGTGGTCGACTCCCCTCATCAATAGGAATTTTGGTTGTGAGCGGTCAGCAGCAGCAGCTTAAGTTATTCATTATAAACCCCCTTATTGCATTTAATTAGGTCTTTTTGTGTGCTGTTTTTGTTTGTTTGGTGTTACATGTTGGGTAGCGTGTATGTAAAATGAAATAAAAAGAGGTTTTGTGCATGTTCGTTGTTCACATGACTTTTCAGCAGTGCACAAAAAAACCCCACATCTGGAAAAAATCTTCTTAGAGAGTTTGGAAAAACAAAAACTAGTAAAGTAATCTGTCTTTAGCAAAAAAAAAAAAAAACACTTTTTTGTGGAGTTTAACTGGTGCTCGCTTTCACAGCCGATGATTTATGTCCATTGGCACGAATATCGCTGCCTTTTCCTGTTAGTACAAGGAAAAGTACATTGATTTCTTCCAGGCTGAATGCAAATAAGCTGCAACACCGTGTAGTGTGCAACTGAGACACGACAGCTGCCTCCGCCGCCACCACTTTACACTGGCGCCAGTTGGAGCCCAGACCCAGAATGCATTCATCAATTCAGTACCGATAAAAACATTTCATCGGCATCAAAATATTCGCTCAAACAGATCCAAGGCCTTTCTGCTCTGTGAGGTATTCTGGAAGGAAACTAAAAAGTTGTGTTTGTATTTAGTGTTTCACAACAAAACCCATTGTGCGTGTCCTCGAGGCCACATAAATATTTCAAAACGCCATTAATGTTAATGCTTCTTCTTTGGTTTTTTTGGTGCTGGTGGTGCGGGCATTGCAACACTTGTTGGCATCGCACAAATACCACCGACAACATCCAGCCCTGTCCTGATGTGTGCATGCAAGATACAACACAAAAAAACCAAGGATGCCTTCTAAAAAAATCACGGAGAGACGGAGGGAAGAAAAGCAGGAATAAAACCGTTTGTAATCTTTCCTATAAACAACTCAAAGCCCAAAGTTTTGAAAAAACTCTAAGAAACTCCACAAAAAAACCAGATGATTATCCATCAAAGCCTGAGCGGAGAGGAGCTGAAGTGAGCTGTTGGTATTTTCTTGTTCTGGAGGAGACGGACGACACAAAGGGGCCGTTGGTTTTTTATCTTTTCATGTTGCTTCAGTCTGATGATGGTTTGATGTTTTTTTTCGGCTCCTCCACCTTTTTCCCAGACACCAAAGACTGAGAGGGGGGGGGGGGTGGAGGGGCCGGGGGCACTTTCGCTTTCATCCCGACTCTGTTTCTCAAACCCAACTTCAATCCTATCACTATGGAGACGGCACAAATGAGCGAGGGGGAGAAAAACGCAAGGAGGTCCGTTGTGTCCTTCTGCAGATGTTTGGAAGAAAAACCAGCTCCGCTTTGGTTTTTTAGAAAATATTGTTTCTTTCTCTGACTCACCACGATTGAGTCTGCGGCTCCGGTTTCTCGCATCGATACACAGATTAAAGGAATGTCATTACATTTGTGAGTCAGTGTGGGCAGATTCTGTGATTACAGATCTGAAGCGGGAATGGATGAAGGGGATAAACTTTCTTTATTCCTTTATTTGTTGCTGCAAAAACGTCCCAACTGCTCCCTGAAAAACTGATGTCCAGACACAAGACTAATGCTGCGTTCGATTGCACTCGGAAACCGGAAAGATCCGACCTCCAACTCGGAAAAATGCAATAGAACGACCCTTGAAGTTGGAACTCCGACTCGGGAACTCGGGTTGGACCCAAGCAGCCCGAGTTGGTCGGAATTACGTCAAAGCAATATGGCGTCGCACACCGCGAGAGGTATTTATTTATTTAGGCTATTTATTTTCCAAACTAGAAAGGAGAAGTTGTGGAAAAGGGAATATAGCCTAGTTTCACGTGTATTGCAGCAAGAGTTGAATCTGCACGGCTCGCTGTGGCCCACCATGTTTTCAGAGGTTGCGCAATGAAACGCATTTACCTCGGAAGTCGGAATTTCCGACCGGGATCTTTCCGAGTTCCGAGTGCAATCGAACGCAGCATAATGGCCTGATCTAAGGACGGAGAGAGGACACGGTGCAGGACACACATGACGTCATGCAGGAGAGAAAACTGGATGCAAATCCTGAATTCATAAACCAAGAGATCAACAGAGACAGAGACGAAACCAGAAGAAGGTCAATTTAAAAATGAAAAACAAGGCGAGAGGAACATTAATTATCTGATGTAGTCGTGGCAACATGAACACAGCTATGTTCAAAGTCTCCTCCGCCTCTTTACAGTTTGGCAGCATGAGTCAGTCCAGCAGCTGGTGGCAACGGATTCATATTTGATGTATTTTTAAGTTTCCCATGCAGCACCACAGTTACACCGTACACAGTTATATGTGTTGTGATTTAATCATATTTAAGGATCTAAAGGAGCAATTTGTTAGTTTTACTGCAGCGATGACAAGATGGTTGGCTTTGTAGCATAGATAACATATTCCTATTGTGTTTAAATTGTCCCTGTAAGTTGTATTTTTGGTATCTTTGTGTATGTAATTAGTGTTTTTTTGCTATCTGTGCCTTTCTGTGTCAACTGTCTTGTTAATTATGTTATCTGTCGACGCCTTAAAATCAAACCTTGATGACCCTGATTAAAGCTATGAGCCGAAACGTGTCAGTCAAATAAAGTTGTCCTTTTTTTGTTAAAAATTCAAATTCTTTGTCCAAACATACAAAGTTTCTGATTCGGACTAAGAGCTTGTCAGTAAATCAGTAAACATAAGTATGGGTGTGCCTCAGAAGGGTCAGTGGTGTACTGTACACTGTAAAGTAGATGAACTAACACATGTGACCTTTGACCTCTGTGCACATCTGTAATGCTGCAACAGCAAAACATAGAAAAACCTGTTTTAATGTTTCAATCTGTGAAGTTTCGATACTAAAAGAGGGGAATTTTATTTAGAAACCCCCTCAGTGAAACTACAAAATAGGAAAATAAATCATAAAACTCCCCAAAGACTCCCCATGACTTCTATTGTTTACTTTGGCCGCTTTAAAGTTTGAATTGGATTTTACAAGAACTCTCCAGATCTAAAAACAGCTTGTGTTTTTTCCATCAGAGGGAAAACTCTTAAATCAATAGATTTAGGTTATAAATAAAATATATAACCTGTGATTTTAAAGGGACAACGAGGAGTTTTGGAGAAGCGAAGTGTTTTCACGCTGCCTCCGCGCGCACCGTAGAATTCCTCCACCGGCGCAAGACGGACTCATGTTTTCATTCATTAATAATTAAAGTCAGAGGTTCAAAGAGGTTCAGTTACCGTCGTAGTTCCGACCATAACGCCGCCCGAATCGCCGTTATTCTCATTTGCGTCCGCGAAACCGAAAGCAATAAGTGCTGGTCGGCTCGACCAGCATTTCCACCACCACTAATAATAACAAAATAACGATAGAGACAAAATGATATATTGATCGAAAATGGAGCCATTAACAAGTGCGGGTAGCGTAGATTCATCCACATTAACGTGAGACTGTTTTATAACCGAATAGAAACTCCTCGTTGGCCCTTAAAAATGTGTTCATGTCGGCATCAGCCTTCAGACGCAGGCGGGTTCTGATTCTGTTTGTCCACAGCGTGCACTGCCCACCGAAGACAGATGACGGCGTAACGGTCCAACAACAACAACGACACACCTCAGGCTGCAGCGAATGGACGGCGGGCGCGGGCTGAATCATGCAGAAAATGATAGGTGTGTATGCGTCATCATGTTCCAAAGGAGGAAGTGTGTGAAGTGTGTGAAGTGTGTGAAGTGGGCCTTCCACCTTGTTAAGTCTCCACCAAACTGGATTGATTTACACGCTGAGGGGTCTCAGCACCGAGGTGTCTGTCATTCAGATTCTTTCGTCTGGCAGCAGCACGCACTCGGCTGCAGAGGATGTCCGAGAGGTCCGATAGTTCGACTCAAGACCAACACGTGTTGTCGACCTTCCTCCCGTTTCCCTGCGTGGTTGTGGTTTGTCTCACCTGTAGGAGATGTTGAAGCCGGTCAGGTTGTAGGCCGCGTCGCTGAAGAAGTGCAGCAGGGCGTAGCCGGACTGAGACACCACCTCAGGAACCGTCTCGTTCCCGTAACGCTCAGGAACGATCAGACCGCTGCAACGACAACAAGAAAAGTGCAGTTCAAGGCCGACAGTGAAGGCGCCACGACAGTTCTCTGTTTGCTTGTGTCGTAATTTAATGTTTTAATCGTTATTCTCCTGCAACCTTATCTATGATCTAAATCAGGGCATCATGAAGTAAGAGAAACTGCAATATGCAAAATACAGTATCACAACTTTTAAATAAAGTTTAAATGTGTCACTATGTTGTTTTGCATTCTCAGCATCATAAGTGTTGTGTTGCTGCAGAGACATGCTGAACAACAAGAGGTAAAGGCTAAATGAGATAAAAGTGAAAGTAAAAATGACCGTTCACCCTGAAATAACAACATCTGCATATAATTAATCACAAATATGATGTTTAATTCTAATCATTCAGTCTTGACCTAAATCATAGTTTGGCAATGAAATTTGTGTGAAATTAGTCAAAGTACAAGGTGAATTCCTCTTCACTGTTCTCAGATCTCCAGTGGACTGGACGCACCTGAACGCAGCGAGCAGAGGAGCGTAGATGGAGTCTCCGTCGTACACGTACAGGTGGTCCCAGCTGCACTCAGTGGCAAAGTGGTTGAACCGTAATCTGAGTACGGTGTTGGGCCTGGAAAACACACACACAGACACACACGCAGAGGAAGACCATGAGAAGATCAGTATGGGTTCGACAATGGATGTTTAACACAGTGTGTAAAGACTGAACATGTGACCCGCTCCGTTTCCCTCAAAGTTCATGAAACAAGCCCACGCTTGTAGTTCAGACGAGTCCTGTCGTCCAGATTTACTCTTCAACATCTGCGCTCGAACACTGGGATTCTTTCTTAACGCTGGTCCAGACGCCAGACCAAAATACAGTTTCCAAAGAAACAGCTAATTATTTGTGAATTATTTGGCAGTTTTAACAACAACCCTCCAGGAAAATAACTTTTTGGTTGTTTTTTCCCACAGAAGTGTAGAGAGATGATACAGAACATTTCACTTCACATAGATCCTTCACTCACTGACACCAGTCCTTCAATAAAAAGAGTTAAATATTTATAATAAAAACCCATAAATCCCTGTTTTCTGACCTCAGCTTTTGTGGAAAGTTACTGTTTCGCCAGCTCAAGTGTCTGTTTTCATAACGCACCACCCTCCGTCGCCACGGCGGCTGAATGAATCAGAGTGTAAGAACATGAGATGAGATGGATAATTAACTCGCTGATCCTGCAAAACTACCTCCACCGTTTGTCTGTCTGACTCCGTCCTCTCTGTGTTCATGTTTAAAGGAGCTGCACGGAAGAAATGTATGGGAAGTAATCATAAAATCACCGGAGTATTCACATCTAAACATTGTATTTGCTGCTGCATGCAAATCATGTTTATGTTTTATCTCCCAATCACAATCTCAGTAGTATTTGGGAGTCCAGGTTGCCAGTTTCCACTGAGCTGCAGCTACAAGCACTGAGGATTATGTCTGATATTACTATTGTTAAAAGATCTCGCTATGATTCTCAGACACGTCTTGACAAAAGCAGAAATAAAACCAGGAGGAGATGTGTTTGAAAGATGGAGACAGACGGCTGAAAGCGGAGAAGAACCTGAGGACGGATGCCAGAGTGGCTCATTTTCTCCTGGACACATACCTCTGAGCTTTTTGCACAACAATCATTTTTCCCAGTGCATGTTTACAGTTTTATCCACGTCATATCCTTCTATTACTACATCATCACGGCTCTGGTGGTGTAGAAACTGTGTGAGTGAGTCTCAGGGTACCAGAGCCACCAAGCCGGAGCATAGCAGGGGCTAGCATGTGGCTAGCATGTGGCTACCTGGCAACCTGGAGTCTGGGAGGAATTTGACTGCAGCAACAGTTTTGGCCACAAATGTAATTTCATTTTCTTTGCTTTCCCTGCTCACCTGTGTTTTCTGCTGCTCTGCAAAGTCAAACTCCTGCTGCTCAAACCTGACAATGAGCTTTTTTTCAACAGTCTGCGGCTCAGCCCGAGAGTTTTCAGCAGAAAAACAAGCTCGTTTCATCTTCTACTTTAGATTCAAGACGTTCATGGGTTCTTAAAAATGGGTTAGCTCTAAATTTGGTTAAGACGGCAAAATGAAATCATTGAAAAGAGGAGGGAAGAAAGACAAAGGGCCATTTAGCGTGTCTACGATGAGGCCACATGCTATACAGGAAATGTTATGAATAGTCACATTTTTCTCCTCAAAATTTTATTTATTAGAGTGAAGTGGTCGTGATGCTGATGCTGAGAAAAAAACATCTGATTCAAGATCTGTCGGAGCCAATTACTTTATTATTTTTAGATTATTAGCACAATTTTTATTTATTTATTGCTATTTTAATGAATATAGTTTTACCATTTTCTTCCATCTTTGCTTTATTTATATATTTATCTATTCTTTTAGTTATTTGCTCATTTATTTTCTTTTTTAACTTATTTTTAACCATTCTCTAGTGATTGACTGGAAGTTACTTGTTGAAAGCATTTCCTGTGCGTTTTTAAATTCCATATGCGTACGACTTAATAATTGTGTTTATAGTTTATAATGGGGTTTTTTGTATTTTGTAATCAGTGCGTCATTAAAGAAAAGGTTTCTGTCTATCTATCCATCTACTGTGCTGTATGTATGTGTACAGTGTGTGTGTCTGTGGGAGGAGGTGGGATATCTTTTGTTGTCTATTGTTCAACTATGTAAAGCACTTTGCCTCTGCATGTTTTATAAATAAAGTTTGATTGACTGATTGAAGGTTTCCCATCATGTCAGCTGAAGTCACGTCAGAGGAACTCCACGGGGAACAAACGTCTGCAGCTCCAACTGCACCAACTCATGTTTTTAAGTATTTTTTGATTCATTAAAGGGATAGTTCACCCAAAATTCGAGATTTGGACGGACCAGGAAGAGGAGCTTCCGCTACAAACAAGCTTAAAATATAGACTTATTTAATTTTTTTCAGGACAGTTTCTCATGTCGGGCCTTCAATACAAGGCGGACATTACAGACAAGCTGTGTGGAGGTATTTGGATGTCAGTGCTGCACGGAGACCCCTGCTGTAACTCAGAGAAGGCACAGAGGACTTCTCCCAGCCCTTAGTCGACATGAGGGTGAGTAGATAATGAGTGAAATTTGAATTTTGTGTGAACTATCCCTTTAACCTCCAGTTACGACTCAGGCCGCGGTCGGAGGACAGAACATAAACGTCCCATTACAATGTAATGAAAACGCTGGACCGGTGATTAGAGACGCCATCCAGGAACAGGAAGGTCACAAGTTCAAATCCCTGCAGCGGCTACAGTAAAACTCCCATCCCATTGAGGAGGAGGAGGAGGAGGAGGAGGAGGAGGAGGAGGAGGAGGAGGAGGAGGAGGAGGAGGAGGGATGGTTAAGTGTGACGTCCTGAGTCCTGAGCATTCGCTGGCCGGACGCCTGAAATGTAAATGTAATCAAACGGCGTCGGTTTGGAGGAGCTGGCAGGCGGAAGAATTAAGGATCACGGCTGTGAATCGCTGGGCTTCTGCTGACTTGAACAATACACAAGCTGTATTGAATTCCTCACAGTTACTTTGCCATTCGTTTTCATCCATCATCCTCCTGATACTCTGTATACCCCCCTTCTCCTCCAAGTGTAGACTGCATATATAATCATCATTATGGGCACCTTGGAAATATGCTGTATATTTATAATATCGAGTTGCAGCCTCCGTGTTCACAGTCCATCGCTCAGCTGTCTGAAGGTTTTAGGAATCTTTTCCTTTACTGTTTTTATTACTGATTTAATAAGTGGGATCAATAAGAGGGGATCAGTTTCATGCTGTGTTCTGCAGCCTTTGTTCAGTCACAGGATTTTGGCAGCGAAGACGTTCGACCACATCAAGACATCATCTGAAAAATCCATTTAAATTATTCCCGGATCAAAAGCTGTGATGTTTAACTTCAGCAGCGTGAATGCAAACTGAGTTTTGTCCTCTGCAGGCTCCTGTACTAGTCTGTACTTACTGTCCCTCGATCAGCCACGTGCACTTGGTCTTGTACTTGTAGTTTCCTGGTCCGTCGGTCAGATACCCGGAGGGCCCCGTCAGCCTGGACAGAGACACAGAGAGAGAGGAGACGTTCAAGGTTACAAATGAAGATGTCGCGTTTATTATTCTAAACGAGTTGAAACCATGGAAACAGTGTCGTCTGCTCAGAGTCACAAAACAAGAGGAGGAGGAGGAGGAGGAAGAGGGCGAACTGATGCTGGTGGAAATCATCAATTTGATAGAAAAATGGTTTTAATCAAAGTGTTGACAAGTCTCATTTGGGTTTTAATGCAAAGTAACTCACTGAACTAACAGTTTTATTTCTAATAATTAATCAAAGACACCCAGACATCACCCACTCCATAATTAATCATCTTTAATGATCGTTTCTATATATTCATGTTAGTTTTCCCATCACAGAACTCATCTGGCTGCATCATCACTGTAGTCCAACACCTGCGTGCTAATTACCTACAGCTACATAGCATGAGCATGTTAGCATTAGCACTGTGAGCTTGTTAGCTGCTGTGGCTAACAGCAGCTGCTTTGACACATTCACAGGCAGAAGCACAGAAATAATTTGTGCAACTGACAAAAGAAAATGAATAAGCAGCATTTATGACTTAGACAGTTTCAGTTCCACAAAGATTTCTTCCAACGTCACTTTATCACAACTTTTTTTTTAAACACATAGCCTAGATTTCATCATCAGGTGTTTTTTCCACTTCTTTTTTTTTCCACCTTGTCAGCTTCAAAATGCACATTTATCACTTATTATTGCAACTTTTTTTCATGTAATATCTTCATGTTAGAAGTTGTGAACCGTGTAAAGAAAAACAGGAACATGTGGAGGACGATGCAGGATTTTATTGTGTCATAGCAGCAGTTGTTGCAGCAGAACTAAAGCTGATACTAAAACCCAGCAGCAGCAGCTTTAAAACCTCATTTACTGTAAATATTTCCTGCACTTGAACATTAGATCTGTGGGAACTCTTTATAATAACTACACAGTATGAAGCATTAGTTCAGCTTTATTAAAATACTTTTATTTTTCAACCATTCTTCTTACTAAATCAGTATCTTAATCACTTTGACACTTAATAAATGATCTTGCGTTATTGATGTAACAGCTGATTTATAAATGTTGTAACCAGAATCAGTTACATTAAAGATCAGCTTTTTGAACATTTATAACTCATCAATGTAGGAAGAATGCTGCATAGCCTACATTATGAATTCAGTATCCAATAATGTAGAACTAATGTTCAATAGTGTAGTTAGTTACCCAACAGTGATGTGTGTTTCAGCAGCGATATGACAACACATGACGCTGTTACACAAGAGCTGGTCAGCAGAAAGACTGTGCATGTGTGTGTGTGTGCAGGTAAACACAAACTTGTGTGACTTCACCTGAGTGCACACACAGCTGCGGTGGGCAGGGCGGCTGAAGGCCTGAGAATGATTAAACCTCACAGCAGATGATTATCAGGAGCCACTAACAGCAGTAAAGTACAGTGTTACTGCCTGATCAATTCCTGCCTGATGACACAGCAGCAGCAGCAGCAGCAGCAGCAGCAGAGAGGAGAGGAGAGCTGCAGCTCACAGGGGACACTTAGACGCACTCGGAGATTGTATCATTACTGATGTAGGTCTCAGGGTGCCGTGACTCTGCTAACACACCCAGTCACCGTGCAGCTTGTTCCAAAACAGTCTCTCAGCTCAGAAAGCTGCAGAGGAGCGACTCCTCCCAGACACAAGAGCACAAGTCAAGATGCAGATACAAAGTCCACTTGTTTCATATTTGTTGCCTTTTAGTGTGTAACTTATTTGGCTTTTTATTAGCAAAAATCTAATATTGTTAAGGATGCACCGATTCCAACACTGGTTTCGTATCGGTATCGGTGAACTGAACCGATACCAGTGCATGCAATTGCTCTGCATGAAGACCACGATCAGACGGTGGCTTTGCATCTTTGTTGTATTTTTTTTTTTTTTAGATCAGAGGCTTGTTACAACAAATTTTGTTGTTACAAGCAGAGAAGAAAATAAAACTTGTCTTCCAATTCATTGCATTTTGCCTAATCGTTTGTTTCGGCATCGGTACTCGGTATCGGCAAGTACTCAGATCCAAGTATCGGTATCGTATCGGTTTGAAAAAGAAGTGGTATCGTGCAGCCCTAAATATTGTTTTCATAAATTTCACTGAAGTGGAATCACACCTGCATACAAAGGAAAGCTTCCTCGTACCTTAGAATGAGTTGTTACAAGTCGTTACAAATACATAAGTGGGCGACGCACTGAACCGAAGGACGGAGGCACTGGCGTTGCATTCAGGTGCAGTCAGGCAGACGGCCGTCGGCAAAGTGGGTCAGGTAAACAATATGACATCACCACGACAACACATTGTCACGCCTGTATTGTTTTGCATAGAGGCTTGTTTATCCTGTTACATGCAGCGTCTGTTGTCTGTCTGACGTCCGCCCCATTTCAGGTGAATGCAACATCAAGAATACGTTCAGATATGCAACCGCACCGCTAGACGGGGGGAATTCCTACACATTATACCTTTAAATTCAAGTTTATCTCGGCCTTTCATGCATGTGTTCTTAAGTTAGAGGAAGTTAGAGCAGTGTCTTCTGGGGGAGATCCCAGAATCCCAGGGAGTTGTGAGTCAGTGTGTGTGTTGTGTTGTTCTGTGCAACTTTGCGTTCAGGCTGATGATCCCAGAGCAGCCAAAGGCGCCACAAGCCAACAGCCCCAGTTGTGTGTGTGTGTGTGGAGGGGCCGCCGGGCAGGGAGGGAGGCTCAAGGTCCAAGGCCGAGGGTGTTGTTGTTAAGTTAATGACAACTTCATGGGGCCAAACGTATGACACTGTAACGCAACAATGCTCCGGTGCTCTCGCAGACCAAACCACTTCTCCTCATCCACAGACCTCACACCGAGCCCGAGTCTCGCTCAGTGCTGCTGTTTGCAACCAATGTGTTTTAAGAGCATGGATACACACACATCTGTCTCTCTCTCTCTCCATGTGTTGGGTCTCAGCGGCCGGATAACGAGCGCCAACGCTGTGATTACACGTCTCTCTCTCAGTGCTAATGCAGCCGCGGCCGGCTGGGACGCTCAGCTCCCAGCTCGCAGACAAACACAGCTCTCAGAGGGCCAGAGTCACACCAACACACACCAACACACACCGACACCTCCACACATACACCCAATACACACCTCCACTACTGCTGCTACTACACAAACACTCCTCTGAAATACAAACGACACAGTAGAAACGTGTGAATGCTTCTAAAGTTAATTAAAAAAACACATCAATTAACAATTTGTCACCTCCTTCTTATCAGAGTGATACGGTTTTTCATTATTGAGACCAGACATTTCTGTTTTCATGGAAACTGAACACAGACATTGTTCAGACACTTCAGACTCACACACTGTCCAAAAAGACACATAACTGTGCTGGTATTGGAGCTTTGACTGTTGTATAAAATATTATTTGTTGAACTGAAATAAAAAGAAGTTCAACAAGTAGTTCAGTAAGTTACACTATCTTATCACGCATGTTTGAAGTGTAGGTTCAGTCAATTTAAGTCAGCAACTAAAATCTATACTGACGTGATGGGAATAAAATGAAACAAAATCAGAAAATAAAAAAAATAAACTTCTCACTTTTGCTGCCATGTAAGTTTGTGTTGTAGCTTGGAAAGCAGGAAGTGTTTTCACACTACATTTCCCATGAGCCTCTGTGAAATTCTTGGACCGGCGCAACACGGAAGAAAGCAAAAACATTTGCCAAGAATATTTTCATTAATCAAGAACGTAAGTCGGAGGTTGGAAGACAATCGGATACCGTCGTAGCTCTGAGCAGAAACGATGCCAACCAGCGATCCGGCGGCGTTATTCCCATGACCCGAAATGCTAAATAATAATATCAAAATAACTATAAAGACATAACAATATATTTGTTGAAAATGGACCCATTAACAAGTGGGTAATGTACTGTAGATCCATCCACATTAATATGAGACTCTTTTATAACCAGAAGCAGCTCCTCTGGGTCTCTTTACCGTGGAGTCAAAGCAGCCACGGCTCCGTCTCTGGTTCATCCACAGACTGAGCCTCCAGTATGAACCGGGTCACGTGTCTCATTTCTGTATCTCCACTGAAAACTCAGACGTTTTTACAGACTTTGCTAATTTTAACTTCCTGCTGGTCACTCAGTAAAGTGACTGTGAAGAGTCGTGTCAGGACAAAAACTCAGTAAAACTGTTCCCTGCTGCAGAAGATTAGAGGAAACACCAACAGATCCAGGCGAGCCTTCCACTGATCACATTACATCTGGTTCCTTCCACACACACACACACACAGTCATTTACTTAATTTAACATTTTAGTAAACTCATTTAGGCCGGAGCTCCACAATAAGCTGGGAGAACTAGTGCTACTGACACCAGCATGTGAACAGCTTCAACATGAATTCCATTACATCCAGATGCAAATGCTTTATTTTTAGACTAATCGTGTAAATTCTTTTAACTGATCTTGAAAATTCAATTGTTCATTATTTGTATTGTATTTGTTTGTTTTTTGTCTTTGATTAATGTGTTTGAAACGTTATGTGCTGCCATTCTTGGCCAGGTCGCTCTTGCAAGAAATCTTGGGATCTCAATGGGACAAACCTGGTTAAATAAAGGTTATAATAATAAAATTATTTCATTCAAACCACTGACAAATGTCTCAAAGTGACACTGCTTTTGAGTTTTCATCAAAAATTTGTGTTTCTTTAGACTAACAGAGGTCAGAGGATGTAAATGTATTAAAGTATAAATGAACAAAAAACTGTGTAGTTACAACTGAGTTCACATAATTAACAACAACACAGCAGCGGATAGAAAGCAACATAACAACCAAACAGTCTCAGTGTGTGTGCTGGTCTCCATCTCCACTACTTCTCATCTAAACGTGTCCCAACCTGATTGAGCTTCACCCTGAGGCTGGTGTGTGTGTGTCTGTCTGTGTGTGTGTCTGTGTGTGTGTGTGTGTTCATGTGTCTTCACCTTAGATCTATAACACGTGACTTTAACCACCTTATCTTTCTATCTGCTGTTTAAGTTTTATAGTTGTGTTCTTGCATCACCTCCATCTCACCACTCATTCTCAACCCAAAGAGAGCTGACACTGTCGCCATGGCAACTATACACAGTCAATCACAATGTAACCATAATCACAATATGGCCAAATGCCTTTTTTTTTTTTTTTTTTTTTTTTATGAATGTGAAATGTGTCACAACAACATCGTTGGGCACTTTCAGCCCCGTTGGTGTTGTGTTGTGTTGCTATAGAGACGCCCTGGACAACAAAGCATATTCTCATTCTCAAGACTCGGGACGTGTTTGTTTATTTGTTAAACATGTACCACTCCTGCTCAAATTGAAACATTGCTCATAATCACAATATGATGTTTTATGCATATTGTTCAACGGCCTGTTGAGTCAACACAACCTCTTTCATCGTCTTCAACCAGATGAGGGGTTTTACTCATCAGGCGCCTGGATCTTAAGTTATCAGATTAGAAACATCAGAGGAGTAAATGTCAGGTAGTTGAGCTCTCTCACATCCTGTGTCGGCTGTGAAATCGCCTCTGCAGAGCTGCCGGGGGAAACAAAAGAAGAAAAAACAACCTCCTGAACGTCTGTCTCATACGTTATTAAAGAATCAAAACAATAGAAACAAGGATGATGTCAGCTCCTCGTGTCGGTGAAACACTGACCTTAAAACGTGAAACTGCTTTATTATTTATTGACGACCGACACTGAAGGAATCCAAACCAGGAACAAAGACAACAACTCCCATGATGCCACGTTATTTAATGACATCATGTGACATCTTTTGCTTTGTTCAGACCAAACAACCCTCTAAGGCAGAGGTCTTCAACAGGGGGTCTGCAGAGGTGCTGCAGGGGGGTCATGCCATTTTTGACTAATTAGACAATGTTTTATATCTTTCCACATTTATGTTTCAAATAATAACGTCAATTTGATCTATGCATGATTATCATGCAGTTGACAGCAATGTTTATATTGGCATTGGTATCAGTGAACAAGGTCTGTTTATAAATGGCAGAGGGACGGCTTCTCTACTCACTGTACATTGTACACGCCTTGAAAAAAATATATGAACCGTTGTACTATTTGAATGGCTTAGTATTGAATGCACAATGGTGCTGAGCCCAGTTTAATTAAAAAAATATATAGTAGGGTTCCTGCTCCATCTCTAAGGTTTAGAGATACCCGTTAACACACACACCGAGTGCAGCAGCCACTCGTTCTGCAGCCATGGAGACTGTTTATTAAGATATCCATTGGCTTTTAGCACAGCAGCAGCTTTTTTCTCCTCGTTCTGGTCCCTGCTTCACCTGCACCTGCTGCTTCACCTGCACCTGCACCCTCATCCTCATCGTCGGTTGTCGTGTCTTGTGTTGAGACCCTCTCCTTCCTCACTTTGCATGCACACGTGCACTGAGCGAGCAGGCGGCGTGCACTGCAGGCAGCGAGACCGTGAGGGTAAAAATGTTGCATTTTCAACCACAGTGGTCGACAACACGCAGGAGGAGGATCAGTCACTACAACAACCCAGTGATCATCCTGTTCTCACACAAAGTGACCACAAGATGTTTTATCTCACTCTCTCTCCCTGCGTGAGCGTCGACCACGGCCAGCGACCGGCGTTAACTGGAGCTGGTGGCGTCTTGTAAATAATCAAATCCTGGGCTTGAAACAGAGGCTCAACAGAAATCTTCAGTCTGCTGCTGCCTTGCCTTCATCTATTTTTGGACACGGTTCAGGCCATAAAGTGAATTTTTATGCAAAGCAAAAGTCAGAGCACCGTCTATTGACATATCATGCTCCTGGCAGATGTATTATGGTCATTTACAACCATAAGACAGTAAAAAATCATATTAACAGCTCCCCTCAGGGATTGTCTTTCTCTCTTTTATATTACCATTATTCTAACCAAACATGCAGGGGGAATTTTAAGGAAGGAAATGTGCAGCTCAAACAGAACACGAGTGACCAAAATGGAAACTGAAGTGAAACAAAGCTCCTGTTAAACAAACCAATGTCCTTGAATGTATCACACACACAAAAAACACTTTTCAAAGTCTTCAATGACTGACTGATCGTTGACTATTGATCGTTTTGCGAGCAAAGGGACTCATTAAAATTTCTCTTTTTTCCGCCACTTGTTTGATAAATGTCTGTTTATTTTCACATCAGAGTTAATTAGTGGAGTTTTTTTCCTTCAGTTTGCATTCCTAAGATAAGATGTGAATGTGACCTCTCTGCTACAACTGCTGGGGCTAGCTGGTTAGCATGTGAACTTCACTAGCGACAACATAAAAGAAAAAAGGACAGAAATAGAAGCAAACAAAGACGACAGAGTCTGTTCATGTCAATGGGAGAAGAAGATCACAGATCCTTCTGCTCCATAGTGACCAAAATAAATATCAGAGACATTCTCCAGGAGCCACAGATCCTCCACAGGGTCTGACATCAACATGAGCCACTCGTCAGAAGAAAATCGACTTTATTTCTGAGCTGCTTCTATATCATTGACAAACTTCTGTGAGATCTAACAACATCTGTTGGTTTTGCTTTCACTGCTGCAGATTCTTACAACTAATAATAACGTTATTACCCATGAACTTCATGTTTTGGATTGGATTGGATTGGAGTGTGTTATGCGACTGGTATGATCTAGTAATGGGTTGATCGGATCAGGAATCAGGCCTAAATTCAAACTGTATCTAATGTTGTGTATTGTCGCGTCCCGACAAAAATCGATCAGCATGGCGCCCACTTAGAAAACCGAAACCGTGGCACAGCCTGAGATGTGATATTATCTGTATGGAGGATCTCTGGCACCATCGCACCAGTATGATCCAGTTGGCTGTATTGCGCGGCAGGAATCTGAGAGACCCCGTCCTCCTCCGACAACAACAACAACTGCTCTGCTGAACAGAAGCCGTCACGAAACCCCAGCAGCTCCAGAGTCGACCGGCAGCTGCTCGCTCATCCCGTCACCAGCTCCGCATCCACACGAGTCGGGCTTCGTGTTCACAGTAGCTGGGATGGGATTATATATGGAGCCAAATATTTCAATTAGCATCGGTTCAGATGTCTGAACTGGATGAAAACACCTCATTCGGGATAAACAGGCACAAACCCAATGGAAGTTCATTGGGTTTCACAGAGGTCGAGAATTTCTTTCCTCAAACCGATCGAAAGTAAAATTATATCATAGTTGTGTTCTTTCTGCTTTCTGTGGAAATGAGTAGTGACATTCCTTTACATTACATATTATGTTTGTCAAAAGTGTCAAAACACTGACAACTACTGTGCCAATCAGACGATAGATCTCCATCTTTGATCCGTCGCCTCGAGCTCTAACCCTCTCAACACGACCCGACTCACCAGCTCTCGCTATGAAAACATGATTTTCTTCAATTTATTTGCATGAAAATGACATTTCATATGGAACTATGCTCTTTTTCAGATAAAACTGATGACTACTTGCATTGCATTTTGTGTATTTTATCAAATTTTGCAACACTGGTGGTATTCGTGGGTCGCCGCCATCCACCCTGGCCCCACACGCTCACACTGTAGCGCTACAGGATAAATAGTGATGATATTGTGCTTTCCAGTAAAGCCAACCGACCCATACTGAGCTCTGTGATGTCATTATATTCCAAAAATTAGTGCAAAATGTGTTTTTAATAAGTTGAAGTAAAGCTGACTTGCACGGTGAAACAATTTGGTGATGACTTCATGTTGCGTGCAACTAAATTGGGTAAATATGAGCCGCCAAGGGCAACGGTGTTACAACAAACAAAGAGAGCACAAGCATCTCACAGTTGACATGAAATCTTCATTCTGAATGATTTGATTAAGAATTAAGAATGAAATAATGCCCGACAGCCGCTCCTTCTTGTGCAAACAGGAATGGGTGCAGCAGAGCCAAGTGGTAGAGTGGTACAGCCGCGGCACGAGAGCAGAGCAAACATGACGGTGCTGTTGAAGCTGCACAGGCTGCAGGGCGAGAGAGAGAGGGAGAGAGAGAGCAGCTCAGACTGAATGTAAATGCTAGAGAAGAAAAAAAGAAAAAAGAAAAAGGGTTTTCCCTCCAGACCGTCTGGGTAGACGAGCAAAAGCTGCTGAGATGAAATTTTAAACCAATTAGGGAACGATGTGCGAGGGAAATTACGCTTTTATTGTTGTGTCCCCGTGCACCTCAGTAATGTGATAGCTTCACATGATTCTGCACAAAGGAAATTCATCTTAATATCTAAATTATTTGCTGATGACACTGTCATTCTTTTTAGAGGACGATGAATTCCAGTATCCCAGAGGTGGAGCTTCACCAGATGCTGAATGTGATGAACAATAAATATTCAGTCCTCTCTTGTTAACGCAGCCGTGGTGAAGGTAAAAGGGAAGCAGCAGCTGTGGAGGAGAGTCCAGTCCGACGCTGCCCTGCCCACGGGCAACACATCAACAAAAGCCCAAATAACGTTCATCAAGCTGCAAGCCGGTCCATAAATATTTCAGAAATTATAAGCAGAGGCCGGTTGCTGCTTTCCCACTTCAGTTTACAGCTGCACTCAGATCAGTTATCTGCTTTCATCTGCAAAAAAAAACCCCAAAACGAAACTCTGTCCTTTAATATCAAGCTTCAAAGACAAGATCCCTCTGATAACTCACTGCCTCTCCGTGCAGCTGCAAGCAAATCCACCTCGACTGCAGGTACCTGAGGAGGACGAAGAGGAGGATGGGACGGATTTCTGTGCCTCTGCATTAGTAAACTTTAAAAAAAAAAAAAAAGCTGTGGGGAGCATTAGTTTGTGCAGAGGGCGGCGGGCTGCTGGCTCGGTGAGGTCGGCCTTCAAACCGGCTCCAGACGGCGCCTGAGGACGGAGACGGACCAACAAACTGCAGAGCGGAGGGACAAACGGGGCAACATGAAGCAGAGAGCTGTGAAACAAACCACGAGTTCTACTCAGCGTCATTTCTGTGGGTCAAGAATTCACCCTTCAGTCTGGACTCAGCATATTGATTGATTTGATTATAATTTGCAATGATGCATTCATTATTTATCGTGCAAAACATTGGCCGGATCCAGCTGCACAGATGTGAGAGCTGGACGTTCGTCTCCGACTGTGGGAACAAAACTAAACAAACAATATGACTGATGGAGAGACATTAGACTCATTAGAGTAATTATCAAGAAATCAATCAATAGTGATGATAAGCAGAGTGCTAGTCATCTTTTCTGCAGAGCTGCTGACTAATAAACCCCTCAGAAAATATCTGAAGTTTTAACACCAAGGAAGTGTCCAACAGTACCGTGTGACAGGACATCAGACAGACTCATCTACGTCTGCAGTGACAAATATGTCTTTTTTTAAAGCGGCTTTGACGACAAGTTTTCTGACTCAGGGCGGAAAAAACTTTATTTCAGAGGCTGATTCAGACATTTCAGAGCAGGAAACACGAACGATGGCGGCTTGATTAACCGGCACATGGGACTGAACATGCATGAGAGACTTTCATTGGCTCCAAGTGGACGACGGACGAGACAAAGCGTTTATTCACCACTTTGCCCAAACCGTGACAGAAAGCACACTCTTAACGCGGATGCTCGTAAAAAACTATTTCATCTCCCCACTCCCGCTCAAACTCATAAAAATAAAATATAAAAATCCAGCACCAGGTCTTAGAGACTCTTTGTGCCACGGATAATAAAGCCGGCTTTTATAGAAATGATCTTATCGGACACAGACTGAGCATCAGATACCAGTCGAACACCAACACTCATCAACATGAACAATTACAGGCTGCCAGTTATAGTAAAACAGAGAAAATCTGTCTTATTTTTTTTTGAGACTGCCATTTTACTGTTTTTTGGTTCGCTGAGCTTCAGCAGTATAAACCACGAGGAACAGCTCGGCTTTCACAGCTGCAGCCACCGCTTTCCCCCGGACGCACATTAACATCCACAGAAAAACTGGTCCATTAAGAAGCAGGTTCAACAACACCGCCACAGAGGAGACGTTAGTGGGCCAGGATTCTCAGAAGACACAAAACAAAGACACAAACAAGCTCTCGTCTTCACCTGAGGTGATGCTTGTCCCAAAAAAAACCCCCACAGAAGAATTAAATCAACTTGTATCAGAGGTCTGGGAGCTCAACGCTCACAGAACATGAGCTGCTACATCTCTGCTTTGAGACCAGATCACATCATGTTTCCAACTTTCAGCCCTTATTAAAACACATTAAATTCGCAATAGCCAAAAAAACTCAAACTGTGCTTTAATTCAACTTCAGCTCTCTGTGTGTAAACGGTGCCTCATGGAGCGTCATCTATCAAACAAACAGCTGCTTTAAAGAAAAAAAGAAAAAAAAAGTCACAGAAAACTGTAACTGTCTCTGGGAGTCTTCTAAACGTCATTTTATAATAATCGCTGTAAGAACAACAAACAGACAACAGACAAGCTCCAGTGAGCTGAGCTGAAATGAATGATGGAGAGATCTCAAAGATGAGAAGGGAAAAAAAATGGCGCTAAAGACAGAAAATCTGGTTTTTGTTTGTTTTGGTGAAACTGTTGTGAACGAACTGATTATTAATATAATCATTTAACATGTGTTGATATTATTCGTTATATACACACAGTGGTTTGTGCCCAGTTTTGATGAGATCCACACACATGGGAAATTTACGCATTTAGCTACACAAGTTTAAAGTGGCGTCAGATCAAAAAGAAAATCAAAAAAATTCATTTTTTCTTGCCTTTAAAGCAACGACGAATCCCAGCGGTGTGTTTTTTGTCGCCCCCTCCCACCTCCCTCCGTCCCCTCCGTGTTGATCTTGGCCCTCATGGCTACTCAGGACTCCATCTTGGCACGACCCTGCCACAGAAAGCTGCTTTTACCAGCACTCGCTGGGCCTTGTATGGCAGCATTGTCTGTATGCTAAACACGGCCTCCGACCACAGCGCTCGCCCCTGGAAAACTATCAGCCCCTTTGACCAAGCTGACAAAAACAACACAAGTCTGATTCCCGGGCAAATCTGGGATCACACAGCAGCAGAGTTTACTCGCCGCTGTTTGACCACGATGAGCCTGATAGGGGCCGGAGCTGCACGCTGGAGGTCGGTGGGGCAGAAGCTTGGGGGGGGGGGGGTCAGACTATCCTACTCCTGCTGCACCAGAAACAACTGATCCACTTCACCACCGTCCAAACAGCAGACATTGGAAACAGAGACAGAAAATTAAATGCTGCTTTAAAGGAGCTGCAGGGGAGAACAAGCTCCTCATATTCACAGTTACACACATCACATCACATTGTAAACCAAACAGGCCTGGATAACGCTGCCCAACAATGGTGTCCTGCGGAATTTATGGTGCCTTCCAGTTGTACTCGGAAGTCAGGATTTCTGAGCTCAACCCCTGAGTTGACATATTAACATATAAACATACGGAAATGCTGTCATAGTGTAATTTACATTTTTTATGTATGCAAACTACAAAGCAGACCGTGCTAACAACGGCTAACCGAGCCTGGTAGTTTTAGCCGGTGTTTTTTGGCCGTTGGCTGCTTTTTTCCAACTTTGTCATTGAAACGCTGATAACTCAGGTGTGACGTCATTCACAGCTGCGACTTCCGAGGTCAATAGAACGCAGCATAAATCCTGTTGTTTAGTTTTGAAACTGTTTCCAGGCTGAACTGCTTTGCTCTGGGAACTTGTGGTTGTGATGTTCTGTTTTTATTTGAAAACCTAAAACAACATTTCCTAGAACCTCACACCTGTCAGCCATGGAAAACGAGGACACATCCAACGTCCAACCTGAGGTTCCTCCAAAGGAGGAGGAGCAGACAGAGGAGTGTGAGGTGAGGAGGAATTTGCTGGATTCAATTATTGATTAATTGTGAGTTAATTGACCCTTTAAGGTTTTTTTTCTGTGAAATGTAAACAAGCAAAGCATAACATATTTGACTTCAGGAGCACATGTGCTTCTTGGGAGAAATGTTAGCGTAGAGCTCTGTAAAAGTAACGTTAAGGTTCAGCTCTTTCTGTTATAGACCCTGCTTGTCAATCAAAGGCTAGCCTATACCAGTTAGATCAACCAACTAGTGATTAATGAATGAATCGATCATTTGCATCCCTAGTTGGAGGTGAAACCATCACCAACATGTGAGGCGGGCGCAGGAGGAGAAGCTGTCCCAGGGCAGACGGAGGACTGCGAGGTGGACGGACGTCCAGGATCTGAGGAGACACCACAAGAAGCTTTCCCAGAGCAGAAAGAAGACAAAGAAGAAGAAGAAGAAGACACGCGTCCGCCCCAGCACGTCATCGAAGTGACCACCACAAAACTTTACGTCATCCGAGGCCAGAGACTGGAGGTGCAGGTCAGAAATGCAGTGGAGGCGTTAATGGATGGTTTGGAACCAGAGGACCTCGGTCCAGACGCCAGGGACATGGAGGTGACCGGTAAGTCTGCACTGAAAGTGCTAAAGGTGGGGTTAAGATACCTGGGTATAATTATCACCTCTACAGCACAGTTATTTGAAGCTCACTATGAGCTGAAAGATGATTTGGCAAGATAGGAGATTTTACCATCGACTCATGAAGGGAAGAGTAGAAGCTTTAAGAATGAATACAGGCTACTAGCAAGATTGTTGATGTTGTTCCAGTCGTTGCCCATTGTGATTTCTGGAGCTACTCAAAAAAAAAAAAGAAATCTGACAAAATCATATGGCAAAATAAAAACAGCTAGAATCAAATATGACACAAATGAGAAGGGAGGGTTGAATTTACCCAACTTAAAGCAGCACTATGTAGTTTCTTCTTAACGCATTCAAGTGGTAGAAAGATGGTGAATAGGATGCATCATGCTGCCACTAATTCCCGTACACCATCTGATGTAGACAGCGAGGATCTGCTACGGCTCTACACCACCCTGTTCGCCGTCGTGGCAACGGTTAAGGTCGCCGGGGACCAGAGACCGGAGGAGTATTTGCCCCAGATCAGAGCGGTGGTGGACGAGGTCGTGGACGGTTTCAAACGAGATGGCCGTTACCCAGAGAACAGGCTCATAGAGGGGGCCTGCAGGGCCATGCTGGGGGCGCTGAGGAGAAAGCTCTGCGCTCGCGAAGTGATGACGATAGTGAACCTGCTGCGGGAGGAGCCGGCGCTGAACAGTGCCTTCTCGCGGTACCTGCACCCCGAGCTGAGGGAGCTGGAGAACCAGAGCCCCCGCTGGTGGAGGACCGCGCTCAAGGGTGTAGTCTTGGTCACCAGGCTCCTCCTCCCCATCGTTCTGTGGACCCTCATGTCTTACAGCTGCAGCTACCAATCCAAAGAATAAAATTATACAAACTTTTATTTACAAAAATGAACAGCTGCAGGTTTTTGTTCCTATTGTCCTTGTTTATACCTCATTGGGATTTTAAAATTTTAATATGTAACCTCACAGCCTCAGAACAGACAAAGCTCTGTGGACCATCTGAGATCTCTGACGTCCCCGTGAGGGGGTCCCAGACCCCAGGTTGGGAACCAATGCCGTAAAGCAGTGGTTTCAAACCTTTTCTGGCTCGTGACCCCATTTCTATCCCGTCAATCAAGATGCGCCAGCTCAGATATTTTTATATGCTGCACTTTATTTGAACTCGATTCGAGAAAGTGAAAGTATAGAATACAGTTGTTCAGGATTGTGTGTGGTGTTTTTCATCATGATTTCAAAAAGAATAATTAGTTTTAAAAAATATTTTTATCCGTTTTTTTTTTTTTAGTTGCACCTTTGCAATAATTAATTGGGCTAATACTGATCAACCTGCAGACATGTTTTCAATCAATTAGTTATAAAAATGTAAAATGTATGGAGTTTTTCTTCATTCTTTTATGAATTAAATCCTGTTTAGTTTTCAAACTGTTTCCAGACTGAACGCTCGGCTCCGCTGCTCTGGGAACTTGCGATTGTGGCGTTTCATCAGAAAAGTAATTACTAAAAAAAAAAATTGGCTTCAATGCTAACAGCTGGGCCTCCTTCACGTTACCCAGCATGCATTTGGTTTGATTTTTTTCCCCTGCACAGTGATGGTTGGACGGCTGCAACTGAACTGATACACGAGAGCAAACGGCCTCCCGCTTCTTTCACCACAACCAAGACGAGTCACTTGGTCCAGAGAGCACTCAGCAGAAACACTAGAAGCTCCGCAGCCTCTCAGCCTCCATTTTCCTCCTCCAGCTCCCGCTAATGTGAAAATACTCCCAGCTTTTTTTTTCCTCTCTCCCTCTCTTTCTCTCTCTTCTTGACCACGTCTGACTTCTGAGGATGCACAGCAACGCCACAGGCCTCCTGCTGCAGACTGCCTCACCGCTTTACGACCTGGAAGCCCTGGCACCGAGCTGAGACGGCATGACTCCCAGGATCAAATTTAGAAATCACACGCACAAAAAAAGAAACAAAAAAAAAAAAAGGGGACAAAACACACAGGACTCATCCCGGCCTGTCTGCTGCTGCTGCTGCTGCTGCTGGGCACACCCTGACGGACACGTTTTAGCTGCACAGACATGCTAGCTCATCACAAAGCTGGAACCAGATCAGCTCACTAACAGGCACAGAAGAAGGAAAGCAGAAGTATAACGTTACTACATGAGCTCAAATTTGACTTAAACAGGGAAATAAGATTTTTAATATTATTATAATTAAACTGATTGTTGATATTATCTTGGCAGGATCTGCAGAAAAGGGCACAAATCCTGCACAAACTGGCCAATAGTGTCATCATCATCATCGATTTGGCCTAAATGAGGTGTCATCAGACGACGGAGGACAATTTTTTTCCTCCAGCGAGGACGTCGGCGGAGCGGGATGAAAAGTCCAGCAAACCAGAAGTGACACTTTAATGGAGTCAGAGAAAATGATGTGTGAGGATTCCTATTGACATTTAAACACTTTTCTAATTCGCCATCACACCGTCTGTGGTGTCGCCGCTCTGTTTAGATTAGGGCTGAGTGGACAGACACAGATCTCTGAGATGGATGGATGGATGGATGGATGTGGTCAGAGAGACGTGTTGTTGGTCTTATCAGGTCATCGGCTTCCTCCCTCCTCTCTGATGTTTCCAGGAGTCCGGCCTGCGCTCACCTACACGGCCTCAGCTGTGAAAACACACCAGCACACACAAACTTTTTTCTTTCTTTTTTTTCCCTCCTTCCTCATACTTTGACCCCTGAGCTGCTGTTGGGAACTCACAGCCAGGTCCAACCGCTGCTTCCCGTCTGTCGTCATCAACAACACCACCACCACCTCGCCGCCTGCTGAGACGTCCAGCGGCGTCCAGCTCTGGGACGCTGCCAACTCCTCTTCCTCATTACAGACACAAACACACAGAACACCACGACTCTCTGGCAAATTACTAAACCAAAAGTACCTGCGGGGTTTGTGAAAGCACTGTGGGTAAATACCAAAACCGATACCCTGAGTCACTAATGAGTCAACTGGTTTACAGAAAATACCACTTTGATGGTTAGAAATGATGATGAAATCACAGCCATTCGCAGCTCGGCTCTGGTTTTTTATGTTGCGGCTGAGACAAAATAAAACACATAAAATGCATGACACTTTCTCAGCTTGAGGGGAAATGAAGTGGGGGACTGTTTTATGACACCTCGTCTTTGAGGCAACCTGATAAGGAAAAAAAAAAAAAAAACATACCAAGAGTAAATAGAGTAAATGTTCGATTGCTCCGTCCTCATGAACCAGCCTGCCATCCAAAGCTGGCCTGCTCTCCCAGACTGACACCAAGCTGCCTCCATCAGCTCATGTTATCTGACCGATTCCATTTCTATGTTTCATGCTGTTAATTGTTTTATTGTCTGCACACAACATCTATTGCATATCTGCCCTGTCCTCTGTTGCTCATTTTATCTCTGTTGAGGGTTTTATTTGAAGGTTTTCCTCAGTTGATGTGACAGAGGATGCTATGTGAAGACCTTTGAGACAAACTGTTTGTAAATGGCCTAGTATAGCCTACAAATAAAATTGCCTGACTATTTATAGCCAAAGATGGTGGAGATGAATGCCTTGCTGAGGCCTCATCATGTCTGTGCCACCTGCACCTTTATTCATACTCATTCGCACTATTCAGCATCTGCACACACATCTGAACCAGCTGTGTCCTTGTGCTAGCTACCATTGGTGGCCTACCATGGTACCAGGACCAGCAGCAGCATCAGCAGCAGCGGTAGCGGTAGCAGTAGCATCCCGGTGCCCGCTTCAGGTGTGCACAGCTCGGCCACCTCCTCCTCACATGCTACCTGGCGGCCCCGGCATTAGCAGATATATTGTCCGCACAAAGCAAAGCAACCGTGGGCGTCACACACATACACAACAGACACACATCACATCCCGCTGCTTTATCCTGCATGTTCATAATCAGCGTTATGTTCATCATCGTACCTGAATCGCCCTCCGCAGTGCTGGCATTGGTCCCCGACCCAGCCGGGGAAGCACACACAGTTGCCCGTGGCCGTGTTGCACTGCCCGTTCATGCACGGTTTGTCGCATTCCTTCGCCTCGGTGAGGCCGGGCAGCCCGGAGAGCAGCCCGGCGACCGACAGCAGCAGCGCGGTCGTCAGCATCATCAGCAGGCTCCGGCCCCCTCGGCCCCCACGGCCGGAGCCAGAGCCAGAGCCGGAGCCCGAGCAGGCCCGCCGCGTCGCCCCGGACATTCTCTCACAAAAGATGGCTGCTTTCAGACAGACGCTCCGCTGCTGCCTCGGAGATCAGAGAGCCGACGAGCTGCCCACCGGCCGCCGCTGCTGGTATGGTTCCGTTAATCGGCCTAAAGGGGTTCCGGTTCTCCCCTCCCCCTGGAGGTAAAGGTTTTAGTGTCTTGGTTGTTGAGGCTGGTCTTCGCTGGTTGCTTGGTTTACATCTTTCCAGTGGTTCTGTTTCCCAGCGCCGCACCGAGCCGCATATTGACATCCAGAAGTGACGTGATGGGAACGGAAATGCGCAACCGGGGGGGAAGGAGGAGGAGGAGGGAGGAGGCGCAGGGCTTTAAACTTTTATTTTGAAAACACAGAGTTCAAGCCCCGCCCCTTTATTAAAGACAAGAGGTCACACACCTTCACCTTATATTTTCTCATACATACATATGACAGTCGACTAACTAGCTATTTATCCAGAATTGTTGTTTTATTAAGGATTAAAAACCACATCTCCCATGGTGCTTTGGGCAGGAAACAAACCTATGTAATGTAACTCATGGGAGCAGTAGTTTTTGAATGTTTTTTTTAAAGGTAATAAACTAAATTAATTTAATAAACATATTAATAACAGATTGGTTTATGTTGATCTTAATTATAGTAGCTGACTAAATAATAGGCTATAGTAACTAAAATTGAAGACCTCCTTTTAAAAGGTTTTTCAGCATTCTGTGGGTAAAAGAGAAAGAAAGAAAGAAAGAAAGCAAGCTTAAATTCAGAAAAGGTGCAGTAGATTCCTTACATCCAGACAGGTAATGTGAGTTAATGTATTGTTGTTGTTAGTAATTGTTTCCTCTGCGTAGGTGTGGACGCCCAGTGTGTGACTGACATGTCCTGTGGCGACTTGAGGTTGAGCACAGGTTTAATAAAGCAGAGTAATAGAAAACACATGTACAGGGTTGTTATTAACTGTAATGTAAGGTATTTGTATTGAATGTCATGCAGCTGAAGGAAGTAAATCCTGTATTTCTTCATTACTGTGACACATGGTTTAAAATACCACCAGGTGGTTTTTACAGTGGTTCAATTAGTGTTATGAAATATTACTGCACTGTTCCTAAGGTGCTGTGACATGTTAAAGGAATAGTGTGTTTATTTTATCATTTATTTGTTGAGCATTGTTACATTTGCCCATGGAAATAAATATCTATGATTATGAGTTCAATGTAATTATTTCCAGGTTTATTTCCATGTAAAAACTTGTATTATGTATTTATGTTTTTTTCTTTACTCGTCATCTGCGTCAGACATTTGCAAAAATTCTTTCTGTTCTGTGTTTATGAAACTGCTGTTTCTGTGTATCACGTGTGTTGTGTGCAAAATAAACACTGTATATATGTCCTGTGAACTGTAAATATCTCATACGCACATCCAAAGTTAATTATTCACAGGAATGTTGTTTAATTGGAGCAACATTCCTGCTTTTCTGAAAGTCTTTGTTGGCTGTTTTCCTAACGATGATCAGCTGATAAACACCAGAGTGACTCACACACACAGTGACTACACACCAAGGACACACAACTGTACAAACGGTATAGAACAGTTTATTAAATTTAGACTTGTAAGAAGTCATCATATTCCAACGCGCTCCATCGCATGAAGCGCATTCATAATAACACCAACCCAAAAAGGATTGATCACGGCATTAAAACATAAATAAAGCAAATAAACATATTTACAATTCACCATGGGTTTGTGCACAAGAACACACAACTACATGTTCAGATAGAGGCCTCGGAGATTGAGAGGAGGGATCTGATTTTTCACTTGAACTATCCTCGGGAAAAAAGTACCCAGAATGCAACAGGGAGAAGGAGGATGAACACAATTTAAACAAAGCATTGAAAAAACCTACTGTTATAATAGTAATAATAATTACATTTGCTTGGTTTGAGTGAACAGAACAAAATCTCTATAACCCCAGGTAATACACCAATGTCAGTAATGCTGTTGTCAGTTGAACCGTTTATGATAACGAGCTGGTTACTCCAGTAGGTGATTAAAGTTTTTGTAATTTTCCTGTTGCAAAAAAAAAAAAGTCTCTATATCACAATTTGATTTCTAGAAAATAAGAAAAAAAAGTTTCCAAATCCTTTCAGCTTATTTCACAGGAGAGAAGAATTTTTTACCTAGAATTCATTTGAAATATCAAACATTAATTTTACAAAAAAGGTGTCACATTATCAAGAGAGAACAAGAGTACTGTCCTTCATTAAGCTACAACTGAATCTGCAGCAGGAGATTTCACACGCCCTCCTCTGCTCCTGTACAGTCTGTTTTTAATCGCAGAAGAGAGATTTGATAATATTACAACAAGAATGACTCAACACTCTCAGTGGGGCTGGAGTGGACGGACAGACGGATGAACGAACATCAGTTTGACTTCCTGTCAAAAGACTTTACAGTAATCAAAAAACCCTGCAGAATAATCAAAAAACGTTCCTCATTTAAAATTAAGAAAGAAAAAAAAAACTAAACGAGAGAGAAAGACAAGAGAAGATCCTTAGAAAAAGTACAATCATTGAAAGCACATTACAATTAGCAGTTTGAGTGTGTAGTTACAAACAGGTCCCGTACTGTCTCTCCCAGCACTTCTATTGTACATAAAACAATGCTTCTGGAGGATCATACGACCGGCATCAGGTCCAGGTCCCGCTAGACGGTCTAGAGGGGGTAAAGCAGTATCGCCTTCTTCACTAAATGCTATTTCTCCTGCATCATGGGAGAGCTGCAGACCTCAGTACTGAGTGCTTCACCAGGAACACCAGCTGGACGGGGGTTGGAGCACAGTAGCACAGTTGCAAAACAAAACAAACAAAAAAAACGTGAGGTGAGTTATCAATTACAGAAAAAGTACACTTAACTGACTTTCAAATGGCACTCTGGTCCTGCGGGTTTCTCCTCTGGTGTTCATAGTAGGGCTACCCCCATCCCACCCTCCTCCTCCTCCTCCTCCTCCTATTGGTACCCCAGATATGTGGAAACACTGAGAATAATTTCAAACAGCTTTAAGAGGTGACCAACAGCGTCTGTCTGTCTGTCTCTCTGGAGGTCACACTGTAACATTCAGCTATCCGTTAATGGCAGGGATCGTCTCCTCGCTTCCCTCTCCCACAGTATATCACACTATCTTACAGCTGTGTCATGAAAAAGCCATTTACAAGCAATGGCGCCTTACAATATGTACAGGATTGTTCAATTTTTTTTTTATCATCTTCTGAATTAACAAAGAAAAAAAAGGGGGGGGGGGTTATAAACAAGGGGCACGGGGGGTTCCCTTCAATTATGTACAGAGAGCAAAAAGGGGGAGGTGCTGGAAAATGATTGAGCACCTCCGAATTTGTCGTGTAAATTTACACACAGTCCGAGTACTGGCTTTAAGAGTACAAACTCACACTCACCCCTTCACTTTCCTGTCAGATACATGCAAAAAAAACAAAAACAACTATAAACGACACGAGCCTGAGGCCCAGCATTCATCCAGAGGGAGCCGCTGGCCCCTTTCTCAAGGCAAATCATATCTGGATTCATAAACTCTTCTCTACGCAATACATCACCTTCTCTCATTTAAAAATAAAAAAAAAACACATAGGAAAAAAAAGATGGTCTTTTTTTTTTTTTGGTCTCCCAAATCAGGCATATTGGGTGTCAGAACACCAGTTAGTGCTCATACCGGCGATCAGTATTTTCTCACCGGTAGATAGGATGAAGCATCAAGCATCAAAGGCCCCTTTGGAGTGTCCTCTTGGTTTTCATACCTGAGGTGTAGCGTGAGTGAGTGAACACTGGCTGAATGTTGAGAGCAAGCAGCGTGTTGTGACCGGGCTGGAGTCAAATCATATCTACAGTACGACGGCTCTTAGCGCGACTTGTCAATTACCTCCCGCTAACAGCAGCGGCAGACTGCCAGCTGTTTAAGACAATCACAAGTAAATATTTCAGATTCAATTAGGTCTAATGTTGCGTGATAACAGCTTAGCCTCCGCTGAGCTGACCGGGCCGCGGCAAACATTGGCCATCTGGCACCGAGAGCCATTTAAAATAAAACGCTAAGAATTATCAGTAGTAGGTATCGCTTGAGCCCAGCCTGGTCGTGAACATTTCAGAACGGCTGTCGCTTTTTAAAATATTCTTTACTCTTTGTTTTTTTTTTTGTGTTAAATATTCACACAGGTCAAGTGTGATTAAAATTGGGAGTTTTGGGCAGCATGATGTGTGTGCGAATATGTAACGGCAAGTTGTGTATTCTTCCAAGCAGGGTCGCTGTGCAGGACTTTGGGATAACCTCCCACACATTCGTCGCACTTGGCTTCTAAAGTGATTCTGTCTGAGGCAGTGTGTGATGGCAGGGGGAGGGGGGGGGTGGGTGGGTGGGGTGGGGGCTGAGGTGTTTCTCTTGGGCAGTAGACCAGCAGGGGAATGACAGGAGGGAGGGAGGGAGGATGTGGGACGGGGGGTTTATATTGCGTCACGGTGGATCCCTTCAGGTGGCGGAGGTCTGGCGCGAGGGCCGGCCCATGGACGAGGCGCTGTAGGTGCGGGAGCGCTGCCTCACGGCCAGTCGGCTGGGCAGCTCCAGCTCCAGCTCCTGGAAGAGCGGCGTCCCCGTGATGTCCACCGCCTCGGGACGCTCGCTGGGGCTCGGCGACAACATGCTGCGCACCATGCTCAGCTGCACGCACACAGGGAGAGACAACACACAGCACAATGAGGCCTTTGACAGCAGCCATGCTATAGGTAATGATTAGCTCCACTCAACACTCATGTCACCCAGCAGAACAGGACTAATTGAAAACATAAACATGGAAGGAGTTCACACGAGGGATGTCACGATTACTTGTTTTCACAATTAATTGCGGTATTAAACGCCACAATTAACTAATCGTTAAGATTCTTAAATACCGTCACTTTCCAAAAAAGAGATGTGCACAAAAGTTAAGGTAAAGGTAAGAAATACTGGTCCATTTACCTTCAGTAAGTAACACACAATTGGTAGGAATTTAAATGTTAGCATCTCATTTGTGATAAAAAAACAAACAAACAAACAATTAAAATAAACGTAAACATTTATTATAGGTGACAATTAATGATTTGAATATTTAAAACACTTCCGCTGGAGGATTAATAATTGGTTATATATGAATAATATAGAATTAATGTAATTATATTTTGGCTGTAATTGATTTTACGCATTCATATGTTGTGAAATTAATTAATGCATAATAATCGTGATAATCATAATACCGTGATTATTTCTCTGACAATAATCGTACAAAGAAAATCTATAATCGTGACGTCCCTAGTTTACACACACAGCCCAGAATACATACGGCAAACACTAGGGGTGTAACGCAATACATGTATTTGTATTGAACCGTTTCGGTACAGGGCGTTCGCATCGTCATGCAGCCGTTGTGGCATTTTCCCACATTGCCCTCCCAGTCTGTCACCAGCTTCAACTGTTAGTGCTGCACTTTGCATGTGGAAAAAGTTGTGTGGGAAGTTTTTTTTAAATCATATTTTATATATTTAGTTTAGTTTAGTTTTTTAGTTTAGTATTCTATTTTTTATTTTATATTCATATTTTATATAATGGTTAAATAATTACATTTGACTAAAACGCGTAAATTTGGTTTAGAAAAATTCCTAATAAACAACAAGCAAATCTACGTTTTGCATTTTGTTCCCTTACCGTACCGAACCTCAAAACCGAGGTACGTATTGAACCGTTATTTTTGTGTATCGTTACACCCCTAGTTGTAAACACACATATCACAGACACACAACGTACAGGACATCCTGAAATAGACCGGCGTACAGCGAGGGAAGAGGGACACTGGGATGACAAGCAGAGAGGGTATTTCCGGTGTTGGAGAATCACAGATTATGTGATGGGATTGTGTTAATCTCATTACAAAGTAAACAGGTAAACAAGTTAGTGTAAACAACCCGACACCTGCAGGTGCTGAGTATCTGATGTGGTTATTAAAACACAAACTGCATCTAAATGACTGTTTGAACACAGGAATTATTTAATCTAATGGAATAAAGTCGAGTAAACCGATTATATTAATGAATAATGTTAATGAATCTGCCTGAAAAAATGATGTATCTAGTTTTATTTCCACATGTAAAAAGATGATCGTTACAAATCTTTAACTTTACATTTTGATGATTTGGGAGCAAAATAATGTGAATGGGCCTAATTGGATTAGCTCAACAGGATTAACTCACCAAGTGGATTATGATGGTGACTGGACATTTAAATCTGTGACAGACTTCAATATGAGAGTGAACTCTCTCAGATCTGAATCCACTCCACTTTGTTCATTTTCACACAAGCCACAAACGAACACAATGTTTTCTTTTAGTCTGTGGTGAAGGTGTAGTTTGTGTTCTCGGCCACTAGGTGGCAGCAGAGGGCCACTCACCTCCTGAACGTTGTTTTTGGAGAAAAGCTCTGGGAAGCGCAGCGCCCTCACCTCTGTCAGCGTCTGGGAAAAGGAAAAAAAAAAGAAAAGAAAGATGTAAACACCTGTGAGCGGGGCTGAGCTAACGGCTAATCAGGCCCTTTGTTGTCGAGACAAAGACTTTCCTGCTCCATCACACCGGGGTGAAGGAGATCTATAATGATCATTTGAATGGTAATAACGATTGTGTGTGTTCCAGTTTCCCCCAACAGAGTTTTCACACACAATAAAAATAATTAAGTGAATAAAAGAAATAGACAAAGTAAGGTTCTTAATTAGAAACTCTCTATTTACCGCAGACAACAGTGTTGATTCAACCTGAAGCCAAAGATTAGAGCTGATCATTTAACCACCTTCACATAGTGACGACCTGTCACCTCTGGATTTTAATAGCCTGGGATTTTTTAATTGTTCAGGTTGGGCAAATTGACTTACTACATGAATTAACTCTCAAAAAAAAACACAAGTGTATAATCTTACTTGTGATTCATTAGTCTAATTTACTTCACCTCCTTTTACAGTACATCTCTCCCTTTGCGCCTTTTATCTCTAACGATGCTTTGATTTTTTAATCCACCCATTTGTATCTGTAAGTGTGTATTGTAAAGAGGAAAACAGACAAATCCGGTCTGAAATGACGATAACAAAGTGTTAAAAAAAAACCCTGTGGGGAGTTAAACGAAAGAGAGAAAACTGAAGTAAAATGAAGAGATGATTATGTGCCCATGTGTTTGCTGACTCACCCTCACTCTCTCCATCTGGGTCCTGAAGGGACACAGCAGCTCAAACAGGATCAGACCCAGAGAGTAAATGTCCACTTTATGTGAGTACGAGTTTCCAGAGAGCTGCAGGGACAGAACGGGAAGGACAGAGCGAGACACAGAGAGAGTGTTAGAGGACGCAGATAAATAAAACTAACTTTTTTTGCTCAAGGAAGGAAGAAGAAGGAAGGGGAAAAGGATTGTGGAAAGAAGGAAGGGAAAAAGGTAGGAAGGAAAGATGGAGGGAGGAAACAGATGGAAGAAAGGAAGGAAGGCAACAGATAGAAAGAGAGCAGGAGGGTTCAAATCTTATCACAGCCTCTTTTATTATAGTTTTAGTTCATAATAAAACAACAATTCAAACACTTCTCCAGATGAGTTGTGGTCCCGTTGTGTGCTCACCTGCTCGGGGCTCATGTAGAGCTTGGTCCCGACCTGGCCCGTGTGCCGGGTCAGGAGCGGCGCCGGCGTCAGGGCGCTGGGCTCGTCCTCGTCCTCCTCCTGGTCCATGGCCGTGACGAGGCCGAAGTCTCCCACCTTCACCACGTCGTCCATGGTGAAGAAGATGTTGGAGGGCTGCGGGCGGTCGGACAGCGACGGGTTACGTAACATTAGATACAGTGATTACTAATGCATGCACCTGTTGACACCACGGGCTGCCGCTCCACTTCACATACACACGCTCTAGTGATCGAACCAGGACCGGGCAGGTTTGCACTTTGGAAGAAGTGCATGTTCAACAGTGTTTAAAGTGTTTTAACAGCAGATGTAGATAAATGTTAGTGGGTGCATCTGCATTACACCACACACTTGTTTGAAGGGGTCTTTTGTTTTTAACATCTCACTTCAATTAAAAATTGATTTGGGGGCAAAAATCAAGAACCTATATAAATTCAAGTTGTGTTTAATGCAGTACCAATGAAACCGTTGGTGTATTTTTCCTACTGTACTCGAAGCTGTAAAGTGCAGCTATGAAGTCAGTGCCTTTAACAACTACAGTGCTGTGCCAGATACTACAAACACTGGTATCAGGATTGTACTTGTCTTGCTTTACACTCACTGGCTCAGGAGAAGATAGATAACAGTGGACAGTGTGTATATGTGTGTATATGTGTGTGCGTGTGTGTGTTCACCTTGAGGTCCCTGTGCATGAGCCCCTTGCTGTGCAGGAAGTCGACAGCCTCAGCGATCTGGAGGAAGATATCCAGACACTGGTTGTGCTCCCGCTGCTCGGCCAGGCAGCGCTGAGCCATCCAGTCCTTCAGGTTCTCCTTCCGACACAGCTGCATCTGGATGTACAGGTACACCTGGAGGGGGCGGGAAGAAAGGATGGACTTGATGATTGATATTTGACATTAAAATGTATTGATATCATAAGCCATCCTCATTAAAAACTCTTCCTCTTCTTCTCATTGTATCTATTTTACTTCATTTTATCTGGTGTTTTCACCATTGCAAATGATTGAGAGTAAGATGGTGTTTCCTTGATGTCTCTAAAATCCGATATGTGTTCTTTATGTTGCTTGTTTTTATCATGTGAAGCACTTTGAGCTGCCGTGGGCATGAAAAGTGCGGTACAAATAAAGGCTGATTAATTGATTGTTATTGTCTTATTGTATTGTTTCTGTATTGATATTGTATTGTTTGTTTGGTTGTTCTTGTTCTTGTTGGTTGTACTGTTATTTGTTTTGTTCTAATTGTGCGACGCCCGAGCCCTGCTCTCCAGCAGCGCCGGCGGCTCCGTGGGGTTTGTATGTGAATATGTTATTCTGGTCTGGTTTGAAATTATTATGAAAACAAAAACAACAACATCAAAAAATGTTATTGGCAGATGTTGCTCAGATATTGCACATGCACAAACAAATCTCCAGTCTATGAACTTCCCAGTACAACTGAAGAAGCTGAAATTTGTAATAAAGGGCAAATAATTACCCCCAAAATAAAGCCCAGCGCTGTGATGCGTCTGTAGTAACGGTGTGAGTGAGTGACTGACCTTGGGTGAAGGCTGGACCCGCTGGGTGGGAGGAGTCGTGGGGAGAGCCAGGGTCAGCGATGTCGGTCGGGGAGGGGATGAAGACGAAGACGACGGCGGGACGGATTCCTGCCGCTTGGTGTGAGAGGAAGACGAGCTGTTCTTCTCCGTCAGCGAGACGGGCCCGGCCGCGCTGGACGCCGAGTCCGTGTCCGCCTCGGCGTCCCGGTCGCAGCCCGAGTCCTCGAACACGATGTCGAAGGAGGAGGAGGTGCAGTCGCTGGGGCCGCGCGGGGGGCACAGCTCGAAGGAGTGGGGCGTGTCCGAGGCGTCGGGGTCGGCCTGGCTGTCCCTCTCGGACATGAGGCTGTCGTGTCCCAGCAGCGGGTGGAAGGACAGGTCTCCGTCGTCCACGCCGAACCCCACGGAGCCGCCGGCGCTGCTGGAGAGCAGGGCGCGGGGGTCGGTGGAGGATTCCAGCCCGTCGCCCGAGGGCCCGCAGTCGGGTGAGACGGAGCTGGACACCGGGACTTTGACCGACAGCGCCTCCATGTGGTCCAGGAAGCTCATTGGCCAGTCGGTGGTGCTGTCGGAGAAAAGACACAGCTGTTACTGAGCGTACAGAACTAAACACATCAGACTATGACTGATCTGCTGCAAATAAGCTTAATGTTAATACGCATTTCTATTTTCATGACATTTTAACATCTGTCTCAATCAGTGAGGGAAGCGAGCCGAGTGATGTCAAATCTGCGGAGGATACTAAATGTCAGAAATGTGATTATTCCTCCCCAGCGGAGCCGAGAGTTTCTCTGGGCGGATGCCAGCGGAAGAAAACAGACTCCTCGCAGACTTAAGTGCCATGTACGACCCGCTGGGCAGCGCAGGATAACAGGTTTAAAAGCTGAGGCCTCACCTGGCGTCTTTCAACCACCTCTTGTCCATCTCCTCCTGCCAGCCCTCGGGGGGGCTTTCCTGCCAGGCGTTGAAGTAGCGGATAATCCCAGGGTGCTCCAGCTTGGCCAGGGCCTTCACCTCACGCATCACCTTCTCACGAGCCAGCTCCCTGAATAATGGAAGGAAAGAAAACAACCCCACACACATATTTTGTCTGTTATTTTTCTGGCAGTACTTTGTCTGATTTTTCAGGAATTAAAGGTGTAAACACAGTAAATTCCTAATAAGCTTTTACTTTTATTACATTTGTTGTGTTTTTTATTCCAAGTCGCTTGATTCATTGTTGAATGAAAGCATGAACAAATGTTCTTCTGAGACAAAAATATTGGGATTTGTTCCATTACACTGGCAGAGCGTAATGACATAAAATGAAGCAGGCTTTGATACACCGAGGGGCTTAACGGGCGCCGCAACAAAAACACTGGGCATGAAAATAATTAACGGACTAGTTTGTTATGCATTACGTGATGCTCCAGTCAACAACAGGGTTAATATGAAAATAAATGCAGAGCCGCTACAGCCCAACACTGAATTTCCATGCTTGTCAGTACAAATCTAAATTTGCATGGCGACCATTTGTTTCCGAGCGTCAGTTACAGCTGTGCGGTTTCCTGTGTTTGGACTAGTAACTTGTTGCATGACTCGGTTTTAACGGCTTGAAAGAAAACAGAGATGAAGGAACGGCGGTAGCCTCCAGCTACGAGGCGTGTGGCGTGGCCGGAGGGAGGCTCTACCTGTTGGGCAGTCGGATTCTTTTGATGGCGTAGTTGCAGTCGTCCACCTTGTTGCGGGCTTCAAACACGACCCCGAACCCCCCGCGGCCGAGGCACTGCACCGGCTCAAAGTCGGTCAGGTACCTGGGGAGAGAAAGAGGAGACACTTTGCTTGAACCACGCTGTGCTCACAGGTGGAGAGCAGCCTGCCCGTGTGACATGTGTTATTACCTACGTCCCTGACAGTTTCAAAGAGCAGGGATCATATAATCCTCTGTAGTCGGGGAGGTGTATTAAGTGGTAAAAAGGTGATTAACAGAGGAGAAATTACCAGCAGCCAAATCCCCGTCAAGGCCGTGGGTGCTGATTTGGCAGCTGACCCGAGTTAAAGCTAAACATGAATCATTAATTTCACATTCACATCGTGGTGTCAGAAAAATTCTCAGCTGTCACTAAGGCAAACTCCACTTCCAAGTCACACGCTGAGAAACAGCAGAGATAAACGTTTAGAATAAATAATGCCTGGAGTGTGGAAGAGAAAATCATTATCACTGTGTAAATAAAGATTTCTCATGTTGAGTATTTTTCATAAGAAACACCTGAACAAGACAGGAAGAAGGAGACAGAGGCCAGAGCGTGTACAGTATTCAACCTATCAGCGGAGGCATTTCTGTGAAAACCAACGGGCATTATGTTAAAGGAGCTTCTTCAAAGATGAATGACCTATTTTGTGTCTCGCTTTTAAAGATACAGAATTCAAAATGTCTATGTACCGAGTTTGAAATTAACTTTTTATCGCCTAACAAAGACGCTCAAATCCCTGTCAAGGCTGCGAGTGCTGAGCCGGCAGGAAACTAAGTGAAAGCTAAACATGAATCATTAATTCACATTAATACTGTGCTGTCGCAAAAAATCTTGGCTGTCACTGAGGAAAACTTTAGAAGTTATGGACTTACAAAAACAATTCTGAACTGAAGAGACAAAATTCCTTCTTTTCTTTATTGTCATGATGTCGAACTAACTTGGCCAATTTTTAAGTGAAGAAATATAACATGCATTTGTTAAACAGAGTAGAATTTGTTCTCGACAAGGCTCGTCTGCTGGCTGCCTCTCGATCACACCGCACCTGTCAGGTACATCAGCTTTTTCACGGTGTGTGACTCCATAAACATCATTAGGGAGCGCTCTGTTATCCTAAGTAGACGTAAAGAGATAAAACCATTAAGTTTGCTGCTGAGAGAGAGAGACAACGCTAAACTCTGCCTCCATTCACTCTCCTCTACACCCTGTCAAAGCATCCCTGCTGAAGCCCCTCTGGGAATTGAAGGCTGTCCTATTAGGAAATGTGTGAGCACATGTGATTCGGGCCTCTGTTTCCTGATCTCTATCTCCCTCCTAATGACCCTGACTCTGCAGCTGCTGCAACTGCCTGCTTTATTTAAAGAAACTTCTCCAGCGAAAAAGCAATCTGCATGGATTGCAGCAGCTCTAAAGGACGGGGACGGGCGGGGTGTTTGTCATTTCAGGGTGGATCAAAGGAAGAGAGTGAGCAAGTGATGACACCAGGAGAAAAAAAAACAATCACACTGCAGTTTAATCAGATTCCTGCTCCTGCCTGGGAGGGTAGAGACGCATTATTTAGCTCATGATTGTAAACATGTAAAGTCCATCTATCACACCACGGAGGGTAGGGGTGGGAGGGGGGGTGCGGGGGCAGGGGCAGCTCATAAATTATGTCCACTGATCATATTCCCATATTCCGGTTGTCCAAAATAAGAGAAAAACTTCAGACAATTTGCTGACGGAGACGTAAAGCGACACCCCGACCCTGTGGCAGATGCTGCCGGGTGGGGTGGGGTCTGTGGGTGACAAGGTCATTTTCATTTGATGGAACAGCTGAGTTATCCAATCATGCACTACTACGGGCTCGCATCTCCAATCTCTCTTGCCTTGTCCTATCCAGGCAGGCTGGAAGACCAGTGGTCACCATGGTAACAGTGCTGAATTCTGTAGCTACACCTTGAAAAAGAGTGAAGACTGTGTGTGTGTGCGCGCTCGACTTTCAGGCGGGAGGAGGATAACAACTCCCCGGCACAGTGTGTGAAACTTCTCCTGAGTCATTACAAAATCATTTACATGAAGCGCGTTTCCGACTCGGTCTCCGCGGCGCGTTAATGATGTACCTGGATACATATTCGCTGGAACGGGTCTCCATGGCAACCGGCTCTTTGGATTCGACAACCTCAAGGTCAAACTTGCTGTCTGTCTGGCACTGGGTCTCCGACTCTTTCCGTTGCTTTGACAGGAGGAAGAGGGGGGGGCGAAGAGAGAGAACAACAAAATACACATTTAGGAAATTATTCATGTTGCTGGGCTTTCACTTTTTATGGCATTATGGATATTTTTTCTAGTTTAAAAATCAATACAATTGAGCAAAAAACTTTAAAAAGTCTAAAAACTTGCTCCAATTAGGTTTGTTGTTGACATAATTATGTAAAATAACAAAACAAGTGAATTATTTTCTCTCTGTGATAAAGACATTTTCTTTTACAAAATACACTGTGTTCCAAGTCATCAACTGTGAATTTAATGAATGTGAATGCATTGAACAAACCTCCCAACGATAACTGTATTTCTTTTAAAATAAAAAACTTAAAAAACTCAAAATGCACTGTTCCAAATTATTATGCACGACAGAGTTTTAGAACATTTTACAGGTTGTAAATGACTGAAAATTCTCATTTTTTGAATTTGCGGCATAAGGAGGTCATAGTTATTGAAATCAAAAGCTATTTCAATCAAAAACATCTTAATTTGGAACACAGTGATAATTTGGAACACAGTGTATAACAATATAATTCTCCCAGGTTTGGTGCTACAGACCGTCTGTGGTCTTACCCTCACGTAGGCGACAGGGGCCGGGGGGTGGAAGAACTTGCGGACGATGTATGTGGTGGCGGCGATGCAGAAGACGATGGTGCCGAGGATCTCCTTCCACCAGGGCAGCAGCAGCACGGGGTCCTTCCTCCTGCGGCTGTCGCCCGGCGCCACGTTTCCCTTGATCAGGCTCACGGCGCTGTCGCGTTTCTCCCGGAAACGCTTGCTGTAGGGGAAGTAGTAGCCATTGTCTGCCCGGGGGGGGGGGAGACGCAGAAATTATTCAGTTTACTTTACGTGCTCGCTGCCTTCATGTGCATACATTAAAGGGATAGTTCAACATTTTGGCAAATTGGCCCATTTACCATAATCCCTATAGTTTTAGGAGTAGGTTTGTTACCTTTAGTTGTCGGTGCAAGCTATTTTAAGATTGGCGGAGCAGAGCCGCAAGCTGCTCAGAGCTACGCTACATCACACTCATCAAATACACAATCCAACAACTCCAAAACGCTCTAATGGACAAGTTGTAACCTGCACATTCACCACGCTATGAGATAATAACAGAACGAGAGTTTTTTTTAGAGGTAAATTCATGCAAAACTGCTGCAAACAGTCTCTGCATTTGCCTTGAAAATGACTCCATCTCGTAACGTTGTGTTATTATCTCATAGCGTGGTGAATGTGCAGGTAACAACTTGTCCATCAGAGCGTTGTGGAGTTGTTGGATTGTGTATTTGATGAGTTTGATGAGGGAAACCAAGAAATCCCATGAGCCTCCGTAGCGTAGCTCTGAGCAGCTCACGGCTCTGCTCTACCGTTCTAAAAACACAGCCATTTAAACATAACAAACGTCCTCCTAAAACTATGGGGATTATGGCAATGGGTTTATTTGCCAAAATGTGGCACTATCCCTTTAAACTTTATTAAAAGCTTTTACAACCTAGGCTCTTACCATAGGGATACTGAAGGATGGACAGGGCTCCGTTACTGTATTCTTCATGGGAGAACTTGTCATTATTCAGACATTTGTCAAATTCATCAGAGCCGACCAGCGCTGGTGTCCGGGAAGGAGAATCTGTGTCAGGAACAAGATGAATAAGATCTCTGATCTCTGTAGAGAGAAGGATCGATATGGAATAACAATCTCAGAGGGGCCATACATCAAGGGGGGATAAAGAGTGTCCAAAAGGACTTCAAATATTTCTTGCTGGGGACAAAGTTTGACTTTGTGCTTCAAACTGCAGTGATGAGGTCAGTGTGTGGTCACTGTGGCCTCGGTGCAGGCGTCCTCGCCGCCTCACTGACTTTATGTAATTAGACACAGCACCTAATGAGTGAGGAGTGGTGGCGGACTTACGGATTAGAGGCTTCCATTTGACAGTAGGCAGAGGAATTATACTCTTCTCTGATCCGATAGCTTGGGAGGGGAACTTCTCAGTGATCCGCACCGAGGACTGGAGGTAGAGCTGACCCTGGTACATCCCTGACCAAATAAGGCAAAAAGAGTTACACATGAACTAACGGTACATCATAAATTGTGCATCCAGACAGATGTTTTTAACGTACCTAAATATACACTGGACTCTGCAGCTCCCCTGGCTTTCTCTGGGTCTTCATCATCATCCTCTTCATCAGTTTCCGCCTGGTTGCTGTAGGCGGTGTCATCGAACAAGCTGATGGGTGTGACTTTACCACCGCCCACCAGCCAGGCCGAGGCGATGGGCGTGCAGAACTACAACACACAGGTGATGCAGAGTTAGAGGAAATGTTTGGTTGATCACCTCCAGAGTGAAGCTGATTCAGTTTGATCCGTTTCTCACCTGCCGCTCCCACACCAGCTGTCCGTCAGGCTCCGTGCTGAAGGCCATGACCTTCCAGTCGGGGACCGACACCTTGATGACGAGGTCCAGGTTCTGGTTCTGTTTTTGCTGGTTCTCCGGCTGCTCCCTCTCCTTCGTCTCCTCGGTGATGACCCGCTGGCTCTCCCTCCAGGCGTCGCCGTTGGCCACCTCCCCCTCCAGGAAGTTGAGTCCAGACTGAGCCTCGGGAAGAAGCTTCAGCTCAAAGTTTCCCACGCTGAAGTTCCACCTAACACGTAACACACGGGTTTAACAACAACTTCAATAACAGGTCAGTGACTCATCATCACAATGAAGGGTTAACTTAATAAAAAGTAATAGTTGGGAGTGTTATTTTGTTTAATAAATGAATTATTTATCATTCCGTGCATTTTAAATCTGCTGACTCCAAATGTAAACAAAGTGAATATTTATCTAACATCGCCATGAGTAATACAATTAAGCATTTACTCTGCTGCTACGGGTGACATCAGGACACGCTCAGGAGTAATGCATTGCATACATTATGGAGCTTCTTTTCTCCCAGAGACCAACTGAGGATACTAAACAACAATGAGGAAGTAGATGAAGTCTGTTCACAGTTGCGTGACGGGGACCGAGTCGGAACCGCCACGCAGGATATACAATGGCTGCTTCATGACTCAGGGAGACTGAGTGACAGTGACAGATTGACTGATTGAATAAAACTCACTTCTCCATCCCCGATCGGGGCCTGATGGCTCGCACCGTCTTCTGAGTCCTTTGCAGCAGGAGCACGTCTTCAGCCTCCACCTCGTTAGTGTTATCCCCCCAGTGGCTGCAGCCCACCGCAGAGCAGATGTACCGGAGCTGAGGAGAAAAACAACAGGGGAAATTACAGAGAGAGGTTTATTCTGCTGCCTTAGACGAATTAGGAAAGGTTGATGTTTTGTTGACTTCTTTCCAAACTAATTCGTATGATTCATTTGATTCGGTCTCTCCGTGGAACAGAGGAAGAACTCGTCGTCATACCGTTGCCAAACTGTTGATGTCTGAATGGAAACGGTTGGACTGACCTTGCCGCTGTAGGCCCCCAGCCCGTACGTAGTCAGGGATTTCCCCCCGACCAGGACGGTGTCCTCTCCGATACGGTAGGACGACTCCAGCAAGGACTCCACACTGAAAGGCACTGCCTCCATACTCTCTCTGTCCCGGTTCCACTGGAACAAGGCACCGTCCAGCGAGGGGATGACCATCTTATTGCCAAACACCTGCAGGAACCCACACATGGACTTTCTTATTGGTTTTCACTTGTTGTTTTTTTGCAATTAAACTATCTTAAGTTGGTGTTTGATTAGTTGGAGAGGCACAAATCTAGAGGTCATATGATGCTGAAACAAACCTGGGACGAAATGCTTTTCTCCCACTTCAATTTTTTTATGATTTTGTGATTGTTAGTTTGCTTTTTCTAACACCAGCCCATGTGAAAAAGTTGAAAGATGACGATCATGTCTACAGACTACGTCGTATATCAGGAAGTGGTTCTGATTTTATCCGACTTTCATCTGATGCAACAGCTTTCAATACACACACACACCAAAATACTCTCTCTTACACTTTGAAAAGTCCTTTTCAGCTCAGACAGACAATCATCGCTCAAACACCAAAACACTTGGCCCGCACAGACAACAGTGGCCGACCGACCGACACACTTCCGCCCCCACACAGCGGCAGCAGCAGCGGCGGCGTCAGCCCCCGCACACTTGGACTCAATCCACAGGCCTGGGACCATTACACAACTAAGAGCCCAAGTAATTAACCTGGATCTTTATAAAAGTGTGCAACCGTGGATATGATGTGTGTGTGTGAGCTATTAGGTCCTCACTGTGGGGAAGCAGTAAGGATGACATCATTGTAAAAACCTGAGCCTAATCCTGATTTAACCTCCATAGGTTTAGCTCAGCGGGGGGGTGGAGGGGAGGGGGGGGGTGTAGGGACAATTGTTTTCTTCAAGCACTTTAGTCATCGTTACATAAAGACTGCCCAAAAAAATCTGTTTATCTGTCTGACTGGTGACTCACTCTATTCAACAAACGGCTCATTGGTGTAAAGGCCGTTTTCACCAATTAGGGATCATAAACACTTCTAATGGGAGGGGCAGGGGGGGGCATCAAGTAGTTCTGGGGTCAAACCCATGACCAGTCAGTCACCTTGTTTTGGAAATCCTGCCGGCCTCTACAAAGGTCAGTGTGGAAGCTTTGTGGTGGGTTTTAAAAAGTGCCAGGAGGGCAAAACGCGTGGCAGACTGATTTACTAGAGAGCATAGCCAAGAGCAGAGGTGATGTCATCTTTTTAGTAAGGGAGGGGGGCGGGTGACTTGGAGACAAAACCAGGATAAATTTAGCAAGTGAAAGGAGGAGGGGTTAACAATCTGACCATCACATCACACCACGGCTGTCAGGGCTGAGGAGAGGCAAAGAGGTTTAGAGCGGAGGGGGAACTTCTGTGTGGATGAGTCATCCTGCTCCTGATGCTTTAATCCGGCCCAGCACTGGTCGTTTGTTCGTTCTACCGCCGCCACCACCAGTTACAGCCTGGATCTCCTCTCTCAGCTGCTCCTCCTGCTCTTCTTCTTCCCTGTGGGTGCAGACGTGGTTCTACTCCACTGATCCCTGCTTGACAACGCTGCCCTACAAAACTCTGCATCAGCAAGCAGCGAGGAAAAACTCACAAACACAAGTTGCGTAAGAGTAAGAGCAGGAAAAAAAAAGACAGTCATCTCCTTGGAAATGCACAAATAAACAAAACGACATCTGAGCAGGTGGAAAGTCTCAGTTTTCATAAAACTCTCCAAGTTGACGACAGGACAAAAAGTTGATGCTTTGCTGATGATTTAAGGAATAAACCGTGGGGCGCCCTGCAGGCAAAACCATTCAACCTCCCTCTACTAATTTCTGTGTTTTACCTTCATCACTGTCTCATCTTTATAATAATCCAGTTGAGCCGTCTGGTGAATCACTGTATTATCTCTTTTCTAAGTTTCAATAGAGCTCAACAATCATCATATCTCAGCGCAGTGAAGTCTCAATGAGTCCGTAGAGGGTTTGGTGACAAGTGGGATGTTTCACATTGACGTATTTTGACAGCACTTGAAATCATAAAGCAGTCTATCTATATAGAAGTCACAAAGGTTTAGTGAATTAAAACAGCTGAGATGGTGTGTAAAGTTATTTACAGGGGAAGTTTCCTTTTACAAAATTAAAATACTTAATATCTAAGTGGACGTATCCAACAAACAAACAAACTCTGGATTGATTTATACGTTCTCGTCCTCCCGCAGGTAACCTCACATACGCTGACCCGGTTTAACATCCGGCATCAAACTCGCGTTACTTCATTCGCGCAGCATAAAACATAAATCTACAGCTAATCTCTTTGTTTTAAAAGCTCGATCCGATCCAGCTGCTGGTGTCACAGGTTTTATGATTTTTGGCAACGGACACTGGACGACATTACGTTTAATACATCGTATTACTGTCTGCGCCCGTCCGTGCCATCGAGTTCATAGAGTTTATGTGCTGAAAAAAAAATGTGTTTACTTAAAATCTGCTCCTTTAATTGGAATCAAGGTTATTCATTAGATGTGCAGCATTTGAGAGGATCTATTCCTATAAATATAAACCTCCCCCTTTCTAGATTACATGAAAAAAAAAACCCTAATCAAAGCAAATTAAAGGTTTCCTTTGATGAAATGTGTATGAATATATGATCAACAGCCCGCCCCCCCTCCACTCTGTTGTTCTACGCCTTTGTCTTGTTTTTTTTTAAAGGGTTTCATGTTGAGCTCCATTTGCTAACGAGGTTGTAGATTTTGCCTTCCTAATTTTCGTGGAATAATAAAATAAATGATTCAAAACGAGCCGATCACTTAAAGAAATAGTGTAAGTCATTAAAAAAACAGACTCCTCAGCACAAATGTTTTTCCTCTTCCTCGTGGCTCCTCTGCTATGAATTTCCTAGACTTATGAATTTTTTAAGAGCTATAAATCAGACTCATTCATGTCTTAGCCTCTGCTCTTGTTTTGAATGTGAAGATACCCCTGATCTAATATTACTGCACCCTCTGCCCCCTCTGTATGAGATCATGTATTTTGTTTTCATCTTTATTAGTTTAGTTCTATATTATTATCATTTTATTGTATATATGTATATCCACACTTCATCATGGAGTCCTCTATATGAGCAAGGACAGTTGATATTACTTTGTGTTTACAATCATGTCACTGTATTCGACCCTTGAGGAAATGCAGCAGCGGGGGTGGGAGGTGGGTTCAAAGGGAGCAGGGAGGTTGAGGGGTCGGATCGGACGGCTGCTTCGGCTTCAACGTGTGTCGGTGTTTGTGTGTTTGCTGCCGACGCTCCGGCGATCCTGTCAAACAGAGTCAGCTCTCACCCCGTCGCTAATGTGCCACTGTTGGCCCACAAGGCTGCTGCTCCACTTAGAGGCGACAGACAGAGAGAGAGACAGACAGACAGCGGACACAGGGAGAGAGGGAGATGGTGGCGTGAATAAAAACAAAAAAACAAAAGACAGTCTAAACGAAAGAAGCAAAAAAAAAGTGCCCATCTGGTCTTTTTTCATCTTCCTCCGCCGGGCGAGCAGAGTTATTGCTTGTCACATTAGTCACCGTGAGGCGATCAATTGTTAGTCATTGTGTGGTGATCAATCAAATTCTCATTCATTCACGCCGCACGCCAGCGGAGGTATGCGAGTGTGTGTTCTCTGTGTGTGTGTGTGTATGTGTATTGTCTATTATGTGATGACATCATCTCTGGTTTGAGGCATTACCTCACCTCACTAATCACCCAGCCAGCACCCAGCACCCCCACCACCACCGTCTTCTTCTTCTTCATCCCTTTAACCCCGCCCCCCCTCCGGCATGACTCACTCCATGTTGGCACTGACTCCCTAACCCCCCCCCTCCACCCCACACACACACTTAACCCCCCCCTCTTAACACCCCCTGAGCGACTCCTGGCTTTTTGAAGTGATGGCTTCTTTTTCTGCAGACAACGCTGTTTGTGGATCTGCTGTCCCTCATTTCGCTACAAAAAAAAAAGAAAAAGAAGAAGAAGAAGAAGATGCGTACAGCCGGCAGGATGCAGCAGGTGACTGGCTGCCGTCTCCCCAGCATGGCGAGGCCAGCCAATGACACGGCGGCAGACCCCCCTAGCCTCTAATCACCGAGCAGACTGGTGTCTCAGGGACCCGACGAGCACCAATGAAACTGTTGCTAAGCGCTCGGGAGGCGGTGTAGAGGGGGTGGGGGGGTTGGTAGGAGACAGTAGACCCCCCCCTCTACACATATACACACATATAACATGCACACACACACACAACAACGCCCCCACACACAGCAGCAGAGAGGCATCCCAGGTTACTGAGGGCAGAGGGGACATGGTCGGATTTAAACTTACATAAAGTACATGAGTATAAAAAAAACACATACACACACACACACATACAAGATGCGCGCACACATGCACACACACATGCACACACACTCCAGGGATCATAACAAATGACGTCACAGCGAGTCACTGGGTTCAGCGCTGACAGGCATCTCTCCTCGTTCCACCCCGTCAGCCAAATGAAAGCCAACAGGTGAAACACAGAGAGAGAGAGAGGGAGTGCAGCACGCGCACACACACTTACACACACACACACACACACAGTCAGCATCCTCTGTCACAACATGAGCACATTGGAGGATGACAGCCAGGAGGATGTTACATATGTGTCTATGATTTTCTTGACACCATATGAAGTCAACACACATGTAAAGCTGTGCAGCGTCCTCTCCTCAGAGACTCTGCAGCAGCTGAAATACCAACACTTTGATAATGTGTTCAAGAGCTGCTGCAGTTTATATCTATTTATTTATTTATTACATTAGAGAGACGATGTCATTTACTCACAGAAAAAAACTAAAACAGAAGATCTTGATGTATTTTTTGATTGATATTCATTTTGTCTCGGATCTAAATCTATTTTCTAAGAAAATCTAAGGAAAGAGAAAATCCCACCTGATTAGTTTACTATATTATACTATATACTCACTAGGCTAGTGTTGTAGTGGCTGACTTTCACTTTTAATAGAAAAAATATCTGACATCAATGCTCTGCATGTATAGATGTCCTGTCACTTCAAAACACGTCTTAAAACTCACCTATTCAGACAGGCTTTTAATATTCTGTAACATTTGCAATTTGTTATGTATTTTATCGTCTCTGTGTTCTCTTTCTTTATGATATCCTGTGACATTTGTCACTTGTCATGTATTTTCTTTCTCTTGAATTAGTTATGTAAAGCACTTTGCTCATCTTTCTGTATGTTGTAAGGTGCTATATAAATAAAAGTTATTATTATTATTATAGGTGAAAGAATAGATGGGTTTAAAATAACACCAACTGAGCCGTATAGGGGGGGAAAAAAACAATATTAAAATAAAAGGAAAAATAAAAATTTAAGTCAACTTTCTGTGACCAAAGAAAAACATGAGGGGAAAAAAAAGCACAACAACTAGGTTCCACATAACAACTGTGGCATCTTGTAATTGAGCATTACTGGGGTGCAACTCTCTGTTCAAGGTCAAATGTGCTGTACATCGGGGTGCAGCAGACTGTGCAGACGCTATACTGTGCTCCGAGGAACCTTTAGGGGTTCTTCACATTATAACCTCTGAGGACCGAGGAAATGAAAAGGGCTCATGAATTCTTATTTTCTAAATCCCAAACACAGCAGTTCTGCAGCGTGTGCCACCAAGCAGAACAGGCTTTTAGTTTGTGTTTTGTTTTTTTAATTCCTTTCCCACTTTCCAGCAGCAGCAGATCTCGGCTCCTTCCTTCAGTCGCTGCTGTGATGTTTACCTCGATGAAAACCTGCAGTCTTCTTAGGCTAAATGACAGATACTCCAAAAAGCCACTTCACCAACTAATGGGTTTTCTGAATGACATTCTACTGAAGGAAAAAAAAACTTATTTTGATAATTGACGATCAACTTAAACTGCTTATTTTGTGCTTTCATTTTCTACACATCTTTAATCCTCTTTCCCTTTGAGCCCGGCGCTTATTGCTTTTGAGCTGTCATTTAAACAGTGTGGGTTGGCTTTTCATCCGCGCTGCCCACCACCGACTGATTCTAGTCAATCAATCTTTTTCTGCGGGAAACATAAAACACGCCACAACCATGGTGAGCCAGGCCTTTCCTTTCTGGAAAAGCCCCCTCCTCCTCCTCCTCGCCGCCGCCGCCACCACTTGTCAAACGATATAAAACTTTATGAACTGGTCTACATGGCTTTTTCATTGTTATATGACACTAATAAAGCAGATATGTATTTATATGGCAGAGCCCAGGAGTTCATTACACTCGCCAGCACCGAGGGTCTGACATTAAACTGATCGGAGCCGCCACGCAGACCCTTGTTAGTTTTCAGAGGCTTTTTCCCCGAGGCAGAACTCTCATCCAGAGCGAGTCCACATCAAAGTGAACCGCGAGCACGAGTCTTGTGCGCCGTGTATTTCGGAGAGCGGCGCTCTGGTCTCGCTTTGGGCTACGCTTCACTTTCAGCATGTCGGTGTGGGCGGTTTTAAGCCTCTGTATACATGTACAGACGGGGGTCTCGCTGCGCTTCTATGTGTAAACCACTACAGTCAACAAAGAGGCTAATCCTCCAGGCGATATACAGCTACTCGCAGATTTCTGTGGGGGTGTACAGTACGTCTGCTGTGTGTGTGTGTGTGCGTGTGTGTACATGAAATGAATGTAAACAACAGCAAACCTTGGTCGACTGTTCAAAGTGCAACGAGTTCAATCATTGGCCTGAGTGTCTACAGAGAGAGAGAGATGTCAGGAATGTGGAAATTGACTTTTTCATCTACTGGTTGGTTTTCATCAGCCGGGCGGCGTCTGGTTAACTCCTTTAATTGGCTGTGGTTGGTGTTTACCAGGGGGGGCTGGTCGTTTACACGTCAAGAGATAACGCTGAGATAACAGTTTATCTCAGTTTATAACAGTTATTAGTCTACACTGCCCAAAAACAAAAGTCACCACTTGGATTTAAGAGTGAGAAACCATCATCTTCAAGGAAGAAGAGTGGTCGGGAAAAAAAAATCTTAAACGGTCCTGATTGGCGATAAAAAACACAAGATTGTTGTGACTTGGATGTAAGTATTATTTAATTTGTGAATTAATTATTTGAAGGAGACAAGTGCTTCTTTCTGCCCCCTTTCATTCAGTTCATCTTTTGTCAAGAGTTTTATTTTAAAAATTTCTGTTTTTATGTTCAACAATTGAATAAAATAATGAATAAACTAAACTAAACATTGCTATAGCGATGTCACAACGATGTCACAGCGAATGCGTGCGAGACGGTCCAACAAAATATTAGAGTGTTTGACTTTTATTTGGTGCATCTACACTGCAGTTTAGTTGCATTGATGATCCTCCAGATGTGTGCCTCTTCAACATGGAGGTAAGTTTTCCTTATTTTCTCCCCATTCAGTTGAACAGAAGTGCAGAAGGAAACTGTGCTGCAGGTCTACAGTACCTCAGGTTTGCTGAGGCTGGAGGACACCAGGCACCCTGAGCCCACATCCAGATCCCACTGCTTCCTGCCCTGGTTGTGCGGATCCAGAGCGGAGATCCGGCCGTCCAGGGTGCTGATGATTACAAGAGACCTGTGGGTAGAGCACAAAGACATCATCAGTGTGTGTGTGTGGGGGGGGGGGGGGGGGGGGGCGTTGCTCACTGCAGCTTCCCCTGCTGGCAGCGGCTGCACTTGCTTCTTGGCCATCAAAGTACTTTGCACTTGTAAAGGCGACGGCGCGTCTCAGTGAGCTGTTCTTTTTTTTCTTCTTTTTAACACTACAGAACAACATTTACACTGGTGCCGTCCTTTAACTTTAATCTTCCCAGTGGGGGTTTCAGCCTAATGCCATCACAGACTGGATAATAAAGGGCAAAGAACTGTGCTGGTGCAGATGTTGTCTGCCTTTGTTTGGCAATCAGGGTGACCTTCAACTGCAGCCAACTGCAACACCTGTGCCATGACAGACCCCACCCTGTCAGCTCGTTTGGGTGGCAGCTTGATTAAAGACGGGGCCAGACTTGAGGGTTATTAAAACCTGACAAGACATCCACTTATAATAACTTATTTCCATTAAAAATAAATGCATTTTATACTCTAGGAGCATGTAAGACCATCCATTCTGCCTTGTTATGATGGAAGTGAGTCAACTTTTATTTTAAACTCAATAAACTCAAGCTTTGTTTTTAACTTGACCTGTTGTAACCACACGGAACAAACAGACTTAAAAAAAACCCGCCGGAAACTGAATTTCAGATGAAAATCAAAACAAAGACACAACTATTCCAGATAACTTGTTTTTCTTATGTCCTCGTTTTACACATGTGAACTGTGTTACTATCAGGAAACGCACCAGAGCCTGCTGCGCCTCAGGTGAGGGAAGAGCACACTGGTAATGCTCTAAAAACAGATGGTACGAGACTGTTAAGGGTACACGGGGGGATTTGACACGGTTACTTTTCTCAAGCTTAGAACTGTTATTACTGCCATAAAATTAGGCTAATTTACATGTAAAACCTCAAATAAAATGTTTTTTTATGCGTCAACAAAGACTGTCTTTCATTCAGAGTCGCTGGATTCATACGGTGTCATCTCTGATTAGTCCTGGCTCGCTCCTGCACTCCTGCACCAGCGCTGGCAGAGAATGTGTCGCTCACGACGGCAGCCGAGAGAAAGAAAACAACCGAACCCTTCACAGCTTTGTATAATTTCACCTTCAGAGATCTTTTTTTAAAAACATGGATGGAAAAAAAACCCATTTGTTTGCTAGGATCAAAGTTGTGTTTTGCCATCACAGGAAAAACTTACTCTGATTCCACCAAATAAATAAACAAAATAAAGAAGGCACAGGAAAGATATTCTGTGATAGCGAAATAAAGTGGACACATTTTCCATATATTTCATTCAGAGGCTCTGTTGAACGAGACAGAGGGAGCGGCTAAAAATAAGACGAGGGAGAGAAAATAAGATGCAGGGGTAGAGGGGGGGTGACAGAGTTTCCCTCAGATGATGTATGGCCTATGGATTTCTCACAGCACCAGTGCACTTTACCCCTGAGAGAAGATTTAGGAATAGTTGTAGTGATGGATTTTAATTTTATTGCACCTCTTTCTTAAACATCAGGGTTTTATTCCCCATCAGAACCGAAAGAACAATTCCCCTGGATGAGTTTTTATTGTCCTTTATGTGCACACGCAGCAGGATGTGTAACTCCGGGGTGGAAGTGAATGGAGACGCCCGCCGCCCGTCGGCCCCACCCCTTCCTGCCTTCGCCACACTTTTTAGGGCTTCTTCTGCCGCATTGCTTGTCAATCACGTCCTGAGCTCTGGCAGGGGCCACCTCTTGATTATTGATTTGTATCTGTCTCCAGGAGATGCTGTCAACGGGGGCTTTTAGCTTTATTTAACCGGCGAGGGTCTTGCTGAGCACACATGTCGTGTCTCTGAGCACCCAACCCACCGCCCGCCCGCCCTCCCATCCGCACAGCTGGGACTCGGGCAGCTTCCCTCCGTCGGCCGCTGGGGCATATGGGGCTGTAACTGCCTCCCTCGAGGGAAACTAGACAGCAGTTGTTGAGGGAAGAGAAAGTGTTACACTCGGTCACTTTCCCAGCCTCGGAGTGAGAAGAAAAATGAGGAGGAGAGGAAGAAAAAAGTGTGCTCAGCATCATCCATCATCTGTATTTATGTCCAGTGTGACAGCTGCCAAGGAAGCTGAGAGTATTAAATAGTAGCATCAACCGCTCCATCCATCATTCAGACTGAGGAGGTGAATTGCTCCTGATTGCTGTAATCCCTTATTGATTCCACCTATCGAACACTGTTGAGCCATGAAGGGGAGGGAGCATGTTCAAGGATGTTAAAGCCTTAGGAAAACTAAGCAATAGATTGTTTCAGACGGCGCAAATCAATTTCAGGAAGGCTCCTCTTCTGTTTCGCCGACACATTCACGGGGAGTTTGTGGAGGAGCATTAGCATAAAGGATCAAAGTTTATCACGGTTACACTTTTTGTTTGCACCACGAGTTACACTCGCTGCTCCGGACCGGAGAGCCGTTTCAGCTCAACTGGAGCTGGAAGTTTGCATAAAAATGCAAATAAGATCACTTAACAGTAATGAAGTAACGAGCCATGTGTCTTTCAGCCCCATCAAAGCCAAGATTATCTCCCCCCCAAATCTGCTCTTAGCATTATCAGCCTCGCCACTCGCACTGAAGTGTGGAGTACTGAGGAAAACATTGTTTTCTCCTCTCAGCCACCAATAAAAACACAGCGCTGTAAAGCCCGCTCCCGTCGCCTCCATTGGCTGCCGGAGCCTGCCAAAAATATTAGGCTGATTGGTTGTTGCTAAGCAGGCGGCTCTCTGAGAGGGTGGAAGCTTTTGGCGGCCTTCGCTCGGCTGGGCCCCCCCCCCTCCCGAGTCATGCTGTGAATGTAGAAGAGAGGAAGAAGAAGAAGTCAGCGAGAGCATCAAGTTCAACTTCAGAGATGGAAAGAGGGCGAGCGAGAGGGAGAGATAGAGGAATTTCATTCAGAGGGAGATCAAAGGCTTTTGTGGACTCTTTGTACTCCAGATAAAGGATAAGGAGGAGTAGAGAGGGGTGGGGGTGGGGAGGACACTTGACTGTACAACTTAGGTATCAGGATGGTAATGGAGTAAATGAGCAGCGGAGGAGAGGATGAAGAGGGAGGGGAGGGGGGGGAGAAGCCAAAATAGTGCTAAAGCGAAACAATAAAAACAACTCAAACAAAACAAACAGCCCTGCAGTAGCGTTTACAACTCCAGGCAATTTATTTTCCTACGTCTGAGCCCCGAGACGCCGGCGCTCTGCTCGTCACCAAAGGGAGAACATGTAGCCTGTGGGGCCGCCGCCGCCGCTGCTGCCGCCAACTGTGACAGATGCAGGCGGCGGACAAGCTGAGGAAGACGTTGGGAGGAAAAGAGAGTGAGGAGGAAGAGAGGAGTGAGGCTGGCTGCCAGCAGCAGACTGAGGGTTGTTAGCGTCCTCGCCCTGTAATGCTGTCAAAGTGTCATAATAGTGCCGAATGCTTCTTCAATCACAAAGCGTATGGCGGAGCAGGGAGCCAATTAGCCTCGCTCTCACCAGACTCTCTGCTCCTCAGAGACTCCCGGCCTCAGTCTGCACACACTGGCAAAAAAAACCCAGCTGCTGGTAAACACACTCCATTGAAAGAAACAACCAGGATGTTTACACAGGCCGAGTCTCCAAGGAGCCGGAGCCGCCGAGCTGGACCAATCGCGTCGGCCCCGACACTTTCCCACGACCCAATGGGAGCGCTGTTTTTCCTCCTCCTCTCCAGCCAATGGGCGGGTTGGCTCTTGCAGACTCTGAGCCAATGGCGGGGCAGAGCAGCCTGTAACCATGCAACAGCGAGCAGCCTGGATGCACGCAGCCTGGAGTTGTGCTGCCGCGCAGCTGCTGCCGCTCAGCCCGCCGCGCCGCGCTGCCACAGAGAGAGGCAGAACAAAAATATGAGAGCGTGGGGAGCACGTGGGGAGAAAGTTATGGATGCAGCTCGAAAAGCCGGAGCCGCACCCAGCAGCACCAGCTGCACCAGCAGGAGGAAGGAGACAGGAGACAGGAGTCAAGTGCATTCCCTTACACTGTGCACACTTTGACGGATAACTCTGCAGAAACGACACACGTTACATATTCATCAGAATTACACTCAGATTGTTAGTTAGATAAAACCAACAATGACAACCTGGTTACAGTGGAAACACGTACCTCAGTCCTTAAACAAGTTTTAAAACATGCTGCCAATAAAAGCAGATTAAGAGTCTGAGGTAAGGTTCACCTGTGAGGTCAGGCAGGTGACTGATATAGCAGTAATACATTTAACTCCTGCACTTAAAAACACCTTAATGTGACTTGAGGGTTTATATAACCGTCCTCGGTGCCTGTTCATTAAACAAGTGATGTTTTATGTCTGTGCCACAGCAGTTAAAGTCTGACTGATGGGGACCTGAGTGACAGATCTGCGACCTGCAGTCTGCTCGATAAACCAACCTCACATCCATCACGGTCACTGCAGCAGCAGACCTCCGCTGCAGAGAGCAAAAGGTGTGGCTTTTTAAAAAAAAAAAAAGCGTAAAAAACACATCATTTAAAAGCGTTGCCATCACCCTCTCTCTCTCTCTCTCTCTCTCTGCATAAGTGTGCTCTCCTCTCACATGTGGTAAAAATCCAAACTCTATGGCGCCACGCTCCTGACTGCTGATTGGCCGGGCTGCAGCTCGGATCCGTGGATCTGATTCGTTGTTGCTAAGCAGTGAGGAGCCATCCAGAGTGAAAACAAGACAGCATGGTCCTACTAACTACCAGCTAACTCCTTGTTTTCAACCTCCCCTCCCTCCCTCCCTCCTTCCTCTCCCTCTCCCTCTCTCAAACTATCCCACCTTTCCTGCCTCTGCCCCACCCATACTGCAGTGCTGCAGGATGGGTCCTGCCGACTTACCAAAATAGCCACCGACCTAATAAATTCACACCTACTGATAATCACATTCAAACCATTTAGATGCATTTATAAAGAACCTGTTACTATTTCTGTCCGGGGCACATTGTTATGAAACGACCTGCAAATATTTTGCCAAATGAGTCACAGGCTGCTCTAAAGCCCAGACAGACAGTGTTTGTCCAGTCATTTAATCCCAGTATCACAAACTCCTGCTCAATTTCAGGTCAACTTTCCACTTCATAACAACTTGTATATTCTCACAGCCAGCAACAGAATGAGAGACATGGATACACATGGTTACATAAGGACAAGACAAAGAGGATGGGACAGGTTAAAATAGATTGTATAAGCTTGTTTGAAGAGACACTGAGCTTTTTTATAAGTGGAGTTTTACATTCGGACCAAAACATTCCCTCGACAAGGACCGAGTTTGAAGAACCAAGTTGTAATTGTTCAATTAAAACTTCCCAGAGGGAGTTCAATCAACTTCATCTTGACCTGTTATTTTGGGGACAGTGTCTATTAATAAAGCCCACAACATCTCCCTGGTTACAGAGAGCAGACTTGACTGAAACAAAGTCAGGAGCAAAGAAAAAGAAAAAAGAAAGAAAAAAAACACAAAACAAGGAAATGATCTTTCCCCTCCCAAAAAAAGAAAAAAGAAAGTCTCCTCCTCCTCCTTCTTTACCTAACTATAGCCAGACCCATGCGGCCAACTCAAATTCTGAGCACTAGCCCATCTCTCCCATGCAATTGGCCGACAAGTCGCCCGGCTTGGCCGATTGGCTGTTGCTAAGCAGTAGGCTGGTGGGAGCCAGCCGGCGAGCACGGCGGCCCAGAAGAGCTGTTGCCCCTACAGGGCCCTGAGGGGGGGTGGGGTGTGGTGGTGGTGGTGGTGGAGGGGGGGTAGCAGGTTCAAACAAAGCTGCTGTCCTCCTCTCCTCTCACCTCCAAGTGCTCCCGAAGGTGCTGGAGGCCCCGACGGAGGAGACTCGCTGGCGGAGACATCAAACCTGGCAGTGCTGTCACATGCATGATTCACACACACACACACACACACACATACATATACGGGCACGCATGGCATGCACACACATGCACACACATGTACAGACGTAAACAGCGAGTCTCTAGAGCGGAGGTTGTAACGTATAGATGGCAGCATTAAAGGTGAGGTGACAGCCATCAGCCGACATGACTGCGGCTCACGTCGCATCCTGAAGACAGGATCAAAGCGTACATCTAGAATATTTATAGATTACAGGATGCAGGGGTGGAGGAGGAGGGAACAGGGATTAAAAAATAAATTTAAAAAAACACAACAACCGGGACTGACAGAAACCAAAAAAAATGTTGACATCTGAGCATCGGCTGGTTTTCAAACTGTCCCCATGAAATGTTTTCAAGAATGTGTATTTGAAGAGCTCCACTCTCCAAAATCTCATTTGCAAGAAAAGAAGAAAAGGCTTTAGCAGAAGCCCATTCACTTAAAAACTGGCTCCAGGCTGTGGCAGTTAAAACACTGTCCACAAGTTGTGCTCAAGCGCTCCGAGTAGCTGTTGTTGTTGTTTTCTGATCCATCTTCATCCTTTCAAAGTAAACTCTGTGATTCTTTTTCCTTTTCATTTGTTAATCTAATCTCCATAGATGCCACTTGTGACAGCTGTAGTACTCGTGCTCTGGGACGCTGGGAGAGCCCTTATATGCACGTCCTTGTTCATGCCACATGTTGTTGCATTGGGTAATTTATTACCAATATTTCTATTTATACATTCATTTGCTTTGTTTAAATGTGTGTTAACCTCCAGCTGAACATCTCCAGGGGGTTTATTCTCTAATTAAAATGTGAAATAAATAAATCCTTCAAATGTGGAGTAAGTGTCAATAACAAGGTCACGGTTCTTTATATGTAAGTACAGTATAGTTGTGTGATAACATTCACTGTTATCACAAGACCTGTTCTGTTTAACTTGGACGACTGCAGCCTCATGGAGTCACTAAAGGAAGTGGTGATATGTTTACAAGACGACCTAATTAATGCTGAATGTGGAGATAATTGCTCTCCAAAAAGTTCCCTGTTTCACACAGCTGACTTTATTTGTCCTATCATCAGTCCACATCCACAGTTTATTATCTCAGTGTTGTGTTTTTGTCCACACCACTGAAGTGATACACAACAAAACACAGCAATGTGGTGTGATTGTTGAAATACACTTTTCCTTTTTGTTGTGAATGTGGTTTCTGGCATTTAGGGAATCTTTTTTGTTTAAATTGGCTCTATTTAAAAAAAAAAAAAAGCATCTCTCATGACATTTTGTAAAGTTCAACAACAACTCTCCTGGCAGATGGATGGAAACAGAGCGTGGAGTAGAGTATATACTCCTGGGGCGACATTAGAAAGCGATGTGTACGTGTGAAGGTAAGGGAGAGAGCACGAGGGAGGGAGAAAGTGTAGGATGAGAGAAAGAGAAAGAGAAAGAGAATGAATCCGAGAGGAAGAGGTAAAGACAATAATTAAAACAAAGAGACGGACTGGGTGTGATCCTCTGTCTTACATTGTTGACACTAGGAGGAACAGAAAAACCTTCCTCCAAGTTCATTATTTTCTTATTTCAGCAAAGTCTGCATCATCTTTTATACATCTTTGTTGTTGTTTTACACACAGGCTTCTCAATGAATAATTCACCTGCTCATTATTGTGTCTGCCTGGTTAATTCTTTATCTTGTCAACCGGTGTGTACAGAAATCCCTACCCGTTGTGTGGCAGCATTTTGAGAAGTGACAGTGATAAAGCAGTGTTATTATTTAGGCAATAACGCAGCGAGACAAGCTGTATTTGTCAACCTGACGTGAGATCTGAAAATGTATCAGAATATTCCAACTGTACTCAAAGAGGACAAAGAGAAAAGGAGCTGTTAAAAGTTTTGATGCTATAATTTATTCTAAAAAGCATTACCCAAAAAAAAGGGGCCGATACGAGATGACTCAGAGCCAATTAGTGGTGCCAGACCGGCAGCGATGATACGATGAGAAGGGAAAGTGGGAGATACAGACTGTGACAAAGTGAGAGCGCAGCAGAAAGTGACAGACACCGGTGGATGAACCGTGCTCGGCAGTGGCAGTGGCAGGGTGTGACCACCAGCAGCAGCAGCAGCAGCAGCAGCAGCAGGACCGACGCTCAGGAGTTCTCCTGCAGCAGCCGAGGAGCCTGGCAGGGGAATAACACCCTGCCCCGATCACAGCAGACCAGACCGCTCTCCTTCTAATTGCTTTCGATTTCTTCTCGATACTGTACTGCAGTTGACAGACAGGAGGCACACACACGCTGCTGCAAGCTCCTCGTGCGTCTCACTATAAGTTTGTGGTGCATTAGAACTGCAAGCCGCCTCTTGTTTGTTTGTGTTTACAGTGATGTATACTTTTTTTTTTTTTTTAATTCTTTGTCTGCCATGTAGAAACACCGTGTCTCTCTACCTCAGACAACATATGCAACAACTAATCACACCTATTCCTCTCAACTTGAGCTTTCAGGAGCTGACGGCACAGTGTGCTCAGTGGCTCCCTGTGGTGACAAAGCTGGGTTTGTATTGCATCTCAAATAAATAATATCATGCTTCAGGGGTTGTCACAAAGCTTTAGAGTGAAACTCAAGATTAAAAAAAGGTAGAAGGGAACATGCATGGGAAACATGTTGCATTCTTATCGCCACAAAAGGTGCAGCTACAGAAACAGCAGCAGCAAGTTTTAAAGTTTAAAAAATTCGATTCATTGTAACAATGTTTTATGACTGACTTTTGATCCGGCTGCCTTTTGAAAAGCACAGAGCATGTTTATCAGACTACACAGAGAATAATTTAGTAAGAGACACACTGATACACTTCAACAAGGAAAGACACGGAGGTAAGAATGATGGGAGAGGCGGCGTCACTGAGGTGAAGTCTAGGCTATGTAATGGTTCTGGTAAATAAAACAAAAGAAAAACAACAACAACAACAACAACAACATGGCAGAGTGAAGGAACATTATGAGGAACAACACTGCGCCAAACATCTAAAGGTGGGCGTCAAACCTACTGTTTACCAAGGAAGACAAAATCAATGCCCTACCCACTGCGCCAAGAACTGCTTCTCAGTTTTTTTTTTTGGGCAGCAGCAGTGTGTCTAACAGGGTTTGGTGTGTGTGTGTGTGCAGAGCAGTAAACTTGTGACGACGAGCAGGTTCCCGGGGATTTTCTCAGCAGGGTGACATGCCTTTGCATGATAACATGTCTCTCAATGTAAACTCTGCTCGCCCATGTTTCGCTCATGTGTCCTCGGTGCTGGCGCAGCAGAGCTCACACTGAAGATAAACTCCCTGAATGGAACAATACGGTTTATCTGAAGCAAAACACATTGCCACTTCAAACTTATATGTTGTATTGATAAGATATCCCAGCACTCGGGACGTTGCTTGACAATATGGAGATAACACTTTATCTGAGGTGTGGCCATAACTTTAAAACATTTTCACTCACTTCTTCTCATAAATTCCCAATAAATGTGAGGTTAATTACATAAACAGACCCCTATTCTATTCTATTCAAAGACTGGCTGCTGTCTGACTGACAGGGGGAGATAAGATGAGGCTGATGATGAGAGGATTGTGTCTCTGTTGTCAGGTGATAAGGATGTGCCATTCATGTACTGTGATTTTTTTTTTTTTTTTGCATGATAAAAAATAAGCAGCAGCAACTTTGCTGCAGAGTGCAGAATGACAGCTTTATGACACAGAGCATGGGGAGGGGAGGAGGTGACAACAAACAAAGCCGATCACCTCACACCACACACCACACATGTGATTAACATAACAAACGTGCTTATATATCACGCAAACTTCATGATGACAGCCACATGCTTGAGTGTAAAGGAGGGGGGCATGATTTTAACGGGACCTGTATTTCCAGTGCACTTAATGCACGCAAAGGCATCCGTGCAATCTTACTGTCATCTAGACATTTTCTCGGTTCCACTGTGGAAACTTTGCAAACATCAGCTGACGTCCGCTGTCGGAGCGCAGCGCTCACAAAACTTTCAGGTCGATGAAGTGAGACGCGTTTCTGCCCGGACATGCCTAAGCACAAGGAAGTGGGTAGTCTGTCAAGTAAAAGGACTTTCATTTTTTTTTATCAACAGACAGATGTCTTCAATGTAAACCAACCACCACACAGCCAAAACTAACAACTAAGAGGGCGCTATATGCAGCAATTTCCATCCAAAGTTTTGGTCATAACTATGCGCCCATTATCGGACACGGTGTATGGATCGCTCACCAGAGCCGCGTTAACTCTCATTTTCAGCTCTGACAGTTCACAGTGTTGGCTAGCATGTCTCTAAGAAGCATTTAAACAAGAGTATGGGGGACATGCGCTGGTGAGATACATGCCACAACTAGGGTTTTAACCCGGGGGGAGATCACCACCAGCAACTGCGCCCCACACAACAAGTTTTTTGAGTGCGGCGCTGAGGCGGAAGAATACAGTACAGCCAAGCGTCCAAATCACCACCACTTGTACGCTAGCTTGCTAAACAGCGCGAAAATACGATGTTTTAGTTAGTTACATTCAACTTCAATCGGTTCTGTGTGATTTCTTGATGTTGGTTTGTCACATTAGAGGTCAAATACCTCTAGCAGGTGCTGAAAACACGTGTCAACCTAGACGTGTCCGATAATGGATTCCTAGCCGTTAGTGGCAGTTTTTTTCCTTCTATTTTTAAAAAAGCGAATTACCTCGTGGGTCGAACGTTTCCGTTACTTTCCCCATACGACTCCTCAGTCTCGCCGGTCGATCCGTTCTCGTCGTCCTCCACGGTAACGTCTGCTGCACCGATGACAGGGGCGCCGAGGTTCTCCAAGCCCCGCTTCATGACTCTTGTTGCACCATCTTCCTCCGGGATAGAAGCTGCACTCCGGGTGACGGCGGACTGCGGCTCCCTCCCGATGGCGGAGCCCTGAGCTTGCGAGGTCCCGAATCCGATGAGCGCTTTCACCAACAACAGCAGGAGCACCAGGGAAATGCTCACGTTTCCAAAGTGAAGCCCCCTTTCCATTTGTAAGACTGGCACATTAGTGAAATATGAGATTTACATGCCACTGGCCTTGTAAATCTGAACATAAACAAACTTAAACTAAAAAAAACCGCGTAAGTATAAAGAAAACTCCGTTGTGTCCCGAAAAACGCCCTTTCAATTCTGTTCTTTAAGTAAACATAAACAGCCACTGGGACACCATGTTATTCCCTTTATACTTCACTCAGACTTGCCTTGGTAACGCTAAGCCCCGCCTTGTTTCTACACGAGGATTGGACGGTTACATGTCGACGTTTGTTAAAATTTAATGTAGTCGTTTCTGATTGGACCGTGGTGCCGTCAATCACGCATACACCATACTAAGCAGACCGTGATTGCGTCAGACATCTGTCAGTCAAAAAGGCGGGCTCGGACGGTGCCAGCCCCCTAAACAGAGCACCCCATTGGCTAAAGCGTTGTCTGTCACTACGGCGCCTGCGCACGGCCAGCTGCCACACAACTGGAGCAAAAGGTGACGCAAAAAAATCCCCGATGGCGAATCCTATGGCGGACACATGATTGGTGGTATGTGTCGTTGTCCGACCAATAGGAGAGACGATGTCGATTAGCTGCGACGCCATTGGTCCAGCTGTATCCTCGCTGACTAATGATTGGATATTTCAGCTGTCACTCACGAGTAGTTGTCAAGACAGCCGACATGAAAGCATCAACGTGGCTGAAGTGCAGATAGATACAGTTCCTGTTCCTGATCACGAGTTGTGATGTGCCGTCAGTGGCGATGACATAATGTCAGTTAGTTACCCTATAACTACTGATTATTTTTATTTTTATAAAAGTTAATCTGTATGAAGCTGCAACCATGACGCTTTTAAGTTCATTAATTATACTTAAAATAAGATGCACTGGGTGACAGTTACTTTAAACACATCCTGTAAAGCATATATTGCCTAAAAGTTGGTGAAATACATGAGTTAAATGTTTATTATAATTTGGGGTGGCATATGAGGTCATCCTGAACCCAGTCTGCTGAGCCCCCTGTGAGCACCTTGCATTTCTAGCGCCTCTAAGTGGTCATAAAGGAGAACTGCAACTGCATATTCAAGGTGTTAATTCAGCAGGAAATCTGTGGTTGGAAAAATGTATTTCCGATGGAAACTTAGATTGTTATGTACTTGCAAAACTATCCAGGCTTGCGCCATCAAAATAATCCTCAATTCATCTCTCCTTTAGTGGTTTGTCTATGAATTATGGGAAAAACAAGATAATTCTTCCATGGTTGCACAACAGAGAATTCTTGCCAAATGTGTTACGTGTTTTTTTCTGATCAATAATTGTTTCCGCATCTGTTTATGATTTTTAAACCAAGTCTGCACTTCACCACAACCTGTTATGAACAAGAGACAAGAATCCAAAAATAAATCAAGGAGACAAACAGATATAATTTTGGTCCTGTATTGATTTCACAAAGAAAGTAGTACCATCACAGCAAAGAGTCATCATCATCACAGTCAATTGGTAAAGAAAGAAAAGAAAAGAAATGCTGGTGCAACAGTATCCAACATGGCGCACACACTGTATTGTAACAAAACTGGGCCACATATTCTCAGTTCAGTTAACTTTAACTTTGTCTACCGGCCTCTCGGGAGGTTACACATCCCAAAATTCAGGGTAGCCTTCGACTAGAATAGAATCAGACTGCTTGTATTGAATAACAGTGGCTTGTAGAAGAATGTGGCAAACAGCTGCATTTACTTGCGTGTATTTAATTTCCCTGCCTTGATGTTCTCCTGAGTCTTTCAGAGCTGCACATACGGACACAGAAAAAAACGTACAAAAACAAAACCAGTGTAAGGCATAGTGAGCCAAAAGCAGAGTGAAGAGCTGCATTTCAATTAGAGACTTATTAGTCATCCTGGGAAAAACAAAAAGACGAACAATCACTCATCCGCCAGACAAACGGTGGTTGGTCTGGACAGGAAAACTCACTCGTCTTTGGTTTAAAAGAAAAAAAAAAAAAAAAAAAAAAAGACAAGTGGACTATTTTCAGAAAAGAAATTCTGAGCTTCTGATCACTTTATGAGACGACAGGTGTCAAACTGTTTTGTAAATCAACTACGAGTATTTTAAACAATCAGACTGAGCTGTAAACGTGAGACATTTCACCGAAACTTCAAAGCTGCACTAAGCTGTTTTTTTTTATAATTAGGCATGAACCTCAGAAAAGATGTGGTAGGAGAGAAACAAGCTCAACAGACATTAAAAATATCTTGGATGTTTTTTTTGTAAGAGCTGAAATTCCTCTTTTTGACTCCTGTTACTTTATATTTCATTTTTATAAACTGAATTATCTTTCCTTAAACATTTCATTTCCAACAATATCAGCAGTTACATAACCAGATAATTTTACTACATCTGATAAAAAAAAGTGGATGTTAAATTGCTTTCAAGTGCCAAGGCACATAAAACAGGATCATATTTGAGCTCCAATACACTAAACGGTCCATTTAGATATAAATTTACAACACAGGAGTTCCTGTGACTGGACAGTTTGTGTAAAGAAAAGCGAAGAAAGCGTCATGCAACTGACATACAGGCACAAAAACAGAGCCGACAGTGGAGAGAGGTACAGATACGTGCACAAGTAATACACACATTCATCTTTTCTTTTTCTTTTTTTTGTTGTTAAACAGGGAGGCAGCGGACTTTTACCTCGCTGACTGACTTGACAAGTGTAGCGACAGGAACCCCCCGCTGGGGCCGAGAGGAAACCACAAAGATTTCTCAAACTGTCTTTCCACAGAGCAGAGAGAAAAGACGGTCGTTGCTCCATGGCAACGGTGGCAATTAAACGCAGAAATTCAAAAAAGCCAGGGAGAATTACCTTTGAACTGCTACATCCTGACTGTGACTGTGAACCCCCCCCCGCTGAGCCACAGTGCAATTACAGTTGATAGTTTTTCCTGCTACCTCTGCTCACAGTGAGGGATTCATGTGACAGATTGGAGTTTGTTTGCAGATCAAGAAACGCACAGTTTGTTTTATTTCTGCCTAATCTGCACGGCTGTCACGGCAGTAGAGATGGTGTCTAATGTGGAATATGTAAACAACAACATTGTGACTGTAGCTGATTGGTTGAGATGGATGGAGGAGGAAAAAAAAACACTTGAAATAAGTAACACAACTTTTTTTTTTTCACAATCTTTTTTCAAACCCTGTGTTGACACGTCTCTGCTTCCACACCAGCATAACAAGCTGTTGTCATTACAGCTCACACAATGTCAATTATACAGCGACACAATGACCGGATAATGGAAGCTTCAACCTTCACCACAGGGTTCCTCTAAACTGTCGATGATCTCATTAATTTTTTCAGCTTTTTGCCATTTAAAGTAGCAGCATATTAATTAGACAAATTAATTTCCTTGGGAAGTATAACTTCCTTAAGTTGTTGTCATTATTCCTCCTTCTGTGATTCAATTAAACAAAAAGACTTCAGGGCAATTTGGGATTTTTTTTTTTTTTTTCAGTTCACAGTGCCGTGAGTGTCAGTGGACGGCTGGACTTTTATTTGCAGCAGCAGATGATAATTGTTTGATGTAGGAGCATGAGCTTTTTAAATGTGGCTTTAGAAGCGTTGTTTCTTTTAATAGGACTTAAAATATAATCTCAAGGCACACCTTAGTTCAGAACTGCAGACGTTCACCACAGCACTGCAGACATTCAGTCAAACCCGGTAATTACAGGAGGAGCCGACATTCCCAGTGTGACCAGGAGGCCAAACTGAACAGTAGAGAATGAAAATAATTTTTTTTTAAAAACAAAAAAAACAGTGTATCGGATGGACTTGATTTTACTCATCAGGCACTTGAAAAAAAACCCCAAAGAATCAGAAGCACCACCTGCAGGATGAGGAAAACCAAGTCGTCCTGAATGTGGATGTATGAAAACTTCCCTGCTACAGTTTTTGTCCAGGTCTGCAGGAGGCGCAGCTCTGTCCGGAAAATCACAAAGACGGCACTTGCGGGAGGAGATGAGGTCATCGGAGGAGGGAAGAAGACGACGGCGGACGTAACAGACTCTTCATTTGACTGGAGGATCCCGCACCTGCACACTTCCATCCTCCATCCCGAAGTAGGCCCGTTCCGCCATGCCCACGAACAGCCCAGTGTCCACCACACCTGAGGGACACACAGAGAGACACTGAGGACTTGTCCACATGAAAACAGAGCTTTTTCTTGTCCAATTAGAAACAAAATCTCGTGGCGCAGTGGTTAAAGCAGCTGCCCCATGTAGAGGCTACAGTCCCCCTCTCTCTGCCTCCCCCTTTCCTGTCTATCTCTATTGTGTATCAAATACAAGGCAAAAAATCCAAAAAAATATAGTTAAAAAATAATAATAAATCCATATTCGTGTGGGCGGGCTCTTAAAATGCACCTCCACAAGTGTCTCGATGGATTCATAGTGATCGGCTCTCACATGCAACTGAACAGTTACTCATACAATAAAGTTAAGTTTGATCCATTTGAAATAGTAAAATATTTTCAGACTAATAATGAGACTGTGACAGAAGTTGTCAGGAAAGCAGGATGTCCTTCAGTGTGTCCAGGATGCATTTGCATTCACAATGCAGGAAAAAAAAGTGGCCCAGACCACCTCTGCATGTGGTCTGAGTGATTGGACCTCAAATGTGTCCTGAACGCATCTTGTGTGGGTTCAAACATCTGAACTCAGAGCTGGAAACTGATCAGATGAGTTGAGACAGTTGTTAATAGCAGGTCTGAGCAGGGTCTTTGATACAAAACAAACATTTCTCAAGTCTCAGGTTTGTACCCCCACCCCCCTCCTCTCTGAGATGTTGTTGTGTTGTGTGTGATGACGTGTTGGCAGCAGATTAAACACCTTCATCCAAACTCTGTACATGCACCGTCCTTTACTTTATAAACCGAGAGCCGTCGGTCGTCTCTCAGCTTCTCACCTGGAATCATCTTGATGGCGGTGTTCACCTCCTTCCAGTTCTGAGCTTGCTCGAACTTCCAGTCCAGGATGAAGTTGCTGTTGTCGGTGACCACGGGACCCTGAGACAGACACGCAACATCCGTCACAAGTTCACAAGACAGAAACCAGCACAAATATCATACAGTCTAGTCAATCATAATCTAAATTCATACAGATGTTTAACTAGACTTTCCACTTCACTCTGTCACAATCAGCACAGACGTTCATTTACCACAAGTAGGTGACAACAGCTTTTGTTTAAACATCATCCGCTTCTTCTTTTGTCATTATTAGGCGTTCATACTGTATGTGACTGTGAGGTAAGCGTAGATTAAATAACAGCCTGTGTGCAATCACAGAGGCTTCTGGGTAAACACACCAAGGGGCCCGTCCACTCTTTAGTACACACACTGTTTACAGGCCCAACAGTCAAAATGAACTGTAAATATATAAACAGCCGCAATAATAAACAGACACTCCGGTCTCCTGGTGGATGTGGTTCATTTAAAAAGCACCGAGTGGGAGGTGGATCATTAAAGCTCGACTCTACGGGCCGTTAATGAGGCAGGCAGCGCTACAGTGCGTGTGTAGGTGTGTGTTGCTGCCCTGTGTTTTCACAGCAAACTGTCCTGTTGGAGATCTTCTTCTCCTGAAGACAAACTCTACTCTTTAAACCGTGTGCACCCTCCAGCTCTAACAGATGTGTTTCCTTCCATTTACATAATGTATTTACTTGTGTGTGTGTGTGTGTCTTCAGTATTAGTGACACATCTGTGGTGACGGCCACACTGCAGGCATGTGGAGGTTTACCAGAGCTCAGTGGGACACGTGTGATTAATAAGGACAGAGTCTGTCACTCAAACACACACTGTACATGGCACCGAGCTCAGATGACTCCACGGTTTCACACACACAGCTAGAGGACAAGCTGAGGAGGGAAAGTCAACTTAATATAGTTTTAATCTAACAGTTCCTGTCTGATAATATTTTTAACTATGGACCCCAGGTCTTAAAGTCTTAAAAAATGAGTCTACTATTTACATTTCATGGTGTCAGATATGTAAAGTTATCTGCCCTGTTCACAGTGACTATGTTAAATACTAAACAGCCAAGAACAGGTGGGAATTCACAGTCGACCCTGGTGCATTCTGGGAAATCACTTTGCACCAGTGTGCAGGTTAAGTCTGATGTGTGTTGTCCTACCACCTGGTGCTGCATGAACGCTCAGCTGAGTCCACAACTAGAACAGACTCTTTGTTTATATCGACGTTTTCTAGTTTGCCTTCCTCCTTCCTGGCTGCGTATCCGTCTCCTCATCACCAGCCACACATGCACACATATATCTGCATTCGTAGTGCACGTGACACAACGAGAGGCCGGTGGTGAAAACTGGCTCTTCAGCATGCATAACAATAGTAAAACTCCACAGGCTAAACTCACAGCTGCTCCAGTTACATTTGGATTGATTCAGTCAATATTGTGGTTCACTGGTTCCTGCGATGACTCAACAGGTAAACGCTCATTCAGAGTCCGGCCCGAGGACACGGGCTGCGCTGCAGACCGGAGGCCTTGGAGAGTGAGTGCAGCTGAAACATCATGTAGAAATTAGGGGTGGCTGATCGATCCGATTTCCTGAATCAATTACGATTATTGAGGTCTAGATTGGATTACCAACCAATTTGCGATTATTAACGATTATTGATTCGACTTTTAATTATTGCTGATTCCATTTCACAGTATAGTAAACCACAATACACCACAAACAAACACAAAGACAAACTACTTATTGCACCATTAAAAACAGTCAGCTGCTGAACGACTTCTCTTTTATTGTGTTAGACCTTACTGCACCTTCAGTTTGTGTAGTGTAGATTAATTTACCAATTATTGTTTTTATTTTGTTTTTTAGATGTCTAGTCAAAAACGAATGTCCACCCTTGCAAATAAATTTCCACAGTCTGAGTTTTTCCTGCAGAACAAAGATGCAGCTTTGGAATTTAGGAATAAACTCATCATTTGTCAACATGAGTCCACGTCTCGGTCCTAAAGCTAAAGCTCACAGGACGTTATGGACGAAGAAACAATAATAGTGGAGGTAGAAACATTGTTTTGTATTTTTAACGGTTTTAAATTTGTATTTATCTATATGTATTTATCTTATTTAAATTTGCACTGACACTTTTCCACAAATGAAGTTCCGGTAAAATAAAGTTCTTTGAATTGAATTGAATGGAATTTTATGATACAACACATCATCACCACTAGTAAAACTGTGCTGTGTTGTGATGAAGATCCTGCATAAGAAAACAATACGCTGCTGCTCCGGTCCAGTCTGGGAAGGTGACCCAGACGTTTTAGTGTGGGTTTGAAAACAGACCTCAGGATAAGGAGATCTGACAGTCCTGCAGCCAAGCAACGACGTGACCCCGGGAGCAACACACACACAAAAAAAAGATAAGCTGTGAGTAATTGTGAAATTGCTGCTGTCACAAAGAGGGAGCCGCTCTGCAGACAGGAGAAGTGGTGAAGATAGAATCCGAGCCAATCCTCCACTTACCGCTTTACTGACAGCCATCCGTAACTTGGCCTCGCCTCCGAAGCGCTTGGCTATCGTCCTGGAGACGGGAACGTACGCCATGGGGATCACTTCAATAGGAACTCCCTTCTTCCACTGCTGGCCCAGCGCCTTGGAGTCTTTCCTGAGAGGAGACAGAACAGAATACATTACATCTGAACACAGACACACACAGATTAAAATCACAAATCTCTCACATTGTACAAGAACTTATTCTTTGGTTTTTCTGGAGATATTTCCCCCTGGATCGTCAACTTTTTTACTTCAAATGGGAAAGTTGGGCAAAAAATATCTTATTTAAAAAACAAAGGCAAAGTAGAAATGCAAAGTGTTGTGCTTTCTAATTGTAGCTGTGAGAAAGCCAGTTAACAGCGATCAATAAGTCACCTGGGTGACTCCAAAGTCCCGTGGCACAGTGGAGAAACTTTCAACACACTAATCACACGCAAAAACTTTTAATCCTTTGTTTTACCTTTTCAGCATTCACCTGAATCGTCTTAAATAACCTTTTTTTTATAGGTTTTGCTGATGCAAAAATGCAATTAAAGTCTCTAGTGTTGCACTCTCTCAACCAGCAAAAACATATGGATTTAACAAAAACTTCAATTACAAACCACTGAATAAATCTACTGTGTTGGCAAAAATGTCGCAGGCACGTGCTCCAGGTAAAAGCAGCAGACACAAACCTGTAGTCGGCGATGACGACAAAGTGTTTAGCACATCCTGCTACGATCTTCTCCTGGGTGAGGCAGCCGCTGTGAGACGGAGAGAGAAAAAGATGTTGAGACAGATGTCGGAGGAAACGCAGCTGCCGCTCTGCTTGTCAGCGCTGAACCCGACTCACCCTCCACCTTTGATCAACGTCAGGTCTGCGTCCACTTCGTCCGCTCCATCGATCGCCACGTCCAGCTGTGTGGCAGAGATGGAAAGAAACAAACTTCACACACGAGCAGGAAACAAAAACACACTTTTATGTTTAGAAATCACAAACAGTCGGCTCCATCGCTCATGGGTTTTAGTTGTTTTTTTTTGCAGTTGCAACCGGCATAATTTTCCACAACGCTCCAATTCAAGCTGACAAGATTTGGAGCTCCAACATATTGTGGCCCTTTCTCATTTCCACGCCTTTCAGATGCATTTGTAACAGGCTCGTCATACCTCTGGGTGCCTGTCCAGATCCGACAGCGTGAGGCCGTGCTGCAGAATCAGCTGACGAGCCTGTGGGAGGGAGAGCGCAGAGCGACGGGTGAAAATGCAGCAGGACTGACACAGAGAGCAAAAGCTACAGTTCACTGTGATTAGTTATAATGATAAACTTTGAAAAAATAGATGTTATTAATGTCTGAAATGTTTCGTTTGCAAGTCACTCGACATTTTTAACAAGCCGAAAGAGATGACGTGATGCAATTTAAAGCCACAATGTTACAAGCAGTTGCAAAATACTTGGTTCACATGTTAACAATGGCTCATGTTGTTCTGACCTGGAAGGAGGTCGGCACACACACGATGTTGAGCTTCTCCTGACGAACTCTCTCCGCTGCAATGAAACACAAACACAGTGCAATCATGAGTAGAGTTACACTTTGCATTGATGATAAAAGTCCAAACGCTGCTGCTGCATCTGCTTCATGTATCTAGAAGTTCAGTTATGCAGTAAAAGAAAAATAATGTGCACAATGTGTGATGCACACACCTGTTGCTACCTGTTATGTTTTGTATGATAATAGCTTTTATGTGTATCTGTAGATAAGATGCACAAGTCACTCTTTGCATTGCACTCATTGCACACTTTCTGTACCTACAAACTATACATTTATTTGTATTCATGCCCACCCACACTGTGTAATATTTCACAACAACTGAACAAGCGAACCTCTCTGCTACTGTTACAAGTGAATTTCCCATAAGTGGGATCAATAAAGGTCTTATGTCTCACAGCACTGTGTGACCTCTGTGTGTGAAAAGTGAAATAAAAGTTCCATTTTATTCAGTTACTACACCTTCAACTCAGCATCAACCATATGCTTTGTGTGCAACAAACATTTCAACAACAACACAACAAAATTGATTTGGAGCTGGATTCTGCTTACTGTGCACAAACAAAACAAAAAACGTGAGCGCTTTCTGTGTAAACGTCGTATATCTGAGTTCCAGCACCAGATGTTCAGCAGCTTTACTCACCTAATCTGTCCACAGCATAGACGATGGTCGACCCGCTGCCCACTCCAACCACCTGGTTATTCTACAAGACACACAAAAGATTCAACTATACATTTATCCATCCACACCAGCTGCTGAGACGACCGAGTAGAAACCTGCCACGAGCTGATGAGTGGGTTAAATGGTGCATGCAAATGACACTTTTATACATATTTTTTTTTCTACTTATTCATTAAATCTTTCAGATAGATAGATAGACACATTGAGTACAGATTAAATTAAGTCACATCAAATAACATCTAATATAACTTAAACACAACAGCAAATACCTCATAAATTCAATTAAAAAGACTCAATATTTTCTTACTAACTACATTATGGTGTTTTACAGCCTCCATTTGACATTTTTTAAATGCTCTCACTGTTTATAAATGTTTAAAATGTCATTTACCAGCTATTGGACATATATTTATTTATTATATTGCATTACATTTACTGAGACACAGTTTCAAAACAATAGTAACTGCTTTCAAGAGTCATTTTATTTATCAACAAATTGGAGAATAGCCTATAATCAAATCTTCCCTGACATGCACTGAGCTGTCAGGATGAGCCAGGATGACTCTCTAATTTTAGCACATGGAAGATCCAAATAAACTAATGCTAGCAGTTACATACGGTTTTAATATATTTAGTCGTTAATACGGAACTAAGTTAGCCCACTATCCCGGGACAAGCCTGCATAAAACTGGGCTAATTCCCTCCGTAACTACCTGTAAGTTAGATAACGGTGACAATAATTAACGAGCTCGGGCCAGGCCAACAAGCGTGCGTATGTTTGGACTTTAGCTAACTTCGCTAGCTGCGGCAGCTACAGAGCAGAGAACAAAGTGCCGCGTTTCCACCACAGACCCGCTGGTAAATGTGAGCTATCCGCCTGTGGCTGCATGTGAAGCCGGCTGGGCTGACTGACTGACTGAGTCTCACCTGGACGTGGTTGTCCACGGCGGCGCAAGCGGCCAGTTTCTTCGCCTCCTCTGCCATGACGTTAGCGACACAGAGCAGACGCACGTGTTGTGTGAAGCTGCGGAGCCTCCAGCACGCTGAAGAAGAAGACAGAAGTGATCCAGCTGCGATGTTACCGAGGCAGACCCACCCCTGTCGATTCAGGCGCATGGCCCGGCCAGTCCCCGGGTCTCCCACTCAGCAGGCACGCCGATTTTTCCCAGTGGCCAGTCGCGGTATTGCAACAAAAAATCCCCATGCGGCCCAAAAAGCTTTTTTCCCATAGACCGCAATAGTAAAAGAGAAGCCTCTAAAACTGTTCACAGGACACCTCCAGCTGTAACCTCCGCTAATTACTAATCTTTGTATTCTATATTTTTAAGTCATGGACTTTATATCCGCCAAAAATGTTTTCTAACGGCCAGAAAAGCCAAAGAAAAGTCTCTTTCTGGGCGTGACGTCACGGCTGTGTCCGTGCACTCCCAAAGCGCGGTCGTGTGAGTCTCGGGACCGAGGATGGCTGAAACTAATGAGACGCTGTCCGGCGGAAAAATCACTCAGGAAAGTGGAAAACACGACTCAAAGGTGAGTTTTTGTTTGGTCACATCGAGTTAGTTTAACTTTATGATAGTTCATGTCTGTTATTAGTCTCTTGTCAGCTTTTGTTTTTAAACCGTTTAATTGACCCCCGTATTGACTGGATTTACTTGAAACCGGACTGTTTTACATTACTGCTCTTGTAAAACTCATATTTTTCAGTAGTTTTAGCTTGATAAATCATTTATGCTGTATGTGTGTCTGTGTGTTAACAGTGTCTCATCGCGGCTGATATTCAACACCTGTTGCTCCGTTCACAACGTCCACGTTAATTTATTTTACGGTTTAATTAATGCTATGCTGGTAAAATGTAAACGGAGACTTCTCCAGACTCCTCCATGGTCGGTGTGTGTCGTGTGGCCTGATGGTGCAGCTGCTCCCCGGCTGTCTTCCACCGGGACCGGGAGGAAGAACCGTCCTGGACGACGTCCTCCTCCTCCTCCTCATCTCATCAGTGTGTGTTCAGTGTCAGCATATGCTAAATTATCACTTAAACTCATAATCATATTATTAAATTGTTTGGAAAAAAACAAACAAACATGCTTGTGACTTCTTTCTTCTTCTCCCAACTAAATCCAACATCTACAACCGGTCTGGGGCATTATAATACTGTAACAGTGGACACTGACATTCTGCGTGTTGTGGACATAATGTAATGCTAAGAGTTTATCCACCTCAAGGCTTGATGAAACTATAAACACAACCAGTAAGACATTTTCAAAAGAGCTCTTATTTTAATCAGTGTGGCTGATAAAAACAAACCATGTAATGTGTGATTTTATGATAACATCAACTTCTATTATATTGAAGACTTAATATAAAAAGGTAAGAAGCCATGATAACATTATCTGAGCTGTTCTGGGGTCATCTGTCATATTTAACACTCAGTTCTCATTAAAACGCACAAAATACAGTTAATTATGATTTATTTTCCATTGTGATTCAAGCTTTACAGGTTCGGACTAACTCGTTTTCAGTGTAACATCGTATATTAATTAACTGTCAAAACAACTTAACGATCGTAGTGAACCTACGATCGGCCGTCAAACCTTTTAAATCATTATCTTTGTTTTAAAGTCCTTGTGAGTCCTGTAAAAGTCTCATTCCTTATCCACAAGTAACCGTGGCTGTATTCAAGTAACACATACATGAACGCGCGCCGCCAAAACTAGAACGGCGGTTGCTCGTTCTCATTGCCCCGGGGCATGACGGGAGTGACTCAACTGCGCATGCTCTATGGGCCAGATAACGCGGAAGTAAACCCGGAAGCCAGGAACTTTTTTGGCGTATGCGCCAGGCGAGCAACTTCCATTGAAATGAACGGCGGCCATTTTCCGGTCCGGTATCCAGTTAATATTATACATCCATGGGCCCGGCCCACACATACAACACACAACACAGAGACAGACAGCGCGCGCGGCAGAGGCAGCACCAGACTTCCCCCAAACACACTGGAGCAGTCAGCCGACCTGCGGCCACATGACTTGGAGATCTGCGCTGCTCTGCGCACGCGTGTTCAAGCGCAGCAGCGACACCACACGGAGTAGAAACATCTGCCTGTATTAACATCTGCATAATAATAGAATAACAGAGTAGAGCTGCCAGACTTGTTTTACACTGCCCCATGAGAACAAACACAAAGTATGAATTGTAGGAAAGTCTGTTTATTCCATAATCAAATTATCAGATGTAGTCAAATTCATAGTCATTACACTAGATCAGCAGATGATGGTCAAATAACATTACCATGCCCAAAAGGCTTTGAAAAGGACAGTTTTCTTGCCTCCTCCATATACCCTACAAGCAAGTCCTCATTCAAACACCATCTAAGAATGCACTATTGAACAGCTGAGCAATAATCCAGTCTGGCAAGTATTAGGCTATAGCTTATCCCTGTTTCATGCATGTCTGTTTTGTTCCTGTTAAATGAATGACTGGTATTAAGACTACCAACTTGTTGAAATGCAATCAAATGTAAGGCGTAACATGTAGGATTTCACAGCACCAATGTGCAGTTGTGATACTCACATGCAGATGTTTTTTTAAAGGTAGGCTAATTGAACACATTTTGTAATAATATCTGCACGTGGATACATGTTTTTATTGTTCCGATGCGTAGGCCCGTATGGTGTGTATTTGTCTAATACTGTACATAGTGTGCTCTTTTCTTTGTCTATCTATTGTGCACTTGCAAAAAAGTTTCTACTCATTATAATCAGGATCACGTTTGTCCTGAAGATGGAGCCAGAGGAAAAGTTTTAATTCTCAGTGGTTCATCCTCTGGGGTACAGGAATGTGCTCAGGAGATTTCTTGTGAGCAATGAAATGAGAAAAAAGAGTTTAATTTCATGAGAAGCAGAAAGCTTCTTTGAATATTTAATGACAATATGGAGAAGCAGATTGGTGCAGTTTGGGGATATACTTCAACTAATACAATAATAAATGTAGGCCTAACCAATGAGACCCATTTATAGAAACATTTGCCATCAGTAGACTCAGAGTTGCTTGAAAGTTTGTGAACCCTCCAAACATGGTGCCTGTGATTGTGTTAAAATAATTCAACTAGGACTCATCTGTCCAGAGAATGGACTTCCAGGTGGCCTCAGGTTCGTCCAACTGAGGCAAAGTTTAAACGGCTGACTTTGTTCTTTCTTGAGAGCAGAGGCTTCTTTCTAGAAACTCTCCCACCCCTCCCTACCTGATGAAACCTTTGATGTCTCATTTGATTGGTCTGCTTACTGGTAATTGATTGCTTGAGCACCCAGATGTGTTCCACCTGAGTCTATTTTACCTACTTGACTTTACCAATGCAGCTGGGGTTCACACTTACTTTTGCAAATACTCTGATCCCATGTCTCACGTAGTCTGCTCACACAGTTCCCTCAAAACAAGGACATGAAATTGATAAACACAAACCTAACATTTTATACTTCATAAAATAAGAGATCATGATGAAAATCCATCTGCAGTTTAAACAGATAATGGAGGACATAGGTAAATAATAATATTAGCTCCTGGCAAATACTTTATAAAGCCTATTTATTTTACTGATTACAACAACATTATAGTGTTTTATAGCTGGTTATAATGTGAAGTATTGCAACCTAATGTAAAATGTCACCAAAATACAATAAAAAGCTACAATTTAGATTTAAACCATGACCTAGAGATGATGAAAACCAGAGCTGACAGACGCTTCCAGCTGTCAGTGTGTCACTAAAAGCTGCAAACATCTTCATTGGTGTCAACAAAAGGCTTTGAGGTTTGACACCAGGTGGTTTGGTTGGTTCCTCAGATGGGCTGTGGCTGTGTGCGCCTTTTGTGACACTTTAAATCCATGCAAACATTAACATTGTGTGACAGTGTTGAAAACTAATCACAATAAACACAAGAAAGCATGAATATTTACATCACTACTACTTTTTATTTGGCAAACAGCTTGAGATAGTCTCTCTTTTTCAGTGTACAGTATATATATATACTATAGTAAACCAACACATTTTGTTTGATAACCATTTTTTTCTCATTTTTACATATTACAGCTTACAAATATAGCTGATCTTTTTGACAAAATTACAGATTCTGTTTGACACCTAAATTAGTATGCTATATAAAAATCCACACATCTTACATTCATGATTAGAAAAAGTATAGGCTATATGAAAATCAGGAAAAGAAAAAGAAAAGAAAAAAACAAAAACAAAACACCACAGTACGCAATTTCAAACAAATCCAATTAGGAAGAGGAAGAGGAGGAGGAGGAGGAGGAGGAGGGGGAGGAGGAAGAGGAGGAGGAGGGAGTCAAGGTTTCACAAAGTAGTTATGTCTTTCACTCTGAATCCAATGTTAAGTCCTCTGAGAGAAGTTTGCTGCTATTCCAAAAATCATCGGTACAGAGAAGATATCAAGGAACAACAACAATACCGTCACATACGAAGAATGGTTTAATCTCTGTACTCAGTCCAAAGTTAGAAACTAATACCTTTGCCATGGATTATAATGGAATAGTTGATAAAAACTAAACTTTGCATTGCAAACTGTACATATTACTTCATAACTCACAATCTCTCTCTTCTTCTTCTCTCACCAGTGCTGTCTTAAGGCTTAGTCCAAGGATTATGCAAATGCTTCCCGAGCTTTCCTTTCATGCCTTTTCTATCTCGGCATGAGACATCTGCTTAAATTGGACATCTTTCTCACATCTGTAAGACAAAGCTGAACAGAACTGCATGAGGGAGCTGCCATTTGGATATTGGGAAAGCAACTAAACCGTAATAAATTTCCGGCACTGTGAATGCCCGGCTTGACAGGCAAACTTTTTTTTTTTTTTTTGCTCTTTTTTTTCTGGATCTCCTTGTGTGTGTGTGTGCAATAACTGAATCAGCACAGAGCAGTTTTTGTACCATGAGGATGGACTGAAAAGTTGCTGTTTTGAAAAAACACAGCTGGCCTGTCGTTGCTTTTGCTGATGGGTCGGCCTTTCGCTGGGAAACCCGAATGTCACCAGTGAAGATCTGTTTTTATACACAGTATTGCTGAATATTGAGCGTTGCATTCGGTTTATTGAGAAGTTACTGTTTGACTTGCTACTTGTTTTTTTTGTTTTTTCTGTTTTCTTGTGTAGGTTACATGTCCATTGGCATCACATTGTATCAAAAACCCAGATAAGACATGCTTTTAAGCAAACCAGTGCTTAGAAATGTTCTTTTTTTTCTCTTTTTGTACTGTAGATAACAAGATAACCTTTTTCCAGACGTCTGGATTATTACATGACAACGTTTGCAAGCATTGATCTAATCATAACATCTAAATAGAAAACAAGACCGGATTATTCTAAAACTCATCTTTGAACACTTGTTCACGAAAAAAAAAAAAAAGGGATGCATTTTTTGTTGACTCCAAAAGCCCACCAATGTTTTTTTTTTGTTTTTATTCCATCCTGTCTTCTGACCTCACCAGACTCTCCTCTTTACTAGCAATGCACCAGAACTGTGTTGGACTTTGATATGGAGCTGGAAGGGACTTTGATATGTAAACACTGCGGCAAAGTCAAGATGTTGAGACGTGACACTAAAAATACTAGGAACTATGGGATGTAAAGGAGCAAACAGAGAATTACAGATCACTTTCCATCAAAGGGGGAGGACGGGGAAAACACACAAAATTATCATTTTGAACTCAAAATCCTGATAAATAAATATTCTATCTCAATTTAACCTAAAATTATACTTTTCTTCTTTTGTATATTGCTATAATATACTCTAATATATTCATAATTTGATAAAGATTTCACTATATGTTTTGGTTTGTGCTGTCGTTCTAAATAATTACATTTAATATAATACCTGTGGAATGTTTCTTCTGTTTAGTCGAGCACTTAAATTCCACCTTAAAAACGAGGTTTTCTAAAGAGCTGGCAGGAAGCTGGATGAAAGACAAATTGGAAATGTGCCCGTGACACACAATCGCGCTCACACTCTCACGCTCACACTTACACACGCACCTTTTTTTTTTTTTCTCCCTGTCCTTAATGAACACTGACATTTATTGGAATGACTTCGAAAAACTAAATATGTCCGGGCACAAGCGTCCTTGATAGAAAAAGGGGGGGAGTCACAGCTAAAAGGTGCAGGAATGTAAAGGTGTCAACACTGCACTGATGACAGAAATACAAAAAAAAAAGGTCCAGACTTGACTTTACAGTGGCCTAAATGCAGTGTTCATACCAGCTATAATTCACGAATGGAAAAGTATTTAAGTACTTATCAACACGGTGTAAGTATGTAAAGTTCACTCACATGACAGTGTACAAACACAGTGTGAGGGCAAAGTGTCAAAAAAAAAAGAAAGAGAAAGAAGAAAAGATACTTACATTGTGCCATTACACCTGTCTAAGTGCTATATAATGTACACTGGCAGATTTCTGGTCACTTACACAGTATTAGTAAGTACTTTAAGCACTTACCCACAGGTTCAAACACAGATGCACACACTGCAGTGAGGGGATTGTAAAGTGTTATCATACGAAGCAAAGACGTGAGAGGAGAACATGGAGGTATATGGCACTGAACGATCTGACAGGGTCGAACGGAGGTGAAACAGGGAGTTCTGGACAGTCCTGTTTTTATTTACTCCTGTTTTTTTTTTTTTTCAGCAGAACTTTTTCCCCCAGAGAGATGCTGTCTGTCTGTCTGTCTGTCCACGTTTTGGAGAAAAAAAATATTTCCCACAGCTCTCATCTCTCTTCCTCACATGACTTCCCCACATTTCCAGTGCTTCACCTGTAAGAATGTTCTTATCAGATACAAAAAATCAAAACAGTCGGTATTTCTCCTTTTTGCTTCCGTACAGTTTTGCATTGAAAAATATGTTTGTTTGTTTTTTTTAAATCCTCATATTTCTTTTTATTTATTCATTTTTTTTATATTCCAGACGTCTTTGTGGTTCCCGAGCTCGTCTCCATCTGTAGCTACATGTGTTGGGCGTCCATTATGTCCAAGTATTTGGCCTCAATGATATGAGGAAGCACGTTGTTCCTAAACAAAGAGGAGACAGAATTGGTGTCAACTGTTACTCGTTAGGCCGAGAATGAGAAAGAAAACACGAGGAAGAAAAAACCGGGCTAACAACTATCAAAATGTCAGATCTTATCAAAAGAGATGGATCACTTCCTTCTCAGTAGCAACAGCCACCAGGAGAGATATCAACAGTACAGTGGAGCTGGTTATTCTGCAGGAATGTGAGTGGGTGGGAAAACGCTGCATATACAGTTTATCAGGTAGACCTCGGTCCAATACAACAGACCAGCAGTAAAGTCTCCTTACATGAAGGTTATAATGGAAAAAGTGGTTAGAACAGGAGAAACACCTCTTAGAAACGGCATCAGTCCAACATTGTGAGTTTCTGTAAACCACACTTTAACAAAACGGATCAACTTTATATGAGGAAAGAGTCACAAATGTGTGAAATATATGGAAAATCCTGCTGCTTCAAGGTCTCATATTATACAATAGCAGATGGTTCTAATAAACCTGCATACAGTATAAAGGTAGATGTTTGTGTTAAAGCTCCATACAGTATAAAAGTAGATGTTTGTGTTAAAGCTCCATACAGTATAAAGGTAGATGTTTGTGTTAAAGCTCCATACAGTATAAAGGTAGATGTTTGTGTTAAAGCTCCATACAGTATAAAGGTAAATGTTTGTGTTAAAGCTCCATACAGTATAAAGGTAGATGTCCATGTGTAGTGTGATTATAAAGCAGCTCTAGGTTCTATATTAATACTGTGAAAGTATCAAAGCCTCAGTCCACAGAGAAATGCACACAGCCTGTATTCAGAAACTGAGCCTTAAAACCAGCCGTCAGGACTTCCTGTCACTTTGTGATGTCACAACAAAGCAGTCACAAAACCCCACCCACCAAGAAACTACTATCCGATCTTGGAGGATATGGTTTCTCTGAGTGTTTTATTCTGAAATCTGCTCTAAAACAGTCAGCAAATCAGAGGAGAGCCTCAGAGCCTCCTCTCTTCTGATTGGCTGACACCAACCTGCCGTTGCAGAGAGAAGCTGAGAGAGGAGACGGAAAACTACACTGAGATGGCTTTAGTTATTAAACCCACAAATATATCTGTAAAATACGGGACCTTTAAATTTTGAAAAGTGTTTTTTAAAATAAAGTTTACTCTAAGTTTCACACTTTTCCACCAGCAGACCTGCATTATTTATTAAAGACATCCCGATGCACTGAGAGTCAAGCAGAGCGCTGTGAATTATTCTGTGAATTTGCAAATATCATATATAATGCACTACGCCCATCTGCTGTTAGCACTGCAGCCACTGTTTTCACACATTAGTGAGACGTAGCAGATGAACTGCAGCACAAAACGCTTGTATCTCGGCTCCAGCGCCAGATGTTTCCAGCTGAAAAACATTTAACCTTGTTACAGAATTTAAAAATGTAATTAAGAGAAATTGAATTATCTACTTTATGACGCTTTGCGCAGAGATATGCGGCTCTGCAAACAACAGGCACATGCAGCTAAAACATGTTTTCATCCACAGGCAGATTCAGGTCAGACGCTGCACTTGTTACTCTGTGAGCTGCTGAAAGTCATCGGGGTTTAAAGCACTTGAGAGAAAAAATCATTAACCAGGACAAAATGGCTACGGTGGTACCTGATTGGGATTAGCAGGATCATGAGCAGAGGGAAGATCATCTTCATGTACGGTATCGGGTACATGCCAAACGTACACAGCACCAACAGCTGCATCATCTGCAGGAAGGTGAAGTAGTGGATCTTCCTCTGGGGCACTTTGCGGATGTAGTGGGTGGGCGGGTAAGACGTCTGCAGGAGGTGAGAGGATCAGGACAGATTAAAAACACAATCTCCCCCGAGGCCCCGTCCCTGGCTGTCCTCAGGTCTCCTGCAGTCTTAGAGAAATGACTCAGGGAAGTGGACGGCCCACACACACACACACACACACACACACACACACACACACACACACACACACACACACACACACACACACACACACACACACACACACACACCTCTGAGAAGTGCGTTCTTGAGTTTCACATCATAAATAACGTTTCTCTGTCAGCGGATACTTTCTTATAAGTACAATAAGCGTTTTTTTTATTTATAGCAGGAGGTGTCAGAGCGCCAGGTGTGGTTCAGGACAGAGGCTGCTCGTCTTATTTTAAACCTGCTCTCACTGAGACTATTATGTAAAAATGCACATTTCCACACAAACAAACTCATCTCTCACAACCGGTCCCAACTGATCTGGTGTCTGGTGTTTTTAGGTCTTTTAAACAGCAGGTTGTCTTTTAGCAACGACCGAAGCCTGCTGTCGTTTTCTAAACATGACTCATCAGGAAAATACAAAAACCTAAACTTCATGTGCCACAAGCAGCTGAAGTGTTGGTGATAATTGGTGATTAAAACTGAAATAACACGGTGAAAAAAATGACACCTAGTTTGATATTTGTTCAGTATTTCTCTGTCCCCCTCTTGTTGTTGCGTCTTGCCGCCATGTGGAGGCGCTAATGTGTGACGTTACCAAGTACAGTTTGGAGGAAAATGGCAAAGTGTTGCTTCAGTGAGACAGTGTGAAGGTTAAACCGGACGCACGGAGACAAAAACAAAAAAGAAATCCTCATAGTTTCATAGTGTTTGTGTGATTCTATGTTTTATGAAGTGAAGATGAGCATCAGGGAGCGTCTTCATACGGCTGATAGTGAAACCACACACTGGAATAAAACTGTTAACGGGGCTGATCTGTCTTATTTCACCAAGCCCTGCCCACTCTGTATTCTGAGTGGATTAAAACAAACACAAAAAAAAAAATTATATTTGCAAATATTGACTCAGTTTGACTCAGGTTCTGCTCCTCCGGCGCCGGGCACCCAGTCAACTGTTTGATCTGCAGAGCCCTGCAGCATATGGTCACACACTCATCATCTCACACCTCACACACACACACACACACAAGCACAAGCACACTTCCTCACCTGCTCCTTGAGGAGGAGAGCCATGCGGTCGCACATCTGGTTTCCGTCGATGGAGGTGAGTGCGATGTAGAGGAAGAGGCCGTACAGGACGGGTTTGGGGATCCACTGCAGCGGGACGGGCAGCAGCAGCACCGACACGCCGATGAAGATGTTGGCAGCCAGAGACGTCAGCCGGGTCTCCTTCACCTGGACAATACTGACGAGGCCACACGACGCGTACAGACACACGCAACAACGACAACGACAACAAAAACAACAACACAACAATGATTGGCAACTGGAAACCACACAATTGTTTTATTTATACAATGCTTATTTTTCTGGCGTTTTCTTATCAGTGTTTTTGCAGGTTTTCATTGAAACAAACTCAGGTCACGTCCTGGTTTTAGCCGCAGTAAGTTTCTCATTTAAACATATGACAGAGGAAACAACTTTTTTCAATTTAAATTTTTCAATTCAAATGGGGGTCGCCTGAAATGTCTAAATGGTAAAAAAAAAAAAAAAAAAGACTGATAAAAATATCCTTTTAACTAATTGTTATTCTATTCAAATGTATGATTAAAAACACCACATACAATCTCAGACAACTGTATTCTATACTTTCACTTTCTCGACAATAAATCAAGTTTAAAATAAAATGCAGCATATAAAAATATCCGAGCTGACGGCCGCAATCAAAAATGTCAAAACCACTGTTTTATACACTTTGTATTATTAACCACTGTAACTGTGTAGATGTAACCAGGTCAGGTGTGGTTACAGTTGCAACTCTTTGCTGCACTGAATACACTCTAATGTTTGTTATTTCTTTTTTTTCTCTCCAGGCTAATAAAAAAAATATAAAATTCAACAAATCTTCGAGGTGAAAAAACAACAAGCACAAACTGTGATTTCAGAGTCAGACTGTGTTGGTCCAGCTCTTTAACTCTGTCCCTGCCTATACTTCTTTTGTCTGTCTGGCGTCTCATTCAGTTCAGTCTGTTGCTTTATTTTGCTGAACATGCTATAAATAAATGTTCGCACTTCATTAAGGCGGCAGAGGCGTGAGATAAAAAGGGAATCGCTGCTTTAAATAAGCACTTCTGCTAATTTTCCACAGACAATCAAATTTGCAAATTTGGAATATTAATTTCTTGACACTTCTGAAAAGCTCGGGTTTCATATCCTTCTAATTAGAGCTCTTGTTCTTATAGGAGATTGTCTCCCATGACCCATTTAGCACACTTGACTACTTAAGGAATCCTGAGTATACGCTAACTATAATTTTGCTCATATCTGAGCGGCCGGAGAGATGAACTTAATCCTCTAATCTCTTAAAAACTCCCTCACCTCTTCCACCCGCCGAGAAAATGCTTAGTTCCATAGTAATCATGCAATCAGAGAGGAGCAGGATACAGTAGCCCTGCGACACTAAATTACAGTCACCGCACGCTCCGAAGGCGACCTTTAATTGGGTGCGTCTGATTAACGCCGGCGGCGCGAGGGGGGCGGGTTAACTCACGTCTCGTAGAGGTGCCCCCCCTCCACGCGCTGCTCCACGAAAGCCAGCTGGCGCACATGGAGGGTGGAGTGGGGGAAGGCGGCGTGCATCCAGGGCAACCCCAGCACCGACATCAGTATGTTAATGAGCCCAGAGAGCATCAGGTCCCAGTGATACGCCGTGCCCTTCAGCAACCTGAGGAGCAGAAGAAGTGTTACACACAGTCAACAACATCACACCGCCGCACAACAGCCCACATAACAGCACACACACACACACGCAACACGAGGCACAGAAGGAAGAAATTTGCATATGGTAATATTTCGAAGTGAGCAGACGTGACACTTGTCAACCCACACACACACACACACACACACCACACACACACACACACACACAGATACAAAGGGCATCATCGTCCTAAGGTTAGCGCTGCCCTTCAACATAACCTGAATAAAAACACCCTGATAACTCACTAATTCTCACTCAGCACACATACAATAAGGCAAATGATGATGCACATGTCGTATGTTCTCTTGTGTTTCTATACAAATAGAAGCATTAAAGGGACATTGCGTAGGAATTCCTCCCATCTAGCGTTGCGGTTATAGATCGCAAGCAACTCAGTCGTATTTTTCATGCTGCATTCACGTGAAATTGGGCAGACGGACGACAGCCGCTGCAGGTAACGGCATAAACAAGCCTCTATGTAAACAAGTGGTGGCAAAATAATACACCTGACAATATGTTGTCATGGCGATGTTTAATGTTTACCCGACCCACGTTTTACCGGCTTTCTCTCGACTTCTGTGACTAAAAATTATATCTGGTTTGTTACCGACGGCCGTCTGTCCGACTGCACCTGAATGCAGCATCAGTATATATGAATGAAAAACATACTTTTGAACGAAATAGTCGATTTTCTTGAGTAGATAACAGGAGAGGTTACACAATGTCCCTTTAATGAGGATGATGTCATCGGTGATGACGTCATAGAGCGAACGAGACGCTACTGTATCCTCACATAGGAATGAGACTGAGACCTTCGTGACGCCACAGAGTGTTTTTTCTCTCTGCTCGTGTTAGTTAAAGATCACGACTGAGCGTCTTCTCTTTGCTCTGAGGGATGGAGTGTGATTGAGTGTGTGTGTGTGTGTGTGTGTGTGTGTCTTTGGGGAAGCTTCACACTAAAACTGTGAACAGGTTGTGTGACAGTAGGCGAGTGTCTGCAGCATTTGTTGTGCAAAAGTCACACAGACTCCATCACTACCCCGACCATGCACATGTCGCTGCTCTGCCCTTGACACTGATAAAACGACATTGTTGTAAATCGCTGATAAATAAATATCTATATCATTGATAAACACAGATTTATTTCCCCCCTCGAGCAGGAAGAACACGTCGTTTCCAGGTCAAAAGTTTGTGGAGTCTAAATATCTCTCTGCAGGATGACGACAGACATTCTAAATAAATAAATAACACACGGGAAAACAAAGAAGAAAGGGAGCGTGATGTGAGGAATGTGAGAGCGACGTGTGCAGGTCGACAAACTGCCAAATGGTTCAATAAACATCTTATTTTCAGACTAAGGAAAAGAGAAAAGAAAAACAAGATGTCACGCAAATAAAAGAGCGCCGCAGATGAAAGAAGCAGAGAGAGAGAGAGAGAGAAGTGGGGACGGAAATAGGGACGGAAATAGACGCAAAATTTTTCTGCTTCTGTCCAACTTGAGAGAAGAAGTGATGGTCAAATAGGCGTCTTTGTGCAGAATAAACACAATCACAGCAGTAAACTTTATGAAAATGTGTCGCACAGATCAATACTCTTGGAAAGCGCTCGCTTTTTTTTTCTTCTTTTTTTTTCACGCTATAGCAGCCACTGTTTTGCCTAAAGCTGAATTCATCCTTGTTCGGAACAGACATTTAGATCCAATTAATTTCTCCCCAACAAATGTACAAGATAAAGGCTGAAACTCCATCATTATAGATTTTGACTGTGGGGCTGGTTGATGGTGCGTCTGTGGGGCATGGATTAGCTCTAAATTGGTCTGTTCAGTGTTAAAATGTAGGGGAAGTGTAAAGAAAAAAAAAAAAAAAGGAAAAAAAGGAAAAAGAAGTAAAAGCCGAGTGCTGTGATTCGGCTCCGAGGCGTCTTCAGCGCTCCCCCAGACTGTGACGATTTGACTCAGATGTCAAGTTTCTGGCTCAGTTCATCTGCTCTCACTAACAAACCGGCAAATATCTGGTTACAGCAGAACCTGGAGTCGGGTCAGTGGATCCCTCCCTCCCTCCCTCCCCGCCTCCCTCATCGCTAAACGCTCCGCTCTGCACAGACACTTGAGAGAGACGACGACGACTGAAGTGAATCACCTGTTCTCTGGCGCGTTGGTCAAAGAGACGACGATGTTCTGGTCGATGAAGATGAGCAGGGCCAGAAGGAAGCCCAGGCCCATGGCGCTGACCACGTTCATGGCCGACAGCTTCTCGAACGGAGCCACGTTGAAGATGGGCCGGTCGTGGACTTTAAACACTGGAACTGTTCAGAGGAGGAGAAGAAGAGGAAACAGTGACCATGAGTTTAAAGGACAATTCCGGGCAAATTCAACTTGGGGCTGTATTTTCCTAACACGGCAGCCATGAATGGGAGCGGATACAAGTTTCGCTGCTGTTTACATCCCTCAAAACCGCAATGTTTTCCACAGACAGCGTCAGATGGCTATTCAAACATGCACCGAGAAGTTGTTTTTACAAGTCAAGAGTTGATATTCCTGTGTTTATGACACAAACGGTAGCTCCGACTGCACGTGAACACACCGAGCGTCAACTTAGGCATCACGCGAGACACCGGGAGACTCGGTATTAGATCTAGTTTTACAAACATGTCGGTTTGCTTAAGGAAAAAACTTCTCGGTGCATGTTTGAGTCGCCAAAAAAATTGCAGCTTTGAGGGATGTAAACAGCCTAAGCAGCTAAACTAGCATCCGCTCCCATTCATCGCTGCTGTGGCGATGCAGGGACAGACACAACTACCGCAAAACAGGAGCAATTAAACTGAAAATCTTCTTTTAGATCTAATATGATAGAAAAATACAGCCCGGAATTGTCCTTTAACGGCATATCAAGATTTTAGAGATGCTGTATCTTACATAACTTTAGCTTCCAGCTAATCCCCTGCATCACTGTGCTGTCAGTCAGTCAGTTCTCTGTGCGGATGTCTCATGTTTTTGTGGGAAAAGAAATCCACCGGAATAAATTTTCTGTAAAGACTTATCCGTCCAAATTTGACCAGCGCTTCTTCCAAACGCAACAGATTTCATCTTCACAAACACCACTGTCCCTCAAAGTGCTGCAATGACTCATGTTTCCGCAGCAGTAGCAGCAATCATTTCACCAGAGGGCCTGGAATTTTTTTTCCTTTTTTTTCCTTCTTTCGAGATGCCTGATATCTCATTTAGGGCTGTATCCCCTCCACCGCAGTTGAATTAAGTGCAGTTGGTTAAATTTAGGAAGAAGTGACAATACCATAATGGGTCTATTATCTTATGACTTATTGTCTCAGGAGGTAAAGAAACAGAAAATTGGCCGGGCACTTAAATTTAAATTCACTCGAGGGTTTGGCGCTCGCCTGTGTGTGTGTGCGTGTGTGTCTGTGTCGACCCCTGGAGAACAGCTGCTGCCTTGGCAACAATGAATGGGCGACTCGAAATGATGCTAAACAATAGAGGATAAAAAACTGAAAATGTCCAATGTGTTTTGGCCTGTGCCTTGATTAAGGAACATAAAAAGACAATAAAGGCACCAAATGAGGGAGGCCTCACAGTTAGGGCGCCGCTCCTGGAGGTAAACAGGCCATAAGTTTGAGGTTACAAACGACCTCCGTGTTCAAACCCAGAGAACCAAAGAGACGACAACAAATCCCAATTATAAAAGTCCCCATAAACATGAATAGATGACAGGAAACTCCTCCGAGTTCAAACACCAACACAAAAGCTGTGAAGAGAAAACACGCTGTATACGTCTGTGCATGTTGGGATGTGGGAGGGGTTATTTTGGGCTCCCGTTGTTTTGTTGGGTTTTTCTCCACAGACCAGGAGGAAACACTGAATGAATCACTAACGCAGAAGATGAGCAACAATTAGAAATATCTGAGAGAGAGAAGTCAACTACAACTCCCACTGTGCATTTCAATAATGGAAAACATCCAATCACTGAGCTTCATGTTTTGTCTGGTATTATAATTATAAACCTCCTGATACATACGTCTTACGGTATTGAATCACTCTGCTTGGTGAAACTGTGATTTCATTTAGACAAAACACAATAATTAAGTTTAGATCCGCATGTTTTTTGTTTGCTCGTCTTAAATAATTCCTAATCGTTATATATTGTTATTAAAGGGGTAGTTCAATATTTGGGCAAACTGGCCCATTGCCATAATCCCTACAGTCTTATGGCGTTGTTTTTGAGGTAAATTCATGCAAAACCGCTGATGTGCGTTCCCGTCGGGGGCAGTTTTTCGGAAAGCAGTCTCTGCATTTGTCTCGTAATGTTCTGTTATTGTCTCCTATGAGCCGTAGTGTAGCTCTGAGCAGCTCACGACTCTGCTCCGCCGTTCTAAAAATAGCTTGCACCGACAATTAAAGGTAGCAAACCTACTGCTATGACTATAGGGATTATGGCAATGGGCCAATTTGCCAAAAATGTTGAACTATCCCTTTAACTCTGTCTCACATTTGGCTCATCTTAAATCACCATTGCCGACAATGAGATCCTGATAAGGTAGTAAATCTTAAAATGCAGCAAGGACACACTTTCTAAAAGCCTGAATGATGAAGAACTTCTTGATTTATAACTCACAGTTAAACAGAGGAAATCATTTTGACACCGGGGACCTCCTCTCGATTTTTAAAAAGTGTAAAATCAGCTACTGTACCGTGAGAAACAAAACAATACTGTGTTGTTGTTCGCAGCAGGCCGACAGACTCTCTCTCTCTCTCTCTCTATGATCTGACTGTATAATTTTTATCTGGCGTGAAAAACCGAAACGCACCGAGCGCTCAGTGAAGCAACAAATGATACTAACGCTCAATGTCACTGAAAATGTAGGAGCCGATGAAGGAGAACAGGAGCACTGAGATGGGCAGGGCGCAGTCCGACAGCACCTCCCTCACTTTGGCATGCAGGAACGGACTGAAAGAGAACCAGAGAGAGAAAGAAAAGAGAAGGAGAGGAGTGAAAAGAGAGAGACAAATAATAGAGGAATACAATTACTGTGGACAAGACAAGGACAATGGCTGCAATCCTGACACTGTTTAAGTACCCTGGTCTGCCTTTTGCTTACACAATTGAATCCGGCTTTGAGGCTGATTTGATTACTGGGAGCAATCAGAAGTAGAATATTAATGCTTATTAAATCACAGACGGGAAGAACCTTCGACAGAAAAGGGAGCTTTGTGAGAGCCTCGTCTGGAAAGTTCACTCCTGACAATCTTTACAGTCGAGGCCCGACTCAGCAGTATTCGTCCCAGCCGGCAGCGCTCCCATCTAAACACCATTTAAACTTCCTGCGGTGATTTATCTCGCAGAGTGCCGCAGCGCTGCAGCGCCGCACGACCGACCGTACCTCCGCTTGAACTGGTAGAGGGTGTAGCCCATCCATAACGTCCCCAGCATCAGCAGGAGGCAGAGCACGGGCCGCTCCCTGGTGCACTGGATGAAGGATTCGGGGAGGGCGTTGAGCGCTAACCCCGCCGCCACGTCGCTCCTGTTCCCTCCCAACAGGTCTCCGCCCGGAGTGAAGTCCGCCACGGTCCTGTTGGCCAGGGTGGGGTCGTGGTAGTATCTGTGAAAGACTGGAGCACAGACACAGATGTTCACTACAGACTCCAACATATACTACATACTTATGGCCATTAGAGCAGCATCACTGGATGGATGGTTGACCCGTGATTTATTTCAACTGCTGCATGTGTTGCCATGACATTTTGCAAAGGTATTATACATGTACATCCAAAGACGGATATGCTGATGGCTTTGATGCAAAAACATCATATTGTGGTCATGTGGGAATTTTGGATGTGCACAAAAACACAAAATTGATGTTGTGTTTTTTATTGGTCTTGTACCAAACAGCAAATACGTCCTTGAGAATATGCTTTGTTGTCTCAGTAGCAACACAACATGTATGTAGCTGACAGTGCACAACAATGTTGTCAGACATTTTATCCTCGCAAAAAAGTTGCTTCCCCTGCGATTTGGATATTGCACTTTTTTGCAAATTGCGATTTTAATCACACTGTGACTAAACCTGTGTGTTCCTTTCAGCCCACTAACCGTGGTATGAGTGAAATGTCCAGAATAGAATAGAATAGAACAAAACTTTATTGATCCCTCGAGGAGAAAATTCACGGTGTCACAGCAGCAACATATACAAAGACAAGGCACACAAAGAAGGTAACATATCAAGGTTCCTCTGTGCAACATTCGCAATAAATAGAATAAATAAAAACCTATGTGTTGTTAAAGTGCTAGGATGTGTGTGTGTGCGTGCATGTGTGCTCATGCTCCACTTCATTCAGGCTCTATTGATCTTATCCAATAAGATGTCATGATGTTAGTTTTATAATGTTGGCTGTCAGTGTGATTAAACTTTTCCAAAGTGACAAATACTTGCAAAACTACCTGTCATTTGAAGCTTGTCTCAAATGAGTATTTGTCTAAAAAAAATGCTCAGGTGTGACGTCCTAGTCCAATTATTATCATAATATTATCCTCCAATCAGGTTGCTCTGTTCCCAAAGAACACGCCCAGAGTAGCCAATGAGAACGAGCCAATCAGGAAGCACCACCAACCAGATGTTGCTACTTTTACAGCTCACAGACACTGCAGCTAACTGAGCCAGACACACAGACAGAAGAGCAGCCAGTGGAGTTATGGCAACAACACAAGTGCCTTCATATCTGTATCCTATGTCTCACGTACGAGACGGAGGAGACGGCGTGGGCAAGAAATTGTGGGGGCTTTGTAACCGAAGTCACATTTGATCACATGAATTTCTGTGAGATCTCGTGTCTGGGGAATCACCGCTGTGAAATCATTACAGCAAACAGCAGGTGTGTGTCCTCAAGTCTGTCGTCTCAGAGGTAACAAAAAAAAAAAAAAGGGTTCAGATTTGAAAGTCGTCTGGTTTGGGGAAAACAACCTCTGTCTTTGTCAGACTGTGATTGCGACAACAACAATCAGCCTAAAAAACAACAACAACAACAACAAAAAAAACAGTTTGTGCTGCAGTCAGAGGAGAAAAATAGGAAAAATAATAAATTCAGGAAGAATAAAATATTGTTTGGGGAGTCGGTGGCGGCTGCAGGGAGAGCTGGAGCAGAGAGAGGAGTTCATAAACCTGCCAAGCTGCGGCTCCGCACTAAAACCTGATCAGCTGGATCAAACCTGAAACTGCGTATTCTGCTTCAGTGTGGACATTTGGTTTCGCAAGTATAACGATAAATATCAAACATGTGGGTCAAAAGAGTTGAGTCCTTAAGTGTGATTCTGTCTGTGGGGGGCTGCACCAGGTTGTGTTTAATAAAACCAGCCCTGACACACGCTTCACAACTGCCGCATAAGCAACACACCAGTATAATTTATGGCTCCTCTTTTACTGGAGAGGCTGGGATGTTAAACTCTGTGGAGCGATTCCCCTACTACTTTAAATAAGGAGGAGGACACAACCTCGCCCACACCAGCAGAAAAACCACTTCCATCATCACTTCCAATAAAGAGCGTGTGACACGTTCAGCTCCCTCCGCGGGGCCTTTCATCAGCCACACACTAAGTTAACGCAGCAGACAAAGTTGTGCAGGGAGACCGAATGATACGCACATCCAAAAAAAAAAAAATGCATTCATTCATGCTGGTGGAAAATATTCTGGATGAAAAGTGTCAACAGAATGTCACAAGTTAATGTTATGGTAATGGCATATGAGCTCCGAGCATATTTTACAAATGGTTTTCTGAAAATTGAACCCACTGCACTGGCAATCTCCTAAACAGGACAATATCGCATTCAAAATAAATTACATTCTGGCATCGTCACATCCTCTTTTTTTTTTTTCCCCTGGAAATTAAATTGTATAAAATGTTTATGATATACACCAAAATGAGGTTGCGGTAAAGGCAAGCAGTGGTGTAATTCAACTGCAGGCAGGGTCCGCAATCTGGATAGCTTAATTTAGTGCAACTCTGTCATTTAGTAATTTGGTTTCTTTCTCTCGACCTCTGGGTCAGATGATGCAGTCACACAGGAACTTGTGTCTGCAGGGCGTCAAAGGTCACCTGATCTATCTATCTATCTATCTATCTATCTATCTATCTATCTATCTATCTATCTATCTATCTATCTATCTATCTATCTATCTATCTATCTATCTATCTATCTATCTATCTATCTATCTATCTATCTATCTATCTATCTATCTATCTATCTATCTATCTATCATTATTATAAAGGGGACATATTATGGAAATATCACTTTTTGGAGGCTCTTTAACATATTGGGCCCAAAAATGTGAGAATTGACATTAAAAAAATCTGTAATTTTCAGCCTCCTGAGGTTGAAATCCATGTGGGTTTACAGGCTGTTCCCTCAGTTGTCTTCCAGTGATGTAACTAGGTTTCGAATTTGCATAATACCACCCCTACCTGGGACCAGTAGAAGGGGCGGGGCAAGCAGTGGTTCATTTGCATTTAAAGGGACAGGTGCTGAAACCAGCCGTTCTGAACAGAGCTGTTTTGAGAGGATGAAAAGTGCTGTGAGGTTTGATCCTTGGGGGATTTTGACCAAAGCATGTCACAGACACGTCTTTAAGACACCTGGGAACTATTTTAATTTGTGGAAAAGGGGGCACAATATGTCTCCTTTTGGGGGATTTTATGTTATTATTAGGTAGGTTGGTGTTCTTGTTGTGTCTCAAGTCTTTGCAGGGACAAAATGCCAGTAACCTGGGAGCGCGTGAGGGAGGAAGAGGGATGACCCTGTGGAAACAGAGATGTAATGTAAATAAGCTGCAGGGACAGAGAAGAGAGACGTCAGTAACTTACTCTTCACTGTGCCTTTGACTGCGTCCACCACAAACGCGATGGAGATGAAGAGGGCGATGACCTCCTCTGTCGACCTGGGGAACAACAGTGACAACAGTCAGGGCCGTTTCACTGCATCATCACTTCCCGAAACACAGTGCTCAAGACCAGAAGTAAACAAACAAACAGAAAGATGGATGAAGTTTCTGAACCATAACCCCTTGAAAAAAGAAAAAAAGTAAATATATTTTCAAGGCGGAGTACGAGCTATATGGTTTATACCTTTGTGTACTGACCTTCAGACATTGTTCCTATAAGAAACAGAGAGCTCGGCCCACAGGCAGATATAGTATACACTGTGCAGCTCAGACATCCACTGTTTGTACCGCAACTAAATATAAAGCTGCCAAACAAACAAAGCTGAGTAATGCTGCACTGGAACTGAAATAAGAAAAATCCCAAGGTTGTAGTTTTATAGTTTGCATGAGAGTTTTTTTTCTAAAGGTTTTTACCTGGAAATGAGCCCAAAGTGTTGTTAAATATCACAAGGGGCAAAAGCCCAGTGCAAATAACATGTCATTTATACAGATAATGCAAACCTGTGCATTGTGATTTAGTCTGGGCTCAGTTTGGATAAACAGAAACAGAAACCTGTTCATTTCTTATACAATGACATTCTCACAGACAGGAAGTGACCGTCTAAATCTAATATATGTTGTTTTTTTTCCATAGACTTGAGACCTTCACCTTGGTTTTCAAGATAATTTATGCTCATTTAAACAAAAATCAACTTGGGCAGTTGGGCTTTACTTTCCAGTATACACCACTGACTGGATAATGGGTGGATCTTTTACCAGGCTTACTGTCAATTTGATTTTTTCCCCGAGAAAATCTCTTTAGAAATAAGTCTATCTGTGACATTGCTGCTTATCCAAAACGAGCCCACCAGCGTCCTGGAGCTCTTCCAGTCTGTGTGTGTGTGTCTGCGTGTGTGTTTTATTTTTTATTTTTATTGCAACTCAGGATTTGTCCAGTGTTTTCTTTAAGTGTTTGTGTTGCTTTCTTTGTAGTTTGTGCTTTGTCCTCAGGGGCCACCGTAGATTAGCCCCCGTTACCTCTCCTCACTGAGACAGAGGGTTTGAAAGAGTTCAAGTATCTGTGGGGGTTTTTTGGCTAAAGGGGCTTTTACAAAGGGAACCAGCAGATCTTCTGCAGACTAGATCTGTCACACGGAGCAAACTCTGCTTTTCTCCAGGAAACTGTTTGTTGTACAAAGACTTTTCTGTTGAGCGCCAGTGTTGCAGCAGACGCCGTCGCGACCGCCCTACTTAAAAACGTTTTTCCAGTTTGACAGCAGCGACGGAGGAGAGAAGAAGATGTGATTCGATAAATTAGGTTACGCTGCAAAGAAAACAGTTAAAGTGAATTAAATGTAAACATGCGGGACCTTTTGAAGAGCTTCATGAGCAGGCTGACGTTGAAGATCCCTCCCAGGATGAGGAAGAGGCAGTTCCACAGGCCGATGCAGGCGTAGAAAGCCGGGAAGTCCAGGTTGTAGTCGTCACAGATTCCTCGGATCACTGTGAAGGGCGCACGCGTACACAAACACACACGGAAACATAAACACACATCAGGGAACATCTAAAACAGCATTAATCCTTTAACTCTTGTTGATGGATGTCTTCTTTGCTTCATTTGCAGACGAACACACAACCAACACAAACACATGCGCCACCTTAAGTCGTAATGTGCACAAACAGACAGTGTTGTGTCATTGTTGGACCAATTTATCTAAAATTACAAAACATAAACAAAGTGATGAAATGCTCCCGCCCTCAAAACTCATCTAAATTCAATCAACAGATGAAATACAGAAAAGAATATGTGATGAATAAACAAACGACGAAGAGGAAGATGGATCGATGTTGACTTTATCAATGCATGAAGAAGAAACTAGGTTAATAAGGAGCTGCACTGGCGTCTTTTTGCGCTTTGCATCAAATATTTAATATAATGAAGATTTTTTTCCTGCACACAGACACACACACGCATAAAAGAGTTGTAATGTATTTCTGAATATCATAACAATTGTAATCTTGAGCAGATTTGTGCGTCGATGAGTTACAACTTTACAAACAGACCATTGTTCTGCTCAGACAGGCTGCTGGAAATGTACTATAATTATCCCCATGAGAATGTGCTTAGCACTATTCTAACCCATTTACTTCAAAGATCATCACACCACAAACCCAACAAACAGCTTTGGTATTAAAACTACATCTTGGCATCGGAGCCGCTGCTTTTCCTCATCGCTGCCTGATTCTGCAGCTTCCAGCCGTCAACATCGTTTAAATTCCAACCGGCGAAGCACTGCTGTTGGGTAGAAAACCATATAACAGTTTATGTGCTGTTGTCTCTCTCTTGGACTCAATATAAAGTTTACATGTTCTTGCATGCGATGAGTGAGTTTCCTGACCCTTAGGCCCCCGAAACCAACTATTACATGACATCAGTGATTCCTAAGAAAACCCTACGTGCTTTTTGTTCGACTGCACCAGGAAGAGTTGTTAGGAACATGTGTGTCCCAGGATATGATACTTTAGTTACATTATATCATTAGGATTTTAAACATTAATACCCTGAGTATTGCAATAACATATTGTGATATATTGTGATTTGTGACCTAAATTATGTCCAAAATGAAAAGTCAACATCTGTTTTATCTAATAGTAAACGTCTCTGTTTGTTCATTGCACTTCAAATCATTTCTATCATGGCAAGATGGGACTGTCAACAAGACAGACTGGGAACTTGGCATTTGTGCATCAACATTGCCATGCAAAATATTGCAATACTATGTTTTATCATTGTAGCATGCCTCAGAAACTGTCAGGAATGTCAGAAACTTTCCTTTGTACTATGATGAAACAACAACATAAAGTTGTAATGAAGCAATAACTCTGCTGATGTGAATATGAAATAATGAATAAATTGTAAAAAGAGTAGAGTAAAAGAGTACAAATGAAACTGTTGTTTAAAAATGCTGTGTGCAGGTGGTGATTGTTACTTGACAGTCGGCCAGTGTTGTGTTTATCACATTACGCCCTCAGCTCTGCATCAATGAGTCGGTATCGGAAAATGGCAAGACCAACTGGGGCTAGCGGGTTAGCATGCTAACTTCAGCAGGAGATAAAGACAGGAGAGAAAGAGACCTGTAGCAAGTAAAGGAATTAAGTTTGATGCTGAACTTAGCATGTTTCTCCTGAGTAAGGTGCTAACGCTAACATTAGCCATGTAGCAAAAATGACAAAAAGCTCCAAAATATGAGAAGATTAATATCATACTGTTGGACTTTTGCATGCATGTCCTCTGTCAGGACCACACATCTCTGCAGCGTTGTGCTCACAGTGAATAAGGATGAAACTAAATAAAAAAGATCAGCTAAATGAGTCCAAAGGCAAAGCAGACGTAGAGTTTCTAGCTAGCACTGCTCCCACACAGCCGGGTGCCTCCTTCTCTTGATTTCTGACGTGATCGTCTTAGTACTCCGCCCACCCGCTGCCTCCTTTTCAAATCAAACTGTGAAAAGATGAGTGTATTTTGGCGGAGTCGAGCCGAATCAAAGGGAGGTGGGGGGGTGGCGTTGGGAAGCCTACCGCTGATGAAGATGGCGAGGGGAGCCGTGGTTAGGGGGATGACGAGGGGAGAGCCGGCGAACAACGAGTAGATGACCCCGCCGATGCTCTGGCCGATGATGGTCTTCCGAACATCTGTGCAGAGAGGACACACACAGAGGAAACACAGGAGGAGGAAACGCTGATTAATGTGCGCGGATGTCGGCTGCCTCTTCTGCAGCGCTGAGCTAATCTCTGATTCACACTGGATGTTTAATAAGAGGCAAACCGAACAAACACAGCTACAGCCACTTCATGTTTTATATAACGCCGGATCTAATGACGGCTTCTAATGTGAAAGTTACTAACTGAGATCAACTCTGATTCTGTCTTCAGCTTTTGGATTTAGTTTATTCACATGGCTCATTGGCTGAGAGGAGAGGAGCCCCTCAAGGTCAAAGCTGCAGACTGAGGCTGATTGTTGTTGTTGTTGACTGTTTTTCTTTGCATTTATTTTCTCCTCGTTTCATTGCCTTCTCCATCTCTTATATCTAAACCCTTTTGATTAGGCTTTTTCTTTTCTACTGATGGTAAAGAAGAGATGGAAGACATGAAGGACGAAGCCTATGCATAGACTGTTTACTGAAATCTCTGTCTTTTTGTTTTACTGTTAAACCATTTGTATATATTCTATAAAGAATTAAACTTTCTTTCTAGCTCTCTCAGCTCTTGCATCAACCATGTTTTCCATTTACATGTCAACACCAGTGAGTGGCTAATGATAAAAATGCAACAGGGCAATGCAAAGTGCCAAAAACTGCAGTTCCTCGACTGACCACTATAAACATGTTACTGTCTGATTTTAGTCTCTATGGCGAATTGAACTTAAAAATTAGGAATCCACTTCAAATGTGGAATCCGTTAAACATTACAGGAAGAGACTCTTTATAGATTTTGATATAAAAAATGCTTGACTAATATTTTTATGACATGAATTTGGAAAATGCCTTTCAGGAATCTAAATTTAATAATACACATCAGCTTGTTACTAGAAATTCATCTGACATCTAGTGGCCAAAAACTAACAACCAGCGTTGCTTTACGATAGATTCAAAATAAGAAACTAAATTGTGAAACATCCACAAATACAAAAAAACCACCAGTCGGCACTCTTACCAATCTCGCCACGTGTGCTCTCGTCGTTGAGGGAGCCGAACGCGATGGCGGGGAGGAGGATGGCGATGTAGAGGAAGATGGCCGTGGTCATGTACTTCAGCAGGGTTTTATTACTGCCAACTATACCTGAGGGGAGACAAACACAAACACAAACACATGAGTCATATTCACCTCATAATAGAGTGGAGGAGGCTCCACGCTTTAATATCAAAATGACAAAAGCATTAGAGGAGTTCATCCTTCAGCTGCTCCACAACATGTAGCATCCAGGAAGTTACAGTAAAGCTCCAATACGAGGCCTCACGCCGCCCCTCCCCCTCCTTTCCCCCTCTCTGCCCTTTCAAAAAAAAAAAAATCTAAAATAAAAATAATTTGTTTGACTTTTGTGCGATCCGTCATGTTGTAAGAACAGTTATCGCTTTTTCCACAAATGATGGATAACTCATTTTGAAATAAAACACTATAATTGGGCTCTAATGCAATCACAACGGTTTTTGGTCCTGTGACCTTCATCAGATGATCATTATCTGATGACACTCACAAGACAGAAATATCTTGATTTTGTTACAGGCCGATGAATGTGTTTGGATATTGGGAAACGAGAGGGAGAGAGAGCACTGAAAGGAAGAAAAAGAGAGAGAGAGAAACTCTGCTTCTTAACCGTACTTTGCTTTAGTAAATCTTTTTTTTTTTTCTTTTTACAGTCGAGAATCAACTGATTCAATTGACCTTGTTTACTCAGGTTGGTATAATCGCTGTTTGCATGAGATTTACGAGCAGCAACAACAACTAAAATCAACCAGACGTGTTTATTTTTCTACTTCTAACCACAGTAAATTCAAAACGTGACATGTGCACAACCCCGCTGGTAAAGACCGTGATGTGGCGGGTCCACCAGCCTGCCGAGATTGCACCGGTAATATATATACATAGGGCGCTGTCCTCGTCTGATGTCTTGGGAAATTACAATAAAATTGGACATATGGGAGCATATGGCAGCAGTAAGACATCTGAACTCATCATTTCTGCAGACCCTGGATGTGACACAGATGCAGCACAGATGTATCCGAGGCGAAGGGGTGACAGACAAATGAGGAGCTGCCAGAGGCGCCCTGGTGTGGCATAATAAGGAAGATGATTCACTTTCACTACAAGTCCAAGTCCAGCCTACCATCTGTGAAGTCAGAGGGGTAGAAAGGCAGTCTGCGGCAAAAGTCCTCATAAATCCCCCGTCCGGCTTTGAAGAAATCTTTACACTGTGTGGACAGAAAGAGGAAAAAGGGTTAGCCTGAAAAAAACTGTGCTACCTTTGGTCTTTTGTTCTCAGTGTCATCGGGCCTCATTCACCAACACCTTCTTAAGTATTTTTTGAAATTCATTCTTAAGTCGTTCTTAAGAAATTTCTTAAAGGGATAGTTCAACATTTTTGGCAAATTGGCCCATTGCCATAATCCCTATAGTTTCAGGAGTAGGTTTGTTACCTTTAATTGTCCCTGCAAGCTATTTTTAGAACGGTGGAGCAGAGCCGCGAGCTGCTCAGAGCTACGCTACGGAGGCTCGTGGGATTTCTTGGTTTCCCTCATCAAACTCATCAAAATAAATTCATGCAAAACCACTGATGCACATTTCTGTCAGGGGGAGTTTCTGTCAAACAGCCGTCTTTGCATTTGCCTGTAAAACAATTCTGTCTCGTAACGTTGTGTTATTATCTCATAGCGTGGTGAATGTGCAGGTCACAACAGCGTTTTGGAGTTGTTGGATTGTGTATTTGATGAATTTGATGAGGGGAACCAAGAAATCCTATGAGCCTCCGAGCAGCTCCCGGCTCTGCTCCGCCGTTCTAAAAATAGCTTGCACCGACAATTAATGGTAACAAACCTACTGCTATGACTATAGGGATTATAGCAATGGGCCAATTTGCCAAAATGTGGAACTATCCCTTTAGGAAAACTCTACGTCGGATTCATGAAGGTGCTCTTAGACTGCCGAAATGTCCGCAGATGTGTTCTTACATTGATGATTGCCATTTCTTCGTAAGTTGAAAGAGCATGCCAGGCGATCCTAATTAACATAGGATTAGCATACTGTAGGTAAACGCCCCATCATGGCCATAAAAGGGCATGAGACTGCAGGGCCGTGTGCAAACAGAGACCACAGGAGCTTGGTGAAGTGAGAAAGAAAGTTACTGTAAAATGCTCAAATCATAAATCATAAAAATGACTTTGCTGAGGTGGAGGTACCTTCTACTGCAGGAAGTGAAGCAAAACAAAAAAAACTGCTTATATTTAGTTTATATTTTTATATCTAGTTGAGTCAGCAGTGGATGCAAAGTAACAGAACATAAAAGTATGGCAGTATGCTGTCAATCATTCACTGAATGTTGTATCTGGAGAAGAGCGCACTACCGACCGAGTAAAGAAGAAATGGTTTGATCTCAGATCTGAGGTAAAATGTAGAGCAGTGGTGGGGACAGTTTGGTCCAGACTGATCTTAAACCCTTAATAACATCATAAATGAAAAGAATATGATTCAAAATCAAATCATGTAATATCACACATCTGCAGAAGAGAAAAAAAAATGCAATAATCAATTATTTTGCACAAGTGTCAGCTCTCAAATGTGCATAAGTATCCTCTTGAGTGTGCGTAGATTTTATTCTTAGCTAAGAACAAATCCGGGATAAGGAAACATTTGTGAATGCCAAAATCATCATAAAAACTGTGTAAGAGGGACTTAAGAACAACGGTTTGTGAATGAGGCCCATTGTGTCTCTTTTGTCTTCTAGGATGAGGAGGTTGTTCCTGCTCGAATTTAATCTCTCCAATGAAATAAAATGGGGTTCGACGCAGAGGCCAAAAGAAAACGGGCGAGATAAACGAGCGATGTGGGATGAAAGGCATCTCGTCTTTAGTGCAGAATATTTCGACAGTCGAGTGAAATCACTTCTTCACATCTGTTGTTTATTGCTGAAACAGGTAGGTCTCTGCAAACATTGCACTTATGCACGCCAGTTGATGAACAGGTGCTGAGCTCATAAATGTTTGGAAAAGTCATTAAATTAAAGCATTTAAAAAAAAAAAAAAAAAGAAAGAAGGAAAGAAAGAAAAAACATGCAGAGATGCAGGAGCAGTTCACGGTCACGCAGCGCTGACTTCAGTCCATAAACTCATGTTTCCAAAACGTCAACCTCTGATAACACACCTCCCTGCAGTTTGATCACAATCGGTACTTTTACTACATTTTTAAAAGCCAGCGTTTATTTTCTTACACACAGACGGACTTGTACTGTTTATCTATTGATAACTCGTTTGTCTATTTTGACAATGGACAGTAAAAGAGAAGCATTGAAGCGTGAAGGTTTTTGACTTGAAAAAGAAAAGGACTTTCCAAGAATCAGCCGCTCGGCGTGAACTCATCTGACCATAAAGTAACACCACAGTTTGTTTCCGTGGCGAACAGTTGAACAATTCTCTTCTATGTCATTTTTAACGTCTGTGTCTTTGTTTGAAACCGCCTGCTAACATTCCTGTACATTTTCTGCAAGTAAGAAATACCTGGATGTGTTAACAGACTGGCAAGAATTTCAAAGTATGCACTGTGAGCATCCTGGATACACTCAGCTGCCCCATAATGCATTGCAGCTCTTCAACGCACAATGGCGGACTATGAGGTCGAGGCTCCTGTTAACTGCTCTCGGGATATCTGGACGTTTACCTGGCTGAATTCTTCACTGAAACAAGGTTGACACATGACAGCATTCACTGACAAACAAAATAAGTTAGAATAAGTATTTTTGTGTTCTTCTTCTTTTTATTAAAACATTAATATGCATTGATAAATATTCCTTTAACCTTTCTTGTGTGTTTTAAGGTGTTTTTATATGAAAAATGATTACTTTGAGGGGTGAAGAACCATACATGGTAAGTTCAATGACCTTGATTTGTGCCCAAAAATAAATAAATAAAAATGTTCCACAATTGGAATTTTGAATTTGCAAGTATCTAAATAAGTGCCCTATAAAGGGTTAAAACTTAAATAAATGATCTATAAACAGATACATTAGCGAAAACTGTAACAGCTCTGTCCTTGCTGCTGCCGGTTCGTGTGCAGTGCATTCTGGGAGACGGGTGGTGAGCATGCGGCTGTGTGGACAAATCTGAGGAGATGTTTCTCATCTAAACCTTATCGACATTTGAATTATTTCCTTATTTATGTCAAATGTTTGTTTTTCTGTTTTGCTCCGGGGCGTTTAGCTCGTCTTATCCTCGGTGACCTCCAGAATAAAAGCCTGAGCCTGAGGCGGCGCCCGGCCCCGCGAGCTGCTGCTCTGCTGCGGACAATGACACACTTAGATAGAAAACTGCCCCATTTGATGGTTCGAATGAGACGCTGGTGATTCCACTGGATGCTCTTCATCCCTCTTTCTCAAAGAAGATTTGAATCATCAAATTTAACGAGGTAGTCCTCAGAAACCTTTAATTGCGTAATAGAAGAAGAAGAAGGATTCAGAAGTAAGCAGAGCGGCGTGGCTGGATTTAGATGTACATTTATTAAAGATACCCGCGTCCTCAGAACGATCGGAAATGACTGAGGGATGACAGCGACAGCGAGGGACGGAAGACTTAAGTGTATTTTTAGAGAAGTCAGGAGGAGGACAGTCGGGAAGGAGCCACGTGACTCACGAGGAGACACGGAAACACGGCTTCTTAAAACCAGGAACGTTCAGGTTACACAGGACAGGGACTGAGCTTATTAAGTAAATTATCCAATTAGCCAATGCTCCATTTTCCTGTTGAACACAGCATCACACAATTGAAAGGCGTGGTTGAGTAGGTTTAGCCCTCGGGAAGCTTCATTTGTCATCCTCGAAACATTTTTTGACAGTTTTTGGCAGAACAAAGCGAAACGTCTCGACGTTAAACAACATGAAAACAAACAACAGCATCAGCATCGAGTGGGGCGGCCAGTTTTATGAAGCCACACATGCTTGTTCAACAAGGATTGTTCATCCATTAAATCCCTATACATCATGGAATCATTTATTATTACAAGGGAGCCTGTGTGTGTATGTGTGTGTGTGTATTCTGTGTTTGTGCATGTGTGTGTGTGTGTGTGTGTGGGGCCGGATCACCAGCCCTTGGCTCAGGTTCGATAAACAAAAGTCTCAAAGAGGAATTACTGTCCACCTGGTTGCCATTCGTTCTGAACAGTCGATGGAGTGAGGCAACGGGGAGGAAAAACATAAAAACACAACAACAATTTGGCCTAGTTTCTTAAAGTGGTGCTGGTGCGGGTGGTCGGAGGAGGAAGAGGAGGAGGAGGAGGAGGAGGAGGAGGTGTGTGGTCCGTTCCTCTCTCCTTCGTTTTATCATTTTCTATTTCCTCTTGATTTCACCTGCTCCCTCCCTCCCTCCCTCCGTCTCTCTCATTTGTCTTCTCCTATATATCCCTCTTTCACTGAGTGGCACTGAGCCTTTCGAGCCCTGGGATAAACACCTAGCAAAAAAATAAAATAAAAAAAAACACAAGGGGGAAATGTCTGGGAGCCCCGGCCTGTCAGCGGCAGCGTTAGGAGGAGATGTTGTTCCGTGGCATTGAGCAGCAGAGCCCCTCTGGAGGTGTGTGTTAATGTGTGAGTGTGTGTGTGTCTTTGTGTGTGTGTGTACATGCACGTGTAGCTAAGGGGTGGGGAGTGAGTTCTGACAGGACTGTGAGAGATGTAAGGTCATTTACCCACTGAGGAGCCCTGGCAGGAGCTGATGCTGATTGATTAGAGAGGGAGAAAAGATGGAGGAGTCGAACCAGCCGAGCGAAGAGGAGGAAGAAGAGGAAGAGGAAGAAGAAGAGGAGGAGATGGAGGGTGGGATATGTACATGTATGTAAAAAAAACACCTCGACATGAAATTCAGGGTTCCCACTCTGTTCCTGAAATCGTTTTCCAGGATGTTTTCAGCTGCTACAGTTTGACAGACGTCAGTTTTTACACCGTACACTGATCCGTCCCCTGTCCCATTCATGCTGTGGAGAAGTGTTCTTTTTTAAAAATGGTACCTTGTTTTGTAAATTCAACACCTCAGTCATCGGGAAGGCCAGACAGATATCCGAGGATGCAGAGTTCCCAAGATGAGTAGAGACATCTTTAAGAAATCTTTTATTCCACAGGCCAAACAAGCTCTGAATATGGCGTGATTGTTGGGCTGTAATACCTGTTGCTATGCTGTCTATGCCTATTTTGCACATCGTTCTGGTTGTTTCTTGTTTTATGTTTTTATGTGTATGTTGTGGAGCGTCTTGATCTGTTTGTGTGCTTGTCGTCTTGGAGAGGCCGAAGACAAATTCCCACAACGGTGGATAAATAATAAAGTCCTTCTTCCTTCTTCCTAACCAGTTTGTTTCTATGTTTATTCCTCTCTCTCATTCCCTCTCCAGGAAATCTGATTAAAAAATGTGCAGTCTATGGCTCTAACTCATGAAATAGCCTCTTAAATGCTTAGAAATTATGACAAATTTATCGTAGAACAGCACCAACATGTTTTTTTTTTTGGAAATTAAATGCTTAGAAGGGTCTGAAAAAGTCAAATAGCTGTGATAAATCATTTTCCAGGACAATTTACTTTTTTTTCTAATTTTCCATGTGTTTTCCATGACTGGAAAATTGGTGAACCATTTTCCAGGTTTTTCCAGGACGTGTGGGAACCCTGATGTACTTATATTGTAAAGAAACGGGGTGATGAATTGAGAAAAGAAAACACCTTGACACAAAATTAGGGAGCACTGACCAATCACAGGCCTCGTCTCAGGCTGCTGCGGATGACTCATCGTGCTGTCGTATGAATGAACACATGCTGCTTCAAAATGTTTGGAAAATTGCCCAATCCTGAAAGGTTCCCTCACACACACACACACACACACAGAGGCGACGTGTGCCCACCTTGAGGGGTTTGTGACTGCGGGGGTCGGTCTCCTCCTTCCCCAGGGCGGTGGGCTGCTGGTTGGTGGCCGTCAGCTGGTGCCTCTGAAACACCAGCGCCTCCTTAAACTCCTCCTGCGTCTTCGTCTCCAGCAGCTTCTGCCTGAAGGAGATGTCGGAGAAGAGGGTGGCGAACGTCCGGCCCAGCTCCATCGCCGTCTTGGTGCTTTTCTGTGGAAAAAAAAACAACAACAACGACGACCTGTGGTGAGTGACATTTCTTTGAACATTGGAGCAACATTTACCACCACCCTTATCTTTTATAAACGATGCTGAGAGCAGGAAGAGTGAATCAAAACAGTGAGTTTTTCTAAAAACATTAGAGCTACAGAAAAATAAAATATACTGGTAATAATAATAGGTAATTTAATCCAGTTTTAATCAGCATTAGAACTATAGGAGTTGTATTTCTTTGGCGTTGAAACATTTCAATCCAAATAATCTGTTATAATAAAAATATTTACATTTCTACAGCACATCCCCTTCTCAATTTTTATTGAATTGTATTTAATAATAATATTGACAGAAATGGATCACTTTGTGCGCGGGTCTTCAATGTTTTCAGGCCAGGGACCCCCTATTTTAAATATTTATAAAATTGTAGCCCTGGATTCAATCCTCAGCTATTCAATTAATACACTGGTTCCTATGTTTATGGTCGTGCCACTGCCATTTATAAACAGACCTATAAACTGATTTTTATTCTAAGCATAAATCTGGAAACAAAAAAAAAGAGAAAAGAATTGTAAAATCAGCCAAAGGTTTCATGACCCCCCTGCAGCTTTAATAAGAAATCAATTTGATTTTGAGTGATTTTCATAACTGAATGTGCAGCTGCTGATTGTTTTTACGAAAAAGCACAAATTATTATCTAGTCAATATATAACTTCTCTATTCAAGAAAATGAATGATATCATATTCATACTGCTATAAAATAAAAAAGGAGCAAACCCTCGAGCTCCAACCCGGTGAAGTTACACGAACATTAAAATTCAAATGTGAGCCGTTCTAGTTAACGTTTGGAGCTCGGTCTCTTGGAAGGCTTTTGTCAATAATCCCACATCTGCTCCAAACAACGCTGCCGTCCCAAAGTGACAAAGTGCAGCAGAGTGACAGTAATGTGGGTCCTGGCAGACTCTGGATCCGCGCGGTGCCAGCGAGGCCTTGTTAGCCAGGTGGTGATGATACCAGCGCGGCCCGGCTCAGCTCGTACAGTAGCAGCTGCAGCAAACAGAGAAACTAAAGCCTTTAAGCGTTTTCACAGTGGTAACTGAATTTCAACCAGAGCTCAGAGAGCTGAGCGAATGGATCATGATTAATCTGCAGCCTCTCTTTCTCTAACTCTCCGTCTTTGTGCATGAAGGCACGGGGAACACCACCTTCAGTCACACTTCGGGACGCCAACAGTACGCTAACTTCACCGAGCAAACATGTCCGCAGGATGTCTAGCAGCTGCACTGTTGATCTGTATTGTGTGCGTGAGGATGTCAGGATGTGTTAAATAGCATTAAACACCAAGCGCAAAGTAGCTGCGAGTGTTGGTGGAGGATTGATCTAACTTCTGCAGCTCAGTGTTTTGATTTAGCAGGAAATTGTAGGTGTGTATCAGGCCCATAGTCCTGCAGAAACACAGGAAAAACACATTTAATGAGCCTTCAGAAACTCCTACAGTTGTACAAACTGTGAATACTATTTTATTGTTTATGCACTTGATGAGATGTGGCTGGGTTTAGGTCAAGTATGAGCAAAAATCCTTATTTCTAATTCATAAGGGAAGTATTTTATATATAAAAGTGAAGTTAAGTATTGATACTACCTTGCTTAAAAATAGTTTTCATTGTTTTTCTGTGCTGTGTGCCTGTGCCAAATGTGACCACATTTTTTCTGGGCCCAAATAAATATATTGGTTTTTTATTTGGTTGATTTCAGGTACGAGTCTGTGAGAGAATGAGAATGAGAAACAGAGCAGCGTTGAGGAAAGATTGTGATGTGTTCAGCGTTTTTACTTTGGGTTAAAGAAAAGAAGAAGAAGAAGAAGGAGGAGAAAAAGGAGGAGAAGAAAAAACCCAACAGCCCACAAACTGTGCCATAAAGCTGGATCACATAGATTTACCAACCAAAGGAATTCCTATTATCATTATCGTCGTGCCCCCTTCAAAGATCTTTTTCACCATCAAGCAGTCGCCATCAGGAATAATTGAGACATAACAGTGATTTATGTTTAGTTGGGGCTTGGATTAATGTCAGTGAGGATGCCATTAGTGGTTGTGAATGCAGCCTGTATGAGACTGGAGAGGAGGAGGAGGAGGAGGAGGAGGAGAGGCAGCAACACAAAAACAGAGAAACCAAACAAACAAACAAACAAACAGGAAACAGGATGCATTTAGCTGAGAAACAACTCAGAAAGGTGTGACAGCGCAGCATAAAGGAAGGAGGGTCGAGTGGTTTGGAGAGGTTCAGCCCAACTCTGTGGCTCTGGCTGCATCATTTTAGATCATTTATTGTGTTATAATTGGGAAAAAATGAAGGATGGGCGACCTTAAAATGAAAATCAATATTTTCTCTGTGGTAAAAAATAAATAGTTTTACAAGATACTTCTTTTAAAGCTGGATGCCATCCAAGGTTTATGAGAGGAAGCCAAAGATTCACGTCTTTAGTTTAAGAGTAAAAAACAGAAAATCACACATTTTGACAAAGTACCACTTACAGACTTGATGTGTTTTTTATTAACTTTAATTACTGAGGCTCGTTCTCGGCAGCTCATTTCTGTTTTCCTTCCTCGCGTCTTTTTTACTTTAAATTGAGCTGTCATCGCCACAACAGGATCTTGTTTGTACTGTAACATGTGAGGATCTGTGGCTTCTTGTGGTGTCACTGTGTGTGTGTGTTGGGAAAGAGAGGAGGGGGAGGGGGGAGGGGGGGATAAAAAATCCTGCAGAAAACCACCAATTTGGCCACTCTGGGATGAAAACACATCCATTTTTCTTTCTGTTGTTTCACCCAGAACTAGTTTAGCTTTTCAGAAACCCAAAAACAAATTGGACTCACGACAATTTTCCTGACCCCAAACAACCTTAAAGGGATAGTTCAACAGTTTGACAAATTAGCCCATTGCCATAACCGCTATAGGCATAGCAGTAGGTTCGTAACCTTTAATTGTTGGTGCAAGCTATTTTTTGAACCGCAGAGCAGAGCCGTGAGTTGCTCAGAGCTACGCTACGGAGGCTCATGGGATTTCTTGGTTTCCCTCATCAAATTCATCAAATACAAGTTGTGACCTGCACATTCACCACGTTATGAGATAATAACAGAACGTTACCTGACAGAGTTGTTGTAGAGGTAAATACAGAGACTGTTGATGAAAAACTGCCCCTGAAGGCAACGTGCATCAGCGGTTTTGCATGAATTTGCCGCTAAAACAACTCTGTCTGGTAACATTGTGTTATTATCTCATAGCGTGGTGAATGTGCAGATCACAACTTGTCCACCAGAGCGTTGTGGAGTTGTTGGATTGTATATTTGATGAGTTTGATGAGGGAAACCAAGAAATCCCATGAGCCTCCGTAGCGTATCTCTGAGCAGCTCACGGCTCTGCTCTGCCATTCTAAAAAAGCTTGCACCGACAATTAAAGCTAACGAACCTACTGCTATGACTAGGACTAAAATGTTGAACTATCCCTTTAAAGCTGCTGAACAGAATATATATGCTTCCTCTTTAGTAGTTGAATGCAAAGAGGTGAAGAAGAAATGCAAATGATCAGTTACTTATGCTACAGCAGCGGGATGCTCACACTGATCAAATGGTGAGCTGGATTTCACTAATCCGTGCACCTGCAGCCGTGAGCGCTCCTCACGCGACTTTTGAGTTTCAGGCACACAAAAAAACCCAGAAAAATCTCCTCACTGCTCAACTTCAGCAGCTGATTAATAAATGATGAAGGAGGAATATGCTGAAGTGGAAGCAACTTAACCGTCACTTACAAGCACAGATGCCGTAAATTATACACAACGTAGATGAAAAACATGATGAATGAAATATGAACAGAATGTTGTAACAGGCAAACGGGATGTACGGACGCCTCGGCGATCCGGCACAGAGGGAGAGATAAATCCCCACATATCGTTTCCTCCCTCTGGGGAGCGGCAGTTACCATTTTGAGCGGGGCCAGTATCAGGATGACATAGCGGACCTCGCAGCAGTTCTCCCCCCAGTTTTGCGGCCTCTCGAGGCGGGAGATGCACACGTGACGCCTCTGGAGATGCTTCACGTTGCAGCTGGAGCAGAGGGAGAGGGAGAGAGAGAGGAGGAGGTTTTTATATAAATGTCAACGCCTCACTCACCTCGCTGCCATCGCCCTTTATTTCCATAGATTAACCTCTTTCTCTCCAGCAACAGTTAGACAGTGCAAATGTCGCACACACACACGCACACCTACACACATACACAATAACAAAGCAGAGACACTCACACATTTCTGCAGATCCATCACATGGATTCAAGTGTATTTTACAGTAAATTCAAACCTCACAATGTGAAAATAGTGAAAATCAAATATCCCCACATTGATGAGTTTGAGGTTTGAAAATCACTCGCCCGCGGAATTGAAATCCCTGTTTATTATTATTATTATTATTCCCACTCTCTTTGATGAATTTGGCCCCTTTCCCCAATGAAAGTGTTTGTCTGGCCGGATCCGAAATTCGATATTTTTGGGTGGTCGCACCGGTCCGACGCGAAATGGCGAAACAGCGCCCCCTACAAAGTCCAAAAAAGCCCATAGGGAATTTGGGTCACTTTGGCGTAGACCTACGAAATTCGGTACACAAATGTATCTCACCCAGATATACAAAAATGCCTCTTAGTGTCATCGTGACATGTCGACAGGAAGTCGCCCATTTTGAATTGATCGTTTTTGGCGCCAAATTAATGCGTCCAAAACAATTCGCCCGAACGGCTCCAAATTTGATGGACAACATCTTCAGACCTAGCTAGGAAAAAGTTGTGCTCCGTAGGTCGATAGGTCAAGGGGCGTGGCTTCCAGTGGGCGCCAAAGTCGGCCTCGATCGCCATCCAAATTCGGTTGCCTGTCACGCCCACATACTTTATCCTATCAACTTCAAACTTGAGTGACATTACGGCAGTGAGTCCCTGATTCGCCCAATATATCAATATCCCACTTTACTCAAACTGCCCCCCGGTGGTAACAGGAAGTGACTTTTTTTACATAAACGAGTTAACTCCGCCCACAGATTTTGCCCGATAAACTTCAAATTGGCTACAGACCAGCGAGACGCCATGCTGATGTTATCTTGTGCTCCACAAGTCTCTACGTCAAACGGCGTGGCTGTAGTGGCTTCCGAAAGTTTTTCGCCTTTTTCTTTGCTCGCCATTTCAACTTTGAGCAACTGTCACGCCCACATACTTCATCCTATCAACTTCATCCTTGCTGGACATGACGATGGCTCCGTCCTGAACGTTTTGATGTATTGATATCCCACTTCACTCAAAGCGCCCCCTGGTGGTAACAGGAAGTCACTTGCGTTACAAAAACATTGACTCCGCCCACAAATTTTGCCCGATCATATTGAAATTTGCTGTGGACCACTGACATGCCATGGTGATCAAAGTGTCAAAACCGCAGGTCTCTAGGTCAAAGGGCGTGGCTGATTTGGCTTCATAAAGTTTGCCGCCTTTTTGTTTGCTCGCCATTTCACCTTTGAAATGATGCTCCGCCCACACACTTCATCCTATCAACGTCTATCTTGCTCCAAATGACGGTGGCTCTGTCCTGAACATTTTGATGTATAAGCTTCCCATGTACCTCCTACTGCTCCTCGTTGGTAACAGGAAGTGTCCTGCTTGTCGCCTCTATTTTTCCTCGCCATTTCACCTTACGGCTCCTGCCACGCCCACATACTTCATCCTATCAACGTCTATCGTGCTGAATATGACGATGCCTCCGTCCTGAACATTTTGGTGTATAGACTTCCCACGTACACCCACCGCTGACTGCAGAAAGTGACACTGCTTTACACATTCACTTACATGGGCAGATTCAATTAGAATTTGCCATGGCTCAGTCAGGTCAGGTCAGTCAGCCACTGAACAAACCTAATACAAATACTCCCCCCGGTGGCCATGACCTGCTTTACACTTACATTACACTTACAAGGCTCCACAGCCCACATACTTCATTCTATCAGCCTCAAACTTGCTGAAGATGATGATGGCTCCACCCTGAACGCTCTGATGTATATCACGACCACTTTACTCAATGCGCCCCCTGGTGGCAAAAGGAAGTGACCTACTTTACACTTACACTGTCCGATTTAATTCAAACTTCAGGGGTTTGATCCCGGTCAGGCCCTGATCACACCTACCCACATCTGGCTTCATACAAATACGCCCCCTGGTGGTAACAGGAAGTGACCTAGTTTACACTTACATTGTCCGATTTAATTCAAACTTCAGGGGTTTGATCCCGGTCAGCCCCTGATCACACCTACCCGCATCTGGCTTCATACAAATGCGCCCCCTGGTGGTAACAGGAAGTGAACTGTTTTACATTTACATTGTCCGATTTAGTTCAAACTTCAGGTGTTTGATCCCGGTCAGCCCCTGAACGCCCCTACCCGCATCTGGCTTCGTAGCGCCGCCTGGTGGACGAACCACGCGTTGCGTTTTCCGCTCCCGCAGCACCCTTTCGCCCTTCTCGCTTCGCGCCACGTCCCCCGCGCGCCTCAGGGCCCCGCGGTCGCGTGGGTCGAGCGAGGGCCGTCATCGCCGCTTGCGGCTTTAATTTGGTTTTATTCTTGGACTGAAAATATTTTATCTTTTTAAACTATACTGTAGATTTTAATTTAAAACTCACAGAACTATGTGAAAAAGGATTTTGGAGATTTAAAGTTTCACATAACTGTGATAAATTGTTTTATATTCATAATGGTAGATAGACAGATAGATAGATTGAAACAAACTGCAACCATTTCTTTTATATTTGCATGAAACAAATCTGAATAATGAATCCATTAGTGACTCCACACACACACACACACACGCACACACACACACACACACTGATACACTGCAGCTTACAGGATGCAGAGCCAGGACTGCTGGTACTGGATCCCGGTGGCGGTGGCCGTCACCCCCTGGATCGTCTCTGACAGCAGGTGAACTGTGGGAGGCAAAAGGTCAGAGGTCAAACACATGTCGGCTCAGCTCGACCTCAGACTGACTTCAGTGTTCTCTGTGTGTGAGGCCCCGAGAACACGGACAGCAGAACCACGACACCAACACCGACACACACACTGAGTCGAGCCTTTATTGTTCCAATCTACAGTATTTATAGCTACGTATCGATAAACTCTGGCTCTGGTTTTTACTTTACTCCTTCTTCTTCTTCTTCTTCTTCTTCTTTGTGTTCTTGGTCTCTAATGGTGTCGGCCGAACGTCTAAAATGTTCAAGAGAAAAATCTGATTTCTGATCTACGGAGCCAAAGCCTCGCAATGTGAAGTCTACATCAGAAAGTGTCTAACGAGCTCGCCTTCTGCCTTAGACGGCCATGATGCCAGTCTCTGCGCTCTGTGTGCAAACAGCCCACCACGACACGACAACCTAATAACGATGTCCGTCCAGCCACCACACAAACCACCACCAACGCTAATGTTGGCGGATTAAAAACACTAACACACACACACAGACAGACACAGAGTTTATTACGCTGCTATGTTTGCACAGTGCAAATCATTAAACATGGGAAACTAAGCGGCGCTGCTGAAGCCAGGACGCTGCCTCCTAATAAGAGGAATCTCCCCTTCCCTCCTCTCACGCTGAGAGTGATGAATAACACTGTTTTTTTTGGGGAGGTTGGGGAGGGAGGGGGGGGGTTCTCCAGCAGCCCCCGACTCTCCCAAACCCCCTCCAGGAGAGTCAGTCAGCGCGCTTTCGGCTCTGGCTCGCCACCGAACCGACGTCCTCTCTCCCGACTCATCAGTGCTGAACAAATTACAGGGTGGAAATGTTTTTGTATCGTAAGCAGCGGGGACGATGGTTTCCGTATCATTCTGATTTTACCCCGCCGGTGCTTTCTCTCTCTCTCTGTCTGTCTGTCTTTGTCTTTCTCTCCATCACTCTCTCTCTCTCCTCTCTCCGCCATGCCGTCTCATCAATAAAGTATCCTCCATTCATGCCAGAAAATGATGGGTGTCACCATGACAACAGTATCACAGTGCTCAAGGAGTGAGAGAACCGGGAGAGGGAGAATAGGAGGAGGAGAGGAGGGGTGGGGGGCAGACAAGAGAGAGAGAGGAAAGAGAAAAAAAGAAAGAGAGAGGATGCAGATTAAGAGTAAGAGGGGGAAGAAAAGGATGAAAAGAAGCATGCAGAGAAAGAGAATGACAGGGAGGGAAAAAGCCGACACGTGGAGAAGGGAGGGGGGGGAGAAGAGAGTGAGACAGGCGGGAAGAAAAGGGGAAACAGACAGAGAGAGAGGAATAAAAGGAATGGGGGGAGACAGGAAGGAGAGAACAAGATGGAGGAGACATGCAGAGAGAGAGAGAGAATTAAACAGTGAAAGGGAGAAAAAGGAGAAATAAGGGCATGTAAGGACCTGGGGAATGAAAAAAACAACAAAAAACACGACAAACAAGATGGAAAATGAGAGTGAGACAAGATGAAAAGAGGAGCGAGAGGGAGACAGAGGGGACGGAGGAGTGAAGGAGATGGACTGGGATTCAATTCAATTAATAGCAGTAAGCCTGACAGCCATGTAATAATCAAAAACCATCCAATTTCTCATTGACGTCAGGGAGAAAAGAGAGGAGACGGAGAGATGTGGAGAGAGAGAGAGAGAGAGATACAAACAGAACCGAAACAGATGAAAAGATAAAGAGGATGAAGATGGAGACAGAGAGGTTACAGTGTGGTGGAGGTGGTGGAGGAGAGGCAGAGCCGAGCTACCGGGGGCTAACGGCGTTAGCCTGCACATTGAAAAACCACTTCAGCTCTTGTGGTTGGTGACAAATGTCTTTTCTAAGTGAGAGCGATTGTTTCGGTGCTGAGAGCAGTTCAACAGCCGCTGCACCGACACCAGCACCGGCATCAACACCGGCGTCGGCGTTCAGGGTTAAACAGCATCATTACCTCAAGTGGGAAGTTTCTGCAAAATTATTCAGGAGGACTTAAGTAGCGGCACTTCCTGATTTGGTGACTAATGTATTCTAAATCCTCATTTATGCATCTGTTACATAAGATTTTATTCTCTGAGTATTTTCTCAATATGTGATAAACAAATTGAGTTTTGCCTGATGCAATCCATAACAGAGGACGACGACGCGGCTCCGGAGCATTCAACACAGATTATCTTTGCATGATTTTTTTTCTTTTCTTTCCGTAACGGAGCGTATAGCTTTGATTCAGGCATTAGCCTCTAAGTCGGCATCAACAGATCAGTATCAGCTGCTTTGCTGTCAACAGCTCAACAAGTGTCGTCCAATCACATCCACACACGAGAGGTTATTATAATAAACCCAACAGCGGACTGGTCTGGACTGGTCTGGACTGGTCAGACTGGATCTCACCTGTGATAAAAATCTGGTGCGACAGGAAGTGACAGTGGCGAGCAGCATGACCGTCACTATTATTACACCCAATCTCGTCAAACACTTTACTGTCATAAACTTTTGTTGTCGTCTGTCCTTGTGCTGCGCTCGCTGCAGCCGCGGCTCCGTCCTTCCTGTTTTCTGCTGCTGCTTGTATCAGACTCACTGTCACTTTATTAGCTCCCTATAACCTTCACATGAGGAGGATTTACTGCAGGATGATTGTATTAGACTGTATTACTCTTAGTTAGGTGGACCTCCTACATTACATCTCAGTGTGCAGGATGCAACACATCAACAAAATCCCACCCCTCCTCCCACGCTGGAGATTTCAGGACTGTTTTACAGCTGCAAAATGGAAGTGAATAGTTTAATAATGAATTTACATAATATGAAAGCATCAAACACTAAGATTAAGCAGTGGCCAGACATGGACATGGACCTCCCGTGTATCTTTTTTAACATGTATTTCTATAAATTGAATAGTAGCTTGTAAAGTATCGAGGCTACATTACTGAAAATTGTCATCCCTACTTGTGTCAACATGATTATTTTACTACTTTGAGTAAGAACGTTCCTGATCTTGAACTGAACGTCCATTATGTTACATTTATGGTTCAATATCCAGCTGCCTCTGATGGAAAATACAGCAAAAGCCGATGAAAACTAGCGAAACCAGGAAGTGTCTGCAGCCAAGTCGACTTGCGCTGCAAAGTGTACAAGCTGTGCCAAAACCGTCTTCATCCATAATATTTAAAGTTATACATTTTCGTTTTTTTTTGCATTTTGTTGCATAAAAGAGCACGCAACAGGACGCCAAGCTGACGTCTGCCATATTTGTTTTTCCTCATTTGATCATGCAAGTTTCAGTAAGACCTCAGTCATTAGGCTACTATCAACAGCAGCTGTGTGGTCTGGTCCAGTTTGTCTTGTGCATGCGTTTGGAGGATCATAGCCTAATATCAAATTCATTTTGTGTTCTACTGTGACTCTATAAGACAAAAATTGTTTAGTAACGTAAATTCAAATAACAAATTTGTGTGGTTAGACGATGCTGAGAAGCTAAAACATCTTTTTCAGTTGAATATATTTGCATTTTCTTTATTTCTTGAAAAGGCTTGAGCAATGAGACGAAGAGCGATATATAGTTGAATACTGAAAGTAATCTTAAATTGTTTATTTATGTCACACCTGTGTGGCAACAGGAAGGATTGTCTAGTCGACACGAAAATAAAATTCATTCATTCATTAAAAATCGGTCCTTATACCTGTGGTTTTTTAAAAATCCGTTAACATTTGAAAAACGGTCGAGTGTGTAATCAGGACCTCATCCTCGTGTCAAAGTCAAAGTCACCCCTACCTCTGTAAAGGCTTCCGCTCACACCAGGGGGGGTGAGGGGGGGGGATATCAGACTAGAGTGTGTTACATCACCAGCTTAGGTGAACAAACCTGACTTGAATACGAGAGCGGCTGCTCGGTGTGATCAGTGTGATCATGTGGGACGCTAATTAAGACATGCACGTTTGATACTTGTCAGTTAACGTGAAGATTTCCGCGCGGTTTCGTCACCTTTCTGCAATGCAAACACGTATGAAAAAAAAAAAAAAAAAGAGAAGAAAACAATCACAGATGCTCACACGCAGCATATCAAATATGACAAACTTCAATGGAAAGTGATGAAAACAGATGAGGAAGGCCAGACCGGATTGAGCCCCTTTGATCTTTCCTGATTCTTGGTGAATTCTTTAACTGTATTATCCGCACGGTTTCGGTTGCAGGGCAGGAAAAAAGACACGATTGCCATTTCTGTAAATCACATGGGGATAATGCAGTCTGTCACAAGTGAGAGGAGACAAATCAATAAATATGCTAAAAAGCCGGTTGGATAAAAAAAAAAAAACCCTGCAATGTTAATATTTTTTTCTGGTTGATGAGCCGGTGTAACATCAACGGGAGGAAGTCCACAGAGATTCATGGTGTCTCTGTCGCCGTGTGAACGGGCCACGAGTCCTTTTTAGCGAGGAGACTCCTTACATTATGCTCAGAGGTGACCTCAATAAAACCTCCTGATCTTATGCTGCCAAGAAGATTAACTGTGGCCTCAACCATTGGTAAAACTGCTGCCAGTGAACACACACACACACACAGACACACAGACTCACAAAGGAGAGTGATTGGTTACCTTCAAAGCGGGGGCTGTGGAGGGCGCTTTGAAGGAGGTGATTAAAACACAGGAGGCCGCCATACAGCGGTGGTGGGAGATGAAACACTTACTGTATATTAGGCATCACCATCACAGCCAATCACAATGCAGCACAGAGATGCAATGTGGTCACATGCTGATGGGAGGGGCCACTCGGACTGGGTCAACACTGAAACCTTGTTATCTTGAGGGGTTGTCGCCTTGCATCAAAAGAAACCATAGTATATATTTAAATAAGTTATATCACTTGAATATGAGATCAGTTTTTCCCTACCTGACAAGTATTAACCCGCTCTCACCCACTGCCCAGGGTTAAAGGTACAGTTTAACATTTTGGCAAATTGGTTCATTGCCATAATCCCTATAGTCATAGCAGTAGGTTCATTACCTTTAATTGTTGGTGCAAGCTGTTTTTAGAACGGCGGAGCAGAGCCGTGAGCTGCTCAGAGCTACAGTACGCTACAGAGGCTAATGGGATTTCTTGGTTTTATGAGATAATAACAGAACATTACAAGATAGAGTTGTTTTAGAGGTAGATTCAGAGACTGTTTGTTGAAAAACTGCCCCCGACGGAAATGTGCATCAGCAGTTTTGCATGAATTTACCTCTAAAACAACTCTGTGTGGTAACGTTGTGTTATTATCTCATAGCGTGGTGAATGTGCAGGTCACAACTTGTCCACTAGAGCGTTTTGGAGTTGTCGGATTGTGTATTTGATGAGTTTGATGAAGAAATCCCATTAGCCTCCGTAGCGTAGCTCTGAGCAGCTCGCGGCTCTGCTCCGCCGTTGTAAAAACAGCTTGCATCGACAATTAAAGGTAACCAACCTACTGCTATGACTATAGGGATTATGGCAATGGGCCAATTTGCCAAAATGTTGAACTATCCCTTTAAATGATTTGCATTTTATCCTTTTAATCAAGTGCATGCATTCATTTTCTCACTCTACGCTTTTTTAAATTTTTTTCTTCTATTCTATTTTGCAGGGCTTCACAAAAAGAGCTGATAACATTATGGGACAATGAGTCGGCTGGACAGGGCGCTGATTCGAGGGGGCAGCTCGAGAGGCATTGATATCTGTGACACGGGGAGGGATTGCTGGTGTCTGTAATCATTTGATGACTCAATGCATCGACCCAGTCCCGAGCGTGGAGGAGAGGAGCACAAACGGCATACTGATGGTGATGATTGGGTACAGAAGCAAAAAAAACAAAAAAACACTGATTGCAGCCTCACGGCGGGCTGATGCTGACATTTTCATCCAATTAGCACAGCTTACCGTCATCAAAGAAAACGAAACTTTGAGACTTGTCTGCGTGGAGGGGAGAAAAACCAAAGAGGACAGAAACCAGAGTCAGTTCAGTTCAGTCACCTGATCAACAATCCAACAGTTTAGATTTTACACAAGCACACACACACACACACACACACACACACCCATATATAATATATATATAGACACACTCTGGTTAACAGGCACGCACATAAATATCTCTGCTGAACAGAAGCTTCATTTCCTGCCCTCCTTTACCTCATGCATATTAAATATTATATTCCAGAGAAAATCCCTCAATGTCTGGTCTTTGTTGGCTGCAGAGATCTTATCTTGATTACCGTCTACAGGCTATTACCAAAAATTGGATTTTATCACCGATAGCGCCCGTGTGTCCAGCTAGTGGCAAAAGAAACCCCAAAAGACGTCAGCGTAGGAGATCGAGATGAGAAAAATGACACACGGTGTGGTCGTGGTCACCGTTTCTTTTCTTTTTTCTCCATGTGGTAAAGAGCTCAAATTAATGGTTTCAATTTAGTATTCTGATCATTCCTGCTGAATGTTACAGAGAGATTTTCACAGTGAAAAGTCACGCCGCCGGCCTGGAAAAGATATATTATTATAACGGAAAGATGATATTATTATAACGGAGCTAATTATTTCCAGAATATTTAGAGTACCTGTTGTCGGGGAGGAGAACATGGAGATGCACAAAGTATGTTCTTCAGAAACAGTAATAGTCTGTCACACAGATGCATTTTAGATATTATTAAACAGGTTGTATTGGAGCTGAAGGGCAAAAGGGTTAGTGTAGATTCTGCAGTGAAGGAAATCTCACCTGCTGCAGCTTTAAAGAAATATAAATATGTGAAAAATGTGTTTTAGTTTGATTTGAGTCGGTTGGTGAGAAACAAAAAAAACAAAAAACATAACAAATACACAGGAGAATTATGCAAATGGAGGCGAAGTGGAGAGCCGGCGAGATCGATCAAAGGTGACAGCAATTTAGGAAGAAATTATGGTACAGTCATCACAAACAGGGCGCACAATCAGCAGCAGCAGCGTGCACGGCGCCGAGCGCTGTCGCTGCAAACAGCGGCGGCACCGAGGAAGAGAAGGAAAATACAATTATACAGAACATCATTACTCAAAATATTGACAATTATTCATTGTGCTGCAGCGGCTCGTCACTTCCAACGCGCCGTCATCACCTGTCGCCGCGTTATATAACGTGTGAAAGTGTAAATGTGCGTGTTTTCTTTTTAAACTTTTAAGAAGCAGGTTTTAGTGACGGAGGTGATCTTATTATCAATGCGTTGCATCATCAGCCGTGTTGTTCATTATCCCTCGGCACAGCGAGATGCTCTGCTCCTCCGCCGAATCCCAAGACAAAACACACACAAGCACAAGTTGGCCTCCAAAAAAGAAAAAAGAAAAATCGACTCCTCTGTACAAGTTGGAGCAGGACTAATTATCTCTGTGGGCTTTCATCTTTTTTCATTTCTGTAATTCTCTGTTCTTTCGGTGCCTGTTATAATCTCGCCCTGTTCTCTTTATCTCTCAGCTGTACAGTATTACACTCCAAATGAGCCGGTCCGCTCGCCCAGCCGTATCGCCCCGCTGCGGCGGAGTCGACGTAGATATGACAGAAATTAATACCTGAAGAGATGTGTCCCCGTGATAAAGGAGCTCACTTCTCTCTCTCGCCTCGCTCAGCACTGACACACGAGGGTTTCACGTGTGAAATGTGCACGACTGGTAGGAGGAGGAGGAGGAGGGGGGATTCTCACTCTGTGACTTCATGCAAAACAAACACAGTGTGACCCACCTTTTTAAAGTCCTGGATATTCTTGTTAAACAAACAGTTCCTTTATGACAATAAACTGAGTCTCTCTTTGGTTTGTGGACAAAACAAGACATTTGAGGACGTCGTCTGGTGGTTTGAGTAACACTTGATTGATGTTTTTCAACATTTTTTTTACATATTATTGACCAAACAACTAGTCGATTAACTGTTTAGACAGATTAAATGAGGATAATCGTTAGCTGCAGCCCTAGTATTAATGCACTATGTGCGTTAATGCAATTTTAAACTTTTAAACTTAAACTAAAGCTCTGTGAATGTATTTCTCTACTCCTGAAAACTATTTTTTGAATTCCTTGTTATTTACTGTAGCATCAAACCATACAGTTTAGGTAAAAGTGTTTTATTTCTAAACTTAACACTGGAAATAGAGATCAGATATCGGCTCCAATATTGACTAATTAGCTGGATCGGATATCGGATGAATGAGGCCGATCCAGTCATTTCTTTTTTATTAATATCTTACACAACAATACAGTTACAACAATCTAGTGTTATTTATTTCTTTTTGATGCTAATGCAAACTTTGCTATTTGTTAATAAATAATATTAAGTGCATTTACATCTGTGTCAATTTGTTACCTTTTTTAAAGAAGGCTAAATCATTCAACAGTAGTATCGGATCGGTCCATTCTAACTGGAAACATTTAGTTTATAATGTTTTCTTCTAGATTATGCCATTGGTCCATTGTTGGCCAATGGAGCAATTTCATGATTCTTAGTTTCCAGTATAATGGCTGACTGCACTCCAATAGAGCAGGTGAAGGACACAGCTCAGTGCATTGTGCAAAGAAACTGGCATTTATTGATATTTTATACTTATTGTAAGACAAGAACAGTCTGTTGAGTAGAATGAGAGAGTTATACTGTATAGCTACAATTCACTCCTATCCATGTGACTGTCTAAAATACCTTTTCATATCCACTTTCTCTGTAAATATTTCTTTATGTTACGTCTCTGTTTAAACACCGGTGCTGCTGATGTTTTTACTCATTTGCATGTTTCGAACTGTAAAATCTTTGCTTAGGTCTTAATTTGTTGCATAATTGTACGATTGTTACATCATTCATCCTCAGCACAAATTAATTATCGCCCAATTCTCATCTACTATTATCCCGTTCCTTCTGGTGCAACTAATTAATTTCCCAGGAGTGATGACACAAGTTTCAGCTGATTTTAAAAACGCTGCCTTTCTTCCTCCACAATATGTGCAATATTAAAAAAAATATTACTGTATGTTGCTGGTTTAAAGACACAGTGTATGTTAATTAGTAAATAGGCATTTTCCTTAATGATTCAGTCTTTTAAATTCAGTGAAAGCTCGGATTGATTTCCAAACTGCACGGGAAGCCTTTTTGTCAAGATGGCAGCCGCAAAGAACGATAAATACATTTTTTTTTTTTAAAAAGGAAGAAGACGAAGAAGCACCCTCTTCCTCTGCCTCATCATGGGGTATTCTGGGAGAGAAAGAGTCAAGTAGCAGCAGCCACCACAGCTTGAGAGTCTCAGAGAGCCATTTGAAAAGCTAAGTGAGTGATCGATGACAGAAGTCAATTATCACCTCGCCGATCTGTCAGAGGCGGCTGTGCAGGACCGAGCTCTCACACACACCACCCACCTCTGACTAACCATCAACAACTGTGCAGGACGCCGACCGGCCTCGGCAGACAGGAAAACACCGTACGGACACGTCCAGATGGGCGACAGATTAAAGTCCGGGCCCACGGAGAGGTGTCGGGCCACCTTGAGTCTCTCCGGAGGGCTCGGATTTAGCTCCAGACTCTTCATCCATCTCCTTTTGAAAGGGATGAGCCGCTACTACCCCCCCTCCCCACGCCCCCCTCCTTCAAAGAAAAAAAAAAATCCCCTCATTTACGACGGTTTCAACATTTCACAGTCTGGGAAAAATGAAAAACATTCTTTGTGACATTAACTGGAGGGAAAGCAAAGCAAAAAAAGTCTGATTTGCCAAATAACTACTTCTTCTGTGTAAATGCGGCGTTCAGTGCAGCTTGTGGCAGAGTCGGGGCTTCAACAATGGCTGCACACTGTTATGTAAGAGGGCGGATTTCTCCTGCTCTAATGGGCTGAGGAGATTCGCCTTAACCAAGAGGCTTTGCTCCTACTCAGCCAAAGAGGACCTGTTCTGAAGGGACCCGGCTAATGTGACAGGGGAAGAGGTCCAAATAGGAAGATTAATGTGTATGCAGCTCATGCGTCTGCGAGCAGAAGCTATTTCAAAAATAATGAATATCGCTGGAGTTTCTGACAGGGCTGCAGGAATCAATAACAAAACCCTCTGTTTCCCTTAAAAAACACGACATTAAAATGTTTCGCCGATTTTAAAACGGCACCTGGCTGCTGCGGCGGTGGCGGGGAGACACAATAAAAAAAAAACACAAAAACATCTTCGACATCAACGTTTTCAATCGTGTGAGAGAAACTCTGCAGCAACGTTGAGCTGTTTGTTCTGATCACCAGCTGTGTTGTTCTTCATCAACTTTGTGCATTTGTGTATTCGCAGCGCAGGATAACCTCCTGACAGTTTTTTTTTTTTTTTTCCAGGGGAAAACGTTTGATGCCTGCACGTGTCAACGGTTGCCAAGGCGACCCGGCACATTGAGCTTTATTCGCGTCCTTTTAACAAAGACCCTGGGGGGAGGGAGGGGAGGGCAGTTCAAACATCACAAACTCTTCTGTGGGTCTTAAAAGCGTCGGGATCCATTCTTGTGAAGTGTATTCCCGCCAGGAGTCAAAGTTCATTGGCTCCTGGTGCGACTGCGAGCAGGCACAGATGGTACAAACTTGTGTTTTGCGTGTGTGGGTTGACAGTATATTTCACACATTCTGCGACGTGCTGCTTACCGTTCACCTCCTGAGCGCCCGCGTCTGTGAAAAGCATGCTCATCACCTCCTCGAAGTTGATGCCGGGCTCCATGGCGTGGCTGTCCTGGCCCACGTGGTGCAGCATCCGCTTCAGGACGTCGTCCAGGGAGGCGGCCGTCTCGTCCAGCAGGATGCTGGCCCGGGCCAGGAAGCCGTCCAGGTCCCGGTGCGCCCGCACCTCCTCCTCGAAGTTCATCAGCTTCACATACTGCGTGGAGAGAGAGAGTAAGAGAGAACACTGCATTGGGACTAGATGTTTTTACTCTGGGATGTCAGAGCTAATCACAGCAATCAGTGTAATTAAGACTGTAAGACTCAAACACATTGTTAAAATGCAGCCAGCCCCGTTTCTGCAGAGGCGCGAGACTCACTCACTTCAGATGAGTGTGCGGTTGTAACGATGCCAGGATTCAGTCTATTGAGAAAAGGAGTGTTGCACATGTATCTCTAAACTAGTTACCACTGTGCTATTGCACGTAGGGAATTAACATTTATTCTGCTAACCGGTGTTAGCTTGTGTTATTATTAACAGAGATGAAATTCATGTTTTATTTGGGACAATCAAATACTGTCTATCTCTGTAAACTTTGCAGAAACTGGAGGGATTAAATCTGATTTTGGTCAACAAAGAGTTTTTTCCAAATCTTTCCGTCTTTGTTGCTTCGTCACAGTGTTTTTCACAGTTTCTCTGCTGCAGCTACGTCGCTAACGAGCCGTGCAGGGAGATGACGCCGCCATTCCCAGACAGTGCCTACGACGCTCTATTTTGATTAACTCTTTATCCCACCGGCTCCAACAGCTGTCGGTGGGCAACGACGTGAATCGCAGAATAGAATTGGAGAGGCGGTTGCAGCAGACTCACAGGTCTGGAACCGGACGACAACACCTCCGATGCAATGGTTAAAGATCTGGAGATTTCCGTGGCTGAGCAGAGCAGGAATCGTTTTTTACCTAGGACGCAACAAGCCCTACAGCTTTGACCTTACTGTATCCTTCCACACAACACCCCCACTGAGTCAAATAGTGCCGTCCAAACACATCTCACCCCTCTAGAGTTCGTCAGAATGGCGGCGGCCGGTGTCGAAGAACGACCTGAATCACCGTGCAAACGGAGAGAGGAACACAGCTCGATTAAGAGCTCAGACATCCACCAGGCCTCGATTTAATTGATCGTGTGATTGACAGAAATCCTGAAGCTGAGTGGATTCCCTGCTGTTCTTTTTTTTTAAAAAACAGAACAAGACCCGAGCAGCGGGAGCCACGTCTCCAGTCTCTGGAGTTATTTGTGTGTGGAGCTCTATAAATAAATGTGATTTGGGTTTTTGTTTGCATGAATCTGTCGAGGCTTTAGGTGTGAGGGTCTTTCAACCTCCAGTCATTAAAAGGTTAAGGATAAACTGAACTCGTTTGGCATTGATTGAGATTTATTCCCAGTCAAACACACACAACACACAGGATCTAAACGCTAAATGTGTGGTCTTTAGCTCCGTATGTGAAGGACGGAGTTGTTAATATAGAAGATGAAAAGTGCACAGCTGTTGCAGAAACAAAAACCATATCAAAATTAGGTCTAAATATAGAGCAAACCAAATAAACAGATCCATGACAAAATTCTTGGCGGGGGGAAGTTTCTGTATGTGAGCATGTGACAATGATAAAAAACAGAAGGAGAGAGCAAACAAACAGAACTGTAATACAGAACGGGGAGATTAGTAAAAAGAGAACCAGGCAAGCTGTTGGCAAGAACACGGCACAACAAAGTGAATCTCTGAAAGACTCGCTCGCGCTCGGGAAGAAGAAGCCGAGCTCTTGACAGCCTTGGTCACCGGTTTAAACCAGTGCCCTCTGGGTGCTGCTCTGAAAACTCCTTCAACAGTGGAGAGAGAGAGAGAGAGATATGGAAATCTGTGAGTTTATTTCTACTTTTTAAGAATCAACCCTGCAGAAAGGTCAAAGTCCTTCACTGAATTCACTGCAGGTAAGCGGCGACAATAACATCACTTTATTTATATATTGTCAACTAATAATGCAACTTTATGAGACAGAGTTGTTTTCCAGGTAAATGCACAGACTGCTTGCCGAAAAACTGCCCCCGACGGAAACGTGCATCAGCGGTTTTGCATGAATTTACCTCTAAAACAACTCTGTCTGGTAACGTTGTGTTATTATCTCCTAGCGTGGTGAATGTGCAGGTCACAACTTGTCCACCAGAGCGTTGTGGAGTTGTTGGATTGTGTATTTGATGAGTTTGATGAGGGAAACCAAGAAATCCCATGAGCCTCCGTAGCGTAGCTGTGAGCAGCTCACGGCTCTGCACCGACAATTAAAGGTAACGAACCTACTGCTATGACTATAGGGATTATAGCAATGGGCCCATTTGCCAAAATGTTAAACTATCTCTTTAACTCTGAAGCTGTTTAATTAAGGTGAAAATCCTCTATAGCCCCTACATGTACAAGGAACTTGTCTGTGTTGATTTTGGCGGTCCCTGTGGTCGAAAGCGGTAGTGTTTTGTCGGAATGGAGACTGCATTTCCCATGAGATCTGGAAACTTTTGCATATCCGGTTAAAAGCCTCCAAAAATATCCCAAAACAAAAATTGATCCAACATTGTGTCGTAATATAAAACGAGTTATTGCATAACATAAACATAAAAAATATCAAATATTAAAACGCAGTTGCAATAATACAACAAATGTAATTAGATAAATTTCCCACATTGTTCAACCCAGAGAGAGACAAATGTTGCATCAGTTCAGTTTTTCTGATTTTAGACCGATTTGAATTTGAATCCGCATCCATTCGGAGCACGGGGATCGTCTTATCATCTCAGAGTGAATATTCCCACACTTCCCCCCACTCCACCTCTTTCTCTCTCTTTTCCAGGCAGACTCTGAGAAGACGACGTGTGCACGCCTCCATCACCAGCAGGCTTGTTTACTGTAATTCTCTCTTGTCTCGTCTACCCCTGGAAAGCCTGAGATAAAAATGCAGGTTATCTAAACCGCGGCAGCATCGTGTGCAGGACGAGTCCAGAGGCAGACGAACGCGTTACAGCTGTTTGAAAGTCCTGTCACTGAGAGCAGACTCTACAAAACACTCTGCTGATTTAAAGTCTGTTCTCTCCAGTGAGTCCATGATACTGATGGTGCTCAGGTCTCACAGGAAGCTTCTCACCTCTGGACCAGTGTTAGATTAAAGGGATAGTTCACCCAAAATTCAAATTTCACTCATTATCTACTCACCCTCATGTCGACTAAGAGCTGTGAGAGTCCTTCTGAGTTACGGGGGGGTCCGTGCAGCAGTATTTGTCCATATAATGGTTGTGAATGGTGCTCACCAAAAAACATCCAAATACCTCCATACTGCTCGTCTGTAATGTCCCTCTTGTATTGAAGCCCCCACATGAGAAATTGTTTTGCCGGTCAGGAAGAGCAGTGAACTAAGAAACTGGGAGCTTCCGCTACAAACAATACATGAGGGACATTACAGACGAGCAGTATGGAGGTATTTGGATGTTTTTTGGTGTGTCTTTTTGGATGAAGAAAAGTGGTGTCCATTCACAACCATTATATGGACAAATACTGCTGCATGGACCCGCCTGTAACTCAGAGAAGGAACGGAGGACTCTGAAAATTCTCACAGCTCTTAGTCGACATGAGGGTGAGTAGATAATGAGTGAAATTTGAATTTTGGGTGAACTATCCCTTTAAGCATCCAGGAATCCATTCAGATTGATCTCTGTACGTCTTTTCCTATATGTTGCTTCTTTTTTCTTCTTTTCTTTTTTTTCCAGGGCAGGTTGGTGTGATCTGCTTGTCGCGCCCCCTCCCTCCTCTCCCCGACTAAACCTTAACACGACAATCAATCAATGAAATCAGCCGCTATTGTGTTTGTTTGGCAGGAAACACGCAGACAGGTCACAGGTCTCCGTCTGTCTCTCTCTCTCTCTGTTAGTGCTCGTTCGTGTAATTGATTGAAATCGCAAAGGAACGACGTGGGAAAATTGGAAATGCTAAAAAACACATAAAAACCTCATTGCGGCTTGAGACGGACGATGTCACCGCCACAGATGTGATCAATACTGATGTAATCTGGATTTTCTATGTCCCAATCATTTAAAATTTCAATGACATAAAACACAACGCGGCTGAAGCAGCTTCGTTGCTTCGTTGCTTATTCGTCATAAATGTGCCAGTGGCTTCGATAAAACACTAAAACTAAAAAACATACGAGGCGGTCGTCGGCAGCAGAGGCAATGAAAACATAAACACACTGACAGCGACAGTTATTCACTTGTCGAGCATATCTTATTGATTTTTTCTCAAACATCACTGTGCTTCGAGTCTGCGGGGGCGTTGGACGCTAAAGGACACAGGAATCCTGGGTATAATCTAGATTAAGACGTCCACAGTTGTAATGACGCTTTATATAAGACGTTGAATGGAGATTAGTGTTTTAATCATGATCACATCATGTCCACTGCCATGTACAATATATTTAACGCCCTAGGCAACCTTTTTTATATTGTTTTTATGTCGATGGGCTTTTATATATTGTCATTTTTTCTCAGTTTATCCAAACGCCACCACAGGATTTTAATTTTACTCAATTTTCATTGGATGAGTTGTTATTTGTCACTGTTTTCTCCACGTTTTTAAGCATCTTAACATATTTACTTTATCGGTACAGCACTTTTTTAAAAACAGTGCTATATAAATAAAGTTTTTTATTATAATAATAATGTATTTAAACATATTGAGAAGGCTGTAGCTATTGTGTGGACTTCATTACCTCGACCCGCTGTCTGCTCAACTCCCTGAAGTTAACATCATAAATATACAAAAGTTTCAAATGAAGTCACTTTGAAAGTTTAACACTATATTTGTTTTTTCAGTGCCGAGATAAAAAACAAGTTGTTTTACAGCTTCTTTTTATGGGCTGTTCTTGTTTAACTTACATCTAGTCGATAAATCAGTGCAATTAAAATGTAAACATACTGGCTGGATTAACTTTTTTGTTGTTTCTCACTGATGCTTCACTGCATTTAAATTAGTGAATATCAACACTTACCCTTCGTGATGTGTTCAGTAACACACAACCAGAATCATCGGCATCTGTGGAAACAAGACAAAACAAACAATTAGCACTTTGTTTGATGAGTTATAGTCAGAGATTTCACATTTAGCATTTCTTCTCCTGGTCATGGTGGTTAATAACCCAGAGGTGACAGCTGCTGAGCTGCCCGCGTCTTTCTATAATGCATCAAAGAAACAGATGGTGTAAAATCTTCTGTCGTACTCAACACAAGTAATACTTGGTGTGAAGAAGTTGATCTCAGACACAGAGAGCGATAACATTTGGATGAACTGACATATTTAGAGTTTTAACTCTGAACAGTCATTTTCTCACTTGATAAACAACCAGAACTTAATGAAGTGATGTTAAAACAGTGTGAAATTTGTTTCTAGTCTTGGAGTCGACTCACAGCTGCAGACTTTTGTTGAAATAAAATGCAGGAGGAACTGCTGTTTTTGGGGAGTCGATCAGTGACCCCAGAGCTGTAACCAGATTCCTTCATAATAATCTATCATGATTAAACAAGTACTGTATCTACAATTCAGTGGATGTGAGCCAAGTCTGCTTTGAAATGCACCAGTTTTACCCTGGGAAGATGATCAATACACGCTGTACGACGAGGCAACTGAGGCACAACGTTACAGTATCTCCTCAAATTCAACTTCTTTCTCATAATCACAGCAACAAACTACAGATCTGGACCGACCTGCAGGGGCTGCATTATGCCTTATGTTATTTTTATTCTCTTTTGTGAATCTAAGCCTCTGATTTCCACCTGCGTTTGTGAGTTGGTAACAGAACGACAGAAAACCAGCTAAATGTTTACAACTTTGTAGATGCACTATAACTTCTTTATTATTACAGTATGGATTATCATTATACAGAAAAATTTACACTTTAGTCTCAAACAACCAAGATAAACCAAACCATTGAATGGAAACTATCTCCCAGTGAATTCACAAACAACTGGGGACATTTATTATTAAACTGGAAACGATGAAGACACGTATTGAATGCAGCCTTGAACCTCGGTTCACCTCAGTTGTCAAACAATACAACAGCATTTACTTTAGTAAAAATCTGAATATTACAAGTGAAAATGCTCGTCGCTTTAATGCTTTAATCTATAGTAACATGGTAATTATAATGTTCTGAATTTGCATTTCAAAGCTTTTTCTTTTTTTTTTTTTGAACAACAGGGCGTTCATTACTGATGGTGAAAGGTCTGAGGGGTGTTAAAAAAAAAAAAAGATCACACGTAACAAGCACTCAGGCTGTAAAGAAAGGAAAAGCCTGAGACCCTTTTTTCTAATAGTGATGAAAATGTCAAGAGGCGAGTCTCTAAATGCTCTCATTGAACAGGGATTGGAAGTTCTCTGCTGATAAGGCTTTAATACACAAGTCTGTGGAGCTGAGGCGAACGCTCTGATAAAAGTACAAAGGTCTGGATTTTCCCAGTGTCGCGAACAAAAAAAAAAAAAAGAAAGAAAGAAAAGGGAAGAGAGGAAAAACCTTTTTGTTTAATGATAAAACAATAACACAGGGGGTGGGGAGGGAGGTGGTGATTGAAGGTTTTCAACACTCTTCAGTGCCGTAACTATAGCGAGGGCTGTCGTTCCCCCGCTGACTCTCATAAAACAGTCCGCCACCGCCGTTACGTAACGCAGTTATCACAGTTTACTGTGGGGAGGACGTTATTAGGTTACCATGGGCTTTCCTCCTCGGCTCCGCGTGATGCACTGTGTCGGCTCCGTCTGGAAATCAATCAGCGCTTAACTCCACCCTCCAGCGATGGAAACGCAAGAACCCCCCCTCCACACCCCCTACACACACATAATGCACCCCAACCTCCCCCTTTAACAAGCCAATAAGCCCCAGGAAAGCGCCAGGATATCGTAATATCAATAATCCAGCCACAAGTGAATGTTAAGGATGTTTGAGTCTGCAGCGAGAGGAGGGAGAGGAGGACGGTGGAGGGGCTTTGATCGCCACGCCAAACACCTCGCCATCAGAAAAGCCTGCAGGCAGTGGAGGGAGAAGGAAAGACAGGCAGGCAGAGAGATAGAGAGAGAGTCCCTGCCCCTACCTCTCTATGATGAGACTATGGCAGGGGGGGGGGGCACGTGTCATGTGCAGTGGATTTGGTTCATCAAAGCCTCACAATCAAAAAGCACACGGCTGCTGGGCTGATCCGTTCCCACAGGGGCGACGGAGCGCCGGCTCTAATTGCTGTCAGGCTGCAGCCGTAAGGAGATATTCATATATTCATATAAGATTACCTCGCCTCGCCCCCCCCTTCCCTCCTTCCTCCCAACCATCACCTCTTTCTAAATGGCCTCCTGTATGTCTCAATATAGTGTCTGGCTTAAAGTAATCCAGGAGAATTTCAGGGTTTAGGATTATAGAGGGTGGAGGGAGGAAGTGTTAAAATGTGACACCGGCTTGTTTCTCTGCTCCTTGTTTGATCAACGTGGCACCGGAACTGTTGATTATCATTATGTTCAGTCAGACACACAAGTGTTACGTAACCTCGGCGTGGAGAGAGTTGTACTGTATTATTCTAGTCATTAATGGTTGCAGGCGGAGCGACCGAGTGATGGGAGATGAGATGTCGTATATCCAAACGGGCTCGTGTCACGTGTCGCTGAGTCGGGGTCCGGCAGCGTCGTTTGAAACAGAATAAATGTCTGTATAACGGGTCTAGATGGTGGAAATATGGAAAAATCTCAAACTGTGGCATCTTAAAACCATCTCTACAAACTTTATCTGTCATGTTTTAACTGCTTAGGTTATGACACGTCATGAAATCACAATAAAAACCGACACCGGCTTAATTAGGGGGATTATTTTGAAGTTTATATTTATGGAAGAAACAGATTGACACATAACGATTATATCAAAATAATTGGTTAATAATCAAAAAAATCTACCTGAGTCAAGGTTACACACTATGAAGCATTAAATAAGCATCAAATACCTAATTAATCATATATAATGCATTGCATCTTCCTACATTGACACTAATTAGCATATAAACAGTTATAAATGTTAAACTCTGGATCAATAAGATCACCTATAATTTGTCTAATCGTGGTATTTTCATACTTAATAAATGATGGAGTCAGTATTTATAAAACAGCATCAATTACAAAATTATTTAGGAGATGTTAGAGATTCATAAGATCTACAAAGTGTTAATAAACTACTCAAGTGTGTATTCAACCGACTGCATTAATCCTTGGCCTCGTGTTACTTCACATTAAAATTAGTTTGTCGCAGTGCGTTATTAAGTTTTAAATCAGTATCAGATTGGAAATGGTCGATCCTCAGTCGGGGAATCAGGATTGGTATCAAGTCAAATTAACGCAGCCTTATAAACAAGTGCACGGTGCTATAAATATGTTTTACAATTGGTGTGTACTCAGTCAGTAACATTCCTCATCAATCACACCCGGAGCAGCTCGGAGCTCAGGGGGAAAAGGTGGATAAGTGGATGTAAAGTGGTTACTTTATCTAATTTTGAGGGAAACTAACGTATTTAGCTTTTGTTTACAGTCGAGATTTGACCATCCCTTTGACAAATTTAAAAGTCGCAATCATTTAAAAACAGCACCTGTATCATTGGAAATAAATCAACCTGCGATATTTTGGCAGAAATGGGAAAAAAAAGAAGAAGCAGAATTTAAATTCAGAGGCGAGATTGGATTACGAGGCCTGGAGAAAACCCCTGTGACCTTGGCAAACAAGAATGTCCTTGCAAATGTATGAATATTTTAGACGTTGGCTTCTCACTCGGAGGCTCTTTTATCGACCAGAAGAAACTATTTTGTATGAAAATACAATCTGCCGTAGAAGAATTGGCCTGTTTACCAACACTGTCTGCGTGATGAGTTGGAGAAACCAGAACCCGTTTGCTGCTGCGCTCTTCATGCTTTAAACACTGAAATCTTCCCATGATAAGTGAAGAATGTGCGTCGGCCTGTTTCTCTACAGTCAGTTAACTGTGTTTATAAAAACAAACCCTACTCGTTGGGGGGGAAGGGCTTCAAGGTCAAGCAGTGACCTTGGTCTGAGCCTAAATCGACAAGTTTCCAGAGACAGAGACAGACGGAGACAGAGAGAGAGAATGGCGTCCGTCTTTCCTCTAGACTTTACCACTTCAGCATTCAGCCCAATTGATTGAACTGAAGTGGAAGTGCACCCAGCACTGGCAGAAATATAATCAAGGAATCAATTCTATTTATGGAGAGTGTTTGACGGCCTTATGACAAAGTTCTGTGAAGAGAGAAGAACGGACAAGATCATGTCAAAAAAAACGATAAAAACATGAAAAACCAAAGAAACATGGAAGACAAACAAACAAACAGGGTCGCTGCATTAACATCTGACAGAGACTCTGTTTGATCTGAGCCTGTGGCCTTAATACACCGATTCCTCCAGTAGCGTATCTGTATCTGCATGTATCAATCAATGACCAATACCACTCTACAGCTGCAGCGGTTGTACATACATATACAGGCACAGCAGCACTTTGCACTAAGAGCTCTCTGCTACAGTAATTCAGGGGCAGCATTTTAAGACGGACAACAAAGGCTCCTTTAAACGCAGTCAGGAAATATGCCTTTCTTTTTTTTTACCGGATGCTGAAGGCTGCAAAAGGTCGAGTCGACTCTTCTGTCCAAGATTCCTTGTACAGCAGTGATGATAATAACACTAATAGACAACGACACTTCCAAATGTTAAGACTGGGTTTCACCTCAGTTAAACAGTTAACGGACGGTGCAACTGGTGAAAAACCTGAAATCTAGACAACAGGGATGAAGCTGTGTGACGTGTGACAGCTGGTGTTTAGCAGGAATGGGCTAACATTTAGTGTGCTAGCATGATAGATTAGTGCACTGCAAAAACTCAAAATCTCTCCAACAATATTTGTCTTATTTCTTGTAAAAATGTCAAATTTCTGGTCAAAACTCATCAATTTTCACTTTTTTTGTGCTTGTAATAAGGAAGAAAAACTTGCTCCACTATCAGATTTTTATACTTATTTCAAATGAAAATAGACTTGAAATAAGTTAGAGTCTAAATACTTTTTGATTTTGAGTTTTTGCGGTGTGTGCATTAGCATGCTGAAACTGCTAACTACAGCCGAGGCTAAGCCTTTGATCTACATTTGAGCTTACTATGGCAGAAGATGAAAAGTTATGAGATCTGTTAGTCTTCATCCTCTGGGGGACATGAATGTGTGAATCAAATGCCAATGTGATTTAGCCAATTTTTTTCTTTTTAGGCGTTTCACTCAAATTCACACATTTAAACCCTATGCATACCATTTACATTTATTATGGGCAGGCTCATCATCACTTGACCACTCATTGTCATTTTGCAGCGATGACACTAATAACACAACAGGTGGCTGCAGGTGAACTAATTTGTATATGTGACATTTTCTGATGTGCGTTTTGTAACTCCTGAAGAAACCATAAAATGGATTTTACATGTAAATAGATGAAGCCACCGCAGCAGCAGCAGCAGCAGCGGCAGAAGAGGAGCGTTGTTGTAGATAATAATGATTGATCTCCTCTTGAATAATTATCTCAAGTCACTTAAAAACCTACTTTTTCTACCTGGTTCAATCTTGACTTTCAGCACAAACACATTTTGTCTTATTGGGCATTTCAGCTGAACTACAAACTGGAAAAAAAAGAAAAAAAAGAAAATGAACCTAGGAAGGCATGGTACATTGCCAGTAGTTGTTTTGATGTGTTTTTATGGTGAATGGATCATTTACCGCTGATGTTACTTCTCACATTCTCCCTCACTATCTCTCACCTCGCTCCAGTCAGTCACATATTTCTGCGAGGCTAACATTGCTGTCACCTCTCTACCTGTGTTTTGTTGTTGCTTTTTGGAGAGAAGATTACGAAAAGCTCAATTATGACAATTAAAAAATAACATTTATAACGATGGAGGATGTTTTTCTATCTCCATGACGTGAGACAACAAGGAAGAGGCGGAGCTTGTATTTGGGACAAAAGATTAAAAAAATGCTTCTTAAATAACTCAGCTGTTGGAAGCCATTAGAAAATGTATCTTTAGCTTGGTGCAATTAAATATCCAACAGGCGCAATATCGTAAAGGTCAAGATTGAATACTCTCCCAGAAACCGCGGCTGGCGAGGGACCAGAATTATAAAGCATCCAAAGCGTGACTACATTTCTCATGAAAGAAGCCACTGTTAAATACAGAGGAAGAAATGAATTAATTATAACAGACAGATGTTTTTGAAATTAGATTTAGGTAGGAGCTGCTGTCTCTGGGTCTGATGTAATCACTGAGCTATTTGGTTTTCCAAACCACTGCTTATTTAGCCAGACAGGATGTGATTAAAAGTCCTGTTCGGAGTCTTACATTGATTTGATATGGTGGATGTATCGCACAGTGGCCTGCTGATGTGGAATAATAGAATAACATAATAATTTGTGACATAAATTAAAAGCAGGATCGGGGGAATGCAAACAGCTAATGACACTGGGATCAAATGCATGTGACAGGCTCAGACTCAGGGTGGTGCAGAGACGGGAGCGAAAACAAAACACACTCATCAACATTCAGCTGTGCTGTCAATGAATAATGCACTGAGAATCTGGGAATAGACACTGTTGGGCATGACAAACACTCTGCACCTGCAGGCAAGAGTTTTTGCCTGATGACAGCAGCGATAATTCAACATATTACAGCTGTGTATAGTAGAGTGAGAGGTGTGAATCGATGGCTCGTCATCAAGTTGGTTTAATGCACAGAGAGGATCTGGATGTATCTGCTGCAAGAAGTTGGTGCTGGTATCGCTGAGTATTTTGGATGCAGGAGGACGAAGGTGTTCACACATCTGTCTGGAAATACTTGAGGCTGTGAACTGTGCAGTGCAAGAATGTGACATTAAACTTATATATCATCAAAATACTTGTTTGATTCTTGAACGCATTAGCAGCATACAAAATATTAATAAAAGAATAAATTATACACAAAAACACAGTCTTGTGTTTTAAGTGTGTGTGTGTATAATTTATTCTTGCATTAATATTTTGTGTGCTGCTGCTGCAAACGCGTTCACTCCAACAAAGTTTTGTTCCATTTCTTTTCTTGACAAAACATTTTTGAATTTTATGATTAAGGATGTTGATCGAGAGTTAAGATACATGTTAAGTGATGCAGCATGACGTAAAATAAATGCTTCTGAAACTGCACTTGTTCCCGCTCTCATGGTATAATTTGTGACTAATCAAGTTTTTGTTAATAAGATAATGTGATTACTTAAATATTGAAATAAATCCCTCATTATGATAACATGAACTAATAAATTCCTTAAATTTCATCCCATAACACCCACAGTGAAATTGAAGATTCAACTTAATAGTGATTTGTATCAACTGTAACTGTATGTGATGTGAATTTGTAATAATGACGAACTAACACTTCAATTCAAAGACATTTGAATTATTGCAATTAGTGTTAATCTGAATGAAAATATTAGACTCAAGACTTCTGAGGGGATTTTTTTTTCTGCTCTGGTCTTTGCCATGTTTTTAAAAGAGGTTATACAATCACTAATTCTTGAATGCGGATTTTAACAAATCAGACAACAGACTTGGAAATATCGAAATAAGCTGGACCGAAATAGAGTCTATGCACATGAATGCCTCGTCTCTGCCACAGAATGGATTCAGGATCTAACCTGGCTGAGGGGGAAAAGGTGATTATTGTGTTTGGGACTTTGATGGAGAAGGTTTTTTTAAAAATAGGAGCAGATTTTAAAGTTGAATTATTTTTGAACAAACATTTCACTCCCTGAGGTTTCAGTGGTACAATACGAGCTGCAGAGAAGGAGACGGTCTGAATCTGAGCTTTTCATTACAATTATTGTGCATCAAAGTATTTCATATGGATTACTGCTGAGGCTTATGTATGTTACTGTATACACACATTTAAGACCCAATCTCAGGGTTCCCACAAAATTCAAAGACTTCCCAAGGACTTTCCAGGCTCAATTCCCTCAAAATTCAAGCACTCATCGTGACATAGTCGGAGATACGGATCAAAGTTAATTACTTGTTACGACACTAGGAGTTTTTGTAATGAGAACTTGCAGCTTTACAGCAGCTCCAAGACAATAATTAAAGAGAGAGAGGGAGGCTCGGATGTGTGAACTGTTCTCGCTTGTGCAGACTGTGTGGTCGACTGGCTTCGCTAATACGGCGCTGCAAAACAGACTAATGCACAAGTTAAAGAGCTGAGAGACGCCGGCACGCCGCCTCTGGGCCGGCATTATACAACATACAGTATGCAGTATAAAGATGCTGCACAACTTATATGCAGTGTATATAAAAACTCAAGTACTCTCAGTGACCCATGTGAATTTATGCCAGCTTACGCCTCTTTCTTTTCCAATCCACAAACTTTAAAGGATTTCAAGGACACACTGGGAGGATCTGAGGAACGTCACCCTGGAGACCGCAGCATCAGCATCAGCAGTGATTGGTCAGTGTGTGTTTGATGTGGGGCTTGTTGACAGAGCTGGAGATTCACCTGGCCTTGGTTTTCAGTAAAACTCGACTAATTTATTGTTATTTTGTGCAGCAGTTTCTTTTCTCCCTCCAGGCGCACACGGTTGCTGCTCTATGGGATGGATGTTTAAAGCGGAGAAGGCCTTCGTGCTGCAGTTACGATCCTGCACGCATGAAGAGTGAAGTCAAACGATGCTGATGGAGCCGCTGATTTCATTTCAAGTTTTTTTTAAGCTCTTGCATTTTCTGGTCTAATGATACGCTTCCACGTCGTGGAGCCGGAGGTCTGAGCATCATCTGTCACACTGGTATGAAAAACTGAAACAAAATGAAGAAATGGTGCAGCGCAAATAAAGAAATGGACAGGCGGGTGAGGGGTTATGTCCTTATCAGAGGCACAGAGATCAATATTTATGGTAATGAGCTCTGGATATAATCTGTTCAGCTCTGACACTTCATGTTTATGCTTCTTATTTCCGACCCCGACGTCGTTTCCCTCCTCGAACTCTGTCCCCGGCTCCGTCTCTCTCTTGTCAGACGCCGTAAGTGTTACTATGTATGGAGACGTGGTCACCTGTCACATTCAAAGGGAAACGGGCATCTCTCTATCTCGTTCTGTCTCTCTTTCTCTGCCCGTGCTGCACCTGTGACTGTTGCCATGGCGACGGTAACCTGTTGACCCATTTTTGGGGGGAGGGGCGGGGGGGGGGTGCAGGGGTTCTGGCGACGGGGTCAAAATCATCTGCACCTGCAGCTGAGGAGCCGTCTGTCAAGTCAACACCTGCCATCATGCAGCTCCGGACGGACGCAGACCTCAGAGGCAGAGCGCCGAAGAAATTACTTTAAAGGGATAGTTCAACATTTTGGCAAATTTGGCCCATTGCCATAACCCCTATAGTCATAACAGTAGGTTCGTTACCTTTAATTGTCTGTAAATTTGTGCAAAACCGCTGATGCAAGTTCCTGTCGGGGCAGTTTTTCAGCAAGCAGTCTCTGCATTTGCCTCTAAAACAACTCTGTCTCGTAACATTGTGTTATTATCTCATAGCGTGGTGAATGTGCAGGTCACAACTTGTCCACAAGAGCCTTTTGGAGTTGTTGGATTATGTATTTGATGAGTTTGATGAGGGAAACCAAGAAATCCCATGAGCCTCCATAGCGTAGCTTTGAGCAGCTCACGGCTCTGCTCCGCCGTTCAAAAAATAGTTTGCACTGACAAGTCTGAGATCCACCATGGCTGTACACACACACACACAAGCAGATACTCATCATGTTATGGTATAAAACATCTCCAAAAAGATGCTGAGGTACAAAGAACAAAAAGATTGATTTGGTGATATTGATCACGCCGCAGAGCAGATTATTGACTGGACCAGAAGCAGCAACCAGCCGCTGCTTTAAAATGCTTTTTGTTTGTTTGTTTGAAATCCAGGCAAAGCTCATAGTGACACACACTCTCAATTATAAGGAGGTAAAGTTGGAGGCTGCACAGATGTTCCTAGAAACAAATGTGACTGACACTAACTGACAGGTGATCATTGTTTATTAACTCAGCCCTAAAAGGCCTTGAATGCACCACTGTTGTTGCTCATTTTGTCTGGTGCTTTAAACTTGAGCTTGAGGAAAAGTTTGCATAAAAATGTCTTGACCTTTAATTTCTTTTTTTGCAGGTAAATCCCTTTTTGCCTCTCATCTCTCTCTTTTATCTTTCACCTTTTCTCCTGTCTCTCCTTTTCAATCACTTCTCCAGCACAATTTTTCCTCCCCGTCTCTGTCTCCATCCTTTTCCCTTTCATTTTTATCCCCACCACCACCACACACTCTACTGTCTCCGTGTCTCCGTGCACTGACCTGGCCCAGGGCTGATCTGGTTGTCGTAGAGGTGGATGTCATCTCCGCAGGCGATCGGCGAGTCCTGTCCCTCCTCTCGGCCCTCGCTGCCCTCCTCCTGCTCCGCCTCCCGCTGCTCTGGGGACACAACAGCACAGGGTCACCTCCTGGACCTCGGTGCCCCCCCCCCTGGGGCCAGCGCGGAAAACTTTTAACTTTTACGATCTCCAAAAATTTCAACATTTGCTGACTGTGCATGATTTTTGCATTTACCTCGACTCATCAAATTCCTGTGGACAAAAGAATCACTCAACAGATTGTAAAAACTCATCTGTGACTGAACCAACCTGATGCTGCAAATAAACACACCTGGTGCTGACATAATACGGAAGCCTATGGAGAACTTCATTTAAATCATAATATAATTTGTAAATAGCTTTTAAAATTCTTCAGAATTTCCAATTTGCATTTTCACTTTCATTAATCACTTGTAAGGGGGTTTATGGCCACGTTAAAATGAAAATGAAAAGCAGTTTGACATTTTCAAAGAAAGACCCTGCAACATAATAGACAATACTTTGAAAATTTAAAATCTAACATAAATATTTTGATCTAATATTTTACATAATGGTGAACAATATTCAGCTCACTGTGAAAATGAAATCATATTCTGTGGTAAAATGGAAACAGGACAGAGCTAGAAAACACTTAAAATTTATATTCTGTTGCTCTGAAGCTACAAATTCTGCTTCACACACGTCGTCAGTCGCCACAGATTCAGGATCAGTATCGACCGAATGTGAATTATGTCCAAACAGCCTCTGTTTCCTGTTTCACAGTGGGTGAGTAACGGCCAGAGAAGTGTTTTTTTTTAGCCGGTTGGACCTTTGACCTTCTGGGTAATAAAATGTCATTACATCATCAGTTTGTCTTCGTAGACATTCATGTGAACTGTTGACCTTTGACCGCTAGACTTGATCATTTATTCTGGAGCCCGATGAATGTTGCAGATGTGATGAAATTCCCCTCCATATATTGCATTGACAAGAAGGGGGCAGATGTAAGCTCACAGTGACCTTGACCTTTGACCTTTGACCATTAATCTCTAAAATCCGTCAGTAAAATAACTCTAAACTCTGAAGTTCAAGAAAACATTTCAGCAAATTTGACCACAAACTGTTCTTCGTGTCGTCCGTCAGAGTGAAGACACGGAGACGTGAAGTCTGTGGCTGGTAGTTATCGCCGTGGAGATGCGTCTTTCATGAATCAGCAGGTAGATGCAGCTGGGTTTTTGTTTTGGTGCGTAAGTGGCGGGATTTCGTTTCAGTATTATAGGCAGCATCACAGGACTGAGCCTGGAGCCTGTTTGTATGACTCATCCTGCACCCCCCCCACCCCCCCCCCTCACCAACCAACCAACCAACCAAACGCCCCCCTCCCCCTCCAACTCCCCCCTCCTCCTCCTCCTGACACAGCAGCCCCTGAAATCCAATCCTACAGTAACTAGTGAGCTCCCAAATATCATCATCTGGCGATCGGGTTTGATGCGACGAGAACAATATCTCATACTCGTGGCTCTTTATCGGCTGACCTTATCCACGAGGAGGAGGAGGAGGAGGAGGGTGAGAAGGAACCCCCCTCCCCAATTTCAGTTCATTCAGTTTGTCTTGCATCAGGATCATCCCTCAGCACTTGACATTATTTGAACCTCTCTGTGTCGTCACCTCGCCTGCTTCCCTCTGTGCCTCAGACTCACCGGCTGGGCTCTGACTTTCAAATCACCTTGGGAGAGAAAGAGAGGGAGAGCAGCGGCGGCGGCGGCGGCAGGAGGAAGAGGAGGAGGAAGATGAATAAACCCACGACGGTATCAATTTTAGAAAAGTGTTGAAATGTTTGCTACTTATTAATCGATATACGTCTTCTATTGAACAGTTAAATTCAACTGGATACGTGTGCAGATTGGATTTAAAACAGTCTGGATCCTTTTTCCACAGTGTGATTTGAACAATAAATGAAATCAATCTTGCGTCATTTGAATTCAGACGAGCTCCCGAACCAGTGAAGACGAGTGCACCGATCTGATCGAAGCGACGCAGGCCGAGGTGGTTTGATATGAAAAACCAAAAAAAAGAAAACGTGACTGACTGACTGACGTGTTTCCTTCAGCAGCAGCAGCAGCAGCAGCAGCAGCAGCGTGAACACAACAAACCGCCGCAGCTCTTCATTAAAGATGTTTTCACTTTCAGGCTTCGTCCTCTCAGGTGCACGTCTGCCTTCACCCACAAGAGGTGAGGATGGTTTAATCCGCTGATTATTGTTCTGATTAATTTGGCTATAAAATTCAACAGTAGGTCTTAAAACAGAGTCTCAACTGATGATAAAAAATCAGCTCCTGCTCTGAGAGTCGGTTAATTGTTTGCACGAATGTAAAACGTGACCACAACATCTTGACTCAGAGTAAATGGAACATTTTTCCACAATATTCTGATATTATAACAACATTTTAATGGATCCACTGAGAAAACATTTAGTTTTAACATTTTTCTTCTTCATTCCAAAAAACGTAAGATATTCTATTTACAAAACATATTCTAAATCAGAAAAACACCCAAATTGAGGAAGCTGGAAACAGAAAACGTAATTAAAGGAGTTCAGAATAATTTTGCTGCGGTTCTGTTAATTGGATTCAGCACAAGTTTCAACTGGTTTTAAAGCTTTAGACAGGAACATTAATGGACTTTCATGAGTAATCAAATCCTCTCCAGCTTTAAAGATGAAGGTCACGTCGTGTCGTCTTACACCGTGTGGACATTTCCAGGTTCTAAATCGATGATTACAGCTGAATTACAGGGTTTTAAATCCGAGGTGACCTCGTCTTACCTGAAACTAATGAACCAGCTCCATTAATACAAATAATACGGACGCTAAGCTTCCTAAAAACCCACATATTTACCTGCATAACAAGCTGCTCAGCCACCTCGGGACAAGGGATGTTTGAGATTCCTCTTCTGCACACGTTCAAATGTTCCTGTCATTTTTTTTTCTCCTTCTACTCAGATTCAGTCTGACACTAAATGAGCGTGTTAATAGTCGACGTGTCTCTGTGACACATCGGCCATCAACACGTAGCGAAGGACACGGTGACACAGACACAGGACCACTTCACCTGCTCGACAAGTGCGACAAATAATATTTCCCATGTCACCTTGTTCGCAGAGTTTGGTCACCGAGTTCCTTGGAGGAGGAGGAGGAGGAGGAGGAGGAGGAAGAGGAGGAGCGACGTTCACTAATGAACCTCTGAGATCACAACGGTGGATAATGCTTACTTACCCCACAATAATGTAATTGCGTTTATATCCTGATAAAAGGTTGCCTAATAAAGACGACGGTGATGTGGGGGGGCGGCGGCGGCGGCGGCGGCAGCGGTGGGGGGCCGTCGGTGAATCTGCTGGGTGAATTGGTGTGTTGCAGGAAGGGGGAATAATTGGCTGGGAGAGACCAATGCGAGCATATTCTGTCCTGACTGCTTGTGCTGCACATACTAATTGGGTGCTTCTCCTTGGCTTGAAGGTAATGAAACTGCCGTTATCATAACAGCCGGAGCAAAGTTCATTATTTATATCCAAATGCAGCGGGGTGTGAGGGCTGGGAGAGTCGTCTGAGTCTGTGCTGCAGCTCTAATCTTTAAGTCACATCTTCCAACTATTATGGATGTACAGTAGTAGCGCTAATATTTATCGGCGGCAGTTCAAATGAAGAATTCCTCCTCCATCGCTGCAGCTGCAGTTGCAGTTTAGTTCACGCTGCGTCTTCCAGCGCTTTGATTATTTATTGTGATTTGCTTTGTTTTTGCATCGAGGGGGGCAGGGGGAGGGGAAAGAACGGGCTTAATGTCGAAAAATTAACCGCACGGATGGTGCATTCACTGTCCTGACGGTGACTCAGACTCACCCATTTCTTGAAAGAAGTATCCATTCTTGGACATCCCAGAGGGAGGCGCCTCTGCAGGAGAGAGAGAGAGAGAGGGGGAGAGAGAGCAAAATAGAGAAGAAGAAGAAGAAGTCAGTGATCACTGAGGTGGATCTGGGCAACAGTAACAGGCCCTGCAGGGAGCAATTTTCATTTTTGAAATGAGAAACCCCGTTATTTTGCTATTCTTTTCACGCAGTAATTGTCGGTGTGAGGGATGGTTATAAATAAAAAAAACTGAATACGAGCCGTGATCAGGCCTTCGTTAGTCGTTTAGCTGCTGGTGTTTACATGGAAAGAAAACCCTGCGCACCTGGACCTCCTGGATCAATAATTAAACATAATTCAGTTTCTCATTAAAGTATCCGCCCCCCTAGTGGCCATTAACAGACACAACAACAACCGTGCTTTTATTAAAGTGTAAATCTGGTGATATTTTATATTTTTCTTCACGTCGACACATTTTTAAAGCAACACCGAACTCATCCCGATGTGTTATTATTATTGTATGTGTGTCCAAGGTCTGATGTGTCTTATTCCTCTGAGCCTCGGAGCTTCGCTATCGTCCGAATAAAAAATAAAAAAAAACTATCACAAACACGTCGATGAGTCACACAGCTGCAACTGGGAGATATGTTCTTTCATATGTGCACATACACACATCACACACACATTGTAGTTTATTCTGAGTCAATAGCACATATACAGTCCTGCTGTTGTTAATGCTCAGTAGTACTTTAAAAGTGTATCAATCCTCCAATTAAAATAGTCCGGGAAAAATGCACTATTTACTAAGTGCTCTTTTTATAAAAAGCTGTTTTACTGTAGAAAATCAAATTATATTTTCCAGACGTGAAAGGTCGGTTTTATTTTTTAACATTTTATTTTTTAAGATGGACGTCATCAGTGGAAACCCCTGACAGACACTATCACATTGTTGGTTTTTATTTTCCGATGTTGATTAAAATATCAAAAATAAAAATAGCACATTGGTAGCCTTATACTTTACATTACAGACTAATTGAATTTAGGTTTTTGGAATATAAAAATAAAAAATCCATCTGGGTCATCAATGATCACGCAGCCTTAAAATCCCTCATTAAAATTCCACAGAGGCCACAGAGGAAATGTTTTCTCGTGCGTAATGATGGTCATAAACTATCACATCTCAAAACCCCTTTGATTGGACGTCGTCGTCCTCAAAACGCAGCGGGTTTGAAAAACTGTACGATCAAAAGTCGCACGACTTCGGACGGAAGAAAAAGAAAAAGAAAACAAAAGCAAATGCAGTCAATGATTATTCTCATTCTTACTGGAATGATATATATAACTTTATAGACTAATAGTGAAAACGCTCAAGTCGTTTCCAGCGCCTTCAATGTAAAAAAAACTAAAGAGGAAAAGCAGCTTGAACAATGACAGCAGGATGTTTTGGCTGCAGATGTTCTGAGAGAAAAACTCCCCAGTGCTTTTTTTTTATTTCTTCCGTGACTTCCTCAAAATGTCGAAAGAAAAAAAAAAGATCAATTTTTTTTTTAATCATCTAAACTGCAGTGGGTCCGTCTTTACAGCATTGTTCGTTTAGTCTGCAAGAAGAAGAACGTAGCCTAAACAAAACAACAGTCGAAACATGCACGGTGGAAATACTAGTCAGGAGCTCTCAAGGTGAAGTCAAGGTGAGAGCAACAGTCCAACACAGACGTTTCCATCAACAAAAATCTATCTTTTCAGGTTCATAAAATACACTTTAATGCATTGTTCAACCTGTTGCTCTGACTCGTTCAAACATATTGATGCTGTGTATTGGAGCTGACGCCACTCCCTCATTTCCACACTGATTGATTAATATTTATGAACAGACTTCAATTGGATCCACAGCTCCAACTTGGGGCGTCTCCGAGGTTCAACCAGAGGGTGAGGAGAGCTCCCTTTAGGCCGTTCAGAGTCTTATCAGTAAAAAATGTTCTCATGTTCATTAGGTGGAAGAAAATGTTAACAGGCTAGAGATTATATGCAGCACACACACTCTTCTTCATCGGCAGAGGTCTTGACTTTGCTAATACATTCAGTGATAATCCGTGGTGAGTTTTTGCTTCCAGGCAAGGCAATCGCTTTGCAATGGCAGGGTGCAGCAGCGATTTTAATTTTTTTTTTTTTTTTTGGGAGGATATCACATTTTGGAATTAAACTTAATCTGGTGAAGAGCCACCACAACTACAAACACACAGAGGCAGAATTTAAGAGAACGTGGCCGACTGCATCCGGATGGTGCACGACGACGCTCGGAGGAGGCGGATGTGGAGGAGAGAGGGTACTTTGAAGGTTATTGAGACATTGTGGGCTCGTGCTGCTGAAGGAAGGGAGGAAAGGAGGGAGGGAGGGACACGGGGGGGGGTGAGGGCGCCGCCGACTGAGCCGCCACGCTGCCAGACTTGAGCGAGGCTTTTTCTTGAGCACCGTTAAGCCGATATGTTTACATATTCATCCTATAACCAAAGATCAACAACGTGTCCTGCAGGTCGTTCCCTGACTCGACTGTTAAAATCACAGCCACACACACACACACACACACACACACACACACACACACAAAGAGGACACAAGCAACCACTTTCTGCTAAATGTCACGCGAAGAAAGAAACGAGTGTCTTTCTTTTGTAACGTGTAAAATCTTAACTGACAGAAACTATGTGCGAGTAGATGAGGGACATCACGTACACAATCTCTCCAACAAACAACACAATCTTAATTTTAATCATGCTAAATATTCGTGCGTTCTCTCTCGGGGGGTTCAGAAGTTAAATTTCAGAATAAAAGAACCTGGGATTCATTTATCCCCACAACAATTAGCTTGTTTAATCTACGCAGGTAATGACGGAGCCAAGCTGCACACACTTCAACTCTTCAAGTATTTTTCTCAACTGACACTTTGACTCTTTACCGGCATGAGTAATGATATGTTGATTTTTTTAAACATTCTGCCTGCAGACCAAACGTCCCCCCGTGGACCGCACAGACCATTTTTTAAAAAAGAAGAATAACTTGACATTTAGGGAAATATGCACATTTGCTTTTCTTGTTGAATATTTGATGAGATGAGCGACGAGCGATGCCACTCTGCGCCGTCTCTACGGGAAATATGGAGATGCTGCCGATAGCTTTAGCTTTAGCACAGACATCGGAGGAAAACTAAAAGCTCAATAATAAACACTTAATATACAGTAGAGTTGCACAGAGGTTAACATCTGTATCAGGATCTGTATGTGGATTTAAACTGGAGGTGGGTGGGACCTGCATGTTTGCAATTGGATGTTGCAATAATTATTGTTTCTAGACGAGAACTGATGTAATCTATATATACGATTATGTTTATTCTGATAATACAGAGATCTTCAAAGTATCAAACTAATATACGTAATCAATTTTACTTTACTTTTCATCAGTTTTTCCTCTCTTTTAAACTATGAGATATTATTATTTGCCCCAGGCTGGAGAAACTTACAGTAGCCTATTGCAGCAGCCAAAGTGATATAGAGCACAAATAGTATAATACAGCAAGAAAGTTAAAAAAAAAGGAAAAAAAGATACAGAATCAAAAAATCTTCATGAAATTTCAAGATTGACTTCAATATAATGTACAAAATGAAGCCACTTTTGAATGGGTTTTATTCCCCAATGAAGCATTAACATAAAAATGGGTTTTCCTTCAAATAAAGTTGAGTAATCAGATGCGTAAATATTTGGATCCATCTTTTTTATCAGTGTTTTTCTGACATACATATTTGTATTCGCTCACACCCCTGTGATACGGCCTTACAGTATTTGTTTAATATGAACATAAACCAAACGAGGGGAGTTACGTGTCTGACTATTTCTTGGCCGGTCGCTCCGACTCGCAGGAGTTTTTTGACTTCACCTTTAACACCGGCCAAGAAATAGTCAGATCCACCAGACTCCTTCAAAATGACAGAGTGTTTTACTTTTTATACAACGTGTTGTTGAGTTAGTGGTGAGTGGGCTGGGAAACCCCCTCCGTCTCTCTCTGTCTGGATGCTAAGCTACGAGCTACAGTCGGCTAATGGGTTTCACTGTTGCTGGGTGTTTTTGATGGAGAAGAGAGAAAAGCCCCTCTTTGCTCTCTTTTTCAAAAACAAACTGAGCCGAGATGGAAAACATTGATTTATTAGACCCATGTAACGACCTTGGAGGCCGTCGCTCTCACTGGCTGCTAATGGAGAAAGAGTTTTTAAATGTCACAGAGCTCGGCTGTGAGGAGAGCTCCACCACTAAATGGCTGCACGCTCTTAATTTGAGCTGGGAGTTCTTTACTTGACGCTTGTGTTGTTTTTTTTTTTTTTTACTTCTCTCCTGTCACACTACAGGAGGAAAAACATCTACATCAAGATCCATTTCCATCAAAAAAAAAAGCCTGATGCCTCCATGTGTCAAAAAAATGCCACCAGGTGACTTTTATGAAAACACAACATTTAAACTTCTGCAGGAGAAATTTAGTGAAACCAAGCAACAAACACAAAAAAAACTCCCCAGTGGTGTATATGTTTTCCTTGTTCCTCTTCTTCCACCTGCCTTCCTCAAATAAAGAAATACAATTCAGTTTCCTCGTTTGAGAGCTGCCGTGTTGTGGCACAAACAAGTGGGAGCATTTCCCCGACATCTAAAACCTGCCTGCCTGCGTGGCTGGCTCGGTGCTACTGGGTGCGTTTGATTGTGATGTCAGTCACATCGACACGAATTTTCCCTTCACCTCCTTGCACGACGACGCACACGGGTCAATCACATCCCAGCAGCGTGTTTACCTGCAGCTGCTGCATTAAATACGTCTGACAGCAGAAAACACACACAGAGAGATGTGCAGCATGATGCAGGTTTCTATTCTGTTGGGTTATTTTTTATATGTTACAGCTGAATAAACTAAAGTCATGCTCACAGCTCATGCAGCTCATAATAATCTTGTTATTTTTCCTGCTTTTAGGATCATTTCAGGCAGGAAACCTGTTGGATTTCACACCTCTCTCTCATGTCTGTCGTACGAGTCACACTGGTGATGGTACTCGGTCATATTAAAGAGTCATATTCTCATATTAGTTTGGCACGTCTGAGATGAAAGCTGTCATATTAACTTAAAGGCTTTGGCGGCACAAGGTTAAATAAACCCCAAGATTAAATACATGTCATGTTCGGCCTTATTAAGAGTGCTGCAGTAGATGTATCACTCCACTATCATCTCTTATGCATCAGTTAAATAAACCACAAATACTGAGCGAGTCAATTTTATAGTACAGTGCATCCATAAAATATTCAGAGCACTTCACTTCTTTCACATTATGTAGCTGCCTCGTGCTAAAAATCTTCCAAATTCATTTTGACGGCGATTATAACGAATGACTAACAGTCAAATAACCAACAGTATTTCATTAATAGGACAAAGAAAAGCAGCAAATCCTCTCAGTTGAGAAGCCGCAGTGCTTTAATTATCATCAGACTGGTTATTAACGGCCAATTAATTACAAGTCAATCAACTTGAGGGGGGTTTTTTTAAAAAGGGGCAAAACTTCAGCAGAAGGTTCAGTAACACTTCATGATAAATACTCATTAGTAAGCATCAGTTTAACATTATTTCATACTTCATTCATCATTTACGATGCATTTTTACATGTTTAAAGCAGAAGTAAGTGATATATTTGTGTTAATATAAGTCTTAAATAGTTATATCTTCCGACAGCAATCACTTACATAGAGTGTTTGGACCAAAACACGGGTCTGTCAGTCACTCTGCTCTGCTCTGAGCCGAGGAGAAAACATTTATCGTATCCTACAGTTTTTATCCAATGAGGAGAGAGAACGGCATGCAGGGCTGTGTGTGCAGCCAAGGAACGCCGTGAATGTGGCGACGTAGGGACGAGGACTGTTATGGTGCGTTCAAGGAAACTCGTATTTTTCCGACCGTGAAGTGGTACCAGTTCGATCTGGTACGAGTTCACCGGTCGGAAGTTACGAGTGGCTGTTATAGTGACTTTCACCGGTAAAACAGGTCGGAGAAACACGAGTGGGTTGCCTGGAACGCTACAAAGTCGTAAGTTGTGACTTGAAGCTGTAATTTACGATTTCAAAAGCCTGCCTGGAACGCAGCATTAGCGAAAACGACCGGACCACTTACTTCTTCTTTAACTCCACATTAATAAGCTCATCTATACCGTGTCTAATGATTGATTGATTTTCATGTTTATAAATCAAGTGTGTCGGCAAAATGTCATTAAATGATAAACAAAAGAACATTTATGCCGCACTTATACAATGGTTTTTACCAACAGTTAATGAGTGTGTTAATAGATGATTTATTATACATTATGTTATTAATCAACTCAGAAAGTATGCTTAATAGTGTGTTTTTATCAAGTCTTACTGAACTTAAAGGGATAGTTCACCCAAAATTCCAATTTCACTCCTTATCTGTTCATATAATGGTTGTGAATGGGGTTCACTTTTCTTTGTCCAAAAAGACACACCAAAAAACATCCAAATACCTCCACACTGCTCGTCCCACCGTGAGTCCGTGACTCAGAGAAGCCACGGAGGACTCTGAAAATTCTCACAGCTCTTAGTCGACATGAGGGTGAGTAGATAATGAGTGAAATTTGAATTTTGGGTGAACTATCCCTTTAATAAGTTTGGTACTGACACATTAGCTTTATCACTAGCGCTGTAAAAAAAAAAGAAAAAACCATGGTGTGCGTGCATGGGAGAGTTAGCGAACTAGCTGGGACGGGCTAATGTGATGGAATATATGGAAAATGAGGCAACATGATGCAAACATGACAAACTGTGCACGGTTGGGAAAACATGTGAGGAATATTCAATGGGAATCTCATTGGTTCGACCATTTGCAGTTAATAATAATTTCCATAACTTCAAACGACTCGAAGGCCAAGAGCTTCACACAACATTAACGTTATTCCTAAATTTGGATGCGACATGACACATGACAGCGTTTAATTAAAGTTTTTATTCCTTTTTTCTTTGCTGTTCATTGCTCTCTGTGGTGCATCAAATGCTAAATATTTTCCATTTTATTTCTCTTGCCATGAATGTCTTGTCATATCTGATAAACATTAAGTATCTAAGTCTGAAGGACAAAGTGCCGTCGCTGTGACAGAGAGATGTGACGAGGCGGTGTCAGAAAAACACTTTTGGAGGAAAAACAACACTGAATCAATTTGTATGATAAGATACATCATAGAAGTCCAAACATCATGTGGGTGAAGGTTTAGTTACAGAACATCAAAACTGTTCAAAAGTTATTTTTAGCACGCGCAGGGACGTTTGAAAACCGTCGAACAAAGCCAAATCTTTTTTATTTCAATATCCTGGAGGGAGTTTTCAGTTGGACTGCTCATTTATTTATGTGGCACATCATGCCAGCTTCCTGCGAACGCCGTGCTCCTCTGAACTGCATCTTACTCCGAGAGCTGTGATCAGGAGCAGCATCATGGCGAGCTGTTTTGGCGCTGACAGATGCAGGGAAGAGATTTAGCAGGATTGGAGGGGAACGCACGATATCCATGTTACGAGCTGCCAGATCAATGACAATACAGTAGGAGCGTTGCTCTGCTGCGAAGCTGCGGTTTATATCCAAATAAAGAGCTCTGTTCAAAATTCAAGAACCAAAATAACAGAGACGAACGAACTCAAGTGAGGGGAACAATGGCGGGAAATAAAAGTTTTCTCAAAGTTAATAACCGAGTGCATCGTTTTAAAGCTCCCTACAGTATACAGGTAGATGTTTGTGTTAAAGCTCCATACAGTATAAAGGTACTGTATATGTCCATAGTGTGATTATAAAGCAGCTCTGGGTCTATATTAATACTGTGAAAGTATCAAAGCCTCAGTCCACAGAGAAATGCACACAGCCTGTATCCAGAAACTGAGCCTTAAAACCAGCCGTCAGGACTTCCTGTCACTTTGTGATGTCACAACAAAAGCCCCGCCCCCAACCTGGACCATCATCCAACACTTCCGGGATTTTGTTTTCTTTTAGTGTTTTATTCTGAAATCTGCTCTATTTTTTTTTAGAAAGCAGTCAGCCAATCAAAAGAGAGGCTCAGAGCCTCCTCTCTTCTGATTGGCTCACACCAACTAGAGCTCCAGATAGGAGATGTAAAACTACAGAGCAGTGATTGGCTATTTTTGATCAAACAAATCCCATTAGAAAGACGAAGGAGGAGCCAGAGGGACCTCCCGCGTCTCATGCACTGCTGATTGTACTAATAAGTTATTTTTTTATATATATATGGGGATTTCCTCCTGGACCTGAGTCTGCATTATTTGTTTTAGGAATGTGTTAATACCTCCTGCTGCCTCTGTCTCAATATAATGAGCTGCACACATGCAGACTGTTAGACAGAGCTGAGTAAGCGCCTTTACATACTTCATGCTCTGATGGCCTTTTAGAGACGGGTTCATTAGCAGAGATGAAGACTGTTCTGTTGTGAAAATCAGAAGCAGATTCACTCAAATTGTGTGAATTGAGACATACTGACAACTCAGAGACTCAATGAGAACCATACGGTACAAGGACACCAGGCTCTGTTACAATGCCAGCAGTTCTGGGACATATTACTCTGCACGTCAGCTTGCATTTATTCCTCCGTACATGTTCATCTATACTCGACAATTTGAATTTCAAAAACGCTAATGTCAATGGATGTAGTGCTTTCCCGCGAGCCCGGTAACACGAAACAAATGCAAATGATCTAACGTGGGAAGAGTAGATAGGAGAGAAGCTGTATCCTGCTACACTGCACACACAATATTATCCTAGAGATTGAGGTTAAACATGTAATAAATATCATTTTTTAAAAGCAGATATAGAAGTGCAGCGCCTTATTTTTAACTTCAAAGCCTGTTCACTTGTTTCAGTAACATCGCATTTGATGGTTTAATGAAAACACAAACAAAAATACCTGCAGTCGGAACAAGCTGTGAATGTAAAAACATCTCAGAGGACTGGAAGGCCCTAATGAGGAGAACGAGGTGGAACACGTTTATGTTAGCTTAGCGTTAGCGATGAGACACAGTAGATTAAACACACAGATGCACACAGGTATGTGTTTGTGCCTGTCACCGTTGCACACGAGTGCCGGTCACTCACTGTGCAGCTGGCACGAACGCCGGCGTTGTTTCAAAATCTTAGAAAAGAATCAGTCTGTGCACAAGCACACACAGTTGCATCACAGCGAAGGCATGCAATCCCACGCTGGCCGACACAAGTGATGTACTGTGTTTCTCTACTGCAAATAAACGTTGTGTTCTTCTCAACTTTACTACATTTTTAATTGAATCAAGTTTCATAAAACTATTTTATCTTTTTATTTATCCTTTATTTTATTTTCAAATTAGCAAACCACTTTAAAATGTGTAATTCCATCTATAATTCCCAATTGTCCTCATTACGCACTTCCCAAACCTGCAGATGTGATGTGTGACTGACTGCGTGTTTTGATGTAAAGGCTCTATAGACAGTTATAGTACAGTCTTATCACAGCATTAAGGTCCAATGTAAGGACGGCTACTGTGACAATGTTGGACAACCATGCAGACGCAACACAATTCCTTTAAATTGTGCCGTTTAATTCATCAGCCTTCAGAGTGAATTGATGGTGCAGCCGGCACCATGTGATATGTTTGATGTCTACATTTTACTGTTAATATACTGTAGGCTTATGGAAATATGACAAAAAAAACAAAACAAAAAAAACACTTCTGCATATTTCAGTCTTTAAGGACATGTCAACTTCTCTTTAACACATCTGGCTGCCAAAACTGCTGCTGGATTTCATAAATTAACAAGAGTTTGAAAAAGCCTTTTAATGTCATGAATCTTCCACAATCAAATACGTGGTCATTTTATGATGAAATTAATACTAACAGAGGCGAAACCAAAGTGCTCAGAGCACAGAGCACGGAGGAGAAGTACAGGACAGTTCATGCACGATAAAAAAGATGCACGATAAATTTCTGCAGAAAAGAGGAAGCTGTCTCACTGCATGCAGGAAGTCAGAAGCACGAGCAGTACGGCACATACATCTCATCACTCTCACTGATCTGCTTGGTGTGTGCGTGTATGAGGGTGTGTGTGTGTGTGAGGCCCTGAATGCCAGATCTCTCACTGAAGACTCTTTTCATCATCGCCCAACATATACATGCGGGAAATATCTGTCAGTCAGTCGAGTGTACACATCACAAACCCACGAGCGAGAAAACATCTGCAGCGCTCATCACTCAGTTGGAATCCATACGATAAACTCTTCATTCACGATAAACCCCAACCTTGATACGTCTGATGCAAGCTATCTACAAAGAAGAAGAAGAGGAGAAGGAAGACGGAAAGAAAGATGGCAGCTGCTTGTTGCCTGTCGCAGCGATTGCGGTTTTCGTATCAGTTTGCGGAGCAGTGACACAGCAAAGTAACAGCTGCTTTGACAAAGACCGGCAGAGAAAGTGTTACCATACATGTTGTTGTATGTTTCTGTCTGCGGGCTACATATCAAACACCAGCTGACCCTTCCTTCCTTCTACTTTGAATCCTCTTTCTGATTTCACGTTCTCCAAAAAAGGGGGGAAAAAATGTGGTGGGAACACGAGTTCTCCGAGAAATAAACATGCAGGATGATGATGATTCGGACGCCTTGGGCCAAAAAGATGAAGCCCTGTAGGTGTGCGCATGCATCCCCATATTAAATATGATTTAGCACCACACGGCACCATTACAGCAAAGCACTGCAGGAAACTTCAGCCTTTACCTACCGGGCCTGACGCAGTCATCTTATAGAGAAGTGCACTGTTTGCAAGCAGCTTGTTTCAGTAATGAAAGCCAAGTGAGAATTCTCTGCTGCTCACGCAGTTAGAGGAGACAATTAGGGCCGGAAAAAATATCGTAATCATATTCAATAGGTATCCAATTTCCTGTAAGTAAAAAGACAAACTCTGGGGGACAAGTTTTTCCTGGTGCAGTGTGGCATAATCTGACAGAGTCGAATATATTTTTAGTGGAAGTACATTATCAGTGGGTGAAGTCGGGATGGAGCTTAAATAATGGCCACCGCCTCTAATCCCCTTTAAAAGCATCAGAGAATAGTAAGAGGCAAATATGTGCATCAAATAATAAACTGGAGAAATCCCAAAAAGCTGAATTTACATGTAAGAGAAGAAAGATTAGTTCTTTAATTTGTATATAAAAGAGATATCCAAGTACTCCAGCCACGATATTTACATCACTGTTTGCATGTTGCACAACAGAGAAGTTATTGAAAAGTGAGAAAAAACAACAAGCTGGCACAAGCTGAGATCATATTTGCACAACAGGAAATGGTGTGAATTAGCTTAAAGGATAAGGCCGGGGATATTTGATTCTGTTATTGTCAACAACAGAGCTGTCTGTCTGCTAATATTCTCCAACTTCTGTTTGCGGCGCTCTCACTAAAGCTTTCAAAACAGGTCAAGAATATATATACGAATCCATTTAAATAACGTCTGAATCATCCGGGGAAACCATTGTTTACCAGACATTATTCAGACGTGCATAAAAAACGCATTTGCTGCGAAGAAATTTCCAGAAAAACACAGAATACCAGCGGACAGATCCATCTAAAAAGGTGCTCAGCACACATCCCCAGAGTCCAGAGAGATTTATAGTAAACTGCAAAAATTGTACATGCAAAACATTATAACGTTGTGTTCCTGGTTGATAAATGATATGAAAAATAGATATTTGTAAAAGCAGGAATACTGTATCCACACGGCGCGACCTTTGTTTCATTAGTGTGTTGTTTAAAAACCTGCAACACACCTCCACACTCCTGCTGCTGTGCGACGGCTGCGGGTATTTAACCAGCTGAGAGCGAAGGACCTTCGACGCTGTGGACGACTTTATTGGGACGAATCACTCATTACTATAACCCGGCGCAGGCTCGGCCTTAATTGCATCCCAGAGAAAAAAAAGTGTTTTGATGTGTATTTAAATACTCCAAGACAACAGGAAGTCAACTTATACGACCCTGGGTGTGTATATAAACCAGTCGGGTTGAAACCCATCCAACCAGGCTGGTCCATTGCAGGGCAGTGCGCTGCAGGTACATGCAAAACAGATGCCAGAACCCCCAGGAGGGACGAACCATGGAATTTACTGGAGAGGTGAGTCTGAACGTCTGAAATGAAGAGGGCAAGAGATTAAAAGGTGCCCCTGCTGCGTTTGTAGGGGAATCTACGAGGGCTGGGCCAGCATCAAGGAGGAGGTCGGGCCTTTTGTTGGCTAATTGTGCCCACAGGCTCTCTTGGCACCCGTCCTCTCTAGAGCTGTGGTCGTTGAGAGATCCCAGGCGGAGAGAGAGAGAGGGAATTCCTCTCCTCCGCGCTGGTATTTTTGCTCGTATACACACTTTAAACAGCAGGCCCCCACATTTGGCCTTTTGTTTCTCTCTCTCTTTTTTTTTTTTTTTATTCCCAAAGAAATGCTAAAGAACTTCAGTCGGCGCGGTAATTACGCACACGTTGTAAATGGCAATTTACAGTATGTGTTTGCATGGTATTTCCCCAACAGGCGTGGTGGGGGGGGGGTCTGGAGCACGAGGGCACGCCGACACATTGTGTTTTCTCAGGACTGAAGCATACTGAAGAGATTTACTTTGATGCACTTGTGTATTTCATTAACTCAGGTTCAGAGCGATTCAACCTGTTTACTAGTCACGTCAATTCGAATCGGAAACATCGCCGAAATATCGCCTACGCATGCCACACCTGATGGTTTTCTGGCTTCCAGAAGAAGGAAGAGAGTCTATAAAGAGTTCAATCTAATCATCTTCAACTATTTTGATAATGAATCAATTGCCCATGACATGCAACTTTTACTTTATCTAAAAATACAGCAAATTGAACATGAAAACAAAAAAATTGAGAGGAGATGATCTATGTTTTCCTGCAAAATCTGCTGAGTAATCATTCGCTGCAGCTCCACTGTGACTGTGAAGGAGCTTGACGATGCAGAGCAGCTGTTTGCAGCTGTTTGCACGTATCACGCCTCCACCCCGACCTGCTGCTCCTCCATCCTCCTCCCGTCTCTACAGGTCGCTCTTGCAACTGCACGCGCATTTTATTTGCGATCTTATCCCACCCCCTCCCTCCCTCCCGGTTCGGAAGGCGAAAATCCACATCATGCTGGTCTTGGGGAAAGTCGCTGGCTACTCTGGCTCTAATCTGGTCCCAGATAAGCAGCCTAAAACTGGGCGGTGTGGTGGATTGACTGCTGAGGTGGGGGGAAGAAGAAGCCAACGGCAGCACTTCACCCGGGGGGTTATGATATTATAAACCACATCAGTGAGCAGTTTTGAAGCCAGATCTGGTTTTGTGTGATGTCACGTGTGCAGAAGAAGCATGACTTGGCTTGATGCTTAAACTCGTCACAAACTCAACGAGGTCACAGTCGGCTTCATCTGTGGTCGCTCGTCACATTCACACTCTCACACTTTGAATTCAATTTGCCACTTTCTTTCTTTCTTCTTTTTTTTTTTCATGTCAACACCACCTGTTAACAAAAATCCGTCCAACAGTTGTCAGACTTTTCAGACTAAACTGAATCCTAATCTTTTAACTATAAACATGAGCCTGAATAATATTTCAAACAGGAGTCAATGCTACTAAAAAACTTAGAGCAGTGATAAACTGATCCATATTCAACAAGCAGCCAACAGAAATCCTTTTCTGGAGTCTGTTAATTGTTTCGTCGAATCGGCAACTAGCATCAGTTAATTGATTTTTCAGGAGAGATTTTTCTACTAAACTAAACAAGCACTGCACCATCCTCCTCCTCCTCCTCCTCCTCCTCCTCCTCCTGCTCCTGCTCCAGCCAGGCATCTGAGGTAAACACCACATTACTCGATGGATGCTTTTATCCAAAGAAACTTGAAGTACAATGAGTCACATCTGCAGTAAAAAAAAAAAATTCTTCTTTTTTCCCCCCTTCAGTTTCCTTGAGAAGAGAAAAGGCAGAAAAATCCTGATTCAAACTGGTGGGTATAATGAACCTCCTCCTCCTCCTCCTCCTCCTCCTCCTCCTCCTCCTGCTTCCTGTGTTTTCAGTGAAGGTTGCTTACATTGTTAACAAGGGAACGAAGAGACGTTTATCACCGCGTTGTGACAAAGTGTCGGGCAAAAAAAAAAAAGAATAATTCAAAATGCCAAAATATCACATTCAAATTGGGGCTCTCCTGCTGCTCCAGTTTCATCACTGACTTTATTATTTTATTTATCTCAGTGCTGGTGTTAAAAGGTTTTTCTGTCTCGTATTTTACATCGACTTTCTTTTGAGTTTAAAGCGCGGAGCCTCTACTCTAGACAGCTGCAGTCTGACGTTGATGATGTCACAGCAGAGCGCCGGCCTCGACCCACCGAGCTGGCTGCGGCCGAGCCGTCTGGCAAGCGAGGCGGACTCCCGACCGGGGCCGGTGCTGGACGGCAGCGTGAGAGCGTGCACTCGGCCATATGCTGTCCACCAGTGTGTGTTGTGTGTGTGTGTGTGTGTGTGTGTGGGTGTGTGGTTGTATCGGTGCCTTTGTGCATTAAAAACACTTAAGGCAAGACACTGTTTTTTCATGCACTGATCAATGTTGAGATTTTGGGCTATTTTTCTTCCTTAACATTTTTTCTTTTTCAGAGAAGTTGACAGAAATCGTAGAAAATGAACATTAAGGTGGTTATTTGACTTAATTCTGTCTCTTTCGTCAGTAGATTTCTCCTAAATTTACAAAAAGTTAACATGCTACTGTGGCAAACTGTGTCATGTCAGGTCTCATTGTAAAGCTCGTTCTTTCCTGAACAATTATGTGGCTCCAAAAATGGTCATTTCCTTTTTATCAGCAACCATTGTTCAGATTTCGGTTCTGGCAATGTATGCAAATTAACGCATATTTCATTGGATATTGCCAAATTTACATATTTAAACATAAAATTTGTCAAACTTTGTAATATAAAAAATATTTGTCTTAATGTAAGTGATAAACTTGGGAAGTTTTAATGGTGATATTTGTAAAATTTTTACCCTATTCACCTGTTGTGTCTCCCCGTTAGTGTTTGATTTCTGGAAAAACTTCTACAGGTTCTTCTACTGCTGTAACTGGGAAACAGAGGAGATGAGTTTCGACCTGTGAGTGTGTGTGGGTGGGGGTGGGGTTTTTTGTGTATGTGCCTATGTGTGCATGTATGTAAATTTGTCAAAAAAAAGAAAAGAAAAAAAGGAGAGTTGCTTTAGGCGAAGTGCAGCAAAGCCATGCTGGTGAGAGCCACAGGCAAACCTGATTAGGCCGGTTAAAACAAGACTGAAAATATGATTTCATTATTTATTTAATTTTTTAAAAAACCAGCTCAAGAACTAATTCTCTCACAGTTGGACTGACAGAAAAATAAAATAACGTGAACTCATTTTGAATATTTTTGTCCAGATTCAGAAATTTGCATGGGAGCAGGAGTTCAAGCCGTGCTCCAGCGTTTTTCTGCTTTCTGAATTGAAGATGTGTCCTTTGACGTCAGGTGTGTGGACCGAGCGGCTCTGCAGTAATCCTCTGCTCCTTTCACCTGAGAGGGGGATTGATAGTTATAGTGAGCCGGCTGCTGCCTGCCTGCCAGTCCAACACACACAGATGAATCCGGGGCCTGTCTGCGGCGGCGCGGCGCGGCGAGACGAGGCATCGTGACTGAGGTTAGAGCAGGAACATGCTCCAATTTAAACCCTTCCACCCCCGGCGTTTCATCCCTGTGCACGTTTTTTTTTCTTTTTTTTTCCTTTTTTCCTCCTCCCTCTTCTGTCCTCTCTCTCCATCTGTTTGTTTTGTGTAATTTTAACATTTCTCACATCTTTGCCTCTTTGCTCTCTCTTCTCTCTCCTTCACTCTTGCACTAACAGGTATGGGATTATGCTCAGGTGCTGCAGCGGGGACGCTCTGCTGTGCATGTGCATGTGCATGTGCATGTGCATGTGCATGTGCATGTGCGTTTGTGTGTTCATAGTGAGCGAGTCAGGCCGTGAATGAGAGAGTGAGTGTGCAAGGGACTGAGGGTGTTGTTCCACTACACACACACACAGACACACACCAGCCTACTTGCTTGCTGCAGAAATTGGCTGTCGAGATTTTCATAGAAGAAGGGGGGGAATAAAAAAAAAAAAAAAAACAGTGCTGGGGGATTCCTGCTAATTGCTTGCACATTCTCCTCTTCCTCTAGCTCGATTAAAGACAGGCCACCATCTCGCTTTCAAGTCTGCTGCTCTGCACTGTATGTACGCTGCACGCCGTCCGACAGCTCATCTCACTGCTTTTCATTTGCGGTGTCTCCCCCCCCCACTCCCCACCTCCCCACCTCCCCACCTCTCCACACAACATGACTACAAAGACGCAGTTCCCACTGGATTGATTGGAGAGAAAACATCCGTGTGTCTTGCGTAAACCCAACGTGACGTCCGTAAAAATGTAGAAATAAGAGCTTTGGGTTCTGAATGTCAACGACGGCGCGGTTCCAGAGGACGTGACATTTTGAACGACAGGATATAAAAACTTAACGGCCGTTTTAATCAAACGAGCTCGTCAGATCTGTTTAGTATGCGGGACCCCGGTGACGGCCAAACCACTGACCTCAGCAGTGTCAGTGCCCTGCCCTGCCCCGCTCGCCTTCTCCGTCGCTGTCTCTTTGCTTAGCTTATAGTCGTGTCCCACCCCGGCACTGATAGAATTTAAATGAAGCAACCCACTGTTCCTCCAGCGTATCGCTCTACAGTCGCTGCTACGTCTCTCTGCCTATAATCCTCCACCTGGCACAGGGGGCGTGGAGCGGCTCGTGTCTGTCTCACGTCTGGAGTCGTCTCCTTGCACCCTCGTACTGTACGTCACTTAGTGTGAACTGCTGCATGTCTCTGCACCGCTGCCCGCCACCCGCCACCGTTGATTTACGTCCAATGTATGACACAACGCCTGAAAAAAACGCCCCACACGGGCCCGAGCTGCAGGTATTACATCAACTATACACTACAGGTGCTGCATGGAAACAGATGCAGGTTTGGTGCAGCGGCAACATCGATGATGTAAATTTGACTGCCACACGATACGCAGCAAGGACAAAGAGGACATCAGCGTGTGGAGGGAGAGCACACTCAAAAAAAAGGATATGGATACTTAAGGCTACACATGCCATCGTGTGTGTGTGTGTGTGTGTGTGTGTGTGTGCGTGCATGTGTGTGTGTGTGTGCAAACTCAGCATTCAACAGCTGTATGAAAAGAGCAGCATGGCATAAATGAGCGGGAAGGAGAAAACGTCTGCAGGTCTACATGAAGCTACTTGTTCCTGCAGCTCCTTTGGATTGTGTGGATCATGCATGACAGGGCGTGTGTGTGTCTCTACTGTACATGTGTGCGTATGTGTGTGTGTCTGCACTACACCTCAAATACACATTGCCACACTCTGCCCTGCACGGTGACATCTCTGCGTGGGAACACAGGAAAGACGACTTCACAATCAAGGTTTGGGAAATCATCAACATGGGCATCCTCAGACATGTTGGAATAATTACTATGTGCAGGGAGGGGAGGGGTGCATTGTGTTTGTGCATGTGTGTGTCTGTGTGTGTGTGATATTGCGAGCAGTGCTATATCTACCACTCTGTCGTGTTCTGTTGGCTGGTTTTAAATTAAATTCCCTGCAAAGCGGCGAGCAGCCTGCGCAGCGCTCATTGTTCTGTGGTGGTGGTGGTGGTGGTGGAGCGTCGGTCGACCTGCAGGAGCCGCATTCAACAGGAACTGAAACAAATACCTCGGCCCGGCGTTGGTGCCGCTTCCTGCACTGTGACCTGTGGAGTCGGCTTTAATCTGCGCTGGATGGGGCGTGCAATGCATGCGTTGGAGGGGCGGGGATGGTAAACTGCAGCCTGATTACACAACAGTAAACCAGAGCGGCTCGACCACCAACACTGTGTTTGGTTGTTTTGTTTTTTTACTTTCTAAACATGTGTGTGTGTGTGTGTGTGTGTGTGCATTAACTTAATCTGTGTGTGTTTGTGTTTCAATGTCTGCGGTTGATTCCTCGAGACAAAGGCGTCCAACGTTGAGCTTTATTCCCAAATTACAGGGTATCAAAGAGTTTTAAAAAGGCTAAAATCTCCATTTAGGGCCTTAAATTGTCTATTTTCTTAATTACAGTTTTGACAGGTCTTAAATAAAAAGTGAGTAATTTTACGTCTCTAAAGTAACAGAGTTCATACCTTGCTTTATTTCAAGAAAGATTTTGATTACGCTGTAGCATAATAACGAAACAAACCAATAGTTGCTAGCGTTAAATGTGCAGCACCACATGGATAGCTGCAGCCAGTTTAGTTAACATTATTTGTTTTATAGTATTTTATTTCATTTTATTTAACAGGAACAATGCTCAATACATATATTGTGCCAGCTGTAAACTAATTTTCATCTGTCCCTGGGCACAAACATCTGTACATGCTACCAAAGTCAGTAGAGGACCCAATTAAAATACATACAATTTCATATCCTGTCATATTTTAACAATACATCTGTGCATAGAATCCAAAGTTGGAGATTATATAATGAGATGAGTAGAATACCTAATTAAAATACATACTTTTTCATATGCTGGACGATGAAGCGAGAAGACGGTGCCCTGAGCTCGTGTGCACGCAACACAATGGCAGAAGTGCAAGTTTAATCACAGATGGTTAGAGAACAGTGAAGTCAGTGTGTGGTTGGAGCCTGCTGCTGAAAACCGACTTCAAAAATCATTACAGTGCAGTCGCATGTGGAGTCGGTCGGTCATTAATCAGTATTTTGTAATTCTGCGATTCCTTCATTTCCATTTTCCTTCATATCCTTTGTACTTCTATTTTATTTGCTAGTTTTGTGCATTGTCTAACATTTAGCTCGTTGAAACCTGCAGATACCCTGGACGAAGGCGTGACCTCTGCGTGTGTGTGCATGTGTATGTGTTTGTGTGAGGTCATTATGTAAACAGACCCCCCAAACATCGGTTTCTCATCCTCTTCACTTTCACCCACTAAGAATCACTTAAATCCTCAGGAATTCAAACATATAATCTGCTGCTAAAAACAAAGCTAGACTCAAGAAGGGGGGGGTAAAAACAAAAGAACAACACAACTGCGGAGAAACAAGTGTTTTACGTCCAATTCTGTGAGTAAAGAGGAAGCCTAATAATTCTCAATGACTGCCTTTGTAATCGGGGTTAAAAATATCTGCGCTGCTGGTGTAACTGGATTGAGCCCTAACTTGATTTATGATTACTGGTTGTTTTTCTACGAGGCTGCACACTAGTATTTAACCCCCCCCCCCCCCCCCCCCACCACCTCACCCCCCCACTCCAGTTTTTATCTGCCCGTTGAGAAGAAGATAAAACGAGTTTTTCCTTTCATCCTCACAACAATAGATTCTTTTTATACATCCACATCTGGAGGGGCTATAAAGCAGCGCGGACGTGTGGAATTAAAAGGTTTGCGAGAGTCATACGTTAAATACCATGTTGGAACATACGGGGTTATTTTGGTGCATGATGCTATTAGGGATAGGCTGTTTAATTAGCTCGTAAATTCCACATTAAGATGGAATTCAGATTAGATTTTATTCCCACAACCCCTTCATGTTCGGTGCTCTTCCTACTCCCAAAAAACTCAATGGAGATGTTATGGGGGCGATATAGAGAGAGCATTGTGTCGACAAATAATGAGCAACTTGGTTTCAATCAGTTTTTGATCAGTTTTAATTTATCTGCCTCTTTTATAAGAATCTGGTAAAAAAAAAAAAGAAAAAAGAAACGTAAAACAACAACACATAAGAGGAGGACGAGGACGAGGAGGAGCAAATGACTTCAAAGCGCTGAGCTGGACTCTGTGGTTTTGACTCGTGTCCAAAATGCTACACGCTAGGACGGCGTGATTAATCGTATTAAGATCACGATGTTGATTCATGCGTCGTCGCGACCTCGTTGTATTTATTTATTTATTTTATGTGACAACGATTGGAGCCAAGTTTCTGTTCGTGGGGAGACCCGGAGCGCTCCTGGAGCTGTATTAACAAATTACAAGAGATGAGGGAGGAGGAAGGGGAGGGAGGAGGGGGGCGGGGGGGTTGTGAGAGACAGAAGAAGAAGAGAGAGTCGAGCTTCTCAGGAAATCTCAGATAATGTGGAAGTGCCGTTATAGACACATAAACAATCTGCACAATCAAAATGTTTATGAATGAAGGTCAATGGCGGCATCCTGGTGCGTGAAAAAAGTGACAGTTCCTGGTTTTGTTAAGTGTTAAAGACGAAGTAGGAGTACGAATGTTTGTTCACACATTGATATATTTATATGTTCATATGTTTCATTGTATATTTTTATTTGTATAATTTGGTACTGTCCTGTTCTAATGTTTTCTCTTATCTATGTGTAAGGCGACCTTGAGTGTCTTGAAAGGTGCCAACAAATTAAATGCATTATTATTACTATTATTATTATCATATATGTCTCTGTATCTACTGTACAGGTTTGTATGATTTGATTTCTGTAAAAATAAAAAATGTAGATTAAAAAAAAGAAGAAATTCTGGCAATGCTCAAAAAAGTTTCATGAAATAAACTGTGAGAATGTTTTTAAAAAGGACTGCTTTTTGTTCAAAATTAAACTTCTCGTCAAGATCCAGTGATAAATAAATGTTAAATCCTGATTCTCGCACTTTTAAAGAACAGCTGAGATGACGTTGTTGTGTTGAATACAGAATGTTTCCCGAACGAATCGCACATTTGTTTCTTGAAAGTTCTTGTAGCTTTATTTATAGCGCTGTTAGCAGCAGCAGCAGCAGCAGCAGCAGCGGCGACGGTTGTTGTTGTTGTTGTCGTCGTTGTTGTTGTCGAGGTGGTAATTTGCTGCTGGTTGATGTCAGATACTAAAGTGACAGAATCCACAGCACAAAGCAGAAACTCACATCTGTTACACCCTGCTATTAGAAAAAACACTGTGAATACCAAGAAGCTTAATACATCATCCCAAAAATACCAGCCGCACACGCATACACACACAAACATATGCACACACACACACACACAAACATGCACACACTCACTTCCTGCCAAACTGACAGGAAGTGTTTCTGTCACACTGCAGGTCTGAGTCTCTTCAAACAAACACTTAAGACACTAAGACACTGCTTCCTAGCTTTAGTCCAGAAATACACACCTGTCCACGTGCGTGTGCATATGTGTGCATGTGCATGTGTGTGTGCGTGCATGTGTGTTGTATGGATTTTAATATCCAGATAAGAGTGTCTATGCATGCAAATGTGTGTGCGTGGGTGACGGAGGCTGAAAAAACACAACAGAGATGGAGAGAGACAGATATGTAAAGGCAAACAAGTGTGTACGTGTGTGTGTCTGTGCATGTGCGTGTGCATGTGTGTGTGTAATTGTAATGGATGTGTGGTCGTCTTCATTCTCTGCTCCATGAACTGTGCATGATGAGCGTCTGTCTTGACACATCTCCATAATTGTTTTGTGTGTGTGAATCAACACGTAAATGCAGATAGAATGAGTTGTGTGCGTGTGTGCGTGTGTGTGTAATTATGTGAAGTGTGCATGTGCGTGGACAATATCTGTGTGTGTTTTTGTGTGTATGTACAAATGTGCGTCTTAAGCCCATGTGTGAATACAGTGTGTGGCGGTCCGGTCCTGTCCTTGTGTGGATGGGTTTTTGTGATATTTCAGCGCTGGTGCATATTTGTAAATGTGTGTATGTGTGAGTGTGTTAGTGTGTGTGTGTGTGTGTGTGTGTGTGTGTGTTTGGGGTACTGTATAATAATTTGTATGTGTGTGTGGATGTGTGTTTCTCCTCTGCCCAGATGGCTGTGCTCAGAGGCTGGAGCTTCTGAGATCTGTTGCCAGCGGTGAATACTGATCAGAGATCACTGTCACATCTACAGCACACACAAACACACACACACACACAAACACACATGCACAAACACACACGCATGCACACGGGCACACGTCATCCATCTTCTCTCACACACACCTCCACTTCCACATGGTCGAACTACTAATTCACACAGCCTCTCTGTGTCCTCCATGCTGATGTTCTGTGGCTCTGCAGGTCACGGCTACAGCTCCGGTCTCACACCTGGAGATTGACGGCACGCCGCGCCACGCCACGCCACGCCATGCCACGCCATGCCACGCCATGCCGCGCCACGCAGGCCGGGAAGGTTTCAACTTCATGTCATAATTATGATATTTAATCAGAGCTGGTTAAAAGAAGACAGCAGAGAGGTGGAATGGAGAGTTTTGTCCGTGCAGCAGCTTCAACAGGCTCCTGAAACAACACCACGTCGCATTTAAAGCAAAAACGCTTAAGATTCACATGTTTCAGAGATGAAAATCTGAGAATTTGCATCTTAAGGAGGAATTTATGAACAATATACATCTAATTCATCCATTGAGGACATTATCTTACATAAAAATCAGAAAGCTGCGATACATTTTGTCCGTGCAGCATCAGAGAAAGCAGCTTCAACAGGCTCCTGAAACAACGCCACGTCACATTTAAAGCAATAACGCTGAAGATTCACATGTTTCAGAGATGAAAATTAGAGAATTTGCATCTTTTTTTTGGTCTAACTGGTTTTAAACAAGATTCAAAGGAGGAATTAATGAACAATTTGAATCTAATTCATCCATTGAGGACATTATCTCACATACAAATAAGAAAGCTGCGATGCATTTTGTCCGTGCAGCGTCAGAGACAGCAGCTTCAACAGGCTCCTGAAACCACGTGACGTCACATTTAAAGCAAAAACGCTGGAGATTCACAAGTTTCCGAGATGAAAATTGGAGAATTTGCATCTTTTTTTTGGTCTTAACAAGATTTCAAGGAGGAATTTATGTACAATTTACATCTAATTCATCCATTGGAGGCCATTATCTAATAAGAATCAAAGTTGTGATACGGTAAAACAGCGTGGATCAGATCAGACAAAAAAACACAAACTTTAATTTACGAAACTGCTTTTTGCTGCTTTATTTTTACTGCTATCCACTTTGAATTAGAGCTGAAGAATTTATCAAAAACATTATTAAAATATGGTGAAAAAAAAAATCCAAACTCCAAATGAGATCCAAACCGCAGAAGCAATATTCATATTCACCAGATGGGAACTGTTTGGTGCAAAACAAAAATCCCATAATCATCATCATCATCATCATCATTATTATTCTGTGTTGTTGTTGTTTTTTCTTCCAACTAAAACTGTGACTCATCACAGTTGTGCAACTTTGTCCAAAATAATAGATGATTATATTCTTTGCATATGGTTCACTGATAATGTGCGTTATTAATTGTCTATAAGTGACGTTTGAGAAACAATGAGCTCAAGAAGATTAATGATTCCTGTTCTGAACACGACCGTTCGCTTCACTGATGAATCAACAACTTTAAAAAAAAAAAGAAAAGAAATATGACCATCCTCTGAGTCGCTGCTGTCACAGATCAAACGTTAAATATGTTCAGACTCGACGCTGTTGGAGCTGCGTGTCCAATTTAAGAGAGAGCAAACAAAATCAGAGGGATGAATAAATCTTTCTGAGTGTTCAATAATAAAACCTCACTGCAGCAGCATCATCGCTCTGATTCCACCTGCAGCTCCGGCCGTCGTTCACCAGCAGTGACCTCCTCTCTCCTCTCTCCTCCTCCTACAGGTGCTGCTGCCTCACCTGCTGCAGGTGAAGTCCACACAACAACAACAACAACAACAACAACAACGCTTTAATAATAAGAGTTTAATGCTGAACGCTGTGTGACGACGTGTTCGTGCGCAGAAAGAAAAATGAAAAAAAGCTTGTTCTGCTTTATTTGGGAATCCAGAGGGCGGTATAAAGTGAGTTTGGAAAGCGAAGAAAGAATCTAATCCTCTGGCAAAGTAATTGTCGAGTCACTGGTGGTGGTGATCAATAACTCCATCAAATTCCTGCAGATGCATGCTGGTCATTTTCTTTTTCTTTTCTTTTTTTTTCTCGGCGCCGGTGCCTGTGAGAGTGAGATGTGGAAACCGGCGCTGGTTTTAAAGCCAAGGTTAAGTTACATGACACCGACATCCAGAGTGAATGTAATTAAAGGGATTAGACGTGAGGGGATCAGACGAGTGTGTGTTATCAGCATCAACCCAAACCTCCACCTTTTCCTTCTCTCTTTCTCTCCTTCTTTCTTCCTTTCTTTCTTTATTTCTATCTTTCTTTCCTGTGTGACAAACCTCTTCACTCCGTTCCTGCTCGGATCAAACCTGCCCTCTCTCCGCCCGCCTCTAATCAGCTCCTCAGCAAATGAATGCAAATTACTCTTCAGAGGACGAGCCACAGCAACGTCCATCACGCCCCGACACACACGCACACACACACATGCACACACTCTGAGATGTAGTTAGTGTGCAGGGCGCATGACGCTCACCCACGGACACACACACTATCACAATCACGCACATCATCTCAGCAGAGCACGACTGAACTCTGACAAATACATACACACAAACACACACAGAGTCTCAGATGATATTTCCGCACTTGCATTATCCCACATAACGTCCTCATCAGATACACACACGCACATGCACACATACACATGCACAAACGCACACCGAGGCGCAGCATCCTGCTCTGCCTTCCCAGACAAAATGAAAGTGAGGAGGCAGCAGCCGCATCACACCTCCAAATGGGCTCCGGGACTTTGAGCGAGGGGAAGAACTGTGGCTGTCACCAACACTAATCTGTCTGTCTTCCTCCATCTCTCTCACACTCACACACATGCACACACACACACATGCACATGCACACAAACACTTCAAACAGGCACACACGCAGACACAGCTCTCTGTCTCTCCCCTCCCTCAATTTTTCATCCACAGAAACAGAAACACGTACGGTACAATCACTCACACACATGTGCACGTTCACACTCACTCACACTCACACACTGTTTCTCGTGCGTGCGTGTGTGTGCCGTGTCGATCCCGCTCCGTCTAGCAGCAGCAGCAGAGCAGGCGCACGCAACGTGCACGAGCCCCGCCACCAGTGCAACACATGAGAAAGTGCATTATTATGAGCCCGGGCTCTTTCTCTGCATTCCAGCTGTTCCTCTTGCTCGACAGGTAGACTGGCTTTTTTTCTTTTTTCTTTTTTTGTTCGGGGTGGGTTTTTGCAAAGCAACCGTTTGTCAAGGTTCAAAGAAATACGACGCAGAAACCTCTCATGTCGCAAACCAGACATAAACAAGAAGAAGAAGAAGAAGAAAAAGGAGGGAGAGAGGGGAAAAAAACGGCAGAAGCGTGCTAATACAGAAAAATGAAAAAAACATCTGCATTTCTGAGAGCACAACAGGGCTTCTCCAACCACACCTCCTCCGAGAGAGAGAGGGAAGATAAAAACAGGTTTTCTGTCACAAACACAGCGCTGCCACATTCCTAAGTATGCAGATAGAGCAAACAGTCAAATACAAGCAAGGAAAACAAAAAAACACCAAGTATGTACAGTAGGAAGGCATGCACGCACAGCCCCAACATCTGCCGTCTCCCTCCGAGAAGTGGAAGTGGAGGTGGGCTGCACATGTTTTTCACAGGGGGGGTTCTCAGGTTTCACTAGGTGGTTAGGGAAACCCAAGGTTCTCCCAGTGAACGGCGCCGTGTCGTGCTCAGCTGAGGAGCAGCAGCAGCAGCGGCGGCGGCGGCGGCGGCGGCAGCAGCAGCAGCTCTGGACTCCTCAAGCATTTTTTCTTTTCTTTTCTTTCTTTCTTTTTTTTTTTTTTTTTTTGGATCCACTTACCCGAAGGCACGAAATGAAGAACTTTGTTGGTCTCCATGGCTGAGCAAGTGGTGGCGAATGCACACTTCCTCTCTCCGACTGCCTCCCCCCCCCCAAGTCAACCCATCATGGTTGTGTTATCCTGTGCTGATGAGTGTGAGATCACCTCTGCTCCCTTTGCTCTGCTCTGTTTCTGACTGCCTCTCAGACACATGCAGTGACTCAGCCCCGCTCTGCCTGCCTACTCGCTGCGCCTGCCGCTGGGTCCTAGTGCCTTCTCTTTTCCTCCCCTCCCTCCGCTGCTTCTGATCCCAGCCCACCGCCTCGGCAGCCTATAGCGGGGCCGCATGCAGCAAACTCAAACCTCCACGTCAGGACACACCTCCCTGTCTCTCTTTCCAACATGTCAACGGGTTGTGAGCCGCGCAAACTCACCTGGCTGCCCGCCGCCGTCGCCATTGCTGCTTTGTTATGCGTGTAGCTGCAAGAGTAACTGAACTAGTCTCACCATGAATGTGAGTTCATCTCTAACACTGCTGCTGTTTGGACAGTGTCAAAACAAGAATGCAGTGGTGGTGATGAAAGCCAGGACGTCGTGTGTTGTGGTTTGAAGGTGTTGCTTTGTTGGTTTCTGCAAAAAAAATAAAACTCTAAACTAATCTAGACCAACAGAAAGACACTCTTCTCTTCTGTTTGGTTCTTCATCGTCTTGTTCTGATCTCTGTCCGACTTCCCGCTTCTTAAATGTGAGGATTTTCTTACTAAAGTTTTAAAAAATTGAAGCTTTGAACAGTTGGTGAACCAGAAACAGTTTAAATAAAAGGCGGCGCCTGGGGCTCTGCGCTACATTTCCTTCACTCACTTAAACCCTCACATTTTTTAGAAACTATCTGTTATAAATGGATAAATTAGGGCGTGAGATAAATCAATATATTGAAGCAGTTGTTATACTGAGGCTTTCTAGGAGGAACATAGACCATATGGCCGCCGCCCGCCGATGTCGACTCCTCATACCTTTCTCTCTCTCTCTCTGCTCACTCGTGTTCCCTGTCCACATCTATACTGTCAAATATTGAATAAATGCCAAAACCTTTTTTAGTTAGTTAGTTGCAGCCCTGATAAAAACTGACATATTTACCTTCCCCTTTGATGTGAGAAGAACAAAACGGCACAGATTTGGTCATATAGTTTCTGGCAGGCAGGTAAAAGAAAGGATAATAAAAAAATGAGCAGGGTAGTTAACGAGAAATTGCCAAACAAATAATTGCGATTAACGATTTAATTATCTTTTTCTACCGCTCTAAGCTGGTTTTTAAACCATATTGTATTGCTGCATTGTGACTGTGTGTTTACCATGTTCGCCATCTGGTGCTGTCATGTTTATAATAAGACTGAGACTTGTCCAAAAGCTTCAGGAATAGCTAATTGTGGCTGCTGTCTTTCCAAGTTTGGCAAATTAGGTGGATATGTATCAAGATGATGTCATTAAAAAAGCACCAGTCAGACCTCAAGCGATTGAAAACAACCTGGAATTAGTGATGGAAATATGATATGTTAGTTTCATCCAGCTGTTTTTAAAAAGTTGGCTGTGAACAACGCTCACAGTTTGATCAGGTGATTATGTCATCATTGTGACAGGCCTATTACAGAGTAAAGCAGTCGGTACGTTGCATCTGCATGTTCCTAATTTAACAGCAGGGAGTGTAAATTATGATAAAAGGGCAAATAGAAATCCATCAGGTGATGGAGTGTGGGGGAGTTTGGGTGGAGTTTGGGTTTGACGCCTCAGCTTTCAGTGTGACATTATCAGCTCCATCCAAAAAAACCAGCGTCTGATTCTCAACCTCAAGTGTCACAAGTGTTACGAAAAAATCGAATCAACAAACTCAGCTTTGAGCGAAAGAATGAAAACTTCAAAATGCATGTGAAATAATGTGATAAAAAAGACAATCCTCGCCACAGACTGTGTATAAAAGACAATCCTCCTCCTCACACCCCTGAAGCTTCACTCGTCCCTGATATCACACGTTTGTAAATAGTAACGCCATCACACAGGACAGTGATGCATGATTGACAGGCAGCGCAGACAGGCTGAACGAGTCCTTATCTAACCATATAAAAAAAATAATTAATTAACTGCAATATGCCTGGGGGCAGGTTCCAAACAAAATCAGATCTCCAGATTTAGGAGGAGAACATGGTTGTTTGGCAATAGATTTTTCTTTGCATGTTCTTTAACAATCCATAAATTTGAATCGCTGAAATCGCTGCTATGCAAGATTTTTTACCTTAATTAAACAGCTTCAGAGTAATTGTGATGGTTAAATGACTTGTCAGACTAGAAGCTCTCTGCCTTCTGCATAGCGTCATGGCTGAAAAACCAACCGTGCAAGATCAGAGCCTCCAACCCTCAGTAATCCATAATCCATAATCTCTTGTTTAGGACAGATAAGACTACACAAATATACACATCATAGCACGTATATGATAAATAACGTCGGGGGGAAAAAGCGACCAGACTTGCATACAGTAATTCCCCTTTAATGTGATAATGGCCTATGTTTTGTCTTGGATATTCCACATAACTGAGCTCCAAAACTGCACAGAAGTTTGATGCATTAACTTTTACACTTGAGACAACAAAATAGGGAACAGGAAACAGCATCTATCTAAATTAAATAATGAAGAAGAAAATCTAAAAAATGAACAATAACTGACAAAGAATGAACACCTGCTAGCTGCTTTAACAATGCAAAATGTACTTTATGCCTTTCACACTGTCAGACCTGAGTCCAACAGACCTGTTATGTAACAATCACCATGTTTGGTTGAGTTTACAAATCTAGCAGAGACGACGGCTGCTGGATCAAAAACCTAATTTCCCACCCTGATGTAAATGCTCAGTGAAAGGTCAGTCATTTGCATGAGCCTGCATATATAACCTCCCTGTGTGAGGTATGGCCGGTGGGGCTGCTTTGCATAAGAAGAACTGTTGCACACTGAGAGAGCACATGCGTCACTCAGTGAGCCAGGGAGCCATTCACCCCGGAGAATAATTCAAGTGTTCTCATGATCCACCACAAAAGAAAAAAAAAAAAAACTGCAGCCCAGGTGTCATGATGGTTCAACACCGAGCCGTACAGACACTTCACTGACTACAGGTCTCAGGTAAATGCCAGCGTACGTAGGAGCAGGTGAGGAGAAGCTCGGCTGAAGTATCTGCAGCCTTGAGGTTGGATTTACACTGTACGAGTCAAATCTCATTAACATGGCGGCGGCCGCTGGCTGCACCCGAGGTGGTCCGAGTTAAGCTCAATAGAGTGTAAACGAAAGGAAGAAAAGATCCTGTAAAGGACGAAATGTAATCTGCAAACCTTCTATAAACATCTCCAGCTATTTCCCTTCATCCGTGCTGCCTTCGGTGTCTGCAGGCGTCGCCGCGAGGAACTGACCGAGGTCATGTTTGAAGCATCACGTCGGACCTGTCCGACCAACTCTGTTTGCTCACTCGCTCTCTCGCTGACCAGTTTTACGTTGACAGAACACGCGCTTCTTGTCAGACAGAAATTACACTGGGAAAAACTGAAGCTGAGCAGAAAAAACACTCCCTAAATGTCAACTTAACCTTTGCACTCCTGAAGAGCCAGAGCGCCGAGGAGACGAGAGCCTCTGGCTTTAGACAGCTGTCATCTTCTCTGTAAAGAATCTGTTTCTTTTTAGTTGTAATGCACTTTTTAAATCCACAAACTCATTCACAAACAGAAAACAGCAGATAAAGTGGGTGTTTAAGTGTTGTAACATTATAAATCCCGTCATTACACCTGCAGGAACTGATCTGTAGACACTACACTGATATTAAAGAAAACAAAAAAACCCCATACAGTTTAAAAATAAATTAAACTGAAAGTGAAAAGTACAAACAGCATTTACCCTTTCACTTTCAGTTTTGGTCGTGAGTAGGTGACAACCACTCATTATTTTTATGATGATTATAGGGTCTTCATTTCTTTAAGGGCAAACCATTAACATATTTATGGTTTGTTGGCAACATTAGGAGTCATAAATAGCTTTAAAAGGTAAATTAATGGGAAGGATTAAGAGTTGGCTTATACTGTAGAAGCTATAGCTTTAACTTGTCTTTTTGATCTACGAAATAATATGAAATCCTATGTCTGATTGTACTATACTGTACTGTATGTGCACATGATCATAATAAACTACACTAAGATTGAACTATATACATTTTGAATCAATACAGCCAATAAGATAAGATAACATAAGCTAAGAGAAGAGAAGATTCTTGTTACTGCAGCAGAAGGTAAAAAAGGAGATGCAAAAAAAAACATACAAAAAAGAGACATTGCATACAGTTTTGTACAACATTTAAGAATAATAGCTGTTGATTTGCTGATTTCATCCTGCAGCTGCAGATCACCATGATCATCATCTGGAGCCACGTGAGTTGAAGTAAAAGATAAATTTGCTGTGTGTATGTTTTTTTTTTTGTTTCTATCAGCTCTTGTGGGAACTATCTGGCTCTTTAGCTGCTTAAACGCTCTGTGCTGCTGGTCGGTGCTGAGGTTGGTGCACTGCACAGGGTTTTGTTTTTTTTTAGCTGTGTCTGCTTCAGCCAAAAACGAGGCTTTGGGAGCAGTGAGAGTGAAGCAGAACGAACCAAACGACGAGCTGCTGAAACTCACCACAAAGCTCCGTTAAAGCCGAGAGGAGCTGCAGATTCAGGTGATAACTCTCTGTGGGTTCATGTCATCGCCACGGAAACTGTCACTCACACACCCAAAAACAATATACAAACTACTGGTTAATGTCTAAATTACCTTCTAGATACTTTTCAGGCTGCTCGGGCCACAAATATCAGCCAGTATCGGTGAAGATTTATCAAATTATTCACATATTTGTTCAGCACTCTGTCGACTCGTTATAATATTGTTTTAACTCGAGCCACGGGGAGAGTTAGGAGCCACAGCGCCAGAGAGAGAGAGACGGAGAGAGTGTTGGCGCCCACTGTCAAAATATCATGAGCACGGAAAAAGGGGAAGTTATATAAACAGAAATATTTAACTAATTTCTTGACTCTAATTACGACTGTCATCATCGCCAGAAACAAGAATCCAGTACAACACATCTGTTAAAAACAAAACACCCTCACATCCCCTCAACTTCTCGTCACGTCTGCCACACACACAGTTCTCCACTCAAACACAAGATGCACAACCTCTTTGTGTTATAGGCTTGGTTTTTTTTTGTTTGTTTTTTGCAGAGCTCGGGGGCACAGGTGGCATCACATAAGCTGCCACAGCCATATGCTGCGTTCAACTGTCCGTGACATTGAACCCTCACTGTCGACTCACTTTACGTCAGCGAGGACAAAAGACGCCGACGCTGAAGATCTGAGCCTCTGTTCTTTAAAGGGATAGTTCAACATTTTGGCAAACTGGCCAATTGCCATAATCCCTATAGTTTTAGGAGTATAGGTTCGTTACCTTTAATTGTCAGTGCAAGCTATTTTTAGAACGGCGGAGCAGAGCCGTGAGCTGCTCAGAGCTACGCTACAGAGGCTAATGGGATTTCTTGGTTTCCCTCATCAAACTCATCAAATACACAATCCAGCAACTTCACAACGCTCTGGTGGACAAGTTGTGACCTGCACATTCACCACACTATGAGATAATAACACAATGTTACCACACAGAGTTGTTTTAGAGGGAAATTCATGCAAAACCGCTGATGCGTGTACCCATTAAGGGCAGTTTTTCAGCAAGCAGTCTCTGCATTTCCCTCTAAAACAACTGTGTGGTAACGTTGTGTTATTATCTCATAGCGTGGTGAATGTGCAGGTCACAACTTGTCCACCAGAGCGTTGTGGAGTTGCTGGATTGTGTTTTTGATGAGTTTGATGAGGGAAACCAAGAAATCCCATGAGCCTCCGTAGCGTAGCTCTGAGCAGCTCACGGCTCTGCTCTGCTGTTCTAAAAATAGCTTGCACCGACAATTAATGGTAACAAACCTACTGCTATCACTATAGCGATTATGGCAATGGGCCAATTTGCCAAAATGTTGCACTATCCCTTTAAAAAAAACTGACTATCAACGTTTTTGTTGCTGTTCGATGTTTTTAGGGTGAACCGGTCGAGTGGGGGTCAGTTAGTGAGTGCTCTTTAGTAGGCTGCTCCCCGCCGCCACGTACAACAGCAGCTTCAGCAGGTCGGCTGCAACATGCAGCACGTTTACAATGGTTGTTCCACAGCCACAAAATCCTCTTACAGAGCACCGGCACACAAACAAACAAACAAAAGACAGAGATAAAATAAATAAATAAATAAAATCCTGTTGCCTGTTTGCTTCATAAAAGGATCTGTGTTTACTGACATGCACACGAAGGCTGGTGTCTGCAAACAGTCACACGTCTGGAGGGTGGACGGCACAACCACCGCCGTCTGATCACAGCCGAAACAATTAGTCATCTTAATTGTGTTTATCATTGAAGTCATTGATTCAGTGTAAATGCTAAATATTCTCTGTTTGTGAGGAGTTAACACTGTGGGTTTTGTCGACTGATACTGTCTTGAATTCTTCTTCTCAAAATTTTGTGGGCTAGAAAATTATTCATGAAGCATAGCAGCCTTTTTCATCTCGGTCTGCGGCTTATAACAGCTCATTAACTTTAATTAAACAGATTTTAAACTTCATAAATGTTTAGAAACCTTTTCTTTCTTCATCGGTACAAAGTATCTTCAGAAAACGATTTCCAAGAGTCTCAATCTTTCCTTCAAGAGTCAATGTTTACATTTACTGTAGGTTTAAAATAAGCTGACCCTAAAAGTTAGGTATTAAATGTCAGCAGGTGCTCATCATATAGTGGGGACATCGGCCCAGATGTTGACTAAACAGCTTGACCAGGTATCATATAACACCAATCTATTCACTTCAATTCTATGTATGTTTGTGACAGGCAGCAACAAACACAGAGCAACAACATTTTACAAATTTAGGAAAGTAATGTTAAAAAGTCAAGCCCTGATGCCTTCACTGTCTTCCACATGGCAAAGTATACGGTTTATTATGCTAAGTAGATATGGACAGTGCTACACATTTTACTCTTTTGACCAATATAAAGTTTAACACGGTCACACAATCACAAAATAATGTATGCAAATACTAAAAACTCTGCAGATTTAGATCCTGCATTTACCTCTGTACATATTTATATATCTGTAACTATCCTAGAAAGGCTCAGGTTTCAACATATTTGCTTTGTCTTTACATTTGCACACACACAGTGTATGTATTGTCTAACTCCCTCTCTAAAAGAACATCCCATCCTGCTCCAGTCTCCAGCTGAAGGCTTGAAGCCAGGTCTGCGTCTGCTCAGAGCGACACGTGGTGTTAAAAAAAAAAAACTTCTTCACCCTCTCTCTGTCTCTAATTGGCATGGAGAGGTCGCTCCACCACATACCTGCAGTGGGACGTCTCTGTGTGCAACAGACAGAGGTGAAAACTTCAGTTTCAGATGATTGGGAGTTGTGTGTGTGTGAGTCTGTGTGTGTGTGTGTGTGCGTGCAGAGGAATGACCCCGCAGCGACTCTACGAGCCTGCAGGTGAGAAGCTCACTCACTTGGGTATGTGTGCGTGTTAGTGAGTGATGAATCACCACTTGTGAACTTACTTTAACCACCAAAAAAGCAATAAGGTGCACAGAGAGAGTTTAACGCCTCTGGAACCGCAGGAACCACCAGCCTGCGACCGAGTCTGAGCCACACAGAGGAAGACTCACTGTCTCTGTCCTCTTGCTGCTTTAATATAAAAAAAAAAAAGACAGTGAAGCAAGAAATAAAGTGAAAGATTTATCTGTGACAGGGTGAAATCCTGAGGGAACGAATGTCTTAAGGAAACAAAACGACTCTGATGAAAATCAAATAGAAACTCAGTTTGGTTTGTATCTTAATGTCCAACATGATCTGGGATTTGAGGAAGCTCTGATGAGTTTTAACAGGAGTGAAATTTATGAAGACGAAGCTCTCGTCTGTGTTGGTGTCCACCTTTTCTAAACAGCAGAGCCGGAGCTGACGACGCTCTCCTGGTTTCACAGAACAAATAAAGCTGCACAGTGAGTCAACAACGCGATGTCTGTGTGTTTGATACAGAGTCATTTAATGTGAAGGACAAAGAGAACTGGATCATCTCTGCTGTGCTGTATCATTACGGTTGGTGTTGCTATTGTTTTACTGATTATTATTTTCTCAATGTATCAATTAACTGCTTGGGGCCGATGGGACATAATCTGATGTAGCCTACAGTATGAGGCTTTTTCTGAGCAACTCTGCAGAAGACAGAGATATCTAATGAATAGAAAATAGGACAAATCAGCAAATCCTCACATTTCAGAGCCTAAAAACATCAAATGGTTTTTATTTTTGTTGAATTTATAAAAGTTTGAATCTCTAATATGATGTCACTTTGCATTAAGTCGAGCTGGAGAAGTTTTAATTTGTTGTTTTGATGTTTTAACTGAAAACAAATGAATAACTCCAGTTCTCAACTGAGTTTATTTTTGCATTCAAATTGCTAATTTGTGCTCCTCAAATTACAGTTTCACAAAGCACACATTAGCCGCGTTAGCGATAGCGATAGCGGCGGTGGTACTAGCTGCTAACCGTTAGTGTCACAACAACGGAGCTCAAATAAACAGTGGGAGATTTTCAGGTCTTGGATATTTTCACTTGTTAAAGTAGCATTATATAGTAATAATATGGCGGAAGAACAATGGAGCAAATCCATAATTCCTTTTTGTTATGAGACAAGCCAGCCCGGTGTTTAGCTCCACCTCCTGAACGGCACGCTATGTAAAGAGGACGAGGATGTTTATATCTGATACGCTGCGCCACCGTCCCCATCTAGTGGCCGAACAAAGTATTGGAATTTGCGGATAGTGCTACTTTAAACTGGATGAGTTCAGATCAGCTTTACTTTCATTTTGATTTTGGGCAAACAGGGATGTTCACTTTGATTTTCCAGCTAACCGCTAACCGTTACCTTTAACTCGTCTCTACAGACTGGTTAATTTGTGTAAATGTACATTTTGAAGCGTACACGGTCCATTTGGTGAAACAATTCATGTCGTTGTCATCGACATGAGAGGCAGCATCGAGCCACGACGAGCTCAGGCCTGCGGAAATGATGTGATTTAGCTGATTTGTAGTCTGGTATTGTGCAGGACTCTGCCGCTGCTGCTGCTGCTGCTGCTGCTGTCTATGTGCTGCTGTCCTTTATGTCCTTGTGCCAGATGTCAGTTCGTGTCTATATAACTCATTAGGATGCCAACATGCGTCTGCACCAGCGTAAAGACTTTTCACTTGCTGGTTTTAGAGTCCGTCGGCCCCTTTGTTGTTGTTGTTGTTGTTGTTGTTGTTGTTGTTGTTGAGGAGGAGCCACGGGGCCCCTCAGGTAGCTGCGTCTGCAGTGCTGTAGTAATAACGGTAATACAGCAGAGCAAGTAATGGTGCACAAACAGCGACAGCTATTGCCTCAATGAGTCATCAATCAGTGAGGGAATCCTGCTTCCTCCTTTTGACTGGGAACAACCTTCATTAGCAGCTCTGTGTGTCTCGCTGTGTGTGTCTGTGTGTGTACACTGTATTTGTGTGTGCGTGCTTGTGCTTTAACTACACCTCGGTGTCTGCATACGTAGGTGTCTATCTTGTCTTTCCACTACGTGTAGGCGTCAATTTTGTCTTTCAGTTTGTGCGTGTGCATGTGTGTCTCTAAGCTTGTGTAGCTGTCAGCTTTTCTGTGCATGCGTGTGTGTGTGCATGTATGTGTGTGTCTGTGTGTGTGTTTGAGCGCATTAGGGGAGGTCTGTCTCTCCGTTTTTTTTTTTCCCTCAGCATCGTCTTTGTTGTTGTTGTTTATGCTGTACTCTGGCACAGGAAGAGAGAGAAAGAAAGAGAGGCGCAGCGTTGATGGTAATAACACTGGGGAATAAAGGAGTGAAGAGAAATTAAGGGAACAGAGGGAGGAAGATGATGAAGAGGAGGAGGAGGAGGAGGAGGAGGAGAAGGAAGGAGGAAGAGAAGGAGAATGAGGGGAGCAGCTGGTTCTTGTTACTCTGCTGCCCACACACATCCATGCAGGAGCTATCAGAATATAGCTTCCCGCAATTCTGTCTGTATGCGTATGGGCGTGTGTGTGTGCGTGCGTGCGTGCGTGCATGCATGTGTGTGTGTGTGTGTGTGTGTGTGTGTGTGAGCTGTAAGTATTGCCAAGGGGATGAGGGCATATTTCAGGTCACAAACTAGCTACAGATTTAATTTGGAGAAGAACAACTTGATTATGTTCTCTCCGGCAAAAAAACGACTCGGGGAAATATAACCGAGTTGACACAGGTGAACACGCACATCACTACTCCAATAACGCACGCACACATGTGTAGTGAGACACACAATTCAACGTGCTGCTGCGTGCAGGAGGCGGAGGAGGAAGAGGAGGAGGAGGAGGACACCTTCACACCGACATCATCAATGCATTAGGTGCATTAAAGGTATAATGTGTAGGAATTCCCCTCCATCTAGTGGCGCGGTTGCATATCGGAACGTATTCTTGATGCATGCATTGTTGCATTCACCTGAAATCAGACAGACAACAGACGCTGCATGTAACAGGATAAACAAGCGTCTATGCAAAACAATACAGGCGTGACAATATGTTGTCATGGTGATGTCGTATTGTTTACCTGACCCATGTTTTACCGTGGAGTAAAATGACATCTGGTTGGTTTGCCGACGGCCGTCTGTCTGACTGCACCTGAATGCAACATCAGTGCCTCCGTCTTTTCTCACACTACACAGTGAAATATATGATTTTTGCAAATATAAAGCCAAATAAGTTACATACTGGGGCTTAAAGGTAAAAGCTACTGTATTGTATAAACTGTGCTGTCGAAAAACACGTGATGACAGAATGATTGGTGCAAGAAAATAGAGGAGATAAAACTAGTGAATAGCATCCAAGGCCAACTTGGGAGCATAGGATTTTTTCTTTCCAGTGAGGGTTATAAAGAACAATAATGCACCTTCTGCTCTTTAAAGTGGCTGCAACTCTTTTTTACAAGATTCAACATTTTTTGATAAAAAAGGCTGCAGACGGAAACAAAGAGATTGGAAAAGCCGTGACAGCAATCCCGCTGAGTTAGAGGGAGAGGAGGACAATCAAACTCTGGTTCAGGCTCAAACTAATAAACACCTCAAATCCTCCCAGTAAGTCTTGCTAGCGGGGCCACGGCCAAAAATTAAATTAGCTCAATTAAAAGAAGTTTGATCTTCAGCTCCTCTCTGAACCATCAGGGGAGAAACTCAGGAGATGAAGTTGTACTTTCAGTCAGAGCTGGATAAGAAGCTCATCAAGAATCACTTTGGACGATGTTCCAGCCTTTTGAAGGGAAACGCAGTGACAAGGTCGCTCAGTCACAAAGTGGATCTGTAGCATTTTTTACAGGTTTTATACTCTAAAGGTGTGGAGATGACCTTTGACCTTCAATTGTCCTCAACAAGACAGCGACACACTCAAAGACAAACCTGCATCGTAGCACACAATTAGCTTCACCGCCTCTAAGCCTGGCAGGATGAGACACATGTATACAAACATCCATATCATTTATCCACTAACTGTTTCTTCATAGATGTTAAAGAGAATATGTCACTGTTAATGATTTTATCCTTAGCCTTTAACCCTCCATATCTGAGCTTAATCTGCTGCTAATCACTGACTACACACGTGACGATTTTACGCCAAACCCCCAAATCGATTATACAGTAGATCGATCTGCCCCCGATGGAAAAACCTGGAATAGTGAGCAAACGAGGAAGCGTCGCCAACTGCTCAACCAACTCATTAACACAGCGGCTAACTGAGCCACATGGAAAATTCACAAAGAAAAGCAGCAGGTGGAGTTACAGTAATGACACAAGTGTCTAAATGTCTAATATCGAACTGTAAATGTTCGGTTCGGAAAGAAAAAACACCATGGTCATAACTTCTGAGGCTTCCACCGCACAAAATTTTGGTGCCGACGCCAGGGAAACGGGATGAATAAATACAGAAACACAAGTTGAAGCTGCAGCTAAGTTGACTTCACACATCACTAGGAAACCAGAATGAGGTGGATACTGGCAGATCAATAGGTATTAAATCAGTATTTAATCAGTATTTAACGTCTCATAAATCTTCCTAAACAAAGCACACAGAAGGATTTTCACCATTACTTCATGTTTATCTTCTGCTCCAGGCTCATTTTAGGCCGTGTGCAAACTCGTCCTGCGACTAATGTCAACATTATTGTGAGGTTTGCATCTTTGTCTAAGTTCACTCTTTTTGTCTGCTGGTGAAATAATGGACGCCCGGTTGGGTGGCCTGCACCTCGACAGCCCCTCAGATCCTCACGTGTCCGATTTAAAACAACCATGTAGCGCAGCAGACAGCGACACGGTAAATCCCACCCGCTCACTTAAGAGTAAGCTCACCTGGAAACCTGCAGGACACAACGGCCTGAGCAGCAGAGTGAGAATACCTGTGCAACAAGCGTAGTGAGGAAGCTTCAACCCTCATCTAACTCAGCCAGGTTGGCTGAGCAGTGAGCACGCACACGTGCACGTTTTTTTTTACCTCCTGTGCTGCACCCGTCTTGCTCAAGGACATTATTGACTTTCCTTGCCTTGCTGTTCCCACAGGCTCTCAGATTTGAACCAGCAACCCCCCTCCGGTCACAAATAAACTCCTCCCTCCTCTACAATAAAAAAACAACAACTCTCAGCTCCTGCTTCCTCCATAAATACTCCCCATAATGTCCAAATAAAAGTCTGATAAGGGTGAACTTTATTAATCCCCGAGGGCAGATGGAGTCAGCAGCCGTGTAAAAAAAAAAAAAAAAAATCTTATAAATGACAAATAAAAAGTGACATTACAGGATGAATGCCTCTTTGATGCAAATGTGATGATTCTCCAGATTTGCTTTAAGGAGGATAAAGGCCACCGGCTGATTTACAGCCCACAGATGTGCAGACAAAATGCACTGTAACCACTGCACTGTACATACACAGATTTATACACATACGGCTTCTGGTTTAATGTGGAATCTGTGTCACGCACGGATAACGATGCAAATGAAGACGCAGCCGTCGCAGTGACTGAGGATGTTGAACGGCACCGTGAGCACATTCAACAGGATAAATGATGATCTCCAGTGAGACACACGCACACACGGACACACACACACACACACTGCCCTCTACTGGAACGACACAAGCTCAAACACTGTCGCTTTTACTAAACCTCCCTCTTCTACTTTTAACTTTCTATGGTGCAACATTTGTTTGGAGATTTCGTCTGGATCTGTGAACAGTAAACATACAGCACCGCTTCAGAAAACATGAAGTGTTTTTTATCTCATCTGATCCTGAATCAGTCAGATACACAGATGTGCAGAGAGCAGAAAGCAGCGTTCAATCGGAGATAGCGGCCGTGCACTTTGATCCCCAGCTTCCCCTACATGTTTTGCCTGTGATAGCCTCGCACACACACACAGAGACACACACGCTGACACCACTGCAAAGGAAATGTTTGTTGTCTTTACGTTTTCCAAAAGCCCTTATGAGGAAGCGATGCTGACACAGACACTTTTAACTTTCAAGTGACTGAGTGAAATGGTCAAATCAGCAACACGGATCATCCTGCCGCCGTAAATCAGTCACACAAAAAAAGAAAAGAAAAAAGAACTGCAACTAAATCCTGTTGCAACAATTTGCAGCGTTGGTGATCTGCCTGGAAACGACACGGCACATTCAAATTGAAAAAAACTTGATTTAAAGGGCCACAGATAAAAGATCAGCGGTGCTCTTATGGCAGAATAACTTCACTAATTGAGTCGGATCTGTATTAATTTTGAACCAAATTACATGACGGACACGGTGGACGTTCAGAGTGTTGAGGGTGTCACTGCGATTGTGGATTAATAGTGGTGCTAAATCCAATAATACTGCATGTGCTCCTCACTTTATCTGATTTTTTTCTTTATAAGATTTAATTCTGAAATCTCTACCCATCTCTTTTGGAGAAAATTATAATTTCCTGATGTTCATCATCATTCAGGATCCTGTCTGCAGAAGTGCTTCATTTAATCAGGCTCCTACTTTGTGCTATTAATACATATATATATATTTGCAAGAGTGCATGTCACTACTCAAAATAGATTAAGCCGACTCAGATTTTTTTTGAAAAGAAGCCTCGTCCTTTTGGCTTCAGCAAAAAAAAAAAAAGAAAAGAAAAAAGCTGTCACTCTGCAGCAAGCTTTAACATTCAGCGCAGCGACAGAAAGCATTAAAACGCTGCAATAAACTGCAAAGGGCACCTTGTTGTATTGTGCTGCGAGCAGGAAGACAGCAAAGACACAGTTAGTGGACAAACACAGGGTGGGATTTCCTCTCCTCCTGACTGGCTCCTGCCGTACATTGTCCGTTTGCAGATGCGGGCCAAGTTCAGCTTGCCAAGGAGAATAACAAAGTGTGTCTGTCATGAAACCTGCACACACACACACACACACACATAAACACACACGCACGAACAAACTGCATGCTTTCAATCACACACATACTCGCTCTCCGACTAGAGGTCCAAGTGATTTATCATCGTGCCAGTGTCATAAACCAAAACAGCATTAAAATTATTCATGCATTCGTTTTGCACAATACTGAAGTGTGTAAACAGTGACAGAGAAGTGCGTGTGCATGTGTGTGTGTGTGTGTGAGAGCAGGGCAGGCTAATAATAGTAGAGGCTTTAAAAAACATCATGATTATCTGGGCAGATATTGTGATTGCAGTGTTTACTTTTCATTTTTACTTAAATATATAAAATTGATGATGTGATGTTTGTTGCTCTGGTACCAAAACAAACATCTGGAGAATATGATTTGTTGTCCAGGCGAGGGCGTCTCTATGGCAACACAACAGTTACTGTACTGTATAATGCAAACAATGCCACGACACCTTTTTTTAACCTTTATCTTTACCTTTACATGCAGTTCCTGTGATTCAGATGTTGCATTTAGCCGTGTTGTGATTCTGGCATAAGATTATCTTAAATTAAGCCTCATCAAATGTCAAATGAACTTTTTAAAATCCTATTTCTGCAGCCAGTCAGTAAAGCATGTGGACCTGGCAGCCTCATACTGTAGTTATGGTGCATACTCGATGAATGCAGTGTCAGCGGTTCGACTCCCTCGCTTGAAGTATTTACACAAGTCGCGTTAGTCTTTCTAATCTTTCTCAGATTTCACTTTCGCTGAACCCCCACAGGAATGTTTAGTGGTAGTTTAGGATGTAATCTCTTTCCTTAGGCAACAAATCATAAAGGCCAAGTGTGGTACCGCAGGGATGGAACGTCTTTAAAGAACAACTGACTCTGACTCTGCAGAATATCTAGAGAAAGGAAAAAGGGAGAGAAATGAACATTTAAATGTTGCTTCAGCACAAAGATTTGCACAAGTCGACAAAGTCACTTAGCAGAGGTTTTATATCCCCGCGTCGTCCTACATTTACACTTAACGGCTCCGCTTACAATAGATGATGGATGAGTTTAGTCAGTAACTCATCACTTCAGTGTCAGCTGTGTATACCAACAACAGTATGATTCCTTCTGACATCCCAAAATAATCCCAACATTGCTAATTTACTTTGCATATTACAGTACACTACCTGCAGATTGCAAAATCAGTGCACAGACAAAACGTGTCAAACTTTGCTGCATATTAACACGCGCTCCGATGACTCACAGCGATGTTGGAGAAATCTAAGCTCTGCAGCTCTGTGCAGCTGTGAGCCTCCTCCAGCTCCACACACACACACACACACACACACACACACACACTGGTTGAGTCACACTTGTCTCATTAATCCTCCTATATAAAACCATAGTTGGATCTCTGCAGCAAAATCACTTTTTCTCATTACATGTCATTTGAAAGTGATGACATCTCCACTCTGAGATAAATAAACCAAAGCAGCAACTTTTGGATCTGGTAACTTGAGCAGGGCTGCATTGATCCCTTTGATGTCGTATAGATATAACTGACTAATAACACAACCTGTGGCCCCTCTCCTACGTACACATCGGCCTACATCCTGCCTATTTAACCCACACACACTGATGCATCTGTTCCACTCGGGCTAATAAAGAGCCTGTGGAAGTGATGGAGGGAGTGAACTGCCTGTGCAGAGTCTCTGTGTCTGAGAAGCTGATTGATTAATGGCTTCACCAGGAGTGACTGGAGTCCACTGCTGTCCTGCCAGACAGCGGTTAATTAAAGACACTTAACAAACAATTAACACCGTGAACCAGAGTCCCCGCGCGTCCGTCCACACGTGAACACACACACCGCTGACAGAGGAGCCGGAGAAGGTGAGCTCCCAGAAACACTACGGATGCACCATCAACAGTCGTTACAGAGATTTGTATCAATGAGTCTGAATATATTGACGACCTTTAGGTTTGATACTGACTTGGACGACGGTATAGATAAAAGCTGAGATGTTGCACTCATAAAAAGTAACAGTAAAGCTTCACTGGTTTATTACATAATCAAATTATATTGATCCGATGTCAGCTTTAACTTTGGTAAAACTTCATGCTGTAATTTTCAGCTATTTAAACAACATAAAACAACAAGCGCAGTCTCCACTGTGTGAATGCGATGTATTGCTGATCCATCAATCCTCCCTGATCACCCTGAACATCACCTCACACCCTCCTCCCCCCTCCCATAACTGTTACTACGACCGCAAAGAGCTTCATCACCTGAATGCAAATGTGTTAATTCAGGACTCTGAAACATCTGCTGAGGCCATTTCTGTCACATAACATGAAAGAAAAAAAGAAAAATCCAATTTTTAGCTATTTGAATTTTACAATTTGGATACTCTAAAAATATATTTTCTAAAAACACTAAAATGTGTCACAAATGACCATGAATTACACAGATATGTCCAAGTCTACAACTGTGTTTGTTTGGGCTGCACAATAAGAAAAAAATCATATCATGACATCATACTTTGTTTATATTGTGCGATTGACTTAATATACTACAATATATAACAAAATTGATGATGTGATTTTTGTTGTTCTCTTTTTGTCTTGATAAATTTTACTTTTTTTTTTACATTGCAACTACAGTACTGGGACATACTGTGATTTTGATATTGTGCAGACCCAACAAAAATCACATCGTCATCACTTTTAGTTCAAATAAAATTTAAAAAATTACCTTAAAATTGAAAATGTGACTTAACAATATTTTCCATAAATAATGCCAATATGATTTATTTAGCATATCATTCAAATTTACGCCTTATGTATCCAACTTTATTATCTGATTTGAAGTAATTACTGCACAAATTAACCAATAACGTGTTGTTCTTTTCCATATTGCTCCATGCATTGTGGCTTTTTCTACCACGTAGTTTCAAATATCAGTTTGTGTTTGCAGGACGCTGCACCGCCCATGTTCGCTAGATATTTTTATCGGAGTTACTTTCATGTTTGTTTTTTCAAACCTGCAGAGACGTAAGCTCAACATTTTGACTCTGTCATAACAGGAAAGGTACAGGTGAAACAGATCTTGTTGACAATGGCTCGGCTCCATCCAGCGTCCGTGGAGCCAGTGCAGTGGAGTCGGCCCCGGCCCGGCACAATACCAGGACCTGGGACCGTTTAGCTCACCTAACTGGAATGCAGCTGTTTTATATGTTATTAATTACACTTGCGGTTCCTGCTAAGATAAGCCAAAATGTCTGCTGGGAGAAAAAAAATGTCCAGTGCATTTGATAGCCGGTCTCGCGGGGCACCACAGAGCTGAGGATGGATGCATGTGTCATTCTGTCCCTACTGGCACCGAGGTGTTGCAATGAGGACTTTGTGCTACGTGATCTAAATGCTGCTAATGTAAACACTGAATAATTATGTATTATTTGTCATTTTCACACACAAGTTAGAAATATATATAAAAAGGAGGGTGATGAAGAATGGAAAGAATAAGTTATACACTATATGATGGTAATTATCGTTAGGTTCTGCATGAATATCAAGTATCAGTGAATTTGATTCAAAGTTAAATCAAGCTTTTAAAGGTCCAGTGTGTAAAATGTTGGGAAAACTGTGATATTTTGCGTTCAGATTCTAGATCGCAGCGCTCACTCGCTCGCTCGCATTCACCCCTCCCTCCCGTCGGCAAAGTGACGGTGGCCTCCGAGGACAAAAAAACTTGACTGAGTATTTCAGGAGCATGGAGCGATGAGGTTAAAACCATTTTACAATATGTCTGCTGTTTCCTCCTCCTTCTTCTTTCTTTTCGCCTTCCTCTTCATTGGTATATGGAATATACTCATTGGTATATGGAATATACCAATGAATATTCCATATAATGAATAATAGTATAGAATAAAGGCTACGAAAACCAAAAAATGTGATTTTATAGTGATACACTTATACAAATATATTTAATAAATAATAGTGCCAATTGCCAATAAACCTTGCCAATTATTACACACTGGACCTTTAAACCCTGCACTACTTTTTCTCTTGATGTGAGCTGAGCTGTACAGTATTAACAGGGTCATGGGGTGCTATTCTCCAGGGCTTGTCAACATGTAGAGCATGGCGTTAACAGCGTCAGAGATAGAGGCTGGACTCCCGCTGGACACAAAACAACATGTATGCACTCTCAAGTCCACGAGGAGCTCAGGATAAAAGTGCCAGCCAAATGGTGTATATATATTTATAGATAAAAAATAAAAAAAAAGAGGTAGTCCTGGTTAAGGCAGACAGTTACACAATACACACTGGATGATGCAGGGGAATAAAAGCGCCTGTTTGAGGAAATTCAAGGTCACAGGAAGACACTTTTTTTTCTCCTTTTTAAACAAGGCTCTGAACTTTGCGAGGACGACTAAAGCTTCTGTTCTACAACGGCCAATTAAAAATACAAGATAAGGCAAAGGGAGGTTCAAAAGGCTAATAGTGTGTCTTTCTGCAATTACAAGCACCTAAATTTTATGACGAAGGAAATGAGGAGTAAAAGACGATGGAAACTTACTGCAAGACTTCAACATGAGAGAAAACATGTTTGTCTCTTTTTACTTTATACGACACATTCAATAATATTTTTATATGATTTCTGCTCTTTTTTTTACATTTATTTGTACCAATCATCAGAACTCTCAATGATCAATTTTATATTAATGAGCAACTTATCAATTATTCACTCTCCAATAAATAACATTTATTTTACATTATGTTTAATTATTTAGGCTAAAATTATGTTATTGTGTTAAGTCACACTATTATGTATTGTATTTATATTTGATATAGCTATTTTGAGTTTGTATTTCATATCTCATTTAATAATTGTCAATATGACTGTATTGTGGCCCTAGTCGTTGCAGTTGCTTCAGATATTGATGAAGCAGCAGGTGGAGGACGTATTATTGCTCCATGTGTATTAAGATGTTCTGAAATGGCTGCAGACGCTGGTGAAAACACTTACACGACGCCACATTTCACTGTTTGTTCGATTTAAAGCTGCTTGTTTACACGTGTCCTGGCACCGATGACACTGTTTACTCCTCCTGTGTGTTCAACATTTCCCTCTTTTCCATGTATAATGACTTCTGCTGTGCTGCTCACATACATACGTACAGTACATATCACCACATGTCTCATCATATTGTCATATTGATGACGTGTTCATTGCAAAATCTATACATAAGACAAAAAAGCTGCAAATCCTCATACATTACAACTTAAACCTGTGGAAAGTTTGATTAAAGTATTCCTTCATTAATCAAATATCAAAATAGCTGCTGCTGACTGACTGATTAATATCGCCATAACTGCAGCTCTAACATCAAAGCAATGACCTGTGAATCCACCCATCCTGCACCAAGATGAAGTCAAGTGTGGAGAAACTTCATTATACCTGATTTAATGCTCATATTCCCACTTTGACATAAAGATAGGACCTTTTTTAATTATTATTTCCAGGCTTATTTAATGCAAAGATGATTTGTATGACAAAAACATAGTATTTATGTTACTGCAGCACTTCTAATACCTACCAAAATACCACTGTAACAGCTGATAAACACACTGGAAAACCAAACCAAACATCATAATTGAAGCTGCTTTTCAAGGATTAAGTTTCATCTCTGCACTGTTTTCACTGTAACCTATCCCTCCTCTGTGCAGTCTGTTTCTGTTTGATTGAAAACACTCTTTCACTGCTCTTTATCCTACAGTACTTGTCTTCCACCCACAACACTATCCAACACTGGACACCTGTCAAATATCTAACATCTTGCACAACAGTAGTTTACAAAATCAATAAATGTTTGCACGCAGTCATCACCATTAAACAACATAGCAGAGTGTCAGCAGCAGGTTGCATGTGTGCAAAAAGTGAGAAATTAAAAATGCATCTTACCTCTAGTGAATCGATTTACCGACACCCCCGTGTCTCCATCGTCCTTTACAGTTTTCATAATGTTCCACAAAGCGTCGGGGTCTCTCCCTCTGTCTCCGCTCGGTCTTTGATTCAATGAGGAGAAAGCAAACAAAAGCAAACGCACACTTTCATTAAAAAGGGTTTTTGGGGGGAAAAGACGACGACGAAGAAGAAAAGTACAAGTCAAGTCATCACGGTCATCACCAGGTGTCAATGACAGCAGCACGCGCCCGCCGAGTGCCTGGACCAGCGACCCCGCCCCCACCTCCCGCCGCCGGCACGAGACCCGCGGAAGTCTCCAGAAGCAGCGGCTGCAGCGTCGCAGGGAGTCCGGCCAGAGAGCGAGCTGAGCGGGGGAGACTGGTCACAGTGGTACCGGGATGAACCGGACATCACAGTCACACCTGCAGCTCGTGAACCGCTGATTTACTCTGCAGCAGCGACGACAACACACACACAGAAAGGTGCAAACTCAACGCACGCACACACAGACTGACAGGGATTGATACAAATGGACCAAGGAGAAAATTAGCATGCAAACGTCAAATTTAATGTTTTCTAATGAGTTGTGTTTCTAAATTATAGGCACAGAAGAAAAAGTAGAGAATTTATTATAGTAGCTAAGAAAATAAAACTTTTTCCCATCACCAGTCTATAAACCAAAGCACATTCTTTTATATGAAAAGCAATTAGTCTTACAGTATAATAATAACCACAAACCGTTTGATTGGTCTTGACTCGGCCCGACCGATATGGGAGATTTGAAGGGATGCCAATAGCCTACTGATATTAGGCAGAAAAAAGGCTACATAGCCTATGCATGTGTTTTGCATGGTAGCCTATATATGGTGCATATGTTTAGCCACGTATTTTTAATTATGCAAAACTGCAGGAAACTGTTTGTCAATAAAAATCTGTAGAAAAAGACATTATTTGTCTCTAGAGGTCAAATGAAACCAGACAGTTTGAAGTTCACCTGCAATGGCTGAAGACACAAGAAGGCAACAACACACTGATATGAGATGACCCTGAGCTGGGACCAACTGGTTTATCAATAAGATAAAACTTATAATGCAGGTTTTATCTATAAGTCAAGTTATTTATGAATGTTTTTTATGTTTTCTGAAATGTTTGTGCCCAAAAAAACACAGCTACAGCTGCAACAACATCAAGATCTCTTAATAAAAGTAAATAATAAAGTGGTGTTTAAACCTGCATGGATTATTTGAAAACCATCCAGATGACACCATTTTACATGTGAGATACAAGAAAATGTTTATCAGCTTGGTTTATGATGCGTAATAGAAAATACATCACAACTATTTTCCCATAATGCCCCGGGGCGTTGTATATTGTGGCTGACTGTGGTTATTATGTAATCTGGTGTTCTTTAAGAATGAACTGCTCATTGTCAAAATTACAATGCATAACCTGTCCATTATTAAATATATTTTTAGAGGCCAGCTGTCCAGATTATGCGGTTATTAAGCTGCGTTCACCAGCTGTCTAAAAAAGGAGGGAGAGCTGCTGTGAACCATGTGCTGAGTTTTTAGGTTATGGAGTTGTCTCGTATGGGTTCTTTAATTATTTCATGCCAAGAACCCTTAGGTGTATGTGTGTATGAGCCTTATTAGGTTGTGTGTGCTGCAGATCGCATCGAGCTGAGTGGGAGTCAAACCTTTGATCACCGCCACTCTCACTGCCCTCTGTAACTTTATCTTCCAATAAGTCCAATTTGGAAATCTTTCAGTTTTAATGCAGTCAGATTGGAGCTCCAGCTGCAGCGTCAACCTCTTGTCACCTAAAAATAGTTAGCGTCAGAATCAGTCTCGTGTCCACGTGAGATTTAAAGAAACTCATTCGAGCCTTCATCTCCAGCAGGGTGCAATGCTCCCTTGTTCAACTGCAGTTGCTTCAGTAACGACTGAGCACATCACGCCATTGCTCCAACGCAGTTATGAAATCTTTTTTTTTTTTTTTAAGTGCTTCTTCTACCAGTTTATAAAATCACACAACAGCCAAAGGCCAAAATATGTTTCTGATATGTTTGAATAATATAAAACCCAGTGGGTCCCTCAGATCTCTCAGAAACTGTTTCTGGTGCCTCCAGTCACAACCAACCAAACACAGTGAAGGTGTATTTACCTCCACCCAAACCTCTCCGGCACTTTCAAGTCCACATTTCAAAGTCTCTGGTTTGACTGATCTCCACTGCACATCTGGGGCACTCGCTCCACTTTGTGTCATTCTCTACGTTACTTTAAATTACTGTTACCTCGATTAATCACGATAATGTAATTGAAATCGCAATATGACAGAGTGCAATATCCAAATCACAGGAGCATCTTTTCGTTGGAAATGTATATTGACAATAAAAGTTTCCTATCTTATACATGTAAGTGTTGTGTTGGTATGGAGACGCCATGCACAGCAACTCATATTCTTAAAAAAACATAAAGGGACATGTTTTGTTTGGTACAATACTCAACAACATCAATTATTTCATTTTCTCTCAAGTAATTAAAGGGATACTTTACCCAAAATCAATAATTCACCAATTTTCTACTCACCATCATGCCAAGGAAGGGTTTTGGAGAACTTTCAGAGTCATCAAAATGCTTTCGGAGTTTAAGCGGGGGTCCGGCTGGCAACAGATTTTCATATAATGGCGGCAGATAGAGTTCACTTTTGAATCGTCCAAAACACACACTTTAGACTACCTCCATACTGCTTGTCCGTACTGACGCAAGCAGTGGCGTGCATGGGGGGAAAGCCAAAACGTGTGTTGAAGTGCCCTCTAGGAGCCAAAACACATGCTAAAGTGCCCTCTAGGAGCCAAAACTTGTGCTAAAGTGTCCTCATGGCAGCCAAAATGTGTGCTAAAGTGCCCTCCAGGAGACGAAACACATGCTAAAGTGCCCTAATGGCAGCCAAAACGCGTGCTAAAGTGCCCTCTAGGAGCCAAAACGTGTGCTAAAGTGCCCTCCAGGAGACAAAACACATGCTAAAGTGCCCTCTAGGAGCCAAAACGTGTGCTAAAGTGCCCTCCAGGAGACAAAACACATGCTAAAGTGCCCTCTAGCAGCCAAAACGTGTGCTAAAGTGCCCTCTAGGAGCCAAAACTTGTGCTAATGTGCCCTCTAGGAGCCAAAATGTGCCCTCTAGGAGCCAAAATGCGTGCTTAAGTGCCCTCTGGGAGCCAAAATGCGTGCTAAAGTGCCCTCATGCCAGCCAAAACGTGTGCCTCGTACCCTCTTCAGTGGCGAGGATGCGCTATATGTGCCCTTTTTTTCCGCCCCTGCCCTTCAAATAGTCTGTGCACGCCACTGGACCCAAGTGTCCTGAAGCCGCCACATGGAAAAAGTTGTTCAGAAAAAAATGCTATCTCTGTTTTTAGCCTTGTTGTAGCAGTAGCTCCTAGTGGCTGTGTTGATGTTTGTGTATCATGCATATCATGTCGCCCTATTTTAAATACTGTATATGATACAAATGTTATGTGAACTTTGATTTGCAATTCAAATTCGTAATCGTAGTTTAACATAGATTTTTCTGTTACAGCCTGCATCAGATGTCTTAATTGTTATCATGGTACTGTAGTAGGTGGGGCTGCATGGGATGATGGGATATGTGGTTAAAAAGCTGTGGGTGGGGAAAAAAAGCTATTTTGCTAGTGCAAATAACTGCAAGAAACAGCCTCTGTTACATATGATTTTCTCTTGTTATTAAATGTTAAAACCACCAACTCCTGTGATCCATCTCCTGGTGGTTGGTGAATTGACCGGGAGGAAATTACTTTTATTTATTTATTTATTTATTTTTACGAACAACAACAAAAAAAACCCCCACAAATTCAGACATCTGCAGGTCATGAAGGAACTGAGATCTATATTTTCTCACTATAAGAAATTCACTAGTGCCTGGAAGCAGATTAACATCGTTCCCTCTCAGCCTGCAGTGATTTCCTTTTCATTCTCTGCCATCAATACTTCACATCTCCCCCTCCATGTGTCTCACCTCTCTTTGAGATGGAGGGAGCTCCCCCACCACCACCACCTCCGCCCTCACCCCTTCCTCCTTCCCTCCCTCCCTCCCCCACCAGCTCCTCTGCTCTCCCTAATAAGCCGGAGCGAGATTCCTTTGCTGACAGCTGTTCCAGATGGCATTCTTACTCCACGGTTTCAGAGTCACTTGGCTCAGGATCCACCACCGGCGGAGGTGGCTGTCCCTCGCTGCTGCCACCCCCTCCCCCCTCCCCCTCCCCACACACACGCCCCCACCCCCACTCCACGTCGGTATCAACACCAACATTTGACAGTTATGTAATCCTGTATCTGCTGGGCTGATATGTTGTTGCAGCGATCGCCCAACAAGTTCCACGTCTCGCCTCGTCTCGTCTCGTCTGGTGGTTTTTTGAAGCTGCTTCTCCCTTCCTCTGTGTTTATATAGTGTCTGTACGTACACAGAGCAGAGCTGGAGATGACAGTTACAGTGTTGAGATGACTGTAAAGGTGAGAAAACCTTGATGCTCTCAGCTCCCTCTGGATGGAAACAGCCTGGAGGAATACATGAAAGGCCTGCTTCTGAGCTCCTGTGCTGAACATGGTAGATAATAAACCAGACTGCACTTTGATTAAAGTACATTTAAAGTCGTGCCAGTGTTTCTACTCCTGCAAGTCTCTGATTTGGCTCTGAAATTTATTTATTTTTTACCTATTTTTGAATGTTCCTCTCTTATTTCATGGTAAATACCACGTGTTTAGAAATGCAGCGCAGATATCCTCTTTTTTTTATTTCACACGTTCTTCTTCCCTTGTCGAAACCCGGTGGCCAGTTTTACCCACAATGCAACGTGAGCACTGACAGTTTGGTTGGAGATTTGGGTGTTTTGTGCTTGTAACAGTTACATAGCCTTGAGCCACAGCCCTCACTGGGCTGCACAGGTCTGGAAAGATCACTTCTTTTTAACTCCACACCTCCAGATAAATATATATATGTATATATATATCCCCCCCAATGTCAAACCTGTGCGCTTCAGCTGCAAACAACTTGGGACAGCTCCCTCTGGAGCCGCACAGGAGTTCATACAACTGTGGTCAAGTATTCACTAGTACTTTGTTCAATTAGTGGGGAGTCAGATACAATCTTAGTAGTTGGCAGAAGAAAAACTCAGTAAACATTTTTTTAAAAATTAAGTTAAAAAGTCAAATTCCTATGTAATTTCTACCGCTGGGTGTTTCTTAATCAAATCAATAGCAGAAGATGCATCTAGTTGGGTTGTCTCTTCACCATCACAGGCAAAGAAAATCAATCTCACTTGACTGATACAACGAGGCAACATGGTGTTATTATGATGGATAACGAGTGACTGATACAAACCTGCTTCTTTTTCTGCTTTATTTCTCATATCAAAGGAGAAGTGATGGAATTGACAGGATCAAAAGTCATGAAATAAGAAGTTTCATCTATAAACTGACATGGGTATGTTCATTTTAAGGCATTTTAATGTGGGAAAAGTAACTTTAAATGAGTTTTTCTTTCTCTCCTAAATGAACATCTGTTGTGTTAGAAGCTGTAGATGCTGTCGGTCTGCAAAATGCACTGGGTCATTGATACAGGCCTCCTCCGTTAAAATGGATCTGATTTCCCGTGGAACATGTGGCCGCTAATTTCATACAATCTCTAATCTAATAAAAGTGATCAGCATAGATTCAGATGGGTACTTTCCACACACACACACACACACACAGAGCCTGGCTCTTCATAAACCCTTCTGTCCTTTTCTTTGAACGTCCAACTCTTCGCTGAATCTGACCCCTTCATCGCACCCGACACGTGCTCGTGCACCAACCGCGCCCGCCCGCCCCCATCACCGCCATTCAAATTCCCCAATTCATATAGACACATGCCGACATGCACACACGTTCACACTCGCTCCTGCGTCCAGATCTGCTGCTCCGTGTGTGTCTGTGTGCGTGCACATCAGAACATACATCTGTAAGCAACACACACATACAGTACACACTCACACTTACAAATACACACATACGGACGTCACACTCCTCAGTTGGGGCTTACTCTATTGGCTGGTCTTAACTGCTTTGTAGTATTTTTAGGTCTGTTATTCTGGGGCCTGTCCTGGCAGGCCACTGGGAGAGTATATAAGCCTCCCCCTGCAAGTGGGGACCACTGAGAACACACAGTGGAAACATCTCTGCCCAACACTCCAGCAAACATCCAGCAGGCATTTTAAATCCTCTCAGGGTAAGTAAAAGCCTCCGTGACTTTCAGGGATGTAGCCATGGTCGAACGTTACCTAGCCTGGCTTAACTCGCCTCCGCTTTTATGAGCGTAAATCTGATATAAGTGAGTATTTGAGTAGGTAGAGTTATCACAGTCACTTAAGGAAGTATATGAGGGGATGCAGAGAGGTGAAAGCGCTGTTTGATTTTCATGTGCAAATGGTTTTTACTCTTCATTTTATTGCTGGATTTGGATTTTCTCCAACATGAGTGAGGGATACCTTTCAATATCCTTTAGGGCTTTCACTTTAGTTGCACTCCAGGAAGGTCAGAGGTCAGGGTCAGCTGCCCGCCGCGCTGATACGACTTAGTGGTCTGCTGAAGGACACTTGAGCTGCGCTGATACTTGCCAACGCAGGGCTTCAGCTCCAGGTCTTGTGCCAACATGCTGTTCCCTTTGAGAAATAACAAAAAAAAGAATCATTTTTTCACCAGATTAGAAAGTTTCAGTCAAAATATCTTCTCACGTGTTGCTTATTTTTGAGACGTGTTGAATATGGTCATCAATCTGCAGGTTCATCACATACAGGAAGTTATAAGGTCATACTCATCCGGTGAAGGCTTTGACTTTCTTTGCGCTGTTGGCTGTGACAGTGACTAATGAGTCCAACCTTTGCGTTCATTTATGGTCATGAATAGACATGATATAATTGCCAATTCATCACTGTCTCAACACAGAATGTACTGTAAGGAATATACTTTCCGCTTCGCCCCGTGCAGCGTGTGCAACAGTGCCACGGCTCTTTTGTGTCTGGTTCGCACCAACAGATGTGTTTTCCTTCTTAAGCTATTGAACAAAAGTGGTGAAGATTTACCTGCTCACAGGATTAAGCTATTAATAGAAGCAAGAAAAATGGCTTCTGCCTTTTGAATCGTGTGTCTTTCTCTCTGGTTAGGACACCATGATCCCAGCATAATGTCAGCTGAAGTTGCGATCCAGAAATTCTCCTTCCCCTTCTCCGGTGCTGCACGCCTGTCTCGGCAAGATGAGCTGACCCAGAAGGGATGCGTTCAGGTGAAGGCCCTGGAGCTCCATGACCTCCAGGAGAAGCCAGTCTTAAGCAAATCAAGCCCTGATCTAGTTACCCGAGAAAATCAGGCCCGTGATGGCCCGGCACCGGCTCCCGGGGGAAACATGGCAGCTGCTCCGGTCCTGGTCTGTGCCGGAGCCTCGCTGACCCTGAGCGCCGTCGTGCCCTCCAGACAGGGCACGTTTGAGAAGCTGATGGTCGAGAGTGAAGATCAACGTCCGGCGGCCAAAAGACAGCTGTCGTCCGAGAGCGCGTCCAGGACCATCACTGTGGTGAAGAAGAGCGCCGTGAGGAAGGAGGCGGAAGAGCAGAGGCAGTTCAAACCCAAACCACACCTGGGTCAAAAGGCGACGCCGTGTGCTGCAGGAACAGGGAAGAGGAAGCGGCGAAAGGACCTCTTCACCAACTCAGAGGTTTTCCACAGGGTTGACGATCATGTCATCAGGACAGGAGCTGAGGTGAGGCCACTTCTGATCTTCATTCTTCACTGTGACCAACACAAATCGGTGCCACTGCACTATGTGATAAACTGCACAGATCTGCCAGTTTAGAGCCAAGTCGCCCCCTCCTCCCCTTCTTATTTCCGCTGTGCTAAAGATCTCAGTGCAAAGACGTTGGAAGAAGTGGCCAGATTAGTCTGGCTTTGCAGTCTAAATAAGAGGACATCTGCAGCAGGATCAAACTGAACCAAAGCCAAATAAGAGCAACAAAAACAAAACCACAACAGACACGGGTCTTTGTGTTCCTGAGCTGTGCAGGAAAAAACGTAGAGGAATGATAACATCTCCTCATTTACTGCTACAAAACCAAAAACAAATACCACAACTCTTAGCTATAGCGCTCACATCCTTGGGTATGGATGGTAACCTGGTTTATTCAATGCACTGAAAAACTCTGGTAAATAGGATGATGATGTAATATGAAGAGAGTGGGGGGAAAAAATATAAACTGTGGCAGAGGTTTACTTCTGGTTGAATCTGAAAACATTTGAGTACTTATAAAAAAAAAAGTATTTTATATAACAGTGAATATATTGTGTGTGTTGCAGCTCAAGGAAAAGTGTGTGCATGACGTGAAGACGATAGTGCAGAGCATCACACAAGGAGCCAGGAATGAGCTGGAGAGGCTTCGTGCCATCTGGGTCTGGCTGTGCCACAACATTGGTGGGTTTACTGAGCTATATATAATACTTGCCCATAAATCCCAGTATTCTGTAATATACCATCATGGATTTTAAGGATTGATAGTCCATTTGTGCTAAAGAGCAGGTGTCATGTTTATACCTTGTTTTTCCAAGTTAACAGCAAATCTCATCTCCATATAGAGTACGACGTGAGCGGGTACCTCGGCCGCTCGGAGAAGCTGAGCTCCCCGGAGGAGGTGATCGCGGCCGGTCGGGGCGTGTGCTGCGGCTACTCCAACCTCTGTACAGAGATGTGCAGGTAAACACAACCATAAATTACAGAAAAACACAAGGGAAATACTTTATTTTTCACCCACCGTAGATGTAGCTGCCACAACATCCACAATGTTATTTATATTGAAATAATAAAAAACAGATGTGGTGTCCACGGAGACCGTCTCAGCCTCTGCAATCAAAACTGCATTAAAGGATGTTTTTGGTCACTTGGTGGCAGCAGAAAAGGCTGGAAACGCTCTGCCTCATGGTTAATGAGCGGCACACAATGAACATGTAGTAATACGACCATCAATTTGTGAATGTCTGAAAACATGTTCACATTTTACTTGGCTCTACCATCAGTTTTTCATTCATCAATACACGGTCACACACACACTCCACGCTCTCTCTATCCGCATTCTTCCATCCATGCATTCAGCTTCTGCTGCATTCAGCATCCTTGAACCCCTTCGAGTTCATTCAAGACATTTCAAGTATAAATGGCGTGCATTTAATCGACTGAATTTCAAGAGCGACAGCGAAGGCGGTAACCTCGAACTTAAGGTTTAAAGACTCCGGTTGTAAAAAAAACAAAACGGCAGTGAATGCTCTGTTGTGGTTTTGTATTTACAGAGAGGTGGGCATCGAGTGCCAGGAAGTGCCAGGACACAGTAAGGGCATCGGGTACCGTCCGGGCCAGAGCCTCAAGAACGTGAAATCTGATCACCTGTGGAACGCTGTGCATCTAGGAGGACAGTGGTTTCTATTGGACGCCTGCTGGGGAGCAGGACGAGTCAATATGGAGCAGGAAAGCTTTGTCAAAAGGTTAGAAAAGGGACAGATTCTCCCATATTCATATTATGATACAGTTTTAGGCAGTTGTTTTTCTGTGAAAAGAGTCCAAACAGGGAATTTGAACTCCTCCACATCACTAAAAAGTGTGACAAGTTCAGTCGGTTTGGTCCTTTTGTTTATTTTTACACGCCCGGCACCAGCAGCGAGTTGAGTCTCACACCAGTCTGCTCTCTCCATCTGTTGCCTCCAAGGTTTGATGATTTCTATTTTCTCACGGACCCGGAGGAGTTCATAGATTCCCACTTCCCCGATGAGGAGAAATGGCAACTGCTGGACAGGCCCATACCGCTGGAGGAGTTTGAGAGAAGGGTCTTCAAGACCTCCACCTTCTTCACCATGGGGCTCAGGCTGATTCAGCCTCATCACTTTCACATCGTCACAGGTGCATGCTCAGCTTTGTTCATTTCATGAGGGGAAGCAGATGTTTTCATCCAAAGCTGAGAAAATTATAACCACTAGAATTTTCAGTTTCCTTTTTTTTCTTTTCCAACAAAACAAAGGGATAAGAATATAAGAATAAGAATTTTTAAAACCCCCTTTTGATTTTTTTTGTAGATGGAGGTGAGGCAAACGTGTCCCTGGGCTTCTCCAGACCTGCCATCTTCACCTATGAGATCACACAGCACCAGGACCTCCTCCACTGCGGAGCCTCAGAGCACAAAGAATCTAGCAGCTCCTCCTTCGGCCTCCTGACGGTCTCCCATCGCAACATGAAGCTGCAGCTCCTGCCACCTGCAAGCGGCACATATGACGTGAAGGTGTTTGCCAGGCCCGAAGCAGCCATCACACCTTTGATGTGGGTCTGCTCCTTCACAGTTGAGTGCCCGACCCCCCGGGCCATGGAGGAGATCCCAGAGAACCCCTTCTTGTCCTGGGGCCTGCAGCCTGTCGCAGGATCTCTGGGAATCACAAGCAGCAGTCAGGGCAGCGAGGCGGCCGAGGTGGAGGAGGGGGTCTTTGAGTTGGTGTTGAAGACGTCCAGGCCTCTGATGGTGCTGTGTGAACTGGTCCACCCGCAGCTGGAGGCTGCCGTGGCCAAACGCTGCCTGGCTACTCAGATCCAACCCGAAGCTCTGACCTGCCACGTCCTGTGCCCTCTGCACGGTTTCTACCGCCTCTCAGTGTTCGTGAGGGACTACGAGAAACCAGAAGCCAAGTTTCAAAACACGGCCAACTTCCTGCTGCACTGCAAAGGAAAAGTCGCCGGGCCGGACGGGCTCTTCCCTCCGAATTTGGGCTCGGCGTGCGGCCCCGGGTCGCGCACCCTGGAGGCGGGGCTGTCCAAATTCAGCCACACGACGGCGGTGGTGAGCACCCAGCAGGGGAAGTGTAACGTCACCTTCCACAACCAACGGGACCTCGAGCTTCACACGGTGCTCAGCAGAGACGAGAGCAAACCGGCAGCTCTTCCGCTCTCACGCCACCTCTTCTGCACGTACACAGACAGCAAGGTGACGGTGAGCGCCAGCCTGCCCGACGCCGGGGTGTACCGGCTGGGCCTGTATGCCAGGACGGCCCCCGGTGGAGATTTCAACCCCATGTGTGACTTTGTTCTGAGGAACAGCTGCAATCAGCCGGGACCTCCGTTCCCCTGCGTCTACTCAGCCTGGAGGAAAGGCTGCGTGCTCTTTGAGCCTCGCGTGGGCCTGCTGGAGCCCCTCTCCTGGGTCCGCTTCAGGGTGCGGGTCCCCGGGGCCCAGAGGGTAAGCGTGGTGGGAGAGACCAGAACTGATATGAAAATGAACAAGAGCAGAGTGTGGGAGGGCGAGGTTTTCACCGGGAACGGCGTCCAGCAACTGAAGATGGCCTCCTGCTCAGGGGAGAACAGCGACATGGCTGTTTTAATGACCTTTGACATCAAGCAGTTGGACAGAGAAGCGTGAAGTCGACAAGCCGGTGAAGACCAGATGGACAGTTCTCTGAATAAAGCCGATCACTGCCTATTAATTAAGTTATTGATATGGACTAATGCAAATCAGACTGGGGTTGAAAATATTTGTATTATTCAGACTGTGAGCAAAATAATCTTTCAGGTGTAACTGCATCAACACACCACACAGGAAGCCAGGTTAACGCCCGCCACAATAAGATGTAAGAAAATTCATTTGGATCCTGTAAATGTGTGAAACTTTGTAGCAGTGAAGTGAAACAAATGTAATAACAAACTTACCTGACATTTTTCTTATGAAAGCTGTTTTTTTTTTTGATTCAGGTAGAATTCAGTATGAAAAAAACTTTTCATTATTGACAATGGTGCTCACTCAGCTGTGGTGCTACGACGCCAAGATAATGTATTGACCGAGTGCTTTGAGGCTTAATATTATACGATGAGAAAGCAAATCTGTATTATGACTTGATGGTTGTCAAAAGGCGTGCAATAAAAACGTACTGTGAAAACAAATCACTTGGATCACTTTTTTTGGGGGGGTCAATAAATCGTAAAATGTAAATGTCAAACAATCTACAACCACAGAGACACACTTGATATTGAGGAATTAACACTTTAAGAAAACTCGCCCCACCAACATTTACAATCTAAAAGTTTAAGAAAGACATCAAAATTTAATTTTGCAGCTCAATACTCATATATAATAAAGTAATTGGTCACTAGTTATAAAACAAGCACTGAATGAAAATTAAAGTATACTCAATTACCATTTTATTAGGGACTATTTGTTAAAAATGAATGCTGTATAATACAAAGAACTAAATCCTACCTCCTACAAAATGTTTGTGCAGCTGCACCAGCACTTCTATAAAAGTTTTTGATCAAAATAGGACTCATTGTAATATTGTTCCATTAGTTTAAGCTTAGGCGTTCCTAATAAACTGGCTGCTGAGTGTGCGTCATTTTAAAAAAAAACTAAACAGAGACAGAAACTTGTTGTCCCACGCAGCTGGAAACATTCAGGCCCAGGGGACACTTAAAAACTGGGGTCAAGGCTGGAAAAGAATGACAACTGCCCCACAATCGCACCAAGTAAAAGTGACCAGGTCCAGCAGTGCACAGTGCGCTATTGTTGCGGCGACCTGGACCCACTCAGCGGGCTTTGGCAGACGCCAGTGAGAGTGATGAGTGTTTACATGTGGCTGTCATAATAGCCCACAAATAGCCTGAGCTCACTGCCTCAGTAAAAATACAACAATAGAGGGGGGGGGGCGGAGGAGAAAAAGGGCGGTTAGTGGTGGAAGTGATATGGTAAGAGTGTGTTTTAAGTGTATCTGGGTGGAGGGAGGGTGAGAGGGTGTGAGGGGGGGGGGGGGGTCCTTGCCTTGAGTCGCTGGGGAGAAACTGGCGGCGTGGTGGTGGCAGGAGAGAGGCAAGGAAACGCTGATGTCAGAGGTTAGCCATGTGGACGACTCTATCTGCCTGGCAACAATACAAGGACACACACACACACACACACACAGACACACACAGATAGACTCCATCTTCCTTTCTTCTAAACGCACACACACACAGAGACACAAAAACACACACTCAGCATGAGGAAACAGCTAAAACTGTGCTACAAGTACAGTATGTGGAGCAGGATTCCTCACATTCTCAGCTCTGCTCCAGCTGCCATTTCTCTTTAACGAAGTGTGTTAATAGCTAAACCACAACACACAACACACACACAGACTCACAAGCTTTGATACACACTCTGTGGACAGCTTGTGTTTAGTCTGCCCCACTCTCTCTCTCTCTCTCCGTCCCAACGACAACAACAGGCCTCTCTGCCTCTCAGCTGGTGCTGATACAGGGTTTGGATGCACATGGTGAATTCGTGTCGTCTCACCAAGTGACAAATCCGCTACTATGCAGAACTGGCTGCACATGTGTTTCCTGACATCCGAGAGCTATAACAACAACAGTCACACAGCGCACAAACACAGCAGCACAACGTAAAACCTGGAGGAGCTGACATTTACAACGACTGACTGCTGCATTAAGCCATACAAGAACAAAGAGTGAATAACCATATAAATATTTAATGGATTACGAGGTGCAATAAATACAACAGTTAAGATTATAAAAGCATCAGTCACAGGAAAAAAACAGAAGTTACAGTAGTTTAGTGCAAATGCAGCTCTGTGAACATCCTCACAACAAAATGTGGAAGTCAGTTTGGCAAATTTGAAGGTTTTTTTTCTTTCTTTCTGCTTCTCATAACAATAAACCATAAGAAGTTATTTTCTTCCTTTTACCTTGGACGGCCTGTAGAGACGGGAAAAGAAATGAGCCCTTTGCTTTTTTCTCCCCCAGATCTAATTCTGCCACATCAAACATCTCCCAACTTCAATCGTTAGCGTTTCTTGACATGAATAACAACTTTTTCTTTTCTTTTCTTTTTTTTTTTAAATACATGGCTGTGCAGAGCAGCCGGTGTGTGGCTACAGACGGAAGATATTAACCACTGCTTCACCCCCATCTTCTTTTCCCAACACTTGGGCGAATGTGTAATCTCAGGTATGGAAATAATAAGTGCACCTGAGAAACTGTCTGTGAGGACTGTGGGGTGAAGAGCCCGTGATTCCCTTTGAACCTCGATAGGACAGAACGGCCCAAAACAATTAGCATCAACAGCCCCCTGAGGGCTGGGAAATATTTGGTCGGTTAAAAAAAAAAAAAAAAACATTTCCAAGCCGCATTTTTCCAATAAGCACAAAAAAACCACCATAAAAATACCAACTTCTTCAAGAAGCACATACATTCCACATTGCTGCCCCTTTTTGTTTTTTGTTTCTTTTTACACTGGAGCCAATCTGAAAACTAGAAAAAGAACAAAACTCCCCTGCGAACACTGCGTTTTCACTCTGCAGTGCACGAACATCGCTTTACATAAAAACCAATTAACACCAAACTTTGTTTTTGTCCTATAACTTCAGCTACAGAAATTGCTAGCCTCCACATACAGGATGAAGACACCAGGGTGCTCAGTCTGCCAGAGGGCTGTGTAGCTCGTCACACTGGGTCGGGTGTGGAGGGCTCTATGGGCCCCCAATGTGCAATAAGTAGGGGTCGCCCAACTTTAGTCACAAACTCAATCCTTAATTCTTTTTCCCTTTCCGTCTGTTCTTTGACACAAAACATTAAGTTTCTGCCTCCCAACTATGGCTGAGCATGAAATAAAAACTAGAAAATGTCCATTTTCCCTTTAATTTTAAAAGAACATGGATTAAATTGCAGCTTCCCTTCTAGAGTACAAACAATAACTTAAACAGCTATATTTGGTCTGTTTTTAAACTAATAAACTATTAAGAAACGTACCACTGTGAACATAAATATTTTTCTATATTGATTCCAGTACTCTTTGATACTCAGCCTTTACTCCAACAGCTTTTTTTGGTTCGTTTGTAAAAAAAATACCTGAATCCATCTGAGCCCTCCAGTGGCCTTCCCCTGTGTGACCTCGCCTACTTCGCCCTCTGGCTTTAGTAAAAACACATTGCTTTAAAGAACGACTCCATGGATTCCTTTCACCAACACTGTTGAAGGACGGATCCTTGCCTGACAACGTCTCCTCCTCCCCCCAGTGACAGGGAGGAAGATGGAGCTCTGAATGCAGCTTTAATCTCTGCTTTTTTCTTAGCCGTAGCCAAGGCACTGCTGGATCAGAGAAACCTGACATCTCACGACCGATCAGATTCTCCTTGAGTTTTTTTTTGTTTTCTTACAAAAAGAAAAAAAAATTGCATCTGCTTTTTGCCTTTTGTAGCTTGTGCGAGAGGAGACATTTTGCTTGCATCTTGAATTGTTCAATTCACAGTCTTACAAAAATACTATTTGTTGATTCGAGGTAATTCAAATTCATAGCAGATACAGTATGTAAAATAAATGTGATAATTTTCTCTTTGTTGTACCAGTTTGGTGAAAGGCAATTCTGTCAGAATATATGTGGCATCATATTCACATAACATCTTAACACATGCAAAATAGTATAGACATACTTGTAATAGCAGTCGTGTAAATGTGTGTGTGTGTGTGTGTTAGTGTTCATTTGATAAATATCACAAACGTCTTACATAACCCTCGACTCTTTAAGGACCGCTTTTTGATCTCTTGGCCGATTACGTTTGCAGTCGCTCTGCTCTCCGACATGGAGCAGCTTTAAACTTGTGGCACCTTCAGTCTTCTATACGTCAGCCTCACAGCCATTTCACTGTCAATCAAGGTAAGCCTCTGCAGTATTACATAACTCCAGAGTGACAGCAACTGTTGCTGGAAACAGACGGCTTTAGAGACGAGTGCATCTCTGAATCGCTAAACGTGGGGATACAGCTTAAACAAGAGTTATCATTTAGTCAACAAAGGATTTATGTTACACATTATCCTGCTCTTAAAAACAAGCGCTGTAATCTGTTTGCATTTTGTTCTATCAGGCATGTCTAAGCGGAGGTAATGTTTTTTTGTTATATAGCATCTCATTTTGCAACAAAAACCCTTCGCTTGCTGTTAAGACCCCTTTATGGTTTTATTTGGGATACAAGCATTCGGAGCGCACCGCAGAATACGAGCTGTGAGAGACTGAGAATTTAGCAGCTCATTCGTTTGCCCAGCTTTGTCCTTAAAGAGTTATTTGAGGGTACAGTAAGTCAAACATATAAAAAAACACAAGGTACAATTGCACTTCTTTTATAGAGTGAAGGAGGAGGCCTGAAAGAGAGAGACGCTCATGGAATGAGTAACTTGGGGGAGAAGCTGCTCCTCTCCATGTGAACCCCTCCTTTGCTGGCTATCTGGAACATGCCAGGGTAAAACGTGTTAGAGACGCGCTTCATTGCTATAGGGTCATATTCCGCTATTCTACGCAATGACTCTTCTAAAAGACAGTGGCACATCTAGCATATAAGACGGTATGGCTTGGTTCAGGTCGAAGTGGACTCTACTGGGAGGACAGATGGGGCCAGCAGTGTCAGGTCTGGGATCGTCTGGAGGAAAATACTTTGCCGGAAATGTTTTCAACTCGCTATGTTCGTCTGCTAAAGCTGAAAATAATATTATCGATGGCTTCGCTTTGACCAGCTGTTGACAGCATCAGACTGGACAGAACAGGCACCACAAAAATACTCTGAGGTCACCAGCGATTTAAAAATATCCGGTTAAGAATCTAACGACAGTGAGTAAATGTTTGCCTCACTAATCAACGTTTCCCTCGCTGCTCTTTTATGATTCAGATATGAAACTGCGACGTGCTCTCAGCAGTAACGCCCTTCCTCTCCTGTTCGCCATCTCTGAAAATCTCACAGCGCTCACGTTTGAGTACAGGCGATGTTTTTGGTGCGGCGCACAAAGGCCATTGTTAAGATATGGTACCGTTGTCGTAGCAGCAGACTGTGTGCACACTTCTATGTGCATTTAAATGTTCCCTTGTCGGTATTAACCTCCCCTCAAGACAAAAAACCCTAACTGTTAATTAATCTGCATGTTACACTGCTGACCCCATGATGAATGAAAGCCATCAGACCTCCAGAGACTGCAGCAGGGTCCCTCCACATTCAACTCGTTTAGTTCAGCATCACAACTGACAATTGACCTGTTGCTGTTCCAAAAGACAACAGCAGCAAGTTTTCCACAGAAATTAGTGACATTGGCTGGTTATAGGATTTTTAGGAAACCTGTGGAGGAACCCTGACAAGAGGAAGACATCGAACATTAGTGTGACACAGGATCGTGGAGCAAATCGTAGCGTAACTACTCATTTCCACAGAACATAAAGGACGGTTCTGCAACAACACATCGTCGATACTAAGTCTTACACCTTTCACTGAAGGCTCTACTCATGTTTACCCAAACCTCACCCAAAGTTTCCCCGATTATTTCAGGTTCCCCTGGTCTGACCCACATGTAGTGACCCAAAAATACATGGAAATGGGGGAATGTTTACATTTATGTGACAGTAAATGAACATTTTGACCAAAACAGTGAACTGAATGATCCACAGCGAGGTTTAGCTTGACTTCCTGGGTCTACCTGGTTTCTCACTGTTAAATTAGCAGCATTATCATAATCAGATTCAGTGTGATTCTTGGCCTCGGCTGTTTTATAACTTCACCCCTTTGCTGCAGGGACTGAAGTCTTTTTTTCCTCTTCGTCTTTTTTTGTTCTTTCATTAGATTCGCTTTAGGACTCTTAAAATAAAGCACCGGGGTGGCGTATAGCAATGTGATTAATGGCATCATTCATCAGATGTCTGCAGCCAACAGCCTGTCCAATGTTTACAGCTCTACGGCCAAGCGCTCCCTCTGCTGCAGCACGGCACGCAGACAAGCTAACAGGTGGGCCATGGATTGGGTGACAACAGAGGAGGAGCGATTCTTGAGAAACCCCACCAGGGAGCCCACCAGAATCACACGGCCATCCATGCCTATCCCGAAATAGAGGCTTTAATTTGCCAACTGTGATAAACAGAAACGCACAAGCTGTAGGAGCGAGGGGGCTGGAAATTCCCTTCAATTGTGAAAGTCTCATAGCATTGTAGGCTTAGCAGCACAATCGCGCTGGTTTAAAGATGCGGGAGTTCCCGTGTGTTGCGTTACGGTTCAGATATGCCTGCAGTTGTGTACTGTACGACCCCTCGCTGCTTGACAAATGCGCATTAAATTGAATTAACACACGCCGACCGCATCAATGTACCGCTTTCATTTGATAAATGCGATACGGCCACGTGTCAAAGTGCGAACTGTAGAGTTCATGTTGTGGCAGAGGGAAGTCAGCCACGCCGTGACTTGACTGCCTCCTGATGGATGATGTCATTGTTCGAACGCTCACCTCCGCTCATCCTTTTCATGCCGCCAAATTAGGAAACAAAGTGACATAGTACGTAGATAGTGATTGGATTTCTAGCAGCAGCAGCAGCTCCTGCAGATAGATGCATGTGGTTTGAACACACATTGACCATTCAAGTGGAGTGTTTGGTACGTGACCCCTGTGCCCTCCCCCTGCCCCTCCCATGGTGATGGCCTTACAGTTGAATGAGACAGATGGAGGCAGTGGACATGCACACAGATCCTATCAGGGATCAAACAGGTCAGGCTGTCCCTGCAGCTCCAGCTGACGGTTGAAGATCTCGATCTCTTGGTTGGCCTCTGCGATGTACTCTTTAATAAATTCCTCCATGTCTGCGGTGACAGTCAATGTACGGGAAACAGCAGCAGCATCATCACGAGCACAACAGGAAACAGATTCAAGCTAACCTGCATAAAGTTTCATGATTATCTGTTGTAGATTTCTTTCTTCCTACTCATAAAAGTCTAATTCCTGTCATATCGCTTTTCAGAGACAGAGTCTGATTTCTACACCCACCACGACTCACACTCTTAGCCTTTAAAAAGTGACACATTAGATGAACTTGGTGTTTCAGAATAAACTGTAAACTCTCTGAAAAGGATACTGGGATGGAAGCTCCTTTTTTCTCCAAAGATGTTGACATATTGACAACCGTTGTAGAAGTATCCTGGTGGCAGTGGATCCAAGTGTCTGGTCACCTGAACAGAAACGAAAAGTTCACTCAGTGTTATCGACTGTGTTGACCACATCAATAACAGCCCTCGACCTGGCAAACGCTCTATTAGAAGATAAGAAAAAGTAATCCAGGCCCTTCACTCTCTGAAAATGTTGTGTTATGATACTGTAAACAGATAAAACTGCCATTTTTGTTCAAAGATTTACAATAATAAACTATAATGATAGAAAGTTTTGTCAATTCAATCGAGATTGAACAAAAAAAGAAAACAAAAAACAACCTTTGAGTAAGTTGGAGCTTGTTGGAGTTCGACCCAAAGAGTTCGATTTCTGTCTCATCAGACCAGAGAATCTTTTTCCTTTAAATGCTGCTTGGTAATCTCCAGGCATCACAAGCCTTTTACTCAGAGTGGTTTCTGTCTAGCCACTCCACCGTAAAGCCATGATTGATGGAGAACTGCTGAGATGTTCCTCCTGCAGGAGTCTCTGCAGGGGACTCCTGAGGGAGGAACAAAGACCCCTCATGCCTGGTTACTCAGTTTGTGTGGACGGCGGCTGACTCCAGGAAGAGACCTGGTTCCAAACCTCTCCCGTTTCACAATGACCCAGGTCACTGAACTCCTGGAAAGTCCCAGCGGTTTCATATCTGCTGTACCTGATCTATGCCCTGTCGCATTTTTATCTATGAGCTCTACAGGCCGTCCAGGCTGAAGGTCAGAGGTGACAAGAGATTTTGCTGGTAGAGCCTCCACTCTCTGGAACAAAGTGCCCCAGGAGATCAGACTTACAGGCTCTTTATCCTCTTTAAAAGACATATTTTTACAAATGTGCTTTTGCTGGACTCAATTGTTGTTATTATTATTAATAATAAGAGGTTTCTCTTGCCTTTATGGGTTGGTATTTGAAGTGACATATAAACACAGGTGTGTTTCTTTGAAAACCATGTCCTCTCAATTTAATAATTGCATTATACTGTATTATTTAGTTTTGTATGATGACAGATTGTTGAATTTACTGGAATGTATTATTGTTATTATTTTTTATTTTTACTTACTTGAATGTATTATTGTTATTACTGTTTGACTTCCCCTAAGGACCGTGCCTAATAACGTCTGGCAGGGGGACTAACAATGTAAATCAGTCTGAGGCTGCAATTGGGTACAGTCGCACATTGTCCTCCATAGCAAATAAATAAATTGAAATTGAAAATAATTTACAACATACGCCCACTGCCTATAAATATAAAATATGTCCTATATACAGTAATAACACAGAAACTCACATGTATGGTCTTGATTTCGTGTGGTGAAAGAGTGTTCTTAGTCTTCTTGGGCTTCTTTGTCTGCTTCTGTCAGAACCAAACAGAAACAACAGCCTTGGTGTTACACAACAGTTTCTTTACACATGACTGATGCTTCCCACAGGTCTATACACAAGTCTCGTGTGTGTGTATGTGTGAGTGCTGGCATCAAAAGGAGTGCAGCTATTTAAAATGTCTACCTGCTTGGTGCACAGTCTGAGCCAGTCCTTGGCTCTGTCCTCGGTGAGGCCGACACCATCAAAGACCATGAAGCAGGGCGCGTTGGTGTCCCGGGGGCTCGGGGTGAGAGGGCCGGCGCTCTGATCTGAGACAATGCTCAGGCTCCCACTCACCGTGTTGTAGCTCACCTCCATCAGCTGATCTGAGTCTGGAGGTTCCACAGAGAGAGAGGCGCTCACATCCAAATGGCACATGCAGTTCACACCTCGTGCGATCGCCTGCTACAGCAGCTTCGCATGGTAACAGCATGCTGTTGGTGGTGTTTATGGTGTAACATCCATACAGCCCCTCTTGCTCTCAAAATGACTCACAGAACTCACGTGTACAAAAACAAGGTAAAAATATGTCCTCACTCAATGTAAAATATAAAACAGCTAAATACAACGACTAAAATAAAGTAAAATAACTGAATAGAAAGCAATGTAAATGATACACTATAGCCTATACAGACAGTGACTGAGATGCACACTTGACACTAACGAGAATGTGAGCATTTGTCCTGGGATCATACAGTCGCTCCACACGCGCTCCACTCTCCTGTTGTCTCTCTCAACTCTCTCTACAAAGAACTGCACACTCTCTGCACAACTCCTCTCAGCCAACTCCACTTTCTCCTCATGCAACAACTCTACACAGGTTGTTTTTTTTTAAATGAAAGAAAAAAAGAGTGAGAAAACTAAGTGGAGGAAACCAAACCGGTGGACTATGAGCTGAATTCTAAACACCAGACACCAGAGCAACAACCGAGCAATATTCCTACCGTCAGGAGCTTCTTGCCTGCCTCGAGGGCAACCTTTTCTCTAACAATTCCCAAAAGTGGGGAATGCAAATGCAGGTCAAACATTTACCAAAGAAAGAAGTCACATTTGTTTAGTCATTCTTAACATAGGCAAGTTCTCTGGAATACGAAATCTGATCTGAAAATTGAAAACGTTAGCAAAAGCGACAATGTAATTTTATAAAAGAACATTCAAATTAAAATGTATATCCCCTACCAGAAAATCGGACTTTTCCCCAAACATTGTAGACGTTTCCACAGAAGGGGCTCGGCTTTAATGAAGGCTTGAAAGCTGCGGAGACATTAGCAGAGTTTTAGCGGTGAGAATTGCAGGATTTAATAATAATAATTTAAATTAACAATTTCCTCAAAGGCTAAATTGGCAGCAAGATGTTGTAAGTGCATCCTTTGGGAATAGAGATTATTTCGCAGCAGCGGCTGACAATTACTTTGAGACCCTGAGTTATCTCCATATTTGGAGGGAAAGACAGCTTATGTAATCATCATCAAACGCTGCCAGCTCATATCTGGCGCTTCTGTCACGTGTAAGAGTCAGAAAAGGGGAGGGGGGAGGCTTTCTTTCCATCTCACCTTTACAGTGGGTGACAAATAGAGGCCTCTCTAGGGGCCGGTTGAAAGCCACACGCTGCTGGGTGAGGATCAGAGACCCTGAACCAGAGAAGAAGCGCCCTTTGCACCTGAAACACAGAACACAAGCACATTACACAAATAGTGAGAAAGTTAAGTCGAGAGCAAGCCAAATGTTTGTGCTACATTTTGTCTTTGGCTTGAAAGTTGTTTACTCTACCAGCTGCCCACAGGAAAGAGGCCAGCGAATGTGATTTGCGGGTAAAACTGTGGGAAGTGGATGATGAGACTGTAAATGTAGAGACTCATCGGCAGGTGAAAAAGTTGCTAGTCTTGGTTGAGCAGTTGCGGATGAGAAAGAAGCATCGCAATCACATGCACACACAAATTAAAGCCTGAGGATGGGGAAAATCAGAAAGGGCCAGACTGGGGCCAGATATCCAGTGTATGATCCGAGGGGAGGATTAAGCAGAGGTTCATATTAGGCTGACCACTGAGGCATGAAGCCTGAATGGAGCAGATCCAAAGGGAAGGAGACCCCTCTGTGTACATGGCAACTGCGTGGCCAACAGCTTGTTACTGTGCTGCCAGGAGGCAGCTGGTGATAGAACACAAGATGCCCCGAGGGGCTTGACAGCCATCAGCAGCCGATACCCCCACCACTGCAGCTGAGTGGCAATTAAACCGCAGGGAGGGAGGCGAGGTGGGACTGAGGAACGCCGAGGCAGGAATCAACGCCAATCTGTTGCTCAGCGGCCAAAAGGCTGAGTGGACACACCAGGACACAGGGGGGTCACCACAACAAGAGTGGAACACACAATGAGGGTCTCACCATCCAGGGTAGAGGACATAACGTGCTCTCAGCATCTGTGGCTCATTGAAGCTGCTCTCAGACAAGATCAGATTCACATCTTCAGTTCTAATTAGGAAGAAAAAAACACAGGAATGAATGAAATCTTTACAGCATCAAAATAAAGTAAATATATTAAATCCAAAATAGGCTTTTAGCTGAAACAGTGAAATGCTCTTTCAGGACAGAATGCACTGTTCTAAGCCTTCCCTGACCCAAAGATTTAAACATAGACTCAAAAAGAATAATAAAACATGGCCCTGAGTGAATATTTCAAGCCAAGATAAAAGCAGTTAATGTGCAGCATTGATCATGATGCTGCGAGTGCCTACCTGGTGACAGCTCCTCTCTCTGCTTGTATGAAGGCTGCAGTGGGGTTGGCAGAGCGTACCAGCTGCTGAACATGCTGCATGAGAGGGTGCTTCTGCTCCGCTGTCAGCCCGGTGAACACCACTGTACTCACAACACCTGACACACAGCGAGAGGCACAAAGAGGGAAATGTGAATTCCAGGAGAAACCGGCTCGTTTGCCTGAAAACGCAGTATCTGTGCAGCCGCTGCAGAAAGAGCCGTTTTCAAACCAGGTTTGATTTACTGCTGGTACTGCTGCTGTGTCCTGCTGCCTGCAGGCGGACGGCTTTAGGGAAAGTGACATTTTGAGAGCTTCAAAACTGATACTGGAAATAAAAAGGTAATAATTCTGTGACAGATTAAACTGTGGTGGTTTCACACAGACTGATACGTCTGGTTTTCAAAGGCGTATTAAAAATGTCAGTTTCACAATGACGTCCATATATTTGTATAATGTTTCTTAACACTGCAACACACTTCAAAGTCAAGAAATCACACAACAAAGCAGAGACACATTCATATATTTGACTGGTGTTTGTGTCGGATCTATGATTTGCTACCACTGAGAGCATCACTTATTACACAGCTCTATTCCATACATCCTGTCAGGGTTTATTTCTCCATAACAACCTCTGAACTCTACATTATCCCATACTTATTTTTCATGCATGTGCAACTTCTCCTCTGACTTAATATCATGCATTTCTTGACCTTCAAGGTTTATGCTGTAGTACTGTAGTTGAACACCCTCTAAAAGAGTATTACAGGTCTGAAGAACAAAAATCAATATCAGTGAATGTCAATCCAGTGTTTGCTCAGTGTTTAGTTTGTATTCGGTAGGAAGTTAATCCTGGATGTGTTGTGTTGTTGTGAAAGCAGAGGGTGAACTGTGGGACGCACCTTGGCTGCACTGCTCCAACAGCTTAGGAAACGTGAACCTAGCGTGATAGACAAGAGACAAAACGAGTTAAACGTGCAGTCTTTACTGTAAGACATCAGTCATATCTTGACTATACCTGAAGGACATCTGTATTTTAACCCGTACCTTCTTCCACAGTATCATCACTAACAATAACTCTACTTATGACAAATGGGTGCTTGCCAAAATGGTGCAGCAATAAACAGGCTAATTCCATGTTATGGCCCTTGGCTAGCAGGACAGTTATCCACCGGGAGGCATTTTTCATAGGATGACATCATGACTATGACTGGCAACTGACCAGTGTAAAAGCTTTCTGTAATCTCATTTAATCTTAACATAATTTATCCTGAGTTTTCTAATCGATCAGCGTTATACACCACTTTCTGAAGAACCATCCAGAGCCAAGTCCGCCCCCCCACCCCTGCCTTCAGCCACTGCAGACCCTGCCCTGCAACTCTTAGGGAGCCGGGGGGGCAGAGGAGAGTTGGGTGGGGGGGGGGGGGGGGGGGGTTCAGCAATTTGAAAGGCATTTATCTTTCCTGTCCTGATGTAATGAACTGTCTACATCCATCACAAAGAATGGATCATGACTGACTGATGAGCTTCAGTGAGGAGAGCGAGCTGGTCGCACATGTGGATCTGGGGGATTAGAGGGCTATGCAGAAGAGGGGTGACGGGCAGGTCAGGCCTAAGCTGGGCTAACCACACCCAATTAGCGCCATAGTAGGGGTCCACAGACCTCCATACAATCTATGGCAGCAGACAGTGATGGGGGGGGGGGGGTCGTTAAAGATGCCTCAAATGTTAAAGGCAGCGATAACCACATTCCTAACTAAACCTCTTATTACACATTTTTCCACTACTGAGCCAAGTAGAGCTCACCAGAGAGCGTGACTGCAGGGACATCACAACATCACAACAACACGTTTATAGAACAGGAAACAAATCACTCCGTAGATTCATTATTAAAGCTTAGCTTTCTAAAGGACTGTGGGAGTTTCCCTGACAGATATTTTTTCCCTGCTCCAACATTTATGAGTGATACTGTGCAGAATTAAATTGTTATACTTTAGCTGCTTACCGGGACATCTGTTGCAACACCTACTGGATTTTCAGTTTCATTTCAAGTGGTTTTGGAAGCATGACTCAGAAACTAGATCCGAGACTGCCTTCATCTGTATACAAGTATCACAAGCCAGCCCAGCTTGGCTGTGTGGTGGAAAGCAGCCTATTAACTGGAGTGGTATGTCATATTTCGTGGAGCAGCTCAGTCAATCTACGACAGTGAGAAGCTCTGTAAGCTACATCTAAAGCCTGTAACAAAAGGAGAGTGAGATTAAATGTAGAACTGATCCTCTCTGTAAAAAGGACCCAGCCTGAGTTTTAATAGCCAAAAGTGTCATGTAACCTCGTCCTGGAAACCTCCGGAGCTTCAACAATTTATCAACATCCAGCCCTGTCTGTCATCTGCTCTGCCCATATGTTACTGTAAAACTGAACGTTCAAACTGAGTAAAAAGCACAACTTAGATATCAGCTAGTAAATACACATGTTGCATGTAACTCTGTTTGCTAACATCGATTTCAAATGCAAACTGCAGGCATGTGCTTCAAACAAGGAGATATTAAACAAATGGGCCTGAAGCAAAAATAATGGAATCTGCTATATGAGTGATTTGTGTTTGTTGTGTTGTTTGTTATTCAATGGATAAACTTTTGGCGAAGTACCATTTAAGATTGTGTAAGTGCATGATCTGAAAGTTAAAAAAAAACCTTCCAGTCACTGGGAATTGGATAAAAACATTGGGAAAATGCAGGGGGTTCTGTGTCAGTGCAGGATTATCACATATACTGTTGTTTTAATCTGTTACTGTAGCTACAACTGACTATATTGATTCTCTTTGGATCACAGCAGGATGTCATTAAATTAATGATCTTTAGGTCGGCTAGGTCATTTCATGTATTGAAATTATCTACACTGAGGTTCAAAATATATACGTTAAAACGGGGATATTGGACAAACAATGAGAGCCGTTCACTGACATTTGTTTGGTCTTATCACCCAACAGCCTCCACTGAGATTATACTTAAGGATGATGTCATTTGTCAGGAATTTTATCTTCGTCAGGTCGACATTGTGAGGTTTTGTTAAATAAATGGCAACCTCATACTATAAATATATTATGATTTACAGTTTATTGTCTTTGTTTCATTTTAGCAGCAGTTTAAAGGAGACAGAAATCTCACCTGTGCTCCACACAGGACGCGAATGGATCCACACAGGCAGTGACGGCACCAATGGTGAAACACGCCTGGACAACTGGGTCAGGGTGGAAAAGCACAGCCTGGACCACGTCCAGAACATCTGTGTATCTGTAGGAACATTTCCAGAGTTTAGGGACAGTTTTTTTTTCTGATTTCTTCACACTTACTTTTTTACACAATACATTTTAAATTTACAAAAAGGTACAGATGCTAAGAAATAGTTTTATCCTGTGAGGTGGAATAATATGCTTGTTATAAATGCTGCAAAATGGACATGAGACAATAGTGTTGTCCTTAAAAAGTGAACATGCTGTGTTTTCTAAATACAACACCCTCATTTAGCTCGGCTCTGTTCCTCTAGATTAGTCTCAACTTCTCAGTTCCCAGCTGTTTCAAGCTGATCAGCAGGCTTTCTTACCCAGGTGAGAGCACCAACAGACGGGGTTTGCCTCCTGGGCCTCTCTGGCTCTCCAGGAAGCTGGACAAATACTGCTGGAGGTGAGAGGCTGAGAAGCTGTCACAGCTGTCAGGACCAGGCTCGTACACCACCCACCTGAGGGTGTAATGAAAAATAAAAGTTGTATTATCTCCATTTGTGTTTTATATAATACCGTAACTAAAGTGTCTGTATATAAAAGGGATGAAAAGAGCAGGAAATATGAGCATGTTGGTGGATGTACTCTCTTACCTTCCATGCTCTTTGTTCAGCTGGACCAGAAAGTCGCAGAGTCTCTTCTTATGGCTTCCCGGCAGACCCGTGACGATGGTAATGACAACCTTTTCACACATTAAAAAGCCCACATCAGATATGAACTTAATCTGTGTTACTGGGATTAACCTTGGAGGCCGAAGGGGAAAGAGTTCTTTGTCTGAACCAAAAGAGGATGATCCACTGCTCACCTTGTCTCCCTGGCCTTTCACTGGGTTCTTAAGCTCTGCAGAGGGGAAGAGCACTCCCAGGTGGTCGAACAGAATGGGCTCCTGACTAATGCTGCTCAGGGCGAAGTGCTGCAGAAACCTGGTGAGAGCCAGAACACAGGAATCAGTAGGCAGGAATGGAGCCATAAATGGATAAGTTTTGTGACTGATCATGTAGAGTAATGCACAAAAGAGAGTGCTGCAGTTTTACAGCTAGGACTTCAGCTAGGCTTCCTTCCACCAAGCTGCTCCAGTTTTGGCACAAGGAATTAAAAAGTACAAATTCATCTCTCTCTTTTTTTTAAAAAAAATCTCTGATGGAACGAGGCTGTCAGAAATCAGACTGATAATGCCAAGTTTTACAAAAGAGAGCAACTCATTCTTGTGTATGCTTATACTTACCAGTCAATGTCTAATTATACCAGATGACAGATTTAGGACCGATGTGGGAAAACTACGAAGCTGCAAAAATGCTGAGTTACCGTTGCAATGCTGTCTTCTTTGCTTAATCTATATTGATGGTAAAGAAAGTGAGTGCGTTGTTTATTTCAGGCCAGATAGTGAGGCTACATTATCTTCCACTTTCTCCCAGCAGGGGTTGATCTGCCGGATGTAAATAGTCAGCACTGATGAAACCACTTCATCAAGATACACAAGCTTAAAAACTATTTTGGGAATACATAGTCATGATTAAGCAATACCCACAGTAGAGTCAGGTTTTACTACTTGTTTAATCCAACTCTACGATGAGCCTACTCTGTGTACTAACATGTCCTGCTCTGGCAGCTGGGAGTATGAAGTCTTCAGGCTGCCTCTGCGTTTGGCCACTGGTGGCTCCTGACTGTCGTGCAGCTTCTGCAGTCTGGTGTGCCTGAGAAGAAAGAAGGGGAAAAACACGGGATTTCATTTTTAATGATTTTACTGACAGGCTGATTGATGATAAATGCAGGAGTAACACGTTAATAAGTGAAAAGTATTAGACAGCTTGACAGCCTTTCAAGATGTTGTTGACATTCGTATTGACGAGCTGAAACTGGTGCTGAAAATGATGCATGCTTACATGTTTTTCTGGCTCCAGGTCAACTGCTCCTGTTCCAGCAACTGCAGAGTGAGTCCAGATTCAGAGCTGTGCCACACTGACAACACCTGAACCAGGAGAGGAAAGGGTCATACCTCTGGAGCCTCTTTAATGAGCATAGAATAATGAGGAACTGTGCGGGAAATTATTTTGTTTTGTACTAAGGAAACATACAACCCAGCAACACAAAATCAATTCATATCTTGCATCTACAACTCAAATTGTCTGTCTATCCTTCAGACTTAATATTTTCAGCCACAGTTAGACAAAAGATATTTTTGAAAATTACTATAATTAAGGCTTATATTAATCACTGATTTAAGTGATTTAAGTCTGGATCAGCTGTACACAATGATACCTGTCGACTTCAGTCACTAGATAAGTGCTGACCTTGGAGTAGAAGGCCCTGTGGCTCTTAGATCTGGGCTGAAGAGCAAAGACCAGACACTGGTCAGAGCTGTGGAGAGGGAACGGGAGGTGTGGGAGCAGACTGCTCTCATACTCCACAAACAGAGAAGCCACAGTGCTGGAGTCCTGGTGGGAAGAGGAGGAGGACACGCAATTCACACTCAGGCTGTTACCATACGTTCCACTCCATATGCAAACATACTGTATCATAGTATGTAATCACACAAAACAGTTTTTCTCGCCGTCATATTATTAATCCTCATACCGGATCATAGAACTTGATGTTTTTGATGTGATCCTTGGACAGAGTAATGCTCCCATATTGAGAATGGATAAACAGGAGTCCCTCGGAGAAGAAAATGATCTTCCCTGAAAATAAAATTTGTGTAAATAATAAAGAAATTATACAGATTTGCCATATAATGCACTGCACCGGCTTGATTATACAGTGACACAAGATTGCAAAATGACTGCCAGCTTTCTAAGCCATGTGAGAGTGTGAGTGTCACCTTCTTCAGGCGTGGAGAGCTGGCTGCTGGAGAATACATAAGCAGCATCTGCTACAGTCAGGGCAGTTCCCAAACAGGTGGCTTCCTCTTTCTGTTTAAGACACATATTGGAGGTCATTAACTCACATGTTCACACATACGGTACGTAGACACCCATGGCATGTGGTGCAGTAAGTACATGATGCTTCTGAATTTACCTTAGTCAAAAGCTGGGCTTGCTCGGACTGCTTCACATCAGACTCCATCTGAATAGGATAAAGAGTTAAGTTTTTATTCAGTATTCAAAGCACTGGTCCCGTTTTGGACTTCTAATGTAAAATCGATTTCATTTTCATCCCTTCACATACCAGCCAGCAGGCGTAGCGAGGCACAGTTGTAGTCAGGATGGTGTAGCAGCTGTCTGAGGACACAGTGCCATCTGCAGGGGAGGAAACAGACTTGATTGAAATGGAGCATAAACAACAAAGCCAAAGACTGACAAACATGGAAGATGAATCACAAATATAACCCTCAGGGCAGGAAATGGGCTATTTTTAGATTAATCCTCTGTTGTTTCAAAACCACTTTTGCCTTTTGCTGTTAACAGAAACATGCAGACGTGTCCTTATTATGTTAATCAAATTCCCTTTGTGGAATCAATCAGCAATCCATTCTTGTTAGACTTAATCTAATCCATATCGTACCTTTCTGCTGGATATTGATGCTGGACTCCAAGAAGGACTCAGAGAAGACCACGGAGCCCAGATCCCCCCTGTCCTGGTGCAGGTCTGGGATGTCATGGACGGTCATGGAGGCCTTTGAAAAAAAAAGATACGGTTAGTCAAGATGGAAAAAAAACTTTCAAAGGAAAATGATATCAGTGTTTTATTGCGACAGTTTGCACAGGCAAAAGAATAACATGTCTCTCTAACTTACTGTTTTCACTACATAACGGCTGTCTTCATCAGTCAGAGGAATGATCCTAGAAATGAGAAAACGCTTTAAGTTTCACCTCACATATTCAGAAATTGATTTTTTTCAGAAAGAATTTAGTTTGACAATGAACACAATGAAAATGTCAGAGAGATGTGCAGAAAAAGAAATGCTTGCCAAGCAGCAGTTAACACCCACCTTCCTTGCTTGTTCACTGCTTGAATGCTGAATTCACATTTGGACCTTAAGAAAGGAAACACACAATCAAACCACTTCAAACTATGAATTTCATTTCATGCTTGGCTGAAATTCTCACATAGCAAACAAGTTTGAAAAAATTAAAATCAATATGTACCTGAGAAAACTGCGGTACTGACTTAAATTCAATGAGTCCAAAGCCAGTAGAAAGGTGTTCTCCGCTACATCCTTAGCCTATGATAACAGTATAACAGTTTGCATGAGTCATTATGTCTGCTGTGGTAAATGGTTAAGTTCAGTGTGATATTTTCCTTACCTTGGTAGCACTGGAGGTACAGGAGTAGCATTTGATTCCTGAAAGGACAGCTTGAACTGCAGCTGAATAAATCTGCGATAAAAGCCTGAAGAAAAAAAAAACATTCAGAAAGTCTCAAACATTTAACGATTCAATAACTTACAAGGGAAAATAAAAATTACAAATTTCAAAGAAAAATCACTTACAAGACTTCAGTTTTCTTCTGGTCCGAGTTTTGATTTCCTGTGGGTGAAATACAAAACAGGAAATAATGGGATTAGTCTGGAAAATATGCAACTCTTACTATTATAATTTTATGAATGTGAGTAATGCCTCACCAAGGTATGGGGAGTGGGTGGTCCCAAAGAAGTAGGTTCGAGAGCAGGCAAGAGGTCCTTTAGGAGACACGCACTGAAGAATCTAAGAGACGAAAAGTGTCTATTAAAAGATGTACTCATGTCATGTTTCCACTTCACTGTGGTGTAAACACTGGTTTGTACATCACCAGAACACTTCACTAGGTGGTGCTGCAGGCCACTTTCCCTCTTCATCAGTTACACATAATGGAAACATTAGACCAACGCCATTTGAAATGCATGAGTTTTACAGTGACAGGCCTTCCGCTCTACTAACCGCTTTGAAAAGTATCCAGCCATTAACAGGGATGTAAGTCGTTTAGAGAGTAAAGCTGGGTCATTTTCTCACATTATACCATTTCCTAAGTTGGACTTGTTCATAGCACCACCGCAGAGTGTCCATCAAGCATGAAATTATTTTGCTTCTCTCACCATGTGTTTGGCTGTGGAACCTCGAGGTCCTGTGTTGCGGACCTGGTGGCTCTCTGAGGGGAAGTTGAAGGAATAGCTCTCCAGATCTTTGGAGGAGGAATGTTTTCCAAACAGCACAAAGGGTTGCTGACTTTTACTGAAATTAAGAAAAAAATGAATCAAGCATAAGCATCTTTTCAATCAACAAGCTTCAATGCCAGAGCGGAGCAGTTAGTCGAATATGACGAATACCTTTTATCTGTGATGTTGCTTGAGATCAGACCATGAGAGTAATAGGTACGAAACGGCTGTGGATTGATGAGAAAACACTTCATGAGGACACTTACAGTAGCTGACTACAAAGTTAAGACACTGACTACACCTTGTGTACTGCACCTGCGTTTGTTCATGTTCAATTTGCATAAAGTGGAAGTGGACTGTAATAACCTCTGATGACAATCAGCAGCTGACTGGTGACAGTACATTACTCACACAGCAAGAGGATGGAGGGAGCGTGATAATAATGAGAATTACTATTGATTTTTTTTTTAATCACACTGTACACTCTTCTTTCACACTATGTTCTCACATGTCACTGTCAGTTTTAATCCCAGTGACAAAATAGCAAGTGAACTTTAACCTTATAATTATGAAAAATCTATGATATACTTAACATTGTAATTGAAATATAAAATAATTGTTTTAACTACAGTAGACTTTGTGGATATAAACTCACCTCCCCTGCCTGAGCTTCAGACAGCTCAAGGATGGACAGATGGCTCTCCAGGTCCATGCTGGAGAAGAAGCCACTCCACTGCTTCTCAAAGTTAATCAAGTCCTGCAATAGACAGCATCAATATTATATTAACATGACAGCAGCATATAGGTAAATACAGGACTAACAGAAACAATGGGTCTGCAATGCAACAGAGTCCTATGATGGCGAGAACAACAGATGAAAAACAAAGTCAGTGTTACCTCTGCGAGGAGACTGTCCAGAGACACGGGGTCGAGCCTGTTGTACATCTGCCAAAGCTTCTCACTCATATCCATAAGCTGGACAAAAGAGAATACAGAATTTGAATGAATACTGACTAAAACAAGAAGTAAAAGGCTACAAAAGCTCACATGAATGATAATTTTCAAGTTTGTAACACATCCTTACCTTGTATTTTATCGTAAAAAAGCTTCCTCCACCGATACCCTCCAGGGCAAACGCTTGGATCAGAGGCCACTTTTCTACCATGAACATATCAAACTTCTGGGTGTGCCCTAAAAATAACAGAAGACCAGATACAGTATAATTATCTGTGCTGTTGTTAATGTAATTACTCAACGGGTGCGAGCTATCAAGATGGAGATAAAAAGGTGATGACACGTACCCTGGGAGCTGTAAGGAACTCCGATACGATAGCAGTCCTGCACCATGGTGACAAAGCTGGAGATTTTAAATTCCTCTGCTGCCTCCTCATCCTCATACTGTGTGTGGAGGAGGACAAGTTACAAACCATTACAAACACTACCACAAATGGTCACATTTATATACCGCTGCAGTAAAAAAAAAAAAAAAAGGTTAGTGGAAGCGCTTTTTAACCTCTGCCTCTGTCATGCAGTAAAGATGCAGGTTCCTCCAGTGAGACACGTAGGGCAGCAGGTAACCATAGTTTAGTGGGTTACAGTACAGATGGACACACTCCGCCTTGATCAGTAGGATCACATCTGACGAGCAGACAAGTAACGTGTCATGTTAAATACTGTACACAGTAAAGCAAGCATAAACGCTATGAGAACAGCTGAAGAGCTCACCATCCAACATTTCCTCTGGAAATTCGCCAAGGGCATACTCCAGATTGAACTGATTTCGCCCGTACAGTCCATAGAACAGGTATTTTGCAAGCTCAGTGCATCCTTCGTTATATCTACTGTCAATTCCTGGAATAAACAAAAACAGTATTTCTTAGTTATTTTTGGAATGGCTACAGCAGTTGTTTCATTCACCATGTGTTGTGAGAATTTGTTTCGTCTTGCTTCAGCAGCAGCTGGCAGTGCAGATAACTAGGTCAGATAAAGGAACAAAAGTTAAAGATAAAAAAAAGTAACTTAGCATACCAAGAGAGCACAAGATGCCATCGGGAGTGCCATCACGTAGCAGAGACTGAACCTGTCGCAGGCGACAGCAACTGGAAAATAAACAATGAGAAATTGTAGGTGTTTGTCAAATTCATTAGAGATGATGCTCAGCTTTAAGGTTCATTCATAACCTTGGAGACAGCAGTTTAACTTCAACAGATGGTCCAAAGATTCAAAGATATTACATTTCATTTTCATTTGAATGCAACAAACCATCCTGAGGTGGAAACTGACAGTAAATTAGTCTTAATCTAATTTAACTGTAGCCTATATAATTTGATATAATTCATAAATATGACAATTATGAGCTGCACTCAGTTGGCAGTTTATTACACTTAGCTAAATCTAATGCAGTCTTGTCACACGGCCTTCAGTGATCAGTTTGTGCTATTAGTTATTCTGAGGGGGTGTTGATTCACTACAGCATTGGATCTTGATTACTGCTCTGCTGTCTGGTCAATGCAGCCAAAAAAAAAAAAAAAAACACCTGTCCAAGCTTCAAATAGCTCAGAACAAAGCTGCTAGACTCTGCACTGTTGGCATAATCACACTACTAGGCAGGCTACCAAAGGTTACTACTGTATGTTGCACACCAGTTTCAAGAAATTGCTGAGAGATTATGTTATCCACAACATTATTGTAAATGGAATGAGTAAATGTACGTACTATAATAATTATTTTTTTTAGTGGACTTTGTCATGGAAATGTTTTTAATTTGACTTGTTGGATCAGGAATCTGACATCTATTCTAACGTAACGTTATATGACTTGTCTTGTTTTTGTCATGAAAATGTTTCTAATTTGACAGATAGATCGATAACCGATAATCTATAAACGACTGCATTTCTGGCACCTTTGTCCAAACCATCTTACATGCTCTTGTATTGAAATGCAACGCATAAGTACCACCACAAACTACAGCCTCCACATACACTACTGATGATCAATACTAATCATTAAAACGTTAGGCATCAATAATTTATAACGGGCCTGTGTTTGATTTGGCTAGGTGTACCTAATAAACTAGCAAAACCGAATATGTATCCGTCGTAAAAACTGATTTTCGCAAAATGTGTTTTCGATTGAAATGAACAGACCTCGCATTATTTGTTACACAGTAATGTTAGCTGTAGGTTTTGTCGATAAAACACCAGATTTTTGGATGCGAGTAACGAACAGCCGTTGGAGCTAACGTTAGCCGTGTTAGCTCCTCGGCTTCACTGAGGCGTTTCGGTAAACAGAAATCCTTATGTTACCATATATAATTACCTGACAGCCGGATTGACGCCCGAGAATTTCCCGTTAAGTGTCCTTATACCGGCCATTGTAACTCGTTACGCTTACGTTTTAAAACCGAACAACGTTGTATTATTATTTTTTTTTAGCGTTTTCAGGCCCGAGAAACTACATCATCGTTTCCATCACCCTGGAGAATGTCTACACAAGATAGCATAGCAACGGAGCAAACCATTCGACAAATGGGGGGTGTCCTAAATAGTTTAAGGACGCTTTGGAACAATTGCAGCATCGTAACTAAAAAATGATTCATTATTTTTCCCATTACTTTCTAACAATATTACTGCTGTATTACCTACTGTATCAAGTTAGCCACACAGTGACATTATTGTATCCGAAATGGCCACTCTATTTCCCCATTTTACGGCGTGGTACTGTCTTGTTTTGGGCTGTTTGACAACGTACCAGGACCAACATGGTGCAATCCCCGAGAAATCTCAGTCGACCTGAATGTGGGGAACTCCTGCAGAAAAGCCTGTGTCAGTGACTCGACTCAGCGTTACAATATAATGTATGTGCTATGAAGGGATTTACCACACAATGTCCTCCCATGGCCTTATAACAACACCAACAATAATAATAATATGTAAATGTGCTACATTATGCATTCACTGTCTTGAATATGCCTGCATGTGAAGTAAACACAGGCCTATTATGCATGTTTATGCATGATTATGTTATTAAAATACATGGCCAAACCTCTCAAACAACTAAATAAATAAATAAAATAAATAAAAATCAGCAGCCAAACCAAACAGTAGCAAACAGATCAGGGCATGAAACCCTTGTCATTGACCTTTTAAAATTGTTCTTTCCTCCTCAGTGGATCAAACTGGCCACTTAAGAACTACCACACTAAAACACACACACACACACCATCTCACTCACTCAGCTGGTCAGCTCATGAGCAGTGAAACTCACACAAAGTAGCACTTGTTAGGAGTAACACACCCACATACAGTACACACACGCACACATGCAAATGATCATACAGAGCCTCATTAATAATACATGAGAAGGAAAATATTTCTCTCCCAGCAGAGAAAGGGTTATTAGTGATTTTAATTAATTGGTATTTCTGCAGCCTGAGGAGGCGCTTGAGTGCTACTGATGTATACAGAGGAGGAGGAGGGACAGGACCACACTGGGAAGGTCAGGTGAAAGGAAGAAAAAATAGGTAAAGAGCACGAGAGAGAATAAACCAAACTGGCGAAAAAATACATTTGTAAAGTGAATGAAAAGCTAAGGAGGTAAAAATTAGGAAGTTGTAAGCTTTAAATGAAAGTTCTGAGAGAAAGAAAGGAAGAGCACACAAGACAGGACAAAGAAAAAGACGAGAAGGAAGGAAAACGCTTTTTTATTTTTGCAACAAACATTAGGCTACTGTCTTATCTAACAATGAAGCATGTTTTAAATTTTATTTGAGATTACAGAAGAAAGTCAAATATTGTTTTTTTTTTAAGTGTAGTATTGTCTTCCCACCACTGGATGGCGCTGTCTGATCATCTATGTTGTGTCACTCACTGCAGGTTTGTCCAGGTCAGCTGTGTCACAGAGGCCTCATTATTCAGAGGTAATGAACCAACACACTCTACTTTCGCTGATTTTATGCAATGAACTTTTACAACAGTGATTTAAGGTCTGAGTGTTTTAACACATTTCCCAGAGCTGCACTGTAAAAAAAAAAAACATCAGCATGTGGTTTCTCAGGAGTTTATATGTCGGACTAGTTTGAGGAGCTGTGAGTGTTGACGTCTATTATAGGAGCTGGTGGGAGGTTTTAGTTCCTGTTTCCTCCTGTTTTCAGTCTACAAGCTACACTTTTACATATTTTAGTTTTTCTTCTTTTCTTTTTTTACAGTCTTGAACCCCCTCGTTTAACTTTTTCCAAAATTTCAAACTATTTTGAAGTGATCAGAACCTGATATTAATACACATACTCTACATCAAGACACATGAGGACTTTTCAAACAAAAGAGGTGACTCTAGTTTGACAAAGCCGAGACTAAGCCTAAATACATCATCTCATAAGATTTTTTATCAGTTTCTGACACTTGGGAAATCCCATTTAAGCTAATTTATGTGATATCCTTTTGATAACTAATGTAATAACTGTTGGATCCCCCTCTGATGAGATCTCTAAAAACTCAACGTCTATATAAATCCTGTATCTTCAGGACGTCACTCAAAGCCAACTCATTACTGATGAATGACTGATGAAGCCTGTGCTGTAATTATCTTTTATCATCGGTAAAAAAAAACACCAACAGATAAATACAAATTAATCTGATATTATCTGATTCTGCAGGCTAATCATTTAAACTCTATCCATATCCATTTACTCGAGCTTAATATGTGTATATCTGCAATTAGATAAGAAATATGGAAGCATCATTTACCCTGTGAAGTGAGCTGTTTATCACTGCTTTCTAATTATCAGACCACATTGCCTTCATTAAAACATAAAAACTGTGACACGAACGCACACTCTGGTTCATGAGGAGTCGACGTTTCCATAGTAACAAACCACAATTCGGACTGGGGCTGAGAAATTTAATTACAGCTCCCGCATTATCATTGAATAATATCAGTGCAGAATTGACTCTTGGCCCACCGGAGGGCACTCGGTCAGAACCGGCCCCGGCGTCTTCATTATGAAATGAGCGACTCTATCTTCTATTGTTGTCGTCTCACAGAGGAGAGATTGATTCTCGCTGCTTTCTGTGCAACACACAAAAAAACCCTTAATGTAGCCTTTCACACCCCTCCTCCCCCTCCTCCTCCTCGTCTCTCCATCTTCAACACAACACTTCGCTCTCATGTTCCAGGTTAACTCAATTGTGCAGAGTAATCCGCTTCTCTCTGGCTCCACACAGGCCTTCCCTCTCTAATCACCAGCCATTTCATGTATAAAATAAAGCCTGATACAGTCTGCAAACTGTTATGTTTCACTTCAGCTGAAGGTTCAAAGAGCCTGAAAGCACCACTTATCATCTCTTTACTCTTACACTAAATCAAATGACTGCGAGCAGCATGAAAGGGCAAATGATTATCACCAGTTCTGCAGCTGCAAGGAGCTTTTTGGGGGGAAAGACTGTGAAACACATGAGATGAAGTGTTAACAGCAACTTCTGCTGTGCGAAACAAAGTGTAAATCCAATCATCATTCATTTACAGTTCTCACTGTCAAACTTTAAACTCTGTTCTTCTCTATTCACCTGTCAGAAAACAATAAAGCCTGATATATATAGGATTTTGGGACCAGTAATATCAGCAACACTTCACCTACAAGATTTGAAGGCACAAAAAAGTTTTTTTCTCCCCTGACTTCTTGTTATTCCTTGGTGAAACTTCTGCATGTTTCTTCCTTCTGACCAAACCAACACAAACTGTGAACTGTCACACTGCACCTGCAGGCTAAACTAAACCCAATGAGCTGCTCAACGACAGCAACATAGCCTACAGTACATGTGTTTTATCGACATCAAGCAGTGCATGACTGGATTGATTTAGAGGTTTTTGTTCCCTTTATAGGATGTGCGAGAGCAGAGAGAAATTTAAGCTGCGGAGAGGAAATTAATTATAGATTTGAGAATTACAATGTTTTCAGATTTTCATTCAATGACTGAGTCAAACCGACTGTGAAAAACTGCAGCTGTTTAATTGTCTCATGCAGCGCGCCTGTAAGCATTTGTCACATTTTTCCAAGCCTGTATTCACCTGTGTTTCCCTTTTTCATCATCGTCACACACAGAGGTAAAGCTCTTTGACTGAGGTTACCTGGTCACAGTGTTTTGTCAGTCCGTCTCTAGTCTGAGGGAAACTTTTCCACACAGCTCATGCTCTCTAAAAACCCCCATGAGCATAATGAGGAGGCAGAATGTCCTCCCTCCCTCTGTCTCACACGCTCTTTCTCTCTCATGTTGTTAGCATAATAAAACACGTGAGCGATGACTGGATCTGCACACCGCACCACGTGACTCGCAAGGTGCCCCCCCTCCAACCACCACCACCACCACCACCAGTGCTTCCTCATCTTCCCTAATGCTGCCAGAGAGCCCAGTGAAGTGGCGGATGAAATATTAATCTTCCTGAATTTATGATGGAGGACAGCAGGTGGGGGGTGGAGGTGGAGCGACGAGGAGTGAGAGTGGCTGGTGAATAGATGGATATCAAACCAAGACATGTGAAATCCTTTTCCTAGTTTTGTCAATGGCATCTGGATTTGTTACATGTCAGATTTAGTTCTTCTCTGAGATGCTCAAATTGGTGTTAAATTTCTCATTATTATTATTGTTTGGGATGTTGGTGATCACAAAGCTTTAAAGCTCCCATACAGTATAAAGGTAGATGTTTGTATTAAAGCTCCCACACTCTATAAAGGTAGATGTTTGTATTACAGCTCCATACAGTATAAAGGTAGATGTCCATGTGTAGTGTGATTATAAAAAGCTCAGCTCTAGAAAGTTCAAAAGTCCATAGAGAAATGCGCACAGCCTATTCAGAAACTGAGCCTTAAAACCAGCAGGCAGGACTTCCTGTCACTTTGTGATGTCACAAAAAGCTGTCACTCACCAAGCCCCGCCCACCACCTGAACAACACCATCCAACAACTTGCAGGCTTCGGTTTATTCTCATGTCTGCTCTATTTAAAAAATATATATATTGGATCACTTAAAAAACATTCCGCCAATCAGAGGAGAGGCCCAGAGCCTCCTCTCTTCTGATTGGCTGACACCGACCTGTTGTTGTTAGAGCTTCAGATGAGATTCATAGCTTAGATCCTCACAGGCAGTTGTTTTGCAGAATTGTTGTGATAAGGACTGAACTGTCAGAGCAAACAGGTGTTTTCCTCCACTTGTGACTTTGCTTGTCACTTAAAAATGAAGTAGGCTACACAAACAATAATGAATGCTGAAAGTTCAAGAACAACTCATACGAAGATTTGTTCTTCTGTCTTTTACAACTGATTTAAAATCTCAGCTGCAGATTCGCATTAGATAATCTGCTCATCATTCGTCAGGGCTGAAAGTTTTACATCATCTGACCTTGAAGAAGCTCGTGTTCAGTGTTGTTGAACTCGGCAGGGCGGGGTTCTGGTCATGAGGCTTAAGAAGGGGTGAGACAAAGAGAGGCGGAGAACAGCACCTGAACCCTATTAATCGTCTCCCACAGTGTAGCTTTCCCCGGGTTTGTGTCAGCAAGAGCAGCAGAGTGGAAAGAGAGGACACAGTGAGGAAGTGTTTGAGTCCAAGTCTTGACAGGGCAGGGAGAATATTACAGTGACCAGGGCTAACAAGGCAACACGGGGCAGACACTGCATCAACTGCAGTTTCTAAAAATAGGCAGAGTCAGATATGATGAGTTTTTACTCCAGGTTAACAGGCTCTACATCAGAGAAAATGTGACATATAAGGTAACTTTGCCAGTATTGCTGACAAACTCACAGAGAATTAACACCAACCTATCTTAAAACAGAAAAAAGAGATTCCCTGAGTGAAAACCTGACACCAATACTGTTTATTCTGAGCGTGTAAATAGCTAACTGCATGCTAATATGTTAGCATCATCAACTAGCCAGTGAGATAGTGTTTCTTTTTCATTTTTCTTTATTTATTTTTTTTACACCAGAAAATACAGACAACAAAGTTACAGAGCTGCAATGTATCTAACAGAACAGGATAATATGAGTTATTTTGGTGGTTGATGAACCAGGCTAGCTGTTTCCCTCTGACTCCAGTCTTTGTGCTAAGCTACGCTAATTCACATTCACTTAGTATCTAAACTTATAAACTTAATAGACAAACATTAGAGTGGCACAAATCCTCTAATTTCCATATTGAAAATAAAACAAATTCACATGCTTTAAAAGTCTGTATAGGTCTTTTAAATGAATAACAAGTAGTCTGCAAGTAGTCTGTGCAGTCTGACATGTATCATTGTATATGAAGGGGTTGAAATATCTTAGAAATATTAGATTTTTGTCTCCTGCATAAACATAAAACTTCCCACAAGTTGGTCTGAGAGCAAAACGGCTGCGAGCATCAACAGAAACATGCTTCAGAGGCCGTGGCTGGGTTTTTTTTCTTCTTTTTTTTCTCCAATCATTATTTTGTTTTTATGCTCTTGCGAGTTGATGAGCTTGTCCAGAGCCGTGTAGCTATAAAAAGACTTCTGTAATGTTGTTGCTCATTAGAGTCATTCATACACAAACACCTACATCTGGCATCTGCCCAGTGCGGCCAGAGTTGTGTACTGTTGTTGACCACTGAGCAGATGTACTGCAGCAGTGGGGGGTTAAGCACCTTGCTCAAGGGCACCTTCACTGTAGTTAATGAAGGGGTGGGTGGGCGGGGGTAAATGCTTCTCGTTCCCTGCCTGGACTGCAGCAGCCATGTGCAGACATTCACATAGAAAATACACTAGTTCTCAAACCTGAATATGTTTGTTAACTCAGTGTGGAATAACATCTGTTCTATAGCTACCTCATCATGTAACAACAAGAACAGAAGAAACCAGTGATAAAGGGAGGGGGAGGGAGAGTATGTATAAAGAATGAAGAATATGCATTATGCAAATAACACAAGGTTGTGGTGCAGCATGAGTCTGACAACAAAAATAAACAAATCAATGGTTAAAAAAAAAAGTTTTTCCAAAGCCTGAAACTTTGATTTCTGGCAATGAAAAATAAAATAAAAACAAAAACTGATTTGTGCCTCAATCAATGTCAGCATCTGTGGTTTACATTTAGCATCACTGTCAGTTTTTAAACCACTGTAAGAATGTTTTACATTTTTAGCTCCTGTCAAACTAAAACTGAACATGTTAGGCCTATAAAGTAAACCACTGGAAGAATGTTGCACCTAAATTTCTTGGCCTTATTTTTCTCTGTCAAACTAAAACTGAACATGTGCTGCAGGAGTGTAAACATGTTTGATGTTCATCGACTGTAGATTTTCTTTTCATATTTTGCTTTAAGTCAACCGTTTTTTAACCAGGACCTGAGATCTGCGGATGGAGGCCTGCAGGTCAAGGTTTGTACTGTAGCATTTTAGTTTGTGTTTTGTTTTATTCTTTTATCCCCATTACTGTTTCTACATGTTCTGTTGCTGTCAGAACTTTTTACTTTTACTTTTTGTTCATTTGAAGTGTTTTTGTGTTTCCTACATTTTTACGAAGTCAGTTAGGAAGAGTGCCATGTGAATAAAGTTTATTACTATTACTCATGGTCTAACTGTAAAATATATTAAACCAATATATTATCCATGCTTTTTTATTTCATGGATAAAAACATTGGATATTTTAATGATATATTGACGACTGAATTGGAAATGATGCTGGTTTTCATTTCAGCAATCTGGTCACCATATGAAACCAGCTTTGACTCAAAGATAGACATGAACCAACAACTGCAGCTCCACGTTTGGTGGCGATGTGACAGCGTTGTGGTTTAACTGCAGTGGATAATAAAAAGCATTCAGGGATTGATCCAATCAGAGAGTGGGAGGGAGAAAATAAAAGAGGCTGATTTTGTGTGGGGAGTGTTTTTGTGGCCGGAGCGGAGCAGACCCCGACCCTGACCCTGCACCTGCACCTGCTCTGCTCCAATCAATAAAACAATAAATGTTAAAAATGTAAATCATGCTATAATGCAGGTGCTGCTCTCTGTGGTCCCCTGCCCTCCCACACTAACGCCCCCTCACACACACACACACTCCCACACACACCCCTTGACTTCTGGGTCACCAGAAATTCATTTGCACCATATCCCTGCCATGTTAATCACCCATTCATCACTTCACACGGTGAAGGCTGGCGTCTGGTGGAAATCAATTCATCACAAAGCAGAAAAAAAAGGACCATTCACACTGATACACACACGTCTTAGTTTGTAGTTGAGTGCTGTTGTCGTGCTGTGTGTGTCTGTGTGTGTGAGCCTGCGTTTAAAGCTATTGTTGGCCTATAGGCTCACTTACACGTCGACCATCAGGCTGTCACAGACGATCACGAAGGACGGCGGCGGACAAGCGGCGGCGTGGTTGTGTGGCTGGGAGGCGGGTGTGTGTTTTGACACATATCGCCTCGGCTGACGTCCTAAAAATGACAGCGTTCATCTCAACACACTCAACACAATGACGCCGCTCTGTCAGGGACTTTTATGCTGTGATTAAATTATGTTTTTCTGTATTAAAATATAATCACAGCCAGCAGCACATAACTGTATCGCAGAGTGCGGCCTTTTGCAGCTCGGTTATAAAAAGCTCCCGTTTCTGCTGCTCATGTAATAAAGTCATCAAAACGTAATGAACCGTGAAGCCACGGACAATTGGCATCGTAATCCCACACGTCTGTAGCAAATACAAATAAATCACGGAGAGAAATGCCAAAACACTTGTCGCCACGGGGGGTTCAAACATTCCCACAGACATGTAACTATTACCTCATCAGCTGTCTGCTCACATTTGGGACAAACAATGGAGTTCTTATCGAGGCTATGTGTGTTTTTCTACCCTGAGCTGATTAAATTAGCAGAGCGATGGAGGGGTGAGGCTGAACGGGGGCCGAACACAAAAGAATTCCTGGTGCCATTCCTACGATGCCGATGTGGTCATTCCAGGGCCGAGCGGAGGCATCTGGGCCCCTGGGTGGAGACAAAGGGACAGACTGTCAGGGGGAGGGGGGGGGGGGTGGGCGCCAGGGGCTCATCTGAACTGTGGACACGCTTGTTACCCTCAAAGCTTTTTATTTTGAAAGGACAAGAGAGTGGGAAGAGACAGAGGGGAGGGAGAGCAGGGGGAAGATGGGATAAAAGAGACAGAGGAAGGAATAATGAGGCCTTTTTTTCTAAGTTGAGGCAGATTGTGCAAAGCCAATGAATATTTAAATTACACTAATCAATATTTTTATAGCAACAAAGGGGGTTCTGATTATCGCGGTCCCACGGAGAGTTACCACCGGTGCTGCAGCTCCACGAAGATGTTTAGCCTCTTTTAGCTCATTGTTTCGGTTTTGTGGCTGCATTTCCTGTATCAAACTTGTTTCCAGCTTCTGTTTTCAATGATTTCACCCAGAGAGACAAAATGTACAACACACCAAGCACGTTAGCGACAACATGCTGGATGTTTGTGCTTTTCCTGAACTGGCTTGGGTTCGAACTTTGCACAGTGGTAATTGCAGCTATAAGTTGCCACATTATTTTGTTTTGAACTGTATACAGACTCACTAACTCACTGATGTAGATCTCTCCAGCGTTGCAACCAGAAACATACTTGCAACTGTTAGAGTTTAACAGTTAGAGTTTAGCATCTTTACTTTATCTTGTTTGGGACACTAAGAAAAGCTATTTGGTTTGGTCACCGAAGGATCACCATGAATACGACAAACAATATGTGAATCCAGTCATCTTTTTGGCAACAAATACTGCCAAATGTACTGTTTTAGGTCAACTTTAATCATTTCCAATGGACCAGAGGTGATAAAAACATGTCAGGAAACAAGTAATACAATATCAGGAAGTAGTGAAACTAAAATAAAAATATCTTTGGACATTTAAATTTTCATATTTTTGTTAAGTTTAATCATTTGAAATTGACTGTAGATGTAAAAAACCACAATGTGAAGCTGTTTTATTCCCGGTGTCAACTCCATCAACTTCCTGTTGGCTTGTCAAAACTACAGTATGCAGAATTAATGTAAGTAATGTATAGGATGAAGTTGGAGTTTCATCTAGTTCCCAGTAAGAATTAGATTTCCTTACCTGTTTCACTTCAAAACTAATTGATTGACAGAACTTCAGGAGGAAGTTTGCAGAAACTAACAGGTAGGACGGAGCAGAGGAGTAAGAAGTGAGACGACGAGCAATTATTGTGAACCCGACCAGAACCAAAACAGCTGAAGGCAAAACCCATCGCAACAGCCTGTTGAATATAAACATGAACTTTATAAATCACACACACACTCGCTGATAAACAAGCAGACACGCACATGCCAACACACACATGACAGCAAACACTGGAGGGGGTGCGAGACGCAACAGCTGCCCCTTTTTTTTTTTAAGAGAGAGGAACCACAATGGAGGAGCCCTGCAGAGGCCTAAGGGTGTATGTGTGTAAGTGTGTATGTGTGAGGGGGGAGGTTGTGACAGCACCTGCCTCTGCCCCCCCCCCAATCATCCTCACCCACAGGACATGACTGAGAGATGAAGGCGAGGGGCGAGGAGGGCGAGGACGTGCGCGCCTCCAGTCGGCAGTCGTCTATTCAGCCCATTCAGCTGCCTCATCTGCATACTGTTTGACTTGCTGCTTCTAATTTGGGCTCCTTCCCCTTTGAAGGCAGATGTATGTAAACAATGTCTCTTTTCATCTCGAGGAGGATTAGAAGATGACGGATTCTAGGTCATTAACCCCCAGAGGACCCGACAACCAACAAAGGCAAACCTTCTGCAGGTCGTCCAGAGTGAGCATATACGAATAGATGTGGCGAGGCGAGGAAGCGGGCTGATTACTATGGGATGTTGGTGGGTTTTTAAAAGTTTGACTGTTACAGTTTTACTTGGAAGTCAGAATTTACAAACTTTGAGTTGGAGTTTTATCTTAAACCACCTCTTGACATTTTCCTAAACTGTTTGTATGTGTAAAAAATACTGTTGTCATTAAAATCATACTGCTAGCGGTGGCTAACAGCTAATGGCCTGTTTGTTTTGGTGCACGTTAGGCTTTTTTTTTTTTTGTAAGTTTGTAGGCAACTTTTTCAAAACATTTAAAAACCTGTGTGACATTGTTTTGTTTCGTAATAGCCTATTAATCATACATTATTCCGCCTTCCATGTTTGTAAATGGGATGCACCATGATTATACTGAGGGTCTGAGCTCATACTAAACTCAAAACAGCTCACATCTAAACCCAGTGTTGATTAATTGACACTGTTGCAGTTGCCTGATGTTTCCTAGTGAGGTATCCTGTCCGTATTATGCACTATATCATGAGACATTTGGAAGACATTGGATCAAACTGGGATTTGTCCTGTCCCTCTTACGGTACTGTATCTAGGCTAATGAATGGTAAGTATGGCGGAAATCCCGAAAAATCATCATTCATGTTTCAGTGAGAGTAAATGTGATCTTACTCGTCTCTTGGAAAACAACCACAGAGCAGCACAAACTAGCCTACTAAAGATCCATCCGACCAAATGGGACTCGAGGACAATCAGCCTGGAGCCAAATGTTCAAACTTGATCCAAGATGTGAAGTCAAACCAGTTTGAAAAGAACAACATGTCGTTTCTTGTACGAGTTCAAGAACATTTTAATCCTGTGATCATGCAGAGTTAACGAACAGTTCGCTCAGATCCAACAAGGTATGAAGAACAAACAGTTCGGACGTCACTTGACTGACGTTTGCAAAGATGAAGAGTTGCTGAAAATATCCACATGGTCCTCAGTTGACTTTTACAAATGCATGATTCATAACAATGTACGGTTAATCTCACATGAAGCTAATGTTCATGTTAAAGAGTCTTTTCAAGAATTAAATATTAATGATTATAAACAACACTATGTAGTGTTTATTGTGGTATATGTTGTTTGGCTTATGGCGATCCCACAGGATCAAAGTTCATAGCTCACACACACACACACACACACACATATCTCACCCCATCACTTGCACTATGACCCTGTGTATCCCCTGCAGCGATGCTCTGCATATTCATAGCAACACGTGTACGTGGGTTTTTCTGATGTAGTATTTATGAGTACTCTTCAGTGTGAGATGAGAACCTCTTCAAAGTGTGTGTGTGTATGTGTGTATGTAGGTGTGTAGGCCTATGTGTGACACACAGAGAGAGAATAGGAAATATCCATGAATATATACAATACTGTACCTTATATAAGCATGCAAGACAGAGAAAAGTTGTTCTCTGCGTATACGAAATTCTGCAAATGCTGCAACTAAAATGTCCAATGTTCATCTGTGAAGACAAGTGGTTGATGCAACAAAAGTTAAAGGTAGATGTTTGTGTTAAAGCTCCATACAGTATAAAGGTAGATGCTTGTGTTAAAGCTCCATACAGTATAAAGGTAGATGTTTGTATTAAAGCTCCATACAGTAGGTAGATGTCCATGTGTAGTGTTATTATAAAGCAGCTCTAGGTTCTATATTAATACTGTTAAAGTATCAAAGCCTCAGTCCACAGAGAAATGCACACAGCCTGTATTCAGAAACTGAGCCTTAAAACCAGCCGTCAGGACTTCCTGTCACTTTGTGATGTCACAACAAAGCAGCCAACCAAGCCCCGCCCACCATCCAACACTTTGCAGGATTTGATTTTGCTTGTGTTTTATTTTGAATTCTGCTCTTTTTTTTAATTGGATCTCTCATAAAACAATTTGGGATTTTATTTTTTACAGATTTCTGACACAAAACAATTAAACTCATTCTGACAACCTCAGTTTGAGAAAATTCAACATAATAAAAATGAGAGAGATGAGAGAGCATGCTCCATTAGCCGACTGCTTCATTAGGCAATAATATAAATGAGTCCAACCATTAAAACAAAAGCGCTGAACTCTCAATCAGAGTTGTGTTGGGACCCAGTGACCCACACGTAAGGTAAAGGAGCTCAAAGCCTCTGCAGCTGCATGCGGCGGTTGCCTTTTGTGTGGGAGTGTGTGGGTGAGGGTTAGTTGGGGTTATGGGAGGTGAAAGTGTGTGTGTTTGTAAGGGTCAGGGGGTGACACACACAAATATAAACACAGACACACACACACGCATATTTATCACATCTTCAGCCTGAACTGAGCTTGTGTGTGTGTTTGTGTGTGACACGTGCATGAGCAGGAGGATGTGTGGGCGCGTACAACACACTGTGTGAGTGTGTGTGTTGCGTGGGTTTCTACCAAGTGTGCCGTCATGAGTTAGCCCTGAGGGGGCATCTCCTGAATTTATGAGCCACTCACACCCAGTTCTCTCTCTCACACACACACACGCGCGCAGGAGTATCCCAGATCAACCCAACACGCTACAGTAGAATAGATCTGGACCTCCGGTTGCCATGGCGACAGATCAAAAGAGTGTGACGGCTCCTCCAGGGAGCGTTGCTGACAGGTCAAACCCAGGGTTGAACACTTGTCACAACTTTCATCAAACTTTATTTGTGCTGCATAGTTGTACAAAGGGTTTTACTGCCTCACACACACACACACACGAGAAATCCTCAGGAACATTAAGACAGGAATGATCCTGTTTGATCGGGCGTTAAAGCTGCAGAACACATGAACACAGCAACAACACACGAACACCTGCTCCTCTCATGAAACACACGGACCAGGCGGGGGAATCCCAGCGAGCTCTGTCATCCCTGATTGATTTCACAGGTTAAAAGCATGAGCAGGAATAAAGAGAGGGCAGGTCTGGGTGCTTTGATACAGCCCAGACCTGGACCGCAGAGGTTAGCAAAGCCGTGAGCTTCACAGCACAACAACACTGAGCTCCGAGCTCCGCTGACAAGGAAACAAGAGGAGAAGCAACAAAGGTTTTTCTTTTTTTAAAATCCCTGTTCCCCCTCATGAGTGCAGGGATCAGATACACACCATTTGTGCCTCGTCCAGATGGTCTCCATATCAGATCAGATCAGGTGATCCTGGTCTTGCTGCCATGTGGCCTAAAGACATGTCAGGCTGCAGGAATTAGACAATGTTTCTTTCAAATATACTGTATATCCAATACAAACGTTAGATCAAAACAATAAATCATCATGTTTAATGTCTACTTTGCTGGATCAGACCATTTTGAAGAGGATATCTTCAAGTGTTTCTGTCTCAATAAACTGGCTTAAAGGTCCAGTGTGTAAAATGGGGGTAAAACCGAGATATTTATAGCATTCAGATTCTAGTTTGCAGTGCTAACTCATCCCGTCGGTAAAGTGACGGTGGCCTAACTTCTTGGGGTGGGGACTCTGTTCTGAGTGTTCCTGTATGTATGTATGTGTTTATAATGGAAAAACCTTAATAAACAAAGTTTAAAAAAAAAAAAAAAGTGACGGTGGCCTGCGAGGACAAAACAAAACTTGTTTACTTGGATTGGGACGACTGGAGCACGGAGCAATGAGGTGAAGATCAAAACCATTTTACGATACGTGCACTGTTTCCTACTCCTTCTTTCCTTCCGCCTTCTTCTTCATTGGTTTATTCATGCACGCAGAACTCTTGAAACAAGCTCTCTGGTTGGCTGGATTTTCCGTTTAAGCTTCCGTACAAACATGGCACCGCAAGATGGCGACACTCTCTAAAGCAAGACCCTTTCTATACATAGATATGAAAGAACAAACTTTTATTTTATAGCGATTATTATACACTTATACAAATATATTCATAGGTAGTATATTCGGATTTTGCCAATAAACCTTGTCAATTATTACACATTGGACCTTTAAGACAACAAACTATAACTTTATTGACAAGCATAATTTTAGTTTGACCTTTTCTCGCATCATATTGGAGAAGCCACACAACTTCTTAAAAAACCAATGAATCTTGTGCAACTTCTTGCAAACACAGTGTGGTATATTTCTGTTGGCACACGGACATGGAGTTTTTCCTTTTACCTGGCAGTGAGGCATTTTACCAGGAGGCTGTACTACTACTAATACATGGGAACACGAAATTCATGAACTGCTCTGCACAGGCAGCATCATCATGTAGTACGAATAACACCATCATCAAATATTCTGACCAGTCCTGAGTGCGTGCGAGGGCAGCAGAAGAAGAAAGTGTTGAAAATCGGAGTTTAAAAAGTTCTGAAAGTGCAGCCTCTTCACAGTTTAAATGGTGTCCGAGGTGTAGATGTGTGGGTAGTCGGCACGACTTCTACATTACCCTGTAAAGATTGCACAATATCTTGGTGAACAGAGCTCCTGAAGGCCTTACACAATAAGCACATATCCTGTTCCCAAAGGCCTCCCCAAGAGCTGTGAGGTACTTGGCCAATTCCTCGGAGGCGTCCCACCAGCCTGCAGGAGACAGCTGGGAGGTGATGAATAAAAAATACTCTGGTGGGTGTTGAACACACTTTAGAGCCACATTTACACTTTAAGCTTTTCTGGCTGATGCTGTAATCCAATCCAAGCAGGTATAAGGGATTCAGAGTGTTGCTCCAGGGCCTTTATGAAGGTATAGAGCTGCTGATGGACACAGATGAGCAGTTTGCCTGGATCAGACTTGTCATAATGTTACAGGATGATCTTCATTATCTAGTCCGGGTTTACACCCAAGATGTGGTTTCTTTTCATGTTCGAGCACAGCTGCTGGGAATATGATTGTCTCTCCAGTAGCTTTGTTTTGATGTGTGTGTTATCTTTGTACCACAGCAGCTCCCCATGTAACCTGTGATATCCAGCCTGCTCTACAGTGCCGGTCAGTTTCTGCACAGCACCACCACCATCCGCTCCCCGTGGAGCCTCCGCGGTCCAGGTCAGGGTTCCTCCACAGTTTCCTTTTAAAAAATTTAGCTGCTATTTCATATTTCATACCATGTCCACATTTAAATCAGTTAACCAGCCTTTAAGAGACTCATCTTTCATCAGGCCGCGGGATGTTCGCTTTGAAATCCTGGAAGTTATCGGCCTGGTTTCACAGGCTTCTCCAGACCAGCGTGTGAACCCCAGTGAGGATAAAGCAGCAACGTGACGAGCCCGGCCTGTGTCCTCCGCAGCCTCTCTCTCTCTCTGAGCGTCAGCTTGATTTTCTTCATTGTGATCTTCCCACTTCTTCCCTGTTCATTTCACACTGCAGCCACTTGGCTGACACATTTACATGGAAAACCTTTTGCCATGAAAGAAAGAGCTTTGATTCCTGGCTCATCAGCAGGAGCTATAACTGAAGAAGCGTTTACCAAACAGTATCAGGATACAATCAGAGAAATGTTAGAAAAGCTTATTTTGTATAAAGCCATTGCCTCGTCATTAACCATTTGCGTCAAAAAGACTTCAGTGTAATTTCTTTTTGAAACAGTTCCCCAATAACAAATTCCCTTTGGCTTTGATGTGGCCTAAATGAACAGCAAAAACATGGCGGATGTGAATGATGGCCGATATCTGGCCCACGTATATGACAGCCATGTTTGAAGCATAACATACCAGAACTGAACCAACTACAAACAGTCCATATGCCTTATAGCTGGGCCTTATACAGCATACCTGTATGGCTGAGTTCTGGTGAAGCCTGATGGCTCTTCAGTAGCCCCCATGTGGCTGACAGACCAACATCCAGACTTACCCAGAACCTATAATTTACATCAAAGCTTTGACCTGGCCCACTTTTATAGGCCACATCTGGCCCAAAGGTACAGTATATTAGCCTTAACTGAACCATAACAAAACCAGGACGGGTCTGACTCAGCAGTGAGGAGAGTATGAGTAAGAGGTTTTTTTAAAATGAGTGATTACGATAGCGATGACGATGTAGGAGACACACGGGTATCTTTATGGGCCAGAGTACACTGAAGAAGAGGGACGACATTACAGCTGTTACTTTCATCCCGACAATTGAACCTGAGTTGCTTCTACTGTATACTGAAAAACTCAGACATGTCAAACTGTAGTGGACTAAGTCATCGGTCTAACCATCAGAACTACGACACATGAAAAACACAGCTGGTCGATCAAAAAAACAACAACACTCAAGTGAATTTACTTTCCGTCATTGATAACAGGTTCTTGAATGTAACGCGGATGCATCCTCAATATTTTTTGCAGTTCTGTTGGTTCATGCATGATGTGCATGCTGGCAAAGTTAGACATGTCAGGCTTTAATGGGCTCGGAGAAAATCGCTTTGCTACTTCCGTGTACCATGACGTCACATGCATACCCTCCATTTGGACTTGTTAATAAAGTTTTAACCACTTGATATTCATCAGAAGACCTCTCTAAATGAAATTGCATCTGACGTTGAGTCCAATAAACTCTTCTGTGACCACACAGGGTTTCCTCTGGCGTGTGTCTGCTGTCGTAGCTGTGAAAATCTGCGAAAACTGAAACAATTCAGACTCTGACCTTTGCCAATTTCATGATACGGAATAAAAAATGTCGGCGCGTCGACGCTACGCTCCTGTGATTTTATTAAAAGTGTGAATCGAATGTAGAAAAACACAGAGATGGAGTGTGGTGTTTTCAATATCTCTCAGCCTTTTGGGCTCTGCTTTCCCAATTCCACTTTAGGTCGACATGCATTATTAAGAACTGCATTTCTGAGAAAGTACCAGTGCTGTGTCGAATGAATAAATTGTGATGGCAAATAGGATGTGAGTGAGAACTGGGTCAGAACGACTCGGTACAATATGACTCAGCATTATCTCTCATCTCTCCATTTCCCGCCTCCCCCTCTTCTCTAAGCCTCCCTTCCTCCCTCTCGCGCACAAACACGCTCTCTCCATTAAAACTTCCAAAGCTTTGCCGTCCCTGTATTGAGATGCTCTGCGTGTAGCAGCCCGGCGCTCGCCCTGCTGCAGCATGCTAATTGAACCACGGTTGTGATATTCTCTCACTATAAATCAGGCTTTTCTTTGTTCCTACATTTCTCTCCCACACAGACACAAAATTACTCCTCACTAACACGCTGTTACTTCTTTGAGCCTCTTTACAGCGCTATCAGTGCTTGTATTTTCAGCTCCGTTAGCCCCGGTGGGACATGAATCCTCACAGCATTAGTGCAAAACTGAACACCTCCCAGGGAACTGAACTCTTTAAGCGACAGAGTGAAGCCCAGGACTTCACTCTTTTAGATTATTTTTAAATGCTTTGGATGCGGCAAATAATGAAGTTTCCCCCTGTTTTGTATTCATATTTGGGGCTTTTTCAGCGGCCCCCAGCTGCACTCCGACTTAAGCTGCGCTGCACATTAAATCACTGTCACCGGTCTCAGTTTCACAAGCCGAGCTGCTTCACTACATCAGATAAAAATAGACCCCGAAGTGGCTCCTATCTGTGCGAAGTCTTTGACGAGATGATAAATGTCTGTGGGATGAGATGATAAATGTCTCCTCGCTCTGTTCTGCCCATGAGGACATCACGTACCCACATCCTGTCATTTCCGCGTGTCTCCAAGCTCATTCACTCCTTCAAGAGCAAGTTAGAGCAATCGCTATTTTTTATTGCCCTGGCAACAAGCTGGTAACATGTAGTTTCACGACTGCTTGTTTCAATCAAAATTGAGATTGTTTGTGTTGCACGCTGGGTTTAAATCATTTTGCTTTGGTCGGACGGAAAAACTGCAGCGTGACCTCAAGAGGCCGATTTAATTCAGAATGGACAACAACAAGCGCACAAAGACAAACACGGTGGTGACATTTCCAGGAAGAGTCCTCTTCCATTTCACGGTTATTGAGGCCACTGGGCTCCTGGGAACAATCAACGCCTGAGAAATGGTTTTACTGTATACCTTTGGCCCCTGATCTATGTGTTTCACCACAGGTTTATCCTTGGACTTCATGTCTTGGTCTCTATCCTGACATGCAGTGTGAATTGTGACTTCATTTACTCTCTAAACAGAGAACCGAGCCGTTCAGTTTGCCACAGGTTGAGACCAGTCCAGTCCTGCTCCACAGACATCTCAAGGAAAATGAAAGGAAACAGGAAGCACCTGCAACAGCAAAGGATCTAAATAGCCATTATACCACCCAACACCTCAGCTGCTAACAGTTAGATTATATCATTTGTCCAAACAGCACTTTAAACACTTAAATTGTATTATTGAATTTGAACAGCTGCATTAATGGAGGTTTTTGGACACTTAAGGATAGCGCAACAAGCTGTAAACACAACATTTACCTTGTAGAGGTTGTTTATGGTTGAACCATTACGTATTTCCACAGATCCACCAACAGAGTTGCTGTTTTTCTGTTTATTCTGAGCATAAGTTACATCCATAACTTTCTTTGAGTAATTAAGTGACTAAATACAAACTTTTTTAACCAAGCATCTGGTACAGAAACTATTTATTCTGTTTTTAAATTAGCAAAAAAGTTAAATGAACACACTCTTAAATGCATTTATGCCAGTACTCTGTTAAAATACCTGACTCTCCAGTTCCATTACTACTGAACCCTTTCACATTACACACACAAATTTAACTTAATGTCAATATAAAACTTTCACATGCTTTTAAAAAATCTCAATAATGTTTGAATTAACTTTTTTTTCATGACAAATATTGAGCTTCCTGTATTTAAAGGCTGGAAGCCAGGTGTTAGCTTCTGTCCAGATTGTGTAGGACGAAGTTTAGAGCAACTTCACATCCCTGTTTGAACTCATTAATGCTGCGGTCAATCTCCTTTTTCATTATTTTGAAACGTCACTGTTTGAGCAGCGGCTGTGGGAGCGTGTGCACATGCACGGAGGTGTGGCCGCCAGAAGTGTGTGGCCACAATAACCAGATGTGTCTGACAGGGGCCATGGCTTTGCATAGTGGCCTTTTGTTGGTCTCTAATAAAGCCTGCGATCTGGGGGAGGCGACATAATGAAGGGAGGCAGCTCCGGGGGAGGAGGAGGAGGTGATGGTGTTTTGGTGAAAGGCGGAGGAGGAAGGAGGGGGGGAAGCTGACTGTGAATCGCTTTAATTGCTTTTCTTGGCTGAGTGGGAGGAACTGATTGACTTATGAGGTATGAAAAGGACAGACCTGCTGCTACAAGGGTGTGTGTGAACCTGCAAAATGTGTGGATCAGTCTGTTTCTGTTTGAGTAGACTATTGTACACTGCAAAAATATTTGTCTTATTTCTAGTCAAAATAAATCTCATCTCATAAAGACTCATCACATTAAAAAGTAGCTTGTTTTTAGACATGTTTTACTTCTTTCAAGCATGTTTTCACTTAAAATAATCTGATAGTGGAGCAAGTTTTTTTTCCTTATTACAAGCACACAAAAAAACTTGCTTTCACCGGCAGATTTTTCTACTTATTTCAAGTGAAAATTTGTTTGAAGGAAGTGAAAATGATCTAAAAACAAGTTAATTTTTAGGTGATGAGTCTTATTTATTTTAAGTGGAAAGAGATTCGTTTTGACTACAAATGAGATAGTTTGACAAGATTTTGAGTTTTTGCAGTGTATTTTACCTGTGTCATTCTGTATTTTTGCATATTCATGTGTGTAGGAAGTCTCTATTAGGAGTGTGTATACATGTGTTTTTGTTTGTGTTGTGTGTGCGTAGGAGGTCTCTCTCAGGAGCATCTGCTGAGGCACGGGCCAGATGGAGTCTATGTGAGGAGTCTTATGTGGAGGCACGAGCTCCAATTCTTCCTCCTCCTCCTCCTCCTCCTCCTCCTCCTCCTTCTCTGCCTTCTGCTCCACCGCTCTAATAAAGAGGGGCCACAGCCGGGGGCCCGACAGATGTGTCAGTTTAACACCGGGGGCCCCTGGTGGAGACAAAAGGAGGCGGGAGAAGGTGGAGTGACCGGCTGACCAAGGCTGGCTGACCTTCGACCTCTCTGGCTAAACATATACACGCTTCATGCATAGGCAGGGATTTGCAACATCAGGGTTGAATGGACACAATAGAAACCCACGGCTAAGTCACTGATAGGCTGTGTTTGTCGGAGCCAATCAGAGAGCAGCTGTAGGTAATCTAGAGGGACTGCGGCTCAGCATCGCAGGGTCAAACTGTCAATAAAGATTTAGTGCAGAAACATAAGGTGAGATGTGATAACCGTTTAGCAGATCATCACAGACTCCATTAATATTTTATGTAATCGCTACCGGGGTTAATTGACCCCCGATGCCGTCCCGGTGGCGGGTCAGTGTTACAGCGCACGGAGCAGATCCAGACCATAGTGCAGTACAGTGCATTTCAGTGTCCCCTAATTCAGAGGCCATGTTTTCTAGAAGTTATGCTTTGTATCTACCTTCTTCAGACTCTCTGTTAGTGTTTTGTTTGCTGAATTATCATTTTATAGTGTATGTTGTTGGGCCATGAAAGACCTGACTCACTGGAGCAGCTTCAAATATCCACAACTGTTGCAACCTGCTTCCCTCAAACATTGTTTTAAGATATATAGTTGTAGATTGAACATGCTTTATGACTGAAAATGTGTTTTTCTTTCTGTGGATTTTGGTTTTACAACATTTAAATCAATTTAAGCATTAAAGTAAATAAAGTCAATTGAAATTGGGGGATGCAGGGTCTTAATTATTGATATTTGTGTTGTGCTTGTTTATGACTGCAGCGGGACAAAGGCTCTAAGTGTTTCATGGTGATTGGTCCGGTGAGAAGCCGCGAGTCATATGCGTGGGGTAAAATGTCAATTGTTGCCTTATTTATTTTGGCCTTTTGATGATTTTAAGTGGGTGTGAGGCTTGTTTGTTTGGAATAAGCTCTTCTGTTGATTGCAATCATAGAACAAACCCCATATTTGCCCTCAGGGGAGGGGCAAACATATTATTAGCATCCCATAGACATTGTCATTATGAATATTGTTTTCAGGGTTTATTATGTTTTATATTTCAGTTCTTATTAGCTTTCCGGTCTCAGTTGAACAATCTACTTGTCTATTGTCTGCTGAATTTTCCTTCTGGGATCAATAAAGTTAATCGTGTCTCATCTTTTCTTATTTTTATCACACACACACGCAGGGCCCCGAGTGGCTTCTACAGGCCCGCAGCGAACGCGCTAGTGGTCTCTTGATGCTTGTTAGCATTAAAAGGATATGAGATCTATATGTTTTGCAATCTCCTGTCAGCAAAGACACACACTTGACAGGCAAGTGTGGTATTTCTATGTGAAATGCGTCTCCACTTTCACACTGACAACAGAGTTTTCACTCAGATCATGCACATAATTTGTGAAAAATACAATTTGTACTTGGTTAATCACTCTATTGCTTCACAAAGCTAATATGTGGATTAATGGAGCTTTAAGGTAAAAATGAAGTTAAATTAAAATTGATGTTTTGTGCCAACACAGGACGTATGAAGTGACACAGACTGCAGGGCGATGGAAGTAGCACAGCAGGAGGCCCAGCTTCATATTTAGTCTCACAGCGATGGTCTGCATTGGCATTTTTAATAATTAAACATGAACACAACTCCCTCACATTAACCCCCTTTACTAATGCACAAAGGGACAAATAGTATCCGCCTGAAATGACAAACGTTTGCTGAAAAACATTTTGCAGATAGTCTTTTTACTTGTGGGCACAATTTTTTTTTTAAAATACCAAATCCAGGCAGTTTTGCTTTTGAAGCAAATTGTATTTTGCCACCGCATCTTAACAAAACATGTAGAAAAAAGGGATTCATTAATTTGATTACAGACACACACATGGCAGTTCAAGAATATTGTGATGTCATCAGGCTGTGACATCATGATTCCATCAGAATTTGACGTTTACCCTTATTGTGTTGTGTCAGCCAGTCAACTTCCATTTGCAGTCCAGACAAACAACGCAGTGGAAATTATTCAAAACTTTTTGTGTGAAAGATAAACAGCTACAACGATGAGCCCGTGCAAATCCAAGATGGTCGAATATAAAAACATCACAGCAGAGGCTGTTTTGTCTGTAACTGACAAATACATAGAGAAATTCTCTTCCGTACAACTGAGTCTGATAGTTCAAGAAACTCCAGATTTCGCCTCAATGGTGGCGCTGGTTAATCTGTGCACAGAACTGTTTCAGACGATCTGTAAACTCGCCCTGAAGGATATGAAACCGGTGATCACTCCAAAATCCTCTCATGTCACGATCAGAAGATCTTTGAGGAGCCTCAACGCAGCTGTTGGTCGGTCTCTGTCCACTGGCTTCGCTAAGGCGCTTCACGTCCCACAAGAGAAATGTGACGGCCTCGAACAACTGACGGCGGTCGTCGAGAGAGAAGTTGCAGACAAGGTTATGGACATCGCAACCACAGCCGTCAACAGCCCCGACTGGCCGTTTGATCCTGCGGTGTGTGTCGATGGCTCCATGCCCGACCCAGAGTCTCTCGGTCAAATGATCTACCATATTACCAAGTACCTGAAAGGACGTTTCACCAGGCTGACATCCGACTGCCTGGTAGCATGTTGGTGTGAGTACCGCTCTAATCCTTCACCACTCGTTGCTGGCCGACCTGTGGGGTCAACGGTTGAGAAATTTCCATCACCTCAGAGCGTGAAATCAAGGATATCCATCCCCGCAGCCGCTAAAGCTGTGGCTGACATCCTCGTCCAATGGGCCAGACCGACACCAGAGCTGGACGACTCTTCAATGTTTTATCTCTTTGAGGAGATTCTGGATACAGCATCTGATATCGTTGAACTTATAGTAGACGATCTGCACTATGCCTGCTTTAAAAATGCTCCTGAAGAAAGCAGCTCACCACATCATCATCATTTTAACGTCAGCATAATTGTTGACATATTGAGGACGCAGATCGCCAATGTCGAGGAAAGAAACGAAAAGTGCAACTTCTACAAATTTGCCCAAAAAGAATTTGAAAAGCTGTTCCAGGAGCTGAGGAAGACGTTCAAGAAAGGACCCTCAAAAGAACAAATAGCAAGACTCCTTCACGACCCTAGTGCCGGTCCATGTTTACCCAGCACGTCAAAAGACATAGTACTGTGGTATCAAGCTGACATGAACACAGAAGAACTAGAAGCATGCTTCACTGACCTTCTCGGTACGAGTCCTATTTTAGCCAGCACGTCAGACGATGCAGTGAGGCCGGACTTTGGAGACATGAGTGTAGAAGAACTACTAGCATGTGCTCCCGACCCTCCTGGTACCAGCCCGTGTTCATCCAACGACACAGACACAGAAGAAATGGAAGCATGTCTTACCGCCCTTCTCGGTACGAGCCCACGTTTATGCAGCACGTCGGAAGATGAAGAACTACCAGAATGTACTACGAGGCCACATTCACCGAGCATGCCGACCCCCTTTGAGTACATTCGAAGTGATGTTGGCAGATTATTTCACAAATTGCAATGGCAACAAGATCCTGCAACAGGTTTTGCAAATTCACCGGAAAACAAAGTGACCACTGGCGAGATCAGGAGCCTTTCAAAGGACTTGACAGAACTAACCTACACATACCTAACGGGTGGCCAAACACGTGACATTCCTGTGGTTTCACTCGACGCATGTTTTACCGACCCTGAATTTAATTGGTCCGAGTTTTCTCCCGAACTTCTGTACGCCATGACAGAAGATGCAGTGGGAAATTTCGTGTGGAAGTCAGCGATCTGGATGGAGAGAAGATCGCCAGAAAAATCAGCTTACACCGAGGAAGTCTGCGGCGCACTCACGGAAATCCAAGACATGATCACAACCATGCTGACCACCACGCCAGAGGAAAAAGACAACATGGAGCCGACTTCCCCTGAAGCCAGCAAGAGCCAGACTGCAACACCTACTCGTTCAGTTCAAACAACATCTCTGATATAACAATCACACATGAAACTACCAACAAAAGCTACTAGGGACTTCTCAGGACATTAAGTGCATTAAGAAATATAAAGAAAAAATAAATAAAGAAATCAAATTAATCAAATATTGAAATGTTTTTATTGCATTTTAACATATTCACACAGAACCAATGGGGAATATATACATACAGTATAGATTTCTTGCTCAGGACATTGGTGCAAATATAATACCGTAACGCTCAGCCTTCAGAGTTAGTGAGCATCCTAAACTTTAACACTGTATGTGTGTGTGTGTGCATGTGTGTGTGTGAGTGAGTGTGCCGTCTCACTCGGAGAGACTCACAGAGCGAGTCAGTCAGTCTGTGTTTATTTTCCTGTCGAAATGACGACTCTTTCTATAAGACGTCTTCGCCTTATCTCATGTTGACTCACCGTACGCCCCGACTGCAACGTGTTTCCACCTGGGTTACACACACATACACACGCACACGCACACACACACACATACCCGACACCCTTCAGACATGACACAATCACCACAGCAGCTGCCTATTCGGGCGAAGGTGAGGGGAAAATGAGAAAGAGATAAAAGAAGAAAGACGTTTGAGGACAGAGTCATCAGAATGGAATGAATGGAAAATATTGTGTGTGTGTGTGTCTGTATGTGCGTGGATGCCGGCTGGTCCTTGTCCCTGGCTACATGCATGATAATTACCTGAGTAGCTGTGTGATTAGGCTCACAGCACAGCACAGCAGAGTGCCTCCACTGCAGCAGACGACAAGCGACCGGGACTTGTAAAAGCACTAAGTCATGCAGGCACAAACTAAAAACTCACAGCACAGCACACAGAAGACTTTTCCTTCGAGTCTGCTTCTTGTCAGCAGGAATAAACTTGGCCTTTAATGGCCCACACACGCATGAGAAAGTGAACAGTACTACCATAAACTGTAGCAGCTATAGCAGGCAGTACAACATTCAAGTTTTCTAGCCAAACGACAAATTAAAGCTTAAACAATCAATTTGCATGGTACAACTTTACAACATAGCAAACTATAAGGCTACTGCTTTGCCTATTTTCAGTACGGTGGGAGCCAAAAGCAGCAGGCTTAAAGTGCCCTATAGGAGCCAAAATGGAATTTCTAAAGTTGCCCTCATCAAACCAAAACCAAAAGTGCCCAAACAACTCAAAACGCATGCTGGAAAGTGCCCTATAGGAGCCAAAACCACGCTATGAGATAATAACGGAATGTTAGGAGCCAAAGCTGTTTTAAATTGCCCTAAATTCATGCAAAAACTCTGATGCTAAAGTTGCCCTTCAGGGAACCAAAACAGTCTGTTAAATTTGCCCTGTAGGAACCAAAATGGCTCCGTTTCTAAAGTGCCCTTAGGATCTCAAAACGTGGTGGTTGTGCCCTATAGGAGTCCACCAAATTTGGAGTTTTGGATTTTCTATTTGAGGAGCCAAAAACATGTTAAATGCCCATAGGAGCCAAAATGTGTGCTAAAGTGCCCATAGGAGCCAAAACGCGTGTAAAAATGCCCTATACCAACAAAAAGGTAACTAAACTGCTATGACTATAGCGATTATGGCAATGGGCCAATTTGCCAAAATGTTGAACTATCCCTTTAAACAATGAATCTACATGGTACAACTTTACAACATAGCAAACTATAAGGCTGCTTTGCCTGTGTCATCTCAGGCTGTTTTTTCTTTTCGGTCCTGCCCTTCAAAAAGTCTGTGCACGCCTTGAACCTTACATATATACAGCATGTGTGTAAAACAGTTTGGAGTTCGGTAAATCAACACATCATGATCTTGATGTCAATGTTCTCATATGTTTCTGCACATGACGGTCTTAATGTGTGTGGTGTGACAGGATTTGCAAACTGCACGCAACCTCTGTCCTTTAATTCAATCTCAATCGGCTGTTCTCCAAATGGCTTTCTAATGTGACACATGCTGCTTAGCGAGGCTGTCGACCACTTTGCCTGGATCCTCCTACGCTCACTTACCTCATCTGAGACGCCATAAACAACAAGCAAACACAAACCTCCCTCTTCATTATTCACTTACTGTCCTGCGTGTTATCTGCTGCAGCCTGAAATCATGGCACTCCTTTGAAAATAAGACGTTCTACCTATAATCACCATCACTTTATGACAGATACAGACATGCATTCTGGGACAAATAGCACTACAGTGTCTATTCCTGTTTTTGAGTCTGTTGCACAAAGACAGGTCGACTTAAGCTCAAACACGTTGCTCGTTGCTGTAGCTGAACTATTGACCCTGCAAAAGTTGGTGCGGCCTCTCCTCTAATCAGACCACCCTGCCAATGCTATCCACCCACAACATAACTGCAGCTAATAAAGCCATATGAATTCTTGGTAAAAAAAAAACTCTCAGTGTTGCATGTGAATTGAATGCACAAGTACGGGAGCTCTGGTACAAATCTAATTTGCTGAAATTTGACTAATTTAGGTAATAAAAACAATGTGTTTTGCTGTGTGTGGAAATACCCTGGCAAGCATCTTCGCTGTTCGCCCTCATCAGACCCTTAACTTTGGAATCAGTGGTTTAAATGGAAATTATCTCTGGAGGTTTTTTTGGATGGGTTTCCACATGTTCAGTCAGCTTGTACCTCACATAACGTCTCCACTGTCTATCCCTTAAATCTCCCCTTTTAGCACCCCTTATAATCCCAGTCTTTACTGTGTTTTCTTCATGGATTTATTTTCTCTTCCTTTGATGTTTATTCTCCTTATTATTATGATTATTGTTGTTGTTGTTTTGCCTCCTCTGATAAAATATTTTATTTAGCTTTTAGATTAATAATTAATATTATATTGCACTCTGCCCTAATCCATGTTTTGTTCCTTAGTTCATTACTTAAAACAAGACACAGTCTCCACTGCTGCGTTATAGAGGCTGCAGGCTAAATGCTTACAGTAGGTGACAGTATTTTCCGGTCAGTTGTCATTGAAACATGACGCTATGCCAGTGGTGCAGCATTTGGACCAGGGTGAAAACAAATGTGAAAAATGAAACAATCAGTGGTTTTCAAAGTACTTGTGCACCAACGTTCTGGTTAGTGGACAACCCAACCCAAAGGGCTTGAGATGGTTAGTGATTACTGCTGTGCTCAAGACAACTCACAACTGTGAAATAGTGAGCTCCAAGTTGAGAAAAAATGAACTACGTCAAAGTCGGAAATTACAGGTCAGTCAGAAATTCGGGTATCATCTCAGAGCTCCGACTTTTCGACTTGACGTCAGTGACGGCAACAAAACATGGCCGCTCTCATCCTTAATGGTAAGAATGGAACAAAAGTTAGTTGACAATGATTTCACCATTCTTGCTGCATATAATTTTTCATGTTCAGGAACCACAATTTGCCCAACATCTTTCGGGCATCCATGTTTGTTAACCTGTAGTGTGAATGCTATGATGTCGGAAGCTGGAAATTTCCGAGTTGGACTTCTTGGTTACTTCTGAGTTGTCTTGAAAGCAGCGAATGAGCAGGTAGGCTACAACTGAGGCTGATGAAAATTGAAATGTAATATTTTCTTCAGGTATAAAATTATATATCTATATATATCTAGTATACTGTATATATTTAAATAAAAGAGCTGATTCAGAATAATCAAAGGGCTTAAAAAGTGCTTGAATTTTGTGGAAATCCATCCAGCAGATGTTGAGGTATCTCTAATATTTTGGCTTTCTGGTGCTGGTACAGGACCAGCAACAGAATCTACAAAGTCACTGGGATTCACCCTGATGGGGGCATGAATACCTTCATGAAACGTCAAGGCAATCCATCCACTAGTCGTTCAGATATTATGATATACCCCCGATATAGAGCCATCGAGCCACGCCACAAGCGAAGCTAAAACTGTAACACCTACTTAAAGACTAAACCATGACCCAGCAGCACAGTCTGGTCGCTTTCAGAGGATAAATAAGTAGTTTTTGTTCCAGGGCGACTTCAATGGACTGGATATTGTATATTTTTGAGTCCGGCTCATTCATCATCCCTCTGCTGCGTGTTTCACCTCCTGCTCTGCAGCCAGGGTCGAGTCCACCGCGGCCTAGTTACCATCAAGCCCGGGCAGATCTGATTCCTCGAGCAGGCCGAGGCGCGTCCCACAATTAGAGACGTTTTTATACGGTGAGTGACGGGTTTTCATCTGCAGGATTAGACTCCATCAGAGCCCCCGCAACCCCCACCCCACCCCCGGCAGGCAGACATCTCCCCGGTAGCTAATAAGCAGCTGTGTAGAAAGAAAAATGACATTGTGGCCTAACCACATCTTAAGTCAGAAATAACAGAGCAGAGAAGAAAAAAAAAAACATTTCTCCTCCGACTCAGTCTGCAGATGTTTCCAGGCAGCCTGTCAAAATGTTCAGATCTCATCTGAGCTCAAACCACACAAGTGATGTTTGAACACTCGACATCGCCACGTCCCGAAGAAATCTTTCATCTACCATTTTACTTCTTTCTTTCTCTGCTGTAGGCACTATAATATCTCATCTCAGCTCTCCTCCTCACAGCGGGAATCCCCCTCTTGAGAAAATTAACAAGGTTGGTGTGAAAGATGATTTACACAATGACTGCAATTTGTCAGCGGAGTTGAAAGATCGTTAGGTCTCAGTAGCACAAGTTCATAAAAGTTGCGTTTATATGATGTTTGTATGTCAGACAGTCGTCAGCAATATTGCACATCCTATTTATTTTCTCAAGTCATGTTTAATACACTTGTATGAATGTGAATGGAAATTGTTTTTAGTGGCTGCACAAGCTAAATGCATTGTGTAGCTACTGCACAATGACAATAAAGTCTTATCACATACAATCTTGCAGAAAATATCATGAATTAACTTAAAAAAAACAGATCCATAAGCAAAATATATTCTTACAAATGATCTTAAATGAACTTAAATTACTTTTTTTTCATTATCATGAAATCATGAACTCACTCAGGTGCAGTGCAGTGCGTATCCTGTGGGCCTCGAGTCACACCTGGACACAGCTCCCACACAGTCGTCTAGCTTCCCTCTGCGATTGGTATCAATAGACAAAATCACAGTTAGGTAAAAATAAACTATACTTGATATCATGTTTACCGTAAGTAGAACTTGTGAGGACAGTGAGGTGGAGAGAGCACGTGCACATATTCAACCGAAAATGCAAAATCCTAGGTTGTCACACAGATTAGCTCTGTTAGCTCAGCTACACTCTCATCTACTGACTCCATTACTATTTACTCTGTGTTTGATCGATTGCCTGAACATTTTCATACACACACAGTCGCTAGCTAGTTGTGGCACCACACAACTCGCAGGCTATCTCTTCCGTGTTCTCGTGAGATTTGCAATTGCGCTGGTTTTACAGCGACAGTAGCCTATAATACTCCACTAAAACACAACAAATGCACCCCAAAACACTGTAACTGTAACCCCTGTTCACCTGGTTACACATAACAATAAAAAGGAAACAAAGTGCAGTTACCATGAGAAAACTATCTCTTTAGTGCAGCCATGAACCTCACACCAGGAGCAGACTGCCTGAGCTGCATATGGTCGATATTTCTACTAAACGTCTGTCCACATGAATTCATTTATTTTTGACAGAAAATAATTTGGTTAAAACATTTTTCACGTCCCTTTCTGTGCTCAGATCCACCACACGGCAGACAGTCTGCTCTCCAGTGTCCTACCTGTTGATGCAAATATCAAATGTTTCTCCAATCTGACGGCTAATTTGCGGATCCAAATTATCAATCAAATATATAATACTGTGATATATATTCTGTAATCCTTCTGAAATATTGATCTATGAATCTACACAATGGTAAAGTAGCTATAATATTAAAATGATGCCTGAGATTAGCATAGTTATCATCACATCACAGTTCTGAAATGGTCCTTTCTGCATAATAATTCATTTCACTTCTTACATTTTTGATGCTAATATTGATGAACTTTTACTTTGGAAAGTGCTTTGAATTGCTAAAAAAGAAAAGACATTAATTATGATTTATACAGTAGGTGGAATAATACATTAATATACACTGTCAGAAATGTTGCATTAACATTCTTCTCTGCAGACTCATTAATTCAAAATGTTTTCCTCATTAAACTGATAATAAAACTTAATCTGTGCATGATTGCATTTCTGCTGTTGCGCTATTTTCGGATATAAACATCATTTCGAAGAGATAATATCGGCTGACGAACTCATAATGAGCTAACCGATTCTCAGACAAAGATGCTTAGTCATGATTAGAATAATTACAAGTCATAATTTTAAGGAGGGACCGTACGCAGTTGGTTAAATCAGGAATCACGACCTCGGCGCTGATGAGATCTGGCATCTTAACGTTGCGGGTCAATTTTGCTCAACAAATGTTTTATTCAAGTGCTATTTTATCAAAAAATGTCTGTCGCTGTGTTTGACTGGAGTGGTCGGTTGAAGACAGAGCAGTTTTTCATCTTTACCATCCGCAGATGTCGCGCAGAGTTTGAACAGCATAAGTTTAGCAGAAGATAAAAGGAGGGACCGCGATGCTTTGGCCTCTTCCTCCCCGATCGTTCTCGTCTTTGATCAGCAGCAGAATCACTTTAATCACCGAGTACAAAGGCTGTGTGCGGAAACAGACTTGGTTAATTATTGCTGACACATTACAAGACAGTTACACAACATGGAATCGACAGAGCGGGGCAGCATCTGAATACTTCCTGCTGCTGCTGCTGCTGCTGCTGCTGGATGAAAATGTGATGAGGGAGATTTTCCAGGCAACATGAACAAACTTCTGCACAAGATCATGGAGGCAGAAGCTCATGCTGTTCACCAGCTCCTAACAATAAATGGCAGCATATTTATAAACCATTTCATTTTGAAAACTTGCTTTATAAAATTCTGGTTTTTGCAAAAAAAAAAAAAAGAAGTTGTGAGGTTTCTACTGAAAGAGAAGAGGACTTAATGGATTCCTCTGTGGCCTTCAGCTCTCCTGATTGAAGCAGCATGTCTGTAAAGAAGTGGAAAATGAACGTACAGTTAAAAACTAGATGGGACCGCGCTCTGCATATCAGATTCTCAGTAATGAAGTGAGCATCTCTCTGCTCTCGCAACACGACATGTTTGCATTTTCATGAGTGCGGCGGCTCTGGAATTGGAAATTAGTTCTGCTTTGTCAGACAAGTCCGACCTCGAAAGCTTTTTATGGCATTACAATCAACACAGCAGCACAAACTCTGCAGACATATTCAGACGCTTAAAACCAGCCGACCGAGCTGCTGTGGCTTTACGTTTACGAGACCGGACCGTCGTCATATGCATTCACAGGTAATCCAGCTCCTGACAAAAGGTGAGTCTATACATCACCATGAGTCACCGTTTAAGATCACGTGCATGTCTTTGGACTGTGGGAGGAAGCGATGCAGATGGAAATGATCTGTGAGCTAAATCTGGTGCAACCATCTCTTCATTTTCTGCAAATGATTAATGTCATTGCACACTGTCCCTTAATAAACTAAATAAACCACTAAACTACAAAGAGAAAGCAAATTGAATGCAGAACTCTTCTAGTTCAACTTGTTTAGTTACTTATTGTTTGTTTGTTTGTCATCACTCAGTTTCCAGGAACCTGCAGCACCGAGAATGAAAATCAAAGACATCATTTCATAAAATTCTTTATGTCACATACTCTTCATTTGGTTGCATCAATTTCTGCATTAACTGTATTTGACTTGACTTGAACTTTATGAATAATTGTCCTTGTTTGTTTATACAACTCTGGAAAAAAAAATAAAGAGACCACTCCAAAATGTTGTTGATAAATCAGCTTCTCTACATGTATTGAACTCCAACACAAGCACACCTCACTCTACTTAGCTGATCACCTGATACCTACAGTATGAACAGTAAAACCAGAGGAACTGATCATTTTGAAGTGGTCTCTTAATTTTTTCCAGAGCTGGTATACAAATCTTCAGCATTAACACACGTTCATCTGATGAAGATCCCCTCAGATCAAAACAATGTCACATTAAAATTTGTTCATGTTCATGAAGTGATCGCACGCAGGCTTTAAAGTGGAGCCTCCTCCTCAGAGAGTCTGTGCCGCCACCGCTTCACTTTTAGTTGGAGAAGTCCTCAGTACAACTCAGTACAAGTTCAACTTTTTTGGTTTGGTTTGGTTTTTTGTTTCATGTTGTTGTTTCAGTCGAGACGCCCGTCTCCATTACAGCAATTCTCCCACTGTGATGGTGATGCTGGGATCGAACAGGACAGTCCACAGTCCACGCTCTGTCACTTCATCCCAGGGTTTCTGTTTGGTTCTGCACCATCTGAACTCTCTCTCTGTGCATATGTGTGTGTGTGTGTGTGTGTGTGTGTGTGTGTGTGTGTGTGTGTGTGTGTGTGTGTGTGTGTGTGTGTGTGTGTGTGTGTGTGTGTGTGTGCGCGCGCTGTCCTGAGTCTCATTGGGGAACACAGACATAAAGTGAGGATATGTTTACCGTGTCAGACAGGACTGTGTGGGTGGAGGAGAGGACAGCCGTGTGCCAGCTCTCTGCATGCTGTCGGGATCTATCTGTGTCACACACATACATACACACACACACACACACACAAACACACGTGCACATTAAAAAACTACACACACGCTACAAAAACAAACACTCAGACACGGTAATAAAAAACACACATTCTCAGAGACAGACTCATTTCCATGCCACATGCATAAACATCACAGAAACACAGTCATCTCCTGTCACACATACACACACACACACATACACACACACACACACACACACAAACCGGGGCTGTAAAAACACACCACCGTCCAGAACTATACGACACATGAGCCGTGACAGTGGCGTCCGCTGCGGTCACATGACTCCTCGTCCTCGTCCGCTCTGCTCTGTTTGAGTTCATATCAAATAAAACAGAGGCTTCACCTGTCACTGTGTGTTACTGCACAACGCACACAACAACGCACAACACAGAAGCTGCAACACTAGAAAACTGTTTATCATCTTCTAAACTTTAGATAGTTTTTGTTGTTTTTTTTATTGTTATTGCTGTTTTTTTCTCTTGATGATGAAGATTTAAAGAATCTACAACTGGATGTTTATTAGATGGGACAATATCAACCGTATGCATGTGTGTCTGTGTCAGGGAAGATGGAGCCAGGTGTTGTGTTAGCTTAGCATAGCACAAATATTTCACATTTTATATGAACTAGAAGTGTTAATGCATACATAATGATAACGCTTAACATTATTCAACTTTTATTATTACTTAATGATTTATTGACTAACTTTGAGTAGTAAACATTAATTAACTGCTTACTAATGGGCTACATTAATAAATGTGTTAACGCTTAATAATGTACTAACTAACTAACTTTAATTAAGGGACAGTGTCACCAATATATATAAACCTACAGTACAGCATCACCTATCCCATACAGGAAAATATTGGTCCAAAATTGGTGCTGATAGTATCGAAAGAAAGAAAGAAAGAAAGAAAGAAAGAAAGAAAGAAAGAAAGAAAGAAAGAAAGAAAGAAAGAAAGAAAGAAAGAAAGAAAGAAAGAAAGAAAGAAAGAAAGAAAGAAAGAAAGAAAGAAAGAAAGAAAGAAAGAAAGAAAGAAAGAAAGTCTCAGAGTACAGGGCGGTTTTATTTAGTGTGAATTGACGCTGTTATTTTATCTTGAAACAGCAAAGATAGCAGCAGCTGCATCTCCACCTCCTTCTGCTCTGTTTACTCTGATGAGAGGACAGATTTACCTTTTAGTCTGTTTGTGTACACAGATTTACTGAGCTAATAACTCAGCCGCAGCAGTGCTCAGTGCAGTGAGAGGGGATGCAAATACACACACAGACACACACACATATATACACACACACACACAAACCGGCACACTGGTACATTTATAAGCACATGCAGTTATTCTGCAGAGATGCTGTTAATGGACCCCACAAGGCAGTAAAAGCAGCTCCCACACACTCGTGTTAGCTCTCCTGTTACGATATTTCACCACCGACTTAGACTTTGGCTACATTATATAAAATTTAAAAGGCACACACAGACACACACACACACACACATACCCTGAAGTCAGGATCCGTGCCGGGATGTTTTATCTCTGGCTTCCTGTTCTGCAGGTTGGATTTTTAAAAGGAGAAGGAGCAGCAGAGGAAAAAAGTTCAGGTTTTTTTTTTCTTTTTTTTTGTCTGTTGCCTCCTCATGACACAAATATATTCTCTCAGTTTCTCACTACACACACAAACACAAACGCACACACTGTAAATACTGAAGTACAGTAGGCTACTGTATACAGTAGTGTATGTAGTAAGTAGAATATGTACAACAATGTTTCTGTAATGTGTGCATTAGGTGACAAAGATTAGATTATGGTTACTGATCCATAACGTAACGTAACTTTGCAGATGTTATGCTATGCTATGCTACGTTATGTTATGCTATGCTACGTTATGTTATGTTATGCTATGCTACTGTATGATATGCTACGTTATGCTATACCTCAGATATAAAACTTATCTGTCGTCTCAGCTGTGACATTATGAATTCAAATGTTATTTACAGTGAATCGCTGCACGTCTTCACTTGCAACAACATTGGACTCTGGGGGTGGGGTCTCTGGGGGACATAACTCGAGCATAAATAACAATTCTTGATGACTTTTTCAAAGACGACTACAATACAATACACTTGTTTGTTTACTGGAGAGCTTCAAACAACATTTTTTTTATAGCACGACAGTCAGATTGGCCGATCTAGCATGCTAACGCCTTCTTTGTTCCTAGTCTTTTTCATTTTCAAATACAAAAGCTGATATTTTTCCACTTTTAAAGCCGCAATAATCAATGTTTTATGATGAAACTATAAAACAACAATGTGAAAACATCATTACAAGCTCATAGCATATGGCTTTACTACAGTATGTGTTTCTGCTCATATTCACTTCAGTTTAAGGGATCTAGGGCAGAGGATGTTGTTATGATGCCATGTAAAGCCCTTTGAGACAAACTGTTTGTAAAACGGGATATACTATAAAAAATAAAATTGCCTTGCCTTTAACTTCAGTTTTAAATGTAGGACAGTTCATATTTAAGTTTCCGTAATGGTTTATTTTTACACTTTGGTATTAATACTTAACATAAATAAATGACCTGACTTCTTCAATACAGTATTTTACTCCGACTTACCATGAGCATATTTCACAAAAATAGGAAACACACACACACATTTACACATACACACACACACCTCCATCCGGCTGTGAAGGCATGTTTATGAATGATGGATTGCCTGGTGGAGGAAGGAGAGAGGAAACTCTGAATATTCATAACGCCTTTTGAAGCGGACCTCCTCCGGCTACAGCAGACATCAGTCGTACGCTGAAGGTCGGAGGAAAGCTGACTCACGTTAAAATGACCATCCTCCCCCCTCCTCCCTCCTCCTCCTCCTCACACCCCCACCACCTCACCCCCGTCACCCCCTCACCGCCCTTCCACTCCCACTACACCCCCATCAGTCCAACCATCCGTCCCCTCCCCCGCGTCACTACGCCTGTCGGCTCAGCATGTGACACATCCCATCTGTAGCCAGACAGCGGCAAGAATGAGCTCACATACAGAAGACAGGCTCCAAACACACACACACACACATTCATGCATTGACACACATGCAACAAACACCACAAGAACACACACAACATAGCACATGCTGCAAAACACAACAACATACAAACAGAGAGGAAGAAAAGGTGCAGTTATGCAAATTTGAACAGAAAGCAAAATGCACACACACACAAGAGCACAAACATCCCAGTCTCCAACTGCTTGCTCGCTCGTCGCCGGGACTCGTCTCTCGTTCAGGACCGGCTGATTCACTCTGGCAAGTCATGTACCGTGAACCGTGATTGGCCCGACTCACGGGAGCATGTTAATCTTGACACGTATTGAACCGACTGGTAGATTCATTCTCTGAATAACAACAAGGTGTGAGGGCACAGGCGGCGAATGTGAAGGCTACACTGCATTTTCACATTATGTTAGACAGTTTAACTAAAGTTGATAAGTAAAACAATAAGAAATAGGATTAGAAAAGCAATAATTAGCATGTTCAGCAAAACAATATACTCTATTTATCTTTCCTTAAAATTCAGATGATTTTCTTTTATTGATCATTACTTTGAGGCCCATTTCTCTTCGATACCCCTTCAATCTCACCAAAAGAAGCCGTTATAATTCTTCCAATCAATTTCCCCACCTTCTCAAAGGTATTAAAACTTCAGCTCTAAGTCAGAGCAAAGTTGGGGTCCTGGAGCAATATACACGGATCAGTAGCTGCGTTTACATGGGTCCAAAAATCATGTTTATTATCATTAATAGGTCAATCAGATTCAAAATGGCTAATCAGATTCACCCAGATCTGATTAAATTTCCGATCGGATTGAAAGAGGTAGTCCGATTGAAAATCAGCTTGATGCTGCATATAAATGGCTGAATAGAGTGGATTATTCATTCTGTGCATGCACGCCCTAGTACGTAAGAGTCACGACATTCGCGGGAAATGGGGAAGAGGAAATAGGAAAATCAAAGCAGTGTTGTCAACTTAGCGACTTTCTTGCTAAATCTGGCAACTTTTTCTTTTTGTCAATGGCGACTAGCGACAATTGACTTTTTCCCGGTGTTTGGAGACTCGCACGTATCACTGTTGTCTTCAGCTGCCGTCCCAAATCACTCACCTGCTGTCAGTCTCACAGCAGTATATAATTGGCTTCAGCTGGAGGCTTGTATACATGGATTGAATGTGGATCGCTTCATTTAGAGTCCATACAGATCGAATAAGATTCATTTAATACGATTGTTTTCAATCAGATTGAGGAAAACACTGCATGGTCTCGAGATCGAACGCTCGGTCATATGCACTGGCGCTGACTACTGACAATGAATACGGATTAAGCAGAGCAGCAGGTGAGCAACTTCTTAGCCTAAAATGTACAAAAATGCAGAACTGTAGCAAATGTAACTCATGATTTTTTCCCCAAAACATTTTTTTAGAATCCTTATTAATGCCAAAATAGTTGTTTAACGGGTTAGCTGTGTTTCTAATGTTAGCACATTGGAAACTATGGATGTGGAAAAATCCAAAACCAACTTAACTTGTTAAAAAGAAATCTATACTGAACATTTCTTGATTGCAGCTGCTCTTGTGTTTTTTCCCCCCCCAACTTGATTTTCTCTTGGTTGTTGCTCAGACTATGAAGCTCATTTAGAGGCTGTGCACGCTAACGCAGGTGTTTTCAGTTATTCTGGCTGATTAGAAAGCTGCTCGGGTTGAGCTGAGTAAATTATCCCACACTTCACTGAGAAGTTCATCAGCCTAAATAACGCTGAAAAAAAAAAAACACTGTGTGTGGGCCATAATTGGGGGTTAGAGGACATTCTGCAGTATCAAAGGAAAAAAATAGTGATTAAAAATATAAAGCCCGGAAAGTGCAATAGCTCTATTTCAGTCTATATTGCTGTAATATGAGTGTGTTAGAGAGGGTGGGTTTATTGTAAGGCTGGTCGGAGCTAGAAAAGCAGGACAGGTAAAAGGTAGAAATGTTATGGGGTTTTTTGGGGTTTTTTTTTTTTTGCAGGATTTCGTCATTCACCATCTGTTCCTTCAGCTTTACACTGATTACCTCAGCTTTGCACTACATGACAACCTGTCAGGATGAATGACAAGTTTTCAAATGGAAAGTTGACCATCTGAGAAACAGCGCTGTCAAAACACTTCTTCTGCCTCAGACGGAAATGCAGCTCTTCCTATAAACAATCCTGTGACCTAGGAGTATGATGATAAATATTTATCATTAGTCCGATTTGTCCTTAAAGGGATAGTTCAACATTTTTGGCAAATTGGCTCATTGCCATAATCCCTATAGTCATAGCAGTAGTTTCGTTACCTTTAATTGTCGGTGCAAGCTATTTTTAGAACGGCGGAGCAGAGCCGTGAGCTGCTCAGAGCTACGCTATGGAGGCTCATGGGAGTTCTTGGTTTCCCTCATCAAACTCATCAAATACACAATCCAACAACTCCAAAACGCTTTGGTGGACAAGTTGTGACCTGCACATTCACCAAGCTATGAGATAATAACACAACGTTACCAGACAGAGTTGTTTTAGAGGGAAACTCGAGCAAAACAGCTGATGTGTGTACCCGTCAGAGGAAGTTTTCGGGCAACCAGTCTCTGCATGAGCCGTTGTAGCGTAGCTCAGCTCGCGGCTCTGCTCCGCCGTTCTAAAAATAGCTTGCACTGACAAATAAAGGTAACGGACCTACTACTATGAGTAAAGGGATTATGGCAATGGGCCGATTTGCCAAAATGTTGAACTATCCCTTTAAAAATCTGGCCAATATACTGAGTGAGGTTTAAAGCTTCGCCTCAGCGGTGTATATGTGTGTGTTCATGCGCGTGTGAGACACAAAGTCACATTAAAACGACAGCACCTCACTCCGCACACCTGTTTTCCTCCAACAAATTCAATTTGACGCTTCCTCAGCAGAGCATCATGTTCTCAGATGCGTTCGGCGGTGCCATCTGTGACGGAGCACGCCACTTTTTTTTTCTTTTTTTCCCCTCCCCGCTCTGTCGTCTTCTGAGGCCTGAGCTGCACTCGGAGGCTCAGGCTGTAACACGTCCGAGGACGAGGCAGAGCTGTGGAGATGTCAGTGGATCTAATTTGACTTAGGGACACGTTTCCTCCTGGGGGAGGGAAAAAAAACACAGAAACCGACCTGCCAGCCTGTCAGTCGCCCTGTAGCGCCGCTCCAACGCCTCTGAAGTGATGCAGTGTGTCTGCAGAATATTAGAAAGTCCTCGCAGAAACCTGAGCTCATGCCTCAGTTTTATCAAGTGGAGCTGGACCAGAACTGCATTCATTTAAAACCCAGTCAGTTTCCTTTTTCCTGCTGGCAACAAGAGACTGCAAGCCAACAAGTAAATGTCACACATAACATTGTGGTCTTAATTTGTTCAGCTCTTCAATTATAATGTCTGTAATTAAGTCTAAATCACTTAATTACTCCAGTGGTTGGGGTCATCCTGTCCTTAAAAGCTTCTAACACACCCCAAAAATATATAAATCAGTCAAAATGTTCTCCAGGGTGAGCATCAGTGGAACATTTTAGTTTCCAATGAGGAATAATTAAAACCAAAAATGACTACAGGCGACATGAGGATCATTTTAAGGACACTGGAAAGAATCCTGACGTCTGTGAAAGCTGCTTCTCACAATGTTATGATCCCTATAGTGGCCCAAGTAGTACCGTAAATGCTGCTACAGCTTAATAGCACTCACCACCTTCACTTTTTTAGATAAATGTACACCTGGGGGGAAAAAAAAGTTGAATAAGAAATAAGTAATAAACAAATAAAAATGTCTAAGCTTAAAGTTTCCATAATAGTCCAACCTAACCTAAGAGTCTAACACTACTCCTCAATAAATTAGTTTATGCCGACCGTGATCATGACCGCAATGCATTATGGTATTTATTACTTGTTTAGTGACCATCAGTTGTACACTTCTTTTCACGCTGCATTGTGGGATACTATGAGTCCACTATATACTGTAGGTAATATTAAAGTAACATTGCAGTTTTTCGGCCTTAAAATCAGGGGTGGAAAGAGTACCAAAAAAATCTACTCAAGTAAAAGTACAGTTACCTTGATGAAAATGTACTCAAGTAAAAGTAAAAGTACTTGTGTAAAAATCTACTCAAGTAAAAGTAAAAAGTAGCTCACTCAAAATTTACTCAAAGTAAAAGTTACTTCGTTACTTTTTTTTTTTTCTTTTTGAGGGGGGTTGGGAGGGTATAGTGGCCAGATATCGGCCTAACGTTCTCCATGCATGTCTCTGTGTTCCAAACTTGTCTCTTCTCCATCGATACACTGGTCTCCATCATCTTTTAGCTCCTGTGGAACCAACTTGATTCTGACCTTCAGACACTGCGTCTGTCCAGAGCCAATCAGATTGACACTTACTGGCACTAAGGTTGTCACTATCATTTCAACTCAATATTGATATTAAAGGGATAGTTCAGCCAAAATCTCTCAACTCAACTCTATTTCAAAGTTACGGGGTCCACGCAGCAGTAGCTATTTGTCCATATAATGGTTGTCAATGGTGCTCACTTTTCTTTGTCCAAAAAGACACACAGCAGCGTAGTACTTTTGACAACCCACACAGACGCAGTGCAAGCTCATACCCTATATATTTTTTACTTTGTAACTAACGCTATTTAAAATGTAACTAAGTAAATTTCTTCCAACAATATGTACTCAAGTAAAAGTAAAAGTACTGACTTTAAAACCTACTCAAAAAAGTACTAAATACACAAAAAGCTACTTAGTTACAGTAACTTGAGTAAAAGTAACTAGTTACTTTCCACCCCTGCTTAAAATAATGTTTCCAGACTCATTGCAATGGTAGAAGAATGGTTAATAGGATGAATGGTGCTGCTGTTTATTAATGGGAATAAACGCTGGATGCGCTGGCTGATAAGTTTCGTTTTCCCCCCAGACGATAGCGCTTCTCAACCAGACAGTGGAAGCACTGAGCTGAAACTCTGCAATGTTGCTTTAATTCTCACAAAACATTCGGACACCACTACAAAATGGCATAGTCCACTATATGGTGAGTGATTTCGGACACAGCCAAAGTCACTTGTGCTGTTGCCATAGCTACACTAGCTGCTCTTGTTTTTGCATTTACCATACGTCTCCATTAGCGGCCATGTTTGTGAGCTGTATATCTGCCTGCTCTCATTGGCTATTATGGGTATTTCCTTCAAAGGCGGCCTGACCTTGATTATGCAAATACAGTATGTGAATATCGGTTTACGTAAACAGGCCTATCGCAGTTCGTGACAAGCCTCAAATCAGGCCACACCCCCTCCCATCTGTTGTCATCTATAGCCTAATAGACACAAATGACTAAATGTGAAATTTCAGTTTGTTTGAAAGCTTGATCTTCTTGCTCCGACACGCCGTATGTTGTTTTGACAGGATCAAATATTTTCCAAACAGGTGACAAATAGCATTTATATAACTGGTTTCTCTACTCTCTGCCTCTCTGTCTTTATTTAGATTTTTTGTCAACACCCACTCATCCACTCCAGCTCAGACTGCAGGGGCGTATTATTAACAAGGACCTGAGGAAGTTCAGAGTTGAATGTGAACTTTGTTTTGTACGAGCAGTACTAAAAAGGAAGCATTAAACTTCACTTAATGTTATCAGGCACGAAGGGAGAGGCAGAATTATACTACGAGTGCAGCTGCAGCACCCAGATGTTATCACACTGCAGGCAGAGTGTTTTGCTCAAGGAAGTAAAGTTATTTAGGCGACGCGTTCAAGAAATCTACAAGATGGATTAACGGGCCGAGGAATCAGCCTCCACTGACAGGTTGAAAAATACCAACAGTTTTATCTCCACTTTACGTCCAATAACATTTTCTAGCGTGTAATGACGAAGCCGGTTACATCGACTTTTGGTCTCGTCCCCCTGAACAACAACACCATCTGTCTCAGCCGGAGTCAGACGTGTAGCGAATCTCGTCTGTTCGGATTGAAACCACAAGAGGACGATTTGCATTAAGCCTCATTATTTCATTGGCTGATTAATTCTAATCATGACTTGTGTTTGCACAGACAGTTGATACAGTATGTCGGTTAAATCAAATCAAACAACTGAACAAACATTGGGAGAGCGGAGCGTAAACGAAACCGGCGTTTGATTCGGTGAAAATAAACATTATCGCTCTTTACAGCTGATTAAGAGTCACTACAAACTCAATTTGAATTCATCAGCTTTAAAACCTTTTTTTTTTTTTTTTCTCATTTCCTCACCTGTTCCTAATTAAAGAGGTGGCACGCAGATAATTAACGACTGCATAGTTTTTACCGGGATGCCTCCACCGCAGTCTGGTTTTTTTTTTAGAGCTTGTAGCAGGTGAACCTGAACTCGTGGGGCAAAAAAAAAGAAAAGACATTCTTAAAGTTCACATTAGCGAATATTTTTGCAAAACCTTGACGACAACGATCATTTAGCACAACAGCAGCTTGTTTAGCAATTTTTTGTGAAGATAAGAGACGTATTTATTATAACAACTGGCTGTTTTCAGGTGTTACAGTTTTCAGATGCTTCAAATCCCATTTAGAAACTTTTTTGAACTCGAGAACGGCTCTTAAGAGTCGAGTTAAAACACACGGCAAAGGCCTATTGAATTAGACAAATAGAGCAACAAAGGAACAATCATCTCTGTTATGCTGTTACGAGAATTATGTTTTCAAAGAGTTGGCAAATTACCCTCTCAGATGCAAAATGGAGCCTCTATTATCTACATTTAGTGTGTCGCACGCTCCATTTCAGACAAAGAGAAGGAGGGAACAGAGATGGAGGGAGAGGGAGGGAGGAGAACGGGAGAAAGAGGGAGATTAAACGGACCATTAGACCAAAATGACTCCTGTGAAGAGGGATCAGAAAACAAACAGGGCTTTAGAGAGCTGCTGGCAGCGCTAGCGGAGGCAATTACCATCATTATTATTGTGATCATGTTTACAGTGATTATTCGCTGCCTACTTACTGCCTCACCGTGATGCAGCACAAACGATGACAGAGCGCGCGCTGGAAAATTCAAGGCGACCGGACTCGTCGTCACTGAAGCCACCTCAATGTGAGGACGAAGTGTCGAACAAACGTTTCATCAGGTTAAATGGAAATTAGCCAGTTGTTGCTTTTGTTCGGGTTCAACAGGTCCGTTTAGTTGTCTGGAGCTGTTATTTTTGGCGTCATGCTGCTTTTTTTCTTGAGCAGGAAGTTTTAGATGAAGAGATTTACTACAATAAAGGTTAAAATACAAGATTAACTGGCACAGCAGCGTGATTTATAACAAGAAAAATAAAGTTATCGTTTATGTCGCAGTCTTAGCTTCAGACGTAGTTGTTTTACAAAGGTTTTATCAGTCAACGCAATAATAACATCATGTTCTTTGGTCCGACCCATGGTTTGAATCTGTGACCCGTCAGATTTTGTGTTGCACATTTTCAGCATCAGTTTTGTGGACAATGATCCAGAAAAAGAGCAAGAATGTCGTAAACCGGTTGGTGGTGATGAAAACTGATCCGTCCTGTTTGCTAACTCAGAAGTCAACGATGCTAACGACAGAAAGAAGCTAAAGCCTGAAGATTGGGATGAAGGTTAAAGCAGATATCAGCAGAATGTTTTTGTTAATATAAGTCCTAAATAGTCCTATTTTCTGCAATCCTGGAGTGTTTGCTAACTCAGTCTCTCCGTCACTCTGCTCTGCTGTAAACCGAGGAGAAAACTTTCCTTGTGGGATACAAGCGTTATCCTATGAGGAGTGAGAACCATGTGCAGCCAAGGGACGAGTTCATCACACATGAACTTTCACAGGCAAAGGACGGTGAAAACATGAGTTAAGGTTACCTGGCGCTACAAAGTTGTAAGTCATGAGGAACTTACGGTTTATTGGAACACAGCATTAGCCAAAACGACCGGATGAATCCACTGTGAACGGGTTAATCCAAACCCTTTTTCTGCGAGAAAGAGGAAACACCATGAGGAACTATTTGCAGCAGTGGATGAATCCACATTTTTTCTGCAACATCTACAGTTAGCATTAGCATCATTCTGTTTTCTTGTTTTGTTAAATGAAATGAGCAGTCGGTCAGACGTCAAATGAAATGCATACATTATTAATATGCAAATACACAGTGAAAAGTATTATTAGGCTAAATATTTATCTCTGCAATAGATAATTTTCCAACTTCACATATAAACAGTGAAATAAGGTTAAAAATAAATGTCAAAATAGGGAACGGTGCTGAAATAATCAAGATTCAAACTGTTAAATAATTCACATGTTGTGCAAATAAAAACAGATTTTCCAGTATTTTAACTGTCACTCTCAACGTCCTCCCTCTCACTTTAAGTTTAAACGATGTTATTAAATGAAAAACATTTCATTTTGTCGCTCAGCCTCAGCCTACCCGCCCCCCCCCTCCGCCCCCCCAGCTGCCTGACGACCACCACGACCTCCTCAGCCAAAAGGTGAAAAATATCTCAGCAGCAGGTAATTAACTCCTTAATGAGAACGAACCCCTGAGCTGCATTCGCCGTAGCCATGGCGACCACAGCCATACTGCAATACGTGGTGGTGGTGGCGGCGATAGCACACACACACACACACACACACATGTTGAAGATGGATCTGTGTTGCCTGGCGCTGCTGATGTTGACAAATGAGCATCTTTAGCGGCGTGGCCTATTAGCCCGTTAGCCTATTATCATTGTTTGGCTCTGAATACAAGCACGCACGCTCGCCGCTTTCATTTGATTTGTCTGATGTAAGGTGGGAGGCTGAAAACCAATGTTTTATACCCCTCCACCCTCCTCTCACCCCCCACACACCCTTCACTGACTTAATTAACCTTTTTGTGCAGAGTGATAATAGCAGCTCAGGGGCCCTCAACTCATCCTTCCATTTTCCTGCCTCCGCTTCTTCTTCTTCTTCTTCTTCATCGAATCTCTGTGGTTTTTTCCTCCTTGTTCCTTCTCTCCATCCTCCATCCTCCCCCCATTTCCCTTAGTGGTCTTTCTCTGTACAGCCTGATTGCTCATAATCACTCACAGTCTGTTTCTGTGACTAATAGGCCTATTAGAGTGGGATGGAGGCCGTATGGTCGCCGGGGCAGCCTCGCTCACGGTTTCCAGTATTCGCTTCCTTCTTTCCTTTCTCTTTCCCTTCCCTTCCCCTTCCCTTCCCTTCCACACGTGCCTGCGCGTCTCATTTGTGTGATTTAAAGGCTGGATGTGTGGCTCCGTAGGCCGAGCGTGACTCAGGATTTGACTGCTGGAGCCGTGGAGCCCAAAAAACATGAGGGGATTTATGGCGCTGTAAAAGATTTAGAGAATGAATCTTCAGCCGTACGAGACAAAAAAACGACGCTTTGGTGCAAAAGATGGTTCAACACAAGGAAAAAGTTTTGCAGTATAATTGAATTATACGCTGTTCAGACGATACTGATTAAAAGCCATTTCATGATTTTTTTAAAACAGAGTCTCCATGATGAAATAATTTGGAGAGTGGATGTGAAACTGATTATTTTTTTGTTATTTTTCATTTCCCTCTGTCTGTATGGGTGAACTTTTTACAACAAAAATTAATCAATTGGATTGATAAATTGATAATCGTCTTTTTATTTAAAAATTAAATTCTGTCCTTCACGCTTTTGAGTCTGCACAAGGCATCATCATGGGCTAGTAACTGTAGTAAAACTTTTATTTTATTTTGTTTTTATTGAAATATTTACTGACATTTCACCAAAGTTTAATGATCTGATATCATAAACCGATTTTTTCCTGTTAGATGTTTTATTAGACAAGGTTTTTGGCAACGCAGACATTAATTATTGTCTCTGTGTTGCATATACTTTAAATTATAGCGAAAATGTTGCTTTAAGAACCAAGACAACACTGTTATTTTGTGTGTGAGGCTGCAGAAACATTTAAGTACTCTCTTTCTCATCATATCACTGTTTCTTCTTCTTCTCTGGATTAAATTTCTATTCTGATGAAGTGACAGGGTCCTTTAATGTCTAAGTTTCCATAAAGGCCTTATTATGAGATTTAGAGTAAGAGGCTCAAACTTCAACCGTCGTCCCTCTGTGAGACAAACTCTTCTAATGAATTCAATGTGAACTCTGTTTACAGCATCTTGTGACAAGTTCAGTTTATGAAAAAAGACACATTATTACTATAGATATTATTATAATTATCAAATACAGACTTGTTATGTGGCTTTTTTTCGTGGTTTTGGTCCCAGGTCCGTTGGTTTCCATGATGGACTACACAGTGATATATTAGTGAGTGCTGCCCTGGCAACAGTTTGCTGAGGACACACAAGGAAACTGCTCTTCCCCACTTTGGCGACCACAAACCCCAACCAGCTCTTGTGAGATGAAGTGGTGCCAGCAGCACAGACCTCCTCTCCCTCCGGACCCCCGTCCGACTGCAGCTCAGGACCTCAGTGATGATGTTCCTGTGGCTGAGTGGGAGCGAATCCCTGCAGCCCGGAGACCAGAGGAGGTCACAGCAGCAGCAGCAGATTAGCAACATGCATCGGTTTGGGAATCACATGTTTAACAGGCATGCATGGGTGTAACGTCTCCATGGTCATGTAAGTGAAAAAATAGAGCAAAATACATCAAAATAACATAAGTGTTGAAGGAGTGTGTGTGTGTTCCTGCTCCAATATTCTGCTCACGCACATAAGGAGTCTGAGCAGAAGTACAACTCGTGCTAAAATGCCAGCTTGCATGCAGCTCTTGCTTGCAGGAGGATATGAGTGCATGTGTGCGTGTGTGTGTGTGTGCAGTGCGTGTGTGTGGCGGTGGGGGTCTGAGCAGCTCGGCCGCCTAAACACTTCCCTTTGCATCACATCAACACGCTAAGCTCTTACATAACGAGCACCCGGGGGAACTCTGCCTCCACGACCCAGAGGAGGGGAGGGGAGGGGAGGAGGCAAGGAGAGAGGAGAGAAGAGGAGAGGAGGAGAGAGAAGAGGAAAGGAGGGGAGAGGACTGAAAAAGGAGGTTTAAATGAAGCAATGGAGAGGATGTGATGGAGGAAGGAATAAAAGGGAGGAGGCTGAGGGAGGGATAAAGATGAGTGATGGAGGAGAGAGGGATCTGCAAAGTGGGAGACACAGAGAGGAAGAGAAAAAGAAGAAGAGGAAAGATAAAAGAATAGGATGAGAGAGAGAGAGAAACAGAATATATGACAGAAAGAAAGAAAGAAAGAAATAAAGAAAGGGGAGGAGAGAGACGGGAGCTGAGGATAAGAAAATGAGATGGGATATAAAAGAGGGGGAGGAGGAAGAGCGAGAGCAGAAGAGATGAAGATAAAAATCAGTGTGGGGGAGGACTGAACATTGAAAGGGAGATTGACAGGAAAAAAAAGGAGTGGGTGGAGAATGATGAAGGAATAAAGATAGACGAATGAGAGGGAGGAGGAGGAGGAGGATGGAATTAGAGGAGGAAGAGGAGAACAGATCGGATGAGGTCACAGAGGTGCAGAGGAAGGTGAGGTATCAGTGCCTCCTCCCCCCTCTCCCCCTCCCTCTGACCCGGACTGACCTGAGTCCACAGCAGCAGCAGCAGCAGGATGAACACCGCCGCCGGGGGGTTAAACTCTGAACACACACACACAAAGTACGCACACACACATACTTAAGTACACAAATAAACACACACTTAGCCAAGCATGAGGAGGCAGACCTCTGCTGCAGGTCACAACCCAACTACGATATCACTGTCAACACTGATCAACAGCTGCAGGGGGCAGCAGGGGCAGGGGAGGAGGGGGGAGGAGGGGGAGGGGGCCAAAAAAAGGGAGGAGAGAGGAGGAGGAGGGGGAGGATGGGAAAAGAAGAGATATATTTGTGGAGTTATATCTTCCGACAGCAAAAAGGACATGAGGATATACAGTTTTTATCCAAAAAGAGAAAAGCAGAGAACGAGAGAATGTGGCGGGGAGGGATGATGGTTTAAGACTCTGGGAGTTCACCGGTCGGAAAGTGGCTGTTATAGTGACTTTCACCGGTAAAACAGGTCGGAAAAACACGAGTGGGTTGCCTGGAAAAAGTCGTAAGTTGTGACTTGAATAAATAAATGGAACGCAGCATTAAAACATGATGCTTACTTCTGCTTTAAGACTCCGGATTAAATCATAGTAGATCAGTAAATGTAAAAAATAAATAAATAAATAAAAAACATGTGACATATCAGCTGAGTCAGTGCTGTGTCACTACCTGGTGGAGGGGAAATGAACCTTCACCTTTGACCTTTGAGCATCAAAAGATTGGAAAAAAAATATTTTAAGGCTTCACTGAGATATCACATTCATTGCAATGTGATATAAAAAGTATATAAAGGTAGATGTTTGTGTTAAAGCTCCATACAGTATAAAGGTAGATGTTTGTGTTAAAGCTCCATACAGTATAAAGGTAGAGTATAAAGGTAGATGTCCAGTATAAAGGTAGATGTCCATGTGTAGTGTGATTATAAAGCAGCTCTAGGTTCTATATTAATACTGTGAAAGTATCAAAGCCTCAGTCCACAGAGAAATGCACACAGCCTGTATTCAGAAACTGCCGTCAGGACTTCCTGTCACTTTGTGATGTCACAACAAAGCTGTCACTCACCAAGCCCCGCCCACCACCTGGACAACATCATCCAACAACTTGTATGATTTGGTTTCTCTGAGTGTTGTATTCTGACATCTGCTCTATTTCTTTTATTGGTAACTTTATTGGCTCAGAGCCTCCTCTCTTCTGATTGGCTGAGACCGACCTGTTGTTACTAGAGCTACAGAGAGAGGCTCGAGAGAGAAGATGGTTTTTGGCTCTTTAAAACCCACAAATGTAACTTCTTAATGGGTAAAAGTTTAAAATGTGGGACCTTTAAAAAGTCTTTTCAAACACTTTCTGGATCCACTGGGAGAATTATTCACTTCTTCTTTTGCCTGTGGCCAAAAACCGAGCAGCTAATTTCATTTAAATCTGTTAACGAGAGCTCATCTGCTGAGTAATGAATTCACAGGACCGAGAGCAGCGCCATTTTCCCTCAGCAGAACCAACGTTATATATATATATACACACAGAGGACGAGACGTCGACTCCCCGGCCCGTTTCCACATCACAATATTAATATTGTATCAATAGATTTCCCAGTTGCAGTAAACAAACGTGTGTGAATGAAAAGGTCAGCAGAGCTCATTACACTCGCCGCGATCCAGAGAGAGAAGAAGTAAAGTTCAGCGGCGCTCTACGAGGAGTTTCCCCCGTTTCATCTGTCACGTCTGCTCCTGTGGAGCTGTCAGGAGGTGCACAGGAGGAGGAGGAGGTGGTCGCCAGGCAGATCTCCAGAATAAACCCAACAGCACAAACCTCTTAATTACTGAATAATTTATTGAGCCTTAAAAAAAAAAAAAAGAAAAGAAAAGAAAGAAAGAAGAAGCAGGAGTCTGTTATCAACAGGAGCCGCCGGTAATGAGGCCGGGCAGGAGTGTGAGCAGATGGGAGGATCCTCGCATGATAACTGTGTGTGATGCAAACTCACTAATGACTGACTGTAAAGACAGTGTGACGTGTGCCGCACTGAGGCTGAGTCAGTGTGTGTGTCTCTATGCGTGTGTGTGTGTGTGTGTGTGTGTGTGTGTGTGTGTGTGTTCATCACTTATTCACGCAAGTGTGACATCTGGAGAACAGAAGTATGACAACGACTACAAGGAAAGTTAGTGAGCCGACACTTCACCAACTTTACACCAACACAAACACACAAACACACATCACAGCTGGATTAACCCTCCTGTTGTCCACCTGGGTCAAGGAAGGAAGGAAGGAAGGAAGGAAGGAAGGAAAGATAGATGGAGGGAGGGAACAGATTGGGTCAAAAAAGGAAGGGAAAAAGAAAGGGAGGGAGGGGGAAATGATTGTGGAAAGAAGGAAGGGAAAAGGGAAGGAAAGAAAGATGGAGGGTCAATTGAATCAACAGAGGAAGAAATAAGAAGTACTGTAAGGATGAAGGGAAGGAAGAAAGGAAGGACAAAGTGAAAGAAGGGAGGAAAAAAGGAAGGAAGGAAAGAAAGATGGAGGATCAATTGGATCATAAGAGGAAGGAGGAAGTAAGGACGAAGGAAGGAAGGAAGGAAGGAGGGAGGGAACAGATTCGGTCAAAAAAGGAAGGGAAAAAGGAAGGGAGGGAGGGGGAAATGATTGTGGAAAGAAGGAAGGGAAAAGGGAAGGACAGAAAGATGGAGGGAGGGAACAGATTTGTTCAAGGAAGGAAGAAGGGAAAGAGGGAATAACAGAAAGATGTAGTAGGGTCAATTGAATCAATAGAGGAGGGAAGAAGAAGTACTGTAAGGATGAAGGGAAGGAAGAAAGGAAGGACAAAGGGAAAGAAGGGAGGAAAAAAGGAAGGAAGGAAAGAAAGATGGAGGATCGATTGGATCATAAGAGGAAGGAGGAAGGAAGGAAGGAAGGAAGGAAGGAAGGGGAAAAGGAAGGGACAAAGGAAGGAAAGAGGGAAGGATGGAGGAAGGGAACAAATTGGGTCAAATTGACAAAATGACTTCAGACGTGTGTGTTGCATCACTTTGTGGTCATTTCACACCTCTTCTTCTTCTTCTTGTCGTCACTTTGTGTATATTTTGTGTCTATTTTGTGTCTTTGTTCATGTTTTGTTTGTGTCTTTTTTGTAATCGTTTTATGTCTATTTCAAGTCGTTTTGCGTCTCTTTGTAGTTGTTTTGTGTCTGTTGTTTCCTTTGTTTTGTATCTTATTGTGGTTGATTTGCATCTCTTTGTAGTTCTTTCTGCGGCTCCTCGTTTTGTGTCTTCTTGCTTCACTTTGTGTTTTTTGGGGGGGTCTCGTTGTGATTCTTTGTATTTATTGATCTACATCTCTTCAAGGCCGTTTTGTGTTTTCTTTGTTTCTGAATAATTTTTGTGTTCTTTTGTGGTTTCTCTGAATATTTTGTGTCTTTGTGGCTAATTTAATTTTGTGTCCTTTTTCTATTCTATATCTTTTATCTATATCTTTGTTGTCATTGTGTGTCTTTGTGGTCATCTTCTGTCTCATCAAAGTCATTTTTTAAAAAATCTCTGGTTGTTTTATGTCCTTTTATCGTTGTTTTGTGTCTTTTTTTCATCAGTTTGTGTCTTTACGGTTGTTTTCCATGTCGTTTTTTGTCTTCTTGTGTTTTTGCATCTCTTAGATTTTTGTGAATTTATGTCTTCTGACTGACCAAGAAGATGTTAACAGGCTTCCTGACCCCTTCAGCAATACTATCATGACACACACACACACATACACACACACACACTGGGCTTTCATCCATTTGCCCAAGGACAGGACTTGTGTGTGTGATTTGAAGAACTGAGATAAAAAAAATGGATATGAAACAAAGAAAAACTTTGATTCTTCAGAGAAGCAGAGGAGCAGTTCGCACACACACACATAGAGACACAGAAACTCACTTCCCCCCTCCCTCCCGCACCCCGGCCAAACACAGCACAGAGTGGCACTTGGAGCTAAGTGGTAATTAGCTCAGAGAGGCCCTGACCCACAGCACCGGCTCTGTTTTAAGTGTAATTCAAAGGAGATGTGCGGCTAATTAACGAGCCAGCGAGGAGAAAACCTGAGGCAACGAGAGAAAAGTGGAAGAGGAAGGAAGAGGACGAGAGATCGCTTCTGCCTCTGCCGCGTCCAACTGTCAGTGTCAGGAGGAAGAAGAGGAGGAGGAAGAGGAGGAGGAGGAGGTTCATTATTACAGCTGAGTGATAATTCATCTAACAGATAATTATATCAACAACAACAATAATGAACAACACAGTAACAGCAAAATAAACATGTCACTTTAACAGTTTGTGACAATTTGATATGAATAAAATAAACTAAAAACACAAAAATAAATGTTTTACAGTTGGTACTGAGCCAGCACATAATCAATATTGAGAACTCAGTCATTAAAGTTAAAAATGATGCATAATTACATGCATCTACCTGTGTAAATAAAATATGTGTAAATAAATATTACAACAGATTATAAAACAGTCCTTCCAGAAAATGTTTTTTTGTCATTGTTGCAAAAAAAATCCTTGATTATGCGGATTATAAAAATGTGATATTTATGCAGTTTTATGCAGATTATAATTGCGTAAAATTGCTAAAATTGTGGGAACTTACTAAAACTGCAGCAGCTAAAAAAACAATGCAATTTGATGAAAAAGGAAAAAAACAAAACTATTCCCTTAAAACCCTGTTCTCATTTTTGTATCTCGTTAATTACGTCATTTTGTTACGTTCCCGATGGCTGCACCTGCAGGTCCAGTATATAGATTTATAAATAAATAAAGAGTTCAGAATGACAAACACCAAACAATCAAATGAATAGATTCACGAACTACACACTGACGGGCTCAACACACAACACTTCTATAAATATTTTATCAGTAAAATGTATAACTTTGTATTTTCAGAGTAACACTTTAGCTGAAGAATGCACTTAAATATTATGTAAGTAAACACACGCTAAAGATGCACCCGATGGGAGATATTCAGCAAAGAACAAAAACAAAAAGCAAAATGTAAAAGAAAAGACGTTTGCATCCTCCTGCCTCTTGTTTTATTGTGGCCTCAGCTCCTCATCTGCATCACAAGTGAGTTTTTCTCTCTGCAGGAAGAGACTCGTCTGCAGTGATGGATCTGACCGGTGAACGCCGAAACATCAGCTTCGCCACATGCGTCCTCCACGCGAGGCGATGTGAGCGAGGGGGACGGCGGTCGTTCACCTTCCAGAGCTGGTTTAGCAACGAGGGAATACGGTGGGAGGAGCAGAGCGATAAATTGAGGGTAGCTGATGATGCTCTGGAGGGTGGAGGACATGCACGGGGGGGGGTGGGGAGGGTTGATGATGGTGATGAGAGGGGCGGGGCTGCAGGGACCAGGGCTGGTGTGGTGATGGAATATGCCTCGCTGGTTAACAGCTGTGCACATCCAGCTGTTCATTGACATTCATAATGACACAGTGGCAATTAATGTTCTGTCCCCATCGCCCCTCTCTTTTAGCCCCGGTTAAATCCATTCAGCCTCATCAATATAAATATAAACCTGGCGATCTGAAGCGGCTCCAACACAACAAGCCGACATGAAAACTGCATCATGAGCAGTAAAATATTATGGTGAAGACAGAAACACAGGATCACAGGCTGCTGATATGAGTCGCTGCATTCACAGAGTTCAGGCGACAGACATATTGGCTTATGTTTCCTTTATAATCTAAATTATTGTGTGTGAGTTAAAGTGCTGAGCAGTTCCGCATGATTATGTGTTTCCAGTAAAAACACAAAGCTAGGGAGGCTCGTGTTACAGATATCGACCGGTAGCCAATCGTGTTGGATGGATGTTAACCCCTTAACACCGTCTTGTGGGTCTTGGTGCTTCTAATAAATGCCGGCTGATGGACGGGCCAATGCGTGTTAAAGGGAACATATTATGGATATATCACTTTTTGAAGGCTCTTTAACATATATTTGGATGTTTGTCTTGCCTTCTGGCCCCCAAAAATGAGAGAATTTACTAAAAAAATCTGTGATTTTCAGACTCCTGAGGTTGAAATCCATGTGGTTTTACCAGCTGTTCCTTCAGTTGTCATTCAATTATGTCATTAGTTCTCAAATTTTGCATAAAGCCGCCCCTGTGAGTACCAGTACCTGTGGAGGCGGCGGGGCAAACAGTGGCTCATTTGCATTTAAAGGGACAGGCACTGAAACCAGCTGTTCTGAACAGGGCTGTTTTGAGAGGATGAAAAAAAGAGCTGTGATGTTTGATCATTGGGGTGTTTTGACCGAAGCATGTCAGAGACACGTCTTTAAGACTCCTGGGAACTATTTTAATTTGTGAAAAAGGGGCATAGCGCGTCTCCTTTAAGGCCTTTACACATCATGATAAATAAAAGACAAGGACAAACTTGTGTCGGGTTGTACATCCTTTCCACCCAATGTGGTTAGTTGATGCGTTTAGTCGCCGGGGAAAAGCTCAGAAAATTTGACCTCCCTCCGATTTTTACAACATTGTCACATTTTCACTGCGTAACATTCGCTGCCTGTCTGAAAGAGGCCGATGAAAACCAGAGTTTGAGGAAAAAATTATTGACATGCAAATTACCCGCACAAAAAAATACATCCCCAATGTGTGAGGGCCCTAAGTGGTAAAAAAAAAAAAAGGGAGAAAACAATGAAACCAATGGAGCTGAAGGGAGCAGTTATTCTAGCAGGAGGAGAGATGATGAAGGTCCATAAGGTTCAGAAATTCAAGAAAACACTTTAATTAGGTGCAAAATCCTCAGATAATAACTCAATGTCTTGCCTTGACTGATTCACATTCCTCTTGACATATTTGAAACATCTCCATTATGACCCGTTGCAACCTTGTAGGAGAGTTTGGAGCCGTCAGCAGCTCTGGTATGTTGAGGACCATCAGAGGCCTTGGGTCTCAGTGTCTCAGTTTGCTGCGTCGAACCTTGCAGGAGCCGATACAATATTGATAAGACGGATCTCCAGAGATAAGACGAAACCTTGGACGTTGTGTCTCCAGAGATCGGCGCCTTGAGTGTTTGCAAACGGTGCTGCTGCAGTATCAAGCTGAGCCGAGGATGTGACTGAATAATGAACATATCCAAGGAAACGGAGGTGACATCATGCCACAGAGCCACGTATTGATTGTTTGATTGATTTCCTCCAATCTCAATGAACATCCTCAGCGTGAGACATCCTGCACTTTCAAGCTGTGATGATGAAAATCTCTCTGACACGCCGAACGTCACAATGTCAATTTGGCGTCAACGTGATTTTACCCCCGAGTCCTCTTGCTGCACCGTTGACCTCCATTTTCTTCCAAACTGAAAAAATGGCGACGTTTTAATCATGAATACAGATTTTTTGCAGAAAATTTCACTTCAGACCTTTTCTTGTTTGAGCGTCAGGTTTCATTTAAATCTCCAATTTTACTGAGTAAAGAATAAAAGTCTGTAAAGACTGAAAATGACACAATGGACCTCACATTTTTCCACCCTGTGCTCGATCCCTGAAATCCCCCCGCGGTACTCAGATTTGGCATGCGGCTTTCACCTTGCGACGGGGATAAGAGGCAGCGGGGCAGGAAGAAAAATGAAGGGGTGGGTGGGGGGTGAGAGGCAGGTATGTCCTCCAGACTGATTCAGAATAACCCGCTGCGAGAGAGAGTCGGCGGCCGTGTAGATAAAGAGAAAATGATGATCATTACAGGAGGAGGGAGGCCGCGGCGTCGGACACATTTCCTCCGTCAGCAATCAGCTCATTAATCTTCAGGTGACCTTCACATGACTGGTCCGTCAGTCAGAGGAGAAAGAGGAAGAGGAGGAGGAGGATTCATTCAGACTGAGGTGCCTAACGTGATATTGTGGGTTCACATCCGGCCTGTGACCTTTTCATAAATGTCACCGTCCTCACCCGTTCATCTCCGAGCACCTGAGAGAAGACGAATGTCACACTAACATTACTGTAAATGAGAAGGTTAAAGGTGCTTGAAACGGCACGCTAATGGTGTGATTATAATCTATAATCTATATTATATAGATATAATCTCCAGGTGACCTTCAGGGGAGGAAGAGCAGAAATGCAGAAGCTATAGATTCTTTATAGATGATAAAAAAGAAATAAGACTGGAGAAGAGGATGTCTCTAAACTACCTGAATTTTATAATAAATGGTATAACCTGCTATAATTAGCACCTGTATTTCCAGAGGGAAATAGAAATAAGAAAAAATGAGTTGTAAGAAAACAAGAAGGAAAGAAAAGGAAGGAGAAAGAAGACAAGAAGGACGCGGGTGAAGTGGAAGACGAGGATGTGCTGATGAGTGTTTCTGCAGACAGGTTTGAAGGATGGGTTTTTCTTACGGAGATGAAATTCCTCTCCCCATCAGCGCTGACAGGAGACAGATGAGTCACAACAACACCTCTGCCGAGAAAACAGCCAGCGGAGCGAAACACAACAACAACAACAACAACAGCAACAACAACGCTGCCGCCGCCGCCGACAGAAACCAGCTGAGCTTCTGCAGCTCCGTCCTGGCTCTCCTCCAACTTCTACCAAAATATTAGTGGAAGCCAAAAAACTCTGCTGAGTTCTTCAATTTATAATTGTATTAGTCAGATAATCCTGTTATTTGGCACTTGTTTGTTGTTATTCAGCAACTTTAAAATCCCCTTAACATTCATTCTATAGCTTTAACACAATGAAATGTTTTGAGTTGATGGTAAAAATAGAAACAAGACTAAAAGTCCACAGTCATGAGAAAATGTTCATCTTACAAACTTTGTCCTGAGATGGCACCAGAACAACAGCCACGGAAGTGGGCGTGGTCTTTGTCACAAGTGGGTGTGGCTTCTACCAGGAGTTTTTGCTTATTTTGTGCAACAATTATTGTTTCTAGATTAAATCAAAAAGAAAAGGACCATTATAATAAAAGGATTTTGAAAGGAAGATGACTGCAGCTCAGCAGTCAGTCTCATACCGTAACATAAAAATGGGTTTCCTCTTATTTTTCTAATAATGATGAGGATAATATTCAGATATGTAAAATATAATGCAGAAATTATGCTGAAGTCACATTATAACTTCATTAAGTCATAAAGCAGACTTGAGGTAAGGTAAAAACTGGGGAGGTCGTCTATAGAGCCTGTGTTTGGTTTGTCCCCTCTGGGCTACGGTTGAAACATGGTGGGCTCTGTAAACACAACTATTCTTAGTTTTAGGTGATTATCCACCAATGAAATCATATTATGCTAATGGTTCCCTTACTGTAAATCCTCCAAACGGCTCCATTTAACTTCACCTCCGCAGCGCTTTGCCATGAACTTAAGTGGTGGACAGTTGAGTATTTTCTCCACTGGGGACTGTAAGAAAAATCCCCAGAGGAAAAAACAAATGAGATGTTAATGATTGAGTCCAGCTGCGACACAGAGGTTTGCATCATAGCAGCAGCGTCTCTGCTAACGCTGCTAATAGCGATGGACGAAGTCACGCTAATCAGGCCAAGACTTAATGGCAGAGTTACACAACCAACACATTACGAACGCTTCACTCACCACGACTCATATCCATGTATTAATGCACTGTGTAACATTAACTGAGATATTATCAAGACGCTAACGGTTCGTGATGTGAACACTTAATATTCAGCTTAAATCAGCTGTACATCATTTAACATGTTAGGTCCAGGATCTATTATGCATGCATACATGCATCGGATTAGATGACTCATGGAAATAGTCATGCATTAATTAAGCATGAGTTGTGTGCGTTTGCTCCTGTGTTTCAAAAGGACGGATTATGGTCGTATCAGTGGCCAGAGCTGCAGCGCTAACAGTAGAAACATGTTTAAGCTAATAGAAGAAGAGCATTGGACTCTCTCTGCAGCAGCTGTGCATGACTTTGAGAGGAGTGAGAGTGAACACGGAGGAGTGCAGTCAAAGGAGGACGCTTACTTTCTCTCTCATGAATCTGTTTAAATGGAGTGGGATCAGTGCAGAGCAGGAGTTAGCGCTCACAATGCCAAACTCTAAAACCGCCTAAAACCCTAAAACCTCCTTGGCCTAGCCGTGCACCCTCTGAGCGGTTTGGTCACCGGATTAGATGTTACAGTATCATTTGGAGAAACCCTTCCTCCTCCTACACGCTGCCACAGTCTTCTGCCTTTTCTCCCGGCTCTCTATTCAACTTGTTTAATCCCGGCCTCGCCAGGGAACTTGTGAAAATTTTCTGACAGCCTGTGCATTGTATTACAAGCTACATGTGCGTAGGTAGGCTGAGTGAATCTGCATGTCTTTGTGTGCGTGAACATCGTCGTCTCCCTGCAGGATGTTGTAGACCTGTGCATTTCGTGGCTGCGGCCTGATGCGTCCCCTTTTTACCCAACATGTGAGTCTGTATTTTTAGACGGCGCCCGTGCAGCCAGCGTGCAAGTTTGCACATCGAGTCCGGCCATCGCTTGTCGTCTGTTCCCTCCATACACACACACACACACACCCTCCCTGCCCCCTCCTGAATTATTCATCCATTTGGGTGAAGTAACACACATCTATTATTCATTCAGCCTCCCCGGTGTCAAGCTACCCGTGCAGCTACAACGCTGTGAAACCTGAAGGGAGCGCTGCTTTGGGCTCCGGCACGTCGCTTTTAGCTGGCTTACAGTATGCAACACTTTGCAACAGTGGCCATTGTGGGGAGATTTGCATAAATTGAATAGGAATTTGGAAAGTCAGAGCCTCTCCTCCAAAAAAAAATGAGCAATGTTGAAAGAGAAAATGAGTCTAAATCCAAACCGAGATTTTTCAGTGAACCCTTTTTCAGATATTTTGTGGAGCTTGTTGTGTTTTGCTGTTGCCGAGTTTCCCCTCAACACCGACTTTTACACTTGAAACTTAATATTTAATAGAAGTCGAATGTATTGTCGATCTTAAAACGCTTAGCAAACCCTCTGAGCTTCGACTTTGCACAAATAACCGCAGGTGGAAAGGATGCAAATATGGTTTCATTCAGAAGCCACGTCTGTTTTAATCCTGCAGTTTTGTTTGTGTGTCGTTTCCGTTGGTCTGTTGCACAAGATCTGCAGTATTGATATTGTATTTGCTGTCAGTTTCCTTGCAGCAGTAACCGTGGCCATCTTTACTTCTTGCCTGATTTGGCAGCTTGATCCTCAGCCGGAAAAACACATAATCAATCGGACCGATGTTACATGTGTACGGGCCGTTACGCACACTCAAGCTGAGCCTAAAATAAGCTCCTCGGTTGTTTTCTTTCCCACTTGGATACGATCGTTGTCCTGCCTTATTTATACTCAGTGGGTGAGGCCTTTCAGAATAAAAGCAAAACATAATTTTCCTATAGCTTTCCGGATGCATTGATTGACACGACCGCTGCAGAAATAAAGACAGCAGAGATAAATTAGGGCCACAAATCCCTCCGAGAGGTGTGTCTTTCTCTTTCTTGGTTCTGTGTGATGGACAGGACGGTTGAGAATTGAGCGACGATGAGTTCGGGAGCCTGTGATGTCTACAGATTATTTGACCCAGTATAAAAGCTGCAGAGGATACAAGCGGTACAATCAATGGCTCATGCGGGACCTGCAGAGTCAGAACAAGCCGAAAGCCGACACAACAAATGGATATAAAAAAAAGTACAGAGCGTTAAACTTATGACACCTCTTTGTGTTGGATATTTCTCATGTGTTGTCCCAGGCTCAGGCCTCCGACAGTCGGCTTCAGTCTCTCACATTTCTATCCAGCAACAGTCCCGAATGGGATCAGCAGAGGCTGACAAAGACTCAGCGCTGCCCCGCAAACCCCCGGTAACAATGCTGCACAACACAGCCGGGCAGGGAGATATATACACTCCAGCGTGTGGCCATATTTTACATTTAGTGTCGAGCTGAGCCATTAATGCTGAGCCTCTAAGCTGCAAGAAAATGATGCTGACTGTGGAGCCTCGGTCTGGGCTGAAGAAGCTGCTGACAGGCTCCTAGAGACCCAGACGACAGATCCTGGTCTCCGACAATATGTTATACTGAAGTGTTAAAGAGCTGTTGTCACAAGGGGAAGTTTAAGTCTGCGCACAAACAACTTCAGTCCATGTACTGTAGGTTTTATAAGACGGCGCAGCACCTTGTGTTCGTGTTTATGGACATTTTGGGAAGACAATATGTGACTGAACTCATGTACACAGAGTTTGGAGCTATGGTGCGTTCCAGCATTTTGATCTTGAACGCCTCCTGAAGTCGAACCAGCTCTGACTTAAGAATCCAAGATGGCTGCCACTCGCATTAGGTTTCTCTACAATTTTGAGTGTCATGGTTTGAGTGTTTTTTTATTTATTTATTGACTTCTTTGTGTTTTTGTGCTTGTTATTTTCTGTTTTATTTTGAAATATCTCATCTCTTGTCTTCTTCCTGTGATTACCTCATGTGTCCCACCTGTGTTTCTATCCCACCTGCGTCTCATTTCTCCCCAGTGTATGATTGTGTCTGTTGTCTGTTCGTCTGTGTTATTTTGCTCTGAGTCAGTTCGTCCCTGCAGCTTTTTGATTTCTCCCCTGTGATTAATAGTTGTATACTTTTACCCCAGATGCTGCAGCTGTCTTTTGTAGTTTCCTTATTGCCATAACCATTTTTATACGATAAGTTATTAGTTTGTTTTTGTTCACTTAATTTCCTTGTCCTGCGTTTGCATCTGGGTCCCTTCCCTCTGTATTTCTGTCCTGAAGTGGGAACATTTCTTTCAATAATAAGATTGTTTTCTTATTGTTTTGTCTATTTACTAGGTCAAAAAATCAAAAAGGCAAAGAATTTGTTGTGAAATTAAGTATTATAAATCAGAACCAAACCTCAGCTGTATATCTAATAAGTGAAGTTTTCTTACCTTTGTTCAAACAGCAGTCAGAGTCGTGTTTGTTTCCTGTTTTAGCCTCAGGAACCTGCAGCATCTGTGCATGTCCCTGCTCCTCTTTCTGCTGATCGTCCTCATCACAGGAAACTCAACTTTAAAAAAAAAAGGAGAAAAGTACAAGTTTTATTCTCTTTTTGTTGGTGTAGTGTACTATATTTGTAAAAATTAAACAGCAGGGTTTTAACAGGTTGTGAGAACCTGGGAGCAATGAAACACTTGCCGGAGGTAAAGTGATGAACAATAATAAAAATACAAGAACAACAAAAAAGACAACAGTTGTGAGTGTTTTGGTTTATTTGACAGCAGGGAGATGCTATTCTGCAGCTTCAATAAAATCCCCTGCTGCTCTAACCCCCCGACATACACACTCAGCCTCTCTCTCCCTCTCTCACACACACACACACTCTGCTCCCCCGGGGGAGATCCAGCAGGTTCAGTGCACATTTCCATGATAAGAGTTGAGATGACAGCCGCGGGGACGTAAACGGCTTCTGTTTGCAGGGAAACATCAATCACGCACAATAGCCGCCTCCCAGGTGGCAGTGACCTCTGGTGACCCCACTGCCCCTCCACACTTCCTCCTGGACACTTCCTGTGTGTGTGTGTGTGTGTGTGTTTGTACATGTGGTATTTACACTAAAAAGCATAAGCCTGACTGCTGCTCTCAGGCTCAGGCGCAGGTCCAGGATATTTTTGTTAGTTTTATCTCCGTGGCCAGATTCACTCCTGGCATTAGAATACCGACACTGACAAAAGATGCAACTAGATTTGGTCTCGATAGACATCCAAGAGCAGAAAATTACTTCCAGCCACAAACTGAATGCTGCTAAATTATCTCAGCGACTGTGGCAGATAATCAACCAGGCTTTTATTATGGAATTGGACCCAAAAAAAAAAAAAAAAAAATTCAGCAAGAGCTCGCCAAAATAAGAGTTTTTCTTCCAAGTGAAGATGCTCTGAGGCTCGGAAAAGGAAATAATTGGAAGCGAGGTGGTTAACATTATGAAGCTGCCTAACTACAGTAAAAAACCTGAGTGATTGTAATGTGTGTGGCTTCTTCAGGGGCCCATGCAGGGGCCCACACTGTTTTTTTGCAGTATATGCATTTACAGATGCTCAATTATATCTTAAAGGGACAGTTCAATATTTTGGCTAATTGGCCCATTGCCATAACCCCTACAGTCATAACAGTAGTAGGTTCGTTACCTTTAATTGTCGGGGCAAGCTATTTTTAGAACGGCAGAGCAGAGCCACAAGCTGCTCAGAGCTACGCTACGGAGGCTCATGGGATTTCTTGGTTTCCCTCATCAAACTCATCAAATACACAATCCAACAACTCCAAAATGCTCTGGTGGACAAGTTGTGACCTGCACATTCACCACGCTATGAGATAATAACAGAGCGTTACCAGACAGAGTTGTTTTAGAGGTAAATTCATGCAAAACCGCTGATGCACGTTGCCTTCAGGGGCAGTTTTTCAGCAAGCAGTCTCTGCATTTACCTCTAAAACAAATCTGTCTGGTAACGTTGTGTTATTATCTCATAGCGTGGTCAATGCGCAGGTCACAACTTGTCCATGAGAGCGTTTGGAGTTGTTGGATTGTGTATTTGATGAGTGAAAACCAAGAAATTAGCTTAATAAAAATAGCTTGCATCGACAGATAAAGATAATAAACCTACTGCTAAAACTAGGGATTATGGCAATGGGCCAATTTGACAAAATGTTGAACTATCCCTTTAAGACAAAACAAACACATGTTGAGTGGCCCTGTCTGAGTACAATGACACACACAGCACTTGGGAAACATAAAGTACGCAATCCTCTGCTGGTTGATTTTAACACAATTTCACAATAAAAACAAAATCAATAGAGTAAAATGGGGAAAGCAACAACCCTGAATGATTTGTCAGTGGATCTCAGCAGGTATTAAAAAAAATCTGAGAACATTTAACAGAATAAACAATAAACTGATGAATCATGAAGGTAATTAATTAAACTAATATGCTGCTCTACACCTGTCAGGGAAGTCTAATTATAATCATTACAACAATTACTCGTGCACCAAAATAGTTGCTGCTATTGATTAATTAGTCAGTTAATCATCTAGTCACGATGAAATGGTGAGATAATGGTTTAACCCTTTAAAGACCTGCGCACTGTGAGAAAGGGGGTTAATTCTTTGTCTTTTATTTTGTAATTCTTTGGCTTTTCCTTGAGAATTGTTTACGATTCAATTGGATTCAACAAAATAAATTCCCAGTGAAGTATTTCACCTTCCTGATACAATTCTCAGCCAGTCAGAAAGCATTTCTAACAACGTAATCACCTACTACGCCTGAACGTCTCATCCTCTCGAAGTGAGAAGCATACACACGTCACATTTGGTATTTTAATGCATTGAATACCTGCATCTCTTTCTGCTTTCTACTCCTCCTGTCTTGTCTTGTGTTTGTTAATTCTTGAATTCAGCAGTGACGCCGCTGGAGGATGTAACGCCGAGCGAGCGAGCGAAGCGTCCTCCCTGCAGGACTCCACCACCGAGCTCAGGTGTGAATGTGTGAGTTTTATAGCTGCTGTCATTTCACTTCTCTCTGAGCTCGTCAGTTTGGGAGCAGCTGCTGTCAAACCTCTTTTTCCTGTTTCTTTTCTTTTTTTTGTTTCCATCTACTTTGCATCACAGCTTCACCTCAAGGTTTTCACACTCGGTGTATGTGTGTGTGCAGCTAAGTGCTGGTTATTCCTCCCACATGCTGTGTTATAGTAGAGACAAGTCAATAAAGTGGAGAAACAGACTGTCACCTAGAATCGGGTATAAATCTGCTGCAGCCTGGAAAAAAGAAACGCAATTTTTTTTTTAGATAAAGGAGCAGTACGAGAGAGTCGATATGGATTTAGGTTTGTCACTGTTGAGAAAGCACAGAAGTGAGATTAGATGTGCATCATATTGGAGCGTAAATCTGTCTTTACAAAGATCTTATCACGCCGTTATTGTCCAAACGCTGAAAGGAAAACCTGCGGGAATTTGATGTTTCCCATCGTGTCGTCATCATCGGCTCACAGCGGGAAGAAAAAAAAACAGGGGCTGAGTGAGGATGAGGATGAAGGTGTTAAAACATCCAGAGATTAGTGCAGACACAGACAGGGGCTTCATCCCCTCCCTAATCCCTCTCCTCTCTGGAGCTCTGGGTGGAAGTAGCTTTACCTGATGTGCTGCTGCAGATAATCATCACTTCCTCCGCTGACAGGAAGTCGATCCCCGCCGTCCACCGGGAAGTTCTCGGCACCTCGGTCTGAGACGTGTCATTTTTCGCGGGAGCCGTGACATCCTCAGGAAGTCTTAGGAAACAGTCGAGGCCTCGGCTTCCTGGCAGACGAGACGGGAACAATCGACGAGGGGAGGAAAATAGGAAGAAGAAGAAAAGGAGGGAAGTGAATGTTTCACCTCTGCATTGTGGTTTGTGTGTGAACTTTACAGGAGAAATCGTTCAGCTGTTTCACTCTCCAACACCTCAGGGCTTCTCCACACGTGACTGAGGATACACACATGTGAACGCAACTGTAATAGACACAACATTATGACACAACATGGAAACTCTAAGTGGAAACTCTAGTCCCTGCTGTTACAGACAAAACAGAGATTTTCCATTATTTATATGACTGAAAGATCTGGCATTGTTCTTTATGGAGGAATCGGCTGTAATAGACCAAGTGAATATTTGAGTTTCCTGGAAAAAACAGAAAATCTGAGATAACAAACGAATGTCGGAGAAGATGAATCAAAGAAACAGAACAGATATTTTCCTGCCTTTATCCTCAAACTGTATTTGCTGATGCAGGGAAATAATTCAACTAAAATATCCTGAGATGAGACTGATGTGTCTGGACAGGAAGTGAAATCCCTTGCTTGTTCTTTATTAGCTCTAATAGACCAAGTGAAGGGAAAGGTTGTGAAGTGTTTGAAAGCCAATTGTTTGAGAAACTATTTTAACATTAGATCAAATAACCTGGTGGAAATGTTCAAGAGTCAGACTCTAATACAACCAGAGATAATGAAGGTGAAGCTGCCAGAAACATGATGTCAAATCAGAGTAAAGTTCAATAAACTACATGAATAAATAATAATCCCAACATTTGAGGTGTTACATTGTATTTCTATGTTTGTAAATGAATAGTATCGTACTATTATTTGCAGACGCACCACAAATTTCCCCTTGAAGTTTGAAAGGACGAGTGTCATTTATGAGTTAAAAGCTGATTTTTGAATATTGCCGTTAATAAAACAGTGGGTACCATAATGAAAAAGACCAATGTTTATGTTGCTGCATAAAAAATAAAACATCAAAGTCAATTCTATTTATATATACGATACAAAATTACTTCATTAATCCCAAAAGGGAAATTCGGAAAGTCTGGCAGCTCATGAATGAATGCCATCATCATCCATTACTATAAATAAATCAATACAATAATGGATTATAATACTAGCTTGTGACCACATCTTCAGGGTCTTCATCAGCAGACGGATTTTGACAGATGTTACACCAAGTTTATATTTGGGTCACCTGTAGACCATGACAAGAATGTGATGTGAACGTCATTTAGACAAAACCTGAAGTTTTTCGAGGCTTTGTAGTTTTTAATATTCGAGTTTCAAAGTTGATTTCTGCTCTGAGATAACAGACGAATGTCGGTGACGATGAATCAAAGAAACAGAACAGATGTTTTCCTGCCTTTAAGCTCAACCTTCATTTGCTGATGCAGTGAAATAATTCGACTAAAAATATCCTGAGATGAGCCTGATGATGAGTCTGGACAGGAAGTGAAATCCCTTGCTTAAGCACACACACACACACAGACACACACAGCTGTCAAATGAACCTGTCAGAGACGCTGCCTGTTGCCGATTGTTGACTTAAGTAAAAAATAAAATAAAATAAACCCATATAAATGAACAGATTTGCCTGTTTGTGGCACCTGTGGCAGGAGAACGCAGCCGGTCGAGTCCGACTCCATCACGATATTCATGGAGACGATTCACGAGGGAGCGAGTCGGGGCTTTAAAGAGATTCAACCTGCGAAAACTGTCGACGTCGGGTTTTATTTTATTTCATTATATGGTGTAAAATATCAGGAAAGACAAATGCTGAATAAAGTCTGGGGTTTATGTGCGAGCAGGAGGCGGCGGCGGCGGGATGAGCTTTGTTTTGCTGCTGTAATGAAGGAGGATCTCGAACGGAGCCTGTCGGAGCTTCCCCTCCGCTACATATGCATAAGATGAATATTTCATGTTCCAGCAGGAGGAGGAAGAGGAGGAGGGAGGAGGAAGAGGAGGAGGAAGAGGAGGAGGAAGAAGAAGAGGGGGAGGAGGAAGGTGGACGGAGGAGGAGGAGAGATTCAGATGGAAAAAGGGTTTTCTTCTTCTTTCTGTGTGATCGTCTTTAACACATCCACACCTCCCTCCATCTATCCTTCTATCCATCTCTCTTCCCATCCATCCATCCTTCCCTCACCCCCTCCATCCATCCATCTCTCTCTCATCCATCTCTCTCTTTCTCTCTCCATCTATCTCTCTCTCTATCCATCTCTCTCCATCCATCCATGCATCTATCCATCTCTCTCTTTCGTTCTATCATCTATCCATCCCTCCATCCATGCATCTATCCATCTCTCTCTTTCTTTCTTTCTTTCTATCATCTATCCATCTCTCCATCCATCCATTCATCTCTTTCCATCTCTCTCTTTCTCTCTCCATCTATCTCTCTATCTATCCATCTCTCCATCAATCTTTCTCTCCATCCATCCATCTATCTCTCTCCATCTCTTTCTTTCTATCATCTATCCATCTCTCCATCCATCCATCCATCTCTCTCTCCATCCATCCATGCATCCATCATCTCTCTCTTTCTTTTTATCATCTATCCATCCATCCATCCATTTCTCTCCATCCATCCATTCATCTCTCTCCATCTATCAATCATCTATCCATCTCTCCATCCATCCATCCATCTCTCCATCCATGCATCTATCCATCTCTCTCTTTCTTTCTATCATATATCCATTTCTCTCCATCCATCCACCCATCCATCCATCTCTATATCAATCCATCCATCCTTCCCTCGCCCCCTCTCCCCATCCATCTCTCTCGCCCTCTCTCTCCCCATCCATCTCGCCACCTCTCTTTCCATCTATCCATCCATCCATCCCTCCATCCCTCCATCCTGCTGCAGGACACAGGTCGTTATCCTGGACGTCACACCAGCGCCGCCACGCTCCAGTTAGCGTCAAGTCACAGGTGGATGAAAAGGTCAAAGGTCGTCAGTCGTCTACAGGTAGAGGAGCTGCTGCTCCACATGAAACCGGAGAGGGAGAGCGCTCATGTTCAGGCCAGGGGTCAAAGGTCACCAGGAAGAACAAATTGTCTAGTCAGCATCTTTTTTTTTTTTTGCTGCAGGTCGACGATGCAGTTTTATGTTTGCTGATACGGTGTAAACATCATCTGAGGCAGCAGTTTAAGGTCAAAGGTCACACACAAAGCTGTGAAGGAAGAAAAAGGTGCTTTTTTAATTCTACAGCCAGAAGGAAATATGAAAGAGTGAGCAGAAGAAGGAGAAGAAGCAAGCAGAGTGAGTTCAGAGTCCAGTCAAGTGCTGCTTGCTGCTGCTCTAATCCGAGCCGCGTCCAGACCTGAATATAAAACACAGCAGAGAGGAAGAGGGAGGACGCTTGGAGCATCAGAAAGAGAAGCTGCTGTGTCTGATACCAACATGTGTCCTGAGTGACTGAAAGAAAAAAAACAGACTAAAGCAGCAGCAAAAGGCTTTATCTCTTGGATGTTGTCAAAATGAGAAGTTAATTATGAAGATAATGTATCACAACAGGAAGTGCTGTGTAGCTACATGTACAATAAGATACAATATAGCTCTGTTACTATAAAGACCTCCACAGTTGGACCGACCAGACTCTGCAGAGCTCGCACTCCGCGTACGCGCATCAGTGCCACACAAAAGACTGCAAGTGTAAACAGCGTGTAGGTAACTGGCATGAGATATTGTTACATTGTGGTGCGCTCGACAATGAAAGACTAAATGACTGCAGCCACCTACTGAACCAATGAATGAGTGAATCTATTCACATTCAGACAGCTTGCTGAAAACTCAATAAATACAAAGTGCAGTTGAGGTACAATGTGTACGGAAAATGATCTTAAATTTATTATTATATTATTAGAAAACGTGATCTTCACAATACGTTGGATTAAACCAACAAAATCTAACTTTTAAATCAGCTTAAATGATGGTTTAAAAATTATATTCTTTTGCACCAAACTAGTTCAAAATCAAAGAATATCACATTTAAACCTCTCTTTAAACTCAGTTTAAATGAATAAACTTGACTTTACTAAACCCAGTTTAATCAGAGCTCGGCTCAATTTCAAACTTGGATTAATTCATTTTAAATCAAGTCTTATTTAACATTGATCTTTAAATTAAATCAAACTTTGTCAGTCTAATTAAGCCTATGCTGTGTCCACAGAGATGTTGCATGGCCACGAAACTGTCATAAAATGTTATACACTGTCAGTGCAGGTTTATTTAGCACGTTTCATACACAAGTAAAGTTTATTTGTTTATTTGTTAATTCACCTTCATGCTCATTTTGGAGGATCAGGGTTTTTTTTTATTCTAAGCTGCAGCAACTGATTATTTACATTATTGATCAATCTCCACATTCTTTTTCCAACTAATCGATTAATCTTGCTGTTTATAAAACACCAGAAATGTGAACAGCAGCTTCGCTCAGGGCGATGTCTTCAGATGATCTCTGTCCAAACTGAAACATATTCAGTTTATTATGATAAAAAGTAATGGAAAAAGTCATTATTTAAAGTTTTATATTTGATTTCAAGACCAGAAATGACTATAAAATTGGATTAAAGCAGTTCAAATTAGTCCGGCTGGCTGTTCTGTTTGTATTGGGTAAAGTGAATAATCATTAACTGTTAGCCGAGTGTGTTCATGCATCAGGAGAAGATTTAGAGTCGTCGTCACATCTTCTCCTTCCCTGTATAATGAACTGAAAGGAAGCCAATGCATGCACACAAAAACAAGACTTCCCATGATTCCACAGGAGCAGGAAGGCAGGCGGGCAGGCCGACTGTGTGCAGAGGAGGGCAGGCTCGACCCGCGTGTCCCAAAGTGCCATTTACCAGCCGATGGCGCCGACAGACGGCCCACATGCTACATCTAATTCTCAGCCATTAGTCTCCCACACGTCCACGCGGGCCGACGTGCTCGTTTTGGCACCAAGCGCCGTTTTATTTACGGAGGATTGTGTGAAGCGGTAATTTGGCTTCGGAGCAAGCAGCAGCTCTGCACTTCATCCTCTGAGCCGAGCCGCCATCTGGACAATCATCGCTCGCTCGCTCGCCACCAGAAACATCCACCTTTTTCGGTCGGGTGGCTCGGCCTCCATCCGCTCGCTCGTCTCTTCTACCTGCTAGTGAAACGAGCGAAGCAATCTGCTGCTCTTCTCACTCACTGTGGGGAAATAGTTTAATAAGTTAGAGACTTTGAAAAGTAACCTGATCACGTCTTAATCCAAGTTAAATCGGAGGAAATTGAACTTTTCAGTCTCACCAAATTATATTTGATTTTTTTTTTTTAGATTTTTCTAATTTTCCACTCTTTTGTTGGAACAATTTCTGTTAATTAACTTTCAAGCTGAGTTTAAACTTTTCTGTGCAGATATTTGATCGTTTTATGCACTTTCAGTCTATTGCTTCATCTACGGAAGCCCCAAGTGGCCATATAATCATTAATGCTGTCCTTCTTTATCTTTGATTAGACACAGTAGGTGGAGGTTATGTTGATCGGCATCTATCAGTCATCATCCAGTATCCATGGAGACGCCCAGAGCCTGGAGGCTGGTCAGCTGTGTGGTGGCCGATGTTTATTTTTCTAGAGACTATGAGAAATTGATCTGGTTATCTCAGGGAAATGCAGGAAATAAAATGCATGAATGTATGGCCTCTTAAGGCTTCTGTAGTTCTCCATCCACAAAAACATGTCTGGTGTCTTCCTATGTGCTGTGCCTTGAGCCCTCAGGGCCACCGTACATTTAGCCTCATTGTGCTTTGTGTGTGTCCACATACTTTTGTCCTCGCCGTGTGCATGGTTCCTGATCGTCAGCTCCCTCCGTGTTAAATCAACTGCAGTAATTAACTCGACAGCCTCAGTTTGTTTTTGGTTAAACTTGCTCATCTGTGTCACTGATCCTCTGGGACAGTCAGCTGCTTTGCTCCAATTTAAAACAACTTCGAGCGGAGCTGGAACTTCACATCATTTTTAAGGGGGAGATAATTGTCTGGACTTGTTTTCATCTGGAGAAACAAGACGTCTGAATTATTCACAATCAATAACTTAAGTCATGATACATGATTTAAACCTCTTCTCACTGGTGGAAAAAAAATATATTTTATGGGGAAAGTCTGTGTCACAGCAGAGCAGGTTCGGTTCTCTCTCCTCGCTCTCACCCGGGAGGTTATCTCAGTCGAGCGGCTTAAAATAGAGCAAAGTCAGACTTGGCACCGTGACGCTTCAGGGAAACCAGGCGCTTCTTCAAAAACGCTGAATTTACACTGCCGGCTCAAATCTGCCTTCTTCTGCATCTGTGACACAGTTTTGGATCTTTTTGAAATGTTGTCCAAACAAATGGGGGAAAAAAGTCTGACTCCATGTGGGTTTCCAAATTTAGACAACAAAGCCGGAGAGGGACTGGGACTGGGGCTAACGTTACACTATAATGACTGCTGTCTGATTACGCTAACGTCACCACCACTCTTTATCAGGTTGGTGGTCGTGAAGCACAATTAACGGTTCACTGGCGGAAAACATCATACTGTAAATACATACCACTTCCTCCCCAGTCCCAATCCCCATGAGCCCCACAAATGGGTAATAATGGACTTAATATATGATTAAATTAGCAATTTATCCACATGCAACTGTAATGTAGGCTATAGGTATTGGAATTTAAATGCATGCACATATACATTTAGCTTCTGCAGAAGAACTCCCAACAGACCCTTTCAAGTATAATGCAGCAGTGTCTGCATATGCAATTAAAAACAGTACACATACATTATTGTTCTCAACAGAGGTGGATGCAAATGAGGAAGCACACAACCAGAAGTGAACAACTACTCATTTTTGTCACTGTTGATTTATCTGCAGATTGTTTTGTGCTTTCCAATTGATACAGTATTTGCAGTAAATATTAGAAAATAGTCAACTTGGTCCATCCATGAAGCCGCAAAAACAAATGAAGATGGAACCAGAAAATGGTTTAAACTCTTACTCTGGCTCCCCTCTGAGCAGTATTAGAATATAACCAAGTGCAAACTGTGCCGAAGCATCTGTAGTTTAAGAATATGACGTTTAAATTATTTAAATTTCTAGGAACATTCACTTTTACTGTGAACTAGTGCTGATGAAGATCATGTTAGACACTCACTGGCTTCGTTTGCAAGAAATATTTTCCTACATTGGATTAAAATATTCTTCCCACAGGATGAAGTGTCTCTCTGCTGATATCATATCCTCTGTTTGGAGGACTTTGAATTTGAGACAATTCTGCCTGGAAAGTCCTGGAAAAAACCTTCACATTTGATCTTTAAGAAGGTTTGGTTGAAGGTTTAATGTCATGAAACATCTGATCAGAAAAGATTAATTGGATCTCGGATCAGCATTTAAATTCATCTTTATCAAAACATCCCTGGTGGTCAATGTGTTTAAAGTGCAGCACACTGTACATTACCATAGCGAGAAATAAGATTGACAGGTCGAGATCTTAGTGGATTTCACTGAACTCTCTGTGTCACCTATTTTGCAAACTTTAACCCTGCGGCTTAGAAAAGACACAGAAAGTGAGATTTTTTGGATTTGGTCCTGGGGCGTAAAATCCATCTTGTGGGAGGTTGGGGGGGGGGCTCTGAGGCCGCGGTGAGCCGGCTCACTGTCAGGAATCGCCACTAATTACCAGCAAGGTAAATCCACCTCCTCCCTCCCCCTCTCCCCCTCCTCCTCTAACCCCCCCTATAGAAACAGCTTAAATCAATTAGCCCTCACTCCGGACGGCTGGGCTCAATCCTCGCCGCCTTTCTCACGATCCTGCAGAACTGTGGGAAGCTGCCCTCTCCTCCTCCCCTCTTCCTCCCCCCCTGAGGCTTCATTTCCCCCTCCTCCCTTCCTCTTTCCCTCCTCTCTCTCTCTCATCCCTCCATCCTTGCTGGTCCACCGCCAAAACCAAACGTTAAACAAACAATCCAGCTACCGTTGGAGTCACTATGAAATAACTATGAACTGGTCACACACACACATCTTTCCATTCTCTACTTTCATCTCGGCCACTTTTCCTCAGGATTTAGTGACTTCTCACACTCGGTCGACTTAATTTCTGCAAAGTGAACAATGACGAATAGGAGCGGAGCGTGATATTGGTTTGCTAATATATCAGGTGGATATTAGCCTGATGGTAAAAACCTGGATTTCAGCCAAGTCACTAGATCAGCTCCATGAGAAGCAGTTATTCAAACCTTCAAAGAGGATTTATTTTCTTTACATGTTTCTCCCTTTTTTCCATTTACATGACTAATTATGTATTTTCCAAGTCATTAAGTTGGGGACTCAGGTAAATGAAAAAATTCGGGGAAGCGCACCAGGCTTTTAATTATCTCTGCTCCAAAGTGAAGTGGCAATCTCAAAGATTTTTACCTCAGTTATTGACCTTGAAGTCGCTTTTTGTTTCAGCCTATCATCAAATAAGGAAACACAACAGTGTCTATAAGTCTATGATGCACAAAAACATGCAGTTAGTGATGCATTGTGGACAGGTTAATACCCAACATGGAATCACAACTCAGTAACTTTAGGTAGCCTATCACATTCTCACTTTGTTCAAACCACCAACACAAGTGAACAAACTTCATAAACAAAAAGGCAACAAGTTGTTAGCCTAATCCCAGTTGTATTAAAATTCAAGCACAAAACACAAAGGGTTATGTCCTTTTCAGGTGGAACCACGAAAGCAAAATGTCCAAAATGCCCCACATAAACAATAAAAAACAAAAACCAGTTCAGCTTCACCAACAGAAAGTTCAGTTTATCCCAGTCCCGTAAAAAGGCCTCGCAGTCAGTGACACCTCTTCCTCTACATAAAATCTACAGGTGGTAAGTTTCTGTTTTTTTTTCGCCAGAGTAACTCATCTTCATACAAAACGAATAAACGATATTTGAATTAACGCATCAGGAACATGATCAGGAATGACGTTACCTTGACGTCGCAGCCTGTTAGCTCGCCGTTAGCTCGCCGTTAGCTGTTGCCATGGTCGGAGATTGTCGATCTCGGTGTGTTCCGCCGTGGGTCCAAACTTTATAATCCACAGGACGAGGACGTTATGATCGATCCGACGCGACCGCGGACTGTGTACGAAAGCCACTTGAGGAGACGCACGGAGCTGAGGAGACGGCGAAGCGGACACTGCTTGTACTGCTTCTGCTCCGGTACGTTGAGCCGCCATCTTGTCTCTAAGCACCATATTTGAAAAACAGGTGTGTCAAGGGCGGGAATTAATGGTTGAAGGGAATTTCGGAAAAATGTTCATTTATTCATTATTTACCTGGATGATTGCCTCAGTTCTTTATACATGGTTACTGTGAATAATAAGGCTTAGGCTAACTAATGCTTGTTGATGCTGATGTTGTTGAAGAGAAGCAGCTTAGGGTGTGGAGCTGAGAGTGAATGGTAGTCCGGCCACATCTGTGATGTGGACTGTCCGACAGAGATCGGATCCGGATCAGATTTGCCAAAAAATCGGATTTGTGCCTGAATAAGGCTTTAGAGACTTGGCTTTTATTTGTTAGTTCTGTAAATTATAAACTGACATAGTTTCATTTCAAAGCCACTGTGCTTGAGCAACAAACAACATCAAAAGTTTGAATAGTTTACTGTTAATTGTATGCAAATTAGCCCGAAACATCATCAGAAAAACTTTGATTTTGAGGACTCTACTTTACTTCATCTTCATGTTTTCCCACACCTTCAGTTGCCATTAAAGCCAAAGTTCAGGGTCAGTTTGAGGTTTACATCTGGCTCCAGATTAAACACCAGCTTTCCACTCAGCAGCTAATACTCTTCACTGGTGGCAGGGATTTAACCGGCAACTTTTTTTGGGGGGGGTTATTGAATTAGAGATTAAACTTTGCTGATCCCTGTGGAGGAAAGAGTTGTGACAGCAGCAGAATAACAGGACTCAGCAGGGGAAAGGAAACCAGAATAGCAGCAGAACACAAATAGACTGTGAAATAAGCAGGAAAACAGAAGACAAACTATTGTAGGGTTATATAAACACGTTCTGCTGAGACTCTCAATATGTTAAGTAGGTTACAAGAGTGGGAGAGAAATGTGAAGACTACTAATATTTACGGATTTACCTACAGATGTTCCCACTCAGCTCTACCTGTCCCGAACAAATGAGCAGTGAAGGGGGGAAAAATAATGCCCTAGGGCATGTTGGCAGCACCGGCGAGCGCCGTGTTTGTGGTTATTAGTCGGCCTCTGTCCGCCGGCCAAACTAAATCCTCCAACCGCTGGAATGGCACTACCCTTATTAGCAAAGATTTTAAAGTATAAGCCCTTGTTAACCATCAATGGCAGGAGGGAAAATGAAAGTGAAAGGCACCCATCACCCCCCACATCCCTCTCCTCCTCCCCTCTCTTACCCTTGCCTACCCCCTTGACTGAATCTGAATAAGTGGCCGGTTACAGATGAGAAAGCATGGAGGACTACAAAGGATAGTGGAAACTCTCACTGAGGCTATTTTAAAGGTTATGGATGAAGCTGCATCCGGCATCTCCACTGCATAAAGATTGTAGTTGTGCTTGAGGAATTTTAATTTTGTTTACTGTCACTCTGCAGAGTGAGTCTTAGTGCTCAAATACATGATACTATAGCCTATAAACTAGTAAATCTTTAGTTTGATTCAAATGAAAATTTAATGATGAAAAAAATATAGGCCTAGTGAAGTTTTTTTACATTTCCAAATGTCTTAATTGCACACACAAATGTGGAAATTGGAGGTATTCCATATCCAGCCCAGCCCATGAAATATGTTTGCTCATATGTTTATCTAAATGTCAATATGTTGAACTCATAAACAGTAGGCCTAGGTTCAATAGTTTGAGGGAAGATTCCCACAATTTAAATAAACATAAAAGTAACAGAGAGAAAAACTATGCGGAATTTTTCCTTAATAACTATGCTACCTTTTTACTTAAATTAAACAAGTTCAGAGTAATTGTGATGGTTGAATAAATGACTTGTAACTTGTTACAGGGAGAATGGAGGCTCTCTGCCTTCCACGTAACGTGTCCTGGCTAAAAACCAACCTTGCAAGATCAAGGTTGCCTCCAACCCGTTGTCCCAGCTCTCGTCTCTGCCGCTACGTTATCCGCCGCTCCATGGATTGCTTTCTCGCTCGCTTCGTTAAAAACTAATGCCAGGAAGAGGGTTAGCAAAACAGAGGAAAAGAGACTACTTGCATAATTCCCCTTTAATGGGGAAAGTGACGGGAGAAAATGCAGAATATAATCATATAGAATTTGTAAGTGTATGCTGTTAAATAAACTTGCATAAAACATCCAAAATGAAAATAATGTATAAGCCTGTGCTGTATAATGTAATGATGTTGGTGCTAAATACAGCAACACTTCTCGCTTGTCTGCTGATGCAATGCACTTTCAGTCACCTGTATGCTACAGTAGCATGTTAAACCAAGGATTTTGAACCAGAACTCAATCCTTCAGAAGCCCTAACTCATGTTGGACTTTTTGTTTCTGGAGTTGTAGTGAAGCCTTGTTGTTGTTGTTTTATAAGTCACACATTTATGAGAAATAAATGTAATATTTGTGGGGGATTTTTCCGAGGAAGGAAGGAAACTTGTCTCTGCACTTTGCAAGGTCAGACAGACATTGTTTGTTTTGCTTTCTGCCTGCAGCAGTGGGAGATCTTATCAAACTCGACTTTTCAGTTGTATATTTATCAAAAAGGAAATACCTTTTTATTTTATCCCAGAATCAGAAATCAGATCATTTTAGTGTCTGTGCGCTGCCAGCATTGCAAAGTGCAGAGACGTGCTTCTTTCCTTGATTTAAAAAACACAAATTTCAAATGTTTTTTTCATGCAAATTTGTGATTTTGTCATTCCAGAGAATATCAATTTTATTTTCTCATAAATTTTCATCTTTACAGAAATTCAACATGCCAACATACTTGTTTTATTTAGCCCACCCTCAGTGATATCAATATTAGTGTGAATGTAAAGTATAGTAAAGTGCTGTTGGGGTATTTGTTGGACTTGGTGAGTTGCCCCCCTCCCCTGCAGGCATGACGCCCTGTGTTGCCTCACAGTGAACCCTCCTGCAATGGAGCTAAAGGTTCAAACACAAGACGTACTTGGCACTGGAGATGTTTACAGACATCCTGGCTGGAGGATAATTTCCATCCCTTGTTAGGAATAATAATAAAAAAAAAAAGCCGACATGTTTCTGCTATTCTCGTATTTGACTGCACATCTCGTCGGTGGTTGTTTTTTTTTACCCCTCGGGGCAGAAACGCACCGAAGCTTCCTCCACGTCCAGACAGCGTGGGAGGAGGGAGGGCGAGGGGAGCAAGGGGGGGGGGGTGGGATGTGGGCGTTGGGTTTACCAGTCTGGGGGTCCCGTCAGCGGGGAGATAAATTGTTAGCTATCTATCCAGCAGAGCCCCTGGCATGTTCTATCTATGGCAACACAACAGACACTTCAGAAATCCAGGTTGATCCTTTCTCCTCGCCTCAGAAGGATAGAAGGATGCTGGTGTGAGGGTGGGGGCAGGGGTAGTAGGGGGAGGAGGAGGAGGAGGAGGAGGAGGGGGCTCTGCGTCCCAGCTCTGCAAAAGCACCATAAATATCAAATATGTGGGCAGCTTGCAGGGATTCATCCAACCTCCAAATAGGAAAATAATATCCGCCTCTTCTTAGGCTTCCTCACTCCATCAGCTCGCCGCTCGCACTTAGTCTCTCTCTTTGTGATGCATCCAGACAAACTTCAGCTACTGATTCATTTCTTTCTCCGTTTTGCTTTGCACCGTGTCGGCGGCGGCGGCTGGGAGGGGGGGTTCCAAATGCTTTTGTTTATTTATTGAGACAAAATAATATACACAGGCCCTTGAGACTGAAGTGAGCTCTCGGTGTCTGTGTTGTTCCCAATCTTCCCTGCACCCTCCTGTCCAGGCTCAGCAGCTGTGCACACAGAGAATAACACTCACTCAGCCAAATCCATTCTGCTCTAATTAATGAGGGAATCAGCCCGAGTACCTGAGTGTTTGCAGCGACGGTCGGCAAACAGCTGCCGGTTGGTCCCCCCCCCATCCCGGCTCAACTGCACCGAGAGGAAGAATAAAGCACGGCATGCAGAGCTGATCAGTAATAATCCGACATGACTTTGAAACTTATAGAAACACCTTTTTAGTGTCGGTGTCGGACGTGTCCCTCTGCAGTGTCATTGAAACACAGAGGAGAGCACGTTCCCAATATACATAGATCAGACATTTATACCCCACTATAGGTACTCTACTATATAACTGCATGCATTAGTGGATGAATAATGGTTGTATTTCATGGTCATACATAAAAGTGCACTAGCATGACAGCAGTTTGCATTAACTCAACACTGCTGGTTCAAGTTTAAAAGTTCAATTTCTGCTTTAAAAACGTGAATAAACTCAACTTCAGACAAAGTTTTGTTCCATTATTAAAGTTAAGTTGTTTATTTAATGATCATTTGAACCTGATACGAAATACATAATATTGTCCATTCCATTGTCAACGCAATTGAAAGGTCACCAGTTTCTTAAAGGATTATACTGAATAACCTCAACTGTTCATAATCACTTGTTTGATCAACTGTCTCAAATTAAAGTCTCTATCTTAAATTTGTTTTTGTGGAGGAGAAATATTTTGCATTTTAGCATCTTGGCTTGCTAGTCATGCCAACAAATTCACAGTTAATCTAAACTAAATGCAACATTTACCATGTTAGCTTCCTCTGTTTACTGTGTGCATCTAATGTGAACTGTAGAATACAAATTTGATTTAAATTCCTTAACGACAGCATCACCAATATATGTTTGAAAATGATTAATGAAATACAGTCCATGATATAAAAAAAACATAAAACTATTTTAATCATTGACCTATTGACCCCAACTAAAGGATCCGGTTACTTGAATTATAAATTACTACAAAATAATGACTTTGTCCTCCTGCCTTATCCTGTTTTTACAACTCTTCAGACAAAAAACTACTATTACCCTGAGCAAAGTTGTGCACAACTTCACCCAGGCTTCAGGAGAACATCAAATTAAAGTCTCCTTAATTTCTTAAGGTCTTAAATTTGTTTTCCAGTGCTACTTGCAGGAGGGAGTGAAAATTTTTTTCCCATTTTAAATAGCTTCCGTTTCAAAGTAAAACAAATAAATAGATGAACTTGCACTGTGTCTGCACTGTGTCCACCTCTCTCTCCCTTCACACACCCACACAGCAGCAACAAATTCATGCACAGTTAATCTTATTAAGCCATTAGCCGCAGCTAGTTGATGTTAACCTTATTGCTAATCATTGATTAGCGGTGACCAAACGTCCTCTTTGTCCACTTTTACTGTGTGTCCGGGTTTGTTTTTTTTAATGAACTCATAAACATGTTGTTTTTAACTGAATAGATTAAATGACAACATTTGACTTCATTCTCGGTCTTTGAGTTAACTTTATGTAGGAACCTATACAGAAGCATGCACGTGATGTAGGAGCTCAGAGGAACAGACAGCAGCCCCCTGCTTCACAGCAGTTACAGTAAAGACGCAACTCTATCCCCACCCTCCCCACCCTGTTTGAGAGCAGAAGTAAAGAAGCATTGAGTGAAGGAGAGAGACAGATTTTTTTTTTTTTTTTCCATTTGGATATTGAGTATTGAATAATCCATATTGAGTTGAACATTTTAGTAACCATGATTTTCCATCTGATTGCTCTGGACAACTGCAGTGTCAGAAGGTCAGAATAGAGAAGTTGGTGCCATGAGGGGCTGAAAGATGATGGAGACCAGTGTATTGATGGAGAAGGGACGAGTTTGGAACACACAGATATGCACGGAGAATTAGCCAAATTTACTTCACCCAAAAGAAGTAACTAAGTAACTTTTACTCTGAATACACTTCAAATGAGCTACTTTTTACTTGTACTTAAGTAGACTTTTACAACTCTTTTCATTTCATCAAGGTAAAGTACTTTTACCTGAGTAGATTTTTTTGGTACTCTTTCCATCCCTCTGGTCTATACTTGATTATTTTAGCATTCTTACCTCATCAAAGTTGCAGTGCTCACAACGTATTAATAACACCCAAAGAAAAATATGGCGCTACCTAATTTGTTTTGGTGCTACTTAATGAAAAACTAGGTGGCACCAGTGCTACCTGTGAAAAAGTTAGTCTGGAGCCCTGGTTGGACATATCAAACCTATAAAACAACGTCTGATCCCGTTTCGAAGAGCTGCAGCCGTGAGCGGCAAAATAAACTGTTATGTTAGAGCGTAAACATGAAACGCGTCACCCCCAATCTCCCTGCAGCAGACTGCAGCTCTCTGGTTATTTTATATAAGATAAAAGGAACACCTTATCTACACGGTGAGAGCGAGTCGAGCGTCGACGCTCGCTGCAGCCAACGTTAGTGCAGCTGCTGCTAACACCTGCTCAGCTGGGACAGATGTCCCCGGGACGCACAGACACTGTCGAGCCAAATTTATCAGTCCAGGAACTCTGAATATTTACGGCCTGCGGTAAAATGCATCTATACGCAAACCAGGGAGGGTGTCGCTTACACGGCTCATCACCTCAATGTTGATTATGTTTGAAGCATGTGTAATCAGAGTGAACATTAGCACCGCGGCTACAGCTCCGCTCTCTGCTCCCTGACACACATGCATTAACCGATGATGGATTCATCATTGGCATCCATAGTTAACCACATCATTCTCTGGCAATGTAGATAAGTTACAGTGGAATGAGTGCAGGTGGCTTTTTATTTTAAACACATCCGAGCATATAAGTTAATGCAGGGGGATGTGAATGTTTCCCATAATGCATGGCTGTCAGGTTGTTGTCACTCTGGATTGTTGTATTACAGGTGAAAACAAATGCAGATAGTTTGCAGCATCTGAGATTTGGATATCGCACTCAGCCATATTGCAGTTTAATTGAGCAACCTCAGATCTGTTCCACACAGAAATATTCTTTCACTTTCTATTATAATATGGGTTTATTTGTCTAGTGCAAGATTTCAATACACGGTGTGGTTTGTGGAATAGCACTGTTTTTCTCAGTTTTTTAAATCAACTTGAATTTCTCCCGTCATCATCAATTTCTCGTCTCTTTGTAAATTATTGCAAGTTTGACGAGGCGGCCCAGTTCTTCTCTTACTCTTACAACAGCATCTGTCAAACAGTGACATGAAACACAAAATGATAAACCAGTGAAACAACACAGTAAAACAACAGAACGATAGTAATAGAATTAAATAATTGGGATGCCCTAAAAGTGAACTTGCTGCTAATGGAGGAACTATGAAAGTCTCCTGGCCATATGCATTTGTTTTTTATCAAAGCCAGCAAGAAGGCAATCCAATGGAGTGGTTATAGAGATATATACCATATACAATGTGTATATTTGTGTATTATGTGGTGTGTTTGTGTTGCAGAGATGAGATCTGGGACACCGGGTGGGAGGCTCTGATCGTACAAGGTTGGTTTTTCAGCCAAGAGATGCTCCATTCTTCCTTTAACAAGTCATCTAACCATCACGATTACTCCAAAGCTGTTTAATTTGGGTAAAAATCTTGCATAATTCCCCTGTTTCGGCTCACGTCCTCCATGCGAGTCCATGTTGTTGAGTGAAGGTGCACCAGTTTCCTCTGTTTTCACTGTAGATAGTAAAATGTTATAGTGATTGTGACAGGAGGGGAGAGACTGACTGAAGGACGGAGAGACAGAATAAGGTCAGGGCAGAAAGAGAGAGAGAGAGCCAGCATCACTCACTTCACATCAGCAGCTCAAAGGATAAAGAGGCCAACAGGTAGACAGACGGAGTGATGGAGTGATTTAACGGAGGTGTAAAGAGGAGGAACGGCACGTTGAGCGAAAGAGATTGACAGGACGACCTGCTGGGGAAAGAAAAGTCCTCCACCCAGATCTTAACGTGTAAACAAACGTCCACTTTGTCCTGTCACGGTCGGACAAAGCCTGAAAACGTCCATGAAGACGCGAAGGAGCAGAGACCGGACGCTGCTCGCTCAACAGGTTTCAGACTGAACATAAATACTCATTACTCTCCAGAGAGAGGGAAATGGCAGCTGTCCGGGCCGATGAGACGAGAACGAGTTTATAATTTGCACATTGGCAGTGAGAAGTGTGTGAACACGGGATGTTTAGTTTCCCAGAAATTAGGAGCAATTACAGCAGAAACAACCACAATGTAAAGTCAACACACACTCTGAGGGTCGACTGAGGTACCTATTACATCACCATGCAAATATAATACATTGAATTTCTGTAGACGACATATGGACATAAATAAAGGAAGTATGTAAGTATGAAACCTCAGCTGAAATGATTCGTCAATTAATTGATTAGTTTGTAAAATTTGGCAGATATTGTGATAATCAGCTCTTTTCAATATCAAATTAATAAAAAATGCTTCAACCTTCTGCCGCTGGTAGACTGTGAAATACAGTAAACAGAATATGTTTCAGTTTGTTTTTCTGTAGGACGTGGCCTCCGGCTGTTGGAAGTTATGATTGGAAAGTTCACTGACAACCTGAAAAATATTGACAACACAATCAATAATGGAAATCATCATTAGCTGTTACTACACTGCTGAAGGGCTTTGACTTTACTGTGATATAGTTTGAGCTTATTTTCATTATATTTTATACAGTTTGTACCAACAACATCTCTGTTGTGTCTAAAAAGTATCTTAAAATTTTGGAAATATTCTCATTGCAGCTTCCACACATCATCTGGTGCTTTATTTTGTTCAACCAATAGTCCAAAACCCTGAAGATACAAACAGGAAATCCTCACATTTAACAAGCTGGAGCCTGAAAATGTGTAAAAATCCTTGTAGAACAAGACTTTGTGCCAGAAACATTCACAAATCACTTAAACAACTAGTTATTTCAGCTTCCCCTATTTTCTGAAGCAACATTAACAGGATAATATATTTTCCAAAAAAGCACATTTATATTTTATAATCTGCACTAACTGTATTACTCGCTGTAATCTGACCTATCCAGGTTTTAAATCCCCGTCTCCCCATCACTTCTAAACGGGAAGAAACAGCTCAATCCTCACAGACAAACAGACCCTGGTGATCTCCAGCATCGTCCACGTTCCTTCACATTGAACTGTGCTGCGCTGATCTCTCGTTATGTTCACTGGAAATACACAAACAGCACCGACTTCCCATTTTCCAGCCAAGTTAATCGTGTCAGAGTCAACACGGCTCAGATCGCTGACAGAGCTGTAATGTTTAGATTTGATTCAGTGATTTTCTAAAAGCACAGATATGGATGGTGCACACACCTCATCGACATGGTTTCATCTCCTCCTCTTTGTTCGTTGTGTGTGTGTGTATGTGTGTGTGTGTGTAAGGGCTCAGTAAACAGACAGACGGTCAACAGACAGACGGTCAACAGACAGATAATAACACCAGTCATGAACACGAGCAGATGGAGTTGGATGTAAACACAGAGGCTGCAGTTCTTATTCTCTGATTGTGGCCAGATTGACTTTCTGCTAATTAACATTTTTCTACTTTTCTTAAAAAGAGAAAAAAATACTTAAATAAGTCGTTTTGACATTTAGAGTCCATATCCAACAGAAAGTTTAATGAAGAGATAATGTATTCACAAATTAGATTCTGGAAAATGATCTAAAATTTCATTTCTTCTGCTGCTGCTTCTTCTTTTTTATTTTTTCTTTGACCTCATGTTAATGAGTTTTAGAAGTGATGATGGTAGATTTAAACTTCGGACAGAGCGAAGCAGGTTTCAGGCTTGATATTAAACTGAAATAACCACATCCTGACTTTGTATTTAAAGTGACAGGGTCGGTAGAAATGAGTCTGTGTGTGGTCGGTGTTCTGCTATAGACTGGATGAAGGCATCAACAACATTCATTATATTTTGAATATTTTCACAGCCTTAAGTCAAGTCAAGTCAAGTCATTTAAAGGGATAGTTCAACATTTTGGCAAACGATACGAAACGGAGCCATTTTCGAGAAAAATACAGAGACCGCTTGCTGAAAAACTGTCCCTGAACGCAACGCGCATCAGCGGTTTTGCATGAATTTACCTCGAAAACGGCTCCGTTTCGAATCGTTCCGTTATTATCTCATAGCGTGGTGGTTGTGCAGCTCACAACTTTTCCACAAAAGCGCTTTGGAGTTTTGGGATTTTGTTTGATGAGGGAAACCAAGAAATTCCCTTAGCCTCCATACAGCTCACGGCTCTGCTCCACCGTTCTAAAAATAGCTTACACCTACAATTAAAGGTAACGAACCTACTGCTATGACTATAGCGATTATGGCAATGGGCTAATTTGCCAAAATGTTGAACTATTCCTTTAAGTTTTATTTAAACAGCACCAACTCAAAACAGGAGATATTTCACGGCACTTTTTCACAGAAACCAAACAGTTCCCACCAAGAGCAGCAAACATGGAAACAGTGGTGGGGAAACGCTTTCTGTTACGAGGCAGAAACCTTGAGTAGAACCAGACTCAAGATAGACAGACATCTGTCTCAACTGGTTGGGTTGGAAAAGGGAGAAATAGACAGGACGTACTATAAATACTGACAAAATCTAATAAAACTGACCCTGACACTGAAACTGCAGCTGGCTGTAACTTCAAGCCTCCTAACAGCGGATATGTGTGGTTAACGTGCAGGAATACGGACGTACAGTGGTTGAGACGATGTTGTGCCAACGAACTATTTGAGATAAAGCAGTGCAATTATTCCAAATAAAGCCAACACTTATTTACAGTCATGTAGCTAAAAACACATTTTCCTCCCTGCTTCTGCAAACTGGCAGCAATCTCATCACAGTTTTCAGCCTCAAATACAAAAATATCGTCCCAGTTCTTCAGACCAGAGCTTGTTCAAAACTCTGACCTGTGGTTGCATTAAAGGGCCGATCTCTACTAAACTCAAATCTGTAATTCTGTCATTTTATTTGCATTGTTTGGCTTCTGCAGATAAAACGTCTTCATGTTTTTCATCCTGACGACGCTCTGCAGTTTTGTCATTTCGGTTCAATCAGGCAGCCCCCCTTTGTCCATCCACGTATTGGATGATTGTTAATGAACATTTTGGGTTGAACATCAAAGAGAAATTGGAAAATTTTCAGTAGTGATCACAAAACATCCTGTTATTTAATCTCTACACGAACACAAATCACTGTTTCCCCTCCCTCCGTCCTCCATGTTTCCACTTCCCTTTCATCACTTCTCCTTCCTTTCTTCCCTCCCTCCATCTCTCTCCATCTCTCTCCCTTCCCCTCCCTCACTATCTCTTGCAGCCAAGTCTGCCAGCTCTCATGCAGATCTGAGCTTGGACAGATGGTCGCGAGCAGAAAGTGTTTACTTACACACAGTTCCTAACAAAACGAGCAGATGCCTGCAGAGCCGCCGCTCCCCTCCAACCACCATGATACCAAAAACATAGAGGAGGAGGATGGTGAAGAAAACCACCGGACTCGTTCTGAGCACGAATGGAGGATGAGTTTGAGTTTTTCTGCTCAAGTATAAACACACGCTTCATCACGAACTGACAGTCAGCAGCAAACTTGATTTAATTGGGTTTCTTTCCCCTTTTCACCTGAGTCTGTCTCATCTTCTGTCTCTTTTTGGAGTGAGATGTTTTTTAATCCTCTGGAGGTTTCTGCATCTCTCAGGCACAATAGTTTCCCTTTCCTCTCCTCACTGCTTTCCCTCCACCATCCTTCTTTTTTTTTTTCATTTTGTGTATATGGAGATATGCTAAACCTAAATCCAGGGTTTATTTCCTCAGTGAAATAAAATTAGTTTTCTGCGGCTCAGCATTCAAAGCTCAATTCAAAAGTCTATGAATAAACAAAAATCCAGCATGAGTCAGAGAGAGGCACCTCCCAGTGAGCGCCGGAGAATATGTCTGGATAATTTGGATGAGATTGGTTTCTTTTTTTAAAAAAACAACAACTTTTATTTATAAAACTCTCTGGAAAACCTCATGTATATTTTCCACATTTACCACACTGGTTCCAGTATCAGTGAAATTAAAAAATCATAACAGTTGTAGCTGTAAATGACACTCACGTTGTGGTTAATGTGTTAAGTCTACATTTGTAGTTTGTTGTTTTAGGTTATTATCTCATTATTTTGAAAGGACATTTTATAATGTAAGGAATGTGACGGTAAATGAAAACAAAAGGGAAAAGGAGAAACCAGGAGAGATAACAGGTCATTATGTTAATTGAATATAGTCATGCTTACTTGTGCATTATGTAGAGTATTTCTTATGTACAGTAGTAGCTAACTTTTGGAGGTATAGGTTTGGTCTAAGTCAGTCTAACTACACATTGGTCATGTATAGATTGCAAAAAAACAGAAATTGCCAGTGTTTATAGCTTTGTTTACGCAGGAGTGTTGAGTGAAATCATGATCTTTCTCTCACCATAATAAGTAGTTTTGGTCCTAAACCTGATGAAGCCACAACTTTAATTTCTGCGTTGATTGGTACACTGGTACAGTCACATGTTTATTATGGTAACCATGATAACCAGGGTCCATTATGTGTGCTGCTATTTCAGGAAACACTCACATGGGTTGGTCGTATGAGAGGACACTTTGGTTGAAGTTTGCTGTCAGCCTCCAATCATTGTTGGGTTGTTTTACTGCACATGTCACTGTAAAAAAAAACCAAGTCATTTTCTACCATTAACTCATTGATACATGGAAATAATTTTGACCTTTTTGGTGCCAGGGGATCAGGATCATGCCAAGGATTCATCATCCTCTGGGGACCGTGAACATCTGGACCTGATTCCACACATCCAGTTGTTGCTGAGCTTCGTCTCCGGTTGTCTGGTAGGATCCCACTGAACTGTTTGTCTAGATTTAGTTCTTGGTGTTTGTTGATATTATCTGGCCCCCTGTTGCGTGTGTTCTGGTCGGTACTGCTACTGTACAAATTTAAAGGAATAGTTCACCAAAAAATGAAATTCAGTCATTATTGACTCACCCTCATGCTGATGAATACTCTGGAGTAGGTTTTTATTCCTCAAAGTGCATCTGGAGACCCAGGAGGCCGGTCCAACAAAATCCTTATATGAGAGTCAATAGTGCCCGACACAAAAAGGTCCATAAAACTACACAAAAACTTGTCGTCCACTGCAATCCATGACTGAATTTCATTTTTTGGTGAACTATTCCTTTAATTATATCTTTATAACTTCAATAGTTTTGATATGAATGGTTTTGTGCCGGATGAGTAGACTCCTGCAGAAACTGTGCAATCATAAAACCCAATCACCTGTCGTTACGGCAACATAACAGCCTGTAAACAACCTGTAAAGACCTGCTGTATCATTACGTACTGTACCTGTCTCTCTCATCACTTTATTCATTCTCCCTCTGTCTTGTAAAAAGACCCTCACAAACCACTGTTTGCCTAGTTCCCAGCATGCTTTGCTGCGGTGATCTAAACCGGCCTCCTCTCTGTAATCATGTTGATTGGCACCCTCGGCAGCGTCTTTTGATTAACGCCACAAATCCTCATTAGCGATGCAGGAGTTGCATTTTCAAAAAAGCAAACATTCAAATTCAATCGTGAGTGGAACATGACCCACCCATCCCTACTACACACACACACACACACACACACACACACACAGACGGCCAATTACTCCAATCTGAACGTTGGTGTGGGACTCAGCATAGAAGTGGCTTTAATGAACCGCTAAAAATAGATTTCATTTTTGGTTGGCGTGGAGGGATTAATTTGCTCCTGAGAGCAGCGAGAAGAGTCGAGATCTGAACGTCCTTGAGAAAACGTCCACATCTACAAATTTATGAAATCGCTTGTGCGGGAGAATCAAACTGTTTATAGATTATTGTGTCTGCTCTGCTCTGCTATCAATACTCTCTCTAAGCAGCTTTATCTCCAACATAAAATCTGTTTGGCAACTTCTCCGTCATTGACCGACACAGTTTAAAAGGCATCCAGCAGATGTTTTATTGTTAGACGATCCAGTTTCTCTTCTCACGGCGCATGCTTATAAACCACAATAATAATAATGAAATCAAATTACCCTTTCAAAAGCAGAGAGAGTTGATTTTCTTCTCCTGTTGTTGCCTTGAGAGAGGCACCTAGTGGCTATCGAATTCCCCCCGCTCGCCTCATTTGCAGAGCAGACTTTGTGCAGAATACTCATTAGCAGCCATAAATATCTTCTCTGAATATTCATGACTGCAGGGAAAACATGAGAGGAAGACAGACAAAACATGGCCGACCAAGGTAATTGTTTAAGTCTATTTTCCTCTGGAACAACAGATCTTGAACGCTCCTCTGCAGGAGTTAACTCTGCTGCATTACGCACATGGACGAGTCACACCATGGTGTTGATTGTGCAAAAGGGGGAGATTACACTGTAAATCCCTCATACTTGTGCACACACATGTAGTTTGACACTATATTAATTAGGATAATCCACCTCTGAAAGTAGGTTTAGGTCGACGCTGGTAATCAGGATAGTTACTTTTTTTCATAAAAGTGCTCAGTGACCTGGTGCAGCTCGACCTGGAGCTGCAGGTCGATGTCACTGAAGCCTCACTCACATTTGGCTCTGATATGATGTAGCTGTGGTTGTGTGAATCTGTGGATAAAATCCAGATGTGTTGTTCAGTCACTGAGATGAAAATGACTGAAATGTGTTTGTGAAGAAAAGACAGTAAAAGTAAAAGACAATAAAAAAGTTTTCTAGTGAACAAATTTACACATTTTTTAATTAAAACAACTATCTTGTGTTAATTGCAACATTGTGTGTCCATACAGTAGTTCTTTGTAGTTTAAAAAAAAACTTTTGCTGACATTACATTTTGATTTGCATTTTCACATTTGACGTATCAGATGAACCAAACCTTTAAAAAAATGTGACCATTCATCTGATGTCAATGTATTATGATGCAGATGATGATGTATTACAGTGTAGTGGTGGTGTCTCGTATTTCTACCCCTGCCCTTTGCCACTGTTTGGTGAAGAGGTACAAATGGGGAATGGGACTGGGCCCGTTGGGATCTGTTGTCATAATGATTAGGACTTGGCTGCTGTGACCTTTGACCTTTTTGAGACTTAATCTGTTTTGACTTGAGATGTAAAAACAAACGCGTCACTGATGGTTAATTAAAGTGTGTCAGGACCATTAGCTGCCCTCTGACCTGCAGTAACCTTAGATATCAGGGTACAGGTGTTGGGAAATGTAGTACCGTATTTCCTCTAATAGTAGCCGGGATTTAATTAATAGCCGGGTCTGTTTGGTTGAAGAACAAATAAAGGCCGGTCCCAAATACAGGCCGGTTAAAAAAAAAAAAAAAAAAAAAATCAGAATATGATCAACCTGTTGACCATATGGACCAGTACGGCCGACTCATTGGGATCTGTTCTCCACCACCAACACCACCAATGATTAGGACTTGGCTGCTGTGACCTTTGTCTGTCTTTTGTGAGAAGCAGTTGGGAGAAAATCGGTCCATCATTTATAAAAACCGCGGACTGTGAGAGATGTCCGGAGAAAACAAGCCACAGCGGTGCCGTTCAATGAAGTCCTCCTCACGTAATGATCTTGAAGTCTTCCCAGTTAAAAAGTCAATATTTTGTAGCTTCTCATCAGGACCAGTTTGTTTGAGCTGCACCTCAGTTTCACTTGTTCATTTGATTTACCTATGATGTGTTAAAATAAACGGAGGAGTTAGAAAATAGAGGCCCCCCTCAAATAAAAAGCCTCCCCCCAATAAAGGCCGGCCTATCCAGGGCAGTTTTGTAAATAAAGGCCTCGGCTACTATTGGAGGAAATACGGGTATACTTTATTCTTAACATGTTTGTTGTCTGGCTACTGGACACAAATAGTGGATTTGTTATGATTCAATAAGATGAAAGACTGTAATCTGTAATATTTTTCGGATGGATCCACCCATCTCTGGTAGTGATATTGGATGAAACACTCAGTAGGTGTTTTTTCTTTCAGCTGAATAACTGCTGATAATGTTTACACAGGTATTTTCTCATCTCTTTGGTCTTGCTCTTATTCCCTCTCTGTTATGAATAAATCCAGACTCGCTGTGTTTTTACATCTACTGACAGTCCGCAGGTACAGTTTGGGAGCGTACAGTCTGCAGCAGTGTGTTTGTTAACAGGGTGAGCCGGTCTCAGCATCGTTTCTGTGCGAGCTGCAGCTGCCGTCGTCAATTAACTGAGCGGAAAGTGCTGAGTGCAGGTCTGGAGGAGGGAGATATCAAAACAACAGCCTGTAATGAGAAGCCCTCTCTCCAGGGGACCGCCAGCCAATCAGGGAGCTCCCTGGGTAGAGATCAAAATGATGTCAACCAGGCGCGGTCTCCACCGATGGGGCCGAGCCGCGGTTTAATAACCGTACCTGTGATGAAACTGATCCGATCTCTGCATCAGGAGCAGGCGGAGTCGGTTTGATCAGCGGCAAACGGGACGAACAATATTGCTGACACGATCAAATCTGATCAATTAAAACTTATTTTAACACATGCACCACTCGCTGCAAGAAGAATAAACAAGATAACACAGAAAAGCCTGCTTTAACACAAAGCTGATCAAGCATTTGATTGTTAATTGTCGGCTTTTAATTACTGTGATTATTTAGGTGTAGCTGGTAGGAAACGCAGAACAACTCCTTTTGATTGAATTATTTACTGATTCATTTGATTTCCGTTGTAAAACAAAAAGCAACAAGAGTAATTAATGAACAATTAAAAGTAATAAGTGAACAGATGGGAGTTTTTTTTTATTTTTTGGGGGGGGCGGGTGTGGATTTAGACAAATAAATTCAGTGCATCTGCAGCTGTGAAGGAAACAAAAGTCCTTTCACTCCTTGGCTTCATTGCACAAGATAACAAGACTATTTAGCACATCGACTGTCAACTGCTGTGGGTTTGTGCCCTGAATGTAAAGTCTGCTCACAGATAAATGATAACGTGTAGTTTTTGTGTGTGTGTGTGTGTGTGTGTGCGTGCAGCTTGCTGTTAGTGAGGAGGGAGTTGCTCCATCACTTTGTACAATCATATTCCACTCAGAGCTCGAGCTTCATGACTAATTGCTCGGTAAATAATGTGAACCCAAACAGAGGCAGCTGGGAGTCTAGTGTGCTCATTAGGATGAGTGGCGTCGCCAAAACGAGGGGGTGAACAAACACGACCTGCGATTACGCGAATCAAGACGACGACGACGACGCCACCACCCGCTCCAATCAGAATTAAAAAAAAAAAAAAAAAAAAAAACAGACCTCATTTCCATTCAGGCGTTAAAGTTTCACCTTCATCCCCACAATAGAGAGCGAGAGTTACACAGAGATGATGAAACATCACCTGAAATACCTGAAAACTCAATGACATTCCCATCAGCCTCGGCTCTGCTAATTACTAAACGTTGGCACATTAACACAGCATCAAGAACCAACTTAAAAGACGGTGCAAATATAGTTAATTGCCGAAAAATATATATGTCATTCTGCTCCACAAACACGTCGTTTTTTCTAAATTTCAGTCTTGGTTTTTGGCTCCTCGCTCGTCACTGTACGGCTTTTTAAAATGTATCCGAATTGAAGCATCTGAGTCAGAGGAATTCTCTTTGATGAATCCTCACGGCTCCCACTCTCTTCAGCTTGTGACCAGACGCAGCTCTAATTTATTTATTTTAATCTTATTGACATTATAAAAGCTCTGCATGTAGCACCTTTTTGTGTAATTGGCTTTCCACGCACTTTCCACACCTCCTCCTCCTCCTCCTCCTCCCCGTCCTCCTCCATCACACTCTCCTCCATATGCTCTCCTTTTCCTCCTCGTCTTCCTCCTCCTGCTCCTGGCAGGGTGGCGGTGTAATAAACTCGTATTCCTCCACCACACGAGGTTTTAATGGTGCAATAAGAAGGTTTGAAATGGGGCACAGGAGGGGGGGGGCTGTTACCCCCCACTGTGAGGCCTGCTGAGCACCTGCAGAGTGGAGAGTGGGCGGGGCTTCGTCTCATCTCGTAGTGTAATTTTCCCCCCATTTTGTGAAGATCCACCATCAACACGACCTTGTTGTTTGTTGTTTGGATGCAAATATTGTTGTTTACAGTCAAATCGATACGAGAGCTGAGTGATTTATGATGAAGAGGACGTTATTTTGATGTTTCAGGTTTGTAGCGTGAGGATAATGAAGATATTTTGTCTTTGTTACGACTTATTTGTCTCCATCCGACGACTTTATGTCCACCACTGTCTCTCCTCTTAGCTCTGGGTTTGGTCTCCACCAACCCAGCAGGAAGTTAGCAGCTCAAAACAGTGAAACTTTAACAATTATTATGCTATTTGATCAACTGATCAACAGAAAATTAAATAATTGATTGTTGAACTAATTGCACACACTTTATTATTAAGTGTTGGTTAAACTTTCATAAATATTCATCATTTACAAAGCATTCTCCCTCCAAAGATAGGAACTAGTCTGTAATTAAAAACCACATGTTAAAATCTGACTGATCTATAATGTATGTAATAAATCAAGTATTATATCAATTAAAAGCCAGTTATTTAGGAGCTGTCAGTGATCAGTAAGAGCAATTAATCATTTATAAACTTAAAGATTAACATTCATGCTGCACTTACACATGAATGTCAGTGAGTGTATCAAGTTGAACATCTTAAACTGTATTTATAAACGGCAAACTAATTAGTATCTACGTATGACGACTGTTTTGTTAATGCTGATACTTAACTGTCATTGTATCTTGAACTTTTCTGTGGTTTGGATGTCTCGCATTTGAAGACTTTGCTCACCATAAATTGACACTTTAAAGGCGACAATGATTGACGGACCAGTTGGTAAAATAACTGAAACACATAATAAACACGGTTTCAAATCTAAACCAGGACCTGGTGAAGTGTAAAGAGCTCAGACGTGGTGAAGCTTTGGCAGCACAACTGAGGAATATGAATAAAATAATATTTAGTCTTGAGTAATTACACATCACTGTTCTTTATGAGCGCCCCGGGCAGACGTTGAACCGATCCCAGCTCCATAACACAGACATTCAGCTCCACTAATGGGCCAGTCAGAACTGCCAAGCAGACATGATCCGGCCCTCAGGCTTTATCTTTCCCAGATGTCGGGTGTCATCTCTGCCCCTGAGCCTGAGCTGGATCTCCCACAGCCCGACAGGATCAACACGACTCAGTAGCGCGGAGGTGGTGACAAGCCGGGATTCAGGGTCTGAATGTTTCCGAGCCGGAGAACCAGGAATTTCGATCTTATCTCAGGGACATATGAATCGTCCAAGAGGAGGAGGAGGAGGAAACAATGAAAAGGCAGCAGCGGTTGCCAGAGATTCACCAACCAGTTAAAAGTTTTCTGACGTTGTTTTTGACAGTTTGCACAGCCGGGAATTAAAGGACAGTTCCCGGCAAATTCAACCTGGGACTATAATAGTTTTCTAATATTTTAGGTCTAAAAGATTTAGAGGTGGAACGGTTCACAAAATTCAACACAAAAATCGGTTCAGTTCAGTTTTGTGGTTCGGGTTTTCGGTTCGGTACACATTGTTCGTTGGGAAAATCAAAAATGTCTTGTGTATTCAGGTTAGAACTGGAAGAATGAGGCAGTCTGACATGTGATACATCATTGTGACAGTCTGGCACTGCAAGAAATGAGACATTGCTAGCTTCAATATGGTTTTAATTTATTGGGAAAAGAAAGTTATATTTAACAAAAGCTAAGAACGATTAGTTATTCCTTGAAATGTATAACCTGAATTTGTATTACAGCTCCGTTTACAGACATGTTGGCTTTCTTGAAGTAAACAAACCCCTCGGTGTCTGTTTGAAGCCATCTGACATCATCTGTGAAAAACAATTGTGGTTTTGTGGGATGTAAACGGCCTAAGACCCGTCCGCTCCTGTTATACGGTGCGCTGCTGTGGCGATGCAGGGACAGACACAACTACTGCAAAACAGGAGACATTAAAAAGAAAATCTTCAGATTCATTCTTTTAGACCTTAGATATTAGGAAACTAGAGCCAATGACCCTTAAACTCGTGGTTCTGCTTCAACTATGCAAGAACCCGATGTTGAACAACCAACATTTGAGACACGTCAGACATCGCTGCCGTCTGTGTGACGCCCTGCAAAGCAGAAATGCAGCCTGACTCTGTGTTTAACTCTGGCTGAATAAGGGTTAACCGTAACCTACACCAGTTTGTTCTCAGAGCAGGGTCTGTAGGGGTCGTTGAGGAGGCTCCTGGTGAGATTATAGATTCTAATTACCTCCATAAATAACACAGTAACATAAGTGCTAATGAAACAAAAATCCAAAACAGTATCAGGTGAGGTCTGCGGTCAGATTTGTGTCACTTCAGGGTCAGAAGTAAAAGCTCAGTCCTGCTGCTGTCAACAGAGGTGAGTTATAACCGGAGCTCTAAACCGCTGACACTGGTGTGTTGTAAACAATCTGATTTGCCTCATGCTCGCCCCCCGTCCCCCTCCTTCCTTCCCTCTCTCCCTCCCTCCCTCCACACACTCAGGTAGAAGAAGCCCTGATCATTAATTGATGACACAGCAGGGGCCAGCATCCTGTTCGGTGGCGTGCTCCAGCCTCCGTGGTCATTGTCTGGAAAACAAACCGAGCACAAAGTGGAAGGTGGAGCGATGAGGCTCGCCGCAGAGTCAAAACAACCGATGCATTCACCGCAGTGTCAAAACAAGGTCATGTGGACGTGGCTCATAACGCAGCGTTCCCACGCAAACTGGGAGTCTGCAGCAGCAGCAGCAGCAGCAGCAGCAGCAGCAGCAGCAGTGAGCGGCGCTGCAGAGCGGCCGCCCGCCCGCCTGGGGGATGAGTGATTTATCTACCAAGAGGGAAACAGGCAGCTAATGGAGCTGGATGTGCAGCTGCAGAGGATGGAGAGATGGACGGAGGGAGGGAGGGAGAGAGAAAGGGGGGAGGTAAAGACAGACTGACAGAGACAGGAAGCCCAAACAGAAGGAGACTCCCACTTCTTGTTCCTCTCTCGTGTGAGACTAACCGGGCAGACAGCTGACGTGCAGGCTTTTGTCCTTGAGTGTGTCTGTGTGCGTGAGACGATTAGGACTGAACACACAGAACAAATAGACCTGGCGTGCGCATTTGTGCACACACACATAAATCTGTTTGTGTGTGTGTGTGTGTGCATCCATGTGTGCCATCCAGCTCAAACTAGACACATCACATCATGACATGTTTGTACTCACAATCAGTGTGGACGTACAACAACTAATTTATACATTGATTACAGTTGATGACAGTCAAAACAATTAAGACAGTGTTTATATTTTATTCATTGTTTCAGTTTCTCCAATCTGTGTGAGGATGTGTGAGGATGTGTTTTCTACGGTGGCCCTGAAGGCTCTTAAGAAAACACTGCAAATTGAGCTGCAAAATCAGAAGTGTTTTCCGGCTAAAGACAAATGCTCAGCAATGTAATATTGACGTTATAATAAACCAAACTTTATTTTTACTTTATTAGGGTAAGGGAAGAAGCAAAGAACAAAATCCAACCCCACAGTCCAACACTTTTTTGTATCCTTGGAAACACTTGTGAGTGAAATCCATCTTTGTTTTTAGTCAACGTTTGTGATTCTGCGTGGACGTGACGAAACACCTGATGATGTGACCTTGAACTCTGACATTTCATCGACTGAGCGATTAATCCTGACAATTCTGGACACGTCAATCAATAATGAAAAATAATCAGAGCTTCTCATTACATGAATAATCATGTCACTAGTGCTGCAGCGTTCATGCATGGAGTTGGTCTGCAGGTGATCTATTAGTTATTGATTCTACAACAGTTTAGTTAATAACAGAATCTACTTGCAGCTAATGGGACAATCTGTGTTTGGCAGCTCTGGATGGAAACGTTGGTACTTTAAAAACATTATCTTACCCCGAGGGATCAAGTTGCTCGTCTTTAAAACTTAACAGAATATAAAACATGTCCCTTAATGTTAGATTTATACTTCATACTTAATATTTTATCACCGTAGTCCCTCCAGTGCGTCTCCAGCAGGACGACAGACAGAGGCCCGGGGTCGTTAGCATTAGCCCTGATAGACACAGCAGCATTCAGATCCAAGGGCAAACACATTGCATATGTTTCAACCGCAACACCGTGACCTCATGGAAACGTGGCGCAGAAACAGCAGTGATCGCTTAGCAACAAAGATGTTGATCAAATAACACAATACGGCACTTTGTGGACAAGCAGAGCGAGCGCAGACACTCGCAGCTGCGCGGCGCTGAGGTTTCCTAACCTTTGTCCTCAAGGGCGCCGCTGACAGCATCGGCCATGAGTGATGGAGGAGAGAGCAGGGCAGCGGGGAGATGGAGGGGGGAGGAAGGGGGAGTTGGGAGAATGGATGGCCAGTCTGAGCCATTCTGGGCAGTCGCGCTGCAGCTCGATGAGCCAGAGATGAACTTCCATGTGTTTAACACTGGGATCATAAGGATGAAACTGATTTAAATACAGTTGAATACAGCAGCACAGGTGGAGTCAGTGTATAGAGTAACTGTACACAGTGTACTTCTAGGATATTTCCACTGTAAATACATTTTTAGACTTACTGATTGTTCATAAGAAAACAATCAAAATATCCATCTTAAGTTGGTTAATTGTGGCTGATCAACATTGAAAACCTAAAAATATTCAATTTAGGGAAAAAAAACAGTCCATCCATTCTGTCAGAGAATTTATCAAATACACAATCCAACAACTCCAAAACGCTCTGGTGGACAAGTTGTGACCTGCACTATGAGATAATAACAGAATGTTACCAGACAGAGTTTATTTTGAGGCAAATGCAGAGACTGCTTGTTGAAAAACTGCCCCCAACGGGAATTTACCTCTAAAACAACTCAGTCTCATAACGTTCTGTTATTATCTCATAGTGTGGTGAATGTGCAGGTCACAACTTGTCCAACATTTTGGAGTTGTTGGATTGTGTATTTGATGAGTTTGATGAGGGAAATCAAGAAATCCCATTAGCCTCCATAGCGCAGCTCTGAGCAGCTCACGGCTCTGCTCCGCCGTTCTAAAAACCAACAATTAAAGGTAACGAACCTAGTCCTAAAACCATAGGGATTATGGCAAAGGGCCAACTTGCCAAAATTTTGAACTATCCCTTTAAAAAGCATATTGTTTTTCATATTTTCATGATTGTTTTGTTATTTGTAGATGTACAAGATACATGGTACATGAAACAACATTTAGTTAAGTTATTATTCTTTATCTTTAATAGTAGCTTTTGACTGTAATCAGAAAAGATAACAGGAAATATAATACAGAGACAAATAAAGACGGTCTGGACCTTGATTTATGTTCAAATTTTTAAAAATATATTTCTGTTCTGCAGTTTCTTGGCTCTTCTATCTACAGTACACTCCAACCATCACACATACACCTCCACCAGCCCTCATATAATAATGTGTTGATATCATTTATTTTCTGAAGCCAATTTATCTGATCAAATAAGAAAAAAAAACACTACAGAATCCACTTTGTAGTCTCTGGAGCGTTTTATTAACGTCCTCGTTGTCAGATCGACTCGTTTCCTGTTTGATCATTAGACACTCTGAGACAGTGATCCAGTCCTTTTCTACCACATTGAACCGTTTTTTAATCACAGCCCTGCTGTGTTTGCTACAGTATAACACAGTGTAAATAAATCATCTGGGGTTTATTATCAACGTTCATCATCATCAGAGGCCACTAAGCCTGGTGTTAAACGCTTCCAGATCTGGACACTTTGCAGGAGCTTCAGTCGTATTAAAGAGTTGAAGCTGATAACCGTGGATCTGTCGTCTGAGACAAGAATGAGCTAATCCCATAAATGTGACGACGCCGACGCTCGCGCTGCCAACACGTCTGAAAACATGGGAGTATGTCTGTTTTCAGAGCGAGAGCGTCTGCACTAAATCTGTTAGTGTGTCGGGACTGGAAAGTTGTCAGATTAGAAAAACTGTTGTTGTGTTTCCGTTAAGCAGCCTGTTCCCTCACACAGCTGAGAGGAAAATAAATGAGGTAAAACTTTCCTGTGCCCTTTTGTGTCTCCGTAAAAAAAAAACTATCAAAACTTCATTATTGGTATTCAGCAGCACCTGGGCTTTGTGCTTTGTTTGTGGCTGTGAATCCTCCCTGTGACCAGTGCAGAGCTAATGGGCCGCAGTGGACTGGCAGCGTTTCCAGGCCATGAGGTTGGCAATAATGCAGCAGGCAGGAGGAGGAAGCTCAGAGTCTGTTTGGCCGAGAGTCAGACGACTTTGAAAGGTAAAACAAAGTGGGTGATGATGAAAAAAAAAAACGGAGCAGTTTGGTCCAGATTTAAACAGTGAGCATGAAAGTAATTGGTGCATTAAAATCCCCCGGCTGAGAAAAGTAAAAGTTTTTACAGACTGTGAAATGTGGATGTTTAGAGATTCAATAATCTTCTTTATATAAATGTCTGTGTCTATATTATGATACAGTGGAGCTAATGTTGACTGTCTCTGGCTCAGAGCGCCGGTCTCACAGGAACAAGATGCAAAACTAAACCTAATACATCGTCCTGTGGAAATAAACGAGCTGCTCAGACAGACCGGAGCTCAGGCTGTTTGTTTGTGTCGTGTAAATTTAGCAACTACAATGTGTTTTTCGTTGATGAATCTTGTGATGCTTGACTTATTTTAGCTTTTTTATCACTGATCAGAGTAAGACAGAGCATTTATAAAGAATATATAAGAAGCTCTGTAGGACCTGAAAATGAATCTGTGCACTTGTGAAGCATGACCTTTATTTTATATTTTGTTGAGACTAAACAGGTGAATGTGAAAATTGTAAACTATAAATCAGACTCTGACTCTTTATAGTGAACAGGAGGTTTGTATTTGAAAGAATAGATAGTTTGTTATTGAAATGTCTGGTTGATGCTGTTTGAGTTGTCTGTGTTTTGATATAAATGGAGCTGACTGTGTCGAGTCAGCCTCTCATATCGACCACTGTCCATTGAATCAATTTGATATTGTATCATGATAAAACTTGTATAAACAGTGACTCAGTCTGATACAAAGTAAATTCAAGGAAACTCAGTGTAGCAACAGGATGTCTCAGGATGTTAAAGTGAACATGGACATGAAAACGTGAAATGTGAGGAATTATAAAACTAAAAGTGAAAGTGTTAACGCTCGTAATAAAACCAAAGTGATTGTTGAACTATGTTTTGTGAAGCTATAAAACCTGTTGAGCTGCTCTGACTTGACTCTGCAGTGTTTTATTTGTTCTGCAGCATGTTGTCGCTCAGGGACAAATAAAGTGTTTTGGATTGAATTATTTGTATTTTCACTTCAACAAATCAGATTTTCTTTTGCCAGCTCGATGCTGCAGCAGCAGGTTCAGGATACCAGCTTTTCCTCTTCCTCTCGACATCAGGTCAGTGTTTTTTCAAGAAGTTTTGTTGACGAGAATTTAACAGAAGAAGTTTTAGAAGTTGTGGTCTGTTATGTTTGTGCCACAGTCAGCTGCATGCACTGAGGTTTGTTTTAAAGGAGACATATTATGCCTCTTTTCCACAGATTAAAGGGATAGTACAACATTTTGACAAATTGGCCCATTGCCATAATCCCTATAGTCATAGCAGTAGGTTTGTTACCTTTAATTGTCGGTGCAAGCTGTTTTTAGAACGGCGGAGCAGAGCCGTGAGCCGCTCAGAGCGACGGGAATGCACATCAGCGGTTTTGCATAAATTTACCTAAAAAAACACTCTGTTCAAACCAAAGTTCAATGGGTTTTTAGTTTTGTTTCTTCACTGCAGAGTGAGCCTGGACCTTTGCAGACGGTTGTTTATCCCCTGGGTTTCAGCAGCGGGACACGTCATTGTGCTGTAGCTGCTGTGCTCTCGACTGCAGAGATGAAGACCATTAACTTCACCAGCGCACATCTGTTTTGCGTTGCAGCCGTTCAGGTTCACCAAAGGACACTGGCTACTGCACCAGGAAAATCAGTAACTTGCCCCCGTGTATGAACCGCTCGGTGCTGGCAGGAGGGTTTGTCTCTTAGCAACAGGGCCAACCCGGCAACAGGCTGAGCTTCTGAACTTCTACTGTTTCACACTTCATCATCATCATCATCATCGTCGTCGTTATCTGGGGCGAAAAAGTTACCGGTGGAGTTTGAAAACACCTGAAGCAGGCGGAGGTTTGATGTCGACATGTTGCTGCTGCCGGGGCCCGAGCAACAGACGTGACCACAACACATCCAGAGAAAACATCACTAGCACCTCCGAAGGTAATTTGATCGCCTCCGAGATGTTGTCAAACTTTTGAGTCGCTTAGCAACAAGGACGACGAGGCACACCTTGAAGCTCGACGTCTGATCGGGACCAAGAGCCCAGCAAACATTTTGACGTCTATATCACGTCTAATTAACGTCGGTCAGGCAGGTTGATTCGACGTCGATTTGAGGTGCTCAAATGAAAGTTTTTCTGACGTCGGTGTTATGACCGACGTCATTTCTACGGCTTTTAGACGGTATCATTTTACGTCGTTTCAACGTCGTTTGGACGGTATATCAACGTCTCAGAGCAGGTTACCTCATGACGTCTATTCCACGTCGATCTAACAGGTTGATTCGACGTCGATCTGAGGTGTTGAAATGAAAGTTTTTCTGACGTCGGTGTCATGACCGACGTCATTTTGACGGCTATTAGACGGCACTGGCTTAAAATCTGGAGTTGGTCCCCGGGCGCCGCACCGTGGCTGCCCACTGCTCCTCAGGGATGGGTTAAATGCAGAGAAAGAATTTCACCTGTACACCTGTATATGTGACTAATAATAAAGTACCTTTCATCATTTTACGTTGTTTCAACGTCGTTTAGACGACTTATCAACGTCTCAGAGCAGGCTACTTCATGGCGTCTATCTCACGTCTAATTAACGTCGATCTAACAGGTTGATTGTACGTCTATTTGAGGTGCTTAAATTAAAGTTTTCCTGACGTCGGTGCCATGACCATTTCAACCTTTTTGTCTACACATGTAATGTATTGCATTTCAAAAGGTGTCTATAACTGGCATTATCATATCTATAAATTCTATGAAAAGCACAGATCTTGTGCTGCATATCCTATGTGTGATTCTCCATGCTCTAATCTACACATACTTGAACATGGACCGGGCTGAAATGGTCTGAAATAAAGTTTATATTATTATTATATAAACTTCTCAATTTTAGCAAAAACAAAAAGTATCAAGCTGCATTGAGTTCAAAAAGTGAAAGACATCAACTCACATCAGCATTTTTGTAAAAGTGAACCTGATGGAAACTTTGATAGCAAATAAACCTGAAGGTTTAAAATATCCTAGTGATGTTCACCTAGGCCTAGGCTGTACTGTAAAATACAAGTGGTGCATGGACTAATAGGTAGAATAATAAAAGGAAAGCATTCAGGACAAGATCTATTCAACTGGTTGTATTGAAAACAAACAAGTAAAACAAATATATTTATTAGAGAACTTTTTTTCATAGCCATGGAGGCTTAAGAGTAAGCGACGGGGATCTGCTCCTTCCCCCCGCTTCTGGCTGGCGCATGCTTCAGATGGTTCATCATCGCATTTTCTATTTCCACATCTGTGGCTTTAATGCTCCATCTTTTCACAGCAGCTGGAGAGAGGACACAAGAAAACAAATTTATAGAGCACCTATTCAGATGTAAAATGCACTTTATAAATTACAGTAAGACTTTGTCCTGGGATTTGAAAGAGTAATGACATAACCACTTCTTAGACCCACACAGTAGCCTGAATCTTGTGATGGTTCCTTATAAAGCCTATAGGAATTAGTTACAAGTCATTGATTTAACCAGCATTAGGACTCAGGAGCTAAGGGACACATGGAGCAGGTTTGAGGATAGAATCCTTAAAAGTTCCTCTTTAACCATCCTGTTGTCCACCTGGGTCAAGGAAGGAAGTACAAAAGGAAAATGTAGATCATTCATGATGATCCCTGTTGTGCCCAGTAGGGGTCGCGCCGCCTGTGTGTGTACTACTCTCGGATCAGATCCATTTCGTGGTTTTCAGGCATCTCTCAATAGTTAATGTTTTCATAACTTTCAGTTTTATATGTGGACTGTGAGTTATCAAGAGAGAAAGAGAGAAGACACTGCACGTACTCCGGATTTTGCGTGATTACAAACCAAACCTGAAAAGAGCCTTTTATAGAGGAAAGACAAACAAACTGGGCAGTCCACTTGTCAATCTGCCCAAAGAGGATGTATGTTTTCTTGTACTGCAGCTCTCATACAAACTGTTTAACTACACTGCCAAGCAACTTGAATATCAAGATAGATCCACTGCTTTTTTAGATATTATAAATTGTGTGTTTTAGGAAGTAGAACTTTGTTTAAGGTCTAGGAACCAACCAGGAAATGAATAATAAGAAATTCCATATTTTTCCATACTTGCATAGGAACACTGATTAAAAGTCTGCCATGGAATCCCAGCTGAGTCCAGGATAGCCACATGTAAATGAAACCCATTCAGTAATTTCAGTTATGTCAATCTTATTTTCTTACACTTGATGAGGTGATACATCCGTGTGACCTTGAAGGCAAGTTTGTCACGTTGTCCCCCTCCGTGCATGTTGTATTTGGCCATTACAGCATTTGTCATGAGCCTGTATGACAAAATTCCTGTTAGTATTTTGTACACATAACAAAAGAAAATAAAAACAGTACCAAAAGAGTTTCAAAAAGTGTCATTTACACAATTACTCTGGAGGTATTAAGTAAGGTAAAAATGTAGCATAGCCATGGAAAAATACTGTTTAGTTCCTCTTTAATATGTCCACAGTTAAAACGGTCTTTGTTCATACACATACCTGTTCATGCACTTTGTGGTGCAGTCTTTGACGTTCCTCCCCCCAACTCTTGACAACAAGGTTATCTGTAATGACAGAACACAAATGCTTTACCTGAAACAATACTTCTCTAATCCTGAAAAAAATACGAAAATCCAAAATTGTAACAACCATTGTTTCCATTGTTTTTTTTTGTTTGAGCTGATTTTCAAAATCGGCCACATCGTTCTCATTTTGAATTTTCTTTATGGTGATTTCGTGATCTTGGATAGTGCCCACAGAGGCCTCAATCCTCTGGAGTTGGTCTTTGATGTCCAAGAACATCCCAACCACCTTCCTTTGGAATCCTGAATACAAAACACAACAACTACTGAGCCAAAGAAAAGCTTTTGAGATTATTCCAATATTGGTAATGACACAGCAACAGTGTGATTAACAAGTTTGACTTACGTTCTTGCGACATTGGGTATGGGTTTTTTTGTTTTGCTGTGAGACACAGGCAAAGCATAATTAGCAAAAATTTAATTTCTTAAAGATGCATTTATAAAATGGTTCATTCATTAAAAAACAGAGAGAACAATTAAATGCTGGCAGAAGTCTTGATGAAAAAAGTTAAGTTTAAACTACTTTTCTTTGGACTTTTTGCAGAAACCCTGGGGGATGTGGTTTCACGGGAGTGAATTTTGCGTGGTGAACGCCTCACTTGATTACCTGCGATACAAAAGGACAGATTGCTGATTTAACAGGGCAAGACAACTAAATGCTGCTTCAACATCCCGGTCGGTTGCACTACAGTCTCCTGAAATCCTTTTGGAAACACTGCTGGCCCGAAAAATCAAAATGCAGATGACCATTGAATAATGAGTCAAAAACCTGCAGACTGATCACTGCCTGAAGAGTTTGAAATTATAACTTAACCACATTCTTACAGTGAAACAACATCCATTAATATAAAATTTATATAAAATCTGTGTTCAGACTGTACAAAGCTGTGATTGTGGTATTTTTATAAAGTAATAAGATATAGTAGATATCAGAGTTAATGTCATCATAATAGTTAAGTTACTGTGGTGACAGGAAAGACCAATACCCCCAATATTGTGTTGGTCATGAAATCCCTAGAAATAGGAAGTTTAGTCAAGTTTAACTCAAACAAAATGTTGAGGGTGTTTTATTGTTCTACAATGAAAAAATGGGTCATGTTTGAACCTTGACATTATTCAAGGCTGAAATACCTTGCTACTTGACTATAATGAGGTCCTCGGGAAGATCACAGTATATCAGTTACAGAGTGATAAAGTCAATTGACTTGTGTTGCTGTGTGTCTACACTTTCTGTGTCCGTTTTAATGAAAAGACCTCTGGCGTTTCATATCCATATAGGCCTTGGTGCTAAATTTAATTTTGATAAGGTACAAATAACTGATGAAAACTGTCATAATATTCAGACTTTATTCCTTTTACAATTTAGTTGACATGTGATTCCAAAAAACTTAAAATTATAGAATTGAAGGAACAAGCTTAGCACTTACGTCTCGGTGTCATTTCCTGGTGTGATGCAGCAGTTTCATCCATGGCCACATTGGGGGAGGTCATGATTGATACTTTGAGAAAAAGAAGCAAAAAGTTACCTGGCTGAAATACACATTTTGAGATCATCTAACTGCAAACGTTAGATCGCTGCAATATCAATATAGCAATTTATATGCGAAATGAAAATTAAGTCATCTACTCGCTGTCAAGCCGATGAGAAATATGTACAATGGTGGCAGAGCTTCAATTATTTAGCCACTTAACAGAGAAAACTCTAAAGTGCAATTATGCGAGAAGCTGTCAGCCTGTGATACTCAAGCAGTGTTTTCAGGATTTCATAAATGCTTCAGCTTGATATCAATTAAATGACTGAATTTTCAGGTGGTGGCAGGGAATAGGGAGGTGGGAGGGACCGAGCTTCGACCGGAGGTAAACACCCACACATTTATCAATTTTGACCATTTTTAATTCAAGCATTACATGGCATCCTCTGTGGAAGACCAAATGTAGAAGGTGTGATAATAGTCAATAACTTTTAACACCTATTCACTTGACATGGAAATACATTTCTAGTTTGCCTTGATAAGAACTCACAGGTGGGTGTGGCACTGGATTGGCTGGACTGCAGTTCCTCATTTGTCGTTTCCGGACTCCCTAAATTACAGATTGTGAAAGATGACTCCAGCCATAATTACAACATTACAACTTCAAGCTTCATTATAAAAATAATAACCTCTCAGATTCTCTTCTCAGATTAATCATTCAAAACATCTAAAAAATAACAATAATATATATATTTACCCTTTGGGTCGTCCACCTGTACAGGGCTCAGGCATGGTGATCCTGTCATGGGCAAATCCCGAGTCAAAAATCTTGGTGATCCTGACAAAACATACATATACATACATTACTGCAGTTATAGAAATACACAACTCATAAAAAGTTAGGGATCTTTGCCTTATGGGTGAAAAGTGAAAGTTAACACTACAGTGATATATCATGAAAGTAGAGCATGTCAGTAGAAGCATGCACTGGTTATTTTCTCATCTCAAATTATTTATAGAAAAAAAAGCAAACAATGGTGGGTACACCACAAGCACAATTCTCAGTAACTTTACATGTGTGAAGTTTTAACAGAAACAAATTTACTGGTTGATTCATGGATCAAACTCCTGTTGTGAATTTTACCATTATGCTCCTTGTCTGAGAACAGAAAATTGTGCAAAAACGATTGAAAAAATTATCAGTTGGACATGTGCATTCAAAAGTTTAGAGAAGGTCAGTAAGTTCACTTGTAAAGGTTAGAACGCATTTTAGCTTCACCCAGAAATTTCACCTTGAAGTCAAATAGCTCTCACTTTTTTTGAGTTGTGTTATGTGTCTTAATGACATAAAAAAATAATTAAACTATGTGGACAGTTTGGAAAAAGCACCAAAATTACAATTACTTCTTAAATCGACTCCCCCACGAATAGGTGTTGATGAAGTTTGTCTCCCCGAAGCAATCGGGCTGGAATTTGCGGATGGCATCAGAGTATTATCTGCATAAAAATCCAAATACAATTTAAAGTAAGTACAGTTTTTCTAACTATGAATCTAACATGATTCCTGCAGAATTAAGTGTAATGAAATTCTGTTAAAAATGATACTTTGAATTTACTTAGTTATTTACTTACGGCCTCTATGAGATGAATGCATCTTCAGTCCTTGGTGACCTGTGTATTTACATTTGTAAATAACATTGTCCTTAAATGGAGACTGTTCAAGTCTTGATGTGTGTCACAAACAGAGCATTACAATGAATACATTGGCATTTTTGCCTTTTTTGGGAGGAGGCATCTGGAGGGCCTGGAAAGCTGTGTTTATATAGATGTTTGATAAATGTTTGCAATTTCTTAAAGGTACATTTTGTACGTTCTCCACATTTTGATTTCATTCTAAAGTACAGTTTTCATTCATTGACAACTACCCATATAAAAAAATGAGGTGTTTCATTAAGCTCTGAATTTGCCGTTCATATCATTCATTACAATGAATACACTTGCCTTTTTTGGGTGGAGGCATCTGGAGGGCCTGGGAACCTGTGGATATACAAATGTTTTTACTTCATTAAAAAGGTACACCGTGTATGTTATATACTCTATTTCATTCAAAATCAAAGTTTTCATTCATCTATAAAAACACTCTTCTAAAAAATGAGGTGTTCCAGTAAGCTCTGAATTTGCCGTTCATATCATTCATTACAATGAATACACTTGCCTTTTTTGGGTGGAGGCATCTGGAGGGCCTGGGAACCTGTGTTTATATAGATAAATGTTTTTAATTTGTTAAATGTGTACATTCTCCTGGTATATATGCACGGAAATCAACCATTTCATTCAAAATTACAATTTCTATTCATCACTAATTATCCATATCAATACAATCAATGTTCCAGTAAGCGCTGAGTTTGCCGTTCATATCATTCATAAGGATCAACAACTACCCATACAAAAATATGAGTTGTTTCATTAAAGGACAATTCCAGGCAAATTCAACTTGGGGTGTATGTTACTATCATTTTTGTTCTAAAAGAAGGAATGTGATGATTTTCAGTTTAATTGCTCCTGTTTTGCGGTAGCTGCGTCTGTCCCCGGATCGCTACGGCAGCAATGAATGGGAGTGGATGCGAGTTCCGCTAGTTAGGCTGTTACCATCCCTCAAAGCATCCCTTTTTTCCACAGACAGCGTCAGATGGAGACTCAAACATGCACCAAGAAGTTTATTTACTTGAAGCATGCCGACATGTTTGTAAAACTAGATCTAATTCAAAGTCTCCTGGAGTCTCGCGCAAGACCCTGTTGCCGTGCTCGGTGAATTCAGGGGCAGTTGGAATTCTGCTGTTTTTGTCATAAACACAGAAATATTGACTCTTGACTTGCTTCAAGTAAAAAAAAACTTGTCGGCGCATGTTTGAGTCGCCACCTGACGCTTTTTGTTGAAAAAAATGTACACTTGAAGCAAGTAAAGAGTCGATATTCTTCTGTTTATGACACAATCGGTAGCTCCAACTGCACCTGAATGCACCGAGCACGGCAACAGGGTCTCGGGCGAGACTTTGAATTAGATCTAGTTTTACAAGCATGTCCGCTTGCTTGAAGTAAATAAACTTCTCGGTACATGTTTGAGTCGCCATCTGACGCTGTCTGTGGAAAAAAGGGATGCTTTGAGGGATGTAAACAGCCTAACTAGTGGAACTTGCATCCACTCCCATTCAATCCTGCCGTAGAGATGCAGGGACAGACGCAGCTACCGCAAAACAGGAGGGATTAAACTAAAAATCTTCACATTCCTTCTTTTGGACCTAAAATGATAGTAACATACACCCCTGAGTTGAATTTGCTTTGAATTGTCCTTTAAGCTCTGAATTTGCCGTTCATATCATTCATTACAATGAATACACTTGCCTTTTTTGGGTGGAGGCATCTGGAGGGTTTGGGAACCTGTGGATATATAGATAAAATGTTTTTAATTTGTTAAAAAGGTACACTGTGTATGTTCTCCTGTTATATACACTCACAGAAATTGATTATTTCATTCAAAAGTGCAGTTTTCATTCATCAACAACTACCCATATAAAAATATGAGTTGTTTCATTAAGCTTTGAATTTGCCGTTCATATCATTCATTACAATGAATACACTTGCGCTTGCCTTTTTTGGAGGGAGGCATCTGGAGGGCCTGGGAACCTGTGGATATATAGATAAAATGTTTTTAATTTGTTAAAAAGGTACACTGTGTATGTTCTCCTGTTATATACTCACAGAAATCAATTTCATTCAAAATTACAGTTTTCATTCATCTATAATTATACTCTTCTAAAAAATGAGGTGTTCCAGTAAGCTCTGATTTTGCCGTTCATATTACTCATTACGATGAATACATTTGCACTTGCCTTTTTTGGGTAGAGGCATCTGGAGGGCCTTGGAACCTGTGGATATATAGATAAAATGTTTTTAATTCGTAAAAAGGTACACTGTGTATGTTCTCCTGTTATATACTCACAGAAATTGATTATTTCATTCAAAAGTGCTGTTTTCATTCATCAACAACTACCCATATAAAAATGAGTTGTTTCATTAAGCTTTGAATTTGCCGTTCATATCATTCACTACAATGAATACACTTGCCTTTTTTGGGTGGAGGCATCTGGAGGGCCTGGGAACCTGTGGATATATAGATAAAATGTTTTTAATTCGTAAAAAGGTACTCTGTGTATGTTCTCCTGTTATATACTCAAAAAAATCAATTTCATTCAAAATTACAGTTTTCATTCATCTATAATTACACTCTTCTAAAAAATGAGGTGTTCCAGTAAGCTCTGAATTTGCCGTTCATATCATTCATTAGTATGAATACATTTGCACTTGCCTTTTTTGGATGGAGGCATCTGGAGGGCCTGGGAACCTGTGGATATATAGATGTTTTTAATTCCAAAGTTCTGTCCATGAAAAACACTGATCCATATACAAGTCACTCCAGATTATAAGGCGCACTGTCGTTTTTTTGAGAAAATTTAAGGCTTTAAAGTGCGCCTTATAGTGCGGAAAATACGGTACATGTCCACCCAGAATAAATATTTACCTTTACTGGGTTCCACCTGCGGCTTGAACTTTTTGGGTGGTACTGGTAATGGGTTACAAATTTCTTTTTCTGTGTGGAAAAAGTTATCTTTCTCAGTCATTATAATAATTTGAAAGTATGTCATTTTTGCATTTTATTATGTGTCATAGGGGAATGGGTGATTCCACTCAAGACTTACGAGAAAGAGGTGGAGACTCTTCTGTTGAAGTCACACCTGCATATCACAGTGTAAGAAATTACATTAAGCCCTAATAAGTGACTGCCAATACTACAAACACAAAAATGCTATTTCTCACCTTCTATGAAGTCTTCGAAAATTCTTCTCCGCCGAATTCTTTTGGGCCTCTCAACTGGCAAATCGAACAGATCTTCACTAAATGCTTGTCTGTCCGACTCCATGATTCAGCCTGACACAAAAAAACAAAAAATAGCATAGAAAGACAGTGAGCACAGACAACATACGACAAACAAATTACTTGATAGGTCTATCAAGTAATCTGTTTACAGCAGCAAGCCACAAGTACACCACCATCAACGAGAAAATGCAGTGACAGTGATTAATTATCAGTGCCCGTGGTTGAACCACCTACTGACAGACCAAAACAATTCACCTACAGATGCATTACATTAATTATGTACCAACCCCAGATAGCCAAGGAGCTACATAGTGGTCCAGAAGAATTAGTTAGGATTAGTAGGAGGAAAAAGTGAGTTAGTTACATGATAGACTAAGATTTTAAACCAGTGCTGTCAATCGATTCAAAAAATTTGAGCCTCAGAGAGTTAAACCAAGGCTTATTTATTATATTATTTATTTATTAAGGTTTATCAAGGTTTTAATCAGGCTTATTGCTTTGTTTCTGGGTTACAGCCGGATCTTGTATTTTTGATTTCTGTAGTTCAAAGAACATTAAAACCGGCCATTAAAAAAAATTGACACTGTTAAAATGTATTTATATTTTTGACAGCACTAATTTAAACACAAAAATACATGCAAGGGTAAGGAATGCACATCAGATTAATGAAATATGATGCACGATTTAACATACCACACAATCCAAGGCTATTTCTCCACATCATGAAGGACAGGGAAGATAGCAAACCCATTTTGATGGGGTAGGCAAACCGCTTTCCTTTGCAGATCCTCCATTTTCAACAGTTGGCGTTTGGATCTTTCAAAATTGTCCACATACGCAATGTTTAATAGTTTTGAACTGCAAGGATCCTTGAATAGATCGGTGGTGTCATCTTGGCTCACAATGTCAACAACGAGTGTTCCATCACCTCGTTTTTCTTGCACAAAGGCAAAGTCCTCGTTTTGTAGTAGAAAGCATCTGTCTTGTGGTTTGGAAGAGATGACAGTGGATGTTTGCAGGCGCTGCTTTCGTAATTTCTGTGTCTGGGCCTTCTCAGCAAGCCGTTTGGTGACTTGAACTACTGGATTGCGGCTGCTTCTAACCATTTTTTTAATGACTTGGAGATAATTCTCAAATGGGAAGCATGACAGCTGATCTAAAGAGCATTTGAAGAACTTGACATCCTCATGAAGGTGTTTTAATGAATGTACGTTGTACGTGGGGAAGATCTCTCCATACAAGGCAGTGCTTGTATCAACGAAATGATCCATGAGATCCTTTGCATAATCCAGATATGCATTTCTCTTCTCTGTATCTTTTTCCAACAGAATGGACATGCTGACTGTTAATGTTAAGAAATGACTGTACAGTGGTTGTGGTAAGACACTGCTCAAGACTACTGGCCCTGTGTACAAGAGAAACTGGCGGAATTCTGTGGCCTTCCAACGATCGATCTCATTCAGAGACCGGGGTTGCCTTACAAATTCACCTGGCATAGCTCCCTTCAGGCTAATCAGCCTTTCTGACAACTCCTCCTGCCGTCTCCGGGGTAATTTGCAGTTAGACGGTCCACGAATGAGAAACATCATGATGCGTTTGACAACACCAAGGCACACCAGGTGCATGTAATCTAGAGGAAACTGCTCAATGCACCTAATCCCTAAATTAAGGAGAGGAGATGGCATCTTCTGATGATTAATATACTTGAACTGGCTGAACATTTCATCATTTCTGCTGGGAGCGACATCTGTGGCTGTGTAAACCATCCTACCGTTAATGCGTAGTGCTGTTGCCTCACATCGCTCACAGCCTTGGCTGGCATTGTGGCCTTTGGTGCACTTAAGAAAAGCTCTTGCGGGTGCATCACAGATAAATGCCCTGATGCTCACTTTGTAAACTTTTCCCTGGTGCTCAACTCCTCTTTCCAGCAAACCAGCTAAATCCGTAATAAAATCTTCCATGAATTCTGATAATGGCTCCGGTTTGCCTGTTCCATAATACAGCGCCACGATGAATGGATCACCATTAGCACACGTGGCTAAGATGGGCCAAAAATGCTTCTTGGTTGACTTAAAAACTGGAACACCATCAATGTTGAATGACAATTCAACATCTCCTGTGAAGGCTAGATTTTTTGTAAGAAAGTCAAGAATGCCCGACTCCAGACCATAATAGGCATATTGACCATTGCACTTCAGCTGGCACTGAATGTCTTTTGGAGTTTGGAGAAGAGTTCGGGCATCTTTTGGAAGACGATGGCCGTGTCTTCTAAGAACACTCAACAAACCATTAACAGCACTTAGAGTTTGATTGCTGGTTGTTGCCCATTGAGCCAAATCTCCAGCTAGAGTTCCTGTCTCATTGTCAGAAGTGTCTGCCTCGGCCACATGTTCATCAGATGAAGATGAATCAACGTCATGCTCAAAATCTAGGGTTCGCTCTTCGTCAGAATCGACATGACTGCTTGTGTCCATTTGCTCATCCGAATGAGAAACATGCAGTTCTGAGGTATCGTCCATCAACCCTTGTTCCAAGGACTGCTCTCCCTGCTGTGAGGTGGTTGCTTCCTGTATTTCATCGGACTCATGCTCCTGTGCAGAAGCATCTTCAGCGTCACTGTCTTCAGCTTCAGCATCTGCTCTCGACCTTCGTCTTCTCCACTCACGCAAGTAGTTAGAAGCCATAGGGCTGTTTAGAGCAGCAACAATATGGTTACAATACTGTGAGAACAATCAATGTAATTTAAGGCACATGAAGCACAGAGATTCCTATTCCTGTTCGATTCATAGATCTGACACGTCTTTCTTTTTAAATTATGAATAGGTATATTATTCAAACTGCAATAAATGACAGGAATTGCATCCACATACAGAGAAAGAGTTTGTACCATGATTCTAAAACAGTGCGAATGTTGAGTAATTATCCCCTTTGAACACAACACACTGAAGCACCACAAGTCATATTTTCCCCGTTTGCGTGGTTGCCTGGAAGTTTACATCCAGAGCAAAAAAGAACATTAAAGGGATTTCATTAAAAGGGATAGGAGCATTTTTTTAAGTGGGGTTGTATGATCTCCAAATAGCCCCCAAGTACTTTAATTGCAGTAGAAGACTCAATGCACTGCTCCTGTTAGCAACGCCAGCCCATAGCCGTGCCCTAAGATTTACAACATAAGGTGCATTTCCACTGAAGGAACTTCTGGGTAATTTTATCGATACCAATCTGAACTTTTCCAAAATTAAAACATTAGTTGCATCATTTGATGTCTGAAAACTGTCATATAATATAACTCATATAACTATGTTTGTCAATGTGGGGACCAGGTTTCTTGGTCCAAAAAGACACACCAAAAAACATCCAAATACCTCCATACTGCTGGTCTGTAATGTCCCTCTTGTATTGAAGCCCCAACATGAGAAATTGTTCCTTAAAAAGTGAAATAAGTCTATATTTTAAGCAGAAGCTCCCAGTGTCTTGGTTCACTGCTCTTCCTCTGTCAATGTAATTCTCACGTGATTTGTACTGACATGCGGAAAAAAAATTTCATGCCGGGGCTTCAATACAAGAGAGACATTACAGACGAGCATGCACCGTACTGACAGTGGAAACAAGGCTTTAGTCAACATGAGGGTGAGTAGATAATGAGTGAAATTTGAATTTTGGGTGAACTATCCCTTTAAATACTCTAAGAGCCGCCCACCCCCATTTTAAGTTTCTGTGCTGCTGTGGGGATATAGATAGGCCTAGGAGCTGTGTATAACAAGAGCAATGATGGTAAAATCTTCACAATCATTCAAGCCCCCATCACCCTTAGTGTGTGTATCTTACCTGGTGTGTGTCCCTTTATCACAGCAATACACCAAGTGAGATATTGAACAGATAGTTATCAATACAGGCCTATGGAGAGACAGAGACACAAAAATATATTACTGTTTCAGGTAGAGATAGCTAAATATGACATCATCAAGCTCAGTAACGTTAGTGTGTCATAATCTTAAAATGTTTGTCATACTGTTAGGTCATTGCCATGCATGTTGCTCATGATAAAAAATAATGCAGTGAAACAGTTTTCACAGCAGCAAACTTTTCTTTTTGTAAGAGGTTACTCTGTTTCCTTGGTGTGAATTTGAATTTAAAATGTACATTTTGTGAACATATACTCGGTTTAACATCGATGCTACACTCGATGTATCAGGGTAGGCCTTGCTATTTCGCCTGCTAGCTTACTGTTAGCCGCCGCTCGGTTACGAATAACATGCAGCAGATATCTGTAACATTACACGATGCAGCAACAAAATCACAACTTTAACATGTAACCCATGAACGTATAATATGTCTTACCAAGCACATTTTCAGTTTAAATTACATTTTTACATTTTATTTTTCGAAGCTCACCTTTCACACGCGTCTGTGTCTTCTCCTCGCCGACTCTAAACTTCTGCCGCCGCTGCACCGCAGCTGAAACCAGGTGCGCTCACTACGCGAGGAAAATAGTTCCTTGATGGATGCTAGAATAACAAACATTTAAGCCCACCACGCCAATACACTTGATGGTACTACATTGTTTTCTCCCATTCACAAACATATTTCCATAATTTTGAATAGTTTGTAACGTAAACCGATGCCGTCTAAACGCCGTTGAAATGACGTCGTCATCCGCCGGTCATCTCACCCCTCAGATAGACGTCATATCAACCCGCCTACCCAACGTTAATCAGAGGTGGAATCTACGTCCTGACATGACTGGACGGTGACTGGATGTCTTCATCTCCACACAGCACTACACAGCAGTAGATAGAGGAAATCATCCATGGCAGTGTTTTTTTAGTTAAATATGTGTTCTGTGAGATCATACCCCCCCTAATGTTATCATGTCGGAAAAAAGTCTAAATAAAGTCACGTCGTGACGCGACGTCGGATGGATGTCGTCATCTGGACGCGGATTGAGAAAATGTTTTCTGGCAGTATTTAATCAATTAATCCGATCTAAAATGACTAATTATGTATGTCATATTTACTCAGATATTATTTTATCATGTTGAAAAACTGTCGAATTAAGGTCACGACGTGACGCGACGTAGATTGGATGTCTACATGTCGACCTAGGTCGAGGAAATGTTTGCTGGGAGGAAGGAGGCCGAGCTGCAGCAGACAAATTCCCCTCGTGGTGGTTTTAATCTCCGTCATGTTGCCTCTGATCAGGCACCAGGTGTTCAACCTGCCCCCCCCTCAGACCCCCCCCCCCCTCCCTTTGTCTCTCTCTGTCTCTTTCAATCTCGCTCAGCCTCGCTCGCCCACCCCCTATCATTATATATCTCTCTCTCTCAGGGGCGGAGTGGGACACAAAAATCCACCGGGACAATTCTGACTGCACCGGCCCACCACCGGCCCACACAGTGTGCGAAATACCCATCAACATTGTGGGGGGGTTATATTGTTACAGAAGCACCAGTCGACTGTCAGTGTCACAGCTGCGCTATTGCGCAGGATGAAGTGCGCGCCCACGGAGCGCAAAGCAACACAAATCAGTTTTTTCCGGTTTTCTATCAGATTATTATCATCATTAGATGGAGCCTTGGCGTGTTTGTGCTTGTCCGACCCCTAAACCGTCTCTCCCTTCAAATATTTCCAATTGAGACCCCATGTGTTTATAGTGTGGAGCAGTGCGTCTCTGAATGCAGCGGAGAAGCTCTGTGACACTAGGCTACTGTGTAGGCTGACAACCAGTGAGTGCTCGCGGCAGCGCTGCTGCTCGTTGGAAACCTCCCCAAACCCCCCCGTATTTCGCACACTGGGCCCACAACAGGCCCACAAATCCGATTCCTTTTCGACTGTAAGAATATCCGCTACTTCAACATTGCCCGTTTTCTCTCTGTCTGACAGCCGCTCATTCATCCCCATACGTTCATTGGATATATGCGGAGCGATTATTGGCGCGATACGCAGTTCCCATTTCCCATGAGGCTTTGCTCCGACCATTCTACATTAATTTATGAACAAAAAACAAATTAAACCGGTGGCAATTTTATATTTGTGGTCATGAAAGTTATGTAACGTCTGAATAAAAATAATTAGATCAAGATAGAAAGCTAAACAAAAATCAGTAGGCTGGATTAATGGGAGCGAGTCTGACACTCTAGCAACCATGAGTGAGATGTAGAGAGACAACAAGTGTTATATATAGTGGTTAGACCCTGTTCCGACAGTAGATGGGGCTTTCGGAGATTTTCACAGGAACGTACTTGCTTTGTGAGAGTTTTAACTCAATGGGCCTGTCATGAATATCACACGGCTGCGCAGGGCAGTCCGGTTCGTTTGATCTTATTGGCCGCCGGCCGACCGGGAAATCTCCCGGTCGTCCCGATGGCCACTCCGCCCCTGCTCTCTCTGGCTCTCTCTCACACACACACACGCATACACACACACCTGCATGCATGTTCATCTGTCAAACCCGCAGACATGGTAATAACTGCATAAACCAATTTTATAACTTAAGCACACGGCTTGTACAAACAAACACGCAACACACAGTGATACATGTACACACAAAAAGGACAAACACACACACACACACAGCTACACACACACATGCAGGTGGGTTGCAGCACCGCTCTCACCCTGTAATTAAATTCTGTGTCTCCCACCTGTGTTACAGAAGCAGATCTGACTCAAGGTAATTACAGGGCTGCAATAGAACAAAACAACAGAGGGCGTGCGCACACGCACACACACACACGCACACAGCATCAGCACCTCCTAACCCTCTTATGTGACACCACAAAAGAGGGAACGCTCACTCGTACAGATGCAGACACACACCTGCAGATACAAAGCAACACAACAGGGCCACCACACACACACACACACACACAGTGACAGTGACAGCAGCTATAAATGAACCCATCAGGGGACTTGCATCATGGCGCTCCGTCAGGCCGTCACTGTAAATCTGCAGCTGTCACACGTGTCAGTGTCCTGCTGCTCTGTGCATCTGCAGCCTCCATGTGTTCACACTGACGATCACGTCCACATTAATCCAGGTTCAATCCACTTCTGCCTCCACATACACTAGGCCTACTGTTTTTTTTTTTGAAGGACCAGGTTCGGTGTTTCTTTCCAAATATCTTAGAGCTCCTCAGATCCTTCTGTGTCTACATGTAATCCATCCTTACAGATGGTATAAGCATTCTGACTTAACATACACAGTACTGTATGTATAAAAACAATCAGATTACAGCAGAGTTTACTGTCTAAGGCCGCAGCTCTCGTATCAAACAAGCCGGTGTCGACCTGCAGGTAAAAGCAGGAGGAGAGCCAAAGTGAAGGTTTTTCCTCTCTTCTCCTCTCCTCTCTTTTCAACGCTTCATGCGCTGGAGCTTCGCCTGAGAGGAATTAAGATTAAATATGCAGCTCGGAGAGACTGATGCATGAACACCTCTTAATGCTGCCGGTGCTGTGTGTTTGCCTCTTTCGCTTCGGTTCGCTGAAGCTGCCGCGCCACGCTGCGAAAACGGTTCATCTCAGTCCACGCAGAAACTCTCTACACGTCCGTCCGTCTTTATTTATTATCCCTGCTCATTACCACTGGTAATTATCACAAAGAGCTCAGGAAAGGACTGAAGATAAATAAACCCAAAAGACTCAGTAAAGTGAAGTGTAATTAGCCGGCCGTCACTGGAATTAAATTGAGTTTGATTTTTCCTCCCTGAGTCCGTGTAGCGAGGCGTTTACCCGCCCTGGTTCATTTATCAGTAACCAACTGGAAACAGTATTTTTTTTTATCTTAACCCTGATGCATGAGGCTGCGTGTCACACAGAAATACTTCTCAGATACTGACAGAAACATGTCAGGAGAGATCTGAGCAGCGATGAGGATGAGCTACATCCAAACATCAGTCACTGCACTTTATTATTATTATTATTATTATTATTATTAAAAGCTCAAACTGAAACCATGTGCTCTGTTGTCTGTGGAGCTCATCAGAGTTTCCTCCACTCAGATTATGAGCTGTCTTCTTTTCCACCTGATGTCGATTTATGTTTCCACCTGACAGTTTGAAAAATGACTTGACAAAAATTAAAACAAAAAAATGAGGGCGCTCAAGTTCCCTCACTTATTAAAACAGGATGTTGATGCACAGTATTAAAATCCAGGGTGAAAGAGTCCAAGAGATGTTTGGGTCAAACTATATGGAGCTTTAATACAAACATCTACCTTTATTTTGAAGGAGCTTTAATACAAACATCTACCTTTATTTTGAAGGAGCTTTAATACAAACATCTACCTTTATTTTGAAGGATCTATAATACAAACATCTACCTTTATTTTGAAGGATCTATAATACAAACATCTACCTTTATTTTGAAGGATCTATAATACAAACATCTACCTTTATTTTGAAGGAGCTTTAATACAAACACCTACCTTTATTTTGAAGGAGCTTTAATACAAATATCTACCTTTATACTGGTTATATGAAGATTTACATTTTGGTGAATACATAAATCCTACACATCCAGTTTTCAGTTCAGTTTTAATTAGACGTCTTAATATCAGTGTCTGCACAGTTTAAGTACCAGGTGTCATGGACTTTTCTTTACGCTTTTATCATTGTGACTCACTCTGATATATGAGACGTGTCTGAATGTGTCATGCACATATGAGACATGTGTAACTCTGTATGTGAATGAGAAGATAAACACTTGTGGAATTGAACACACAAATAAGCTTGTGTATGTGTGTGTGTGTGTAGGCTATACTTTGTGCGTGTGTCTGCATGTGCGTGAGATGGCTGTCATGGGAGTCGTCTCCACAGATGGGGGTTCACTTATTCCTTAATGAATTAAATTACTGAGATGGGACCATACGTCAGACCAGAGCTCTGAGCCGAGCATCAAACTCATCTGTGGCCACGGAGAAACAATTTGGAGGCTCCTGCTGCTCCTCCTCCCCCTGCTCCTCCTCCTCCTCCTCTCTCTGTATGTTTACAGAGTTGTGCACCGAGCCAGAAAACGTCCAGGATTTATGTTTGGGAACCGGGGGGGACGACAGGAGCTCGGCGGCGCTGTGCAACGGCGGCGGCGGATTCAGCTCAGCTGTGGAGCCAAGAGGCTGGACGGCTCCACAGCCAAGACTAATTTCTTCATTTTCTACGCCGTTCAGACTGATTCGGTTCAGCACTCGCTCAGCTGTGAGCATGAGAGGGTTTCTCAGTGTCACGCAGTGGCATTTTCCCAGCTACACTTATGAGAAGATGCGAACGTTTCGTCTGCAGCGACCGGGGCCAGTTCCACATTACAGTACGCGTCTATTTTTTGTAAGTGCTGCTGCTGCGGCGGCGGTGGAGGCGGCCTGTTCTCACTCGGATACAACTGCCAAACTGACATATTGTCACGCAGAATTTGTGACTCTTACTCGAGTCTCTCAATAGCATCCTAACTGGCTGAAAGCAGAGCCAAACTGTAACTTTCCAAACTGCTCTTCTCAGCAGCCGTAACTCACTGTCGCTTTCGGTAAATGCAGAGGCATCCGGCCTGTTGAGGGAAAATTTAATCTAAAGAAAATAGATTAAAAAAACACTTAGTGGAAGGAGGGAGCTTTGTGAAATACGGCCTTGGGCTTGTCTCGACTTGGGTTTTGTCAAAACCTCTTTTCATTTCATAAAAGCTCCATTTTTAAAGCCAGGAAGATCGGTTGACCTCCACTTGACCTCTGTAAGAATTGAAACCAAGTGAGCTGTATAAATGTTATTGCAGTTATTCTGCAGACGTGAAGAGGCAGACAAACTTGATCCATTGTAACAGAGTAAGTAAATAAGAGCGAAGCAGCTGTAGTGAACCTGAAACTGAGCTCATGTTCTTCTGGCAGCACAAGAAGAGCAAGGAATATGTTCCCACACTATGACTTTAATGCTTTAAAATGCAGTTACCATCGTCCTTCAACCTTCAACCACACCAGAAAAATTCACAATAAAGCCCAAGTCATTTAATTAAGAAGCAGAATAAAGGTTCTGCTGCATCCGTACAATTATGTTTTTGTGTAAAATGCATCTCTGCAACAAAGAGAGATCAATTTGAAGAGAATCCAGTCACTCCCTGATTGGGTTTCATCTACCTCCACTACCAGAGGTGAAAACAACATGGAAAAAGATATAAAAGTGATACTGACCTTGTTGTCTTTGCAGCTGCTCTCTGCGAACTGATCCACTACAGAGTAGACGGCCCGGCTCAGTGCACACTCAGTGTATGTGGTTGCTACAGTATGGATGCATTTCAACATCAAGGTCATGCTAAACCTTATTGTCCCATCAGGTGAGATGGGCTAACCACCGGTCCTGCAGCCACAAGACAACAATACACACATTGAGCAATAAAAAAGATCATAAATACGTAATAATGTTTTTTTCCTCAACCTGAAACAATAGTTAGGACTGATGTAGCTTTAGCCTCAGTGAAGAACTCATTAATATCTAACATCGTCCACACAGCATTGTTTTGATGCCGTCTCACCTGCTTGTTCAGGTGAGTTGAAGTGTGAGAGTAAGGCAGATAAGCCTTGTGTTTGTCCACAGAGCTGTTCCATATTTAATGTGAACAAACAGCTGAGTATCTGTTTTTAGCCCCTCCAATCCACAAAAACACGCCAGATAGCGATGAGAAGCTTCTCCCTGGACACGTGTCAAACACTTTTCATCTTCAGTCGTTGGTCCAGTTCGTCTTCTGTCCCGAGGAGCCGGTAGATATAGATGCAGGTCTTCCTCTTCAGTCAGCTCAGTGTGGACGCACTCTGACTCTGTAAGCAGGTAGAAACAGATGAGACCAGGCTGTAAATATCTACTGACGACGATGATTTGTTGAAAACAAGTCTTTTAGTCTATCCCACTTTATAAACCTGATGGCTGCTCCGTCCTTCAGAAGCTCCCACCGGACCACGATTACAGATTCTGTACATGCAGTGTAGGCATACCTCAACAACCCTTAAGCTACCTGTCAGGAGCATTCATCCTGATGATGGCAGAGAAAACAGGCACTCAGGGCAACATGAATACCTCCATGTATTTATTACACAATGGATGCCGTCGCCCGCGGCGGAGGGAAGGTTAGCGGGGAGCTTGACTACAAAAGAGAGCACCGGGGTGAATGAATCCCTCTGAGGTAAAAGTCCCGGGAAATAATTGGGGTGAGGAAGGAAAGCTGGAGGGGGAGGAGGGGGGGGGGGGGGTGGGTGTGGTGTGGTGTTTGGGGTTGGGGATGCGGATCAGGGCAGGGTGAGTTTGATATGCTGATGCAGGAAAACGCAGTGCGGAGAAGTAGGAGAAGGGGGGAGGCAGGGTGGGATTATTAAGAAAATGGCTCTGGCAACAAACGGGTCCAGGTCTGGGAAAATAAAAAAAGTGCACGTGTGTGTTCCTGTGCTGCCGTCTTTGTGAGGACCAGTTTCACCGTTACACCTTGAGAGTTTGACTCTTTTTTTTTTTTTAAAGAAACATTTCTTCCAAAAAAAAAGAAAAAAAAAAGCAAGGACACATTTGTTAAGTGAGGACGTTTTTACAGTTGTCGAGTCAAGATGTTTCAAACATCAGCGGGTTTTCAGAGATGAAGGTCAGTTTGGGAAAGTGAGGACGTTTATATAGTGAGTTAGTGTTTGAAAAGAAATAAAAATCAGGACGTGTTTGATCGGAAACAACGAGGTAACGCCTGGACAGTGAGGACATTTTGGAAAGCAACGACTTGAATGACAAAAAAAAAGGAAAGTCAGCAGTAAAGGTGGAAACAGGAGTTTTGATGAATGAGCACAGATTAGTGATTTTAAGTGAGGATATTTATAAAAAGTAAAGATAGTAGCTGAAAAGTGTCCTCACGTGTGTAAGTGAGGACAGTAAATTAGGAACGGGGGATGAAAGTCGAGTAGACGATAGAAAAGCTTCAGAAAGTGGAAAAATGAAAGTAAGGACATTAATGACTTGAGTAAACAGTTTGGGAAAGTACAGTAGGGACGGCTTAGACATTTGAGTCTTATTACAAAACAACTTAAATTACAAAAAATTAAAAGTTATTATAAAGGAGAAACTAAGTTTATAGATAGAAAAAGGAGTTTTAATAAATAAGGGCAGATTTAAATTGAGTGTTTCAAAAGTGTCCTCATGTTTTTTCTTTTAAATGAGAGGACAGTAAAGGACATTTTGGGAAAAGAGGGATAAAAGTAAGGATGTGAATGATGTTGGAGGACAGTTTTGGACAGCTTACAGTACCAGGCCTCTCCAGGGTTGAGATCTGAGTCTGAGAGGTTGGATTAGAGTCTAAACTCAGGCTCATGTCCTCAGAGGTATTAATAGGTGTGTGTATAAGTACAACTATGTGTGATGAAGGTTGGTTCAGCCGGCAGAGGTGCCTTTGAGTCAAACACACACCAACAAACACACAAACAGCCTCCAGGGAGAAGTTAGCATGGTGGCTAACTGCAGCTGTCAGAAGGAGGAGGGAGGGAGGATAAAAAACAGGAGAGAAATATACCGTAATATAAGGAGGACGCAGGAGGAGAGTGAGTGATTGGACATCAGGAGAGGAGTTAAAGATGGAGGGAGACACAAAGAGACAAATGGAAGGGGAAGAAGAAATAAAAGAGACAGATAAGGAAGGAAGGATGACAAAGAGAAAACTATATAGTCGTTCTGGTGAAGCTGGACTAAAAGATGGAGGATGCAGGTGAGAAAATAGAGGCCAAAGAGGATATTTATGAGGAGAAAGGGAACATAAAAGACGATGGAGGAAAATAAATGACCGGAGGATGTTGGGAAAGGAAGAAGGAACACGGACACTTTGTCACAACAACCTTTAAAGTGACTTTGTGACCAACAGCGAGACGCTCAGACAGCGAAGACCTTTAGTAACTCTATAAGACGAAAGGAAAGAAGAAAGGTGAGCACTACCATCCATTAGAGCTATAAAGATACTCAAACAGCCCCTGAAGTCAGAAATCCAACTCGGACACTTCAGTGATCGCAAGCTAACAATTCAAGATGGCCGCCACAAGATTCAACAGGGAGTAAAACTTTAACCTTACTCTGTTTATTAGCAACTTAAAAACTTAATATGTTGTACTGAATTAGTCTATATTGTGCAATTTCTACCTGTAGATAATTTGTTATGTTGCTTTAAACCGCAAACGATCACTTAGCGTTATCGGCTGATGTTTGCTAACAATGCTAACAACCACAGGCCACTACAATTTACAATTTAAGCTTTGTACCTCAGGAAATTTAAGCCACACAAATCATAAAGTGACGTATATAAAAACTTGAAATAATGTACCTTCATCATACATTTTGAGCAATTAATAAACTACATTAATAAATATTTTAATCAATTTGACAGCCTCTATTCCTTTCTTTCGTAGCCTACATATGTTTTCACCAACAGTCTCAATGTGTAAAAAGCACCTTAAAACATGAGCAGTAAACTACAGAGCTGTGAAGAAGAACTGATCAAATCATCAACAAACTTTTACCATTGTCTGTTGCCAACACAGATTAATTAGAAAGAGAGATCAAATGATAGGAAAATAGACGGGAAAAGAGAATCTAAATATCAACAAAAACAACGAAGGAAGAGTGGGGTGAAATTAAGGGTGGATAGAAGGACAAGAAAAAGACAAGAAACACCTCGGGGGGGAAAACTAGCTGTAACTTTTCTCTTTGTAGTGAGGGAAACAGGAAAAAGGAGAAGAAAGGAGGAAGTCTGAGGAAGGAGGAAGAGGAGAGGGGTTCGCTTCTCTTTTTAAATCCTCAGTTCTTCTTCCTCAGAGTCACGCTTGAAGCCAAAAGAGAGGAGAGGAGAAAAGAAAATCTGAAAAAAAAAAACCCCAGAAACTGCTTAATCAACTCAGATTGTGGAGGAATCGTCTCGTCTCGCCTGAAGCTCCAACTATTGAAGGTCAACAAGGTCACAAAACTAAACAGACAACTCTATTCCTCCTCCTCCTCCATCCCTCAGCTGCATTGTGTAAAGGTTACAGTTAAAATTTGGTGTTGGGGTGGGGAAAGATTAAGTTTCAAGGGGCTTGAGGGGGCAAATACCAAAAAGCTGCGTAGGTACAGTTGAGTACAGTCGGCCCGCGGGGAGCAAAGAGAAGGGGGTGGGTGCAAAACTCGGAAAGCTGACCTGACAGCACAATTACATAGCATCATAAACCATGAAATTATTTCCCGTCAACCTGAAAAGAGGGAGGGGGTGCTGTTGGTGCTGCTTGGGGGGGGTCATGCAGAGTGTAATTTTATAGTCTTCTCACATCTTCGCGGCCCGAGGCGTCGCTCTGTTTCGACGTTAGGGGACGATGATTCCCCGGGACGACTGGAGGCTTAACTCGTGACATTTTCACGCCGGCTAGTAATCTGTTAATACGACTAATTTAGCTTCTCTTGAAATGTGGACTCGTCACGGTCATCGGATTCTGCAGGGATTTCTTGTATTTTCTTTGTTTTTTTAATAAAAAATAAAAATAAAACAAGCGTCCTTAAGAGTTTAACAAAGCAGCGAGTGAAGGTCAAGAAATGTTTCAGCGCTCCTCGTTGCCGCCGTTGAATTAAAGCAAATGACAGCAGTTTTTTAAAAGGTGCAACAGGTATCCCGTTGTTAAATTCCCATCATGTCTCCTCTAATCTGTTTCCCAAATGGATGAAAACTGCAGCGTTTTGGAAATGAACTTGTCGGCTTTGAAATATGAGACTATAAGAAACGACTGACGATGTCCTCATTACGAGTGGATTCTTGCTTTCACTAATTAACTCTCAGATAATAAAGACATCAGCAGCATCTTGACTCGGTGTTTAGTGATGAGCTGCTCGCATTCACTTCATTCTTCCTCATTTTCAAACCTGAAATCCATCATTAAAATACTGTTGAAATGGATTTCCATAAAGTTTTCAACAGTGCAAACAACGTTCACAAAGTCAGAAACCAACTTTTCAAACAGAGCTGAGCATCAAAAACGTGACACCTGAGCAGAAAAAGAAGAGAGAGAGGGAAGAGAGAAAAAAAAATTCGGCTTGCAGAAGTTTTCCAGGACCGTAAATCATTTTCCATAAATTTTCCAGTTTTTCAGTGAGCGTGGTTTAATCCCTTTTACTGAGTTCAGCCCAAAATGAGACGTCAAGAACCCAACACATCGCCTCAGTGCAGCTCCTCCTGACAGTCCTTGAACACACCATCTGCTCAGAAGAAAGAAATAATAATACTGTTAGATAGCAGTTGTTTTTCTAAAAGGTTCAGTTTTAATAATTAGCTAATCCCCCCTCCGTTTGTCTCGTAATAAGATTAGTTTGTTGAATAAAAGCTCTGTGTGTTAATCATCAGGAAAAATTTCCAGCTAATGAAGCAGAACTTGTTTTGTTTTGCTCTAATCAGTCGTCGGCATGATCGGCTCAGGAGCTGATAGGTGCATTAACAACCACAGGCTTCTTCACACTTTATATTCCTGAATGTTGAGCTGAAATGAGCTGAAACAAGCTGCTTCAGCCTCCTCCACATGTCCAACCTCTCTGATCAATCAGTAGTTTCTAAAGCAGGCTCATCAAATTATGTCTAAAACAGACTGAAGTTATTTAAAACCCCTTAAAAACATATACTGTATTGTATTACAGATAACTTTATAATTGCTCCTTAAAACTCTGAGAAACAACTGGAGTCAAATAAGTGTGATATAAAGATTATGGGTGTAAATTTATCACAATCAACCACATCAATGGACAATGATTCTATGTTTTCCAGTATTAATAAAAAAAAATCTCTTAATTGTTTTAAATGTTTTCTTTTGCCTGTCTGAAGTGGACACTTAACTCTTCTCTTACTATTACTTATGAAACCAATAAAAAGACCTGAACCTGCACCTGCACCTGATAACCTCAACCAGACATTTATTTTATTTATTTATTTTTTAACTTTACAAAAACCGCATTCTGTAAAAGAAACCTGAAAAAGAACATTAAGTTTCTATTTAAAGCAGGATTTTAGTTTAAACTTTAAACATTTAAATATTTGTAGAACTTTGCAAATAGAAAATATAAAATATCAGCAGAAACTCATCGCTAAGAGAATTTCATAATAAAGGCACGTCTTATAAGTGATGATATGCATCAATATGTGAGCGATGTTTTCATTTTGTATCGATGCCACTGACTCATTGATCATTCAATCGATAAATCACTGTCGTCTGTGACTCTTGTGAAATGCACAGCTGCTAATGTTATTAATAACTTTGTGTATCGACAACAAAAAAACGACAAAGAAGAGACGAGACGAGAATATTAAATTACCGCTCTGTCAAACCTGAGCTTCACACAGTGTCATTGTACTTACAAATAAAAACTTATATAATCAGCTGATACATAATCTGTCTGTCAGATGATCCGTCTTGGCTGATGCTGCCGACACTGAGCTTTTTAAGGGATTGTTTGTCCTGACAAGAAAATTCATTGCGTGTAAAGACTTCATCATCATCATCATCATCATCATCAAGTGACGTAAGCTCTGTCTCAGTTTCAGATTTCCTCCCACTCCTCGATGAGTGACTCACCTTTCTCCAGAATCGCCTCACACACACACACACACAGACACACACACATACCCACATACTCAGACACCTAATACGTCTGGAAAACAATACCATTAGAAAACTGCAGCGGTGATAAATGATCCCGCAGAACCAGTGAGACAAACTCTGTCTGATCAAACGGTGTTGTCGTGGTGACGGCGGATGGGCGATGGTGTCGTGTGTCGGTTTAGGCCGAGTTCAGTCCTGCACAGACGTGACGAGACGAGACGACGACGTCTGGAGGGGTGCGATGCAAAATGAGAGAGAGTGAGAGTGAAACAAAAAGATTTTTTAAAAAGGCGACAGAGTCAAATATGAATGAATTGAATGACATGATGATTAACGACGGATCACGGACTGACTGCTAATAAATTATTGCATCTCTGGCGTCTGAATCCATCTGTGCTGCTAATCACAGCTATTTTCAGTCTCAGGGCAGTTGAATAAGTCGACCATGACGAATTCAAGTCAAGTCTCAAGTCAATAATCCTAAATCAAGGTCCAGAATTGCTTTTCCCTACAACTGGAAGGACGCCAGGTGCAGATTCGAACGTAGTGCAAGATGAAAAGCGTCGAAGGCGTATTCTGTTTTCTGCATTTCTTCTCCATTGGTTTTTCAAAATGAAGACAGATCATCAAAGCACATGCAACAGGTAGCACAACCACTGGAGCCGCCGTTTTCAAACCTGAATGAATATGACGTAGAAGTACGTAGGAAAACGTTGGCCACGCCAAATCATGTCCCATTTCGTAGGGTAAGATCTCTACTTCATCGTCAATGGTTATCTCCCTTTGGAGGTCACTCAAAACCAAGTGCTAGTGTTTAGGGAGGCGAAATGGGACTGGGAAGAAGTCTCAAGTCAGTCGAGACCAGAGAGAAAACGACATCATGAAATATTGATTTTAGTCTCCTTCTTTTCTTTCAACTTTACGACTTTACAACTGTCTTTTTCATTATTGTGGCCATAGTATGGGAGTGCTTTTGATGGGTGAGTGGTTGGAGAATATGTCCGATGTAGGTCCTGGCCCTTATTCAGGAGGTCGCCAGTTCAATTCCCACCTGGAATGACCATTTACTGCAAGTCTGTTTTACCATTCTTTCTCCCACTGTCTGAATCAATAAAGGAAAAAACACTTGAGAAAATGTGGCCATACTGTACCTGTAGAGCTGGTAGTCAGACCTCAGACCTTCCTGAAGCTCAGTCGAAGTGTTTGGACTTGTGTTGCAGCTCTGCACCACAGCATCCGTATAAACACTACACCTCAGGGTCTTGGCTGTTGTTGTTGCTGTGGAGCTGTGAGATTCAAGCAAGTAGCTACAAGCTCGTTGTTCTTTCTGTGGAAAGTACAAACTTCAGCGGTGAGTGAGTCGTTCTTCTGTATCAAGACACGTCCGGTCAGGTCTGTCGATCATGGAGCTGTCAATCAAAAACGCGTCCAGCTCAGGTCTGAACGTGGACATGAGCGAAGTGACATCTGCACTCACCTGATGTACGTCAGAGTAACTCAAACCTGGTGCTGGTCCAAGTCACATTTTAATAAACAAAGAGCCTCGAGTCTGGAATACGATCAGTACGGGACATTTTCCTGCTTTACAAGCAAGTTTATCTTATTCATTTTTGTAAAACTCATTCTTTATAGCATTACACGTTATTAGGGACACTTAAGAAAAAGAATCAGAGGCCATAATACAAAAATTAAGTCCTATTGTTTGGAAACATTGACATTTTTTTCATGATGCTATGACTTTTCCCTCTAAATTATACTTAAAGCAGATATCAGTGGCACGGCCGTTTCGGCGAATGCTGCGTTCAAGGCAGGCTTTTGAAACCATAAGTTACAGCTTCAAGTCACAACTACGACTTTGTAACGTTCCAGGCAACCCGTAGCTTGTGTTTTCACCGTCCTGTTGCCTGTGAAAACTATTGGACTTTGAACTTACCAGATCGAAACGACTTCACAGGAAGGAAAAACACAAAGTACGAGTTTCATTGAATGCACCATGAAATCTCAGGCATCTATTTGTCACCACATTCACCCCTTGGCTGCACACACAGATGCCGTTTTTCCTCATTGGATAACACTTGTATCCCACAAGAAAAATTTTCTCCTCGGGTTGCAGCAGAGCAGAGTGACGGAGAGACTCGTGTTACGGCTGAAACACTCCATGTAAGTGATTGCTGACGGAAAATAGGACTATTAGGGACTTATATTAACAAAAACATCCCACTGATATCTGCTTTAATTCCTATATGTTGTGAAGTTTGTGAAATATTGACTTAATTCGTATAATGACTTTCTTGAAATCTGAATTTTCTCATGATTTTTTTCTTGAAATGTGACTTGTACTATGATGACTTATTTTCCCCTTGTAATACTATACGGTAGTAATACTTATTCTTGAATTACAACTTCTCTCTTGAAATATTGACCCTTTTCCCCAAAACTGTGACTTTCTATGTAATATTATGGTTTTATTCTTTTCTCCTTTACGTAGCTCTGATAACGCTTTGTATATGACCTAAAAATCCAACACATTCATGTGTTTGTCTTTAAGGATGCAGGTCTGAGGACTTCAGCTCATGTCTTTAGTCTTGTTCTGTCTCATGCTGGGTGGTTTACTCACATTTACCAACCTCCCAGATCTTCTCCACCACCTCCTCTGTAGTTTCTTCTGTGCTGCAGTGTATTTGTCCTTTGGGACAGAAAATGTAAAACTCATCTATTATACAAACGCCTCCTAAATGGCAGTAAAAGTTCCTGGCTGAGAGTTTTCTCTTCAGAGACGTTCACGAAGCAGCCGAGAGCAACTTTCAGGAGGAACAAAGTGAACTCCTGAGCAAAGAGAGAGAAAGAGAGGGCAGAGAGTTTTTAGTTTAATGAATAATTCTGTCAGACGACGGAAGCTCAGATCAAAAGTGCTGCTAACTAGTTTTCTGGTGTCCAACTACAGAGTCGTGCCCGCGGTCGTCCGCTGGTGTTGTCGGACAGGTTTGATTTGCTGCTGATCCGTGTTAAATGCTCGCCACCGTGTGTGTTTTAGAAGTTAATTATCAGTGTTTGTACAAGGAGAGCCTCGGTGGAGCGTCTCCCCCCCCGCTTTACTTTTAGGTCTAAGTGCAGGACACGTTTTGTTCTTTAACAACTTTGCACAAAAAGTGAGAAGTTTAAATGAGTTTTGTGTGAAACTTCACAGGAAAAACCTGAACACAGGGCACAGAAACCTCTGCTGCTGACTGAGGTTCCTCACCAGGCTGAGACTGGAGCGTCAGCTACTGTTGGCTTTATAAGACAAGGAGTTATAACATGTCCTCTGAGCAAGGCTGTGGCAAATTTATGATTTTTTGGGGGGGTTTGGGCGTATCTTTGTTGTATATTTGCGAATTTTTCTCCTGCAATTTTTGTGAGATTCTTATGCAATTTTTGAGAGATTTTTTTGCATGGAAATTTGTGTTTTTTCCCCAATTTTTTGAGGTTTTCTTCTTTCTTCTTAAATGTTATTATTCTTGTAAATGTGTGCGTTTTCTTTGCAATTTTGTGAGCTTCTTCCTCGTAAACTTTCAAGTTTTATTATTATTATTTTTTGCATATTTCATTGGGTTTTTTTTCTCCAAAATATATGATTCTCATCAACTTCGTCCTACAGTTCCACTACTATCTTCTAGTTTGGCACAGTAGGTAAGTGTCTTTTTAAACGCTAGTGCCAGTTTCTATGACACGTTGCTAACTATAGCGACATGATGAAGACAGACGTGATGTGAGAAGCTTTAAGACGTGCACACGTTTCTTCTCAAAACAATTAAATGAAGGAGGAAACTCTTCTCTTGCTATCTAGCGAGATCTTTACTGTAGCAGCAAATTCACACAACACTGTACAGATGTAACATCAGGACTCGTAGCAGCAGCAGCAGCACTGAGGCCGTCAACACGCCTCGCTAAATACGGACACAGTGAAAAGGCCACAATCTCCTCCAAACAAAGTGTTTTTTTCTTTCTTCTTTTCTTCACAAAAATCATAAAAGCTTAAATAGAAAACAGATCAATTCTCTGATCGGGCTCCATCTCATCCATGTGGAAAATATAACACACCGCAGAGAGAGTATTTACATCCTGGCTTTTAAACCCCTAAAAGAATAATTAACATTACATCAAATAATACAAGCTCATCAAGCTCATTAACTTAACCATAAAGCATCAGCTCTATCACAAAACAATAAAGAAAAACCCTAAAGCAAATAAACAGAAAAATAAAAACTAATCCAACATCATCATCAACTTGAAACTTGTTCTACTAAAACCAAAAAGTTTGGATCTGATACCATCTGGCACAAAACCTGGAAAAAACTGTTCAAAGGCAACAACATTGTTCAACTTTGGCTTCAGAGGAGCAGACGGTGAGAGTCTGTCCACTCGTCACCTAAGGCATTAATAAATATGGATGACAGAGGAATATTTGATAGTGAAGATTGATCCGGCGCTACTGTACCTGATTACTGTAGATGCTTGTTGGTCAGTACTGTACATGTCAGTTTCTGAGAGGCAGCGTAGCACAGAAGCACAAACAGGAAGTAGTTAAAGTACTCGAGTGTCACGGTTATGAGGCAAAGTGCAAGTTTAAGGATGAAGATGTTTTGCATTTTTGTTCGACTTGTCGGCATTAAACCATCAAGAGGAGACGCATCTATCTGTCCTGCAGTAAACACTTGAGAGTTGTCTTACGTGTTATTAAATATATTTTATACGCTGCTGTGTTTACTGGGAAACCTCCAACTGTCTCTCTCTTTGTATGATCCCGTCTCCACTTCATCCAGCGTCCAGATGTGATGCCAAAGGAGACATCTGTCCCATTTCCTCCTCTTGGCATCGCTGCTGTGTAGTGTCCTCCCTGGTAGTAAACATCTGGTTCAGGTAGTGATGAGTCAGGAGGAGCAGGAGGTGCAGGAGGTGATGGAGACTCAGGTCTCTGCTAGAATCCATCGTCGTAGTCTCCGTCACAGCCGTAATCTGAAGAGGGAAAGAGTTCAATACTGATCAGGAGTGGGCGGGCACACTTTACATTTTCACACTAATCATTAATTCATACTGACAGTTTGTGCCTGAGGATCAGACTGCAGTGTTTTCATCTTGTTTTACCTCTTTAACCAGATGTTTTATGGTTTAAAGTGTAATTTCAGACAAAGTTCTGTTGTTTGCAGCTTCGAGCTAAAATAAATTTTAGATATACATTGAAAAATAAAATAAAAACAATATCATAAAGAGGCTGTAAACGCTGCAGATCCTGCTGTTCCATAAAAACTCCTCCGATTCATTTCCTGAACTTTATTTGAGGAGATTTACTTTTAAACCAGTTATGTTTTGTTCTGATTTGATGCTTTACAGTCAAACTGTTTCATCTAATTTTTTACTTATTTTTCATTTTAAAAAAATAGACAATGTGTTGATTAAAGGAACATTTTGGCATCACTGTGGCACCACTGTTGAAAGAAAACTAGTTTTATTGGACATCTGGTGTCGCTGGAGGAAAATAAAAACACTCAGATTGTAAAATAATAATAAAAAAGTTAAAACCCTGACGTTCAGAGACGCCGTGAGTTGTGAGAACTGTAAAATGTGAAAAGTGTCACTGTAACGACCGAGACGACCATCATGCTCAACCGTCGACCACCAGCTCCAGAGGTGCTGCCCGGAGCCCGACCCTGACCTTTGACCTCTCCGGGGGAGGAGCCGGAGTATAAACAAAGAGCCCCCCCCTACAGGAATCAATTAAGTAGCTCAGGACGTTTTACAACGGCAGAGCAGGGACTTAAAGTTTTAACAGCCAGAGACGTGAAGAGGAGAAACTCAATCTGAGCGTCGGCTCATTAAAACAAAGTGACACAGCGCCACAGTGACACCCCCCCCTCCTCCCTCCCCCCTCCCCCCACACTCCCCCCAAGCAGCTCGGTCATTAAAACAGTGGCTCCAGCTTCTTCACACTGTGTGGGACTGAGAGCCGGCGGAGAGCGAGACGTCGACCACCGCCGTCGACTCGATGAAACTCAAGTGAAGGAAAAACTGAGCTGAGAAGAAATGAAAGAGTTTCACTCATCAAGTCTCGGAGTCGGAGGAGAATCCGTTTCTTTTAAGTTCAAGAAAAGGATCTGAACTCGACTTCAACTCAGTTTAACTTTGTGTGGAGACGTTTAGAGAATCAGCAGCTGTTATTTTAACGACAGGAAAAATATTTGTTGTCGCTGAGAAACATCCTCTACTATCCTTATTTTTAATGTTTTAATATTTTTACTTTATCTTTATCTCAAGTTCACCATGTTTATATTTCACACTAAGTCTTTTTGTTTCACTGCTGCTCATCAGTTAAAAGACATGACACATCACTTTTTATACTGAACCAGTGATGTTTTTTATTGTCAGTAAGTAAGTTAATAAATGTCTAAATTTGCTGATTTTTTATAAACCTAACACAAATAAATTGACTATTTGAAGCCGTGACTGACTCTGATCTCTGTTTATGAAGTAAAATAATTGACATTTTCAGACTTCTTTAGCTTCAAACTAAAGTGAGTTGAGGAACAGTAGAAAAGTGATTTTCTCTGCTGACAGAGAAACATGGAAAATCAGGTTTAATGTCACGCTTTGATGTTTTTAGTTTGCGTGACTGTGAACTGACCGTCGTTTCCCATCAGCGCCATGGCGCTCACGCAGGGCTCGTCCTCCTCGTCCTCTTCCTCGTCGGCGGCCGCGTCGTCGTACACCACCGGCCCGCTCTCCACCACCACCGCCTGCGCCGTGCTGGCGGGGTTTCCCACGGGCACCGGCACGGGGTTGGACTTGGCAACCTGAGCAAACAGGAAACACAGTCGTCAGGTCGTTGCGTCGTTTGGCACTTTTTAATATTTTTCCTCTGCGTGGGACACGTGAGGTCGGCTCTCGGCCTCCGGGGAAATCTAAGCTCGATGTGATCTCATCTGCCCCACTTCCTATAAAATGATATAAAATAATAAACAGTGTGTGTGTGTGTGTGTGTGTGTGTTGGTGGGAGCTGCTGCAGGGCAGGTGTGAGTGAGGAAATATTTCATCTTCTGCAGCATCTCCACACACGACTAAATGCAGCATCAGAGCGTAACCGCAACCTTTATTATCTGACATCACATTATTACACTTTCTCAAAGCCCGCAGTGTTCGAGCACGCCGCCACCGCCGCCGCCTCCTCGTAAAGTCAGGGTCAGGAGTTAACCGGAGCCTCGGGCCCAAACTTCCTCCTTCAAGCCTCAGAAATTAAAAATGAAGGGGTGAGGGCGGCGAGCGAGGGGCAGAAATATAATTAGAGCACTGTGTTTTTTAGTTCAGCCCATTTGCATTGTCTCAGTTGAGCCGTCACAGGTTCACGCATGAATATGACGACTTTCCTCCCCCTCCCCGTCCCCCTCCCCAGGCCGTCTGCACTGCAGCCGACCAGGAGTTTCCAGGTGCATGATGGGAGATGATAAAAGAGACGTATTTGATTGAAAAAAAATATATATATATAGGGAAACGGGAGGAAATGTTGGCAGCAGCAGGAGAAAATAAACAGCTGGTTCAATAAAAAATGTGCAGAGGACAGAGGCAGAGGGGGGGCATGGGGGTGGGGTGGGGCGGTGGGGGGGGCAGTTTCCAGCAGTGGAAACGATTTGAGCCAAACGTCAGCGCTTGGGTGACGCTGCTATTTCTCCATTTCCTGTCTCTATATCTGTATAAGTGACTAAACTAAACAAACAAACAGTGGATTATTCCACAGTCACCTGCTGCTCTTCCACTTCACAACAACAGCGTGTCGTCACGGCTACGGTGTATTCTCAGTGACGCCCTGAGGATTTTTTTTTCCCCACATATGGTTCAAACGGTTCACTTTGACTTCAGTGGTTAAAGGTCAGAAAGCAACACGTTAATTGGTCCGAACACCAGAATACAAACAGGACAAACTGGATAAAACTAATGAAGCGATGATGTTTTATATCCAACAAGAAGGTCCGAGGTTCAACTGAGACGCTGTGACGCTCTGTAAAACACACACACAGAGAGAAGGAGAGGCAGAGAGGCAACATCTGTCCTCCTCTGGAAAAGAAAAACAGAAGAAACCAGTTAAGAAATTTTATGTTTTTTAACAAATCATTGATACTAGAATATCTGAGCTGTTGGACAGAAGGGAGGAGCGCTAGGCTAGGCTAGGCTAGGCTAGGCTAGCATTTTACAGTTTGTTGTTTTTAACAGATGATGTTGATGATTTTCCTGCTCTGTGTTTGTTTGGGTTTGACCGCTCCAGTTCACTCACTGACCTGTTGACCAGGCTTTTGTTTTTCCTGAACTCGGTGACGACTGTGTCTGTTTTAATACAGACAGACAGAGATTTCCCTCAGGTTTAGGAAACCGCTGCTCAGCTGCTTCAATCTGAGTTTTTTATTTACTTTCTTTCACCTGAGAAGCCAAACACAGAGCTGCTGCTGCTGCTGCACCGGTGGGGTGAGTGGAGGATATTTTGGTGTTTTTTTGTTTATTTTTTTTATGAGGAACTCTAAAATTAAACTTTCATTCAGATTTCTCGTCTGCTTCGGAGTGAAATAGAAAAGCGTGGTGTTTTGCAGAGGAAACCCGTCGTCTGCAGGTTCTGTTATCACTTTCCCTTCAGCCGGGGCTAATTATACAGCAGGAGGAGAAGCAGGTGGAGGGTCCTCGGTGTGACGGAGAGATATTTCTGTTCTCCTCAGCAACAGCCTGTTGGAGTCCCTGCTGAGGCCTCTCCTCCTCCTCCTCCTCCTGCCGTCTCTCCCTCCAATTTTCCTTTCATTCCTCCCTCCGTCCTTCCTTTTCCTCCCACCTCGCTTTATTTTTTATTATTTCTCCTTTTATTCCCCCCACGTCCTCCTCTCCCTGCTTTCCTTCACTTCCCTCAGACTTTGATAAATAGCCGACGATTATACAGCGAGAGCACTGCTGTATAAATATCAACCACAAAAACCTCCTTTTTCCCTCCTTTTTTTTCTTCTTTCTTCCTCCTCCACTTCGTCCTCTGGTTTCCTCCCTCCACCCCCCGCTGACTTTCACCTCACCAGGCTGTAAAGAGGCTCCTCATCACAGGAGCTGGACGCCTCATTAACTGCCCGGCGAACACAGGGCGGTAATGTGAAGAAATAATAATATAAAAAAAGGAAAAATTATAATTAAAAGGGGAAGCATAACAGCATAAACACGGTGCTCCAGACTAATTAGGAGGTGAGAGCTATTAAATGGGTCAAGATGACGGCTGCGTGAGAGGAGGAGGAGGAGGAGGAGGCGGCGGCGGCGGTAGGAGCTATTACCACTCGTATTTATACACAGATAATGTTTCTGTACAAACACACAGATACTCAAACTGTGGAGTGTTTACACTCTCAGACAGTCGTCTAACGAGGAAACTGCTCGTTAAAGAGTCAGAGGAAACACAGCAGGTTTCTGTTTTTTTCTTTTTTTATGGGTGTGAGAAAGTCGACATGTGAGAGTTGGAGCTCAGGTTTCTGTGAGTTTTTTTTAATGACACGACGACTTCTTTTTCCACTTTTTTGAAGGGGTCGTGACCTCGTCCTGCTCCGACAGGATTAACGTAATTTAACTAATCATCAGTAAAACAGTCGCGACGGAGACAAAATCTGCGGTTTATTGATCCAACCAGTCAATCCATGGATGTTTCCTGACACTGCGAGTCGTAATCTTCTGATCTTGATCAAGTTAAAATCCTCCTGTTGTCCTCCTGGATCAAGGAAGGAAGGAAGTACAAAGGGAAAGAAGGAAGGAAAGATAGAAATGGAGAGGGAACAGATTGGGTCAATTGGGTCAAAAAGGAAAGAAGAAGTAAGGACGAAGGGAAAGAAGGGAGGAAAGAAAGATGGAGGAAGGGACCAGACTGGACAACAGGAGGGTTAAATGTTAATATTATTCCTATAAATGATTCACTGGTCCTGTCCTGTTTTCCAAAATAAACGTATATATATAAGATGTTTCTAAAATGTTTCCTGGTATTTAGGTTTTTTCTATTTCTATATTGTTGCTGGAGAGACCACATCATATACTTATTATATACATTAGGGTAGTTACAGTAATTGATGGAAGTATTTAATCCTGATTAATCCCATTAAGCGCCCATAGTTAATCACGATTAGTGGCAAATTAATCACAGTTATTTGCTCTAAATGCACCTGCAATAAAAACATGACGGCTTAAAGGTCAACAGGTCAATAAACAGAACCTGCGTTAACAAGTTATTGTCACATTAAACTGTTGCATATTGTTCATTTCAAGTGGGCGGGGCTTAATTTTCACCTTAAAGACAGAAGTGGATGTAAACAGATACAGAAATAAACTCTGAGCTGCAACGATTCAACCTAAATGAAATAATCAACAAACTGTTTGAGACACAGGATCGTGTGATGAAGGTCAACATTAACCGACCTTTGACCTTTTCTTTTTTTTTTAAACGTATCCCTCCAGTTTCTCACTAAATAAGATGAGCTCAGAGAAATTTCACTGTGACGACCTGGAAACACCGGCGACTTCTCTGAGAGTCCAAACTTCACACGGACTCGGCTGTCGGTTGCCAGGATGACTGTTTGCGTAATCAGACTACAGCTGCATCACCAGAGCGACTGTCTGCGGTTCACAGCCCCCCCCCCCCCTCCCCCACCCTCTCTCTCTCTCCTGTGACCTCATCGCTCTCTTTTCAGATTTCTAAGCCTCTGTGAAAATCCCCACATCCCCTAAATGCACCGTCTGCTCCTGCCTCCACCGGCCTCGACCTCGGCCTCTTTCTCTCTCCGTGTGTGACTGCGTTGTTGTTGTTGTTGTTTTTTGTGTGTGTGTGTTTTTTTTAAAGAGAGGCAGCGAGGGCGGTCGACAACAGCTGGACCACTTTCCTCTTGGCAGAAATCAACCGGTTTCTCCTTCTGTCTTGTAAACTCATCATTTCCTCCCTCGGCTCGGCTCAGACTAATTGCTGGGTCACTAAAGACTCACAGACGGAGCTCAGCGAGCGACACACACACACACACACACATCTCTCTTTTCAATCCCGTCGCTGCAATGAAACGGCAACATTACATAACAGGGGAGAGAGACGGAGAGAGGGGAGCAGCTTCAGCCAATGGCAACGGCCGCTCGCCTCCAGTTCCCAGGGGGAGGCGAGGGGGGTTGCTAAGTAACAAGCCTTGTTGACCCGGCCCCTCGTGGCAATGTTTTCTTCCTGGTTGACAGAGCCTGAGCTCCCTGAGCGCCGCCATTCAGAGCTGCCAGCAGCACATGATGGAGAGGGAGACAAAGACTGAGGAGGAGGAGGAGGAGGAGGAGGATGGGAAGGAATGTGAGAGAGGAAGGAGGAGAAACAGAAGAGGGGGAATTAGGGTAAAGAAGAGGACAGCCGGCGGAGGAGAGAGAGAAGAAGAAGAAGAAAAGAACAAAGGCAGAAGAGTTTTTCTCACTGTAAATTCCCCTCAAAGTTTTTCTCCCTCCAACTTCCTCGACCTCTCGTTAAAAACCGTGTCCTGGATAATTTAACGACCCCGAAGCTGCTTCACTGTTCAAGCACAAGATCCAACACAACCGGCTTCACACTGAGCGCACAGTGATTGAAACGACATGACATGATGAGTGATGTTAAAATAAACTATTTCATTTTAATCTCCATTAAATCCTCAGTTTCATTTGGAAACACTGAGTCGTTTTCTGATGGTTAGACGATCAATCAGTTGATTTCTTGTTTCCTGATTTTCACTGCTGAAAGTTTCCTGGATGAAATTTCCACGTTTACAACTTCACATGTTTCTACGGTGACGTGTTTAGAGGCGCTGCAGGTTAAAAAAAAAAAAACACTAGCTGGAAGAGACAGAGAGGTAAATATCTGAGTTTAAAGCCTAAACTCACAAGTTTACAGGGACGATAAACAAACTTAATGTTCTTTAGATTATAAAGCCACAAATTCTATACACTTGGCTCCATCAGGTAAGTTTTTATTGATCATCCTTCATCAGAAAAAGATTCTTGTACAATTTGTTAGGTTTTTTTATTTGTAAATTAGAATTTTTTCCTGCAAATTTGTGACTTAAAATATCAGAGAACAGAGTTTTTCATCCTTGCAAAAGCTACAGTGGATCCAAAACGCTGTCATGTTGCAGCTGCAGCTACGGTTTATTTACAAAGCAACATTTCCACATGTAGACTGTGGAGCTCACTTCACCACATTTACTTGGACGCTTCATGAGCGAAGAGGAGGCGGTTCAATCTAAACACACAAGAGTTTGTTCCCATTGAATCATCGATGGCATCGATCTGTTTCAACCATCAGTTTAATTTCAGCTGTTTATTTCATTCATCCGTCCGTTTAGGCTGGCAGATGTTTCTATAAAACTCTAAAATACCCATGAATACACATGGAGATGATGGTGCAAAGCAGAGCAGACAGAAAATCAAAAGGTTTGTTGTTGCAACCGGATTCATCCATCCAACAACTCATCCAGATCCGAAGTATTTGAAATTAAAAATACAATAATGAAAACTTGTAACTTCTAACATGCATGGTCCATCGTGTCTCTGTCTGAACCTGAACTTGCCACAACTGATGAAGAGAGGAATAAATCAGCAGCAGCAGGAGAACATGAATGAGATAAAAAAGAAAAAAAGAAGTGCACATATAGAAACAGGGAGTCGGATTTGAAACTTTCAGATCCTGCAGATCAACCTGTGATTGAATTTCTGGTCCTATTTAAAAAAAAAAAATCAAATTACGACAGGGAGCTGCAGAGAGTGGCCTCGTTCTCCTTGAAGATGGCTGCGAGAGCTGTGAAGCTATAAATGTGCAGAATGAGGACGTCCGCAAATTAACTCTTCAAAGACACACAGCCTAACTGGGTTTGGTTTAAGCAGATAGGACACACACTGTACCACTAACCTTCTTTCTTTATTTCTGGATTCATCGGAAAGCTGGCGACGGGCCAACAGCAGCTAACTCATCACTGCAGGGTGGCAGAAAAAAAAAGAAAAAAAAAAGCTGGGAAAGTGCTTTTTAAGACGTTTTTATGTCCAAGTTTAAGGCCGTATTTATTTTAAGAGCCTGTCAGAGTTTTTAGGGCCTGGAGGAGGGAGGAGGGCGAGTAATAAGGGACGGGCAAACAAAGGCAGCAGAGAGCTTCACTTCACCTCTCACATGGCCTGAGCTCAGATTTATTTATCGTCCGTCCGCTCTGCAGGAGATCCCAGCAATCTGCAATCAGCTTTTAATGGCCGAGAGCGACGGGAGAGTTACACTCTGTCTGTTACTGTTACTGCTTTATTATGTGGAGACAGGAAACCTCTGGGCTGCTGCTGCTGCTGCTGCTACCGAGGGTGTTTCAAACTATTTTAAAACACAGATAAAAGATTTCTGACTGTCAACAAATCGCACGAACAAAACCCAAACCCGACGTATCTTATTTCTCTGTCGTAAAGTTTCATTCACTCGTTACATTTATGACCTTTTTTTAGGTAACGGGTCACAGAATCTCAGTGACACGACGATAAAACCTACAAATTTTTATTACGCACATAAACTATCGACCTTTCTATCACTTCCCCCCACATTGCATAATAATAATTATAGATATAATTTATCTATTAATGTGACTTAGGCCCCAACTTTTAGCTTAAACTGTAGCTTCCTGCAGCTTCATTGCAGTTGGTAGGTGTTAATTGACTGAATAATGAGAAATGTTGCCGCTATAGAAGAGAATATATAAGATTCAAGACCTTCTGTTGCTTTTAACAGCTCCTGACACGTGATGTGATGTTTTATATCTTCAATAGGAAGCAACAAGCTGAGAGTCACAGAGTCTTTTCACTGGATTTGTTAATCATAAGGAAAATATAGAATAATAAAAGTCAGATTTTAAGACTGTTGGTACTTGTGTTTCCAGGTTAAATCATCACTGTGATGATTTCCAAAGCTTTTATTTGAGACGACCAACTCTGTTTTATACCGTATTTAACAAATAGACACATTCATTCATCTCTGTGTTTATGCTTAAAATCAAGTTACTGAAGCTGACCTGCTCACTGATTTATAAAAGGTCGACAAATCAGTTTGACCCGAGTGTAAACTGAAGATCTCATGAGGCCAAAACTGTCCTGTAGGTGCATTTTATCATGTTTTTGGTCACACGCCATCTTGTTTTCTGACCTGCTTCGCTCTTAATTTGGCGGGAAATCAAAACAAAAACAACAAAAATTACAAGATTGACCAAGTTTCTTCCTTCAAAAACCTTGTTGAAGACCTAAACTATGACACATGCAATAATACAATAATACACAACCACCTCTGGAACATCTGGAGACAACAAGATCTATGAGAACAAACTTCACCTCCTCTAAAGTCTCCTTATGAGACACGAGCCATGAAAGCAGCAGGTGAGAAGAAGGTGACAGAGATAAAAGAGTTTCATTCGGGAGGTGAAGACGAACTGAGCCTGAAGGTTAAAGACGGAGGAAACGGCTCCTGAGGCAGAAACCAGGAAATGAAGGTCTGAGGGTCTGTCTGTCTGTCAGAGTCTGGACGATAAAGAGCATTTTTTATTTATTTTTGGCATGATAAGTGCTGCTGATTTCCAGAAATGACATCATGTGAAGCAGCTCTGAAGATGCGGTGGATACCAGTAATGATGAGTGTGAGTGTGTGTGTGTGTGTGTGTGTGTGTGTGTGTGTATGTGTGTGTGTTAAAGTCTGAGACGGTGAGTGTGAGTGTTTGGAGAGCCAGGAGGAAGTTTATCTGTCTGAGTGTTTCTGTGTGCACGCCCGGTAAGTGCAGCGACGGGCCGAGTGAGTGAGTGAGAGAGGAGACAAAACAGAGTGAGTGAGAGAAAGAGTGACGGAGACGAAGAGCAGATGTGGCGACGATGAGGAGGAGGAGGAGGAAGATGAAGATGAGCAGTATGACTCACCGTCTCCACAGCCAGCTTCTTGTTGGGCTGTCCGGTGATGAACGGCTGCAACCTGCAACACACACACAGACACACAACAACATCATCATTACAAGACTCAACTTTATTATAAACCGATACTGAACATTTTATATTTTCATTATTGTTCAACATGTGTCTTTTTATAAATTATTAATATAAATTGACCAGGTTCTGTTTTCAGCGACCAACGCTAATATTGAAGCTTAAAAATTTGATTTAGACTCATATTTATCTATTTAATTATTATTTGGTCATGTATTTAGTTTGCTAATAATACATTTAGTATCACATATGTTCGTATGAGCAGTCATAGGCCTTTCTGAATAGGTTTTAAAAGAGTCCAGGCTCTGCTGGATTAGTTTGTTAGTTCTTTACTGCCAAAGGTCACCAAAGGTCAATAGGATTCATCTTCCACATATAAAATCAAGACTTTCCCCTAAACTAATCCAGCGTTGAGTTTAAGATTCAGGCTTAATGTTATTGTAATTATAAATATGCATGCATGCCCTCGTAAGCAGAAAGTCGCTCCGCCTCCCCACCCCCCCAAAAAAGTGAAAAACATCATAATTATTAATAATTATTATAATATTTAGAGTTTTCGCTGATTCTTGCTATTTTTTTTCCCTTCATTGTTTAAAATGCAGACTAGAGGAGGGAAAAAAAATGAGAGCGCAGCTGAATATTTAACTTTGTTGGAGCCTCTTTGACAAATAATCTCCATATTCATCAGTGTTGACTTATTGTAGGTCGAGGATTTCAGAGCGTTTGTGGCTTCAGGTGAAAATCAGAAGACGAGGAAGAAGAAGCAGCAGACACAGAAGAAGAAGAAGAAAATAAAGCGTGTTGTGAGTGTGAAAGTGTGACTGACAGGCGGAGCGACCGTCTGCGAGCGCGATCTCTTCCTCGACGGCGGCAGAGATAATCAGCGATGAACGCACGGAGCCACCGGCAGTCATTCCTCCGTCTCCGTCCCACTGGCTGGAATTAGCATCGTTCCCGGAGGCTCCACGCCCCCTTCTCCCCCCCCTTTCCCCTTCCCCTCACCCGTCGCCCCTCTCCCTCCCCCTCCCCCCCTCCGCTTGCCCACCCGGCCTGGCGCTGAGCCGTCCCCCCTGGAGGCTTACAGTAAGTGTTCAACTCTCACTGATAAGAGAGGGAGCGAGTGAGCTTTTAATTAATCTCCTTTAACCAGGGGAAAGTGGGGGAGGGGTGAGGGGTGGGGGGGTAACAGCCAATGTGGCATCTTCACCCCTCAACAGCACCCCCGCCTTTCTCAAAGCTCATTATAACATCGTGGCCCCGGCCGGCGAGAAGCTCCCCGCTGAGTGAACTATGCAGCCCCTCTGTACATGTGCAAGACTGGACCTGGTCCCCTGGGCTCTGACCCGGACACTGGGGGAGGGAGGGGGAGAGGGAGGAGAGGGGAGGGAGGGGGGGGATGAAAGTAGGCAACAGGCAGAAAGAGGGGAGAAAAGATGAAGAACGAGAGGACAAAGAGATGGAGGATAAAACAAAGAGGGAGCAAATGAGGGAAAACTGGGGTGAGGGAGGAGGAGGAGGAGGGGGAGGGGGTGAGAATCAGATCAAACCCCATTAAAAAGGATCATTGACCTGCATGTAGCTCCAGTCACACACGGTGGATCAATAATCAATAACAACACGACTAGTTCACCTCGATCCACTGTCGGATAAACACCTGGATAAACAAGAGGCCAGATGTTCAACAGCTGAAACATGACATCATCAATAATCAGTATTATTGTTAATCAATGGAAAAAAAAAATCAGCCGCCGCGTCCTCTGGTGGTTTCGTATCAAAATAACTTCAGATGTTCAAGTTTTTCATTGACCAAAGTAACAAATTAAAGGTCATGAGAAGTGACTCATCGTTACATAAAAAAAACGAGGCTTCAAAGAGTAAAATTAGATGTTTTGTTTTTTGTGGTGATGATGTTCAGCAGATCTTTGTGTTTCACTTCGGTCCGGACCGACTCGTCTCTGCAGACGCTCCGTGTTTGGACTCGTGGTCTCGGGAGGACGAACCCCTCGTGACTCTGGTGGTGAGAGTTTAAAATATCTCCACAAAACAGTCAGAACAAACTGTTCCTGTAAAAAAAAAAAAAAACACTGACTGTTCCCATCAGCCACTGCTGCACCTCTCGTTTGGTGTCTAATAGCAGCCGTTAGCATGCTGCGTCTCGGTTCCCACAATGCATTTCAGTCCACTTGGAGATTATGATGGTGAAAACATTAAAGGAATAGTTCAACATTTTGGCAAATTGGGCCATTGCCATAATCCCTCTAGTTTCAGGAGTAGGTTCATTACCTTTAATTTTCAGTGCAAGCTATTTTTAGAACGGTGGAGCAGAGCCGTGAGCTGCTCAGAGCTACGCTACGGAGGCTCATGGGATTTCTTGATTCCCTTCATAAAACTCATCAAATACACAATCCAACAACTCCAAAACACTCTGGTGGACAAGTTGTGACCTGCACATTCACCACGCTATGAGGTTATAACACAACATTACCAGACAGTGCAGTCTCTGCATTTACATCGAAAACAACTCTGTCTTGTAACATTCAGTTATTATCTCATAGCGTGGTGAATGTGCAATGGACCAATTTTCCAAAATGTTGAACTATCCCTTTAATTAGAAATTATTTTAAAACCCTTTTTCTATCTCCATGTCCTTTGTGGGGGTTTTTTCTTCAGGTTTTAATTGAAGTAATTTCTTGATACAATCGTCTGGTCTGTGGAGCTGCTGACTGGAGCTCCTCCTCCCTCCTCCTCCTCTCCCTCCTCCTCCTCCTCCTCCTCCTGGTCCACAGGGTCCAGGGAGGAAACTGTCTTTCGTGTGGACGTCTACGCTAAACTAAGACGCAGCTTCAGTCTTTATCATCTTGTTAATCCAGGAAGTTGATGGTATTTTCACTCATCCTCATCGGCTTCTGGAGTTCATGCCGTATAATAACTACAGTAAACATCAGCAGCAGCAGCAGCATCGGCCCTTCACTATAAACACCGTCCAGTTGTCTCTGACTAATTAAAGCCTGGTCTTTGATCAGCAGGAGTCGGTCTGAACGGCGCAGCTCGGTCGTTTCACACTGAAGCTGAATGAAAGAGTCTGGAGCTCAAACTGAAACTGATCCGTCCTCTTGTTCAGCTTTGCAAATATTTTCATTTCCACTTCTCACACTCGGTCTCTGGAGTCTTTTACACTGAGAGAGATTTTCTAATGAAAGCAGCAGCAGCTACTGTTGTCTGTGAAGTCAAAACACACACACATACACACACTCATTACCACATCCACTTCCCTCATGATTTCATTTCCTGCGTCAGAGCCGTTTTAATTCGACCCCCCCTCCCCTCCCTCCTCCCCCCTCGTCATCTTATAGATCTTCTAATCGTCGTGCAGCTCGTTGTGTCTCTTCTCATTTACATTACGTGCAGCGTTTGTGCGTCTGCTGCCTGACACTTTTGTTGTTGTTTTGCTCGTTAGCGTCGAGCCGAGATGTTTGTCGTCGTTGCTGTTGTTGTTTTTAATCTCGCTCGCTGCTGATTGCGTCTTGTGTTTGTTTTTAAATCAACTCTTGTTTCCGATCGCAGGCGGCGTCGGCGGCGGCTCAGCTCCGCCGCAAATAAACCAAGGCAAAGCAATGTCAGGGAATAATTTCATTATTCACACAATAATCCAATCAATAACGTCAGGAGGAGGAAGGACGAGAAGGAGCGGAGGAATAATCTGCAAACTGGGGGCTGGATGAAATTAGTTCTGCGACGGGCTTGGATGTAAATAAATGATGATAATATCTGAGCTTCAAACTCGATTTTCCAGCTGGAGGCTGGATCTTCAGACACACAACGTACACACACAAGACAACACACACACACACACAGCCTCCTTCAGCTCTTCAGCACAATTAAATCAGGCATAATCACAAAAACCCACACACACGCAACTGTGGACGGAGCGCACTAATACTTTCCCAGACACAAAATACACACACTCAAGTATACAGGGATGCACACACATGAACACACACACGCACACACAACCCAAGCAGCAGCAGCAGCAGCAAAGCCTCACAATGCAGCCTCACACACACAGTCTCTCATTTGTGCAGAGTGGTGTCCATTCAGGCTGCAGTGCATTGTGGGCCGGTGTGCGGTTTGGCAGGAGACGACGAGCGTTCGGCCAAAAGAACTGATTGTGTTTTCTTCTCCTCTGGCCGGTCCATCCTGCACTGACCCCATTCATCACACACACACACACACACAAACACTGACACACACAGACACACACACAAGTCCGTGCATCCATCCTTGTTAGGACATCCCATCGACTTCCATTCATTGTGGACCAGCTGAGCAGAACCTGAACCAGAACCAGAATCAGAACCAGAGATCACATTGATTCTGCCTCATGACAAGCTGCAAGTGTTTATACTGGAAAACACACACACAAATACACACAGGATCCCACACACAATTGTACTGAGCCACACACACACAAACAGACTGTCTCTGTCCTTCTACAGTGAACAAACAGGTGCTGCAGTCTGAGCCTCAGCGTCCGGCTCAAGGACACTTCAACCTGCACAGAACAGGAGCAAGAAGAGGAGATTTATTACTAATTTACAGCCCATAACAAGGAGTCAGAGGCCACACACACACACACACACCGCCGTCCTCTGACTCAACATGTCAGTCAGAGTGAATAAAAAGGGGAATCAGTGACTGGACACAAGATATAAATGAAGTTTACTACTGTAGTGATTGAGCAGATGCAACATTTAAAGTCAAGAAAGCACAAGACTGGAAGGAGACACACTCAGTTTAACTGCCTTGTGTTATTTCTCCAGTCTTTTTGAGATTTTTCTTATTATGTGGCAAGAAAGTCAGAAGGAGAGGAGGAGGATGAGCAGCAAAGGACTGTGGATCGACTACGCCATCGTGTTGCTTTATTCACAGAGATTGGTTTTAGTGATACTATTCCTCTGTAACATTTGATACGATCGGCCGACGCTGTTGTTCTGTTGTGTCTTATCACAGCTGTTATAAGCAACAGGAAGAAGAAAAAAAACATCCATTCACACATGAAGATCCAGGAAGAAAAGAAGAACGAGTAGAAAACAACCGTCTGTAAAATCACCTCGACTCGACTTCCTGTCCAGAGCTGCAGCTTCTTCTTCTACTTCCACCAGATCAACAACAACAACAACAACAACAACAACAACAACAACAACAACAGCAGAGAAAACCGAACATCGACACCTTGTTGCAGCGACGGCGACGAGTCGACTGTCTGCTCTCGTCTCCGCCGCCGTCACTCAACTGTTTTCATTTACTCAGCTTAATTGTTTCTATTAATTCATTAATTGAGTGTTGACGGCGTCGCAGCTCCTTCCTGTCGTCGTCGTTTCTCACTCTCAGGTGAAAATGAGACGAGACCTGATTAAAGGAAATTAATTGATCAGTGTGACACACGACGACACAAACGTGTGTGTGTTCGCTCTAACTCCTTACCCCGATAATGATGTCACTTTAATGTTTCCAACGACGGAGGCAACCCCCGCTGTTTGGGGATTTCCAGCCCACACACACACATTCACACACACACACACATTCACACATATTCACACACACACACCCAGGGCCATATTTAATAACCCACTAACCCGTCCGAGGCCGATCGTTTGATGAGCGCTGTGACATTTCTCCAGATGGATGTGGTTTCTGGGTCAGTTAGCAGCGGGCCGCTCGGCGCCGCTGCCTCCGCCGCCGCCACCCTCATCCTTCGCTGATTATTTTTGGGGACCGTGACACTTCTCGTCTTGTGAACAGAGATTAGCCGTTCACATGGAGACGGGTGGTTGTTAACGACACACACACACACACACACAGATACACAGCTAAAGAGACCACTATTGAACTCCAACACAAGCTCAGCTCACCAGCTGGTCACCTGAACCAAATCATGTTCAATCAGGAAGAAAGATTAGAAATAAATGTAACAAAAAACACTGCTGCACTGCTGCTATTAATTAATAGCAGCATTAATTGGATGAATCTACGTTACCCACACTTGTTAATGGACCCATTTTCGATAAATATATCGTTTTGTCTCTATCATTATTTTGTTTTTATTAGTGATGGCCGAAATGCTGGGCGAGCCGACCAGCGTTTCCTTACTTTCGGTTTCGCGGACGCTCATAAGAATAACACTGCCCGAATCACCGTTTATGGTCGGGGCTACGACGGTAACTGAACCTCTTTGAACCTTTGACTTTAATTCTTGATGAATCAAAACATGAGTCCATCTTGCGCCGGTAAAAGGTTGTGTTATGCTTTGCTATTTGTGCAATTATTTTTATAGGTGAGGATTAAACATAAGCCCGTAATGGGTTTCTACCTCACCTGCACATGTATTTTCTTTATTTTGTTATTTGTTTTTATCGTTGTCTTTATAATTGTGCAAATAAACATAAACAAAGGATTCTACGGTGCGCGCGGAGGCTCAAAAATGTAGTGTGAAAACACTTTGCTTTTCCAAAACTCCTTGTTGTCCCTTTAAAAAGTAGTGTTGTTTTAAAATGAATACGAACTTGTTTTCTTTCCATTAAACAAGCTCTGAAAACACCAGTTATTTTAATCGGTTGCCATTTTCTGCAAATAAATGCTCTAAATGACAATATTTTTTATTTCCAGTAGGTTATAGAATGAAACCAAAGTGTTCATTTAAGCTATGAAGAGTAAAACTGATCATTTTGAAGTGGTCTCTGGTCTTTTCTCCAGAGCTTGTATGTATTAAGGGTTAAATGCAGCCCATTTGGAGGGAAAGGTGTGTTTAAAATAGAACCCTAACATGAGAAAGTACCAGCATGTGTGTGTGTGTTTGTGTGTTAGAGGCTGGTGGCGTGACCAGAGGGAAGGATCACAGTGTCACACACCACTAATCACACAAATGGGTAGGATCACATGCTATTAACACAGACACACACACACACTGGCAAGTCTGAGAGATCAAAGGGTTTAAAGGAGTATGATCTCACCCACACCCACACCCACACACACACACACACACAGGGAGCATCACTACCTTGTACTTCAGTGTCAAACCTTCTGGCGACAGAGTCACACTCGATTTTCCAAAATAAACTCTGATTTCAGACTTCACTTCTTTCGTGACGCGATTTCACACGATGCTTAAAAATGACAAACGTCTCCGTCTGTGTCGGTGCAGCAGCAGCAGCAGCAGCAGCAGCAGCAGCTCGCCCTTTCACCTCAAACGCCACCGCCGCGGTTTCTGCTGCACAGCACAGCAAAAATGCAAAGGAAATAAGAAACGATAGGAACACATTCCTGCCCGGAAAACAAAACAAAACAAAACATGAATCAGCCCTTAAGTAGGAAAAAAAACAAAACAACACAAAACAAACCCAACCTGCACGGAAGAAGAAAGAAGCTTTTGAAAGTCGAGTACAAACAAGTAGCAGGTACTGGAACTAATTACAGGCTTTGATTTCTGTAACTTCATACACCGTAATTAAGGAATAATTTAAAAAAAAAAAAAGCTGCCTCAACATTTTTCTGCTTTTCTCTCTTCATGGAACAATACACTACAGCATATCTTTATTTTACACATACACCGACACAACCAGCGAGCGAGAAACTAAACAAGAAGTTCTGAAGCTCGACAGAACGAAACTTCAAACTAATGAGCCGCGAAACTGTAAAACAACGGGACGCAAAGGAGGAGCTATAGAGAATATAAGATAAGAGTGTGGAGGGAAATTAATAAGAAATATAGGTTTTATTTATAGAATTAAAGGAATAAATTAAAAGGAGAAAAGTTGGAGAAAAAGTTAGAGACAGAACTCTTTCTTGGACCCACAAGGGTTAAAAACCTTTATCTACCTGATCTAGTTATTTAAGTATTTCTATGTAAAGCCTCGTTTTCAGTCGTTCCCATTGACGATGTTCAAGAGATCCCTTCAAATTAAAAGCCCCCCTGTTGTTGTTTCAAGGCAGGGCAGAGAAACCCAGAAACCCCTTCCCCTCCTCCGTCTTTGCTCAGTTTGCCTTGTGTTTGGTTATTCCTCCGCCTCCTTTAGAGATAACAATGATACTCCTTCTGACTGAAGGAGTTAAGTAAGACTCAGTGTGTGGGAAGTGCTCTTCTGCTTCTCTGCAGTTCACAACCAGCTGGGAATCCAGAGTCTGAATCCAGCCACAGTTTGGTGAATCGCAGCCTGTGAACGCCCCGTAATTGAAACGCTTTGAAACTCCAGGAACTCAAATGTGTTGAGAAACTGACCAGTGGCTGGAAATATGATCAACTCACTCAGTTCACCATCATTTACATGACACAATAGTCTGACAAAACCCAGAATGTCAAAATAAGTCCAACTAAAATCGTACTAAATCAAATTTTCCAAAGGCGAACCATCACGCCCAGACAATGTGGTTAGAGTCAAATTACTCCTGGATGTTTATTTATCAGACACCGAACAAAATGCATAAAAGAAGTGACTGGTAACAAAAAGTTAAAGCATGCAGCACGCACGAAATGTGCAGAGCTACAGTATAAACTCATGTCTGTGTTTTCACCACTTTGCTGCAACAGCGAACTTCTACCGGACTGATTTCAGATCAATTAGTCGATTCCCTCTCAATATGTTGACTGGCATTCAAGATTATAGGGCTCTAAAATGATCTATAAACACATTACAAGACAAACGTTTCGTCGCTACCTGCCCAAACATACACGGACACCGTCTTCATGAGGGCTGAGCTGTTAGATTATGTTGCATGTTTCTTGTTTCAACTCATCAGAGCACGAAGCAACTCCATACAGAGAATGTGTTATTTCCAATTCTCGCTCATTCTCCTGGTACCAAATCCCTGCAGCAGGTTCAGCATCTGGAGAAGACGCAGCGGTAGCAAGGTAAACAAACCACAGAGTCACTTCCTCAGCTTCCTTGATCTCCAGCATCTCATGTTTCCTGCAGAGAACGTCATTTATCACTTCTCCTAATCAAACGCCTTCTCCATCGTGGCATAGCAACAGCAGTAACCATGACCGCCGCTTCCTGCAAGCATCTGTTAAGTGCTGAAAAAAAAAGTAAAAAAAAAACACCACACACCTCCATCTTCTCAGGTGCCATGGCAACAAAACGGTCCTTTACGGGCGCTAAAGCTAAAGCCAAAACCATATGAGCAACAGGCGGCGGCGATAAACTGACTCAATAAAAGTGCAGAAGAGCTCAGTCAGACTGAAATCAAGGAATAATCAAACTGCAGCCGCGCCGCCGTGGAAATGAACCAACATGTGAAGTTAAAAATGTTTAGAGCTGCAACAGGTGGTTGATTAATTTAATTTATGAGTCCACCAGCAATTAAGTAATTGGCTCCATTGTTATGAGTGATTACTTAAACTTAACTTTCAGCTTTTTAAATCTTCTGTGACAACTTTATTTTATTTTTGACGCTCTAAAAGTAGTTTAATGACGTCTACCAAGTGTCAGATTTCATCAGCTGTGAGGAAATAAAGTTTCATCCGTTCAAAATATTGATCAGTATCTTCTCTGTTGTGTCTTTGTTCGACTCTGAGGAGACAACAAGGAGTTGCATGCGTGTGTTCCTGTTTATGAATGAAGACACTGACCCATCGTCCTTCTCTCACAGCTCTAAACTTCAGGCAAGAAGAAGCAGCCGTTGCCAGGACAACAAGTAGATGCACTGCTTAAAACTATGCAAAATCCCATTTGTCAACATCTGCACGCCGAGACTGGATCAGACGGTTTGTTGTAGTAACAAGATGTGTTTTTGTTTTATTGATACAGAATCTGGTCTGAATCACAGATCTATGAGTTTCAGTCTGAAGTCAGTTCAGAAAAATAATAATAAAAGTTGCACTTATGAAACTTTAGAGACATTAATAAACTTTGCGTCAGTTCAGTAAAATGATAATGAGTTATGTAACAGAGTGAGGAGGACGTGTGCGATCACTGATGCGCGTTGCCTTCAGGGACAGTTTTCAGCAAGCAGTCTCTGTATTTACCTCTAAAAACAACTTTGTGTGGTAACGTTGTGTTATTATCTCATAGCGTGGTGAATGTGCAGGTCACAACTTGTCCACCAGAGCGTTTTGGAGTTGTTGGATTGTGTATTTGATGAGTTTGATGAGGGAAACCAAGAAATCCCATAATGAGCCTCCGTAGCTCACGGCTCTGCTCCGCCGTTCTAAAAAACGAACCTACACCTAAAACTATAGGGATTGAAAATGTTGAACTATCCCTTTAAAAAGGTCACTCACAGGTCTGATGCTGCATTGAACAGAAATCCTTCATCTTTTATCAAAAGTGTGTACTTCCTCTCTCTTTACTGACGCCCCTGCTGTCGAGTGTGTGTGAGCTCTTCACTCTTTTCTTCTTTTTTTTAAAGTTTTCTTGACTCTTTTGTTCTGATGTCGTTCGTGTTAATGATTCTCTGAAAAGGCAGATGGGTCTCCTCAACCTCCTCTTCCTCCTCCTTCATCTCACTTGTTCTGTGTTTTTTTCCTCCCCCCTTCTAACCAGTGAAACCGTGACTCCACAGATTAATTTGACTTTAATCACTTTCGCCCTCAGAGACGAAGCAGCACCGAGTGTCGGACTGAGTGACACTTCAGTGTTTGATCTCATTGATAAAATTCTCTCTATTGTTCACAGTGTTGATTTGTTTCCACTTTGTTTAATTGATCCGTCATATAACCAGTTATTTTGAAGCCATGTGTGTAATCCATCCTTAACTTTAAATTACTTGTTTATTTAAATGTAATCATTTTATTATTATTTGATCACATTTTTTATTAATTTCTAACACTTTCTTTTTACGTCTCTTTCTGTGATGCATGAAATGTATTTATTGTAAATCAGTTTGTGCAGCATTTCTTGCATGAATGTTGGTAAACAAAGAGAGCGCCTCATTATTTTTTTTACTGTTATGATCATTATAACAAACCAAGACTTTAATTAAATTGAATTCACATATTTGTGTTTTTTTTATTATTAGCTATTTTGTGTATATTGTGGTAAATAATAGGAAGCTGTAGTCATATTGATGATATTTTGGTTAAATTTATTTGATCTACTTTGAAAATGACTCTTGACATGTTTTTCTTTCAGGTGGAGAAAGAGTTCAATGATGAATAAACAATAAAACCAACAGGAGGTTTTAGTTTCATGATCGACAATAAAACACGTCGTATCAAACATGAATAAAAGTCCACACATTAAAACATTAGAAACGCGCGCTCCACGCGGGAATCAAACCTCGTATGTAACACCAGCCTCACTTTTACACTGTGGAGATACGAGCTGTCTGCACGACGGCGGCCATTAATCAGAGCCCGCTGGGAGACGGACAGATAGAGAGTCACTTACAGAGGAGGTCAGAGGTCAAACGGCCCGTCAACAACAGCGCTGCCCGGTCGCCCGCGGCAGCAGACTTTTCGGCAGACCCCGTCTCCGTGGTAACCGTTTGCAGCAGCAGGGAGTGGCTCCCGACGCCCAGTCAGAGCTTGTCGTGAAACACACAGCGGCCGCGAATAAATCACACAAGTAGCTCAGACACACACACACACAAACACACACGCCTCCTCCCCCAGGACAAAGCTGAGCTGATAAAACTGAACTTATGACTTATTATAAGACGGATATTATCATAAGAGACAAAAAGTATTTAAACTTTAAAAACCTTTAAAATGTTTGTTTTTTAAACTTGATGCATGCATCGCAGTGAAAGGAATCAGTGTGTTGTGTAAATCCTGAAATGTGTTAATTAAGTTTTATTCTAACAGGTATGAATCCAATAGATAAGAGTGAGTGGCAATGTTGACCTGCATTACTTTTTATTTATTTTATTATCTGTTTGATAAAAAAGATGGGCAGATTTTTTTTATTTTTTTTTATTGTACTTTTTCATTTTTTGATAACGAAAATTGAGATGTGGCAGGCAGTGATTGTACAACAGAAAAAAGAGAGAAGAAAATGAAAAAAAAAATAGATTAATCGAAAAGCAAAGATGACAACCAATATTGAATTACTGATAAAGATATTGTTAACAATTTTAAATGATTAATGATAATTTGATTTTTTTATGCAAACAAATAAAGATGGGCAGATTATAGAAGAATATTTTATTTGGGATGCACGACAACTATCGGCCTGATATCGACCAATAATTCAGATAATTACATTTTTTGCTTATTAGCCGACTACAGTAGAGCCATTTATAATCAGCCAACACTGCCTTGATTTCACTTATTTTCAGTCCGTTTGCCCCCCGAGTTGATTTGAAACAGAAAATAAATGTTGATTTTTGAAGAGTCATAACTGTTCTTGTTTTTGTTGTGATGTCGGTTTATATTATTTTGTTAAGTCAAAGGCAGAGCTATGATGTTAAATTCATCTTTACTCAGTACACTTCAGCCTTTTTTAACCTGAGGTGTGTATATAAATTAAAAATGTTTTCATATCGTTGGGGAAAAAACAGTATTATTGTGCATCCCTAATAATTCTTTTTCCTTCTGTATTTGGGATTTTGTTGTATCTTCATTGTATATTGTACTGTCTGATCAATCAGGAATAAATATTTATCACAAAAATGTATTTTCTTTCTCAGTGAAACCAGTAGAAGAAGAAGATTTATGTTTTATTTCTTGCTGCAGCGTTGAAACGTTAGTCTGTTTGCACCTCATTAAAGCTCTGCAGTGTATCGGTGCTCCAGCTTCCTTTCATTTGGGTTCAGTCATTTTCAAAGTGGCCCACTTCATTCAGTATCTACAATTTTAGTATTTTTTTGGCTGAAGCGCTAGAGTGCCGTTCTTTAAGTAGATTTATGTGATGAACAGAAGTGTCCATGTTGAACTGAGACGTACAGAGACGAGAAGAACCAGGACTCCAGACGGAGGAGACGGAGGAACAGCGGCAGGTTCTCCAAGAAGAACAAACACTGATCTCATTTATTAGGTTTTAACTGTTTCCTGCACTTTGAGTTAATAAACAGAAACTATTCTGCAGCCTGTTGCTTCACTTCCTCTCAACGGCTTCAAGGACTCTGAGAATAATCCCGACTCTAGAAATCATCAAACTTTTCAAACGAGCGTCGCTGTGAACCGGCGACGTTTCTCTCATCAGGATCATGAAAAAGACCGGAGTCAAAGAGCTTCGAGGGGTTTTTCTGTAAACAAACAAAAAGCTGTGTTTTCATTCAGAACGCTTCATCATCACGTCTCCCCGACACCTCGCAGACTGTCTGATTTGACGCCTACATTCACATTCAACATCATCATCGACTTCTTCTTCTTCTGTGCCTGTGACCGGCGGTCAGAAAGTCTCCTGGGAGCCTGAAGAAGACGATGAAGAAGACGAGGAGTCAGCTGATGCTCTGATGAACAACGACGATGTGAACTCAGACAAACAGAAGCGTCTTGTTGTTGCTCAGTCGGCGGCGAGTTACCGGCTGATTTCAGAGCAAGAAATCTTCCACTGTGGGCGAGAAGCTACAGAGACCTGGTGTACTAAACATCCTCCTCCTCCTGCTGAATCACACCTCCTCCTCATCCTCCTCCTCCTGTGTTTGTTCTAATCGTCTCCGAACTCAGACTGAAATCCCTCCGGCCGACGTCGCTCTTCCTCCTGCTCCTCTTCGTCAGACGCTGGTTGTGGTTTTCCAGCCGTCAGTCAAATCCACAGGGACCGAAAGAAATGACTAACAAACCTTCTCCGTTGTGTCTCCGTCCTCCTCTTCTTCTTCATCCTCATCCTCTCGCCCACTGTACGGTGACTCAGCGATTTCTCTTATCCTCCACAGAGTTCACAACTAAAACTGTAGCACATATATCTAGTATCTCCCGCTGGACCATCATGCATTGCAGCCTGTCTCCTGAAAGAGCTGCAGAGGAGGAGGAGGAAGTGGAGGTTGCAGACGTTCGATGATTTTATTAGCTATAACTTTGATACTAGAGTCCGTTGGCGGCCCCTCTAAGGAAATAACACGTGGGCCCCCGAAGAGAGATTTCAGCTTTTTCCTGCTCCAAAGTACAGTATACTGTACAGTAGTTGCAATTATGGCTTTTAAAAATCCACTCGACCTCTTTCTTTCTTGATGAAGCTGCAGTACTGACACATAGAGACGCCAAAATAAAAACTGCTCAGAGCTACGCTACGGAGGCTCATGGGATTTCTTGGTTTCCCTCATCAAATACACAATCCAACAACTCCACTCCAACGCTCTGGTGGACAAGTTGTGACCTGCACATTCACCACGTTATGAGATAATAACACAACGTTACCACACAGAGTTGTTTTAGAGGGAAATACAGAGACTGTTGATGAAAAACTGCCCCCGACAGGAACGTGCATCAGTGGTTTTGCATGAATTTGCCTCTAAAACAACTCTGTCCTGTAATGTTGTGTTATTATCTCATAGCGTGGTGAATGTGCAGTCAATTGTGCGTTTTGGAGTTGTTGGATTGTGTATTTGATGAGTTTGATGAGGGAAACCAAGAAATCACACGAGCCTCCGTAGCGTAGCTCTGAGCAGCTCACGGCTCTGCTCCACTGTTCTAAAAACAGCTTGCACCGACAATTAAAGGTAACTAATGACTATAGGGATTATGGGAATGGGCCAATTTGCCAAAATGTTGAACTATCCCTTGAATTCTTATCAGGTTTTGTTTACTGTAAAAAAAAACTGTTTTGTTTTCTTGTTTTTCTTCTGCACTCCAGTTTGTTTTTATTTGTGTTTTTCTTTCTGATAATATCCCGTTGGCTTCACTGTTGTTGTGTCGTTTCCCGTCAACATCTGGAGAACACAGCTTCATGTTGCAGGCTGTGTTTTCCTGTGACCTCCTCTCTGAAGGTCGCAGCGTCCTCTCCGTCTCCTCTCGTCTTCACCTCCATTAGAGGTCACACGTCTTCTCTTTATCTCCGTTTCTCTTCACTTCACCTCTACCAGGAGGTCTCAGCTCTCTCCTCCGTCTCTCCTTCAGTTTCTATTAAAAGCTCCTTCTGTCTTTTTTTTTTATTTTTTAGCTCCTTCACCTTTTCACGCATCAGGTCGACTATTCACTATGACTCCATCTGTGCTTCTATTCCTTTAATGTGAACTCATGTTTAGCGTTTTAAGTATAAACATGTGCACAAATAAACAGTTTGAGACGTTGCATTGTGTTTAAGTATATTTTAGGTGCAATATGCATGTGGTTTATTAACAATTAATGTCTAAAGTGTAAAATAGCAGGAGAAAACAGACTATTGTTTGTTTCCTGTTAATCCTGATAAGTGTTGTAAGGTTAAATGAGGCTTAGAGCAACATGTTTGTTTTCTATGTCAATATTTCTATATTCCATTTGTTTAAACTTCTGAGGAAACTCGCTGCTGCTTCTCGCCGTGTCGTGGATCGACACACGACTGAAACTGCAAAACAACTTTTCTTTGAGTTCAGAGGAAACGAGGCCGACGAGCAGAGCTGCGATCAGTAACGATCTGGGATCAGTTTCATCTCGACACGTTGGAGTGACGAGAGCTCGGCCCAGAACTCAGCGTCTTGTTTTCTTTCTTTCTTTTTTTAAAAGTAGATTAAAGTCGTTTTATTCAAACGTCTCTTTGGGATTCAAAGTCTCAGAAATCTGAAGTGACCTGCTCCATAAAGGCCGACTAACGTGTTTCAGCGCTGAGAGTCGTGGTGCGTTCAAATCATCCGTTTGTTTTATCTGAGCTCCATTTGAACCATCATCACTCAACATGAGAGGTTTTATAAACTCTGAGTTTTTATGTGGTGAATATTTTGATCCGTGTTCAGTCATTCATTACTTTTGTGCATCGTTTCACACCTTCATTTATCTTAAAAGTTAAACGCAACCTGATTAAAAACAGTAGAAAACCGTAGAAACTACAATCAGACGTGCAATTAATCTGTGAATAAAAACAGCAGCAGCATGAGTGTATTTATTATAAAGACGCCTCAAGGCCGAGCTCTCCTCTGTCTCACTGTGTCTGTACTCGTCTGTTTACTTTGTTGTTGTTGCCGATGTTTATTATTTAAGTACATAACCGCACAGTGGGATGTGGAGGTGGGAGACAAACAGGAAGTGAGATGAAAAACATGTGCATTATTTCACTGGAGGCTTCACTTTGTCTGAACAGGAGGTTTTACACTTTTAGAATATAAAGTATTATCAATATTTAATGCGTATAAAATACTGTGTCATCATCTCTGAACACGCAGCTGCATCCACTAAAAACTCTTGTAAAAAGCTGCTGGATCGGTTCCAGTTGGTCGTCTCCATGGTGACGAGGATTGCAGCCTCGTGATTGGCCATCATCAACGAACTGTCTAACGAACTACCAGCGTTTCGAACCATGTTTGTCTTCACCAACACCAGCTGTTGTTGTTGTTGTTGCTGTTGTTGTGTAGTTAAATTCTGCGTTTCAGCTCTTTTCTGTCAGTTAGTGGCAGAAAATACAACGACAATCTGCTTCCTGTTTCCTCACGTGCTCCGATGACGTAAGAAGCGATTTCAGGAGATTATTTCTGCTGCAGCTGCAGAGATGGTTTTCATTTTGCATCATCATCATCATTCAAAATCACATCTGGGCTCGAAACACCTGGAAACAAGACGAGACCTTTCTTCTTCTTCTGCCACAATGTTCGTTTCCTCCTCCTTTATCATCATCATCATCATCATCATCATCATCATCATCATCATCATCATCTTCTGTCTCCTCCCTCCCTCATGCTCTTCATCCTGCACAAGGTCAAACCAGGACAGACGTCCGCTTCCTGTCTCCGTCGCCTCCTCTAACCTGCAGCATCATCATCGCAGACGCGTCACGCCACAAAGCCTCGTCCACCTCCCGACCGCCTATTAATCCGTGCCTCCCTCTCGTTTTTTCCTCCCCCACCATCCTTTCACTACACCCACCTCCTCCTCCTCCTCCTCTTCCTCACCCACTCTCTCTCTCTGTTAGGCTATCAGTCTCTGCCTGGCTTAGCGGCTCGTTCCTAATCAGCTTACTGCCAATGAGACTAAGCCTGAGCTGAAAAGGCGATTGAGGGAGGCCATTTAGCCACTGGCTGACAACTGGCACTAGCTGCGGGGGGATGGTGTCAATAAAAACTTGAGCGTGGACGGGGCCTGGGGCTTTTGGGGGGGGGGGAGGGAGGAAGTAAAATATAAAAATGAAACTAATATATCATCTTGGGTTTTAAGAGAGAGGAGAGCGACTTGAGAGTGAAGATAAAGACGGACAAAAGAGGAGGCATCTCCGTGAATTTTAGCCTCGAGGCGTTTTCGTCTCGTGGCTCCGGGGGGGGTGGAGGAGACGGGGGCGACGTCTTGAGCTGCTAAGCTGTGCTGCGGCCCTGTGAGGCCATGAACTACCACAATGGTATCAACTCCTTTAGTGTCAACATTTTCAGTTGCTGCCTGGGCTGTTTTTTTTTTATTCTCCCTCTCTCTCTCTCTCTCTCTCTCTCTCTCTCTCTCTCTTTCTCTCTCTCTCTCTCTGTCTCTCTCTGTCTCTCTAAGCCGGGGATGAAAACTGGGATGTTTTCCAAATGGCCCAGTTTTAGTGTTGCCCTCGAAATTCCAGCCCTGGCTGTCCCATTAGTTACAGTGCGAGGCGCCGTGCTGCAGAACAAAGGTTTGGCCGTTGAGGACTGTTTGCAGAAAGAGAGAGAGAAAGCTGCTGCTGCTTCGAGCCGCCGGACGTTCACATCCTCAGGATTTTGTGAGAAACGTGGGTTTGTCCGAGGAGGGAGGGCAGGCAGGGAGGCAGGGAGGGAGGGATTAAATATCTGAGCATCTCCACCGGATCAGAGCGGGAGCCAAAAGACCTACATGTAAATGTATGTGAAATGTTCCTCCCAGGCCTGTTACCCCGCCGGCGTCGTCTTTAATGTATGAACGAGAGCGTCAGAGCATCAGCGGCCTCATTACGAGTCTGAACCCTCTGAGAAGTTGGAGCAAAGTGAACAGAGCTGTTTATGTTGAGTTATGGAGCAACGTTCGGGCTGAAAAGTCCTTTTTTTTCTTGTTTTGAAAGATGCTAATGTATATAAATAAATGAAATATGACGCGGTCCATAGCTCATCTTTGTTTCTGACAGGTAGACTACACAAATATACACGTCGTAAAATTGTATGTGTTATACAGTACAACGTTATCCACCGCTCCATGTATTGGTCTTCACCAGCTTCATTGTAAACAAATGCACATGGCCAGGCAGAGGGTTCAAGTTGTGTTCCCTCTCCTCACCAATCATCAAACAGTTGACAAAAACAACATACGTTCGTCCACTTCTGTCCGTCTTTAAACTCTGTGTTTGGTCTCCACCAGCTCCTACATCAAACCTGATCCTCCTCAGCTGTTAAATCTCCTCTTACTTCACCACTGAGTCTCTTCTTCTGCTGCTGCTGAGGAGCAGGTTCTGTGTTTTCCTTTTTTTTTTTTTTAATGCTGAAAGCAGCATCTGGAAACGAGGCTCATGAGATCACCAAGACTGGAACAAAACAGTAAATTTGTGGGCTGTAAAAACCCAAACAGTGAGGTAAAGTCTCTGCAGAGCTGAGAGGATCTGCAGCGTCGTCGGCACGGCGAGCAGTTGGGAGGGGGTTGTTGATAATTATCTGTCGGTTTGTCACTGCGATCGACCAGCCACACAGTTCACATAGACATTTGATTCACTGGTAATACAAAAATATTGATCTGAGCGGCTTTAAGGACGGCGACGCTGTCCTATACTGTCCTCATTATGGAGCCCGTTCTCTCTCTGGGACGTAAGGGTCGTAAGTGACGGTGAGCTGACGAGACGCAAAATAATAAAACTCACAACTGTTGCTGCAGAGTTCGTTCCTGAAAAGCTGCGACTCTGCAGAGCGCAGGGTTTACATCTCATCATCAGTTTGTGCCGCCCACATGATGATCATCACGTGGCTGCAGGAGGGGGAGGAGGAGGGGGAGGGGGAGGAGGATGGGTTGGGCCCGGTGGCACCAATGACCCCTACCTCCCTGTCTTCCTGCAAAACCTGCACCAGCATCCGACAACTCATTGGTCGCAGTTAAAGTCTGGTGGAGGGGGAGAACGGGGGAGGAAAAGGAGGGAGGAGGGGGGTGGGGGGGATCTGGAGGATCAGAGGCTTTTTACAGGGAGGGGCTGCAAACCACAGACAAATTATACACCCTCCCTCCTCTCTAACACAGCTGGTCGGATAACAAGGAAAAACATCCTCTTCAATCGAGCGTGCCGGGCAGGAAAATATGATCCAGGCTGCAGAGTCCGACCCCCCACTCCACCCCTCCCACCACCACCACCTCGTCTCCCCCCTTCAGGAGGGAGGAGACTCAGCTGGAGCTCCTCTCACTCACTTGTTCACTTTGTCTGCAGACTTTTTTCTTTTAAATGCACATGCAGGTGACGTCTTGACTTCATCGCAGCACCTGCTCCAAAAAAAACTAAAAGTCGTAGCATTTCCTCCTCCTCCTCCTCTTCCTCCTCCTCCTCCTGCAGGGTCCAGGAGAAGCAGTGGTGGTGGTGATGGTGGCAACAACATCTGCCCAGAAAACTGCTGAGCTCTCCAGTTTCTCTCTGGCTGAGTCTGTGGGTCCGATTTACATTTTTGGAAAACCAACACAGACCAAAACGGCCGCTCCCCTCCCACCGAGGAGCAGAAATGCAGTCAGGAATTCAACCTCTCTTTTTTCTCCCCTTTCCTTTCTTTTCTTTTCTTCTCCAAAAAAAGCTCTGGAATCAGACAAGTTCTCCAAGAACGAACAAAAAAAAAAGAAAAAACACTTGAATGGGAAAAGAACAGATGAAGGAGCAGAGGAGCGCAGAGAGTGACCGAGAGGAGGAGAAAATATCACTGGAGGGCAATTATCTGGGCTATTTCTGGAAGACTGCTTTTCCATCCTCCAGTAGGGATGGAGGGAACAGGGAGGGTCTGTTTGGCAGCTGGCTGGAGGAGGTGGAGGGTGGAGAGACAGAAGGAGGAGGAGGAGGTGGAGGAGGAGGAGGAGTGAACGAGTGCATGGGACGTCTGAAGCTAAAAACTGTCCGGTACAGTGAGTACAGAAGGGCCCCGCTGTCCCCGAAGGGCCGAGGCAGAGAGGAGGAACAGAGGGAGGAGGGAGAGAGGGAGGGAAGACAAGATAACAGAGGGAAAGACGCCAAGGAAAAGAAAAGAGAGACACAAAAAAGTCTGTGGCCGTTGTGTGAGAATCTGCTTCGGTTCATAGACGTGTAGGATTTTTATTTCTGAGCAAAAACTCACATTGAATTCAAATCAAATTTAAAATGCAGCAGCTGAACTGGGACGTGGCTAAAGTCTGGTTTGTGTTTGACTAAATGTGTTACAGTGTTGTCAATGAATCAAACCACAGACTTTAGACCGAATCCAGCTTTCTAAGTGAATGCAACTGGTTGCAGGCTGCAAAGAGAAACCAGAACAAAACTCCTGCAACAGTAAAAGACAAAGAAGAAGAACTCCCGTAAGAAATGAGACACCACCACTAAACCATAAAAATGTCATCATCTGCATCATAATGCATCGATAGCCGAGTGGAAGAAACATCATATTCTGTACCAGACATAATAATATGCAAATTACCAACACATCAAACAGCAGACTAAAGACTTTTGAAAAGTTTTCTATGAAAAACTGGGTTGGGAAACATTCATTCATTCATCCATTCAACCTTTTTTCTAACAAAGGAACACACTGAGGTAAAGACTTTATAACGCAGTCGAGTGAAAGTGGAAAGGTCCATAACATGAAATAACAACGTTGAACTTATTCACAAGTGTCAGGAAACAAAAATACAATAAAATCTAAAAGGTGAAAAGAAACAAAACAATTAAAGCCATGATAACCTTGATGAAAAACTGGAATAAAAGTGTGATTTACAGTAATTACAGATCTAAAAAGCCCTGAGGATGAAAATGAAGAAAGTAATGATGTAAGTTGTCGGACATAAGATTGAATGGAACATTAAGTGGTTCTGAAATCCTGATTAATGGTGAAAATATGAACCTTTATGCATCGCTCAGTTCTCCAGTGGAGAAGAAGAAGAAGCAGCAACACGTTACGACTTAAGCTCGATAGAAAAGGACAGAAGGGAAGTGAAGCTTCACCTCAACCAGAACAAAACAAAACTCACGTCTGACCATAAAAAACAACAAGCAAGACGTCAACAAAGTCGCTGCAGCTACAACTTTCAGCTCGGTGTTCAACCCGGCCGTCAGACCAATCACTGCTCATTCTGCAGCGTCGCCATCGAACCCGTCTGAGTCAAGTGCAGCAAATTAACACCATGTTTTGTAAAGTGCAAACACTTGAGCAAAGAGATGAAGAGAAAAGATGAAAGAGAGAAAACAGAGAAAGAAAAGTATGACGATGGCGACGATGGCGGCGACGGCGGTGGAGACAGCAGCAGCAGCGACGTAGACGCCGGCAGAGCGAGAGCAGAAGAAAGACAAAGAACTCGTTAGCGAGTTGCAGGAGCCCAAAGCGAGAGCAGACCTGATGGTGCCGAGTGATACAACAGGCCTGTAGCTGCCGCTCAGGGCTCTTCACTGGGAGACACGGGGAGGATTAGAAAAAGTAGGCGAGAGAATAGAGGACAGGCGGAGGAGAGAGAAGGAGGTCGAGAGAGAGAGGAGGAGAGGAGAGGAGAGGAGGGGGGAGTAGGAGGAAATGGAGGAGGAAGAAGATGAGAGCGATGAAAAGATGTGATGAGGTGAAGACGACTCAGACGCTCGGATATCGACCGACTCCAGGAAGAAATAAAGAGTCAGAAAAGAGAAAATATTGAGCGCCTCATTACGACGCAGCTCAGAAGCTCAGACTGTGATTAGAGCAGCGACAGCCGGCGACTTCTGATGTCACAGAAAACACTCGACTCCTGGGGCGGCGTTCAGCTCAGTCGTAGAGCAGCCGCCGTAGGAGGACTGTAGATCTGTTACTACCCTCCAAACCAGACTCAAATCTCTAAAGCTTCTTATGTTAAATATTCAAATTATATGTGTTTTTTTGTTTTGTTGTTTTTTTCTCATTATGTAATCTACATACGTCCCTTGTCCACTAAAGGGCATTCCAACCAAATCTGTTATGTAACATTTGCAACACACTTAAGTTTTTCCAACTCAATATAAAGCTTTGAGAAGGGAAATCGAAATATTATAAGTAGCGTTGCAACGGATCACACATCTGATCGCTCTCCACGGATCGGCATGCAAGTGGTCCGTAGAAAGAAAAAAAGAATGCGTTTCAGCCAAATAAACAAGCAATTAGAAGAACTCTGCTCGTAAATGTGAAGCTGCAGCTCTACCTCATGCACATCAAGAACAAAATTGTTTGTTTTACCAACATCTTTCCAACCCCGAACGTTGCGATGCACTACGTTAATCTGCGTTGTTGCAGAAGGCACGCGTTCAGACGTTAGTTTTCACCTTCGACGGCTCGAATCCGTGTCTGTCTCTCGATGTGCTTTCCATTCAAGACGAAAAAGCCCCAAAAATATATTTTAAAAAAAAAGAAAAGAAAAGAAAAAGGAAACACTCAACTCCTGTTTGTTCCTGCAGCAACAACAGAAACATCCTGCAAAAACCAATCGACCTGCCGCCGGAGCTGCGGTTTGCACAAGATGAAGACAAAGACAAAGACACGGGGGAAATAATTCATGAGGACGAAGAAGAAATAACAAACATCAACTCTGCAGAAACTCAGAGTAAAACAACAATCAGCACTGATGGACAATCCTGAGGTCAGTTCGAATCTTCCTGCACCAACACGTTGCACCAGAAGCTGCAGATTTGACAAGAACTATGTGGAAAAATAAAGGAACAGTTCATGAAAGATTCTCCATGCACAAGTTTAAGTTTGCATGTTGTCTTGGTCTTTTCTACGGCAGACGACTGGGGACAAAAGAGATTATTGTGACTGAAATGTGTTGCATCACTCATGTGCGGACTCTGACTGAGCTGCTGTTGTTTGTGTTTATTTTCATGGAGTAATCAGCTGATTCATCAGTTAACGACTTCTTCCTGCTTCAAACGATCGTTATTATACCGGCCTTTGAAAAAACCACCATCCCAACCAACACAAACAACAAACTTGTACTTTCTGTTTTTATTCTGTGACACTTTATAGTCAGATAAAACTGATATTTTTTATAGATTATTGGAAAAGTACGTGAGGCCATAGACATTGAACTGAACCTGAGAGATTCTGTGTGCAGGTGATGTAGGTCAAACACTTCATTACAGGTTTTGCATGCCCTAATTTAAACTAAGAGAGCAGTAGATGATGGTTTCTAGATTCATTATCAGTGTCTTCTTCAACTTCAGCTCCAATGTGTCGGTGGACACGTGAACAAAAGGACCTGAAACCAAAAGAGCTGCAGGAGTGGAAACAACAAAGGCACAACAGAAGGAGGGAAAAGTGGAGGAGAAGAGGAAGAAGAAGAATAAACTCCAGGCTGTTCTTCAGAACCAGAGCCCAGATCCACAGGAGTAAACCCTGGAGCGGAGCGGAGGGAGCAGCCAGGAGCCTGGAGGAGGAACCGGAGAGGAGGGAGGAGGAGGAGGAGGAGGAGGAGGAGGAGGAGGAGGAGGCCGGGGCAGCACAATGCCTCAGTGTAGCCCCTCAGCGAGGCCTCGAAACAAGGCACAATGGCTGCACTGTCAGCAGGCCTGCTCCTGCACTTTCATAGGTCTCCCTGACACCAGGCCTCTTCCCCTTTTTCAACAACCAGCACAACAACCTTTTCAGGGTCCAGAGCAACGGTCTGCTCGTCCACCGGCGGCTGAAAGAGACCATTCTCCGCCCAACGGTCGCCGCTTCAGACCGGTTTTTGTCTTATTTCCAGATTTTTTTTTTTTTTTTTGCCTCATTCCAACACCAACACTGACATGCTATTAGAGAATGGGACATTATCGCCATGTTTTGCTGCTCGCTAGCCCGTGGGGCATTTCCTTGTTGCTAATGGCTTGTGGGCAGAGGAAACCAAAAAAAAAAAAAAAAAAAAACTGCAGGGGTTGAAAACACTGTTGTGCATTCAACGCGACAAAGTGCAGAGTTCAGCGATTTCTCCATAAATGGATGGAGCGAGCGAGACTCCATTCAGGAAAAAAAAGGGGAAAATAGAAATGAAAGAAAGAAAGTGAGGCATGAATGATTCAGAGCGCAGGTAACCATCAATGATTCATTGACAGGACAAGGAGGAGGGGAGGTTTTTAAAAATTCAAACAGGTCGAACAACTTCAGCGGAGAAGAGCCCATTCTTAAAAAACAGGACGGCGAAGCTCCTCTTCAAAGAGATCAGAGACAAAACACGAAACCGGAGACGCTGCTTCATTCATGGAGCGTGTCGACTCTTCCGAGGAGGAGGAGGAGGAGGAGGAGGTGATGCCTTCGTCTGGCAGCGGCCATTAGCCAACTGGAGCGGCTCAAATCCAACAGGCCCTCAGACGCTCAGAGCGGCTGCTGCTGCTACACTGTTGTTGTCAAATTGTCGCTCTACCTCGCCGATAGACTCATCCATGCTGTCGATTGATTGATTAAAGGTGAGGTTTTATAAAACATGAAGCAGAAAATAAAACGCCTCTTTTCATTTAATTTCATTTTGTTTATCAAGATGTGAAAGTGAAAGAAAAAGCAGAAGCCGTTGATTCATTGATTGAACTGAACCACTTTCTAACAGGAAAAATAATCAATGTCTATTTCACGGGTCATTAGATTTGGTTCCATGTAATTTTATTGATGAACTAGTGATTAATGAGTTTTTCTCCAGTGAGAATCAACTCAAGTGAAGAAGACACAGTTCAACAGACGGAAAACAAATAAAGAAATTAACGTTTAAGTTAAGAGAAAAACTGTTTTCTCACTGAGGCTGAACATGAACTATCGTGGTAACTGGTTGGCATTTCCACTCCAGTTGGTGTGTTTTCATCGATAAAATATTCTTAAGAAAAGCAACTTAGGAAAAAAACATGCAACACATCGCTGCAGAACTCAATAACACACTGGGTGTTTTGTTTTTGAGGCAAAGGGTTAACAAAAACTGCCCCAGACGGGAACGCGCATCAGCGGTTTTGCATGAATTTCCCTCTAAAACAACTCTGTGTGGTAACGTTGTGTTATTATCTCATAGCGTGGTGAATGTGCAGGTCACAACTTGTCCACCAGAGCGTTTTGGAGTTGTTGGATTGTGTATTTGATGAGTTTGATGAGGGAAACCAAGAAATCCCATGAGCCTCCGTAGCGTAGCTCTGAGCAGCTCACGACTCTGCTCCGCCGTTCTAAAAATAGCTTGCACCGACAGTTAAAGGTCACAAACCTACTGCTATGACTATAGGAATTATGGCAATGGGCCAATTTGCCAAAATGTTGAACTATCCCTTTAAAGTGCATCAATAGTGATGATAATGATTCATCGAACCGGAGCGCGGCGCTGCGGCCGAGGTCGACACGTCGTTACCCAGCGATCGGCTTCATCCTTCACTGTGTTGGGAAACATGGAGGATCCACTTTAACAAAGTGTTTTCATTTACTCCGCGTCCTTCACTATTGTGAGGAGGATGAATACGACACTCGAAGCCTCGTCCCGCTTCGCTCTGCTGAAGTGTCCTCGAGCGAGACGACGCTGCTGCAGCGCCACCACCACCAACGCTGCCGCCGCCGCCGGCTCCACTGTGGCGAGGAGCGACCCCTGACCTCCCCGAGGAGGAGCAGCGCAGGCACAAAGGCAATTTCCCCACAACAATCAATGAGGTATCACATTACCATCCTCTAAATGGGAAGTGTGATAATGCGTCATAATCTGTGTCATCAATCATTGTGTCAGAGAAGGTGTGTTCTCCCCCGAGAGTTTTTCACTCCGTTGTTCAGGGTTATTTGATTTTTGCATTGATTTTTTTTTCACCTTTTTTTTTCTGTTTTCAGGGTTTTTCTGTTTCTATTTACAGTATTTGGTCTTTTGTTTCAGCTTTTGTGTTTTTTTTTGTTGTTCTCTTTTTTTGTTTCCATTTTTCTCAGTTTTGTTTTCAGTTTTCCTCGTGTATTCACGTGTTTTTTGTGCATGTGCATCTGTGTTTTGTTTTGTTTTTCCACTTCTGAATTTTTCAGCTTTTTCTGTCTTTCTGTATTGTTTATGTTCCTATGTGTGTTTTCAATTTTGTCTCTTTCTTTTTTTTCCCCCTCTTTCTGTTTGTCAGTTTTTGCGAGTCTGTTTTTGTTTTTGCCATTTTCTCTCATTCTTTTCCTCTTTTTCCTTTTTTTTCAGTTCAATGCAACAACACAAACTTGGTTGTATGTCAAATTATAATATATCAAACTGTTATACGTGACTACAAAATACACTGGCTCCACACACACAAACACACAGATGTTTAAAGACACTTTGACAGAGGGATCCAGAGATTGAACCTCCAACCCTGTGATTAATGGACGTCGTTTTCCAAACCCTGAACCACAAGACGCCTAAACACAGTTTAAATTATCATTAGCACGTTTCTCTTGATAAGAGTCTGGCTGCAGAAAAAGCCCAGAGGTTTTAACAAAGTGAATTTCTGCCTCTTTGTGGCCCCGTTCACACTCTCTCAGGCTTCAAACTTCAAGGCCTCTCTGTGTTTGTTCTCCGTGTTTACGTCCCCTGTCACTTTGCATAGAGCCCTCGGTTTTTTTTTTTGTTAAGGAGTGGTTTATAAATACATTTTATTTGAGTTGAAAAGAAGCTGGCGCTGCGGAGAACCCCAGCTGCAATAAACAGCCGACTTATCAAACTCCTCCGTGGGTCTGAGAGCAAATACAGTGCATTATCGCAGAGCTCAGGACAGGGTTTACGAAGGCCGGGCGAACTGCAGCCAGATGACTGGACTGGAGGAAAGACGAGGACGGTGGGGGGGTGGAGGGGTTTACATCCCTGTTAATCACCAAACAGCTGCCTCTATAGACTCCTATAAAGCTGCAAGATGGTACCTAAAACCAACATTAAGTGAAAGAGGTTTAAAAACAGAGCCATAGGAAACCAATTTCCCCCAACACCAAACAAACTGAAAAAGCCCCTCAGCTTTTCTCTGCACTGCAGAAAACCCATTAAGTTCATCTGAAAGACTCGGCATGGATCAGGCCTGTGAATGCATGTCGTGAAAGGGAGGTGCAGAGGTGGAGGTGGTGGAGGGGTGAGGGGGGTGGGGGTGGGAGGGGCAACAGGCAGAGACAAATCCTGGCAGAGACGGTGTAGAGAGAGAAAATCCCACAGGAGACTGTCGTCCTGTCACAGGTGATTACTGTGGGTGACAGAAGAAGTGCCGCATCATCATTATGAAGGAAACCGCCGTCACATGGCTGGTGAAGAGTGTGCGTGAGTGTGCGTCACAGTGCATGTGTGTGTGCGTGGTAACGGTCAGAGTAACGGCTGCTGTTGCATCAGACCCCAGTAAACAAAAACACTCTCCATCCATCTCATCTCACAGTTATTCAGTCGAGCATCTGTTGTTTGCATTGAAAGATTATTTAATGGTTTGAGGGGAATTCAACACAGATTGAGGGTTCCCATTCTCTTCTTGAAATCATTTTCCAGGACATTTTCAGTCGCTACGCTAACATACATACAACAATACATCCCCCATCCCATTGAAGAAGTCTTCTTTTCATCTGTTGTACCTTATTTTGCACATTTAACCAGTTTGTTTCTATGTTTATTCCTCTCTCAGCCCCAGAAGAATGATTTAAAGATGTGCAGACTGTGGCTTTGACTTTGCATGTTTAGAAATGATAACAAATTTATCACAGAACAACACAAATACCTGTTTGTTTGTTTGTTTGTTTGTTTGTTTGTTTGTTTGTTTGCTCTGTGCTAGAGTCCTGCATCGGGTCTCCGGGTATCCGACGGGTACCACGCAAAATCGGTGTTTAACAGGTGAATAAGCAGTTTTGCTTCCTTGGGGTTCCCTTTCATGTACCCTTTACAGAAATTGTAATTCTGGGGTATACCTTTCTTTCATCTGTTCAGCAAGTACATGAATAAAATAAAAATATCAAATATATAATATCAAACTGTCAGGCACGGGTGGAACTCAAATGGGCCTACAGAGAAAAACTCATACTCAGCTGCACGAACCAGCAATCATCCAACAGAGCAAGCATCTTGATGTACATAAACAATCTTTGGCCGCTCACAGCTTTCCTATTGGATCTTAGCCTGCCATGTTGACGGCACACGGATCCCTATTGGACAGCCGATTTTACCGGCTTGACTGCTCGGCTACCGGATGAGCTACAAACACTCTGATGGGATCAATGTAAAGGCTGAAGTGTCCCGCTTTCATTTAAAAAAAGAATTACGTCGCTCTCATTTTCCGTTCTGGAAATAGACACAAAAGAGTACGACTATACCCCGGTATCGCATGCAATGACAGCGATCTCGCAGGTATTGACGACTCCACTCTGTGCTGCTCCTCCATCAGTAGAGAAAACCTCGTGCTCATGCTCCAATATTGGAAACACTCGTCAACTAAAAAGTCTCTAGTTTTCTCACTAGTCACTTCTTTGGAAAAAACAAACCCTTAACGGGAATCAGCGGGTTTAAACTCCTGTTGACGCGTCAGGTATCGGTGTCAACGAGAGGACGACAGACGAAAGACAGAGGAGAAAGACAGAAAGAGTTCTTCCTATTATTATTATTATAATAGTTAACAGGTCAGAGTCACTCATGTCCTATAAATACCAGCTGTTTAATATGCTCACGCTACCACGGTGGAGACTTCATCTTTAATGCCATCAGATTTAATGCTAAAAAGGGTGATGTAGAGACAATTAGCTGCAGGGAGACAATTAGTATAAAAGGCTTTTGTGTCTCCAGAGGGAGACGCGTAAAGTCTGATAAATGATGTGACTTTTTATTCAGCGTCGCTCTGAAGTCTGAAAGTGAGACGAAAGAAAGAATTAAAAAAAAAAAAAAAAAATCGTGGGGGTGTGGATCTCGTCTCTGCTGCTCCAGGCTTCATTAGCCTCTGGTAGCATGAACACATCCTGTCAAACTGAGGGATGGATGAGCTGCATTGTGGGTAATGTAGGCACCAAATGAAGACAAAATGCATAAAATAAATAATCTATCTTTGTTTCCGTTTTTTAATGACACATTTTCTTTCTTTCCTATTTTATCGACCTTAGAGGATTTAGACATAAAACTTTAAATAATGTTTTTAAATGTCGTATAAAGACTTAAAATGTCAGTTTGGTGAAGACATAGATGTTAAAATGTCCGACTTTATTTCTGTTCATAATCCTCGCTCATTTACGTTTTATTTCGACTTAAAGTTAACATTTAATTAAGAAAACGTGCATCCCACTGACCTTTTTCCCAGGGTGCTTAGCGGCGTGCTGAGGCTCAGACAGGCTCGTGAAGGTTTAGGGGTGCGTCCCGTCAGCTTGGCGGCCGTCGGCTCCTTCTTCACGACCTCGGGCTTGCGGGCCGGGCTGGCGCCGGGCTTGATGTTGAGGTCCTTCAGGACGTCGTAGTTGATCTTGGTGGAGATCCTCTTCTGCTCCAGCATCTTCTCGATGGCCTCGTCGGCCGTGCTGGCGCGGATCGGGGGACGCTTCTTCGAGGGGCCTCTTGGCTGGAGCGAATATGAACATAACAAAAACACTTAAAGGGATAGTTCAACATTTTGGTAAATTTTCCCATTGCCATAATCCCTATAGTTTTAGGAGCAGGTTCGTTACCTTTAATTTTTAGAACGGTGGAGCAGAGCCGTGAGCTGCTCAGAGCTACGCTACGGAGGCTTATGGGATTTCTTGGTTTCTCTCATCAAACTCATCAAATACACAATCCAACAACTCCACAACGCTCTGGTGGACAAATTGTGACCTGCACATTCACCACGCTATGAGATAATAACACAACGTTACCACACAGAGTTGTTTTAGAGGGAAATTCATGCAAAACTGCTGATGCGTGTTCCTGACGGGGGCAGTTTTTCAGCAAGCAGTCTCTGTATTTGCCTCTAAAACAACTCTGTCTGGTAACGTTATGTTATTATCTCATAGCGTGGTGAATGTGCAGGTCACAACTTGTCCACCAGAGCGTTGTGGAGTTGTTGGATTGTGTATTTGATGAGTTTGATGAGGGAAACCAAGAAATCCCATGGTGCAGCTCTGAGCAGCTCACGGCTCTGCTCCGCTGTTCTAAAAATATCTTGCACTGACAATTAAAGGTAACGAACCTACTGCTATGACTATAGGGGTTATGGCAATGGGCCAATTTGCCAAAATGCCAAAATCCCTTTAATCAGATGCTGTAAACGCAGGTCATGATGGTCAAATGTTATCTGGGAACAATTTTCATCTTCCTATTCAGCTGCATCGGTCCCAGAGCGCAGGGGATTTACGCTCTACACTGGGCAATTTCAGACCAATAAAGGATCATTTACAGCCGAACACATTTCTGTAATCAACAATTTATCTCAATTAAGTCTCCAGATTGAGGTCATCACCCGGCCTCAGTTATTCCACAGTCACCTTGACCTCAACTCTCAATCTCTGGCCACAGATCATCAGAGTTTCCCTTCACACTGAAAATGCAAAAAACTTTAAGCCCACAACGATTTCACACGTCTTCAATTCTCGCCAGTTTCCTCACGGATCTGATTTATAAAGCACAAATGGATGCAGACGTTATCATGCATAAAACACGAGGAGGAGTAGAAGGAGGAGGAGGAGGAGGAGGAGGAGGAGGAGGAGGAGGATGCCCTTCCTGTTATTTATTTATTCAGTCATTTGTCAGTGCTGTGACAGGCCGCTGCTGCTGGATCAGTGCTGTCAGGAGGCTCCGTGTCTCATTAGGTCTCTGTTCCACTGCCGTTAATCCAGCTAGTTAAAACCAGCGAGCAGATGTTGGGGCTAACAAAGAGTCCGCGCTGAGCCAAAAACCAGTAATGGGAAATGAGAGGAGACCAGTTTCACAGAGATCTGATTTAACTGGGTCTCTGTGTCGTCTACCTGACTGTCAGCCTCCAGCTGTTTCCATCTCTCTGTCTGTCCTGTGTCAACATCTGTCTGAGCGCTGACAGACTTCCCAATATCTATTTCTCATAACAAGATAATTAGCCAATTATTTAGTTAAAGGGATAGTTCAACATTTTAGCAAATTGGCATATTGCCATAATCGCTATAGTCATAGCAGTCGGTTCGTTACCTTTAATTGTTGGTGCAAGATATTTTTAGAGCGGCGGAGCAGAGCCGTGAGCTGCTCAGTGCTACACTACGGAGGCTCATTGGTTTCTCTCATCAAACTCATCAAAGACACAATCCAACAACTCCAAAACACTCTGGTGGACAAGTTGTGACCTGCACATTCACCACGCTATGAGATAATAACACAACGTTACCACACAGAGTTGTTTTAGAGGTAAATTCATGCAAAACCGCTGATGCACGTTCCTGTCCGGCAAGCAGTCTCTGCAATAACCTCAAAAACAACTCGTGGCTCTGCTCCGCCGTTCAAAAAAATCGCTTGCACCGACAATTAAAAGTCATTTTATATCAGTGTGAATTCAATAAGTTTGGGTTTTGGTCTCATTATTTTGAAAAGTGAGAAGGAAACGTGTCATAATTTTCTATCATTTGAAGCATTTTCCAGTTTTTCTGACATGTAGAGTAAAAGAAAATGTAAAGAAAATGTAAATACTGAGAATAATCATCAGTTGCAGCTGTAATAAGTTTATGTTTACATGAACTGCAGACTGAATAAGTGGCTGTGATGAGTCATTGCATTTGGTTTAAACTCACTGTTATAACATTATGTGACCAGATGTTGACAGGTCCGTCAGGCTGTAACTCAATATAACACCGTTACAAGAGCTTAAACTAATGATTATTGATTTGTGGGATATTTATGTTTTCTTTATATGACAGAAAAACTTTTAAAAAGCACACAAGTCATTAAATGTTCTACAGATCAGTGTGTTTGACTGAAATGTATTTAGGAAAGGGCTGGATCGGAAAGACTGAAACTACTTTTTATTTTTCTGCTTAACAAACATGTTGTATTTTTACCTAAATCTGTCTCTTTTTTTCCCTCCTTCTCAGACGTTGAACAGTTTTGACTCTTTGGCCTCTGTAAAAGCTGCTGAAACAAAACAAATCTGAGCTGAGGGAAGTTTTATCTATGCTAGAAGAGAAATTATTTTTTGCTGAGTCGAGCTACACGAGGAGAAAAGGTCAAAGGACGATCAGGCCTCAATCTAAAGATCATAACACTGGTTTAAATGAAGGAAAACAATGAATAACATCAGATTGAGAGTATTTACGCTGTGGTTTTTGAATAAATAAAGTATTGAATCCTCAGGTTATGACCAGATTCATGTGAAACCAGATCTGATTGGTGCATTTCTCTCTTTGGCCGTCTACTTCCTGTTTCCTCCTCCTCCTCCTTATCTCATTGCTCGTCAGGCCTCCTGCTGTTACCTTCTTCTCTTTGTAGATGCCGAGCGCCTTCTCCTTCGCTATCTTCGCCTCCTTTTCTGGAAAAAAAAAAACAACAAGCAGGGAAGAGTCTGAACATACAAACTGTTGAGATAACGGTATCAATACGACACAGAGGGAAGTCACAACAGGCCACAGGCTGAAAACACAGTGGCGGGTTCAGGTGGAGGTTTATCTGATAATAAAAAAATAAAAAACACTGAGGAGGGGGGAGGGGAGGTGCATTGTGGGACAAACCACCAAGCCTCTGCATTGCAAAAAAACAAAAACAAAAAAAACAGAAAGTTGGATTGTGCTTTGAAACAGAAATCATGTTGCATCCTGACAGTACCTTTCTGCTCTTTGAGGTAGTCGGAGTTTTCCGCCATCCACAGCGCCGTCTTGATTTTGACTTCCTTGTCATCGAGCAGATACTGCAGAGACGAAGAGAAAGAGCAGAGCAGAGCAGAGCGACCGTCAGAGGAGTTCAGGGAAAAGTTATCGCACCGAAACTAAAAAGTGGTTTCTACATCTGGGGGGAGAATTATCTCCTTCCTTAAATTCATGAACACTCGTAACAAATATTAACGCAGCCAGAGCTCGAAATGTGAACTCAGTGCAGTTGATGGTTAAAATGACTCAGCTCCTCATTAAGAATTAATATAATTTATATTGTGTGTATATATTTAACACATTAAACCCAGAGACTAAACACAAATAACAGTTACAACACTCACGTCTTGTTTTCTGAAACCTAAATTATTCATTTTTGTTTTGTAGATGTTTCCATTGTTGCTCTATTCTTGCTCAACATGTAAAAACCTATTACAGGTATTGATATCAGCATTAATATTAATACCTTGACTCTGATATTGATTCTTAACGAGACCTTTTTTGACTCGAGATTGATCAAAAAGAAAATTACAGTTAAGTTTTATTTTGAAATTCGGTTTCAAATGTTTTGATTGATTGATTGATTTTATTTAATTCATGCTTGCAGCGAATGTGTGCGTGTAGATCAACAGCAACAGTCCCAGCATGCTGCGTGCTGATTGGCTCGCTGACACCGACACTCATTTACTCCTTTGGTATCTAAATTTGATATCCAGTGACGAGCAGCACTTGATATATTGATCATTAAAGAAAAGTCAAAACAGAGAAGACAGTAAAATCTTAATTTTCTAATAGAAAATGTCGACATTTCTTTCTTTCTATGCAAGTGTAACTCACGACTCCTCTGCATTTTACAGGCTGAATGTCTGTGAGTCATTTTATGTCCTCGTCTTTGAGACACTCAGGTGCTGCATCACTTTTTTCTTTCAATAAAAAGCAGCAGTAGAAGAGAAGAAAGTGCACGAACGCTGAAACATTCAACTCTCACGACGTTGATCATCGTTCATTTGAACAAATCTTTATGGTAAGGTCACAGAGATTCACTAGAAACCCACGAGCAGCACTGTGCGTGTTGTCGTGGTGTGAAGGTGGAGGCAGATGTTTAAGATGCAGCTGCAGCGGCGGTGGTGGTGGTGATGTGCTTCTCTGATGATGAGCCTCCAGGAACAAGTCTGAGTGTGTGTGTATATATATGTGTGTGTTTGTGTGTATACGTACCAGCTCTATCTCACTGTCATCGATCCCACTCAGGTCCAGCTCCCCGCTGTCAGCAGCTCTGTCTGTCACAAACACACAAACACACACAAATAAATCAAGATGGACACACACACACACTCAGGGAAATCTGCTGTGGTGAACATTTTTCGTCTCAGAGGCTGAAACAGGAAACAGTAGCTGGTCAAAAAAATGCCACTGCATCTCCTCCTCCTCCATCAGGGTTAATCAGCAAATAAACTGCACTGTGACTCCTGATAAAAACCTTAATAGGCTTAACTGGCGTCTAAGCGGATCTACCTTAACACACTTTCTTTTCAATTACGATATGCTTTCTCGATGTGCAGCCCCGCTTTATTATTTTAAAACTGCAGAGATGCTGAAACGGCAATTTGCATTTTTTTAACGCTGCGGCGCTCGCGAGGCCTCGAGACGACGACGGCGGCGGCAGGGACGGCGACGATGGAGCTGATTGCGAGAGCACGAAACAAGAGACGTTTTAATTGTGTTGACAAAGAAAAAGCCAAAGGAGAAAAAAAGCAGCATTTTGAAATCCTCAGGTGTGCAACACGCTTCAAAGAGGAAAAATCTCACCGACTTTGATAAAAAAAGAAGATATTTTCATGTCTTTGACAGTGGAAGAAAAGCCATCACTGGGAGATTCAGCAGCTTTCACTCTAAAAAGATCCTCCACCTTGATTAGCTGTTTGGGAACAAAGTGCGACTGCGGCGGCTCCGACGCCACATCACACAGTCAATCAAAGCAAAAGCAGCAAAAGCAGAGACGAAAAGAAAAGGAAGAAAAACGGTTTTTAAAAAGGAGGCGGCAAAGCTGCAGATTTATGAGAGTCGTTTAACTTCTGTCAGATTTCTGCCTTTGACACGTGCACAAACCCCCCCGCCCCTCCTATCCCCCCTCTATCTCCTCCTGCGTCGAGTTCAAACTCCCAACAGGGCGGCAGCTTCAAAGAAAGTGCCACCTGAGTCCACAGGCAGCTTTCCTGCTTCATTAAGGAGAGACAGGTGCACGGAGAAGGAGGAGACAGACGAATACACCCGTCCTCAGACAGCGAAGGGTGTGGAGGAGCCGCCGGTGGAGGAGGTGGGGGGGGGAATAATCTAGTCAGCCATTTGAGTTCAGTTCACAGATTGCAGCTTCCTTAAAAAAAGAAACGGCTCCTCCAGAGGGAAGAGACAGGTCAGTCGCTATCTGGCGGGCACAGCCCTCTAAGAACTTCCTCTCCGTGAAGTGTGAGGGCGAGATAAGACGGAGACAAGCCCTGGGAGAGATCAGCCGCTCCGGGAGGCAGAGAGGCAGCGAGACTAAGAGCTGATAAGACCGGTCCAACCCCGGAGAGAGGAGGAGGAAGAAGGGGGGGGAAGGAGGGAGGGAGGCGGTAATTACCGAGTTATTATTCAGCCGCGGCTTTGATATATCTACACTCGCTAATTTGATCAAACCCGTAAAATTGTTCTTGGTAAAACGTGTGGAAGAATCTGCAGAAGAAGAAGAAGAAGTTCAGGTTCACAGCAACTGCAGGAAGGTGATACCTGAGTCTCAGCAGCACTGATATCAGGTTTTAGTGTTTCCAGTTCCTTTGTTTTGTGAAACCCCCCAAGAAATATAAAAACACAAACTCAGCTCAGGTTTTCTGTTCTGTGACTCTGGTGTGAAACAAGTTTATGGTCACGTCACTGAACCGTTTGATCTCCATTAGCGTCACAGCGACATGACGACACTTCGACACATTGTCTGAAATCTTCCACTCCTCACTATATAGCAATACGCCGTTTTGTAGTGAGAATTGGAGGATGATATAATAAGTACCATTAAATACTGAGTTCTCCATTTATAACACATGCATACTCATTAGTATGTTGTTTACGTGTGTACTTCTAATAAAGTGTTACCATGGATGCATAGTATCCCACAATGCAGTGCAATGTGCAATGTTTTAATTATGCAACAGTAAAAGCTTCATTAAATGCGTGCCAGTGGATTCCTGACAGTAGGCTATATCTTGATTAGGGAGCAGTGAATGAGTGACATGATCGTAAACCAGCCACCGTATCACATGCAGCCGCTTTCTTTCCCATGATGCATTGTGCTGACCGGAAAAACAAAGAAAAAATTAAACTGAAATATATTTTAAAAATCAAGTTGATGCGTTTCAGCTCAGATCCACAATAAATGGTCCGACTGTTAAAACCAAACCTCAAGTACCACCCACAATACGATATTACCACGATACGATATTATTGCAATATCCTACAGTACTGCCATTCTTTGCTACTGCCAGTTCAGTCCTGAAGGTAAAACTAAGTCAACATCTGTTTTATCTAATAGAAGGTAAAGTAATACTAAACCACTTCCATTTGTATTTGCAATTTATGTAATAAAAGACAGATACTTTGCAACTGAGTATCAATACAAAACAACCGCTGCATAAAATATCCGAACTATGATGAACTGATTGTTTCCCCAACACCTTTTTGCAGCATCACAGCTGGTTATGCAAAAGTATAAAGGTGCATAGTGTCGTCAACAGGATCGAACTCCTAGTTTTTGCATCAAAAGGGCGACTCTGGACCGATTTTCCTCCAGAAGCAGAAAACCACCTCCATCTTTTCCCATTCCAGCTCCATCACAACAAACATCCAGTGTTGAGCTTCACACCCGGTCCGACCTCCTGACCTCTGATTCGCCTCAATTCAGCTTTTTTTCTTCCCTCTCATTTCCATTTCTCTGTTTCTGTTTATCCAGGTTAAAGACAAACAGCTGCACCGACATTTACAACATGTTCAATGCAACAGAAATTTATCTCCACACGGCCGACGACCGGAGGACCGGGCAGCCTCCGTCGTCCTCGCTGCTGCCGCTGCTGCTGCCAAATCTGAGCTCAGTTTCCTGTGAAGTGAAACAGCAGCGTTCAGGGATTCACACTCTGGAGATCAGTTTGGAGAAGCTCTGTCTCCTGGCGAGGAAAAAAAAAAAGGCAGCTCAGTGAAAACAGAGCGCCAAGACAAACACAGGAATATGCAACAAAGAGTCTGAAACAGTTTGACCTGCTCTTAAGGAGCATTTAAGGATGATGTCACTCTTCTTCTGCTGATTTCTGGGGTTTAGAGAATAAACGATGAACAGGACGAGCTTTAAAAACGACGTCTGTTTGTGACGTTTCATTTGCTGAGAGGCGAGCGCTTCCGAAATTCTTCAAAGATTTCATCAGCACAGTTTTGATTGAGCATCTAAACGAGTCCTTCTCTTTTTATTCTGTTTGTTCGTTCTGGCTGATGAACAAATTCCTCTCGACACAACAGAAGAAGAAGAAATACAAGATTTTTTTGATAAAAGTCCGATGACGACTGTTTTTTTGGTTGTGAACCTGTGGCAGGTGAAGGCTGAACTAAATAATGAGATGTCTCCTCATTAACAGGGACCGCCTGGAAACTGTCCAAAGGCCAAAGTCGTTCTTTGGCGTCTCAATAGAAGAAAGGAAACAAAACTAAGATCTGCAGCAAAAAAAAAAAAACCTACTTCCAAATCCTGGAGGGAAACTAAAAAAAAAAGAAAAACCCTCCTTGATGACCTCGTCCTCTTCCTGTCCTCGCTGACAGCAGCCTCAGGTCTTCTGGCAGCAGCTCAGTAACTCAGATTCAGCTCTGCCTTTGTATCAATACACAGGAAAAAAAACAAAAACAAAAAAAAAAACACAGGATTTCCCAACAAGCTGCTGATTTTTCCTCCAGTGGAACGAACCAGTGACCTCAGACTGAGACGACGGTGCAGACGACTGGGATCTGGACCAAAACTTTCACAATATTCAAACGTCTCGGCCACTTTTTCTGAATTTTCAAATTAAAAGAGCAACTATGCACAATGGTGAATGGCTGAATAGTTTCCCCTTTAAAAAGACTTGCTGTTAAAATAGAACAGAAAACCTTTATTGTCATTCTATTACAAAATGCAACCGTATTAAGAGTGCAGCTTGGTGCAGGTTTTGAGCGACCTGAAGCTCCGGCCAGAGGCTCAACAGGTCCAACAACAACTGTCGTCCAAGTAGCTAAGTGCATGATTAAGTACTGTAGTGCGTTAAAGTTTAAAAACAGCATTTAAAGGGTCAGTTCATCCAAATTTCTCTCCAACTTGCAGCTGTTGATGCAGGTATAATGTTGGATTTCTGTTTCTGTTTCAAAGTGACTTGAAGAAATCGATTCTTTAGAGAAACAGCAGCTGCAATTCGACCAAAGGAAGTTTCCTCAGGAACCTCAGGAAACGACATTTAGCTCTCGAGCAATTGATCTACCTCCAGAAAAAGGTCCATGCTTGGGGCGGGAGGGGAGGGGAGGCGGGGTTTGAGGAACTTTGGGAAAATCTGGGCATAACTGGAAGATATTCAGGTGGGCGATTTAGCTGCTGTAAATCTTATCATGTGGAGGCAAGGCAAGGCATCTTTATTTATATAGCGCATTTCATACCAAGACAACTCAATGTGCTTTAAATAAAGACCACAAAGAGAGAAAAAAAATCTATTATTTTGAGCAGTTTGTCCACAAATTGAAAAAAGGTTGGTGGTTCGATTCCCAGCCGCTGCTCCAGGCTGCACCATGACGCAAGGAAACAAGGAATATGTACAGTAATCCTGTTCCACCATGACTTGCTTTAATCACATTAACTGATCATGCAACTGATCGTTAGCTGCAGCCTCAGTCCATTAAGCGCCTAACTGACATGTACGGTAACCGTGACGATGACGATGACATCAACGACCTTCAAAACAGGAAGAGACAAACGTAGTATAGCTCAGCTTGTGGAAAGAGTCCTGCTTTTTCACCGTTTTCCCATGACAGTGGTGCGTTCAAGTGACGTCTGGAGATGCCAAATTCAATTTCTTTTAGCCGACAGACGTGTGTAGGAATCAGACAGGCGATCTGACGGTGGTGGTCTGATGCCCGCCGGCTATAAAACTCAATCCCCCCGTTGTCTCCTGGTCTTCACACAAACACACACACACACATATATAGAAGTAACATGACTCCAGATTTACCCCTCTATCCCCTACAACAAAACACCCTCCCCCATCTCCCACACATCTCCGTGTCCCCGGGTGGCGGCGAGTCTCCGTCTGATGTGGTCAGGAGGAGAATGAGACGCTTCACTGCAGAGGCTCTTTAATACCACAGAAGAAGAAGGAGAAAAAGAAGAAAAAAGCGAGAGAAGACAAAGAATCTGAAAGAAAAAACCGGCCGTGCCCTGGAGGAACAAACGCCACCAGGTGAAGGAGACGGCCTTTTGAAGCCGGCGAAGGTGAGAGAGGGGGGAGGGGGGAGGGGCGAGGGGGGAGGGAGGGGGGATTGAACAGGATTGAGCCGGAGTTGTTCTGCGTTTTATTCTGTGTCCTAAAAATCCCAGGAAAAAGACCAAAACCAGCGATTTTGTTAGCGACTCCAAACACGTCTCAACTTCCTGTCTGAACCCTGAAGATGGAAATGTTTAAAAAAAAACCTTTTCTTCTACTTCTTCTTTCTTTTTTTTAAGGCTCAGTAACTTCCTCAAACAGCTGATCACTGTGGTTTTTCCTCAGACAGGAGGAAACGGAGCGTGTGTTGGGGATTATTTTCTGCGGCGGATTAATCCACATTTGGTTCTTCCTGATGATTATTCATGATGCGACTGACTCAATATCTGTCCATTGTAGCGAGGGAACAGAGCAGATTTAGGTTTTTAAAAAGACTTTGCCGACTTTTTTTAATCCCTTATTGAATCTGATCAGGTTTCAGATTTACTTTTTTAAACAAGGATCCGAGTTAGAGGTTTGAAATCAGACGTTTATGTGCCTTTTCTTATATATATACGTATACTTTTCATCTATATTCCTATGTTAAAGTTGACGGTCAGCGCTTAATTATCCAAATCAGATTTTAATAAAAGCTCCTATGATCTAAAATATAATCTTATTTTTAGCCATATATTGATGATATGCACCTACAACCTGAGAATAACCCTGGAACATGCATAAATATGTGCAACTAAACAACCTGGACTCGGTTTTAAACACATCACTTCTTCTGCAAGAAGACAGTAAGTGGACCTTTGACTATTTTGTATATTGTGTTTCCAATGGTTTTGATTGAACTCCCAGGTTCAAATTGACTATTATGTTTCTGACAAATACCTGAAAGTCTTATAGTGTCGATCAGGTGAAACCAGATACATAGTATTTCTCTATGGACAGTCTCAGTTCTGCAGGAAGCCATGATGGCAGCGGCGTCTTCAATGCAACAAGACAAACGGAGGATATCGATGGGAAACAAAACCAAGAAACATCTGCACCTTCTTCAGACGCTGAGCTGAGGGAACCAAGGCAGTGGAGATGGAATAACATTGAAACACATGGAAGAAGAGTTGCTACTGTTTTGTGCAGTTATCGCATGGAGATGCAGAGGAATTTAAAGAGTTAAAGCTCAATCTGAATACCTTGAAAACGATTTTCTTTGTGTTTATATCAAGGACGGATGAAAAATTTAACCCTCGTGTTGTGATTCTGGGTCAAATTGACCCAATCTGTTTCCTTCCTCCATTCTTCTTTTCTCCCTTCCTTCTTTCCTTTCTTCCTTCATCTGTCCTTCTGCTTCCTTCCTTGACCTAATCTGTTCCTTCCCTCCATTTCTCTTTCCTTCCTTATCCCCTTCCTTCCCTCCCTTCGTCCTGACTTCTTCTTCCTTCCTCTTTTGATCTAATTGACCCAATCTGTTCCCTCTCTCCATATTTCTTTCCTTCCTTCTTTCAACAATCCCTTTCTCCTTCCCTCCTTCCCTTCATCCTTACTTCTTCCTTCTTAACCCTATCTTACCTTCCTTTTTCCCTTTCCTTCTTTCCTCCTTCCCTTCATCCTTACTTCCTTTTCGTTCCTCTTTTTATCCAACCTGATCTGTTCCCTCTCTCCATCTTTCTTTCCTTCCTTCTTCCCTTCCTTCTTCCTTTTTTCCCTCCCTTCTCCCTTCCTTCTTCCTTGAACGAATATGTTCCCTCCCTCCATCTTTCTTTCCTTCCTTCTTTCCACAATCCTTTTCCCTCTCTTCCTTCCTTCCTTTTTGACCCAATCGACCCCATCTGTTCCCTTCCTCCATCTGTCTTTCCTTCCTTCTTTCCTCCAATCTTTCCCTTCACCCTTCCCATGCCTTCCTTCCTTCTTTCCCTTTGTCCTTCCTTCCTTCCCTCCCTTCGTCCTTCCTTCCTCCCTTCCTTCCTCCCTGACCCAGGAGGACAACAGGAGGGTTAAGATGTATTTGGAAACCACATCCTCAGAGGAATAAGGGCTGTGATTTAATGTTTATTGACGGACAAGAATCAAGTAAATTTTCCTACAAGTGATGTTCGGTTGATGTTTGTTTTGACAGCTGACGGCTCAATCACACCCTGAGTGGTGTTTTGGCCTTTTCAAGGGATTTGTTGTCGATAAGAAAGGGAAAAAAAGAGAGAAGATCCTGAAGTCTTGTCCTTTAAGAGCAAAACATTTAAAATGGGAGAAGAAAATGCCAAAGAGAGAAGAAATAATCACCAGTGACAAAGAGGAGGGAGAAATAATGAGAAAAGTAGGCAGAGAGAGAGAAAAGAGTCTGAGCAGGGAAGATTAAGACGGAGGGAACGAAGGAGGCTGGAGATTGAGAGACAAAAGAGTGATGGAGAGAAGCAGCAGGAGGGAGGACACGGAGGAGCGAGCAGACGGCGGCAGCTGAGGGACGAGACAAAGGAGGCAGAGAAAGTTAGAAAGTGTGGGGGAAATAAATGGAGGAGGCAGTAGGTGAGAGAGAGGCTAATGGAGGAGAGGAGGAAGGCTGAGGCCGACAGGAGAGAAAAGGGAGGTTTAAGAGGAGTTCACTGATCTCCTCCTAATCCCGAGCTGTATTTCATTTCGGCCTGATCTGAGGAGAGCGACGGGACGACACGACAACAGACGAGAGGAGAGGAGAGCAGGAAGAAAGACTGGCAAAAAATTAAAAAAAGAAAAAAGAAGAAGAAGCATCAGTGTGCTGACTCCTCCACTCCTCCCTACATCTCCTTATCCAAAAAACAAAGAAAGAGTGTGCATGTGTGTGTGTGATCTGCAGGATGAATGGAGCCGTGTTGCCCCGGTGCTGCAGGATCACCCATCATCCACACTTCAAACGGAGAACACATTATCCGGACTCGCAGCTCTTGATGTCAGCAACAATCCTGATCCTCTCCTTACACATAAAAAAAAAGATATATATATATAAAAAAAAGAAAGACAGAAAGAAAGAAACCCTCGACCGGCACCGAGCTCGGCCACAGGGCTGCTGGGAGGAGGAAGAGGAGGAAGAGGAGGAGGAGGAGGAGGCCGACATGAAGGCAAAGGTTTCACTTTGTCAGACCCCTGATGTTAAAAACGATGAGCGAGGGATAAAAAGAGTGAAATCAAAAAGAGATAAAAACCAGGAGCAGAGAGAGATAGATAGATAGATAGATAGATAGATAGATAGATAGATAGATAGATAGATAGATAGATAGATAGATAGATAGATAGATAGATAGATAGATAGATAGATAGATAGATAGATAGATAGATAGATAGATAGATAGATAGATAGATAGATAGATAGATAGATAGATAGATAGATAGATAGAAAGAGGTAGAAGAAAGAAAGACAGAAAGAAAAAGGGATGATAGATAGAAAGAGATAGAAAGAGACAGAGATAGAAAGACAGAGGAAGAAGAAAGAAAGACAGAAAGAAAAAAGAAAGAAAGAAAGAAAAGGGGATGGATGGATAGAAAGAAAGACAGAGGTAGAAGAAAGAAAGACAGAAAGAAAAAAGAAAGAAAGAAAGAAAGAGGGATGGATAAATAGAAAGAGATAGAAAGAGAGGGGTAGAAAAAAGACAGAGAGACTAGATAGATAGATAGATAGATAGATAGATAGATAGATAGATAGATAGATAGATAGATAGATAGATAGATAGATAGATAGATAGATAGATAGATAGATAGATAGATAGATAGATAGATAGATAGATAGATAGATAGATAGATAGATAGATAGATAGATAGATAGATAGATAGATAGATAGATAGATAGAGATAGAAAGAGAGGGGTAGAAGAAAGAAAGAAAGAAGTAAAAAGACAGAAAGAACAGACAGATAGAAGTCTCAAGAGGAGCGATGCGACATTATGGGATGTTTGTTCACAGGCAGAAAAGTACAAACAGGAAGTCGTGTTGTCTATCGTCTTGGAACGAGTTCCATGTTGGAACTACTTTCTGACAAACAACAGATTGTTTATCCATCCGCCCCAACGCTTCAGTTCAGCAAGTTCTGCTCTGGCCGCGGCCCAGACGAGCTCAGCCACGTCCTGGCTGCCGCTTCGCCATGACAACAGTATCAATCTGCTGCTCTCATCTCCAGACGACAAGAGAAGAGACAGTCAGCCACTACGTTTCCTACAATATTATATTAAACTCTGTATTTATATCAAATTAGTTCAAATCAACAGTTTTCTATTTTTAAAAATAGGCAAATCCTCAAAACTTGACTTTTCTACCAAGCAACAGGACGTTTTCACAAGACACACGCCACACACTAAAATAACTGAATCTATAAAGTCGTGTCTTATAAACTTGATAATGAAATTGTGACAATTTAATAACAAAAACTTCATAAATAAATAAAGACTGAACAATGAACCGACACCTCAGAGATGCGTCACAAAACTGTAAACCTACAAAAACAAAACAAGAAGTCTATCATATAACAATTTAAAACAAGTTATAAACCTATAAACCTCATAAAAACCAACAGAGTCAGCAGCCGCCAACAGCGACAGACGAACGTTTTAAAGGATAATATAACTTTATATAAGTTTTGCAGCTTCCTCGGGGTGCGTTCACAACACGAACACCAAAAGCTGCCAATTCTGCATCGTGACATCAATAAACGGACCGAGAATCTCAACGCCGACATGTTTTTTTTCCAGGATATTTAACTTTTTTCCTGTTATTTTCTGGGTTTTTCCCAGGATTCACAGACAGAGTTAATGAGTGCATGTCTTTGTTTCACACTGTGAACAAGTTCTCTTCTCTAACTATCTATTGTTTCACCACATGGTCTGGACACTTGTTTTGTGTACGACCCAGTTAACAAACAACAACAACAGTTTAGTGAGTTTGCACACACTTTTTTTTTCATCTGCTGCGTTCATTCAGACTCAACTGTTGTGGGAGTTCACCTCCGTTTCACCGCTGCACTCAAACTAAGACGTCTCTGGATCATCTTGTCAGCACCGAGCCTCTAATGCAAAAACAGAGAGAAGAAGAAGAGAAGAAGGAGGAGGAGGAGAGAAATACGAGCAGCAGCAGCTCCAGCAGCTCCAGCTCCCGGTGTAAAAAGTTCCTCCCTGCAGTTGTATGAGGTAATAAGGCTCGGTGCCAGCTCTGCCCCGGAGAAATAACCAGCCAGCCGAGGCAATAAATAGAGTGAGAGATTCTCGCTGACACGGGCAGGCCGGGCGAGCCCATTAAAACGTGACCTCTGCGACCTTGGAGAAGCCCAGACTCAGAGTACACCCACTCAACCACCTGCTCCTCCTCCTCCTCCTCCTCCTCCTGTGTACATATAGGAGCTGCTGCTGCTGCTGCTGCTGCTGCTGCTGGACATTTAAGGTTAAGGAGACTCCTGCAGGCGCAACGTGGCCCAGTAGTTCATGTTTGACAGACACGCTCATACATTTTTCTTTCTGTCAACAAATTAAAAGCCTAAAAAACTACATGAATTGTTTTGTGTGTGTTTATCCAATTCCTCTGAGCTTCACCAGGAACTCAAATAAATAAACATTACTCCTGTTTTTCCCTCAAGATGTTTGTTTTATTTCCAATTCTTTTATCAATCTCCTTTTATTTTATTATATTTTCCTTATTTGGGTAGTACCTCAGTTTGCATGCGTGTTTGTGTGTCTGTTCTCATTCAGTTTTGTTGTTTAGTTTGTGAGTATATACTTGAGAAAATTGCACAAACAGATTGGAAAGATGGATTGTGCATGTGAAGGCAGTGAAATACACTTCGCAATAAAGTATTAAAAAATAAAACTCCTTCTTCTAACTTTAAATTTAAGCTGGTGAAACTGAACAAACTCTGAAATACTGCAGCAGAGAAAACCTCTTTGACTTCAGATCATTAAAACTACAATATAATGAGAAATAACAGGAAAATAATGTTGATATATCCGTTTCATTTCAACAATATTGGAGTTCAGATGTTTTATTTCTTCCGTGTGATGCTGCATCTTTTACATAATGATCCTGTTGTAATTTCCTCACTAAACTGGAATGTTTTTTATAGTTCAGCCAATAAAAAACAGCTGAAACTTTGATTTTCTCTGCAAAAATCTTTTACAATCTAAGGAGTTACTACTGATACAAGTCCAATAACGCCGTTATACGTGCAGCAAGACGACCTCAAACACAATACTACTGTAATAAATGATGTGGTTTGAAGCCGATATGCACTGTCTCTTAGTTTTTAGCTTCGTCTTATATGTTATGTTCTCTGAAGTAGTAACAGAACAAAGTTTGTTATATTTCAAAATAAAACGACGATAAAGTTTTGTTCCGTCACCACAGCAACACAGTGACAGGACAAACCGACGCGGTTGGTTGAAAGCTGTTTTTTATTTTTGTCCAGACACAAACTGGACTAAAAAACAAAACAAAAACACATGACATCACTCCAGATGTGATGTTTATCGTTCAGCTCTCATAAAATCCAGACCAGGAGTTTTATTTTGAAAGCGACTGACGAGTTTCTTTTTTTTTTTTTCCTCCAAACAGTGTTTCCATATTTTGAATAAACGTCTCTGATTAAAGAGACATTTTTGTGCCGCTCCGGCGTTTCGGCCTATTTTTCCACAACGGTCTGTAATTTGACATCACAGGAGCGGGATGAATTAATCATCAGCGCCTCCACAATGAGTTTCATGAACTGCCTCTTTGATGATGGATAAAGGAGGACGCTCTCTCTCTCTCTCTCTCTCTCTCTGTGCCGTCCCAGCAGCCTCAGCGCCGCAGCTCAAGAATCTGGAGAATGCCGCCATGGAAAACAGGGCTGTTTTTTTTAATGTGTGCATTGTTGTGCATGGGAAATCAAACATGTGAAATGTCACGGACAACAACAACGACGACACTGACGACGACAACGCCACCACAGGAATGTCAAAGCCAAATGTTGCCTCAGGGACGCCTCTGAGTCCGAGGAGCTCCGAAGAAACCGCTGACTCATGAAAAAAACATTTACAAACTCTCTATGGGAATAATCAGCAGAGGAGACGACGTCAAAACAACCAACCAACCAACCAATGGGAAGCTCCGCCCCCCCCCTTGATCGCACGCCGTTACGCATCAACAGTCTCTACATGCTCTTCTGTCTCCATCTTTGATTTGTCTATGATGAATAACACAACCACAGAATGCTGTGACGCTGCTGCAATGCATTCTGGGACGTTTAAGCAACTTGTGCGTGAAGAAATCTGAACAGTGGTGCAAGACAAACTTATTTACCTTTTATCACAACTGTTGCTCCTCTTGTTTTGCATTTAGTAGAAGTTCACGTACAAGGCTCAATGCAACATCTCATGAGTTCATTGTCTATTATTCTCTTCCATACTAATGAACATTTGTATGAATTAGGAAAATATGAATTGGGAATTAAGAAAGATAAAGTCATCCAGGTCTCAATAAGGTAAAGAAAAAGACGCATGTACATGTATGTACAATCATACGTGACAAAGGCGCCACAACAACTACATACCAACACTACAAACTGTATAATAACAACTTCAACTCTCCACATTTAATTAATCGTTAAACTTATTCCAAAATTACAAATTTGCTCCGAGGCTCCTCGCAGAAAAATCCCAAAATAAATACTTTTTTTTTTTTTTTTTTTAAGATATCTGGAGCACTGAGCAGATTCTGCCTCATTTAACAACTTAAGAAGAAAACTGCAATAAATAAATAAATAAAATAAAGATTTAATAAAGATATCCGGCTCATTTAAGATCTTAACTGCACTTTAAGTGACGATGGGGCCACACGGGGACAGCGAAGTCCCTGATGACTGAGGATTGAACTGAAGTCAAGGCTCTTAGAGAGACGCAGCAAAAGTTAAGTCTAAGTTTAAGTCAATCTAGCGTTAACATTATTAAAGGGATAGTTCAACATTTTGGCCCATTGCCATAATCCCTATAGTTTTAGCAGTAGGTTCGTTACCTTTAATGGTCGGTGCAAGCTATTTTTAGAACGGCGGAGCAGAGCCGTGAGCTGCTCAGCTCATGGGATTTCTTGGTTTCCCTCATCAAACTCATCAAATACACAATCCAACAACTCCACAACGCTCTGGTGGACAAGTTGTGACCTGCACATTCACCACGCTATGAGATAATAACACAACGTTACTACAGAGAGTTGTTTTAGAGGGAAATTCATGCACATTTTTTAGCATCCCATTTGTTTCTTATCTCTTGGTTACGTTGTTAGGCTTCCTTATCCATGAAATGGTCGGTTTTGCACATTTTTATCGTTACATCGTTACAACATGTCAAATGTCATCTTTTTAACAAGAGCATTTTAGAAGTTTATGAAGAATTTTTGTGTTTGTTTGTTTTATTCTGTTTAAATAGAGTTTCCTGACAAAGCTTTGTGGTTCTTTTATGCATTAAAAACCTAAAAAACAGGTTGGTGCAGATCCTAACACAAGAGGACGGTTAAATCCATGTGGATCCAACATTCAAACTCAGAGACGTCTGATATTCATCTGTTTGTCTCATGTTTGTTTGTCTTATAATCAAACATTGAGCTTGTTCTGACCCTTTTTTATTATTATTACATTATTAACATTAGACTCCAAAACATAAACAGCCCCCTGGTAGTGCAGTTATTTAACATGTGCTTTAGGAAGGAGTGTCAGAGCATGAAGCGTCAGATTTCAAACTCCAGCTTTTCAGGCAAGTTTCAACTGAGGTCAAACACCAGTAGGCCTATGCATGTTTTAACAAGAGAAATTGCGATTTCCGGGTGATGACTCCTTTAACATGTGAGTGTCAGAGCATGAAGCCGTCAGATGACACAACGTTAACAAGTCATTTCCTGACTCCTCGTACTTTCTTCAGAACAGTTTGAGTCACTGTCTGTCCAGAGTGGGGAGGGGGAACCCTGATGGAGAAGAGAGTGGGGGAAGAGGAGTGGGAGAGTGGGTGAGGGAGGGAGGGAGGGGTGAGACGGTGAGATGTGCAGTGACGCAGCAGCAGCAGCCGCCGCAGCCGGAGGCGAGCGGTCTCCTGCCTTTTTGCCTGCCTGCTAAACGGTCGCTGTCATCTCCCGTCAGACCGGCGGCGGCAGACGAGACGGCTTCCCTCCTTCCCCCCTCCCCTCCGCCGCCGCCGCCTCCCCCTCCCCGGGCCAGAAGACGCACATCAGCTCCAATCACAGCTGGCTGCAGTTGACGGCCCGCCACAGCTACAGCTACAGCTACACCCCCCTCCACCTCCACCTCCACCACCAGAGAGACTAACTGCTAACTGCTTCTGATTTCTTATTCCACGCCACACTGAGGTAGCCGCCGCCGCCGCCGCCGCCGCCGCCGAGCTTGTACTGACTCATTGAAAGCGTACGGCGGCAGCTGTTTGTCCGTGGAGAGCCTGAAATAAACATCAGCCTGTTGTTGTTGTTCTTTCTTCTTCTTCTACTGTCTCTGCTGTGTATCGCTGACGCCCGTCTCCCGGCGCTGTCATCACCTCCTCCATCCGTGTGTCACACTCTCTCCCCTCCTCCGAGAGGTCGCGTTCATCCATCCCGCCATATGTCCGCGTCAGGCTCTGTCTACTGTACGGCCCTGAGGCTCCGTGAACACACCACCACCACTCCCCCCTATCCTCCCCTCCCCTCCCTCCTCTACCACCACGCAGGCCGGCCCAGCTGCCGTCCCGGCAACCAGGAAGGAAAAGAAAGGAAGTGGGCAAATGGACGAGTTTGTGAATGGATTATCTGCATGAATTAGTAATAAGTTATGATTAATTAAAGAGGCAGTACCACTTGGTTTTCGCCGAGCGTCTTGAAACAGCAGGTGACGGCCACGGGCTTCAAACTGGTCTCGCTGGAACAACCACCAGTCAAATCAAATATTTATCTTGACAGGTGCTGAGATCCATGTCTTTCAAACACACAAACCAGTATTTTATATTGTAGAAAGTCAATAAATAAATAAATAACATTTCATGCAGCAACACTTCGGTATTCGGTCAAGATTCGGCCTTCAACTGTTGCAAGAAAAAGAAATAAAACAGGGTTCGATTATGTTTCTGGGAACACGCACAAGAAAAAAAAACACTGCTGCTCATGTTTATGTATTTAAACCCTCTTGTCCTTTGTTTGACCTTCTGACTCCCATCGGGTTCAACACATTTATATCTTTTCACATCTTACACTCTCATAACTTCTTTTCTCAGTTGCTTTCACCAGGTGTTGGTAAAAAAAAAAAAGCATTCGTCTATTGTCTATTCAGCTCATCTCTGCAGGGTGACGGGGGGTCTGCAGCCAATCCCTTCTGATATGAGGCGAGGTCAGAGGACGCCCGTCTATCACAGGACTATTTTACTACATTTCAACTTTGTAATAAACTGTAGATTTCTGCTCTATTTTTGCTTTCATTTCACAGTTTGAGCAGCGCTCGCGATCTAGAGTGGTTTAAAGAAGTGTTTTTCATTTCAGCTGAACGTGGTTGTAGCCTAAATAATGATGTGGCTGTAAAATGGCTGCAATACACAGGAAGATAATAATGATGATAATGATGATGATGATAATGATCGAAAACAAATAGCTACATATTCATAAAATGGTCGGAAATTATAAAAGGACGACAGAAAAGCTTCACACACACCACATGACATCACGCTGAGGGCATGATGTTAGAAATCCACCAGGAGCTCTGCCAAAGACATTTGTTTCTATTTAGTGAATGCACATGTTGTTCTTGTTTGTTCTTTTGATAAATTCTAACTTTTTTTACTTTTAAAATGAGCAGCAAAAGGTTTAATTTGTCATCGTTCATTTAAAATCTAAAAGTTGAAAGACTTTCAAGACGAAGCAACAAGTCACAAACGACCATTACACACTAATCAATGTAAATATCATTATTAAAGGACAATTCCGGGCAAATTCAACTTTGGGGTGTATGTTACTATCACTTTAGGTCAAGTAAAAAAAACTTATCGGCGCATGTTTGAGTCGCCACCTGACGCTGTCTGTTGAAAAAAATGTACACTTGAAGCAAGTAAAGAGTCGATATTCCTATGTTTATGACACAAACAGTAGCTTTCTGACTGCCCCTGAATGCACCGAGCACAGCGACTGGGTCTCACGCGAGACTCCGGGAGACTTTGAATTTAGATCTAGTTTTACAAGCATGTCGGCTTGCTTGAAGTAAATAAACTTCTCGGTACATGTTTGAGTCGCCATCTGACGCTGTCTGTGGAAAAAAATTGCGGCTTTGAGGGATGTAAACAGGCTAACCAGCGGAACTTGCATCCACTCCCATTCATTGCTGCCGTGGCGATCCGGGGACAGACGCAGCTACCGCAAAACAGGAGCGATTCCACATTCCTTCTTTTAGACCTAAAATGATAGTAACATACACCCCTGAGTTGAATTTGCCCGGAATTGTCCTTTAAAAGTGGATGGTCAAAATCTAAACATCATAAATTTGGGCATGAGAAGTTATTAAAATCGGTTTAACATGGAAGTTTCTGTAGCTTTCATCCCTGAACAAACTCCTCTGTGGACGGAGAGCGAGACGAGACAGATGCAGCTCATCTGAACGACCGTAATTGACTCAGCACAGCCGCCGCCGCCGCTGCTGTCGGAGCGTGGATCTGTCAGGGAGCTGCTGCTGCTTCTACCACCACCACCACCACGCGACCCCCTCCGCATCCTGAAAACGCTCAAAGCCAAGATTTACCGCAGTAATTGCAGTGAGTGAAAAGGGACAAACGGTAGAAAAAAGGGTTTCAGGACAACAACTTCTCGCAGTCGTACACCTGGAAAATCGCTTCCAAACAAAATGAAATTCTCCAAAGAGCAAAAAAAAAAACTGTCGCCTTTTTTTTTTCCCCCTCCCAACATCTCTGGTATAAAAAGGTACAAGCAGGGGGCAGGAAGGGAGGGCAGCCATTGTTGTTCCATCTTGAAGCCGGCCGGTTTCACACCTTTCACACACAGACACGCAGCTCTTTTCCCCCCAAAGACGTTTTTATTTTTTTTCTGCATGGCGATGAAAACGGCAGAGTGGTTTGACAGGAGCCGGCGAGCTGTGTTCACTGAGGTAGTTAAGGTCAGGGCAAACGTCATTGATTGAACTAAGTGCTCCGCCGTAAAAAAAAAAAAAAAAAATGTGTGTGCTTCAATCAATGCTGCCTCTAATGGTGCGGGGCAGAACTCCCCGAAGACCACGGCCCGGCCGGCTTCACACACACACAGTCATCGTGAGGCGCTGGAGTCACGTTCACCAACCCGGCCAGGCCTCGCTGGCTGGCTGCTCCGAGCCCCCGCTTCCTCCTCTTGACAGCACGAGTTAATGAAAATGCCATCGCTCAGACAGGCCGTCGATGAGGCAGCGGCAGCAGAGGACGACACGTAGGAAAAGGGTTTAACTAGGAAGGTCCTGCTGCTCGGAAATGGACTCACACAGTTCACAAACCCCGGGATAGAAACCTTGTATCGGCGCTAATCTCATCGGCTTCACTGGACGGGGAGAAAATGATGAGTTCTATTAATAGATGATCAATTATTGGACAGTGATTGACAGGAAGGAAGAAGAAGCATCAACTGTAGTAATCATCTTTAGTCAATCATTGAGATAATCAGTGGTGATAGTGATGTTGATCATTTTCAGAGAAATCCGAAGTGGAGCAACTTTTTATACCTTTGGTTCTTTAATCTCCCACAACGTTTATCAAATATAAATGTGTAGCCTACACGTCCCAAATAAAGCGATAACTGCTCAGTTTAATCGTTCAGTAACAGATTTAATGTGACCAAACAAGAGTGGACAGGTTCTGATACGAGCAGTGAAAACACCAGATTGGGAATCTATGGGAAACTATGATCTGATACCATGTCTTTAAAGTCAGTGTTTAAAGACACGCTCATCGATAAACATTCACAGTGTGAACACGAAAACATCAGACGTTTTCTGGGAATTAATTCACAAATTGATGAAATCCTTATAAAACTTTAAAATCAGAGCAGCGGCTGCTTCAGCCAACAGGACAGTGAGTAATAAGCCAGTGGTAGGAAAGCGACGGTTACGGCAAAGTAGCTGGATGATAAAAGAAGTTGTATGAGCCAGGCCATATAATACCCTAACCCTACTTTCAGTTATTAAAGGGAGAGTTCAACATTTTGGCAAATTGGCCCATTGCCATAATCCCTATAGTCATAGCAGTAGTTATTGTCGGTGCAAGCTATTTTTAGAACGGCGGAGCAGAGCCGTGAGCTGCTCAGAGCTACGCTACGGAGGCTCATGGGATTTCTTGGTTTCCCTCATCAAACTCATCAAATACACAATCCAACAACTCCAAAACACTCTGGTGGACAAGTTGTGACCTGCTTGCTGAAAAACTGCCCCCAACGGAAACGTACATCAGCGGTTTTGAATGAATTTTCCTCTAAAACAACTCCGTCTGGTAAGGTTCTGTTATTATCTCATCGCGTGGTGAATGTGCAGGTCACAATTTGTCCACCAAAGTGTTTTGGAGTTGTTGGATTGTGTATTTGATGAGTTTGATGAACCAAGAAATCCCATAAGCCTCCATAGCATACAAGCAGCTCACGGCTCTGCTCAGCCGTTCCAAAAATAACATGCAGGCCATATAATAATAACAACAACAACTAGAGAATGCATTTCCTGAAGGAAATACGTGTGAATGCTGAATGAGCTGAATAAATTGTTGAAACAATGCTGAATTGAAGTGACGAAATTGCTGAATCAATCTTGAAAAGACGAAACAATATCTGAAGAGTAAAACTAAGAAGGAGGCTGCATGAAATCATTTGAAATTACTTGAATTGCTGAAGATTAGTATGAAGAAATTAAAAAGCAAGAAGTCTATTTAAATATGTTTAAAACTGACAGTTTGAAAACATTGTTGAACCATCACTAATGTAGATTAAACAGTATCTGAAGAGTAAAAGTAGAACATGTGAGCAGGAGGCTGGTGGGAAAACACCTGAACTGTTTTAGATAAGTGTAAAAAAAATCAGTTAAGGGTCTAAAAGCAGGAGAAGTAACTCGTAGTGTTTTATAATGTACTGGTGTTGGATCAGTACTGAAGCATCACATCAAACATTAACACATTAGATCATAAACTAAAGTGTTAAACAACCTAAACCTTTGAACCGATCATGACGGTGGATAAAAAGTTTATCAAAGTTCACATTGAGCCACGAGGTAAAGTTAAAAATATATATAAATACAAACCAAACATGTCGAATAATCAAACATTGTTGATATTTCAGTCCGGCTCAAAGCGGTGGCGGCTGTTATGACGTGAAAAACTCAAGTGAACATTACAATCTCACTGTTTATTGTGGATTTTACTTAAGGACTTGTTTTCATCTTCACTTTCAATTATCAGAAACATTTTTGATTTTTGATTTTTTTTTTTTAAACGCCAACATCTCAGAGTTTCTTTTAAGTGTCGTCTGCTGCGGCAGCAATCACAGCAAAAAGAGAAAAAAAATATATATATATATTTTCGATGATTGGGACAAAAAAACGTGGGTGAATCAAATCTGCTGAGAGTCACCACTTGTACACTTTTTATTCTATTTTATTCTCTTTTTTTATGGTGGAAAATCAATAGAAACTGAAAATAATGTCGCTGTAAGTATCAAAAAGTAGTAAGTACGCCATTATCACCAAACTGTCATTGTGAAGCTGCTTCAACCTACTTTTTTTTTTCTCTCCTCCTCCTACTGTTTTCTTTCTTGTTCTCTTTTCCCGAGAGAGTCCAAAATTACACCCTCTTTCACTTCCTCCCGTGCCCTGCCCTCCACTAACAATGTCCACACACACACACACACACGTACAGATGAAAGACTCAGCCCTAATGACAAGGTACCCTGTCCACTTAATACTTCAAAGATTGAGCTTGGGGGACCCCTCACCCCTCCTCCCTCCCCCCTCCTGCCCCCTCCTGCCCCTCCCATACTCCACCGCAATTAGCCGAAGCCTGAACCAAACCAGGAACCGAACCTCCATCTGCATCCAGCTCCATGAGACCGAGCTCCAAACAAACACAGGAGGCAGGAAAACACTCCCGGTGGACATGGAGATACACACACAAATACAAACCGGTCACACATGCTGATTGAAGTATAATCGGACACATCTGTCCGTCGCTGCACACAGACACGAAAAAGACACACAAATAAACAAGGAGCAGAAAACAACGGGGGTGAAAATTCGACTCGGACGTAATAAAACCGTCTTTGGTTCAACTGAAACTGAACGAGTCCAGTGAGAAGCTCCGTAAACACAGATGTTAAGAATTGAATTACTGCGTCTTTTCTTCATTTCCTTAATCGTTGTGTTTTTAATGCTTTAAATTCCAACATGAAGAGGAAGCAGGAAAACAAAGTGGAGGATTATTTATGTGAATATGTGGAATTTGTGCGTTAACAGAGGCAGAAAACTGAAACTGTAACCAACGATGTAACAGCTGATGGATGTTTGATACGTCTGAGGTTAAAAATAATAAAATACTACACTTTTTACTGTAGAAAGAAGTCAAAATGAGCAGCAATGTCTTAATTCAAAGGCCCTTTCACATGTAGCCTAGTATTTTTACAGAATAAGATTTAATGCACAAAAGAAGTGTTACTACACACTTAGAAAGCAGTATTTTTACAATAGAGTTTTTTTTACACTCAGGTATTCCTACAGGCTACTATCTTAAAGTGTAGTATTGTGCAGTATATATATTTTTCACAGTGACTTCACAGTGCAGCATCTCTATAGGGTAGTTTTTTTGTTTTGTTTTTTACTTAGTATCTTTAGAATATACAGTAGTAATTGTACCGTTGGGTTTTTCTACTGTATATAGCACCTTTACAGTGTATCATCAGTATAATGTAGTACCTCTAACAGTATGCTGTTTTTAGTGTCTAGTATCTTCACAATGTAGCAATTTCACAGTGTAGTAACTCTACAGTGTAGTATTTCTGCAGTGAAGTATCTTTAGAGTAGTATCTATCTATTATTTTAAGAGTATAGGAACCCTACAGTATCACAATTATACTGCATAGTACTTTTAGTGTAGTATTTCTACAGTGCAGTGCCTTTATAGTCTAGTTCCTTTACATTGTAATATCCTTAGTGTAGTATTGGTACAGTGAAGTATCTCTACAGTGTAGTGCTCTTGTAGTGTCGTAACTCTACATTCAATCTTTACACTATGTTTACAGTGTAGTTTCTGTCTTTATACTGTAGTATTTCTACAGTGTAGTATCTTTACAGCGTTGCAGTCTAGTGTTATGACAGCTTCTCCATTTTTAGTCCAAAAAAAAATCACTGAATTTCTCTGGAAAATTGGCAACAAAAGATAAAACCAGCCCACACGGTGCAGCATAAATAGACACACACACAAACACAATCAAACCCTTCAGTCTTAAAGCCGATGATTTGGTCTCATTCGTGATGTATCGCCGAGCTGATGCATCACAATGACTCAACGTCACGTCACTACACGACAAAAACCCAATTTCATAAAAAAAAAAAAGATAAATAAAAGAGACATTTGCAATTAACAGAAGAGCCTGTGATTCAGAGCGTCGTGATTCATTACAGTTTCGGTAATTGTGGCTCCTCTCACTCTGAAGCGCGTCCCTCATGACAGGATGAGGTCAGCGCCATCACAGGGGGACGTTTTCAGGAGGTTAATGGGCAGTTTGACCCGAGCTGCCGAGACCTTCACGTACACCAGGACAGATTCAGGTTTGAGAGGAAACACATTTTAGCTATTTAATGGACACTTTCCCTGGATAAAACAGCACAAGAGAACCATAAAACCTGCCTGAAAGTATCTTAAAGATCCATATTTTACACTTGTCCTGTGTTTTATTTTGAAGGTTTGATCCATAAGAAGATGTATCTGTATTTTTATTTTATGAACCTGAAACCATCTCAGTGTAGTTTTCTCATCTCCTCTCTCAGCTTTGATACTTACAGTTATTAAAGGGATAGTTCAACATTTTGGCAAATTGGCCCATTGCCATAATACCTATAGTCATAGCAGTAGTTAATTGTCAGTGCAAGCTATTTTTAGAACGGCGGAGCAGAGCCGTGAGCTGCTCAGAGCTACGCTACGGAGGCTAATGGGATTTCTTGGTTTCCCTCATCAAACTCATCAAATACACAATCCAACAACTCCACAACGCTCTGTAGGACAAGTTGTGACCTGCACATTCACCACGCTATGAGATAATAACAGAACGATACGAGCAGAGTTATTTTCGAGGTAAATTCATGCAAAACTGATGATGTGCATTCCCGTCGGGAGCAGTTTTTCAGCAAGCAGTCTCTGTATTTCCCTCTAAAACAACTCTGTCTGGTAACGTTGTGTTATTATCTCATAGCGTGGTCAATGTGCACGTCACAACTTGTCCACCAGAGCATTTTGAAGTTGTTGGATTGTGTTTGATGAGGGAAACCAAGAAATCCCATGAGCCTCCGTAGCGTAGCTCTGAGCAGCTCACGGCTCTGCTCCGCCATTCTAAAAATACCATGCACCGACAATTAAAGGCAACAAACCTACTGTTATGACTATACAGGGATTATGGCAAAGGGCTAATTTGCCAAAATGTTGAACTATCCCTTTAATTCAAACATCTACCTTTATACTGTACGGAGCTTTCATTGAGCTGCTGTACCTTCTGTCTAGTAAAGGTCTAAATAATGTGAAACTTAAGTTAAAATGAATCAACTTAATTAAAGAAAACTTTTTTTCTCTCTACATGGTTTGAATCAATATTCACGGACACAGCTGGGATTCAAACCTGCGACCTTTAAGTTGGGTCACCTCACCACCACCTCCGCCCGTCACAACATCCATCAAATCTCAGCGGTTTGCCACGACTCCTCCATCCTCCCACTCAGAGCCAATAAAAAAACACACAGGCTTCCTCATCAGGACAGATGTAGCTGCGTGGCACCATTACCTCGCATCCATCAACGCCTCTGCACACCCAGATAAAGGAGGGTGGGGGGACGAGGAGGTGATGAGGGGAGGGGGCTACGCAGAACATCCTACTCATGTAATTAGGTAATTATAGGCAATGCATGATGGATTCTGTTTTTTTTATTTATTTTTGCAACAGTTAATAAGTCACATTGACAGAGGGTGTGATCGTCACTCCTCCACTTTGTTTTCTTTCTTTCTTTTTTTTTTTGCAGTGGAAACGTTTTGGTCCGTTTCTGTGTTTGGCACATTTAGGTTCATGTTACCGACCGCATTTCAACAAGAGCCGCCTGACCGAGTCTCACTGACATGTTCCTTCATCACATGGTGGTTTACTCAACTGACTCAGACACACACACACACACACACACACGCATGCACAGGAAGCACTCACTAGACCAACAAATGTCCATCAGTCCACGCACTGAAAATAATCCCCCTCAACAAATGCTCTGTTGCTTCTACAGGTTCGTCTCACCTGTCTCATCCTCCTCGGTCACAGACGCCGCTGCCGCAGGTAAAAGCAACTATTTTACCTTAAAATGACAGTTTCATTGATTTGCAACAGTAAGAATGGCTCTTTTTCATTCAGACGTTGGCCTGCTGTTGGCACTACATAACTTTGGTTTCCTGCCCCGCCTCCTCCTTGCAAGAACACACCATCACACACACACCATCACATTAAATCCTCTGGCCGAGCTATAAGAAGCTAGTTACTGTAGCTCACTGGTCTCTGAATGTTCATCATGGCAAAGGAAGAAGATCATTGCACAAATGCACGAGTACCTCTGTCCGTGAGTGGAGTTCAATTCTCAATACAATGTAATATGTAATAATTTATTAAAGGGATAGTTCAACATTTTGGAAAATTGGCCCATTGCCATAATCCCTCTAGTCATAGCAGTAGCCAGTACCTTTAATTGTCGGTGCAAGATATTTTTAGAACGGCAGAGCAGAGCCGTGAGCTGCTCAGAGCTACGCTACGGAGGCTAATGGGATTTCTTGGTTTCCCTCATCAAACTCATCAAATACACAATCCTACAACTCCAAAACGCTCTGGTGGACAAGCTGTGACCTGCACATTCACCACGCGTTCACCACGCTATGAAATAATAACACAACGTTACCACACAGAGTTGTTTTAGAGGTAAATGCAGAGACTGCTTGCTGAAAAACTGCTCCCGACAGGAACGTGCATCAGCGCTTTTGCATGAATTTACCTCTAAAACAGAATTTAAAATACAAACAGAGGCCTTTAAGTTTAACGCCACCAGACCGACATGACATAAATCCAGTGCAAATCTTTTTATAGCATATTTTTTGTGTTCAAACTCAAATCACAGACTTGTGTTTTTAAGTAATATGATCAGGTGATGTTCTATCAAAACACTGTTCTCTTGTTATTGTGGTTCGTCTTGCCACAGTAATTTGATTCACCATCTCCAGAGGGACATGTTTGACGGCAATAAACAAAACTGCAGCAACAAGTTGCAGCGTTTTGGCACCAGTCCCGACATTTCAAAAAGCCCTCGAGGGTTAAAAACCACCGAACATGTCTCCCACATGTTCCCTTTAACGTCGGCGAGTGTACGAGAAACGTGAAGCTTAATAAAAGGGATGACAAATTTCACATGAAGCTCAGCTCAGCGTCTTTCGGTAGCAAAGGTAATTATGACAAGTAAACCTGAGAGCGTTCGTTAACGAGATCACGGGTTATTACAGAGATTCAGTCGAGGATGAAGCTGCTTTCATGGGGAGGGTGTCATGATTTCTTTAAAGCGACACATTGTGGTGTTTAAACAAAGAGGAATTCATTTAATACAACGACTCCTGCAAAATGCAACAGAAGAAACAAAGAGAATGCAAACTTCAAACTCACCGTTCTCCTTCTCGTCTCCGATGCACTTGTTGATGGACTCGGGGAGGCCCAGCGTGGCTGCAGTCGGCATCGTGCCCAAGATGGACGCCAGCGACGGACATTTTCGTTTAGGGGTGCCGTCCTCTTCCTCCTCGTCCTGGTTCTCCTCTTCCTCCCCCTCCGGCCTCCTCTGCTCGAGCTGGATCAGAGCCTCCACCGTGAGCTCGCCGAGTTCTTTGCCAAAGTGTTTGGCCACGGCCTGAAGCTCCTCTTCCTCCTCCGGCTCCTCTTCGTCGACCACTTTAGACATCGTGCAGAGGGCGTCCTCCACCTCCTCCTCATTGGCTCTCCGACACTCTATGTCAGTCCCTGAGAAAGAGAGAAATGTTGGAATAAGGCGTTTAATTTAAAGGGATAGTTCAACATTTTGGCTAATTGGCCCATTGCTATAATCTCTGTAGTCATAGCAGTATTTTTGCAGTTTAACTGTCGGTGCAAGCTATTTTTTGAACGGCAGAGCAGAGCCGTGAGCTGCTTAGAGCGACGCTACAGAGGCTCATGGGATTTCTTGGTTTCCCTCATCAAACTCATCAAATACACAATCCAACAACTCCAAAACACTCTGGTGGACAAGTTGTGACCTGCACATTCACCACACTATGAGATAATAACACAACGTTACCACACAGAGTTGTTTTAGAGGGAAATTCATGCAAAACCGCTGATGCATGTTCCCGTCGGGAGCAGTTTTTCAGCAAGCAGTCTCTGCATTTACCTCTAAAACAACTCTGTCTCGTAACGTTGTGTTATTATCTCATAGCTTGTTGATTTATTTGTGGTTAGGCTAACTAATCTACTCAGTAACTCATAGTAGTTCATGTTAAATAAATTAAATTTGTTTTTCATTGCTGTTGGTAGGTGAGTTTCTTTTGATTTATTAAACACAATGCTACCGTTTCCTGGCTTTATGCTAGGCTAGGCTAAACACACCTTTTCTGGAGTTTCATATTTAGCGACAGAGAGCGATAACGACATTCAAAAATCAAGGATCTTCTTCAAAAATCTTTATGAACACTCAGCTCAGCTCAGTAACACAGCTGCAGTGATGCAAGCTCGATCCACAACAGGACAACTTGATATTTCTAATCTAGATCGTATTAGTTAAACGAATACGAGTGTGATGAGCTGTGACTGGAAGATTAACTGATAATAAAAGAAAAATTATCAGTAATTTATCAGTTAATTGTTTCATGTATTAAAATAACAGATTGTACTTGGGGTTATCCTCTAGTAACTGGAGCTTAATGAAAAATGTTCCAGTGCAAACCAGGAAGCATAAATTATAAATTACTCTCATTGCATTTTGTCTCACCTCCACTGCGTTGTGTGCGTCTCATTATGCACTTCATGAGTTTTCCCTGTGTATTAATAAGGCTGCAGAGAGTTACAAGACGCTCAGGTGGTGCAATTAGTACTGCATAATTGTACACTGTAGTTAGAGTTTACTAATTAAAACTATACAATCAAAGACGGGAAAATAACACTGGTTAAAAATACTAAAATTCGACAATGCAGTGAAATTATTTTATTTCCAAAAATCACTGAGAATAGAAATAGTGACGTATAATTACACCCGGACACAATAATTAGGATCATAATATTGGCCGTCCTCTCTCAGTCCTGGTAGCTAATTAAAATGTGTCCTTTAATCAGCCGTAATTAAAACGTCCTCGCACCGGTTTCAGCCCACGAGTCAGAAAAACTACTTCTTTTTTTTCAGTCTGAGAAGAAACGAAATTAAACGAAGCGCCGCCGGATCTGAGAGCGTCGCAGCATCTGGAGGAATAACACGCCTGAAATCAGTGACAGCCTGCAACTCCCCCCTACTGTGTGACGACAGGGGGAGTCTGTGTGCGTGCATGTGTGTCTCTGTGTGTGCGTGTGTTTCTGTGTGTGTGAGACAGACAAAGACAGAGAGCCAGAGATAAGGAGCCAAAGGTAGAAACAGATAAAGACAAAGACCGGACAGGCAGTGTGGTCTGATGTGTGTTGTTCTTCCATGGGTGGTCGTCAGCGTGTGTGCGTATTTGTGTGTGTGTTTGTGTGTGTGTCTGATGAAGGACGGCAACACAAACAGAAGCTCAGCTCATCTCGTCCCGAGTGACAGGACGACAGGACGATAAATAAAAGCATCATTTTCACGTCAACGCTGCAGAGTTTGTGTGTCTGAGCATCAAACTCACAAACAGCTGCAACAGATGTTATAATAGTAATAATGTTATTTCGGCTTTATTTATATTGGCGTAGCAACACGTCGGGTTTGTTCTCAAATCGCAATCTGTTATTCCCATTTTGCACTTTTGTCAAATTCTTTTATTCGCTCTGATAAAAATGTGTTACCTAAGTCAAAATGTTTTATCATAACACGCTCATGAAACTCTGTATTTCTACCAAAAACACTTGTTTGTCAACACATACTATATGTTACCAACTTTAATGCATGTTGACGTTCAGCCACATTTAAGCCCCTCTCTCTCTATGACATCAGACACTCGTTGTGACATCACAAAGTCCTCTCGGCTTGTTTTAACGTTCACTTAGCAAAAGTAAGAATTCACCTCTAGAGACCGAACAACAACATTTTCTGTGCAAGATTCAACACTTAAATCATCCTAACTCTGTCTAATGAAGAAGAAAAGACAATTAAACTCCTTTATTCTCTGTAAAATTGTTCATATTTGACTCATTTTTCTTGTATTGGGTGAAACTAAAAGCAGAAATCCTGCAGCGCGGACACAAATCAAACCTCTGACATGGATTTAAACCTAGCATCTCTCTCTGTGTATTCGTAACCTCTCACACGGCTCCTGTGAGTTTTTCTGTAAATATCAAGCAGCGGGATCCAAACTGTGAGGAAAAAGGCACGTGGCAAAAGCAGCAGCAGCAGCAGAGGAGGCATTAAATATTTATTACATCTGTATCTGAAGTCGCCTCATTAACCCCTAAACGCTTTCCTGCACAGCCAACAACACGACCTGTTGAACTCAACATCAACGTTTGATGTCTGAGAGAATCACAAGGTTTTTATATTTTCACTTGTGCTGCATGAATGTGTGATATTATCGGCAGTGTATCACCGAGGTTAATAAAAACACACAGTCAATGTAATAATGAAAACATTCCTATAAGTTTCTGTAGATACGGAGGATCTGCCCCCAGGAAAAAAAAAGAAAAACTCTATTTTTACACACAGACAGAAATTTTCTATGTTTCATGAACCATAAATTTATAGAAGTGGCACTGGCGGTGTGTTTGAGTGCAGGTCGGTGTATTCAGGGAGTTTTTTTCTAGGTGCTTTCCACTCCAAATCCATTTAAAGGATCACTTCACACAAATTACCAATGAGTAAATGAATGAATAAAACATTAAACTGAAGTTGTTTTCACTTCAGCTGCACATCTGACAAATAAAATGGTTGTCAATAAAGTTTAGTTTGTAGTTTGAGCTGCTTTCTTATAGTTATTGACATATTTAATCATTTAACACAATATTTATTCCTCTGCTGCTGCCACATAACCTTCTTTATCAGCGTCCATATTGTTTCTGCTGCATCTGTTTTATCCTTCCTTAAGTCGTCTCATCACTTTTTGATTTTGCCTTTCATTTATTAAACTTGCTTCTTTATTATTAAATAAACTCTTTCAAACTAAATTTGGTTTGATGCGACCTCCCTTTCCTCCAAAACTAACCACGAGCTGTGTCGTAACAACCATAAATTCAAACTAACCGAGCATTAAAGCACATCTGCATATTAACATGTGCAACATGATATCATCGTGTTGGTATTTTACTCAAGCACAAAGCATTCTGGGACGGTTTTCACATCTGCTCAGTACCTTCTTTGGCGTAGGCAGCGTACACTCCTCTCAGTTTGGGTCTGCTGCTCTCGAGCTCTTGGTCGATTTCGTCCTGGTATTCCTGAATTTCATCTTCGGAGGATAAAACATGAGAAGAGTTCAGTTATTACACTTTATAAGTAGAAAATCAGACGCTGCAACTTCTTCTTTCTTCTTCATGTCCTTAAAGCGACTGTGAAATTACACTTGTGGGCTCTTTTTATGTCCTTAAGAAACTTTACTATCCCTTTAAATTACATTTCCCTTCCTGCCATAATTACATTATAATATGTTAGTTTAGTAACATAATGTGTGGTTAATTGCATGTTGTGCAGAAAAGAAATCATTTGGAAAGCAAAAAGGGAGCTGTTTCTTTTTGCTTCGACCACATCTAACACGGATCTGCAATTAGCCGAAGGTCGGAGGAAACAAAGTGCGACCGAACTTTGCCTTTGCGATGAAAAGATGAGAGAGCTCATTTTTGCAAAACTAGAGAGTCGAGGTGTCGGGGATTGTTGTGGCAGAGAGACAAGGATGTGTCGCATTCATACCTTCGACGTCATCCATCTTTTTCTTCAGCTCTGTCTCCAGCTGGAGGGAAAGAGAGATAAAGGGGAGAGAGGGAGACAAAAGGAGAGAAGATGAGTGAGAGACCTTTTTTTGTCTGTGATGCAGCAGCAGCTGACTACAGGGTGAAACGTTACAGAGTTAAACATCACGGAGTGAAAGGACGTCATGACACCGGGATTGTGGGTGGTTGACAGCAGCGCTCGCAAGTACAAAACACAGAGACTTTGATTTGACTCCTGTGGTGAGAGACTCAGCTCGCTGCCTGACAACGCACCGGTCCAACCTTTTACTGTAAAAATCTGAAAACTGTTTATTCTTCGTTCTGCCTGGAAATCAGTTCAACTCGTTTCTACTGCGAGCTCAAAATAAAAAAACATCAAAAGGTTGATTACTGAAGAGATAATTGTTCACGTTTTGGGTTAAGTTTTGATCTATAAGAAGATTAATTTGTGGTAATTCAATGAATATAGAGCAGATTTTAGAATAAAACACTCAGAAACCAAATCCTGCAAGTGTAGGATGGTGGATCCAGGTGGGCATGGTGTTTTATTTTTAAGGTTTGATCCATATGAACATATATCTATAGTTTTTTCTAAGAACCAAAAACCATCTACATGTAGTTTTTCATCTCCTCTCTCAGCCAATCAGAAGAGAGGAGGCCCTGAACTCTTCTGATTGGCTGACTGTTTTCTGAATGATCCAATAAAAACAGAGCATATTTCAGAATAAAACACTCTGAATCCTGCAAGTGTTGAATGTTTGGGTCCATATGGTGAGGAAGGCTTCATTGGCTGCTGTTGTTGTGACATCACAAAGTGACAGGAAGTCCTGACGGCTGGTTTTAAGGCTCAGTTTCTGAATACAGGCTGTGTGCATTTCTCTGTGGACTGAGGCTTTGATACTTTCACAGTATTAATATAGAACCTAGAGCTGCTTTATAATCACACTACACATGGTCATCTATTTTTATAGAAGGGAAATAAAGCACAACTTAACCTCTGCAACTTTAATGACAAAAATCAACTTGCTTTTCAAACATCTCATGCATGAAAACTTCACATTCAAACAATCTTAACTCCGTCTAATGAGGAAGAAACAACCATAAAGTTGCTTAATTGTTGCTATGTAAAGCCCTTTGAGACAAACTGTTTGTCAAAATGGGCTACACAAATAAACTTGCCTCGCCTTCATTCTCTGCAAAATTGGTCATTCTTGACTTAATTCTCTCACATTGTGTGAAACTAGAAGCAGAAATCCTGACAGCAGAAAGCAACTTGGACCTCTGACATGAAATAAACTGAGTATCTGCATGATTTTTATGTTTTTAAACGCTCCTAAAACATCTTCTGGTCTTCAATAAATGTAACAATAAACAAGACCCAGCTGCTGCCTCTCTGAAAAGTCTGTAAACGTACTGAACAGCGATCAGACGGTTTTAGTTTAAAGGTTAATATCCTTCATCAATTATTGCAGGAAGCCTGAGGGCTGCAAATAATCATCAAGAAAATATAAGGTAAAATTTTAATCATCCATTTTTACTGTGGTTCACAGCCGGCAGTAGTAGAATTGATCACAAATGAACATAATTTTGCATTTTTATGATTTCACACAAGCGTCTGTTCCTGCTCAGACAGGGTTTTAAAGGCTCGGCCTCTGATTCACCTCCACATGTGTCGACGCACGTGTTCGTACCTGCTGTAACCTCTTCTTCTGCAGTCCAGCTGTGAAGCACGGCGGGTCGCACTCCTGGTCCAGGTCGATCTTCATGAACTCCTCGATGGTCAGCTGACTGGTGGGCGTGTCCTCGAACTCCACTAGCCTGACGCAAATGAGATTTAAAGCGATATTCCGGCGTAAGTGAAAGCCACGGTCAAACACACCGTAACACCGAGTCAGACCCCCCCTCGAGAGATCAATTTCCCCGACCGCTAGATTCACGAGTTCCACCAACTTCAGAAAAGACCGCACTATCGCCACACACGGCGCTGTGCGGATCCACTGTCTAACCGCAAAACCACAAATTAAGCCACAAATAATGCTCAGAACTGCACCAAAGCTCATCAATAGTACATTACAGGGTCCCAGCACGTAGGACGAGCCGTCAAACATCCGCTAGCTTTACCTGTTTTCTTCAGCAGACACAACTCACCTACTTCTCCTCCTGGTGGAGAAGCCCTGACGAGAGGATCACCAGTGCAGCTGAGCTAAAGTAAACAGGTAAAGCTAGCAGATGTTTGACGGCTCGTCCTACGTGCTGGGACCCTGTAATGTACAATTGATGAACTTTGGTGCAGTTCTGAGCATTATTTGTGGCTTAATTTGTGGTTTTGCGGTTAGACACTGGATCCGCAGAGCGCCGTGTGTGGCGATAGTGCGGTGTTTGCTGAAGTTGGTGTAACTCGTGAATCTAGCGGTCGGGGAAATTGATCTCTCGAGGGGGGGTCTGACTCGGTGTTACGGTGTGTTTGACCGTGGCTTTCACTTACGCCGGAATATCGCTTTAAGATAAAAAATCGTTAAATGACATCAATATTCATTCGTTCAATAGGAAGACATCTAAGTTTTACAACTGTGAATTGTGGCCATTGTTGTAAATTTATGAGGGAAAAAAAACTCTTGTTTCCTTTTTTGATTAAAAAAAACAACAAAATAACTCACAAATGTGCTTTTCTTGTACATTTGTGAGTTTTGAGAGTTTGTTTCTCGCAAATTGTTGAGTTTTTCTCGTAAATTTGCAACTTTAAACTTTGAAATCGAGAGTTTTAAACCCAGAAACTGAACCTGTCCATTCAAACTTTCTTTATTTCCACTTACAGTACAACGGCCCTTTCATATCAGCGTACAATTTAACATAAGACGCTCACACAGACACGACCCCTCCTGCTTCTATTGACCCCTCTTATTGTATAAATGAATAAACAAACAAATGTGCACATACTGATCAAAGTTGCATTATGTTAATTTGCATGAGTTTACATGCACACTCTCAATGTTGATGTTGTTTTATGTAGGCTATGCATATACACGCTCACTCATAAACACAAACAAATGACCATGAAACACAAAACTGGATCAAAGTATTTTGTAATTTTGTGACCATCGTTCTCTTTTGCAGGAAAATCTCCACTGAACAACTTAAATGATTCAGGATTTTATGATTTTTGTCCGAGGAGCATCAGCGTCACCACTCACCTCTTCCTTAGCGTGCTCTCACACACTTTCACAACGCTGACAATTTCTTTAATGGTGCGGCGAAACTCGAACATGCGAGCGGCAACGAGAAGAGCTGGAGACGGAGAAAGAACAATTAGGAGAATAAATGATTTACTACAGTACTGTGTGTGCGTGTGTGTTATATTCAGCTTTCTGTATCATAAACACAGTGATGTAACAAACGTAAACAAACATACACACACACAGATGTAAAGACGTAACACAGGAGTCAGATCTTGCGGTTGCTTGGACACAGTGAAGAAGAAGCAGAGGAGGAGGAGGAGGAGGAGGACGGTGCCGACGACAGGACGAGGGCACCTCAGCCTTCAGCGCCAGGAGGCCGCCCCCGCACCAAAACAGATTTTTTTTTTTTTTTTAAGAGGAGTAACAACAACACTAATATTATGCAATGAATTGCAGTGCGGGCCTTGAAGGGGAACAGTTATATAACCGTCATTAGAGTTGCCTCCCTCACTCAAGAGCCTGTTAAAAGATAGATGCATGCTTCTAGTTTTACATGCACACTTCTAACAGCCTTTAGGACTGAAGTGGTGGCTTTTAGCTCCGCTGAGGACTTCCTCAAACATTTCAGCACCATTACCTTGAGACCCTGTAATTGTAAAGTTGCTGGTTTTTCTTGTTGTTTTTTTTTATTTTGTCTTAATGCAGAGTAAACTTTATCGCGTTGTTACTTCACAGCCGCCGCAACCTCTTTTTGTCCTTGAATGCAAATCGATGATGCAACTAGCTCCTCCATCCACCCTGAAGAACTTTCTGCAGATGTCTGGTGGTTCATCATCATCAGCAGGAGGAGATGTTTGCATCAGTTTTGGGAACAAACTTTTCCTTCTCTTCCGTCTGAGTGTATCCCCTCTCAATGATTTATGATAAGCAATTAATTATTCAGGCAATGCAGCAGAGGAACAGAGAAAGCAGAAAATTGAAACCATGAGTGTAAACATGCAGAGGAGCAGAGAGGAAGCCGCTGATTCAATTTCAGGACGTCTTAGCTGGTAATGCGTCAAAGCCGAGTGTAGTCAGGTTGACGTCGATAGAGACAGAGAGAGAGAGAGTGGAGATCTGAGCTCAGCTGTTTCTCATAAACTGCACCACATCACAGCGATGACGAGCAGAGTGTGGTGAGGTTGGTGCAGGTGGCTGCAGGTCGAGTCGACCAGCAGCAGAGAGTCTGAGCTTCAAAAACATTTTGGCGAAAAAAAAACTTTATTGGTCATAAGACGCAAGCACACGTCAGGATTTGTCAGCCCCTGCACCTGCTGGCGGGCGAACCTGTTCATAAAGTCATAAACTTAAGTGCGTGTGTTACGTTCAAGATCAAAACCACCACATAAATCTATTAATTATTCTAAGTGACTGATGTTTTCTGAATGTAACCCCCCCGGGTTACTCCTGTGTCTCATCTTGCTGCCGTTTAAAAGTCTTGAATACAAACTCTATTTGAAAAGTTGTTTTTTATTTTCCAAAGAATTTATGTTTGTGTTACTTTTCCGTTTCATATCATTAATCTTTCTTTTGTTTCTTTCTGAAAACCACTTAACCACGTACTGTAACTTTGTTGAGAAAAACGCTATAAACAAACAGTGACACTTTATAATAAGTACACACTATTAAGCATTAATAAATACTGAGTTCTTCATTTATAACACATGAATACTCAGTTTATTAATACAGTTAGTGCTCATCAATGATGAGTAAAACATTTTTAACATGTTTATAAACTACATGCTAATGAGTATTCATGTGTTATATATGAAGAATTCAGCATTTATTAATGCCTAATAGTGTGTACTTATTATAAAGTGTTACCACAAACTTTATTATTATATATTTATTCATTACATCTATTTTATTGCACCCAAACTGCATGCATCATGTGACTGTTTCAGCCCAATCATGATCAAGTGACAACACCGACCGCTACACGTTGAAAAATGGTGGTTCAAAAATCAACCTCTTATTGATCTGTAAAAGAAAAGTCTCACTTTAATTGCCTCCTACATGAGGTTTGTCTACAGATTAAAAACAACTGGACAACAACTGTTTTTAATTTTATCCACATAAAAGCTGCTCATCCGACTGAAGCTGGCAAAACACCTAACTAGGTTTGGCTGTTTAAGAGTTTTTCAAGGCAATTAGAGCAGGAGAAAAGAGGCTTACATAATGTTAAAAAAAAAAAAAAAGAAAATTATAAGAGCTGCTGACCCATCAGAAGTGAGTCTGCTCCGTTCATTAGATTCTCAGAGGAACATTTTTATGTCAAACTGAATTTACAAGCTTAAATAAAATCTGTATTTGGGGAGTTTTTCACAACTTTAGCCGGACGGCAACTCACACCTTAATCAAACCAAGCAGGTGTGGTGTTGTTCTTTCTGTAGAGACAGGAATCCTCGATGAACCGACTTGTGCAGCCGAGCCTCCAGGCTGCACCAGTCCACCCGACGTTAAATAACCACTCCCACGCACACACTGCAGAGGCTATTATCTAATGCAGCGTTGTCTCGTGTTACCTGCTCCACAGAGTCCCGACGGCCGCCGCCCCGTGTGCATCCAGTCCCTCTTCATCCTCTGCACCAGCCTCATCGCCGTCATGGAGACCTCGTGGTTCTTCTCGCCGAACTCCAGCAGCTGAGCGAAGCGGGGAATGTACAGGCACGGGTCTGTCGGAGACAAACAGGGAGATTTGTGTTTATTTTAAGTGTTTGTTGCTGTTACATGGTTAAAAATATTCAGGTCAGGATTCAGTCACTGCTTCAAATCCTGCAAGACTTACTGACGTGTGTCTCGTTCAGTCAGCAGGATATTACATTAAATACATTTCAATGAGATCAGATTAGAGGATTTCATGACACTGCAACTACATGAATAAATACATTAGTTAGTAACTTTATTGTCCATGGTTGCCAATTCCAAACTATGGTTTTGACATTTTCTCAAAATCAGAATAAGAAAACTAAATATAATAATAAACTAAATATGAATAACAAAAAACAAAAACAGTATATAGATAAAGCTCATCCATAAAAACCTTCAACAGGTGTTTGACACTGGCGAGTAAAATATCTGTTAAGAAATCTGCTCTCCATCATCTGAAGAAGCCGCAGACCAAAAGAAGAAAAAGCAATAACCAAAGAAACTTGACATATCAATCTCCACTCAGAGTCCAATAACTCATTTGTTCTGGAGCTTTTGACCTTTTCAGAGGCGTTTACGTTGAAGCCGACAGGGAGACAGAAGTTAAAGCGATGAGGTAAACGGTTATCAGGCCCGTGTATCGACAAGATATGACACATATCCTGAAGGAGGGTGACAATACAACACACTGAGATGTTGTACTGACGTGCTATGAGCAAGGCCATATATATTTTTTATTCCAAAAGTCTATTTTTTGAAAAACCTCTCAAAGTATAAAAAAAGATACAACACAAACAAATCAGTTTTTCATGCATTCAGACTCGGTACAGTTGCACCAGTTGCATCATAGTAAAAAACATTTTGTGCAATCTGAACACAGGAATCAAAATTGTAAACAGCGTTATTAATATAATAGATGCTCGCTGCAACATCCAACATAACACTATTCTTCATGCAACTTGCACAAAAGGAATCATCAGACGAAGGCTCAGATACAAAATAAAACCAGCGTCACCTTATAAAATATTGATACAGGGCTTTAAAGGGGAACTATGCAAGTCCAGTCGCCTTTCTGCAGTTTCCCCAACCCTTCTCTCGGCCATGTGCATTTGTTTACAACGAAGCCAGTGAGAAATCAATCAAAAAAGCAATACATAACATTATTTATCATATGCAATGTCACAATGCATATATTTGTGTCATCTTATCTGTCATAAACAGGAGATAACGGGTTACGGGTGCGTTTGGTAGAAGTCATTCATCACAATCCCTCCAAAGCTTTTTAATTCAGGTAAAAATGTAGCAAAGTTAAAGGGATAGTTCAACATTTTGGCAAATTGGCCCATTGCCATAATCCCTATAGTCATAGCAGTAGGTTTGTTACCTTGAATTGGCGGTGCAAGCTATTTTAGAACGGCAGAGCAGAGCCGTGAGCTGCTCAGAGCTACGCTACAGAGGCTCATGGGATTTCTTGGTTTCCTTCATCAAACTCATCAAATACACAATCCAACAACTCCAAAACGCTCTGGTGGACAAGTTGTGACCTGCACATTCACCACACTATGAGATAATAACAGAACGTTACAGAACAGAGTTGTTTTAGAGTTGAATTCAGAGACTGCCGAAAAACTGCCCCCGACGGGAACGTGCATCACCTGTTTTGCATGAATTTACCTGGAAAACAATTCTGTCTCATATTTTCCATTATTATCTCATAGCGTGATGAATAGGTAGCGAACCTACTCCCTAAAACTATAGGGATTATTTGCCAAAATGTTGAACTATCCCTTTAAAAAGCTAAAAGTTCTCACAGCTACGCAACTGAGAAAGCCTCATCTGCTGAGAAAAACCATGTCATGTGATCAAAAGCAGCACGAAGCAGGTCTTTAATCGTGGTAGTTGATGGGTTTAAAGAGTGTGTCATGGTTTTATTGCGTTCTGGGCTGATTTAAGGATAAAGTCCATCATGTTTGGCTCAAACCAGAAACCTCACAGGACGACGCTTCAGCCAAAACCCTGTCCAACCGACCAGCTGCTTGTGTTTCCATGTGACTCGCCGTGTTTACAGGTCCTGGTCGTGTTCTGCAAATGAACGCCTTTTCCTCCACTCACATCTAAAGGAAATGTTGTGTGTTTTTTACTCTCTGTCTCAAACACATCCAGATTTAACTTTACCAGCACCTGTGAGCCTCCTCCCCTCCCTCCTTCCCCTCCTCCAGCCCCCACCAGTAAAACCAGTGCCCTCCTGCTGGCTGGCTAATTAGCTGCACCAGAGAGAAGCAGAGGATTAGCATCTTAGCTCAAGTGCACCTCAAAAAAGCAGCAGCCTGTTTCTCATTCAGCGTCTCTGTCCAGATTTTCTCAGCTGGCGAAAGGATTTGAACGGGCAGCCGTCCAATCGCAAGCTCACGTCTCAAACTTTTCTCTGCTGCTCGAATGTCTGTGAGAAAAACGTGCATCAGAAAAAACTTTATGGAAAACACTTCAGATGCAGCCGAGGAGAAAAAAAATGAAAGAAAATTAATAATAAAAAGCGACAGAAGCACCTGCTTTTGTCATGAAGCAGCCTGGCAGGTGTCCAGGTCGCCTTTAGTCTTTTTTATATTCTTTATGAGAAATTGAATTTAATACTGAAACTCTAACTGGGAGACAAAAGGTGGAGTTTTTTGTGCTGCGGCTGTGACACTGGAGAATCTTTGAAGTCGGTGGCTGTGTTTAAAGAGCAGTCCAGTGGAAAGCTGGTAGAGCCAGCTGGTAATAAGATCCAGGCTGATCCCTTCCCCCCGCCGCACCATGTAATGATACGTCTGCAGAGCCGGCCATCATCACTGCTCCGAGTTTTTCACTGGAGCGTCTGAGGCCAGGGACAGATCTCCATAGAAAAATGGGGAAAAAAGAGGGTGTTTAATAAAAAAAAAATCCACCTTAAATCCTCCTTCAGTTGAATATAATCAATCTGCGATGCTCAAACAGCCCAGGAGTCATTCTGTGATGGAGTGGCTTGTGGTTTACCTTCTTCTCGTGCACCCACTTTCCCTCCACCTGCCTCGCCTACTTTCCAACTTCGGTTCGCCACATTCCCCAAAATTACTTCGACCACCCCCTGAGAGAGGGCCGTGAACTTGCTCCTTTCAATCAAAATGGGGGAGCGGAGCTGCATGAATAGCATTAAAGTTGTGAGGAAGCTGCGCCACCAAAAAAAAAAAAAAGAAGAAGAAGAAAAAAGAAAAAACCAAAACGGTCTCTGAGCCACAATGCATGCTGGTCTATTTTCTGCTGCTGTGGGGGTAGAAATTGGTCGCAGAGTCTCCGTCTCGCTGATGGATTTCTCTCCGGATTGTTGTTGAACATCGGTGCAAAGTGGCAGCTCCAGACAGAGGCCTTTTACTCATCAGGACCCCGCTGAATACTGATGATGCCACGGATCAATGAATTGATTTCTGATATGCATGAAAAAAAAAATACATTGAAAGAAACCTGCATCTACTGCAGAGCATCCACCAGTTTGTATATTTGCACAGGGTGAAGTGACAGGATTTTGCAATAACAAAAGTATCATTATGATGAATGACACATTTTATTTTTGTTTGCTGTCATTGCTGTCTGATTTAATTTGTCTGTTTATCTAATATAAAGGATTTACTACACTTATCGCCCCCTCTTAGTTTCTCTTAACTACAGTCAGACATGTTGTGAGCTGTATATTCCCCGAATTTCGTCTTTAAGAAGGTGCTTCCTTCCAGGTAACATCAGGTTGCAGGTAAAACTGCAGCGAGTCTGAGATACATGGCACGAGCTGATGTGATGTTTGCCAACAAGAGTTGTTCAGGTTACAAGTACTTGAAGTGTGTTGATGTTATAACTGAGTCATTGGGTTATTACTAATGCATTCAAGTGGTGGCAGCATTTTCCTGCTGTGATCAGTGGCAATATGGGTTTAAACGACCTTACATAATCTTTGGCAGTGTTATCTCCCGTTTAATCATATGTTTTGTATGAAATATATTACAATTTACGAGGGAAATAAGTACATCCCTCCAAGCTGACTATATTTACAGCCTGTTAAATGGGAGTGTATTTAAATCACAGTATGGTGAAAGGATTTTATTCTATTACTATTATTAGAATTGCCACTATGCTAAATGAACAAGTGAATCTCCCCTAGGCAATAAATATAGTTATTATGATTTTACCCACAACCGGTTATACTGAGCTACATGGATGCTGTCTGTCTGTCTGTCTGTATATCCAGATAATAGAGAATATTTACTTAATTACATTACCTTCCAATAGAAAACTATGTAAATCTATCTCCACCACTGTTCAGGATGAGTCTCTCCTCATCACTGTCGTGGGCTGGACTTTCATATGAAAACACACCTTCCCTTTTTTAATATTAACTTGTATTTATTTTATTTTTTTAGTCACCCACAGGTCTAATGATGGTGACGGGGGAGGAGCTGTTGCCTGGTGACGCACTCTGCGGAGCTGCTGAGGGAGGGGCCTCGCCCCCCCCTGACGTCAGCGCGGTGCGTCAATGTGATTGGCTGCCGAGGCGCCCTGGGCGTCCGAGGAGGATCACGACGAAAAAAAGGGGAAAAAATAGAGTAGACCTTAAAAAGTCCCGACAAATGCCTCCGTACCTCGGATGAGAGCGGCCGCTACGGGACAACGGAGCGGGGTTCGTGTCGGTCGGCAGCCGGTTCGGAGAGCAGCAGAGTCTGGGGGGATATATGTGCGGATTAACGCGGAGGCGGGGTGGGAGCAGAAGAGACGTGAATACCAGCTGAGCTGCGACTCTCCGGATTACCCACTCGCTGAAAAAGGGAAAACAAGCGGACGTTTACTCCGCGCCGAGTTGGAAACGGACACGGACGCGGACTCGGACTCCACCGGGCACGGATAGATTTTTTCTTTTTTTCTTTCTATCATTTTTTCTACATGTTGTCGTGCAAACTTCGCAGTCGATGCCGTCGTTTTTGAAGCGGCGTCGCCGTCGGAGCTGATTTTTTTCCCCCTTCTCCCTCCTCCAGTTGATAAACGCTGATCCTCCGCGGAGCGAGACCAGCCGTTACAGAACGTTCACCCCCAGATCCCAACGGCTGCTCCGCTCCACCGGATATCAACGGCGAGGAAGACGAAGCAGCAGCAGCAGAAGGAGAAGAACCGTGTTGCTTGTGCCGATGCCAACGGCAGACTGCAGGTTGCTCCATCATGGCCGGATCATGAGGTGTTTGACTTATCTGCTCCTACTTCCCGAAACGCTGAAAAAGTCCAAGAAGGTCGGCAAGCTCCCGGGCAGCAGGCTGCCGGTATGTTATGAGATCCTGACTCTGTCCCTGACCAGCAAGAAGCAGCAGAAGGAGAAGGAGAAGAAGAAGATGGCTGCGGAGCTCTACCCCGCCGCCGCCGCGAATACCAACAACACCAACAACCTGGCCAACGGCACTACGGTAGCGGACACCGAGAAGACCAAGGAGGTGCAGGTGAGCCAGGCCAGCAGCAGCAGCAGCGCGGCGACCACCCCGACCACCCAGCACAACATCAACAACAACAACGTCGACCCACCCAGCTGGCAGTGCAGCCACCCCACGCTGAGAGAGAGGTAACCCCGGAGTCACCCTGCGCTTCACGGCGACATTACACCCAATACGTGTGTTTGTGTGCGTGCGTGCAAAAATATATTCCCATAAAGAGCAATAAAGTACATTAAGGTCATTATCAGGTAATGACAGTTCACTGCAGCCGCTGTATTAATAATAATGTGACAGTATCAGAGAGGAGATAAAACGCACCATAAAGTGCAGTAAGGTCACTACTCTCCCTCCTCCATGCTTTTATTTTGAAGGACCTTGTTATTTAGAGGCGCTATCATATCATTTAAAGTTTCTACAATAGCATGCACCACCACTTTCAACACAAAATGTGAATATTTCCTGCTTTTCTTACTTTTACATCATGTTAAAATGAATATATTTACATTTTTATTTTTTTGGGGGCTGTTTTAAAACGCTACTGGGAACATGTGATTGCTGTCCTCCCCACCACAGTTAATTAACAGCAGCATAATAAGTAGATGTATTGATTATGAAAATATTTGAGTTGCAGCCCAGCTTCTGTAGCTATATCCTCCCCAAAACCTATGAAAATAACCAGTGTCTCTAGGCAAAAAGAGTGTGGGAGGAGAGGACTCGGTGTTATACAATACTGGAGGCTTATTCGTGAAAACCTGCTCTTGCTTTTAGGAATGCCTTGATGTTTAACAATGAGCTGATGGCCGATGTCCACTTCATCGTTGGCCCCCTGGGGGCTTCACAGAAGGTCCCAGCACACAAGGTAAAGATGATTCACCTCCTTTTTTTGTCTTTTTACTGTGAAAAACTTGAGTGTTGCATTACATTTGGTGAATTTAAATGTCCATTAGATCAGACAGGAAAGCTGCTGATCCTCTATTGAACTCAGCAAAAGAAAAGTGATTCTGGTTGCATGTGTCTGACGCATCTGTTTGCTCCCTCCCTCTCTCTCTCTCTCCTTCTCTCTCTCAGTATGTGCTGGCCGTGGGAAGCTCCGTCTTCTGTGCCATGTTTTACGGCGATCTGGCGGAGGAGGAGTCTGAGATCCATATCCCAGATGTGGAACCTGCTGCTTTTCTAATTCTGCTGAAGTAAGCCACTCGCCATCCCTCACACAGCCAACCAGAAGGAGAGATGACAAGCGCAGTCAGTGTCACTTCAAAGCATATTATTACTCATCCAAAGCTAAGCAGAGGCGAATGCCAAAATGCTGGAAGCGCCAGAGAGCAGTGGCAGCAGCACGGTGGCTCTGTAATTGCTGGTTTTCTCAGCGCTCTTTGTTCAACTAGAAACGTTTTTTTCCCCCTTTTCCTCATCCACAGCCTGACAGCGTTCTTAGAGGGGGATATATGCAGACTGGGAGTTATAAATAACCTGCCTTTGTTTCTCATTTAGTGGCAGTGGCTAAGCCAGCAGCCTGGACTGTTGCACGTTATGTCTATGAGCAAAGGTTAGGATGTGTTAAGTCATCGTAGGAAGACAGAAGCAGACTGTTTTTCCATTTAGTATTAAGAAATACAAAGAAATTCTCCAAAGGATCCAAAGTCAGTTCACATTAGGTCATGGTGCATCACATCTCACTCAGACTAAATACTGTTTTCCCTCTCACAGGTACATGTACAGTGATGAGATCGACCTGGAGGCGGACACGGTGCTGGCCACCCTGTACGCTGCCAAGAAGTACATCGTCCCTGCGTTGGCCAAGGCCTGCGTCACCTTCCTGGAAACGAGCCTGGAGGCCAAGAACGCCTGCGTGCTGCTGTCCCAGAGCCGCCTGTTCGAGGAGCCCGAGCTGACGCAGCGGTGCTGGGAGGTGATCGACGCTCAGGCCGAGCTCGCCCTCTGCTCCGAGGGCTTCTGCGAGATCGACCTGCAGACGCTGGAGATCATCCTGCGGAGGGAGACCCTCAACACCAAGGAAGTGGTGGTGTTCGAGGCCGTCATGAACTGGGCCACGGCAGAGTGCAAGAGACAAGGGTTGGGTCCCACCACCCGCAACAGGAGAGACGTCCTCGGCAAGGCGCTGTTTCTGGTGCGCATCCCCACCATGAGCCTGGAGGAGTTTGCGAACGGGGCGGCGCAATGTGACATCCTGACACTGGAGGAGACGCACAACGTGTTCCTGTGGTACACGGCGGCCAAAAAGCCGCAGCTGGACTTCCCTCTGACGGCCAGGAAGGGCCTGGCGCCTCAGCGGTGCCATCGCTTCCAGTCCTCGGCCTACCGGAGCAATCAGTGGCGCTACCGCGGCCGGTGCGACAGCATTCAGTTCGCTGTGGACAAGAGGATCTTTATCGCCGGTTTGGGTCTGTACGGGTCGAGCGGCGGCAAAGCCGAGTACAGCGTCAAAATCGAACTCAAGCGGCAGGGCGTGACCCTGGCGCAGAACCTGACAAAGTTCGTGTCGGACGGGTCGAGCAGTACGTTTCCGGTGTGGTTCGAGCATCCTGTTCAGGTGGAGCAGGACGCATTCTACACGGTGAGCGCCGTGCTGGACGGGAACGAGCTGAGCTATTTCGGCCAGGAGGGCATGACGGAGGTGCAGTGCGGGAAGGTGACATTTCAATTCCAGTGTTCCTCCGACAGCACCAACGGGACCGGAGTACAGGGAGGACAGATCCCCGAGCTTGTGTTCTACGCATGAGCTGCTCTGGACTCGCTGATGGAAAAAAAAAAAAACTAGGTTCATCCTCGCCTCCCAGCCTTCAACGTAATGTAGCATCAAAGACACTTGAGTAATGTCACACTAAATGGCCTGGTTAGATCTTTGAGAGACTATTTTAAAAAGAGAAAAAAAGCGAAGGAGCTGTTGTTTTATCTTATTTAATTTAATGTTATTTTTTTATTTAAATACTGGGTTAACGTTATTTGCTCTGATGCCTGTGTTCAAAGGCTGCGGCTGCTGTAGAAACAACATTAATACGGTGATTTGTGGTTATGTAATCAAGCTGAGCTCCGCAACTGGAACAAAGTAGGGACTGCTTCAAAATTGTGTAATTGCAAGTCTATATACAATGTTGTTACTATAGTCTAAGCAGCAATACTACACGAGGAGCAGAACTTTATGTAGTGTTATGATCCTAAATGCAAAAAAAAAAACGAAGAAAAAACAGTAGAAATCATGTGAGAAGCAGAGATGTTTTGCACTTCAGAGGACGACCTCGGAAACGTTGTGTCTTTTGTAAAATACAATTTAACTGTTAACAGCTTGATGCTGTTAAAGACCAGATGTGTTCTGTACAAGGATGCTTATACACCTGACGATAAAACATAAAGGTTATAATGTGACTGAAGCCACAGATGTCATACTATTATTATTATTATGGTGTGTGGGGGTTGGGGATTTGAGGGGCAGCAGCGCCCTCTGGTTACACCACAGTGAACTGCACCCAGTGGGTTTAAGAGGAGCTCAACATTTTCCTACACATTCAGAATCTGCTTTTATTTTTATTCCATATATCTTCATTTCCCCCCAAACACAGCTGCACAGTTCATCTCTGCACCTACATAGTAGAACCTGCAGTACAGGTCTGTGATCCGAGTGTTTGTGGTTGTGATTCACTCATGACTCATGTGCAGCGTAAACAAAATACCTTCAATTAGCAGCAGGACTTCAGTTAAAAACGTCAACCTGCAAATTAAAGTGGGGTAAAAATAAATGAAAAGGTGTAAAATCAAATGTGCACAGGTCGTGGTGAAGCTCTGGTGTGTACAAGATAGAAGATAATTAGGACAAAAAGTGGATTTAGATCTTTAAGGGAAAGAGCACGTCTGAGTTAGTTTCTAATTTTGTGTGTGTGGTCGGCCTGTGGGGTTCAGCAGGGACGTTTTACAGCAAATTAAAGTACAAATCTTCTAAAAAAGAGCTAAAAGTTTAGTTCAGAGAACCAGTCCAACACCAGAGTTGTGTTGTAACTACATCAAACTCAACTGCAGTCACAGTTTTTACATTAAGTCCAGAGATGCTACAGTCTTGTCTCTGCACCCTGCTGTGACCACAGGACACCACACGGTCATCAGCCTGACTTATAAAGTGGAAATGTTTCCAGTTTGAAAACAGACGTGGGTGTTTAACCAAGCAGCAGGGAAGGAGGGAAAGACTAAAAAACACACACAATCAAGGTGCACTTTGGGAAATGAAAGATGCAGTGTTTCTTGGCACCGGACACACACTGACTGTGGATTAAAAGTCAGGACACTTCGGCCTCTGCTGCATCGACATTCGCCGTTTTTCTGCTGTAATCTATCAACCTAGAGTCTCCAGTTTCCTTTTAAGTCATTTATAAAGAGGGATTCCTACTCAGGAAACGTGAAGATTTGCCTCTTTATATCACTATAAGATACTTGGGTCCATGTTTTTGAAATTGTTGTGGACTATCTGTCAGTTATTACTTCGGTTTTGTAGCCTATAAGTTAGTTGACTTCATTATAAGTTGATATTCAAACAAATAATCTGTATAAATACCACAATCACGGACATATTCAGCTGAAAGTCACCGCATACCACGGCTTATTGAAAGGTAAACACCAGCTGTAACTATTGTTGGATAACTCTGCGGCTACAGGAGATGGCATTAGCCCATTAGCGCAAACATTTTACGTAGGCTGTATCTTGATAAAACAACTTAATAACAACATTTCCACTGAGAAAAATGACTATTATGTGAATAAACGACAGCAACATGGCCTGTCCGGATCGGCCGGCGATTGACAAAAGATCATAAAATAATAAATACTGGTAAACGTTATGCAACAATGAGGTAAATAATCCATAAAATGGGCCTCAACTAAGACAATACAATGGTTTTTTATAATATTAATATCTATTCTTGCAAAGAAAATACTGCATTCTGGGTAGCCCTTGCTCCCAAGTCTGGCCAAATCTTTTCATTATCAAAGCAGTAAAAATGGCGTGAGGAAGAGGTCGGTACCTATAGTTGGAGCGTTGATGCACAGCTCTCTGGCCAGGACGAGGAAGGTTTTTCCCAGGACGTAGACGTTCACCTGAGGAGGAAAAAGCAAAAAAAAAAACTGATGACGATAAAGCGACAGATGACGGTAAAAACACCAGACAGACTTTAGACCATGTGCTTCCATTTGGGAGTCTTAATTTCCTAACTGGATTTGCGTGGTTACGTGATCCCGGAGCTGCTGCTGTTAAGTGAGCTCGACGACTCCAGGAGCCATTAAAACCCATTTAAAAGCCACTTACAGAACCAGACTGGAGCCTGAGCGAGCACTGGTCTGGAAGTAAAAAAAAGAGTTTGTCTCCCAACACGGGATGACGGGTGTTGTTTGGAAGAAGAATTAAATAAATAAATGAATGAATGATTAAAGCCCAACCCGCTCCATTAGGATGTGGCACGTCGGGTTAAAGTGTCCCCGGTTACATAATCGACCCGCAGCCAGGTTGCAGAACATCTCACTTCAATATGTGTGATTAAAAAGCTGATCTCTGCTGCGATTTGAGGGGATTGTTGTCCAGGTTTGGTGGCTCGCAGCTCCCATTCATTCCCACCTCCCTCTCCTCCCTCCCTCGCTCTCCTCCCTCCAGATTTATTTCCTGTATCTAAATTACTCGTCTGAACCCCGACACGTGCGATCAGACGGTCCTCGGCTCTGTCTGAACACTGGATGTTTCCTTTGTTTTAAAGGGATAGTTCATCAAAAATTCAATTTTCACTCGAGTCCTCCATGCCTTCTCTGAGTTGTGAATATTTTCTTTGTCCAAAAAGACACACCAAAAAACATCCAAATACCTCCAAATTCTCACAGCTCTTAGTTGAAATCTGAATTTTGGGTGAACTATCCCTTTAAACTCCCATCATTTTGTTATTTCTGGAGACTTTCACTGAGGTGACCTGATAACCTTCCTGTATCTGAGAGGAGGAGGAGGAGAAGGACATGACAGATTTATCTGCACGACACTATTTTTATCATCAGCCGCAGCAGGGTGACCTTTTTTTTTTCTCCCCCCTCTTTTCTTTTTACAGACGTCGGCGACGGACAAAAATCAGCACAGGCAAAGAGACAAAGGGTTATTGTGATAAGTGACTGAGGGGGGGAAAAAAGAAAGAGCTGAAAATGGGACAAACAGTGGATTAAATAAGTCCAGAGCTGAAAGCAGAGCCTCTGTTTAGTCTCTGAGGACTTTAAATAACCCCAAAATAAACTTTACACTTCACATAAATACGCAAATCTTCAAAATTTCTGTCTGAAACTGCAATAATTTCTGCAAAAAACCAAAGAAAAATCTGTGAAGTAACGAGTGGGAATCAAACAGGTGGTGAGTTGAAAAACTGAAAACTGCTTAAAAAAGTTTCTCCAGTTCACTTCATCAGGTACGAATGAGGTATTGATTAAAAAAAAGTTACTTAAAAGTGCAGATAACTGTGTCATAAATACATAAATAAGTATAATTGAATAAAAGGCAATTACAAAAACGCAAAATAACAATGCAAAATCTATAAAAATAAAATTGCACTGCATTGAATTTTGCAGAACAGGCTGTACATTTACAGAATAAAAACTGACAAATTACACAATAATGAGAATAAATGTTATCTCATTAAAGCTGCCTGATTAGAAACAAGTGCCCCCCCCGCCCCACAGCCCCCGCCACAAGCAGACCGTTAATTAATGTCTGAAATGATGTGGTCTGAGGGTTCGGAGGCGAACGCGAGGAAAACGTGCCGACATCCGACCAGTTAAGTTGGTGATGGGAAACTCTGCAGATCGATCAGGAATTCTGGGATCTAATGATTAGATGAACTTCTGCATCCGAGGTCAAAGGGAAAGTTGTCGTGTTCCCAAAACTACAGAGAAATCAGACCCCGAGTGTGTTGCACAGAAGGATTTCCTCTGTTAAAAGGATTTGCAGAAGTGTTGAAGCACCTCTGATGCTCATTATCACTTTTTTTTTCCTGGGGAAGACGCCGGTTATATTAATAAAATCTTGTTGTTTTGACACAAACTTCACCACGTTGTTGACGCGACGATCAGAACAATTTTGCATAAAACTGTGCAGCTCATTAAGCTGCAGGAAGCAGCAGAGCGATCTGACTTTTAAAACACTTGGACTAATCAAACTGAACTCATCAGTTTCTCTTTATGGGATCTACTGCACCTTTAGTTTCTTTCTTATGTTTAACTTTAAGAGGAACTATGCAGGTGTTTTACCAGCTTCGGAGAAACTGTGACAGTTAAATATGGATTTCTTTACCCTACAGGCCTTGATGCCCGATTCCGATATCCGATTTTTTTGTCCAGCTGTTTACATGTTCTGTTCAAGTGACCCAAATCTGATCTCGGCGTTTACACCTGCTTTGGTTACACGAAACGACCTGCATGCATAGTAGACATGATTGGCTACCAAAGCAGAAGGAAGAGGAAGTCAGCTGATCCAGCTGCAGGTAAACAACACACACTGTCATCAATATGCACTTCCGACTGACACATTACTGTTGACGTACAACTTGCATTTCCAGGGAATATCCGATCCGTCCGTTTAGACTGAAGACGCATTGGTGGATATCCGATTTGTACATTTCCACATATAACTGTGGCCTGAATCTGTTCTGACAATATCCGATATCAAGTTTTTTATTCCCGTTTACACGTTCATGTTACGAATCCGATCTGTGCCACTTGAGAGGAAAAAATCGGAAGTAGTGTAAAAACAGCCTTAATGGCTTGTTCCAGGGTGAATGGAGGCTCTTGGCTGCAAGATCAGCGTCTCCGACTCAACGTCCCAGGCGGCTTCATTGAAAACAAATGCAAGCGGCCAAGAGGAGGGTCGGGGCAAAACAGAGGAGAAGCGACCAGACTTGCATCGTTCCACTTTAAAGTGATTAAAGGCAAAGTTTAAAGAGTTTTGTGCAGCCAGGAAATCCTCAGGTGTTTTCTTCAGACTCTGAACTATTGACCTTGGGTTAATGACTCTGCTGCTGAGAACAGACTCTGTCCAACTGAATGGATCTTTTTTTTTTGGCGGCCGATAGTGGTGATTGTCTTAAAAGTTTGGGGGAAGTTTCTGTACTGTAGTTAAACACCGACGGAGCAGCATCCAATCCAGACCAGTGGAAAAAACCCTCAGACCGGTTTCTGGATCTGCCGAGTGCGGTTCCACTCTGCAGTCTGAACAGTAGGTAGAGGAGGTGGTGATGGATGTGAGCCAGGGTGTCGTTGGGGTTATCACGCCGGCGCCTCCCATCACAGATGTTTCATTGTGTTTCACCCACAACACCTCCAGAAGGCTCGGCAGTAAATTCTGTCATCATCCGACCCCCCCCCCCACCTCTCCATGTGAAAAGGATCTAATGACAAATAGTGCTGAATAACAAAGCCACGAGGCCGCTCATCTATCATCTCCTGCTCAAATTAACCCAACGATACGATACGCGGCGCAGATTATTCAGTCTCCGAGGCTGAAATCCGAAGCAGGAGGCAGCGAACTCCGGAGGATCAGGTCGTGAACTTCGGGGTCAGATCTCTGTCATTCCTTCAGACCGACTTATACTTCCAGACCTCCAGGGGGGTTGGGAGTTTAGGGAGCAGACAGACGGACTCTCGCTCTCAGCCTCAACCCCCCCACACACCACCACCCCCTCTTCACTCTCTGCAGCCGGGGCAGGGACGCAGATGCTCCACTGCTATTCTGGGAAATGGATTCCAGCGAGGAATTTATACACAAAAGCAGACAGAGTGGAGGAGGAGGAAGTGGAACAAGTGCGGTCGCTTTTAAGTTTTTACAGCTGAACAGTTAAAAACGAGGAACAAAAAAAAAAAAATCAACATCTTCACACTTTAAAAGCTGCAATAATCAATATTTCTACAGCAGAAACACACACACACACTAGGATGTGTGTAGTAGGTGGTGCTCGTATTGACGAAACAAAACCCACAAGAGTTTCCACTTTTTTTTACACCTTCCCGAGAGTTTTAACTCATTGTTTTGGGTTTTTAACGGTCCATAAATAGCCTGTTTTTGGTTCAGTCTCACGCTCTCAGCAGCAGGCGGCCATTTTCAGCCAAGAAGCAGCAGTGATACAAACCAGACAAACACAGAGACAGAGACAGAGAGAGAGAGCAGCTGGTGAAGCACTGAGCAGCTAGAGAGGCAGATCTTTCCCTCAGGAGGCGGAGGAGAACAAAAACTGAGCTAAAACAGAGGATTCACCACAGCTCCATGTGAATATACTATGAACTATTACAGTTTTATAGTTTTCTTGGCTCCCAAGTGGCCAAAAAATGTATTAATTAATCAATTAATCAGTGCAAGGTTGAATATATATAAATATTTCAACCCGGGTCTCACTCTTGTAATTTCGTCCAATTGGTCCAATCATTAGGACTCAAATAAACCTGGTGTGAACAACGCTGATTACTAATTATTAATCAACATTGTTTTCATCAACTTAATTTGATTAATGCAGCAGCACCTTTGGAGACAAAGCATCCAAATCATGTGATTGAATTTGCAAGAAGAGAAAAGTTTAGGGCCGAACTTTCAGCCTCGGCTTTGATCTGGGCAAAGGTTCATCACCGACACTCGAGATGTTAACTTTCAGTTTCACCTCTAAATAAAGTACTTCAGTTCAAATAGATAAAGTGTAAACTGCTTGTTTACAACAGCAGCATCACAGTTAAACAATAACGTTTTTATGCAGTTTATCACCTGCCCGATATGCAAGCATAGTTTCCAAATTAAATCTATCATATGTTAAATACAGAGCAAAAATGCATGTTGCAGGAATGCAATTGTGTTACCACACCTCATATCTACTCCTGTATGAGCATAAAGTTTTCATACAGGACAGGGATAATGTCCAAAAGTGCAAAAACAAGGCTCAAATTGTTTCATTTAACTTTAAATTCTTAATTGTAAGTGATTTTTTCCAACAAAAATGTCAAAAGAAAACCAGAAAAGTCAAAATTCTGCATTTACCACTTAAATATTAAGTTTAGATGATGCATGCATTCAAGTCAGTTGCCAGACGACCTGCATCTCTGTGCAGAGTTTTGTTGCTCGTGCACAAACTGCTGAATTCGTCACCATAAACTCTGAGCTCGAGTCTTGAAATTAAAATTAACCAGAGCTCCGAGCCGTCAAGCTGCTCGCAGACGAAACGAGGAGAAGACGACCTCCGCCTCTGCTCTGTGGCACTAAGTGAAACTTTCCGGGTCAGGAGGTCGACTCAGAAACTCTCCACCAACAAAAACACTGAGCGGACACTTGATCCTTCGCAGGCCGAGCGTCTGAACAGGTGGCGGCCGAGGCTTCGAGGGCAAAAAGATTTCACCCGGAGGATTCGTGACGGGGCCGGAGAGACTGACGATGTTGGTGAGTCGAGTCCTAAAGCTGCAACAAACTGAACCTCAGAACCAAACAGCTGCTGTCAACAGGTCTGAGAGTTTTTACTTTAAATCCTGACATTCAGGTTTGACCGACGGAGGCCTGGAGGGGTCAAAACACTGACTCACTGGAGTGATATAATCAGTTTCACTTTGTAAGAGGCTGAATGAAAATGCACTGAGGTTTGGTTTGTAACACACATAACAAAGCAAACTCATGAATGACCCCAAATTTTAAGACTAAAACTCTAAGAACGTCACGCTGAGGATTTAAACTCAGCATTTTACATAATAATCACTAAACATCTGTCTTTACTGCTTTATTCACTGTTAATTTATACAAATGGAGGAAATACGGGATAAAGTTAGTGATTCAAAGCTTTAAAATATCTTTATATCCAGATATCCTTCTCCAACGAATACACTTGTAAGTTGGGGAAATAAATCAAATGTTGAGTTTTAAAGTCTCTTGAAAAAGAAAAATATCTTCTGTGAGTGGGTTACTTCCCACTTTTTTTGTTTGTCTTATTTGTTTCTGTTGTGTTTTGAGCGTATATATGTGGATATTATTTTGGTTCTCCAATTGCTGTGAAAGAGAACAGCCCCCACTTAGGATTGGAATATTGTGATATGAAGTTTCACTTGTTTTATTGTGTGTTTTATTTGATTCATTCTGATTTATCCTGTGTGAGGGAACACAGAAGATGTAGGGGTTTGAATTCTGTGTATGTATAGTTCGTAACCTGTTGATCAAATATGAACAAGAAAGAAAAAAAAGAAAGAAAAATATCTTATCAACAGGATTTCCAGGGGTAGAAACCTTCCTGGTGACCTGAGGTGACCTCTGCCTGATCAATCAAATCAATAGGATCGATCCCCTCTGATGCACCTGTTGTTAAACTCTGAGCTCTTGATCATAATGTGATGATAAAAGACATCACATGACATCAGAGGAAAAAACAGCTGATATTTTAAAGCCAGTATTGATCCGGCTCTGATCAATACCTCGGCAGCTGAGCGACTAAAAGCGTCAAAGCTCCTCATTCATCCAAACAATGCAGCGTTAAGACCAAGTGTCCCGGGTGTGGATCCATGAAGCAGCGATCGGTGCAGCAGCAGCAGCAGCAGCAGCAGGAGCAGCAGGAGGAGAAATGTTGGGCATTAACCACCACCCCCGACCCCACCCACCCAAAAATCCACTTCAAAATCCACACCAGGCCTCCTGCACATGCCGGGGTGTGGAGATCGGTGGGTTGGGTGGGTTGGTGGGTTGGTGGGTGGGGGGAGGGGCAGCCCGGCTCCTCCAGGACAGCTGGGTGCATAAAAATAAAAAGCCCCTGACCAGCTGTGACTCTGAGAAATGTCCCGCCACCTCCACCGCCACCACCACCACACCCCGACTCACCCCGACTCACCCACTCACCGTGAATCGGCTGCCATTAAATATGCAGACAAATGGAAGGGGTTTCTAAATTTACACACACATACACACACACGTGCGACTCAGGTTTAATTACACGGGTGAAAGTCTGAATGCAAGATGACTGCAGTCAGAGCAAGTGGTTAGGCAGAGAGGTGCATTATGGGAGTCGTGTGGTGGGTTAGAGTCAGAGGTAGGGGCGGGCGGACGGGCACCAGGAGGCAGATCAAAGTCAGGAATAAATAACTTTTCTTTAAAGTCTGCAGACGCTGGGTTTAGTTTAGATTTACAATAATTAGTTGATTAATTAAACAACAGAACTTTAATCATTAAAGAAAATTCATAACAGTATTTTTTTCTTCTGTTTGTTTTAAATTGAACTAAATATTTAGAGGTTTAGACTCTAATTGAAGGCCGATCACTGGAAATAACAGGTAGTTTAACCGTTTATTGTATTCAGTATATTTTATCCTATTCTAAAAGCCTGACCAGCAACAAAGACATATGCATCACTCACATTTTCCCATTTTTTGTGGCAATGTTGCATGTATCGTACCTGTTAAATAAACATTAAAATAAAATAATAAGAGTCATAAGTGTTGAGTCTTACCTGCAGGAGGTCACTGAGGTCCAGCAGCATGTCTGAGACAAACAGGTTAAGGCCAAAAACACTAAAAGGAACCAGGTGAAGAGAGTTTAAAAGAAAAAAAAAACAACAACATAAAAATGAATTTAAACTTAAACTAAAATTATTTTAGTAAGAAGCTAAAAAAAACTCAAACTTTATCTTTATAAACCAGTTAACATATAAACCTGTTAGGAAGCTCTAAAAACTTCTCATATATAGAGATTAAACGTTAACACTACACTTTCTGTTTGTATCTCTAGAGCATGATGGGAACTGTAGTCAGTGACATCTGATTTTCGCTCCTATTTTATTTAGAGATCAACACTGACTAATAAGGAGGAGTGAGAACACACACACACAATGTAAACAATAGGAAAACAATGAGGCCAAGAGATTAACAGCATTTGTGACAGTAAATGCTAAATAACAACGGTGCGACAATAATCCAACAATACTTGTGGATCACGTTGTGCGTCATGGAGCGAGAAACAAACAAAGAGCAGGTTAACATGAAAAGGTGTGAAGGGAGAAGGGGGCGGGGCTTTGTCTTGCCAGCTGATGTCACTATGACGTACAGTATATGACAACATTTTGTTTTTTATAATGCTATTCAAGATATATCAACGTTCCTTTTGTTTGTTTTGTTTTGTTATTTGTGCAATTTCTTTATAGGTGAGGTTTAAATACAGTATAAGCCTGCAGTGGGTTTCTGCCTCACCCACACATTGTTGCTTTTATAATCGTGCAAATAAACGTAAATAAAACATAAAAGTCTGGGTTTTTTTGTTTTTAAGTGAAATAAGCCGTGAGAAAAAACCCAAAAAAGAATAAAAAATCTCAATCTAATTAAAAGAAACTGTTCAATTTGGATGTTTGACTTCTTTTTCATTGAAGAAATAGGAAAGGTGAAGTCAGGCCAGGTGACAGGAAGTAGAGGTTGGCATTTCAAAATAAAAGACCATGGGAGAAAAAAAAAAACATTATGATTTAAAACCAACATCCCATCACCCTCTGTCTCTTTCTCTCTTCTCTGAGCTTGGAGCACCCTTGTCTCCGTGGCGACAGGGTCTCCGTGGCGACAGGTGCACCTGTCTGTCTCCAGCCTGCCAGAGTGGATTAAACAGGGTTTGGGAGAGGGGGGGGTGGGGGGGGTTGTAGAGGGGAGAGGAGGAGGGGGGGCTTCCTCTGAAAAGGCCTCACAATGGAATTAGCAGCAGTGCAGATGAAATGGAAAAGATAATCCCAGCACACGCCGTCTGGAGATTAGAGCCGAGCGCCTTAATCAGGAAAACAAACGACAGCGGGTCCTTGAACACATCTGGGACTCGCTCGCATCTCGTTTAGAGCCACAGGAAGAGGCCAGAGACGGACACTGAAACTGATCACACACACACACACACAGACATACATATATATTTGTCTCTGTTTCAACATAATAAAGCTGCCATGACGTCCCCAGGTGCACAAGCTCTGGTTTCATTGGTTTAAATTTTTTCCCCCTCCTCTGCCACGGATGAAGCAGACCTGATCGGCAAACACGGAACATCAACCTCCACTAATGCTCTCACGTCTGAACCGGAGATAATCCCACATCCACACACAGCCAGGATCCAAAAATCTGCCGGTGAAAAGCCAGAATGAATCCAGAGGAGGCGAGCAAGCGGGGGAGGAAGGGAGGGAGGGAGGGAGCTGATTAAAAACGCCGGCTCGACAAATCTACCGGACTGTCTCAGGTGAAGGCCGCTGCTCCGCCACAGTCGAGGCAGATGGCGGCAGGAGTTAGGACCAGATGTTCGGTGCCTTCCGAGACCTCGGCGGGCTCAGGAACGTCGAGGTCGGAGCGAGCTGGACGAGCCAAATCATTTCAAGCACGGTGAAGCTGTTAAGAAGCAACGTCCGACATTTTAATCAGCATTTCTCCTTTAGAAGAAGCAGCAGCGAGTTGATGAGGAGGGAGCTCGTACTGCCGGCACCATTAACTTCAGATCTGATTTTAGATCTGCTTTTATTCTGAAATGCCTCTTAAGATGCTGCATTTGGTCCTTGAATTTGAGGCAATTGTGCCTGGACAGTCCTGAAAAACTCCTGAAATAATGTTAGAGATGCAAGAATTCTCACTTTTACTTCTGATACTTAAAGCAGGGTAGACAGGGTTTGTTTTATTCACATTTCTTTAAGAAAGTTGTTTTTTCCTATTCAGCTAGTTTGTTTTCAAATCAAATCCTGCTGAGCCCAAGTATTAATTACTTAAGGGGAACTATGCATGTCTGGTCGCTTTTCTGCTGTTTCGCTAATGCTCCTCTCCTCCATGTGCATTTGTTTACAACAAAGCCCAATGCATGAGCCACTACATTCTCACTCGTAACAAGTCACAACTATCACAATTAGTCCAGAGCTTTAAATCAAGGTAAAAATGTAGCAGGACAAATCCTGCTTAGTTCCTCTTTAAGCACAGTAAATATCAGATTACTGTGCTTAAAGTTAAAGTAAATATCAGATATTTAACTTTCTGATTAGATATTTGTACAAGTGCTGCTGCCTTCAGGTGCTTCATAAAGGATTTGGATGGTTTTGGTCCATGTCAGCAGGAGAGCATCACACAGTAGCTGCAGATTTGTCATCTCCATGGTACGAATCAAGGAACCAGATCAAGTCGATGTGACCTGCCTGAAAGATAAAGTCAGGATGGATCCAGGACTTCAAGGTGTTTATGCCAAATTCTGACCGGACCATCAAGACTCATGAGACAAGGAAACGTTTGTCTTTCCATCTATAGGAGAAGAAGAAGACGACGCTCCATTAGAGTGGAGAGGATCCTGGTCCTTCTCTCTCCTTCTGCTGCATCTGCTTCAAAAGGTTTGACCTGTTGTGGTTCAGAGATTTAACAAGTGGTTATTTCTGTCTCCTCTGACCTCTGACCTCTGGCATCTTCCTCCATCCCCCTGGAGATGTTTGTTTGTTTGTTTGTTTGTGTGTGAAAACCCCAGTAGATCTGCAGTTCATGAAACACTCAGGTGGTTTTTAAGTGTCTCCTCTGACCTGATGCTCAGTTTGACCTTCAGCAGATCTCCTTGAACATGAGCTGCTGCCTTGTGATTGGCCTGTTAGGGACGTGTAGAGGTTGAGTAGAGGTCCAGAGTGTTTATTTTTGGTTGCATGGATGTAAACACAAGTTTCTCGGCTCATTTGAAGAAGAAGACGGTATAAAAGGAACAAGTGGAGGTAGAAAAGAGAGAGGAACGACGTGTCTGCAGCCGAAAACCAGCTGCACGATCATCCTCGTTGTGAGGTTTTGTGCTCGTTAAATTAAAGTCCAGATGAGACGAATGTTTCCCTCCTCCTCCTCCTCCTCCTCCTCCTCTTCTTCTTTTTCTTCGTCTTTGTCCTGATTCTCTCCTGCAACAGCGTTACCCACTCGCCCCGCTGTAGAGAAGGAAGTGAGCGCTGCTATTTTTACCACAGCGGCCTCACTCCTCCGAACATGAGCAAACAGACAAGCCTGCACTGACAACACACACACACACAGAGAGAGAGAGAGAGGCCCGGTAAACAAAGCAGCAGGAAGGCATTACATCGTCCTCGCCCCTCTTTCATTAGTCAAACCTCTCCCGGCCGCCCTGAGCCGCCGCCGCCGCCGCCGCTGTTGCTGCTGCTGCTGCTGCTGCTGCTGCTGTTACGTAACAACAGAGAGCATCGTCTGAGGCGAAGTGAGTCGGGAGTGAAAAACACAGAGCCGCCGCTGTGCTTATGAAAAAAGGATGAAGCTAAAAGTCCCATTATCCCGCCGCTGATGCGCCGCGCTCGGCTTCAATCAGCCGCCGTTTGCAGATTATGAAACATTAAGACGGCGACAGGCGGTCGTGTTCACATCAGACGTGTAACCCGAGCACTTTGATGTGCCAGCCGCCATCAGGTCATAACGCAGGTTTGACAAATTTAACTTTGCCTCCGCTGAACAACTGAAACTTCTGCTGGGATAATTGAAGCGAGAGAGAGAGAGAGAGCAGAAGGTTTTTTACTCCTCGTGCACGCACGGGAAAACGGCGCTCTGATCAATTATGGAGGTGCCGCTTTGATCAGGTTTCATCTCCACTTTGTTGCAACGTTTAATTAGACCGACACACGGGCTGAAGGCTGAAGGCTAACCGACGGTGCCGACTGAGCCCTGATCCTGCTGCAGCTTCCAGATGTTCATTCACTTAGAGCTCAATCAATCAAATGGATCGACTGAAACCTGATCAGCAACAATCCTGATGATCTAGGGATTGATTCTGTCATTTTAACAAACAATCCCTCGTTCTTGCCTCTGACATATCTTCTGTCAGTGAGCATTTTTCCCTATTTTCCCACACATTCATTCATAAAATTATGATTAAAAAACAGCATTGAACTGAAACAATAGCACATCTTGTTACTCATGTGTCATGTTGTATATCTACAAACGTTTTAACCAGTTTGAACCTAATTATCATTTCTTATTTCCTCATAATCTCTTATTTCCTCTAGAAACGAGCAATATTTGAAATCCGGACTACAGTTCCCATCATGCATTGCCATGTTGACACAAACAGGAAGTCTCGTGTTTAAAAGGGAATCAGAGAAGTAGCTGTGGGCTGCACCTTCAGCATCAGGAAAATAATTAGCTAATTAGCATCTCAATTTAAACATAAAGCGAAATCTAAAGTTTTAATGAGCTTTTTAAAAACAACTTTATGTAACTTTAACTGCGTCGACTGTTTTTTTGTAAATATAAAAAGAAGTTTGTAAAGTTTGATTCAAAATGTCGTCGAAATCTAAACCTCATTTGTTCCTTTTATATAAATATGTCAGAACATGAGCAGGAAGGATACGCGGCGTTCCCTCGGTGCGACACACCAGGTAGAGGCAGGCGGCGACGATGTGCGCCGACTTGCGGCCGTAGGTCAGACGCTTGTTGAGCGCCATCCTGTAGAAGTTGAAGGCCGTGTCCAGACAGTGTTGGTTCATCTGCAGCTGGCGACCCAGAGTGTTGATGTTCTGCTTGGCTGGAGACACACAAACAGACACAACAAATACACAAATACATAAACGATAAATACATAAACGACAGCCCGTCAGGATGAAAACGTGGGTGTGATCTCTGATTATCGCCTACGGTGGCCCTGAGAGGCCAAAACACTGCAGCTAAAGGAAACATATCATATTTACAGCTCTTCTAGCGTACATAATGGTTACGTCTATAATTTTTTACATTTACTGCAGCTATTTAGTGAGAAAAAGTTGTTATTTTTGTTGTGACAGTTACATTAGTTTTATAATTTGTGAGAAAGTAACTTTGTTTTTCTACATTAAAACCTGCAGCTCATACATTTCATTTTCATTTCATTTCACTAAAAACAAAGATCTCTCCACAAAACTGATTAGCTTGTTTTGTTATGTATTATGCAAGTAATTTTAAATTTTTTCCTCTTCTCCCTTAACTGTGTGCTTTATCTTTATTTTTCTCCCCGTTCACCAGTGGACATTTATTTTAACACTTTTTAATTTAAAATAAGAGCACTGCAGACTGAGTTCACCTCTAATTGCAAACAATGCATTAAATATTCATTTACCTTCAGCATTTTCTTTACATTGCTGTTGTTGTTGTTAATAAACTCTTGTATGTTATTAGATTTGAAAAAGCTTTATTTATCATCACGGACGGTTTCCACTGACGTTAGAGTTCAGTTTGACATCGTCTCTGCTACGACAACAAGTCCTGACAGGCGTTTTTAAGGCGTTTTTAAGGCGTGAGCTTCATCTAACCCGACGTCTTGACCACAAAGAAAGACACAAGTGAACCTGAACCTGACACGAACCTGTTTGTGGAGCACGGATGAAAACACACACACACACCCATGAACACACACACACACACACACTCACTCTCTAACAGGCGTGTAATTACGTAAGGTTTACTGTAGGCAAACAAAGTTCTGCATGCCTGTCAGGAGGACACACACACGCCTGGAGACACACACGAGGGTTTCATTATGTACATGTGCAAACACACACAGACACACACATAACTACGTCTTCACACGCAATCACACAAAATACACACACACACACACACACACACAACACAAACCAGTTCAGATGTAAAAGCAGGTGGAGACGACGAGTTCATAATCACTGCTACACAGCTGCAGTGTGTGTGTGTGTGTGTGTGTGTGTGTGTGTGTGTGTGTGTGTGTGTGTGTGTGTGTGTGTGTGTGTGTGTGTGTGTGTGTGTGTGTGTGTGTGTGTAGACTTCATGACATTAGATGAGCTCAACATGTTGCGTACCCTCACACACACTCATAAACACACACACAACCAGATGTGTGTGACCCGCTGAACTGAGTGCGACGTCTGGGAATGTGAGCAGCTCTGAGCTCATCGGGTCGTCATGCTGTTCACTTACAAACACACACACACACTGATCAGACACAGACACACATACACACAAACACACACACTATCAAACCGCGTCTGCTTATTCAGTTTCCCGTCTTTCATCGTTCCAGTAAAACATCAGTCATTCAGCTCAGCAAAAACTTGTAGAGACGAATAAATTATGTCAATACATGTATCACCTTATATTTATTTGGATTAAAGGACAATTCCGGGCAAATTCAACTCGGGGCTGTATTTTCCTATCATTTTAGGTCTAAAATAAGGAATCTGAAGATTTTAATCGCTCCTGTTTTGCAGTAGTTGTGTCTGTCCCTGCATCGCCACGGCAGCAATGAATGGGAGCGGATGCAAGTTCCGCTGCTTGGGCTGTTTACATCCCTCAAAGCTGCAAGTTTTTTCCACAGACAGCGTCAGATGGCGACTCAAACATGCACCGAGAAGTTTGTTTACTTCAAGCAAGCCAACATGTTTGTAAAACTAGATCTAAAAGTCTCGCCCGAGACCCAAGTTGATGCTCGGTGCGTTTACGTGCAGTCGTAAGCTCCCGTTTGTGTCATGAACACAGGAATATCAACTCAAAAAAATGCAGTTTTGAGGGATTTAAATGTGTAAAATGTTCCTATTTAGACCAAAAATGTTAAAATGCAGCCCGAGTTGAATTTGCCCGGAATTGTCCTTTAAGCATGTACCAATATGCAACTATCATGCGTGTCGTTGCATTTGATTCTCTTATTAATTTCTGGACGGTTCACATTTACATAAACACACAGGATTCCTGTAATATCTGCATGTCTTTATGTGCCACACATATGTAAATATATGAAATTGTTCCCATTTTATATGTATTTCCTATGTGTAAATATATAACATATTCGTATTGGGAGGTCTTTAATGTCACAGACATGTTTTAAATGCAGTAATAAATCTACTGTGCTGATATTTAGTTTTGAATTGAAGAGACATGAAATCCAGATTAAACCAGAGTCTCGTCCGTGACTGGAAATCAACGATGAGATTAAAAATCCATCAGAGCGATTATTAAAACCTCTCTCAGGAGGCTTTTTTTTTTTAATGCTTCGCGTCCACGGCGTCTTCAGAGCTGCAGAGACGAGGACGACATGCAGGGCGTTCGTTCATACAGAAACAAACCAGAGAGAGAATCAGTCTAATTCAGACTTCACAACCGTACGAGTGCAGAAAAACAAACAAACGATAAACTTTTGTTTCTGTTGATGATGAATTTTAAAGCAACTGTGAACAGCTCCGAGTTAATTGCTGCCTTAGATTGTGTCACAGATGATAAGTAGGGCAGAGACTCGGCGCCGCAGCTGTAATTAGGACTCTTCTTCTTCTTCTAAGGTTTTGAAAAAAGAAAAGTTTCCTGACCTCCCCGTGACTCCTAAAGCTCAAACCTCCAAACTGCTGCTGACTCGTCTGAATAAGTCAACAACACCTCATAATGTTTACATGAACAAAAACTGGGACACGCTACAGGGGAGCTTGAAATGAGGGGGGTAGAGGTAGAGACTCACAGGAGAGAGAACGAGGACTGGGACCGGTTTGTAAACCCCTCAATGCATCCTTATCTTCTGAATAATAATAATAATAATTATTATTATTATTATTATAATAATACCTTAATATCTTCTCCCTGCTCCTTTCTAACCAATGAATAAGAAATGTTGTGATTTGCGATGATATTGTCAAATTGTGAAATTGCCTTGGCTGGAAATGTAGCCTGACTAACACCAGACCTCATCTCAATGCAGAGTCGGTCTAGGAGTCACCCGTTCATTATTTTTATACTTGAGGCGTGGTTTACGAAAGCCCAGAGTTGTTCATTGGGCGTTACGAACATGGGCGCGTCTGTACGTAGCTTATAGCCAATCGTATCATCAATAACACCCGATGACGTATGTGTAGAGCGACAGAAATCCACGCTCTAAACGTTGCTCTTTTCTGTCTAAACAAACACTTTCTAACGCTGCATCGAAAGGTAAAGCGTCTGCCGCCATGTTGGATCGACATGCTATCAACAAAGTAGCCTCAGTGTGTCGTCATCGTCTTGCTGCGCATCTTTTAAAAAAATGTTTGCATAATATTAGCAGCGTATACACTGGCATTATATTTGCAAACATCTTGTTGCACTCGCTCTTTACCTGCTATTATATAATAAGTGGAGCAGCTCCGGCCGCCGCTGGTTTGAATGATGGACGACGTGATGAATGTACAGTAGGAAATATTAATATGAACATGAACAATAAGACTTCAAATAAATAAATAAATATAAGCTTTTATATAATTTTATCTTTTTTTGCATTCTTCTTCTTCCATCAACCGTTCTTCGTGTCTCCACGGTAACACCTCCATACAACCACGCTCCACTAGTGGGAACTTGGGGGCCATTTTGGCTCCAGTCTCGGTAATCTACACACACACGCGCGCGCACACGTCGCTAATTGGCCTCAAATACGTTACACACAGTTACAGTTTAATCGTTTTGGAGCCGGTTCATAAAAATTCCTGACGAGCGTTAACAAGCTGCACATGTTGGAGAGAGACGACACTGATGCTGCAAGTGTGTGTGTGTCTGTGTGTGTCTGTGTGTGTCTGTGTGTGTGTTTCCCTACGAAGCTCAAACTACTGCTTTAAGCTGTGTGCGACACTGGTGTAACCCCCAAACACACACACACACACTTCCATGAACACACACTACACAAAAACACACAGCACACACTGGACACTGGTGAACACACCACACACACACACACACACAGAGACCGCATCAATCACCAAAGCTTCCACACACACAAAACTTTTCTCTTCACACACACACAGCGAATATAACAGAAGTATTCCCCAATCCTCTTCCTCATATCTTCTCTCTCACACACACACACACACTCTGTGACTAAACTAATCCCCTTTATATCCACACACACACACACCTCTGTATCTACACACTCTTCATTACTCAGCGTCTGCTGCAGTCTGACAGCTCTGTGACTCTGCGGCTCCGTTTGCTGAAAGACACCGTCAGCTGAGAAGATGCCTGTCGCCGTGGTAACCAGCTGCCTCCTCCTCCTCCATACCTGACGAGCTCCGTCTCCCTGTCTACCCATCGTCAACCCACCGTCGACCCCTCGGCCCAGCGGTTTGTCAGAGTCTACAAGTTGTTTCAAGGGTCTCCTGCGATTACTGGATCACTTAAAGGGATAGTTCAACATTTTGGAAAATTCTCCTATCACCCATAATCCCTGTAGTCACCTTTAATGATCGGTGCATGTTGGTTTGAGATCAGCGGGGCAGAGACGTGAGCTGCTCAGTGAACACAATGGAGGTAAACAGTACAGGTCCCCTGTCCCTCATCAAACTCATCAAATACACAATCCAACAACTCCAAAACACTCTGGTGGACAAGTTGTGACCTGCACATTCACCACGCTATGAGATAATAACACAACATTACCACACAGAGTTGTTTTAGAGGCAAATTCATGCAAAACCACTGATGCACGTTGCCTTCGGGGGCAGTTTTCCGTCAAGCAGTCTCTGTATTTACCTCTAAAACAACTCTGTCTCGTAACGTTGGATTGTGTATTTGATGAGGAGAAACCAAGAAATCCCATTAGCCTCCATAGTGTAGCTCTGAGCAGCTCACGGCTCTGCTCCGCCGTTCTAAAAATAGCTTGCACCGACAATTAAAGGTAACGAACCTCCTGCTAAAACTATAGGGATTATAGCAGTGGGGCAATTTGCTAAAATGTTGAACTATCCCTTTAAGGTGAGACAAGCTCCTCTCATCTCACTGGAGCTGCACTGATCATTAGATCAATCAATCAGTTGGTTCAGCAGCTGCTTTGATGATCAATTAATCATTTCAGTCTTTCCTAATTAATGACGTCAGACCCGGTCGTCTCCACCGACCGCACCTGTCACTTTTCAAAAATCTGAATGGAAAAGATCAAAAGAGCGACGCAGGAGAACTAAAGGGTGAAAGTTATTTCCAAAAACTGACCAATCACTGAAAAACTCCTCCTCTAACTAAACCTTTTCTTCTTCAGCTGTTTAATAAACACCACAATCTGTTCAACACAACAAAACCGTTGACGCATCAGAGCTGGAGAGTGAAGAAACTTATTTTCTAACTTCTACAAAACAAAACAAACCTCCACCACACAGATGAAAAGGGAGAAAACCAAAGTGTAAATGTGGCTTTAAAGCTGGCGTGTGTTGTGTTGTTGTGTGGCGCCCTCTGCTGGTCACTGACCTCTCTGCAGCGTCTGGGCCCGGGACTCCCTGCCCATCCCGGTGAGGTGAGAGTCTCCGAACGTCGGGTTTCTGGCTCCATCTGAAGTTAAAAACAGACATATTTACTAAACTGATTTTTATATTTTGTTTTCTGCACATCAAAAAGACTTTACATGTTTTGACGAGCACAAGTTTTGTTTTGCAGTTTCTCCCAAAACTTGGTGGTTATTTTGTTTCCTGATCAACTGTTTAGTGTTTAAAATTTACACAAAAAGAAATAAGTGCAACTCTCCCAGAGTTACAACTTTAATCCAACCAACAACAAATTCAACTCAAAGAGATTTCACTGATCATCACAACAATAAATCATCTATTTGCAAAACATTCAGGTTATATTTCTAATTGAATAGAAGATGCACAAATGCAAATCATCACAATCAATAGTTGTAGCAAGTAGTAGCAGTGGTTGTAGTAAATATTAGTAGTTGTTGTAATAGCAGAATTAGTCATGGTGCTGTCTGTACAGGACAACTTTCCCTTTGGGGAAAATAAAATTCATATTGATTATGATTGATTGATATTAGTAGTATTTGTAGTAGTAGTAGTTGGAGCAGTAGTAGTAATAATAAGAATGGTTGTTGTATTAGTAATTGAAATCTACCATTGTAGCAATAACAGCAATTTTAAAGTAATAGAACTAATGGAAGAGAAGTGTGAGTGCAGAGTGAGTCTGCAGCGCCACCTAGTGGTCAAACAGAGGAACTACACCACCAATAATAAAACCTAAAATGAATCGACTCGTGCGCTCAGGAGTAAAAAGTTGTACAGGCTGAAGGTCAGAGATAAACCAACGGTACATTTTACACACACACAGATAAGCAGCGGTGGACCAACAACACACACAGTGTTAACTCATAGAAAACCATTACATAACAACATAAGAGCATAAGACTCCCTCCTGAGTCACTGGGATCAAAGTCAGATCACTCACGTGCTGTGATATTTAAAAAACTGAACATGAAAACAATGGTTAGGATTTAAATGCATCTACATTTCTTATTCAGTGAGGTGAAAACTACTTTTCTCCAAAGAGAAACACATGATACATGTTTCATTTCAAGAATTGTTACTTGTTTTTCTTGTTAAATAATTGTCATTTGATTTCATAATTATTGAATAATGGTCAAAATGAGTGAAGCCTTGTGTGTCGGTGCTGGTCCTTCAACACTTCCTCTTTGTTTTAATATGATCGAAGACCAGAGGGGTATTGCACAAAAGCGGAATAAAGAAATCCAGGATAACCGAGCAAGCGGGGCTTGATCTAGCCTGGTCGGCACATCTTGGCTTAATTGGTTGCACGAATGCCGAGCCAGGCTGAGGAGCAGCGGCTTGTTCAAGCCAGGTGTAACTTATTCTCTCGTCAGTAGACCACAGAAATTGATCACAGATTCACCGATGAGAGGACAGGTGTGGCTGCTTTCCTCCAATCAACAGGAACTTCATGCTGCAGTCAGGTGACACGCCTCTTAAAAAAAAAAAGCACCGCTGCTGTCGTAAAGCTCAGAGATCAGACTGAGACTGAAAACTACAATCACAACTCAAGTTCCTTTCACTAATGAACAGTTGTGCACTTTGCTTTAATGATGAGCAGTGGAAGCTGATTCATTGCATGATTTCCTTATAATCTGAAGTAGCTACATAACAAGTAATACAAGTTCATACAGCAACAGGTTAAAATGAATTAAATATAAAAACATTTTGCAGTCTGGTGCTTCAATAAATTGTAGCCTATAAACTATCTGGAAGCTGCTGCTCACACTCACTCAATTGTATTCTTATTTTCTTACCTCAACTAATATTTAGGCCAATATTTTTTTTTTAGCATATTTTATAAAAAAAATCAATCTATATGCTATTTTTACTCCATTGCTTTTTATGAGAGGCCAGTGATGTGTAGCTACTAGTGGTCATAGTAAATATCATAGATGGACACAGATTGTAAATGTATTTTCTTTGTTTAGAAATCAGGCCCATGTACATAAGAACATGGAATAACTGTATGAAACCAATTGATTTCTGGTCAGAGTGGCTGCTGACTTCGCAGATAAAGACTAAGCCTGACTGTTAGCCTGGTCTGGAGCAGGCTAGCTGCAGAGAATAAATCACCATAGTAACTTGACCAGGATAGATTTAGCCTGCTTTTGAACAACCAACTAGAGGCTAAATTCAGCCAGGATAACCAACATATCCCGGCTTAATCCCTTATCTAGGTTTTGTGCAATACCCTTCAGATCCACGTTTCTTAATCCTCCACAGGAAACAGAACCAGCAAACATCACAGACAACTGGTTTTTAGCTCCTTCTCAATGAAAATCAAGCGTCCAATTTGTTCTTTTTTTTAAATAATACAGGGCATAAACAGCTAAAATCACGAGTCAGCACCATGACTCATCATGATTTCCACTTGCGACTGCAACGAACCAATGACACAATCTGGTTCAGTCATTAAGTAGGATCAATCCCACCTCTAGTCTGGATGTTTACCACTTATAACTTTACTCCAGGTTGATCAAATATATCCAAACAAATACAGAGAAAACACCAAGCATTTTCCTCAGTCTCAGCTTTAAATAAACCACATTTTGAGGTTTAAAGGGACATTGTGTAGGAATTACTCCATCTAGCGTTGCGGTTGGATATCGCAAATAACTCGTACCGTATCTTTCACGCTGCTTTCACGTGAAATTGGACAGACGACAGCCGCTGCACGCAAGGGCATAAACAAGCCTCTACGTACACAAATGGTCCGTCAGCACGAGGCGAAACAATACACATGACAATATGCTGTCATGGCGATGTCGTATTGTTTACCTGACCTACGTTTTACCAGCTTTCTTTTCTTGGTTTCCTACCGTCACGCTGCCACTGAAGGTAAAAACATGGCGACACGACACATTGAACGGCAAATTCAGAGCTGAAAGGAGAAGTTACAGAATGTCCCTTTAACTGAGTATTAACTAAGCAGCTTCTTTATCAATGAACTTCATTCTCCATTGACCTCCCCTGGAGTTAAAACCTCATATCTCCACCTCTCATCAGGTGAACCGTCTGGTCGCCATCCTCTCACCTCGTGAAGAGACGAACTGTCCGACGGCGAGCGAGCCTCCGCCTCCCGTCTCCACAAACTCCACCTCGGAGACGATGATGTTGTCCTCCAGCACGGAGCCGCAGCCCATGCAGACGGCATCTCCACGGGCCTGGTCGACGTCGATGTCCGTGCCGCCGCAGTTCTTACAAACCTTGGAGCTCATGGCGTCGGTCGGCGATGGCGATGATCAAATATACCTGAGGACGGAGAGACGGAGACAAGTCTGAGCGTTGACACGTTCACATGAACACGACCTTTAAACTTTTACTCACTTCATACCTGAGAGAGAAATATGTGTCAGCTGATGAAACCAAACACCTTTGAGCTGATCAATGAACTGAAAAAATTAATCAATTGGTTCAATTTCAGTCACTGAGCAAAGATAAAAAGTTCAATATTTTCTGATCCCAGCTTCTTTTTCTCAGCTGTTTTCAATATTCAAAGATCCAAGCGTTTTATCAGTTAATCAAGATCCTTAATTAACTTTTTGTCTTGTTGAGGATCTTAATTGTTTGACGGCTCATTTACTGTGAACTTGTGTTTCATTTTTGTCTCCAGCAGAGATGAACTCACAGAGAAAACCTCCGGCATGGTTTTATCAGTCCATCATTCAGGGTGAAAACCAACAATTACTGTCATTATCAGTTCATCTGATAATGACAGTAATTTATTTTCTCTAATAAACCGATTGTTGTGTAAAAACCTTCAGTTAATTTAAGGTCAGTGGTCCATTATCACTATTTTCTATTTGACCAAGAGTTGAGTCCAACCTGAACAGTTGAGTCCCTAATTTCGATATAACTAATACGATCTGATGTGAACAAACTCTGACAGCAAACTATAAAGAATAAGCATAATTTGTTAACCTCAAATCTGAGGTTTTCATTTATTGGATATCGGTATCAATGTTGGCTGCAAAATCCCATATCAGTCTGGACAGAGCCAAACAACACACACGCAAACACCCACTCACACCTACAGACACTTTAGAGACTGGGAGGAAGCTGGAGAACAGGGGGAACATGCAAACTCCACATACACACAGAGCTACAAAATATCTTTTAACTGGATCTGCAAAAGTCTCTCGTTTCTGCAGATGTCTCTGTTTGACCTACAACTGCAAACGAGGCCATCGGTGAGAAGGAAGACAAGCTATTTCTAAGTAGTGTAACTCTATATACCTTCCAGAGGCAGCGGTCAGGTCAAGTCGCTCCACCAGGAGAAACGATTTACGGCAGGAGCAAACGACACACACCTGATGGGGATATAAATCAGCACTGAGTTGTTGGTATGCTAGCGAGTAAAAACTCAATTTCATCGCTATTTTTTTTATCATGGTTTATGATATACGCAAGAGAAACAACCGCTTTTGTTCACAGGGGTCACCAAAATCAAATAAATTAAAGTTCTTTGTAGTTGCTTAAAAAAAAATTGTCAATTTTCCTAACCTAGTAACCCGAGCCACACCACTACCACTAACAACAACCGATTAGGCCTATGTCGCTCCCTCGGTCACTGCGGCTGAAATGTGTCTGTTAAATCGTCACCGATGCAATATTTGCACTGACACGACTCCAAGTCAACATTTAATCCACATAATGCTTAAAGTTTGAACAGAGCGGGGAGTTTCTGTTTTCTTACAGCGCCACACACAGGCCTGGAGTGTGTATGACAGTATTTTAGAGTTGTCAGTGGATCCATGTGTACGCAGATATTTCTAGAAACAATAACGTGTTTACGGAGATTTTCTTCAAAGTGAACAAGAAAAAAGATTGTTTAAACCTTAAACACCTTAAACTTTAAGGTGAAACTCCATAAAGCCACCTGGGGGTAAATGGGGGGCCCCATGTGACACACTTCTGCCCGCGGCCGCCTGCAGGGTCGGACCGGCCATGACGATGGTGATGGAGAGCATTTCATCCACATTTATTTGAGTTGAAATCTTATTTGGGGGGGTGGGTTGGTCTGATTTTTTATTTTGATCTTTATTAAAAGGCAGTCATCACGTAATACAACTGTCAACACTAGCTACATTGTCAAGGCATGTCAGTCCTAGTAAGTTGAGCTAATTAAGCTACCCTTCAGCCTTTTTTTTTTTTACAATATAGGGGGGGAATCGTCATCGTCCTCCTCCTCCTCCTCATCGTGGTGACATGACACAGATGAGCCGCAGCCTCCTGCAGTGATTGTGCAGAACTTCACCGGTTCGCTACGTGGCACTGCTCCGCACCGAGCGGAGGCCAACCCGGCGTCGAGCTTCTCCCCGGCCGGGTCCACACGACTGATGTTGGACCGCCGGAGTCCCCGTATGAATCACACACGCACATCTACACACACAAACACGCACATCTGGTTCATGATGATGATGTCGTCTCGGTCCAACAGCTGGAGTGAGAGTCACATGGGGGCTGTTGACAGCTGTTTTGTGGGCTAACGCGGCGCTGCTAACCGGCTCCACTCAGCCCACACATCCACTCCGACACACGGCTCCAGCCCGGAGTGAGTTTGCGTTTCCCTGGACCGAACTGTCCCGGCTGGTTTAACAAACATATAACCGACAGCGAGGTGTAGATTGCGGACCTACCTGCTTTCAAGTCTTTCCAGCCACGCTCGCCGAGTAGTCGCGTGTCAGCCTCCTCTCCTCTCCTCCGCACACCTGCGACCGTTTCCTGCGTGACTTGCGGTGGGTTTTTTAAGTTCCTCTCGGTAAATACGACACTTATCTCATCGTGTCTCTGTTGTGTGGCCCCCCGAGCTTCGTTTAATGCCGTAATATCCGTGCAATCCTCTGCACAGCCAGCACAACACACCCAACATGTGCGTTTGATGCTAGTAGGGAGACACGGGCGAGTCCATTAGGAGCCGGGAGCGGGGGGGTGGAGCCGGATGGAGCTAATGTTTGATTTAAATAAAGTTTGGATAATTGTAAATTTTCTTCTGGAAAAGTTTTGCATAAATATTTTTAGAATAATTTATGAGTGTTAGAAGATAAAATCAGCTCGCAACGACAAAAGTTAGCATGTAGAGAGCTAACGGCGCTGGGATACCCCCGCTGACGTAAGCACGCTTCTGAACGTCGCCGCTTTTAAATAGACAGTGAAGTCAAATGGACCTGGAAAATAAAAAATAATAAAAATCAATCTTGCTTTGTATTCGTGCTGTTCTACTTATTTTTAATTTGATGAATAAACAATGGTAGGAGGAAGGAAAAAAATCTACATTATCAATATGCCATTCCTCTGACAAGCCCAGGCTTATTTAGGTTACATTTTTAATCCTGTAAAGGTTGATAATCATCGCAACATTTTGATTCATATTTTATTAGACAAGTTTAATTATGACATCATTTGAGACAATGCATACAGTAAGTGCATAATGGAAACATAATGGAAAGTCAAGACAGGGCTGCACATCTGCTGTGCAGACAAAGCACAATTTTGATCTTAACTTCTGAAAATCAGGATAAAATTTTTTTTGAAAACCGTTATTTGGCCCCAATGAAGAGAGCGTCAATACAGAAAATACCTGATAACATCATGCAACACATAGATAGTTTGACAGTGAGACTTATCACAGGACAAGTCACAGAGGACTCAGTGGCTGTTGTCTGGAAATAAACTGACCTGAGACCAGATCACACAAAAACAAACATGAAACATGTTTGCAGAACAGAAGCAGTAAAGAACATAACATAATGGAAACACTTGTAACATATTCAGTCAAACAAAACCTCCATATTTGCAATACTTACACACAACCAAAGATAGATACAAACAATGCACACACTCACATTGACACACAGTACAGGCAGTTTTTTTTTGGACTGTGGCAGGAAGCCTAAGTACCTGGAGAGCATGCAAACTAAAGAGAGCGCTAAACAACACATCACTGTGTTGCCTGAAGAAGACAACTAGCACACAGTCCAGTTGTTAGATATCATGACACAATGTTTAACAATGAGTATAAACAAGGATGGAAATGGAAATTAAGGATCTAAATTAGCTCTGAGCTAAATCCGGCACACTTACCATCCCATCTAATGTTATGTTAAGAATGTGTGTGCGAATATAATGTATATATAAACACGACACCACATTTCCCTAACTAAACTAAAACAAATCCTGCATTGTGACAAGAAGATGGTTTGTTTATTTATTTTTTATTGCCAGAGTCAGTGAAGTGACTGCAGCTGTGAGGGCCGCAATATTATCAGCAATGCGCTGCTGACCTGTGGCAAGGCCCTGCAGTGCTGCAGCGATGGAGGTGTGTTGATGGTTTAACTGCTCCGCCACTGCACCGACTGCAGCGGTCGTATCCCTCTGTGCATGCAGAGTGTCCCTCTGTGCATGCAGACTGTCCCGCTGCCCTGCCAGCACCGCGTCCGTTAGGATGCTCAACTGGTTTCCCCCTGCCCTGCTGAGGTTGGACGCACGGCTGGGGCCTGGTGCACTGGGCCCGGGGACTGCGCCTGGGCCGGGTGCAGTGCAGTTCCCCTCCTCGGTGTCATCCACCTCTGAGTCTGAGGAAACGTGTGTTAAAATCCACATGTACTGTATGTCTGTGCACATTATTTTCTTATGTAGTAATTTTCTTTCACTGGACAGACAGTCATAGTGGCGGATGAATGATTAAAACTGTGATTTACCGGGTTCATTTTTAGTCTGGATCTCCCTCACGGTCATGTCCTCCTCCTCCTTGACTGACACAACACCCTCCACCAACTCGGACAGTATTTTCATTGCTTTTCTCTGTAACAATGGTAGTGACAGTGTTTACATTATTGCATTACAGATTATTCTGTATTACAGACTATGTCATATTACAGATTAAAACACAAAAAATTACCACATCGGCACGCTCTTTGCGGATTTCCATCTCAGTCCTCGCCGTGGCACCTGCCGCGTTTACAGCCCTCGTCACCTTCTGCCTCTCAGTTGTCTTCCTTTTGTTGGTGAGGCTGTGGCTGATTAAATGAGATTGTTGTCAGACAGTTATATGTTCTTGTTCCTAAATCCACCACGAGATGAAGCAACAAGCCGCGCCACGCTCAGAGATTATATCATCCAGGTCAGAGGTCAGCAGGTCAACCTACAGACCCCGGATGTTGATAACAGGTCACCCCGGACTCAGAGGAGAATAGCACTAACATATCATAACAGTATTGGTGAAATGATCAAGTTTCGCGGCGGATAATGTGTTAGAGACTGCATTGTGCTGCCCTGTAGACTTGCATTATACAGATATACGCGGCTCTCAGCTAGATCTAATTTCGTCCGAATGATATGTAACGACACCAAAGTTATCTGAGTGAGTAAATGATCGTATTTTAAGATAGAAATAAGGTCCAGATTGTAAAAAAACGGCAATCCCTTTTAACTGAACTTTACGTTTATTTCCGAGGTGATGACAAAATACGGTCATTCTAACATCAGACACAACATCACTTCACTGAGAGCAGAGAGATCATGCTATGCTCATAAAATAAGAGGTCCTTGAGCTCATTGGAAAAAACGTGTTTTGTCTGATAAAAATAAAACCAGGATGGGTGAAGAAGAATCCTCACCTGAGAGGAGCAGTTTTTTCAATTTCAGGACGATCCTTTACCCAAGCGGAGCACCTGGAATTAGAGCTGAGGTTAGTATCCAGATCAGAGGTTAGTAGGTCAACCTAGAGGAGCAGGATGTTGCTAACATGCCACCACGGGCTCGGAGGGGAATAATACTAGTGTATCATCACAAAATATTGGCGAAATGAACGAGTTTTGCGGCGGATAATGTGTTATCTAGAGGCTGCATTGGGTGTCCCGTGTTCTCGCATTATATGGATAGACGCGCTGCTCGATTGGGGCTAATTTCGTCAAAACGACTCCAAATGACACCAAAGTTGTCTGGGTGAGTAAATGATCGTATTTGAGGCTAGAAATAAGGTCCAGGTTGTAAAACAACGAAAGTTATCCTTTAAAGGTGTGAAAAAAGATGTCTTCAGTTAGGCCTAGCAGGGGTGTGATTACCCATACTACTCTGTAAGTGCTGTACCTCGGAACAGAAGTTATACACATAATTAATTTATTTCCTTATTCACATATTCACCTATTATCAATAGAGCTGTGTCCATGTCTGAATCTCAGAGGCAGCTCCATTGACTTGTCACTCTTCATGGACTCAGAGGACACAGAGCTGGGAGAAGGAGAAACTGCTCCAACCAAACGGAATCTGGTGGAAAAGAAGAAGAGGAACAGTGACCAAATAATGTCTCAACCATCCTGTCTCACCAGCTGCTGCAGTATGCGAGTAGTACATAATGAATGTAATGATATACTGTATTCACACATTTACCTTTGATCAACAGAGCTGTGTCCATCTTTGAATCTCAGAGGTTGATTCATTGACTTGTCACTCTTCATGGACTCAGAGGACACAGAGCTGAGAAAAGGAGAAACTGGACTCTCCAAATGGAATCTGGTGGAAAAGAAGAAGACGAACAGTGACCAAATAATGTCTCAACCATCCTGTCTCACCAGCTGCTGCAGTATGTGAGTAGTACATAATGAATCTATGATATACTGTATTCACACATTTACCTTTGATCAGCAGAGCTGTGTCCATCTTTGAATGTCAGACGTTGATTCATTGACTTGTCACTCTTCATGGACTCAGAGGACACAGAGCTGGGAGCAGGAGAAACTGCTCCAACCAAACGGAATCTGGTGGAAAAGAAGAAGACGAACAGTGACCAAATAATGTCTCAACCATCCTGTCTCACCAGCTGCTGCAGTATGTGAGTAGTACATAATGAATGTAATGATATATTCACACATTTACCTTTTATCAGCAGAGCTGTGTCCATCTTTGAATGTCAGAGGTTGATTCATTGACCAGTCACTCTTCATGGACTCAGAGGACACAGAGCTGAGAGAAACTGAACTCTCCAAACGGACTCTGGTGGAAAAGAGGAAGACAAACATAGTGACCAAATAATGTTATTCATATTTGCTAGCACACACTTGTCAAGTTGCTGGAAATACTGTCACAATCTTTATTTCTGTTCATGAAAATGGGATTTTGTGGGACATTAGATAATTAAGTTAGTAAGTAAGTAAGTAGATCACATTGAAGTTGACCTTTGAACTTTTGGATATATGACATCATCATTTTACCCTGTTCATGTTAAATTGTGTCATAACTATTATTGGCTCAGCTCGGCTCGGCTCGCTTGGAACCCGCTGGTGGCATTAGAGGTGGGGGGCAGGCAGGTGAGAGAGAGTGAGGGAGGGAGGTGGGGGTGGGGTGGAGAATAGAATAGAATAGAATAGAATAGAATAGAATAGAATAGAATAGAATAGAATAGAATAGATAAGTTTATTGTCTGCCCCAAAGGGTGGCAGAAATTTGTCTTTTGACAGGGCTCATCACTTACACTCAATAAAAACACCATATCACAAATAAAAACACCATTAACGATAAAAAAAACCACCATATAAGGCAATAAAAAGTATTTACAAAAATAAAAAGCACAATAGCAGCAAGGAGGAAGGGAAGGAGGAAGGCAGCTAAACTGTTTTAATCTGACCAAATAGTGCTCTATGTCACTTATTTTGGACCTTAAAAATAGCAATAAATGTATACTGTGGGGCTCACTGTGGTATTTTATGGTGAGATTTTCATATTATTACATGCCTACAATATCGCAATAAATATCGTACCGTGAACTTGTTATTGAAATATTGAGATATTGAAATATCATGAGAGTTTGATATTGTTACATCCGTATGTCACATTAGTTTGTATGAATGAAAAGTGTAGCTTCAGGTGTGTAGAGTTGCACTGCACTGTTTATTATTTTTTGTTTGTTTTATTTATTTAGGCTATTTAAAAGTTCTTGATATAACAATTACAATGGTAAGAAATACTCATGACAAATAAAGATGTATTGCATTTGAAAGGGTCTACTTGTATTATTATGAATATTATTATACATTGGTCTCAAAATATTTATTGACAATAATATAGTTTATCAATAATATAGACTTTCTGCACTATAATAGTTTGGCCAAAACAAACGCACGTTTAAAGATGATTAATTTCTTTTCTTACGCACACATTTACATATTCACCTTTCATCAGTAGAGCTGTGTCTAGGTTTAAATGTCAGAGGTGGCGTCATTGACTGGTCACTCTTCATGGACTCAGAGGACACAGAGGACACAGAGCTGAGAGCAGGAGAAACTGCTCTAAACGAACGGAGTCTGGTGGAAAAGAAGAAGACAAACATAGTGACAAAATAACGTATTGTTTCACCAACTGCTGCAGTTTGAGAGTGAATGATGAAGTAATGATGGAGGTTTTCATGTTCATAATCCTCACCTTGTACAAGCAAAGCTGTTTCCATCCAGAGGTGTACAGTATACATTCACCTCCTCAACCCATTAAAGTTTAAATGAATTAAATACTTATGAATCAGTTCAGCTTAACTGGACTTTTGTTTATTTCTGAGGTGATGACAAAATATGGTCATACTAACATCAGACACAACATCACTTCACTGAGAGCAGAGGGATCATGCTATGCTCACAAAATAAGAGGTCATTGAGCTCATTCATTAGAAAAACTTGTTTTGTCTGATAAAAAGAAAACCAGGATGGGTGAAGAAGGATCCTCACCTGAGAGGAGCAGTTTTTTCAATTTCAGGATGATCCTTTACCAAAGTGAACAAACTGGAATGAAAGCCGGCCCAGGATCGTCTCTTTATTAGTTTCCTGTGTGATGAAAAGAACAGCTGAAGCGTGAGTGGTTCAAGTAGTTTATGTTTTGTGTTATGATCCCCATGTAGCAGTTTTTAATATAAGCTTTGTTTTTAATTTTCATGTAAAGTAAAACTTGTTCTATCTGATCAAGTGATATAAAAGAAATCATGATGAGTCCTCACCTCAGAGGAGCCTTCAGCGAGGTGAGTCTCTTTTTTCGTTCCTCCCCTTTATCCTCTTGCATGCCTCTGCCTGGACTCATTGCAGCCGCGCAGTGTTCACACAAACAGATCCAACTCCTGAAGAGAAAACAGGAGTTGACACAGTTAAAAGGGACTGTGGGCTACCTCGTCCTATATGTCCACTAGATGCTGAGCTAATCTATCTGAATGCATAAAAACGTAACCAAGTCCTCATTTCCACATCCATAGTGTGAGGCAGATGAAACTCTGTAAATAAATAATAATAATAATAATAATAAAATAATAAAAAGACAATTTTCATCACCACAATTTATACTTCATATTTATTTAGGCATTAATCATTCAAATCTGTATTAGCTATCAATTGCTTCCTTTTGTCCCAACTTGACAAGATTTGACCTGTCAATGTCATTTATTTAGGCTATTTTTAGGAGGGGGTGTAGCTCCATGTCTTCACATGTTTGCTTGTTTGTTTTCTTTATATTTTATGTGTAGGCTATGTGTTTTGTCTAGATAGATCATTAATAGGCCTACAGAAAATAAAGAAAGACGGTGGTGTACGTGACGGTAAAATTCGCCATCTTGAACTTAGTGGGAACATTTCTAGGTAAAAGTGAAAGTAGTTTGAGCAGTAGCTGAGGCTTCTCAAAACTCAACATGAACAGTTTTTCAACTGCAGTTTCATCTACTACAGCAGCCTGCGATTGATGGATGATGTTAGTAATAAAGTATATGATTGTAGCCTATTATTAGCCCACTTGAGGAGGACTGACGTCTGGAATAAAATTATAGGCCTAATAAAATAGGAATAAAATCGATGAAGAAATAACGTTGGAGATCAACAGGTGACAAGAGACTAATAAACAATGAAAAGAACTGAAAACTCACCTTCAAGCCGTTTGCTGCATGGAGTTCAATGAAGTTGGACAGATTCGAACTTCTGGGATCACGAATCAATCTGAGGCGAAACGTTTAAACACAAATGATGCCTCTGTCCCACCGGAATAGCAGAGAAGCAGAGACTAAAACCTCTGTTCTTTTGTTGTTGTTGTTTTTATAAAAAACAAACAAACAAAAAAACAAAAACAAGTCCTCCTCCGCACTGGACTGGACCGAAGTGGCCGCTGCTTGCCGAGATCTGCAGGTCGCTAGGGGAATACCAGTACCAGGGGATGCAAATCTGGGAAGGTTCAAGGTTGATAATCAGCTTTGCTGAATACTGCATCCCCCACGTGTTTCACCAGACTCCTGGTGGTCACAACCACGATATGCACATTATATTTCCGTGTTCATGCTGAACATGAATTTTACACATGCAGCGGTTTATCTGCTAAAACAGCCAGGGGATATAAATCGGCACTGACAACAGCAGGCCTCTGTATGGATGGATGAAAGGATGAAAATGCATTTAATATTTTATACGCTTTACATGAAGGTCGTTTTAAACTGGATTTATCTTATTGTTTAAAGAATTTTAAGTGCATATGCCTAAACTGTCATAACCTCTGTGTGTTTCTCAACATTAAAGAACATGCTCTCCATCAAATACCCTGGTTTTTAAGATATGAAATATTTTCTTGCTTCAAATGAAATGCAATAAATAAATCCACCATTGACCATTCTGTTGGCAGACCTCTCAAACCCATACATACATTGGCACCAAATTTATGCTGTTAAAAGTTCCTGATGCTGGGATATAAAGGAACAAAATCATACAGGTGCATTACACATACTAGTCCCATGTTAGTTTGTCATGTTGAACAACCCCTTATCGTGCTGCCTGGGAAGTGGATAATAAAATCAATCTTGCTTCATATTCATGCTTGTGTTGTACCTATTTGTATTTTGATAATGATGGTGGTGGCTTATTTAGGTTAAACTTTTAACCCTGTGAAACTTGATCAAATCATCAGATCACACAAAAACATATGACACTTTGTTTATTTTGAGTAAATATATAAAAGCCATACATGCAGAGGTTTACAGATGTTTGCAGAACAGAGGAAGTTAAGAATTTAACATAACATAATGGAAAAAACTATAAAATCAACAAAACCTCCATATTAATAATAATACATTTTATTTGTAATGCACTTTAACACACAATTAACACAAACAATGTGGACGGTTAAAAAGAAAAGTAAAAAAGAACAGTTTAGAGATTAAAAGACAGTTTAACCCTCCTTCCTTCTGGGTCAAATTGACCCATTCTGTTCCCTTCCTCCATCCTTCCTTTATCCTTTTCCTTTTTCTCTTCCTTCCTTCTTCTTTTGATGCAATTGACCTGATCTGTTCCCTCTCTCCATCTTTCTTTCCACAATCCTTTTTCCCTCCCATCCTTCCTTCTTCTTTCTCCCTTGAACGAATCTGGTCCCTCTCAACATCTTTCTTTCCTTCATTTTCCCTTCCTTCTTTCCACAATCCTTTTCAATTGTATACGGTGTGAGAAGGGGAGCCAATGCAGTTATTGGAGGACAGGGGTGATGTGTTCTCGGGAGCGGGTGTGGGTGAGCAGGCAGCTGAGTTCTGAATGTATTGGAGTGTATTGAGGAGTTTGGACAATGGTCCATACTGTACAGGATGCTGCTGCAGTAATCTAGTCTGGATTCGGGTCGTCTGCAGCGAGGACTATAGCTTCTGCACATGGGGCGGGTGCTCTACCAACTGAGCTAAACATCGCCCCTTCCTGTCATATCACATTTAAGAAAAATGGGATGGAGGCACATTTCAGATTTTATGTGCTTAGTATAGCATCTGTGCACGCTGGTGTCAAAAACATACAATTCTCTGAAAGACTAGGGCCATTTATTACAATGACAATGTGTTTTTTTCTAGGACTGCAGCAGTGACTTGAGTGAGCACCAGCACCTTTTTAAATTTCACACAGAGTCACCGAGGACCCTACTCCAAACCCAGCGTACAGAGGCTCAGTGAATGTGCAGCTGAAGGTGTGGAGGTGGACCACTTTGTCCCAAAGGACGCCATAGAAGGACAGGACGCCGGCAGAACAGTCAAGATGTAGTGCTACTCTGTTAAAGACAGAGGAGGAGGGGATGACTGTTTCGTGGTTGTTGTGCCAGACAGAGTATTTACCATCAAAGCAGCACAGACTCCAGGATTTGTTATTCCCTCCAAACCTGCTGTTAGGTCCGCTGCCTCTTTGTATTCCTCTGTAAGTTACTGCTATATCAACAAGCCCTTCCCACTCAACCTCCCAGTAATGGCGGCCACTCAGACCCTCTTTACACAGCAGCTGACAAATGTTAAACCTATCTGGGTGATCGGCGTAATCCATGGCGCCCTGCACCTTCGTCACAGATCTGTTGTCTTTTGACACTTTGAGGTTTCTGTGGGCTGTATTGAGGTCCGGAGTGAGCGTACTGGTATCTGAGGATGAGAGCAACACATACAGTAAATCTGTAGCAGTTTATAATCAAGTATTTCTTTTTAAAGAGGAACTATGTAAGTCTTGGACTGCATTATACAAAGAAATGTGTCTGTTATCTAGCCTACCCTCACTGACCTTCTGACCACCAAAAAACATCTGATCCTAGAAACCTAGTGGATAGGGATTACTGTTGTAATATAGCCTACTGGTATCGGTATCGGTGGACTTTAGCAAGTACAAGAACTGACACCAGTGCATGCAATTGCTCTGCATGAAGACCGCGATCAGAGGGTGACTTTGCATCTTTGTTGTATTTTTTTTTTCAGATCAGAGGCTTGTTACAACAAATGTTGTTGTAACAAGCAGAGAAGAAAATAAAACTTGTCTTCCAATTCATTGCATTTTGCCTAATTGTTTGTTTTTTTGTTGTGGTAGAAGGGTTAGCATCGGTACTCGGTATCGGCAAGTACTCAGATCCAAGTATCGGAATCGTATCGGTTTGAAAAAAAAGTGGTATCGTGCATCCCTACTAGCGGATATTTGTGCCAAATTAAAGAAATCTCCCCATTGTGTCCCTTAGATATGACCTTTACAAGAATGGGATGGATGGACATAATTCCTCTACCAAATAAAAACTTTATTGACTGCATTACTTTTAGTAGGCATTCATCAGATGACATGAGAGATTTCAAACTGAGACAATTGTATGTGTCATATATTTTCTTTTTCTCCTTGTATAAAACTGAAAACAGACTTACATTTTTTCAGACCTGGACTCAACGCATCCTTTCCACAATGATCCAGACTGAAATAAGACAAACCAGGGTAACGTCAGTGTCCACATTTATGGAAATATGGCCCTTTACTTGTGTAATGAGTTTAAGTATGTACATTATCTCACAAATGGTTCAAAGCAACATGATATATCTCTAAGTAGTGTACCTGTACACTAACTTATCTTAAACTCCTGGAGCAACAAATCAATGGCAAAACATGATGTAGTTACTTTATTCACAGCTCTGCTCTTTGTACCTGAGTTTTTTCAGTTTCCACTGTGGGTCCTTGAGTCCAGCAGACAGCAGCTTCTCTCCTGACTCTCCTGGATGATTGTAGCTCAGGTCCAGCTCTCTGAGATGTGAAGGGTTGGACTTCAGAGCCGAGGTCAGAGATAAGCAGCCTTTCTCTGTGATCTGACAACCAAACAACCTGCAAACACACAAAAAAAGTTTACAGATTTGAAAGTGAATTTCCAAACTACATTGTTCCCATTCATCCCATGAGCAAGGTGATGAGCTCTTACTTGAGAGTTTCCAGTTTACAGTGCTGACTCCCCAGGCCAACAGAAAGCAGCTTCACACCTGAATCCTGCAGGTCATTGCTGCTCAAGTCAAGCTCTTTCAGACAAGACGACTGTGAGCTCAGAACAGATGACAAGTTTTGACAGGATTCTGCCCTGATGTTGGTCTGGTTTAGTCTGGTGAGAGTAGAAATGTTCATTATTATTATCAGGATAACTGGGTAACTTTCTACAAATACGCCATATGCCATTGAAAACCAAAATAAAAAAGGTTTGACAATTACGAAAATTTTTAGCTATGCTAATGCTAGGTTTTTATGAATCGTAGCAATGTGTGTCATTAGGTGCACAACTTGAATGTGGACAGAAATACCTCAACCACTACTGGATGGATTTCCATACAACTGTGCATGCCATTTAGTTTAGTAGGTGTTGAGTCGTAAATAAGAGTATTGGTCAAACTGAACATTGACATAATTATTGAGATAGGATACATCTTGAAGAAACATGAATGACTGAACCAATTTTTCTGATAATCCAATATCTGCTTTCCTTACACCAACATGTTGATATCACTTAAGTTCTCACTACACTCTATTAAAATCTCTGGTCTGCATTTGCAAAAACAAAACATGAAGAATTTTCAGTAAGAAGTCATCACGTGAAATATTGCAAACTACAACATTTGAGTTGCAGTCCCTGCACAAATAAATGTTGAAAAAAGGGGATTATTAGCTGCTCCAACCTGAGAGTTTCCAGTGTACAGTGTGGACTCTTCAATGAACTGCAGAGTAGCTCTACTGCTGATTGATCCATGGTGTTGTGACTCAGGTCCAGCACCTTCAGGTTAGAGGACTTGGTGCTAAGAACTGAGGCCAGTGCTGAGTAGCTCTTCCCTCCAAGCTCACAACCATTTAACCTGCAGAAGCAGAGAAAACCCAAATAACATCAAAGCATCAAAATAAAAATATTTCACAATTCATAATTTAGTTAAACAAAACTCCCACAAGCAACCGGTTTGTGAGGTGAATGGAGCTTGTTTTTGCACCAAAATGTCCTTGCAATGGTTAATGATGGTTACACAGACATTAATTAAAACATTAAGAGATTTAGGATCCCACAGGATCCCCCCAAAAACTCAAAAATCCAACCTGAGGGATTTCAGCCTACAATCTGAACACTTCAGGGCAACCGAGAGCTGCTCCACTCCTGAATCCTGCAGGTCGTTACTACTAAGATCCAATTCTTCCAGGCGGGAAGTCCGGCAGCTGAGAACTGATGCCAGAGCCTGACAGCTTCTCTGTGACAGGTTACAGCTGCTCAACCTTAAGAGGAAATGGCAGAAAATAGCATTATATTGGGTGTGTTTCCCCACCTGCAGCAGTGTTTAAAACACATTCAGTTTGATCTACTATCTCTAAACCTACACAGATTTTTTGGAGGCCCTGATCACTGGCAGCAGCCCCTGGAGGCCTTGGTCTAAGGCAGAGTATTTCCTCAGGTCAAACACATCCAGAGCTTCTCCTGATGATAGTAAGATGAAGACCAGCGCTGACCATTGAGCAGGAGACAGTTTTCTGCCGGTAATTCTTCCTGAACTCAGGTACCGTTGGATCTCCTGCTCCACAGAGTGATCCTTCAGCTCATTCAGACAATAGAAAAGATTGATGCTTCTCTCTGCAGAGGGGCTCTCCTTTGTCTTTTGCTTGATGTACTCAATCATTTCCTGATTGGTCTGTGGTTTGGTTTGTGGTGATGCTCTTAGTAGGCCTTGTAGAAGAGTCTGATTGGTCGACAGAGACAGACCCAGCAGGAAGCGCAGGAGCAAGTCCAGGTGTCCATTTGGACTCTCTAGGGCTTTGGTCACTGCAGTTTGGTGAAGACATTTCATGTCAGATTTTGTGTTTTCTGTGTTAGGTTTCTGAGAGGCTGATTCACCCCTAAGAAAGAGATTCACCCCAAAGTTGACGAAGGTCAGATGGACATGAAGAGCAGCCAGAAACTCCTGAACACTCAGATGGACGAAGCAGAACACCTTGTCCTGGTACAGGCCTCTCTCCTCTCTAAAGATCTGTGTGAACACTCCTGAGTACACTGAGGCTGCTCTGATATCGATGCCACACTCTGTCAGGTCTGATTCATAGAAGATCAGGTTTCCTTTCTGCAGCTGCTCAAAAGCCAGTTTTCCCAGAGACTCAATCATCTTCCTGCTCTCTGGACTCCAGTGTGGATCCGTCTCAGCTCCTCCATCGTACTTGATGTTCTTCAGTTTGGTCTGAACCACCAGGAAGTGGATGTACATCTCAGTCAGGGTCTTGGGCAGCTCTCCTCCCTCTCTGGTCTTCAACAGCTCCTCCAGAACTGTAGCAGTGATCCAGCAGAAGACTGGGATTCGACACATGATGTGGAGGCTTCGTGAGGTCTTGATGTGGGAGATGATCTTCTTGGCCTGCTCCTCATCTCTGGACCTCTTCCTGAAGTACTCCTCCTTCTGTGGGCCAGTGAACCCTCTGACCTCTGTCACCATGTCAACACAGTAAGGAGGGATCTGATTGGCTGCTGCAGGTCTTGTGGTTATCCAGAGGCGAGCAGAGGGAAGCAGGTTCCCCTTGATGAGGTTGGTCAGCAGCAGGTCCACTGAGGTGGACTCTGTCACATCAGTCAGGGTCTCAGTGTTGTGGAAGTCCAGAGGAAGTCGACACTCGTCCAGACCGTCAAAGATGAAGACGACCTGGAACTCATCAAAGCTGCAGATTCCTGCTGCTTTGGTTTCAGGGAAGAAGTGATGGACAAGTTCCACCAAGCTGAACCTTTTCTCTTTCAGCAGATTCAGCTCTCTGAAGGTGAAGGGAAATGTGAAGTGTATATTGCGGTTGGTTTTGTCTTCAGCCCAGTCCAGAGTGAACTTCTGTGTTAAGACTGTTTTCCCAATGCCAGCCACTCCTGTCGTCAACATCAACCGTACAGGTTCATCTCCACCATCCATGCATTTAAAGATGTCTTCATGTCCAATGGTTTTTTCTGGTCCGTTGGGTTTCCTGAACGCTATTTCAATCTGTCTGACCTCGTGTTTATCACTGACATCTTGGTTTCCACCCCCTGGGATGTACAGCTCGGTGTAGATCTGCTTCAGAAGGGTTGGGTTTCCTGCTTTCGCGATGCCCTCAAACAAACACTGGCACTTTTTCACCAGGTTAGATTTGACGTGACGCTGGCAAATGGCAGCAGGCCAGTCTGAGTGAGCAAGCAACAAAAACAATCAATAAGCAGATGTTACATTTAACAATGACAGGAATTTTCTTGACGAATGAGTTCAGGATAAATTCAAGACGAAGTTCTATAGCAGAGTTATGAAAATTTAGCTTAGAGGGTCAGTATTTGTTTAAGTTTAGTTATAGTTAAAAGGGCAACAAGGTTTGCAATTCTACAGATGACCTGGGGCCAGTTTCTTGATGACGTTTTTTCTTAGTGCTGAGAAGACTCCAAAGGTTTATCTTTCTAATGTTGTTTACCTACCTATGTCTGGTTCCCAAACTGTGTCTCAGGAGGGTCCTTAAGAATGACTTTGCTACTGTAGCTGACGTTATCTGGCCCTCTGTGTTGTGTTTCGTACGGACTGCCCTAGGTGGGGTTCGAACCCTGCTCTCCTGCACCGTGGACGACGATGCAAACAATTTGCAAAGAGGTCAATGACCACTTGGCAGTCTGGTTTGCACGTCCTTTATGGGCGAGTGAGTGCACCGCGGACTTTTCATTACACTCTCCCAGCCTGAATTCACTCTCCCAGGGCTTCTGGGTCACGCCACCACTGTAGCCGATGTTATCTAGCCCTTGTGTTTTGGTACGGACTGGCCTTGGTGGGATTCAAACACTGCTTTCTCGCACCGTGGGCAATGATGCAAATCGTTTTGCCAAGAGGTCAACGACTTGGCAGTCTGGTTTCCTTTTTTTTAATGGGTGAGTGAGTGCACAGCAGACCTTCCGCATATAGAGCCTATATAAATTAAATATCTGCCATGGTTTGGTACCACAATGTCACATAGTATATACTGTAGCCTACCTAGTAAGTAGCCAGACTATGTAGACTATCAAATGTCTAAAGTGATGTAATTCTGTGGGTACAAACCAGACACACTAAGCTGTCATTGATGTATTCTGCTATCCTATAGCTGAGTTTCAAGATGTGTAGCTCTATCCCCTATTTATTCTTTATTTCATATTAAAGTGTATTAAAAATCCTCTTACTTCTCTGTAGAACGTCAGCAAGTGCCGTCTGCTTCATTGTATTCAGGAAGTCCACCGTGATTTTGAGAAATGCCTTTGACTTTCTCTTCCTTTGCTTTTGGTCCTCTTCCTGCATCACGTCCTTATCATTGCCTAAATAATCTGGTGTCAAGGTCCTCCTCAGCATCTCCAGCTCATTCTCCACAAAAGTGTGAATGTTCTTCTTAAGCGACTAAAAACATAACATTTGATTTAATATTGACTCAGATAATAGAGTGAAAGTTAACATTTCTAACAGATAAATCATGTATTATTGCACATTTACATACTGTGAACACAGAGTCCAGATCCATTTGTTTCAGCAGGGTGGACTGATCAATGGGAGAATCTGCTCTTCTCAACATTTTCCTGAAAGAAAACATTGCACACAGTTGGTACGAAGACTGAAGCAGGGTTAACTTTAGAGTTTATTTTGTGATAATGCATCCAAGGAATCCCAACATGTTGAGCCACTCCAGATCACACTGACACTAATTTCTGTTTTTATGTTCCCATCATCCTCACCTTCCATCGGCGGAGCTGTGTCCATCTCTGAATGTCGGTGAAGGATCTTCTGACCTGTCACTCCTCATGGACACAGAGCTGGATGCAGGAGAAACTGCTCTTTGCAACCTTTTTCTGAAATAAAGCATTGCACACAGTTGGCACTAAGACTGAGGTAGAGTTAACTTTAGTGTTTCATTTTGTGATAATGCATCCAAGAAATCCCAACATGTCCAGCCACTCCAGCTCATAGTAACACTAATTTCTGTTTTTATGTTCCCATCATCCTCACCTTCGACCAGCGGAGCTGTGTCCATCTCTGAATGTCGGTGAAGGATCCTTTGACATGTCACTACTCATGGACAGAGGGCTGATTACAGGAGGACACCTCCCCAAAACAACTCTGGGGGAAAACAGGAAGACAGCCAGAGTGACCAAATTAATTTTTTGCATAACTAACCACTTATGGGACAGCTGCAGAGGAGTTTGCTGAACATATGTAAAATGATGGAGGTTTTAATGTTCCCATCATCCTCACCTTCCATCAGCAGAGCTGTGTCCATCTCTGAATGTCGGTGAAGGATCCTCTGACCTGTCACTCCTCATGGACACAGAGCTGGATTCAGGAGAAACTGCTCTTTGCAACCTTTTCCTGAAAGAAAGCATTGCACACAGTTGGCACTAAGACTGAGGTAGAGTTAACCGAGTTTATGTTGTGAACTTATTTTGTGATAATGCATCCAAGAAATCCAAATATGTCGAGCCGCTCCAGCTCATAGTAACACTAATTTCTGTTTTAATGTTCCCATTATCCTCACCTTCCATCAGTGGAGCTGTGTCCATCTCTGAATGTCGGTGAAGGATCCTTTGACATGTCACTCCTCATGGACACAGAGCTGGGTGCAGGAGAAACTGCTCTTCTCAACATTTTTCTGAAAGAAAGCATTGCACACAGTATAACAATAAGACTGAGGTAGAGTTCACTGAGTTTATTTTGTGATAATGCATCCAAGAAATCCAAATATGTCGAGCCGCTCCAGCTCATACTTATATTAATTTCTGTCTTTACTACTTTTTTCTGAATAAAAACAAAGGAAAACAATCACACTGCACACAGTGGCCACTGAGGTGTATTTCGTTATTTACACACTCATTGTCGTCATGCTAAATGACTGTTAGTGTAAATATTTCATGTTATCATAAGAAAATATAAATATATCACGTCCATCTACTTCAACATTTTCCTGAAAGAAAGCATTGCACACAGTTGGCACTAAGACTGAAGCAGGGTTAACTTCAGAGTTCATTTTGTGATAATGCATACAAGGAATCCCAACATGTCGAGAGGCTCCAGCTCATACTAACACTAATTTCTGTTTTAATGTTCCCATCATCCTCACCTTCCATGAGCAGAGCTGTGTCCATCTCTGAACATCAGTGGATGATCCTTTGACCTGTCACTCCTCATGGACACAGAGCTGGATGCAGGAGAAACTGCTCTTCTCAACTTTTTTCTGAAAGAAAGCATTGCACACAGTTGGCACTAAGACTGAGGTAGAGTTAACCAAGTTCATGTTGTGAACTTATTTTGTGATAATGCATCAAGAAATCTAAACATGTCGAGCCGCTCCAGATCATAGTAACACTAATTTCTGTTTTTATAATCCAACTACGACTTTTTTCTGAATAAAAACAAAGGAAAACATTCACACTGCACAGAGTGGCCACTGAGACTGATGTGTATTTAGTATGTTTCTTCATTTCATTTCAGACTGTATGTGTCTCTGTAGGTGGATTGTACTGCTGGTAAAAACTTACTTCTTTTTCCGAGGGTAGAGGCTTTTTCTAGGATTGTTAAGACGATCTTCTGACCTGTCACTCCTCATGGACACAGAGCTGGATGCAGGAGAAAATGTTCTTCTCACCATTTTTCTGAAAGAAAGCATTGCACACAGTTGGTACTAAGACTGAAGCAGGGTTAACTTTAGAGTTTATTTTGTGATAATGCATCCAAGAAATCCCAACATGTCCAGCCACTCCAGCTCATACTAACACTAATTTCTGTTTTTATGTTCCCATCATCCTCACCTTCGACCAGCGGAGCCGTGTCCATCTCTGAATGTCGGTGAAGGATCCTTTGACATGTCACTACTCATGGACAGAGGGCTGATTACAGGAGGACACCTCTCCAACACAACTCTGGGGGAAAACAGGAAGACAACCAGAGTGACAAAATTAATTAACCACTTATGGGACAGGTGCAGAGGAGTTTGCTCTACATAATGTAAAATGATGGAGGTTTTAATGTTCCCATCATCCTCACCTTCCATCAGCAGAGCTGTGTCCGTCTCTGAACATCAGTGGATGATCCTTTGACCTGTCACTCCTCATGGACACAGAGCTGGATTCAGGAGAAACTGCTCTCCTCAACTTTTTCCTGAAAGAAAGCATTGCACACCGCTGGCACTAAGACTGAGGTAGAGTTAACCAAGTTCATGTTGTGAACTTATTTTGTGATAATGCATCCAAGAAATCCAAATATGTCGAGCCGCTCCAGCTCATAGTAACACTAATTTCTGTTTTTATAATCCTACTACAACTTTTTTCTGAATAAAAACAAAGGAAAACATTCACACTGCACAGAGTAGCAACTGAGACTGATGTGTATTTTGTTATTTACACACCTTTGAGAGTCTGTTGAGAGCATGTTTCTGTTTCTGTAGGTGGATTGTACTGTTGGTAAAAACTTACTTCTTTTTATTGGACCAGAGGCTTTTTCTAGGATTGTTGAGACGATCTTCTGACCTGTCACTCCTCATGGACACAGAGCTCGATGCAGGAGAAATGTTTCTTTTCAACATTTTCCTGAAAGAAAGCATTGCACACAGTTGGTACTAAGACTGAAGCAGGGTTAACTTTAGAGTTCATTTTGTGATAATGCATCCAAGAAATCCCAACATGTCGAGTCACTCCAGCTCATACTGACACTAATTTCTGTTTTTATGTTTCCATCATCCTCACCTTCGACCAGCGGAGCTGTGTCCATCTCTGAATGTCGGTGAAGGATCCTTTGACATGTCACTACTCATGGACACAGGGCTGATTACAGGAGGACACCTCTCCAACACAACTCTGGGGGAAAACAGGGAGACAACCAGAGTGACCAAATTAATTTTTGCATAAATAACCACTTATGGGACAGCTGCAGAGGAGTTTGCTGAACATATGTAAAATGATGGAGGTTTTAATGTTCCCATCATCCTCACCTTCGATCAGCAGAGCTGTGTCCATCTCTGAACATCGGTGGATGATCCTTTGACCTGTCACTCCTCATGGACACAGAGCTGGATGCAGGAGAAACTGCTCTTCTCAACTTTTTCCTGAAAGAAAGCATTGCACACAGTTGGCACTTGTAATGGGAAATTCTTGTGTTAACCCATAGTATGCTGACAAAAGTGCTGTATAACCATGTTTGTTGGTGAACTTCCTTTCACCTTGTTGAAAGTTGTACTTAGGTAATCCCTTTGATGACATCAGACAGAGTCCACTCAGGACAGGTTAAAGGTCAGGAGCCAGAGAAGCTCCTACAACAGAGTCCTGTGGAAATTTACCAGGGATTGTTGTGTCCTGGTGGTGAAGCTAGGCAGAACCACCAGGGTGTCGTATATTTTGTCTGCTGCTATGTGTTTTGGGAAACTATAAGATAGCGTGCCTGAGAACATCTTCAGGCCACTCACTCACTGACTGCACTCCTGTTCGGTTGTGTTTGTGTGACTCCATTCATGAATGCTCTTTTATTAAAACTCAAGAAAGACAGCTGACGTGTCAAGATATTCTTTTTTAAATACTTTATTGGACGAATAATCTTTTTTGCCACCACACACTAAGACTGAGGTAGAGTTAACCGAGTTCATGTTGTGAACTTATTTTGTGATAATGCATCTAAGAAATCCAAATATGTCGAGCCGCTCCAGCTCATAGTAACACTAATTTCTGTTTTTATGTTCCCATCATCCTCACCTTCGACCAGCGGAGCTGTGTCCATCTCTGAATGTCGGTGAAGGATCCTTTGACCTGTCACTCCTCATGGACACAGGGCTGATTACAGGGCTGTGTCCATCTCTGAACATCAGTGGATGCTCCTCTGACCTGTCACTCCTCATGGACACAGAGCTGGATGCAGGAGAAACTGCTCTTTGCAACTTTTTTCTGGATAAAAACAGAAAGAAGAAAGAAAAGATTCACACTTCACACAATAGCCACTGAGACTGAGGTGTATTTTGTTAAACACTTAACACCTGTCTTGAGAGTATATCATTTCATTTCAGACTGTATGTGTTTTTGTAGGTGGATTGTACTGCTGGTAAAAACGTACTTCTTTTTCCGAGGGTAGAGGCTTTTTCTAGCATTGTTGAGACGATCTTCTGACCTGTCACTCCTCATGGACACAGAGCTGGGTGCAGGAAAAACTGCTCTTCTCAACATTTTTCTGAAAGAAAGCATTGCACACAGTTGGCAATAAGACTGAAGTAGAGTTAACTGAGTTTATTCTGTGATAATGCATCCAAGAAATCCAAATATGTCGAGCCACTCCAGCTCATACCAGTATTAACTGTCTTTACTACTTTTTTCTGAATAAAAACAAAGGAAAACAATCACACTGCAATCACAATCACACAGGTTATTTACACACTCATTGTCGTCATGCTAAATTACTGTTAGTGTAAATATTTCATGTTATCATAAGAAAATATGTAAATATATCACGTCCATCTACTTGTTTTGGACAGCATACAATTTCTTATCATGAAATGGCCGCTCAAGCTACAAGTGCAGGTGGTGTCTGGGACGACCCCCACTTCCTCTGGAATGCAAGGGGCAATAAAATGGGCGACATCGACCAATTTCACTGTAGTTGGATAGGCTATTACCCCTTAATGATTTTTGCCTGGTTAAATAAAGGTTAAATAAATAAAATAAAAGACACTTCTCGGCAGGGCCTTGCAGAAGTGACTGACCAAAAACAACTGCACCCCGTATCTCTCCACGGTGATTTCAATGATTTTATGAGGATAAATAAATGAATGCAGAAAACTTTGATGTCATATTAAATAGCAATTACATAACACATAATGAGAAATTACTAATTATCAAGGATCCACAACAACAGTAGGCTGGGGCAGTTCGGCACAACATTATATCACCGATCAAAGATAAACTTTTTGTGTCAAATAAATAGCCTATGTTTACAAGAAGTGAGTATTTGAATGAGTTGCCCCTTTACCTACTTATCTGTGCACCGAAGGATGAAGATCTCAGTGTTAGAAACCAACAGACACGGAAAGTTTTTTTTTTTTAACCTCCGGAAATCGAAACTTAATTGTATCGAGTTGCAGTGACCGATTCACGACCCCCTCCCTTTTTTTCCCTAGGCCTAAAGGTAGAAATTACTTCTATTACGTTATATTATTATAAATTCGTCGTTACTTTACCTGCAGAGGTGGAAAAACTGTCACTGGAGTGAATTGACGTTTATTGTCTTCTTCTTCTTTTGATTTTGATTGGCGGCGACGTTTCTTGTCTGCTGGAATCCACTGAAGTCAAGGAAGCTGCACATTCCCATCAGAGCGCATCTAACAGTCTGTAGGCTACGAATTTCTCACGTGACATTGTTTGTGTTATGATGTAAATTGTCTTGAAATGGGGAGGCTGCAATTCGTGATTTGTCCAAATGTCAGGACTGGGATGCTCTCTCTGCCAGCTCCAGATGTGAAGTGAGGTGAGAGAAGGGTGAGCTCCAAGTGGCAGCTCCTTGGGGAGTGAATGGGGGAGGAGAAGGGAACGTCTCTTTTTATGGGGCTTGGTGACCTCAGAGGTCATGTGGGGGCGTCCAGTGACCAATGGACGTCAACATTGGAGATTTCACACCTAGTTGTGAAAAGGTGAAGGATGCTGGGAGGATGAGTTCAATGGCTTTTCTTTTCTCTGGGGAAAAGAAGAGGCAATGTGTTCTTTTCCTCCCAACAGAACTTTGTTCATTTCTGTGGTGGTGACGTCGTCATCAGGCACAAACTGAGGCCAGAGAGATCATGACCAACTGTCCACCTTGAATAAGAGGTCATGAGGTCATGGATGGATACAATAAAACCATGATGAGTAAAGAATCCTCAGACAAGCAGAAATAAGATACCCAATTATCAATTAGAGCCATTAACCAATCAGAGTACAAGGACTATTGGCTGTGTTTAGATTGTTTTTCCGTTATTTCAGGGACACAGTAATTTTATTTAGTTGTGTCTTTTGATGTCTTATAAGAAGATAAACAAAATCCTTCCCAAACAACAATCTAACAGGTAACCAGTGTTTTTGGCTTGGTGTGAAGGCATAGAATAAAACTTAAATGGGTAATTCTCAATCTAGATTTTTTAATAAAGTAACTTTTTTTCCTGACTACTTGACCCAAACAATACAAAAATCTTAAATATGTCAAATATCTATCAAATATTTTATCATGTCCCTCAGTTTTGTTCAACCTTGTAACAGCATACAAATTGTGTTAGCATCTTTTCTTACATACAGCATATTTCATTGTTTTCATTGTGAAATCGTCATTTTCAATCTCAACCTTTCAACTCCATTATAGAAATAAACTATATTTAACAACAGTTTGGGAAAAAGACTAACAATAATGTTGAAAAATATTATAATTTCATGTATTTGATCAACGCTGCAACTTCCTCTTGCTCAGCATAAGTGATGACATGTTGGTTAGTTTGTCATGTTGAACAACCCCTTGTATTGTGGTGCTGCCTGGGAAGTAGGAGTCATGTAGAGTGTTTTAGCAAAATATTATTTTTATTATCAAATAATTACATAAAAATAAACAGTCTGGTAGGAGCTCCTTGTATGTCACAGAACAAGTTGAATCCTGCATCAATGAAACGCTTAAAACATACGAGTCGAAGCCAAAACTACAGCAGATATAAAGTAGTTTCACAATAATGTTAAATCCTTTTAATGAGCTCAAAGGAGGAGAAGCTATATGATTCTCTTAAAAACAGAGAACATTTACTGTCGGTCCAGTGAGTAATAACTTAATTAAAATAATATTTTTTTAAAAACGTGACAGAAGAAGCTTCGCCTCCTCACATTCAACAGACTTTACAGGATTATATGCTGCCGACATCTGAAGGCACAGACTCCCTGAACAGCAGCGCCCGCTGTGGAACAACTCCTGGTTCACAGCTTCAGCTACATCGACACTAACCAGTCCCTTTTTATTATTATTATTGCCCTCTGAGAGTCTTTTAAGTCCTTTTGGCAAATGCAGCAGTTCAGTGTTAAAAGTTCATTTTTTTTCTCAAAATGCAGTCCTTTCAAAAACACAACAACAAACACAAACCACCTCCCCGCTGTCGTCTTTAAAAACCCTCCCTCCTTCTGCAGGTTTCAGCCGAGCCGACGAAACCTGTTGCTCCTCTGTTGCGAATGCCTGGCGCAGCTGGCGCAGCAGAAGCTGGAGTAGTACGAGTTGGAGCACAGGCGGGCGTAAACGATCAGCTGGCAGTTGGCAAGATCGGGCTGGTCCACGCACTCCGGAGGCAAATCGATTCCTGCAGCAGCAAAGTAACGACACACACACACACACACACACACAGGAGTCAATCTGGTTGCTTTTTAGTGTGTTTGCTGCAGACGTGATGATGTAAAACGTGAGAACGGCTGAGTCACAGTATTTTCTTTCTTTCTCACCTTGTTGTGTGTCTTTAATGATCCGCACTTCAGCCGTGGCGCTCACCGAGTAGATGCCTGTGTACGCGTTACAGGTGTACGTTCCCTCGTCTGACGGCTTGACGCTGTTTAGGATCAGGGTGCCGTCGGACGACATCAGGATGTTACGACCGTCTGGACGCACCGGTACACCGTTTCTGTAGCAGGAGGGAGTGGATGAAGGAAAACAACCAGGTCACATAAACAGCTCCTCAGCAAAGAAACCACTTAGACCTTAGAAAATTGATTGATTGATGAATTTAATGTTCTTTTGGAGGTAACTTAGGCTTAAGCTAACTTAAGCTTTGCCTGTCTTCTTTTCATTATTGGACATTGAGAGTTATGAACTTTGTGATGTAAATTCAAATATAATTTCAAGAACTGATTGTGTTGAAGTTTAATTTCATTCTAAAGCGTCATTTTATTTGAGTATGGTTTATTTCTCTGGCTATTTTTATTCTGTGGCTTGCAGCATTAAGGATTGGCTCAACATGTTATCTAAGATAATCTCAGATTATGGTCTTTTTGTTTGTTGTTTTTTACCTGGACCAGCCGATGTTAATGTTTTCCCCTGACACGACACAGGGGAGCTGAGCTGTGCTGCCTTCAGTCACCTGGATGTTGTTTGGAGCGGTAGTGATCTTCAGGTCGGCTGGAGGATCAAAGCAGAAATAAACATCAGAAATTTAACTAATAGTCACACACCATTTTAAGTTCAGTAACAACAGACACAAAAACAAATGCATGACAATCTGGATGTTTAATTAAAACACACCTTGGACTCTGAGCTGCAGCTGTCTCTGCTCCAGCTGATGAGGACTGGAGGCCGTACACGTGTAGACGCCGGAGTCGTCGGACCGCAGAGGGCCGACCATGAGCGTGCCATCTGAATGCTGGATAAACCTGCAACATCACAGTGTTAACAGAGTTACCAGAGTTATAACAATTCATCCTAATGAGAACAAGAGCATCTGCACTGAATCTCATGTCTGTACATTTAACACTTGTTGAGACATTGAACTGCAAATATCAATTTCACTGTCTAGATGGAAAACATCATCTCATAGCGTGGTGAATGTGCAGGTCACAACTTGTCCACCAGAGTGTTTTGGAGTTGTTTGATTGTGTATTTGATGAGTTTGATGAGAGAAACCCAGAAATCTCATGAGCCTCCGTAGTGTAGCTCTGAGCAGCTCACGACTCTGCTCTGCCGTTCTAAAAATAGCTTGCACCGACAATTAAAGGTAACAAACCTACTGCTATGACTATAGGGGTTATTATGGCAATGGGCCAATTTGCCAAAATGTTGAACTATCCCTTTAAATATGGGAAACCAGGCTAATGTAACCTGCACATCATCTCTAGATTCTGACTCTTTGGATATACGATGATTCAACAGAGCAGAGTGAGGGTTACCTGGAGTCAGTGGCGAGCTGTCCGTCCTTCGTCCACTGAATCCTGACGGACTGCAGGGCGGAGGGAGGGACGATGGTGCAGGGCAGTTGGGCAGTTTGTCCCGCCCGCATTTCCAGCAAAGAAGAGCTCGAGCGGTCGATATTGAACCTGAGAGAGAGAGAGGGTGTCATTGATCATTTAATCATTTATGTCTTTGTGACAATTTAATGAAGCTTTTACATATGGACAGACAACAGGGACATCTCTTACCGAGGGACAGGTCCATCTCTGGGGAGTGAGGTAGGAATCACCTGAGACGGTCCCTCTGTGAGACAAACACACAGTTGGAAACACAATTGAATTCAAGTTGTCTCAAAAATGCTCAGCATGTTATTTAGTGCATTAAATCTTTCAATCCCATGAAAAAAAAGTAAATACAAAGGGGACTTTGGTCAAAAGGCTTTTGGAATCGGTTTAAGTTTATTAAAATTTGGTTTAAGTGTAAATGATTATTAAATATATTATCATATTTGTTAATTGAATGCAGCATGTGACGTCACCTGAGACAGAGAGGTAAATGTAGCGATGGTCTCGCTCACGTTCCCGCGTGGCCACACAAAGGAACCAGCCGGAGTCGGCCTTAGTGAGCGGACCGGCCAACAGGGAGCCGTTGGGCTGCTGGTGATGCCTGAAATGTTATATATAAAATAAAAACATAAAGAACAATCACAACAAACTTGAGACAGACGGCAGAATGAATGAAAGTGTGTGTTTGTTTCACTGACCTGTGCGTGGACAGAGGGACGCCGTCTCTCCTCCACTCCACGGTGACGGTGGAGGACGGCGGCGGGCTGACTCTGCAGGGCAGCACCACCGTCTGTCCGGCTAACGCTTCCACCGTGGACGGGTCGGTCTTATCGATGGTCACTCCTCCCAGCGTCAAACTGAGGAGACACGAGGAGGAAACAAGGACAGAGAGAAGGAAGGAAAGGAAGAAGGAAGGAAGGACGAAAGGAGAGAAGGAACAGGAGGAAGGATCAAAAGTTGGAAAACAAAGGAAGTGAAAAAGAGGAGGAACAGGAAGAAGAAGAGTCACTTTATGCTCTACTGTTGGTACTTGTATCCGTAGCCACCAAAGCAGACATAAAGAGCGCCCACAGCCCGGCTTCAGATGAAAAGCTCAGAGAGGAAAAGACAGTTTTGGTGCACGAGAGGCGCATGCAACATGAAAAGTGACGAGACAAACTGCAAATTTCCCCCTAAAAAACACAAATCCAGACACAACTAGGGATGTCACGATCATAGTCAGGGAAAAATGATCACGATTACTATGCATTAATTAATTTCACAAAAGTCAAACTATAATTACATTACAAAATATCTATTAATATAGGACAAGTTATTAATCCCCCAGGGAAAATGTTTGAGATATTCAAGTCATTTTGTCATTTATACCAAATGTTTGAGTTTATTCTAATAGTTTCTTCTATTACAAATGACACAATTCAATGTTATTTTAGGTAAATTCACATTAATGTAATTTAAGCCAGTTTCTTTGGCGCTCACCTGCCTATACGGTTCTGACATAATCCCTTTTGGAAAGTGATGGTGTTTAGGAATCTTTACAATCTATTAATTATGGCGTTTAATTGTGAAAACAAGTAATCGTGACACCCCCGAGACACAACAGATGTTAAAAATCAGAAGTGATGATGACACACAAAGGAGGATAAATTACTCTCCACCAGAAAAAAAAAACAAAACCCACAGTCTCCTCAGAAAGTTTAACCACCACCTTCAACACACACAGACAGACAGACGGCTACTACACCAACACGAGGACGGGATTTAGTGACGACACACATACGGTGACATGAAGCATCACAGCAGGACCTTTATTAGTTTGATCTAATGACAACAACATGAAGACACACAAAAAGCCCAAAGAGGCGGCGCCGAGTGACGACACAGTGAGGACAAAACTGTAGCAACAACAAGGCACAAAGAGGCACAAGGTGACCGACTCATTATGACAGACAGTGAAAAGTCCCAGGTGCATCGATAAGAAGAAGAAGAAGAAGAATATCTGTCCATGTGGGGTCGCTGTGAGGTCGTCAACTTCTCCTCGTAGAGGTTAAAACAAAACAAAACAAAAAAAACAAGGCGATGCCGCTAAAGCAGGCGTGACAGTGAGAGTCTGTGGAGCCAGAAGCAGCTGCAGTGTGTTTTCACTAAGCAAGAGTTTAGGATTATATCATAGCACCACATGAACGATGCATCTACACAAAAAAGCCTGCTGCATGAAATCAATCACATGTGATATGAAAATGGGAGTTATATATACTGTAAACCTCTCTATGCCGCTGCAGTGGCGCAGTTTCACCACCAGAGGTCAGTACAAAACAAGCTTTTCAGATTGAGAACTGGTTTCCTTCATTTGCACTTTAGTTGCATTATTTGGGGTCGAAAGTTTGGACGCACCTTCTCATTCAATGTGTTTTCTTTCTTTTTATCACTTTCTAAATTGTAGATTCATACTTTAAGACATCAAAACTATGAATGAACACATATGGAGTTGGGTAGTAATCACAAAAGGTGATGAGCTCATGAAGCTGATGACAGAATCAAAAAGTGTGCAAAAAGCTGCCATTGAAGCAAAAAAGGTGGCGACTAAAACTAAAACATATTCTGCTTCGTTTAAAGAGGAACTATGTTAAGCCCCGCTGCAACCCTCCTCCTCCTGGCCACATTACAAACAAAGCCGGTAGATAACATTACATATCACATATGATGCTACCATGTGTAATATGTGTGTAGTCTAATCTGTTATAAACAAGAGAGATTATGGGTTACGAGACACGTGTTTACTACACAATTCCTGATGTGTTCCTTCATAGTTTCCAGTTTGAATCTACAAAGTAGAAAGTGACAAAAAGAAAGAAAGAAAAACCATTGAATGAGAAGTTGTGTCCAAACTTTGGATCTCGATCTTTGTTTTTTCAGGTTGTGAGTGAATGATGCACATAATTTGTCTTTGGATGGTGTGTTTTTTATTTAATCTGTGTCAGTTCACTCTCCTGCTCAGGAGCAGAGTGAGGCGAGGCGGTGTGGCGGCCTGGCGGGGTGTGGCGACCTCCTCCTCCTCCTCCTCCTCCTCCTGCTGCTCCTACCGGGTTCCTTCAGGGTCTTACCTCGCAGCCGGGCCGCTGTGCTGAGCGGCGGTCCCAGACGAAGGCCGACGTCCGCGCAGGTAAATTCTGGCTCTGTGGGCGTGCGTTGCGGCGCTGGTGGCCTGTCTGCCGCCGCCGTTGCTGCCGTTCGAACCCCCCTGGACGGTGAAGATCCTCCCCATGTTGCGGCCGCCGCCTGTCGCTCCTCCTGCTCCTCCTCCTCTAGATGGGGTCTCCCTCGCCGGGGTGGATGATGATGATGATGATGATGATCCTCCTCTCCTGGAGGTCGGCTCTCCTCCCCCCGCCTGCGGGCCCTGCTGGCTCGGCGCCGGCACGTGACACGCCCTCTGGCACTCCGCCCGGGTCATGAAGTTGTTGCTGTTGCCGTGGCAACTCCCGTACCAGAAATGCACGCACCTGGAGGTGATGACGTCGAAGTGGTAGCGGGACACCCAGGAGCTGCAGGAGCCGGCGGCGCGGGGCAGCGAGCAGATGGAGCGCTCGACTGCAGCGGACACACAAAGAGTTTGTTGTATTTGTTATTTATTTATCCTGATTATTTTTCTTTTTATTATTATCATTTATATATTTCTGATTCATTTGTATGTTCTTCTTTCTGAGTTTTCGCCTCTTCCAGCGCTATAAATTATCAAATTGTTCCTTTTACATGTGTTTTTTTATGTGCAAAATAAATTCAAATCTAAAATTGAATCTAAAATGAGGTCACAGTAACACAAGTTTGTTTACTAGTCGGCATTAATTAGCAATAATTAGCATCCTTTAGCACTAATATGGAGCTTCTCAATGACCAATAGCAATACACTGTTGTAAGGAATTGGTTAATCGGCTGCATAAAGGTCTCAATTGCATTTGTATATGTGATTGTATGCAGTATTTCCCATTTATCTTTATTAATTTCATATTGTTTTAACCTTTATTTCATCTTTTTATTCCAAGTTCCCCCTTGCACTGCTCTGTCAAGTTGAATTTGATCTAAAGGGGTTCCCATCTGGTCTTATATTGATTATTAAAATATGATGATCAAGTAAAGAAGTAACAAACATGCACAAATAGGAGCTCAATACAACATGTGTGTGTGGTTGTGTGTTACTGGCTCCGTACTGTGGTTTGGTGGGTTGGGGCAGCTCTCCCCGTTGGGTCCTCCTGCAGGTGTGGTGCGGTCGTAGCAGCAGCCGTAGGTGGTGGTTCGGCACTGCACTGCGTTCTCAGTGGGGAGAGAAGGAGCAGCCTGAGGACGCACGACACGACACCAACGATTAAAAAGTTAAAGGTCTTTTCATATAATTCATATTTTGTCAATGTGTGTGTAATAATTGTGCAAGGTTTGGTTTTCGTAGCCTTATAATTATTCTTTCTATTCAGTCGAACCTGAGTTGAAATACTAGAAAAATTAAGAAATTCCTTGTATTTGACAGGGGTTTGAATAATTTGGGGCTTAAGTGTAGGTCCATAACATTATAGTTTCAATTAAACGTCATGTGTGTTTGCTTACGGTGGGCGCAGGGGCCACAAACTCAGCACAGCCCTCCTTGTTGGGGCCCTGAGCGGCCGTCACGCCGTCTTGACAGCAACCATAACTGACAAGGAGAAAGAGAAAGAGAGACAAGAGGTACACTTTGTAAAACAGTTTGTTCTGGACAGTTTGTACTGAAACGTGCTGAAACTGTTTTTTTTCTTATAAAGGAAACCTCAAGCCTAAGCCTGGTCATTTAGTGGCCGTTCCTGTGGTCACACAACCACCGGGTAAACGCGACCACACAGCTGTAAAAGTGGCACAAAGACCCACACAGAGTCCATATTATGCAGCCGCAGCGTAATGACAGGGTTTGGAGCTGGGTACCTGGTAGGGGTGTTTGTATTCGGATACGGGCTTTTAAAAAAAACTTCAGCTTCGTATTTGGGAAGAAACCAGAAGTGGGCGCACTGACTTCAGCCGAGCTAGCGCTATGCCGAGCTAGCCGGCTAATTTCCGCTTTAGCTCTCGGCTAACGAGAACGGAAATAAAATAATTTAATTGTGCAGCTCTTCTAGACTTTCCAAACATAATCGGACTGAATGGATCAAATTCTGGTAGTGAAACGAGTCACTTTGCAGGGGTTGCGACACCCCAAAAAAAAAATTATCTACCATTTTATAGCCGCTTCTTTTCCCATTATTGTCTACGAGGAAAATGCTACGTTGTTGAACGGTGATCCTGGAAGTATCGGTGAGCACTTCCTGTCTACTGTAATGCAATGCATGCAGGGAGTTGCTGTTCCTTAGCAATCCTAACGTGAACTAGACACAAATGAAACTGGGTGACTCCCGTCGTGGCGGCCGGCAGTGCTGCCTGCTCATGTTTGCCGCTCTTCTCGTGCTTGCGCACCAACATTAAGATGCATTTAGCGCCACCTACTGTGTTGAAATGTGAACCGAAATCACCTGGTTAGTATGTGCTGCTGTTACTGATCCAAACGTTTATTTTTCTTTAGAAAAAAGCTCCTGAATAATGAGGAGAAACTTCGGACAGAAAAACTCAAAGCATTACGGATGGAAATTAGCCTAGAGCTAAATCTGGTGTATTTACATATTGTATGTTCATGAATACGCAGAGTCCCGTTACAATAAACAAGTGAATTATTGTACTTCCGGGTAGACCTCTAGTACCTGGTCTGAATGCAGGACGGCTGGGCGGGAGTGGCAGCGGGGACCTGCGGGCAGCCCAGACCCTGTGGGCCCCCAGCCGAAGTGCGTCCGTCTGGGCAGCAGCCGTAATAGGACTGGCTGCAGTGGAGGGCCGGGGCGGAGCCGTGAGGGTCATGGACTGTGTTGGTCTGGGTCGGGTCCGTCTCTGGGGATGGAACCAAACAAAGCGGAGGAGATAAGAGGGAGCGAGTTCACACATCGCACATGTAGACGAGACCCCACAGCTCACGTTATTTGAAATCGACAAGACGGCACAAAGCAACAGAGAAGTTCACACATGGCTTTACAAAAAAAAAAAAAATTACAATAGAGTCTGAGCTATTGTGCGGCGAGGGGGCCACACAGGGAGCTCAAACACAAAAGGGGGGAAAACACAAACAGGAACAGTCGCTGAAAGCCCCGCCGAAACCTCAACGAAATTTTCAGGTTTTTTTTGTGGAAAGATGAAGCAGAAAGAGTGGAGAATAAACGAGACAAGTGTTCAGAAGGAATCATTTAACAAAAAAAAGGACCTCGGCGTTTAAATTCCTGATCACTGGGACAGAAAACACAGCTCTGAAAAATGCCAGAACATGCCAGAAACACCACAGCCAGCACCAGCACACTTCAATGCCTCGGAAATATTTTAATCAGGCCGGCGAATGCCCACGGACCCCTGAAAACATGTCAATCAGGCCCGGATAATTAGTGCTGGGACAGGGGGTGGATGGGGACAGCGGTGGGGGCAGAGGGAGGGGGGTGGTGGGGGCGCTGATGGGTACAAAGTGACAGGTGTTATATTAGCAGAGAGAAGGGAGGGGAGGGTGAAGGGGAACTGGAGGGTAGAAATTATCAGGGTGCAGCCACACAATTAAAAGTTATTTAAAAAAAAAAAAAAATTGAAAAAGAGGAAGTAGAAACAAAAAACTTTCAAAATAAAAGAGAGGAAGCGTTTATGATGGAGGAGCAGGTTCCTACATATTTGAATTTTCAAAATTCCCTAATTTTCAGACTTCTCTGTAAAAAAAATCAAATAATTTGTGAGATTTGAGTAATTAGATGTACATAAATCATGCAATTAATCATTTGTTTTCATTATTATGAGTTTGTGTGCCATTATGTCACCAAATAAGTACAATAGCACATAACCCAAATAATTTCAGATAAGACTAAACCAAGATAAGTATTAAGGTAGATATGACTTGGAAATGTATAACACACTCTCTATTTTCAAGAATAAGCTTAAAACCTTCCTTTTTAATAAATAAAGTATATGTGCAGGGATCTGAGAATGGCAATTTGTCTTAATGCTTTTAAAATACAATTAAAAATCTATCTTCGGCTAACTTTTATTTGTATGATTGCTATTGTTTATAACTTGTCTTATTGCCTTTGATTAATAAAGCTTTTAATTGTTTGATGTTGTTTTTCAAGCACCTTGAGATACATTATTTGTATAAAAGGATCTATATAAATAAAATTATTATTATGTTACTCAAGTACAGCAGCTGAGATGATTTTCCCAACTAAGCAAACGTTACATATCTAATAACATGTGATGAAGTCAGATCGTTTTAGATCTGGTTAATTATGTTGTTCTCGACTTCCTGAGTGACTGTACAACATCGAACGCATCCACCCATCCATTAACTTTAGCTCTTATCATTTTGAGCGCAGCTGGAGCCGATCCCAGCCGACACTGGACGGACGTCGGATCGCTGGACATTCCCAACGCTCCCAACATGATGTTTGCTCGTCGAACCAAATCCTCTTAAGTCACAGATGAATTAAATGATACCGTTTCAAAAACAGAGATTAACTGACCTGAGGTGTGATCCGGCACGTAGGGCTGGAAGCCAGTCTGAGAGTTGTCGTGTCCTCGCGGGTCCTGGACGCTGGGGACAACTACACACACACACACACACACACACAAACCAGTAAGAGCCCAGTTTAACCCTCTACTGCACAGCGTTGCCCTCAGGCAACGCAAAGTTTTCTTAGGCCCCATGTCCAACACAAGTTTCTTTAAATAATAAAAACCAATCAGATTAGTCAAAGAACTATCTAAGAATAATCCAATGGGGAGTGGGAGTCACTGTGATGCATCATTTGGAGGCGGGAAGCTCTTTTCTGACATGCGGCCATCACAGCACATGGTCTGAGAAAAAGGTAAGATCTTTTGTACTACTAAACTTGTTTAGACTGATATAAACTGCAAATAAAAAATATGTTAGCATGCATAAAGGTGTAAATAAGCCTTTTGTCAGGTTTTATGAAGTTTTTTTCATTTAGTTTATTCAGAAATACAGTTTTTCTAAGTCACTAAGGGGTAATTTATAGAAGTGTATTTGTGAACATTGTTTTTGAGGGGTGATCACATTTTTACATGTTTGTGTGAGGAGTTTTAGCTCTAAATATGTGTTTTGACCAATTTGTTTACTGGGAATAACTAATTTTCATACATTACAACAGCTAACATGGATGTAAGACAGTTTTATGGAGGGAAAGTGAGGAACCAGCACATAGGGGAAAACCCATCGGAAAGTGAGGACCGATAGAAAGCAGTGACAATGATGAGGACTGGACTCCACAGCAAGGTGTGGTGTCACAGCAGAAGTGGAAAAAATAGGGCATAAAATATTTTTTCTGTTTATTATTGATCTCATTTTTACATTGTGAAAGGGAACTGTGTTAGTTGAGATGAGGTCCGAATAATAGGTTTATATTGGTTAATACAGTAGGCACTAAACAAAACAGGTGTCAAATATCAAGTTGTAGTCTTCATATTGTGTTATTAAAGGTAATATTTAGATCAATTTCTTAATAATTTAATATTTCTGTAACCTTTCAAGATGGAGAAAGCAAGGATGATGAGGAAGAGGACGCACCGCTCCCATCCCCAACCAAGACATCCACGTAAACAAAACACCCCACTGGCCAGTGATGAAGGGAAGGTGCAGGGTTCCTGGGTGTCCAGGAACACCAAAGGTCATGTGCAGAAAATGTTATGTGGACCTCTGCTTTACTACACAGAGTAGCTGTTTTGTGAAGTTTCACATTGAATGAAATCCATTCAGACAAAACCTCCCACTGGCCATTTGTGGATGAGGAGAAGGGAAGGTGAAGAAATTGAGGTATGAAGAAAGTGTATAGTAGAAGGGTAGATGAAGAAACTGATGTATGAGAAGAGAGTGTAATGTGTAATCTGCCTTACTACATGGTTTATGAAGTTTTAGTTTTTTGTTTAGCCTCCTTCAGTCTAGATAGGCGTACATGATATTGATGATTTTTACACAATGTTATGTGTATCAGAAGTGTTCTTTTTATGAAATGATTGTTTATTTTTAATAAACAGTTTCTACTATTATGGTCTACTGCTTTCTAAGCATTGTTTCATGATAGGTAAATTAGTTATATTCTATGCGATTGTGTACCATTAGCGCACAACGTTGCCCTCAGGCAACAGAAAAATATTTTGGGAAGGGGGGTGTCCAAAAAATTATTATTTTTTTTTTTCAATAAAATGCCCCCAAATTAACTCAAAAATGGTCTGGAATATTTTTTATCATGCATCACCAGAATGTGTGCAGTAGAGGGTTAAGTGTAGATGAATTATGTTGGAGAAGGCTGACAGTCTCACAAATTATTGTCATGTTTCCATCCAACTATTTTAATGTGCAATTTGAATTTACTCTTTAAAAAACCAAAAAGTGGGAACACCCAAAACCAACTTTTTTTTTTTTTTTTGCACAAAGAGGAGGTGGAAGAATGCAATCTATCTCACTGAACTAAAATATCATGGCATTATGGTTGTAACTCACTAGAGATCCAGGAAGAACATGTTGACGATATAAAACATCATGTCCTTTTTTGTTGTTGTTTTTCTGTGTTTGTCTCTGTTTTTTCACTGCAGTTGTTTGACGTTGAATAATTTGGTTATAAAACTATGACTCCGAGACCACACATCCTTCAAAACTCTCCATTATCTTCTCTCTTTTGCCGCCTTCTTTCCTTTCGCCACCAACTTTCCCGTTTGTTTACCTTTTTGTCGTTTCTCCTGCAGACTCTGGCAGCGAACTCGTGAATTAGTGGATGGAAACGCATACAAATGCACATTTACTTTTGCCGCATTAAAGGGAAACTATGCAAGTCCAGTCGCTTTTCTGCTGTGTTGCTAACTCTCCTCTCGGCCATGTGCATTTGTTTTTAACAAAGCTGACGAGAAATCAATTCATGGAGCGGTGGATAACATTAGAAATGACTTATGGCAAGTCTAAAGGTCAAAGCTTCTTTCTTTTCACCTAAAAATTAACTTGTTTTCAGATAATTTTCACTTGTTTCAAACTAATTTTCACTTGAAATAAGTAGAAAAATCTGCTTTTCTCTCTGTTTTTATTAATTATAAGCAAAAAAAATGATTTTTCTACTTATTTCAAGTGAAAATTTGTTTGAAACAAGTGAAAATTATCTGAAAACAAGTTAATGTTTAGGTGATGAGTCTTATTTTAAGTGGAAAGAGATTAGTTTTGACTAGAAATGTGACATTTAGACAAGGAATAAGACATATTCTTGGAAAGATTTTGAGTTTTTGCAGCGTATGACTTATGGCAAGAAGGAGCTGCTTCTTTTTTCCTTGCTCCTGGTAACTACTGCTCGTATTGGCTCATTTATTTTAATATCTTTACTCCAGTGTTTCTATGTGAACATGGAGCTGCATGTGTGTTTGTTACAGTCGAGCTGACACTCACCCTGTGGGCTGTAGCAGGACTGGGTGTTGCAGCGCTCCACGGTGGAGGGTTTGGGCTCGGCGTTGCATTCGCTCCCGTGGTACTGGTTCCTGTCCTGGTCGGAGCAGATCACCTGGCGCTCGCGAGAGCCGGAGCCGCAGCTCACGGAGCACTGGAGCGAAAAGTAAAGTGGACGGAAAGTATAAAAGCTCAGAGCGGTCTCAGTTGGTGAGACAGAGGGAAAAAAAAAACATGACTTCTTGTTGTGTTCGCCGTCCCAACTCACCAGTCCCCATTCCCCAACGTGCCAGCTGGTCTGTCTCAGGCAGGCGGCCATCTGACAGGGCCGGACGGCGGTTGGGCGTGTCAGAGCGCTGCAGGACGATTCCTCCAGCCTCATCCCACCGGAGCCCACGCAGGTCACGTCTCTGGTCTGTTCGCCTGAACCGCAGGTCACAGAGCACTGCACAGAATTTATGAAAAACATTGATTCACACTGATGCATGCAATAACTTTGCATTTAAATGCCTTATAACTGATAAGAAGACAGTAGTTATTGTAAACAGCAATCTGATTTAAACATCAATGCTGCTTTTACGACTTCTTTGTTTTGTTCCATTTTAAAAATGCATTACACAAGAATGGAGCTTAGTTTCTCTTCTGTCTGAGTCTGTAATTGCATTAAAGTGAGTAAAAATGTTATTTACTAAATTTAAAACCACAGCCTAATTGCAAACATGGGAGACAAATTAAGACAAATCTTAGAAACAATGCAGAGCTTGTGTTTTCAGAGTCTTTAATTCTGTCCGTTCCTCTTCCGCTGCATGACTCTTTTAGGTTTATAGGACTTTTCTAGCTTCTCATGTAATAACCAAACTGTTGCATTCAAACTTCACAAACAATAAATACAAAACAGAGTCACATGTCAAGTAATTTCCCAGATTTGTTGATTTGTATCTCAGTAAAGACGATTTTTGACCCGTTCCCATCATTTCAAATGATCTCATCTTCACTTATTTCAATTTTTCAGGGGAAAAAAACAGCATTTCTCACTCAAACAGTCTGTCTTTTGCAGATTAAGTGAAGTTTTTTTAATTAATCTAATCATAATTTCACTCCAGTCGTTCGGTTCACTCACCGCACTCCATCTGCTCGCTCGATACTCGACACACTTCTGCATGTTGCAGGTCTGCAGAGACGGAGGCGCCTCAGCGTAGGCAGCGCAAACGGCATCGTCCACCACGCGGGGCCCAGAGGCATCATGGGAGATGCACTGCACGCTGCGAATCTGGGATCCGCCGCCACAGGTGACGGAGCAGGCGTTCCACTCCCCGGTTTTCCAGCTGGGAGAGAAAAAACCCACCAGGAGAAGAAGAGAGGACAGATGGGAGACGGAGGTCAGGACTGAGGTGGTGAAGAGACGCTGAATGGGTTTCATTCCAAAAAATGTAGAAATATACAAGAAGACAGATGCAGCTCTGTTTGGATCAAGTGTTTAAATTTCCTCTTTCTCTGACAGGTATAAGTAGAATAAACATGAAATAAAATGCATTTCCTTCAGAAATGGGAATTGTTTAAACATACAAACTCTTGGCTTGTGCAGCTTTAAGGTGTAAGGTTTGTGTTGAACAACTCAAGAGTAAATCGAATTAAAGTTTTCTTCATCCTGCTCCTCTCTGTGAATTACGATTATTATTTTTCTCAATAAAGTATGAATTGAAAATGTCCATTTATTGAACAAAAATTCAAATGAAATGCAATGAAATGAAAGATTATGTTCCTGATTGCCCAATACCACAATATCAATCATTTCATATCAAGTAATAGTGAAATATACGATGATCACAGCTTCCTTAAAGCCAAAGGTGACGTCTTGAAATCATTAAACTGATGTGAATAATGTTTTTAATTGAAAAGTTGTTGTTTTTTTAACTTTGTGCAAACTCCTGATGGTTCAAGTGTTTGTTTTTGGAATGAAACCCTTTAAATGTTTGAATAAAGGATGCAACATTTTAGCCGAACTGGTCCTTAGTTGCTAAAACACTACTGACTATGTTATCCTTTTAACGATTGTAGTGTTACAGAAAAACCCAGGAAAGCAGCTGCTCGAAGCTGAAAGACACAAGTATTTCATCTTCATCTTAATCTTCATCTCCTGGTTAGTTTCACTATCTACTATCTACAATCTACAGTAATTACTGTAAAGTGTTGCTAAAACAAACAAAAACACAAAGCTCTGCTGCACATTCAGCTCGAAAACTGAATGTCTACCGTCTCTGCGGGTCGTCCATGCAGGACACATCTTTAAATTGGGGGTTAATGAGGGTGCAGTCAGCGTCACCCGAGCTTCATAAACATCTCAGGTTTCTGAACAGCAGCAGCAGCATCAAAAGAAAAGAAGCAGGAAATACCAGAGAGTCAGTGAACGAAGCCCCGGCTGTTTACCACCACCACCACCACCACCACCACCACGCTGCTGCTGCTGCTGCTGCTGCTTGGCCTCCATTCATACGCACACAAAACCCAACACCTCCTGCATGACGACCTCTAAAACTACAAACAGCTCTGAGTTTTGAAGTTTGCTAGAAGCTAAAAGCGGCCGGGCAGCAGCCGAGCTCAGGGATCGGGTCCAGAGGTTAAAGAGGCAGAGGAGATTCTTCTGGTGTCAAATCACGGCTCCGTCTCTCTGGGGGAGAGACTCTGAGGGTGTTTAAGACAAATAAGCATCATTTAAAAACAATATCTCTGAGCTCGACAGTTGCCCCACGCCTTCGTTCACACCGCACATGGAGGAACGGGCTGCACGGTACAAACACAGACGCTAAGAGTCAAACACCTCTGAAGGGGCGGGGGGGTTGTGCCAGACATTTAATCACACTTTAATTATAAATAACTACTCTAGCACCTTTGTTTTTAAAGGTGACAAAATCAAAGACAAGTTAGAGTCTAACGAAAAGACGAACTGAAACATTTTCTGTGCATGCTCAGGAAATCAGCAGTGATCAGTGAGAACTAAGAGCCCGTCCACACGAATACGGATTTATATTAATGAATCCTCGTAAGTATTTTATCGTTTCAGCGTTTCGTCCAGACAGAAACGGCGTTTTCGTATCTGGCCCTTCAAATTAAAAGCCCTATAGCTTTTCATATACAATTCAGTCATATTGATTTTGACATAATTTTGACAAGACACGGCTCCAAATGTTTCTTTTCTTTTTTTTCCCCTGCGACCAATTCACCAACGAAATTTTGGTCGACTATTTGGGGACAGCCCTAGTGTAAACTGAATTTTAAGTGGTAAAATCCTGAATCCTGGACGCCCAAAACGGATCTTTTGTGAAACTCTGATGTCATACGTATTCACCTGTGACCTGAGACACACTGGCGCTACACGTTACAGTCTACGGACGTAATGTAACAACAACGACGGCCGACTACTGTCGCTCCCTCGGACACTGTGGCTGAATCTCATCCGTTAAATCGTCATCAATCTTCTCCGTTTTCGTGTGGACGAGGCCAAACAGCGTGGTGATCCAGGTCTCCCCTTCACCTCCTACTAACTATCGCTACGACTACAGGCCCTGAGTTACCTGAGTACATAGGCTCGGGGTCTTTTTGAGGATCTCCACAACTGTGGTGGATACAGGTACGCCATCCTTTCAACAGGTCATAACACACCGACAACAGTTAAAAATAAATTTAAAAAAATCTATAAAACTATAATAAAAGAGCTCTTCGTGTCTATTTACTTGTGTTATTTCATCATTGGAGTTACAGCTGTGTTAAATTACCTGCGGGTTTGTGGGCATGCGTGTGGGTTGCATGTGCGGTTGGTCTGCGGCCTGGGCAGAGATGCACAGAGATAGTCGGGATAGGCCTCGTTGTCAATGGTGCAGAAGACCAAGCGAGACTGGTAGCCTGGCGAGGAGGTGAAAACAGACGGTGGATTTAATCGTTTCATCGTCAGTGTTTCAATTAGTGGCTCCGTGTGCAGCGCTGTGTGTGTGTGTGTGTGTGTGAGAGACTCTCACCTGATCCACACTCTCTGCTGCAGGCCGACCAGGACCCAAAGCTCCAGTAGTACCCGTCCCTGGAGCGTCCGTTAGGAAGGTAATACTCATACTCGATACCCTGGTTGGGCTCCTGGCTGATCAGCTGATTAATAATCAGCTGAGGGAGAGACGCCACCTTGAGCAATATTTCCTTTCTTTTTTCCCTTAAAATTAATAATCAATAGTTCAAGTTCTTAAATTAAAGTTCAAAATTTTGACAGAAAATTGGCCCATTGTTCATAATTCGGTTTTAAATGTATTAATAATATATTTTTTAATGAATCTATTAAAGGGATAGTTCAAAATTTTGGCATAACAGTAGGTTTGTTACGTTTATTTGCTGGTGCAAGCTATTTTTAGAACGGCGGAGCAGAGCCGTGAGCTGCTCAGAGCTACGCCGATGGACAGATTTTCACCAGTCTGTTCAGTCTTTTATCTTGTTGTTATCTCACCTCAACGACCAGAGGTTCGGTGGTGGGGCCGCGGCCGATGATGGTCTCAGGGACGTTGTCGCCCTCGGCTCCTCTCTGGTAGTACAGCATGGTGCCGGCGATGGGAGTTGCCCTGGAAAACTCGATTACCCAGTGGCCATTGAGGTAGTATTCACCACGCAGGTTCTTGATGGCTGGAAATGCAGAGAAGTTCCTGTAACCAACTCTAACTCAGTGTTTTTATTGGCATTTTCTAAAAAAAAAAAAAAAACACCGAGCTCTTACCGAGGTAGTTGCGTGTGGCCACGGTTTCTCTGATGCTGATGGTGGTGGCTCCGACTGGGATGATGAACATCTGGTTGTAGCCTGATGTAGAAATGAGATACAACTTTTTAAATCTCCCACATATAAAACTACGAAAAGGCTGAAGAATCGGTTTTATCAATTGGTTTTAAAGGGATAGTTCAACATTTTGGCAAATTAGCCCATTGCCATAGTCTCTATAGTCTTAGCAGCAGGTTCGTTACCTTTAATTGTTGGTGCAAGCTATTTTAGAACGGCGGAGCAGAGCCAGAGTTGTTTTCGAAGTAAATGCAGAGACTGCCTGCTGAAAAACTGTCCCTGAAGGCAACACACATCAGCCGATTTGCATGAATTTACCTCTAAAACAACTCTGTCTGGTAACACAACTTGTCCATCAGAGCGTTGTGGAGTTGTTGGATTGTGTATTTGATGAGTTTGATGAGGGAAACCAAGAAATCCCATTAGCCTCTGTAGCGTAGCTCTGAGCAGCTCATGGCTCTGCTCCGCCGTTCTAAAAATAGCTTGCACCGACAATTAAAGGTAACAAACCTACTGCTATGACTATAGGGATTATGGCAATGGGCCAATTTGCCAAAACTGTTGAACTATCCCTTTAAGTATAACCTGTGCGTCATACCGTTTGGCAGGCTGCGAACGGTGAAGGTGTTGTGGACGCGGTGGCACGACTGTCCATTGCCCCCGCACTGCAGGCAGGGGTCTTCCTGCTGGTTGGACTCGAATATGTTGTCACAGCCCAGACGCTGGAGACAGAAACATTTCAACAATTAACCTTTCATTATAGAAAAAGACAATAGAATCTGATTTTTACTCTGATGATTGTGTCTTTTTTAGTATAATAAAGTTTATTGATGTTGAAACTGGCTATTTTAAGTAATTCATGTGGGAGGAAAACGGTTTATAGAAAGAAAAAATGTGGCAAAGCAAAGATAATCCACACAAGAATAAAAATGTCCAGTGGGTGTCAAGTCCACTTTACTAAATAAACCCTGTGAATGTGCAACAGTGAAAATCCCCAAATGACAGAGTAGAGAGCCAAAACTAACACGATTTAACAAGATAAGAATAAAATGTGAGTCAGGGGGGAAAGTACCGATCTCCAAACAGGGCAACAACAGTCTGGAGCCGGAGGTTGTTTATGTGTATATTTTTGAGAATAAATGAACAATAACATTTAACGTGGACTGCTCTCCGTCCGCAGGCGAGGTGTTGAAGACAGGAGGTGAGAGGTTAAATAGACGAGGTGTTTCATGAGGAAAAGGTTAATAGGTTGCTGGCATAATTACACAGGAACAAGAACGAGACGAGGAGAACTGTTTGACATTAGCACAGAGTGAAGCTAATCTTTTACCCCGCGGCTCAGCTCCTCTGACTGTGTCCTCTCTGATTAATGAAGCAGGACCTGGAGTTTGTGTGTCTGTGTGAACTCCTGTGTGTGTTTGATTTACTAAATGAAAACGAACGGCTGCACTAATCTTGTCAATACATAAGAGTCAGCAGAAATGTGTTGTATTCATTTGCCTCTACACGTCTAAACTACACTGGTTTAACACTGATTCACCTCTCCTTTGTGTTTATTAACTGTAGCAGCACACAATAATAAATTTATCACTGATATTAATAATAATTATAAATTATTCAGAATTTAAGAATAAAACAGGAAGAAAAACTTTGAGGTCACATGCAAATGCAAAGACAGTGAAAAGTGCAAATGAATTTATATTTACAGATAAAACATTACAGAATAAGAATAAAAGAGGAAGAATGTATAAGAATGTATTTGTATAAGTGTATAATTGCTATAAAATAAAATCTGTTTGGTTTTCATAGCCTTATAATTCTTCTTTTATATATACATAAAGCAAGGGTTTTGCTTCGAGAGTGTTGCCATCTTGCGCCGCCATGTTTGTACTGAATGGAAAATCCAGCCAATCAGATTAAGAGAGCACGTTTCAGGAGTTGCACGTTCATAAATAAACAATAGAATTATTTAATAGATAAATAATAGAATCTGAAAGCTAGACGACACTGTTTTCCACTGGCATTGTTTAAAGACTGCAGTGGAGTCGGCTGATCTGACACATACTGATATTGAGAAAAAGTAGAGAGAAAACTTTACATATGAGTTAATTTAGTTAATAAAACATTGATCATGAGTCGTGTAACTAAAACTGCTCACTTGAGTTATTAACGAATGACTCTGCCTTTAAAGGTTGACTATGTAGGATTTCCAGAACAATCTGACCATTTAAAAGAAATCAAGACAGAGGAGGAAAAATCAGGAATGTCATTAACAGCATAAAAAATGACTTGTAGCTTGTTACAGAAGTGGAGGTCTTCTAACCGCTGCTGGAAACCAAACCTGCGCTCAGAGCCTCCGCTGTCACTGCTCTCGTCAGGTCGAAAAAAAAAAAAAAAAAGCTCCGAGAACTGGGAAAAAGTTTTTTCAGATTAGACCACAAAACAGTTCCTAACATTAAAATAATCCATTGATCCACCGATTGATTAAAAAGGTTTTGTTGAAAACAAATCTCGGGATTCAAGGAAAACCTGATTAGTGAGATTTTCCACAGGTAGGAATGTAAACAGAACGTTGACAAAAAGTCTTGTGTCAAAAAATGTTAAAAATATAATTTCAGACTAAAAAAATTTTTTTTATGGAGAAGCAATACTTTCATTCTGTTCACCTCAAAACGCTTAGTGGATGTATTATTTTTTTTTTAATATTGGTTTTAATAAATATTCTACATATTCAACCTTTAAGATGTTGAGAAGAAATCAAGATGATCAATGTAATTTTACACAAGTTTAAATATCAAATTGATCTATCCCTCATTTATTTTGGTCTTGGTAGTTGGTCTCTTCTGTTATCAACAAATATATACTCAGGTTTTAGTAATGTCTACGTATAAGACACCAAGGTCAGCAGGATTCACTGCTGCTCTGGTCAAACTCTGGTCCAGTGATGATTTGAGATTTTGGGACATTTACCGGCAGAGAGTTTGATGTCAAGGTCGATACCGATCTCTCTCTCTCTCTATGTGGGTATTTGTCTGGTATCAAAATCACAAACAGCCTCTTTAAAAGCCAACTAACTGTGGTCATGTCTCATTTGTTTAATCCGTAACAAAAGACCACAAAGGGGCTTAGGAGCTGAACTATTTCCTGGCTCTAAGAAGTTGGCAAGAAACAAGAGGAGACTGCGGGAAGTTATTATAGTCGCATTTGAAGATAAAATACGTTTTGCCCACTAAGGCCGAACCACAGGTGGTGAAAAGAAACTTTCTTTTTGCTTCTCTGTTTGAGTTTTTCCACTTGCATTTGATCAGATGTCACTCCTGTTTCCTTTGCCTTACCTTGCAGACTCCGCCCACGCAGACGTCCCTCCGTCCTGGGTGACACGGTGTCCCGTCGACCACCGAGCTGCGGTGGCGGTAGAAGAAGTTTTCTCCTCTGGGCATGCAGTTCAGCTCACAGGGGTTCTCAGCTGCAAGACAGGTTATTTTTTCTAATTAGTAAAACCATTTTAACATCTTTATATCTATATTCTACCACAGGTCGCTGCTGACCTCCATAGTACGGGAGCCACTTGTAGAGTTTCCCCTGGAAGTCGGTCCCATCGAACGCCGAGCACTGCTCTTCACGGAAATCTTTGGATCCTTCTGGACAGTCCTGAGGAGAAAGAAAAAAGACGTCAGAGTAAAAAACATACAGAGAGATCCAGACAAAAATACTAGATAAAAACGTGGTTTGTTTAATCAGAGAGTGTGAAGATTATTTTTTAGTTTTGTTTGCTCACCTGGATGTTGCAGGAGCGGTAGGACTTCTCTGGTCCGACGCAGTTGTGTCCTCCATCCGTCCTGTTTGTAGAAAATAAACCGTAAACATCAGACTGACGGACTTTTATGCAGATTTATGACCTCATCTTATTACAACCTGCTGCAGATGTTGTCGATTCTCTTAAAACTGATTAATCGTTCTAAAATCGTAATCATGATTAAAGAACTTAATTATTCCATACGGACATAATGAACATTCATCGTAATCAAAAATCAATTTTTTACTCTCGATTTCCATTACAGCTGACTTCTTAAGCAGGTGTGGGGTCGTCACATTACAGCGTGATCGACAGACAGACAGATAGATAGACTTTATTATCGTAATTGGAAATTGGTTTTTGAGAGTTTGAGAGAAAAATGTTGGATTTTATTTTTGAGGAAAAATCGAGCAGCCCTTAGTCAGACATGACGTAATAATCTCGTCTCTGATTTAAGACTTTAAACTTTACTTTGAATAAAGATGGAGGACCAGAGGGTCACAGGTGAGCAGAGGAAGTTTTCTGGTGTTTAGACTCCAGAACAATTCAAAGAGACAAAAACAACTTACATTTCCCACAGTAGCTTCTTTCATTGAACATCCCATCTGCCTCCTAGATAACCACATCTAATGTAATTCATGTTTAAAGGTTAAAGATGAACTAAGGTTTCCTTTTCCCTGTGTGTGGTCTTATGAGTTGTATCTTAAGGCCATAAATACATTTTTTTTTATCATCCTGGGTGCTGTTAAAACCAGCTTGAATATTTCCTGACTGTAGTTTGCATTAAAACAATGTGTCATCGCTGTGACACAGAGGCAGATAATGAGTGGGTGAAACTGCAGTATATATGCAAATACAACCTGTCTGGAGGTGCAGAAATAACCACTTTCAGCTCTGACATTAAGTGGCATTCCTGTTTAATCTGTGTCTATAAAAAAAAATCTGACTTCTCAGCACGGCAGAAGCCTCAACATCAACACGATTTAACCCAAACTCTGCACAAACATCCAGCAGTGAACCTTGAAACGGCGTTTGGTTTCGCCCACCCTCCCTTCCAGCCATGCTGATAACTCATGATTAAGTCACCTCCAAAAAGTACCTGCCCTTAAGCCTTGAAAACAAGACACGCTCCTGTCAGCACGCCAAAACTGAAACGAAAACATGTCGAAACAGTTGTTCACAACATCGCGCCCTCAACGTTTTCACTCGGTAATGAAAAACAATACATATGAAGAGTAAGAACGGACTTTAAATTAATATTAGTACATAACAAGAAGGAAGGAAATAAAAGTTAATAGACAAGAGGATTTGATTTAATTACAGCCACTTTAAAGTGTGAGTGCTTTGGACCAAGATCAGGCTTTTTTTTCTTTCTTTCACAAAAGTGAATATATTGTGAAATGGGAGTTCCTGTAAAGCACACAATGATTCAGCCGGTTCAGAGCAGTTGAAGGTGTAAATTCGAGGAAACCTGGCAGGCAAGATGTGACAGAGTTCATCCAATTAGGTAGCAGTGAGTAGGACCTCTTGTCTATTATTCATTGGAAACACACTCGGTATCAGACTGACTGACTCACCGCCTGGCTGCATGGACATGTTGAGAGGGGCAGCGTCTGATAACTGGTGACTGGAGCCATAGAAAATATCAAGCACCCTGTTCAGTTATTTATATCTGTCTGTCTAGATCTGTTGGGGCTTACTGACTATTTCCTCTTAAAACAATCGCTCATGTAACAACTACACCTGCCGTCACATAAATATCAATCAAAGTGAATCAGACAATGGTTTGAGCATGCCAGGGAAACATGATAATAGACATGTTCTGTCTGGTGGGCATCTTCCCTTTCCCCCCAAAATATTCTTTTAATCAAATTCCCTGCGAGTTATAGCCCAATTACTGTGGCACACCTTCATTCTGTTGAGTATTTCATTGGAAGAAGGACTGCAGTGCAAACATTGTAGATGATGAATGACAGATGACTTTACACGGAAAATTATCAGATTAGTTTAGAAGATCATATGACATTCCTGGAAGTGCACGTGCATGAGTTTATTTTAAAAAAAACAGCGAATTTTAAAAGGTAAAAGTTAAAAATTGTGGTTCTTTCAATGAACACCCCCCCCCCCCAAAAAAAAAGACGAATCAAAACTTGTGTTGAAGAACCTGGAAAGGCCGTGAACCCTGGGCTACGATGACTAAACTGTACATCATGTACAACAGCAATAAAACGTGAAGCTAAAACGAGACACACCACCTCTTTCCTGATTAATAAGGATCGCTTTATGCGTTTACATGAGGCAACATGTCGGCTGGATTCCAGCAATAACAACTATGTACAGAACATTTACAATGTCAGCTGGCTGCAACAAGCATTACCTTACACTTCACCAGTCAGGTGCTGGAGAAGACAACAACAACAACTAAAAACACATCTGCAGGACAGGAAAAAGACGATCTGGTGTTGAATTTTTTAAACAAACCACTTCTAAAGTCTTCTCAGCTAAAATAGAAACGTTCACTCCCTATTTGAGCTCCTTCAGCAGCCAACAGACAACACCCATTAAGGAGAAGTCCTTTTAATGTTTCAGGGCCCCTCCCTGCAGTCTGCTGAGGAGTAAGACAAGCCCATGTCCTTGTGACTTCAAGGCATTCTTGTACAATCAGGATACACTCTGTGCCCATGAACCTCACAATTAGCCTTATTCACCCAGGAAAGAAAAAACTCGGTGTATTCATGACCCTCACAATGAGCCAGGTCTGGCAGAGAAAGAGAGACTGGCTGAGAGTTTGTGTGCAGTGTGTGTGTGTGTGTGAGTTTACACACCTACGCAGATGTGTAGATGAAAAATAGATAAATTCACCTCTGAGTGATACAACGTCTGGTTCTCACGGTCACACCGCTGCCACAGCTGCGACTGCATTCTCCATAAGGACCCCATGCGTCCCAGTGATCTCCACTTGGCACCTGCACACACATACACAAAAGCAGTTTAAACACCACATCACAATGGAAAATTCCACAACAAGGCAATTCTTTGCTTAGGCCTAATAATAGTTTAAGACACTGTAAGGTCAAGATATTACTCAGCTAACACAAAAAGTGAGCTTCAACTGATTTTGAAAGTATTTCCTTCATCTGAGACAGCAGAGTGGTCTTTTAAGAAAATAGCTGTCAGTCTTGAGGCCTTTGAATTGACTTGTTATCTTCTAAACAACATGAAAAACATTCATCACAAATATGTGTAATGCACACATTTACTCCATTAGTGAAAGTACACACACTTCAGATTTGCAGTAACATTCATTACTTTGTTCAACACTAATGTAGGCATTATTCTAGGGCTACAGTAAATTATATTATAGATCTATCTGTATCTGGTTGTCTAGATTTCTTGAAGGCAAACATAACACAATGTGTCTTGTTTCTGCAAACTGTAACCATATGTTTTGCCGTGTGTTACGTTACATTAAAATCTATTTTTGAAGCTAATAGTTCGACATAGACACGATTGATTTTCTTTCAATCACCTGATTAGATGATTTCTTTTTTTTGAGAACTAAGTTACAGGACACTGCCAGTAAGAGCCCCGCCACCTTTCGGTAGTAAAAATCCTCGTGAAAGCGTCAACCAAACACAAAACAAAAAAACATGTGCGAAATAAATAAAAAATCGACTCACACATGATCGGTAACGCAAGCTGTTGCTGCCTAGAGCACCGGAAGTTAAGTTAGCCCGCTAGTCTAGCTAGCAGCATGGATGTATAACGGCTAGCAGTAGCAGCAAGTTAGCTAATGTTATTTTTTGCTTTTTCTTCACCGCTCACACATGAAAACAGACAGTTGGCATACAATAAGCCCTCAAATTACTCACGCACCGAGGAAAATTAAGAAGTGAAAAGAAAAGCCAGTTCTGAGTCGAGCTGAGGCTAGCCTATTTAGCAGCTCCATCTTGGCGAGGCTAAACCAACATTAGCACCGTGACCGTGACCATAACATTGACGGGGCTTGTGGGGAAAAACTCCTTTGTGGTGGCTGGTTGGGATCTGGGCCTTTTAAAAGTAAAAATTGTTAATTGCGACTGCTTTTACCTCATATTACGGGTGTGGCAGCGGGAGCCTGTTGTGTGTTTATCTTTGGTAGAACGTTCAACGTTCTTAATTTCCCTTCATGCAACGCGCGGCCATTTTTCGGATTTTCTAACGAGGATTGTGACGCAGAGGTTGAAAAACGAGAGATTTTACAACGCCTACCCTATATTATTTTATGCCCTCTATCTCACTGTTGCGATAGAAAGTTTAAAAAAAAAAAAAAATAGCACCCTCACCGAGACTGCTAGTGCGACAGGAGCATTTAAATACCAGTCGTCGAACGTTGAACATTCGGTGGGAGGAAGGTGAGCTACAGAGGCCGAGCGTAAAGTGTACAATCACAGCTGCCATTACCATTTACATCCATACACAACCAGGCTTTCCTTGACTGATCTATCTCTGTCTTCCCTCTTATCAACATAACACTATACTATCACTTACACGCAACCACTTACACTGATAATTCCCATTGATGGTGTGATGTTCACAACGGGCAAGGTGGGAGAAAGGTCATCTCTAGTACCTCTGTGGCAATACTCCCCTCCCATTTTTTCCGTATTAAAGTGTATCTATTGTTTATTGTATTATTTATTTTCCTATGGATGAATTGGGTATTTTTAATTCTTTCAAAAAAAAAAAATCAAATCACTTTTTATTCTCACCCTCCAGGCTATAGGCTACCAGGCTAAACAGGGTAGGGTAAGTCACTTAGTAACTGGAGGGTTGTCAGTTCGAATCCCGCTCCATCCGTCCCATCCCAGTCGCTGTTATGTTACCCACTTTGGCTCGTGTGAATGTGTACGAATGTTTGTTTCTAGTTACAGCCACCACTGTGAATGTGCTATTATAAATGAATAATGGTTTGTGTAAAGCACTTTGAGTACCATGAAAAGCGCAACAGTAAGCTGTCAGATAAGGAGAAGTTGAATTATTTCTATGCTATTTTCATTTCACTTTTATCTGTTAAATGGCAGTTCTAGTCAGGATAGGATGTTGATATGTTACTGTTTCACATATAAGACTCTTGCATATTTGTTCTGTTTGGGGGCATTTTTGACACAATAAATGCATAAGAATGACATTGAGTGCACTGTTTGTTTTCTATATGACAGGGTGACAAAGATTTTTGTGGCCCCAGCTTTTCCAACCTGATACCAACACATAAACCTGAGACTGTGACCTCCCTAAATTGCATATGAAACACTGAAGCAGAGCAAGAATCTAGACACAAATTAGTCAGTGAGTACTCCAAAACAATAATGAATATCTGACTGAGACACTTGTGTTTTTGCACACAACTGCAACTGTCTTTTATTGGTGATTAATAGTATTGTTCAGTGGATCCAGTGGGAGTTTACCATGAGAGCTGGAGCCAGGAACAGCTGAAGGATTACCAGGGGCAGGAGCATCTTCATTGTTCCCTAGGAAAAAAAAAAAAAAGGAAAGACATCCACTGTTAGTCACTGTGACTAATGGAGGCTATTACACATTGAGCAACTTTTCCAGAAACAAGCCAGGGCAACGAGAGCGGAGACAGTAATTGATGCAAGACACATGCCAACATATACAAAAAAAGACCTATAGGGATAGAAAAAGACAAGCAAGAGCTTCCTCCTCCTGACAAAAAATAAATTAACCATAAACACCAGCTTCAGTTTTGGCTGTAAACAGCTGTAAACATCTGTGTTGTTGTTGTTGCCCCGCAGCATTTCCTCAAACATTTCAAAGTGTGTAGTTAATGATTTTATCGTGGATCTTCAGACACGATCATGTCATCAAACCAAATACAATGACTGATGCGCAGCAGCTTGTTTTGTGGTTTGGTTTAAAGCCACCGACCACAACAGCTGGATTTACTGCACATCTGTGGGCCTGACAGAGTCGGAGAGGTTAATAAAATCACCACACAGGACCATTACATAACAGTCTCTCAGGAAGGTGATGTCATTTTTACAATTACATTTCAATCAGGTGGATCAGTAAACAGGTGATTAATATAATGAGCTACTGTGTGGCCGCACAGAACAAGGCATTTGAAGGTGTCACCATGGCGTTAAAATGGATAAATAATGACAATAATAAGACCATTAATCACTAATGAAGCACTTAATCAATCCACATAACTCTATCTCACCACTTAATTGTTTAACTGACATAAAATGGACCTTTTGTTGCATGTGGAGAGGCTGTTTGTTTGTTTTTTTCCAGGGCAAATGTGGGGGTTTACTGCAGGAGGAGGAGGAGGAGGAGGAGGAGGGGGTTGGGTTGGCTGGAGCTCCCAACCCACCTCTGACCTGTCAGCCGCAGCCACCAAATGCCTCCACAGTGTGCAGCCGTGAACACCCCACAGCTAACAGACGTGTGGTTATGTCAGAGAGAGGGGAGACAACAGGCAGCCAGCATGTCTGATCCGCCGTCGTCGTCGCTCTCAAACACTCATGTTGAGCAACTTCACAGTGTCATCGCCCCTGGGTGGTGGTTGTAATGCTCTCTTAAGTCTGGGCCAACAGGAATTTACATCTGTAACTCTGTGTGTGTACATCAAGAGGGGGAAGTTCCCCCCCTTCGACCTGATCACAGGCAGCTGCCTCGACGATTATTGTTTGATCATCATCATCATCCTCAAATCATCTGCTGCTCTTTAATTAATCGTTACGTGTATGAAATGTCAGATATGAGCAAAACAAGTCTCCACAGTCCGAGGTGGCGTGATGAAGTTTAAATTGAAAAACATTAAAGAAGTTGAAACCACATCAATGTTTGGCTTTTTCACTTGATAAAGAAGCCAGATAAACATTAGGAAACCATTGTTTAGGAACTAAAGTGCCCTAAAAAGAGTGAATGACCCCAGAGATATGTCAAAATAAAACAACACATCCTTTCAGATACACTGTTGAAGTCACAGTGAGCACCAACCAAAGCCTCCAGCTCCATGAAACCTCACCAGCCACTGATGTGAACACAACTAACCTCATCAGGTTTCTGCATTACTCTATTGCACGAGCACATTAAGTCTTTAGCCTCGGGCTGTACAAGCTTTTATTCAACCAGATTAATAATTATTCATCAGTCAGTCGATGAGGGCAAGCAGTGTCTTGTGCCCTGAGAGAGGTTTGTCTGCTACCAACTATGGGCCAGTCTTAGAAAAAAACCATCAATGGATTTATAATAGGCTAGTTAAATAGATACAATGATAAATCAACTGTTTCTTCTCCTCTGATAACTCTGTTAAACTTTCACATGTGTTAAATCTCCTGTTGAGTCCTGTTGCACAGCATTACTGCAGTTATAACAAGTAAAATAAGTGAAAAGGTAAACAACGAGTCATAAAAATCAATGAATGAGCCCACTCATTAACAAACACAGAGTCTTTTTTCCGATCCTAAAAAGTGAACATTTCCCTTCTGGAAAAGAAACCTGGCACGAGACAAACTTCCATTATCACTGAGGTTGAAAATCATAATAAGTCTCCTCTCACCCTGTTCAGTGGTTTTTAAAAATGCTGCGGTTTCTTCTCCGAGTCCCAGTTGAAGCACCGGCCGCTCGCTGGACCGGATCCGTGCAGAGCTGACAGCTGGTTCCTCTCCGGAGCTCCGACTGGAAGGTGATGCGTCTGAGCGGAACTGCGGTGGATCCTGGATATAAGAGGAGGGTTTTTGTGGCTGGTCCTCTCTCTCTCTCTCTCTTTCTCCCCCTCTCTTTCTCTCTCTCTCCAACAGGAAACAGGCAGGAAGAGGAGAAAGTCCTCCTGGCTGAACCTCCTCCGCTGCGTCATCACCGCGCTTTTTTATCCAAAGCGTCATGCAGCAGCAGATGGGGGGATTTTTTTTTCTTCTTTTTCTTAAAACGCGGACTCTGTAATTTCAGGCTGTAAATATAACAGTTAATCAGCGTGTGCGTTTATTGTCAGGTCCATGAGAGCTCTTCCTAGATGACTATGCTGTAACCCAATGCTCTCCATAATCATCCAAAGACACACAGGCTATCCTTTTGAAACGCTTGGGTCCAATGGAAATGCTGGGGTGTAATTTTTTTGTAGCTGAAAATGGGTCCCATAAGTGTTACCTTACTCTGTTAAAAAGGAAACTTCTCTTCACTGGAGGTTTAGCTGGACTCAATATGTTGAATTAACACTTGTGTTCTCTTGACGTTTTTATTTCTTCCCCCTCATTAAAACCCTAAAAAAAAAAAGTAGAAAATGATGGAGGTGGTATAACTATAACATCATGGTTTGACTGGACTCACACAGCTGATAAAATACAGAAATAACCTCAATCTAGAGCTTTGTTCCTGCACCACATGAAGGAATAATCTGTGTTAAAAATGGGTTTTGCATCAACAATCAAAATACAACAAATATTAGGCTATAGGCTAACTGAACTAGATTTCACCTCAGTCCGATAATTGTTGTAATGTAAGCGAAACTAAACAAATAAATAAGACTCTCTAGAGTCTAAATGAAACAAAAGCCGGTCAACTAAATCTGTAGGATTAATCCTCTAGACAAGATAGATTTTCTTTCGATCACCTGATTAGATGATTCCTTTTTCTGAGAACTATAAATTACAGGACACTGCCAGTAAGAGCCCCGCCACCTTTCGGCAGTAAAAATCCTCGTGAAAGCGTCAACCAGACACAAAACAAAAAAACATTTTGTTAAAATAAACAAACCTAGACGAAAAAAAAGTAAAAATCGACTCACACATGATCGGTAACTCGAGCTGCTGCTGCTGCTGCTGAGCGCACCGGAAGTTAAGTTAGCCCGCTAGTCTAGCTAGCAGCATGGTTGTATAATGGCTAGCATATTAGAGAAATTCTAATATTGAGTCGTAGACCGGCTCTGGTAACAGCAAGTTAGCTAGTCTTATTTTTTGCTTTTCTTCATCGCTCACAGATGAAAACAGACAGTTGGGATACAACAAGTCCCCAAATGACTCACGCACCGGGGAGAAGTAAAAAGAAAAGCCTTTTCTGAGTCGAGCTGAGGCTAGCTTATTTAGCAGCTCCATCTTAGCTAGGCTAAACCAACATTAGCACCGTGACCGTGACCATAACATTGACGGGGCTTGTGGGGAAAAACTTCTTTGTGGTGGCTGGCTGGGACCTGGGCTTTTTAAAGTAAAACATTGTTAATTTAGACAGATTTTATTTCATATTACGGGTGTGGCAGCGGCAGGGCTTGAAATTCGCACTCGCCACTCGCCATTTGCGACCCAGATTCCTCTGTGGCGAGACAGATTTTTAGCTGCCTCGCCACTTGGCGAACTAGAAAAAATTAGACTCCCAACCTGTTTCCAGGGTTTCCCTCAGTGTATAAACTTACAGTCACCTGACAATGTCACAACTTCGTCGCGCATAACGGGACACGTCACGTACATCATGCTCATCAGACCGCTGCTTCTCCAGCTGACCGAGAGGAACGCACCGAGCGCAGTAAAGTGAGCCGAGCCGCAGCTCCAAGAGGCTCGGTCAGCTGCTGTAGCACAGCTGTTAGCTGGTAGCTGTTAGCTCGCCAGAGTCGGTGGTCGGACTATTCAACAGACGGACCGGCGGGGGGATTAAACACTGTACAATCAGCGCAATATAGCGCATTTAATGTTTACGAGCGACGAAGTGCAAACTGTCTCTATGCACCCGTGTCTGTGTGTGTGCGCGCGCGCGTGTGTGTACGTGCGGTGTGACCGCACGTGAGAGAGAGACGGCAGGTGGAATAACTGGCAGAGATGAGAGGGGGTGAAACGCAGTTTTAAAAAAAAACTGGGGAAAAAACGGAGGAATGGAAGTCTTCTCTATCACATTGTACTGTCATCATGAAAAAAAATACAGGCCTATTTTTATTTATTTATTTCAACAGTCAGCTTAATTAATGAGAAACACTTGATAATTGTAATATAATCTGTCTTCTTATTGCTGCATAGGGATTTCTGTTATTCCAGAAAAGTTGAAAGGCCATTACTACGACTGCTATAACTAGTGATGCCGAAATACAATAATGAAGCAACTTGTTGGTTTTGGCTAGTAAAAAATCTGTCTGGCGAGTAACTTTTTTGACCTACTAGCCACTTGGCTAGTAGGTCAAAAAGTTAATTTCAAGCCCTGGGCAGCGGGAACCTGTTGTGTGTTTATCTTTGGTAGAACGTTCAACGTTCTTAATTTCCCTTCATGCAACGCGCGGCCATTTTTCGGATTTTCTAACGAGGATTGTGACACAGATATTTAAAAACGAGAGATTTTACAACGCATACCCTATGTTATTTGATGCCCTCTATCTCACTGTTGAGATAGAAAGTTAAAAAAAAAAAAAAAATTATAATAAATAGCACCCTCACCGAGACTGCTAGTGCGACAGGAGCATTTAAATACCAGTCGTCGAACATTGGCCATTCGGTGGGAGGAAGGTGAGCTACAGAGGCCGAGCGCAAAGTGAGCGCTCGCGGATGCCATTACCACTTCCAACCATACACAACCAGGCTTTCTTTGGCTGATCTGTCTCTATCTTCCCTCTTAACAACATAACAATAAACCACATATCACTAACACGCAACCACTTACACTGATAATTCCCACTGTTGGTGTGATGTTCACGATGCGCAAGGTGGGAGAAAGGTCATCTCTAGTACCTCTGTGGCAATACTCCCCTCCCATTTTTTCCCTATTAAAGTGTATCTATTGTTTATTATATTATTTATTTTCCTATGGATTAATTAGGTATTTTTAATTCTATTCTATTATTTATCACTTTTTATTCTCACCTTCCAGATCTGGGGCCGTATTCACAAAGCCTTTTATCTTACCGCTAGGAGTGCTCCTAACTTTTGCTAAAAGTTTTTACGTAGGAGTTTTTTCTTAAAAGCTATTCACAAAGCTGCTGAGACCTACTCTTACTAAGGATAAATCACTAAGAGCAAACTAAGAGTGACGCCCGGGTGACGCCCCGTTGCTATGGATTACGTCAATTCTCGTGCACGCATTAGAGGCGCTCAACACAGTGATTGGTTGTTGAGTGCCGGCGGCGCATCCCCCCCCCCCCCCCTCCCCCTCCTCCTCCTCCTCGCCGCCGCCGCTCCGTTGCACTTTTTTTTTGCGTCAGGTCCGACGGGACGTTTAGATCGCTGCGAGTCCAAACCACTCTCTCTGCTGCCACGTTGGAGTTGGGCTCTGAACTTTCTGTCCATTGGTGTTTCTCTCTGCCATCTGCATCTTCCTGCTGCAGTTTTTGTCACGTCTCACTTTTACTCCAGCAGTGAGTGACACTGCAAATGACACGCCTATAATGGTCAGTGCACCCACTCGCAAACCCCCCCCCCCCCAACACACATACACACACACACTAATATTATAGGCTATGGTGATCATAATAATGATGAGAAAAGAAAATGCATGTATCCTTAAGCTGGACTCGAACCCAGGCTGACAATAATTTTGGTTTAATGGGGAGGTACTCTATGACATGAGCTATATTAGTCATTACTATTACATCTAGTGCGCACCAACTTAAAAAAAATATTTTGGGCTCACATCGGCATGATTGCATCGCAGCGGTCGCAGTTATTATTGTTGTTATTGGACAGTCTGTTACCGTCACTACTCCCGTTTTATAGCGAAAATGTTGTAGATATTGTTGCTGTAAAAAAAAAAAAAAAAAAGACAAAAAGGCACTTTGGGCATCAAAGGGCAAAGGGGCAGGTGCTGCAACACCCCCCCTCTGCAGCAATTCGCAGTCCTCCATTGTCTCCAAAACATTTACCTGGCTGCAGCCGTTTCCGATTCTTTGTGAATAGGTCTTACTGAGTTAGGAGTCCTCACCAGGAGTTTTAAGCTCTCCCTGACTTAGGAGCTACTTTTAGGCTTAAAATACTTTGTGAATTACTCTTATTTTAAAAAACTAGGAGTCCTAAATTTAAGACTGACACACCCACTTTTTTTAGGAGTAGCTCCTAAATTCGGCCCTTAGGAGCTACTTTTAACCCTAAGATGCTTTGTGAATACGGCCCCTGGACATTTAAACGCTATCTAAACAGGGTAGGGAAAGTCAGTTAGTAACCGCAGGGTTGTGGGTTCGAAACCTGACAAGGATAAACTCCAGGGCCCCTACTATTTTCTCTACTGGGTCTGGGACCAATCAGCAACACTGATGTTGCATGTAATTTTTATGCAGATGACATCCAAATCCATCTCTTTTTTAGTTTGACAAAGCTTTTTGACTGTTTTAATGCCATCAAATTATCTCCAGTTCAGTGCAGGGTAGACTGAGGTTTGAGATTTTGGACCAGAGAAGGTTGTTGCTTAATTATGAATATTTGTACAAAAGTTTATGACAATCCAATAATGTTTTTTTCCGATATTTCCATTCTGACTAACTGCTGATATTGCCGTTGTAGCATGACTGATAATTGAAAAAGTAAGAGTATTTGTTATTACTGGTAGCTACATTTGATAAATGTTTAATGTAAGAAGAGTTGTCACCAACAACCAAAACTCATTCGAGGGAAAAAGAAATGTGCACTCAATATGTTTGGTGTCTAATTTCCTGTTAAACCCTCAAACACTTCTGGCTTGAAGAAAAGTGCTGTGAGAAGCAACGACTGATGCAGCAACACAAAACAAATTAAAATGCTTTGCATCATGTTTACAAGCGATTATGTTAATTCAAGTCATCAAGTTGATGTTTTGTGTGTTTATTGAGATGTTGAAAAAGGCATGAAGTCCTGGGGCCCAAACAAGAAAGTTTGAATTTAAAAAAAAGTTCAAAAAGAAAAAAAAAAACATCCCCCAAAAGTTGATCTTTAATTTCTGTCTCGTCAATAATTCAAAAAGACTGATCTCAAACTGCACAAATCTCAGAGACGCCTTGAGGAATTTGGCTGTTTAATTGCTATTTCATCCTGAACATGTTAAAATTGCATGAAATCAACAAAGAAAAGTGATAATTTTGGGCTTTAAAGAGGAAACCACCACCACCGCCACCATCACTACCAGAGCTATGTTTAAACATCTGCCCATGTATATTTGCCACTAAAAATTTCTACCCCTCCCCTCGCCTCTCTTCTCTTCTCTTTTGGGGGTGAGGTTTTTTAAAAACATCCAAGCACCCTCAAAGAAAAGGAAAAAAAACCCCAAAACTACTGAAATCATGCACAGTTATGTAGTTGTGGGTTCATATAAAAATACATGGTGGGTGTAGTGTGTACTTGTCTACTGTTTACAACTTTGACGATTTAGTTTGGCTCAGATCGGTTCAGACATGGGTGTGTGGAAACGGCCACAGTGACTTTTTCACACGTGAATCACCTAAAACTGCTTTGTAACGCCAAATTAAAACCAAACACATTCAGCCCACATGTTTATTTATCTGGTTATTTTTTTTCACATGTTTGCATGACTCACAAGTCTGGGCTTCAATATTTAAAATCATAGTGAACAGTGAACCAGAGTCAGCACCACTGAAGTTCAGCAGACCATCAAACATGAGCTCAGTCAGTTACACCTCCTGCAGCTTCATCTCAGACTTCTCATATAATAAAAGTACATTTTGCTGTCTATATATAGGCTAACTGCCATGAAAAGTACATCTTGTCCATCCAACGTCTCTGAGAAGCTGCTGCAGCATCATCCAAGTGGTTTTGTGCAATATTCACCACAGGACAGTCACATTAGTGTATGAGGCAAAGATGGAAGAAGAGCTCGCATCCTTAAAATTAGCACGTAAGAGAATAAAGACGGCTTTGAATAAAAGTGCTGTTACTGAAATAGCATCTGTCAGTTTCATTTTTAGGATTTGATTATGTACTTTACGTGTTTTCAATGGGATTTTTGTTTGGCAATGGAGCGTGTTTATTGTCTAATCTTTTTATCTTATCATGTTCGATCAAGCATGGCGCCTGTGCTGTGGTGTGTGGAAACCTTGTACTTTACAATCTCAAATCAAATCTACCTGAAGGTACAAATAAGAGTAACCTGAATCTAAGCCCGAACTTGAACCTGCACTGAACCTGATCAATGTAATGGAGTAGAAAGGTAAAACTTTCCACCTGAGCTGCAGCGGAGAAGAGGCTTAAAGTGGTGTTAAGTGAAAGTGAAAGCTGTTAAAGCATCAAGTGTGTTATGTGTCATGGAACGACGACTTTGTAGATCTCAATCCGTTTTGTACAGTCTCTGAAGATGTAAACAATGATATAGTAACATTTTTGGTTATAGTTAATTAAGTTTAATAGTAGCTGTTGTTTCAGTTTTTTGACTTATCGTTATTTGTCTTTGCAGAAAACGTAAAACCACGTCGACTCATATCTATAGTGAACCCTAACCCGAAATGTGAAAGTTCAACACGATTAATTTCCAGTTTCATAAACACTTAAATACATAAATACTTTATTGTGGTATAATACACATTGAGCCACACTTGCTCCATTTTCTGTTTTTCCATGGGATGAGTGTGGAGTAAAGCACCTGAGCTGGATAATCAGGTATTTTTAGATACTTCAAAGTCCAAAAATAGGCGACCACCCACTTCTTCTGGTCACTAAACCAAAAAAAAAAGAATAATAGTAACGATAATAATGATAATATCCAGTGTGCGTCATAAAATGAAATCTTTTACAGGGGGCAGTGCAGCTTTTCTTCCAGGGCCATGTTTTTTTAATTATAGAAATCTAATAATAAACACAATGTCTTATGCAAGATCTTCATCTTCCACTTTTGGAAACAAAACAAAACAGAATAAAGCCCCCTTTTCAACCAGATTCCACATTTTCCACATCCACATTTCTTGGAGACCTCCAAGTTTTGACTCCCGGTTGTTAAGTGTAGCCATGGTTTCTTTTTTTTCTTTCTTTTTTTTTTAAAGGAGCCCTAAACCACAGGATTTAAGTTAACATTCAAATTACTAAACTTTACACCCATGCTCTTCCGGACTTAAAATGTACACAAACTGGGACCAAAAAGAAAAAACCCCAACTTGTTCTTTCTATATGTTAAAGAAAACAGCTGTGCCCAGTTTAGCTCCTGTGCCCACCCAGTCTTTAGAAATCTTCTTGCAACAAGCTGTTTTTTCCATCGGCCTCGGTCTCGCTCTTGTTTTCCTCCCAGCTCGTGTCCACCTCCAGTCACGTCCCCACTCTCTCTTTCTCTCAGAGCTGCCGGCTGAGCTTCTGCGCCTGCCTCTCCTTTGCGTTGAAGGCGTACTTTGTGTCCTGCAGCTGATCTATGATCTCCTTGGCCTCCTTCATCTCCACCGTGAGCTGGTTGTACTTCTCCACCAGCTCCTGGTTCTCTCTCCGGAGCTCCACCACCAGCTGGCTCAGCTCCTCGCTCTGCCTCCCGCAGTGAAGCTTCAGCTGCTCCATCTCCGACAGCGTCTCCTCCATGCGCTTCACCAGGCTCTCCAGCTTGTCCTTAGACATCTTTGAGATGTTTTATTCACCTTCAGGGAGCTTTTTTGTCGTCGTTTTTCTCTCTTTCTTCCTCTCTCCTCTCCTTGAGTGGGTTGAGTGTTCGTGCCTGTTGCCGATTGTCTGCAGCGATTACTCTCTTCTAATCCTCAATTCCCCACAAGTCTCACATGGAGCAGACATCCCTCCCTGTGCAGTAATCCCCTTAGCAGAGCTATCCTGGGAAACCTGTAACGCACACACAGGTGTGACACACAGTCACAATGTCTCCTGCCTAAGTCCACCCTCTCTACACAGCATGACAGTGACTGGCAGATTAGTTAACGCTGTGATCGTGTCATCCACTCGTCAGCAAATGAGCTTAAAGGCCTTAAAGGAAATAAGACATCTAATTTAACATCTGCAAAAGTGAACGAAACAAGAGAGAGGAGACACGTTTCTTTGTTATCATGGAGGAAAATTAAAGGGATAGTTGAACATTTAGTAAAATTTTCCTATCGCCATAATCCCTATAGTCATAGCAGCAGGTTCATCACCTTTAATTATCGGTGCATGTTGTTTTGAGATCAGCGGGGCAGACACGTGAGCTGATCAGTGAACACAACGGAGGTGAACGGTACAGGTCCCCTGTCCCTCATCAAACCCATTAAATAGGTTGGCTACACAATCCAACAACTCCAAAACGCTCTGGTGGACAAGTTGCGACCTGCACATTCACCACGCTATGAGATAATCATTACGACACATGAAGCAAATACTCTGAACTACTTGCACTTTTGAAATCCTCCACCCAGCAGCCGTGTTTAGAATGTAGTTCTGGCTGCATTTGCTTCTAAAACAACTCTGTCTCATCATGTTACATGATTATTTCATAGCGTGGTGAATGTGCAGGTCACAACTTCTCCACAAGAGTGTTTTGGAGTTGTTGGATTGTGTATTTGATGAGTTTGATGGACTTGTACTGTTCACCTCCATTGTATTCACTGAGCAGCTGACGTCTCTGCCCCGCTGATCTCAGAACAACATGCACCGGTAACTAAAGGTAGCGAACCTACTGCTGTGACTATAGGGATTATGGTGAGAGGAGAATTTGCCAAAATGTTGAACTATCCCTTTAAGTCTCTTAATCTGGTCCCGGAGTGAGAGAGAACGCCAGAGTTTCAAGCGTGTGGTGTAACATAATCTGAGGAGAGCAGGTGTCTGGACTCGGTGCAAGAGATGAGTGAGGCCTTATAGCATTAACTCGGTACTCGCGGTTCACGGGCCGAGCTGCAGCGGGATTCACATGCCAGAGCCGGAATGAGGCCTCGCTAAGGGCTTGTTAGGTAAGTCACAGTATGAGGCTAAACATTCTGGGTGAAGTGCCATACTGTGCCACTGTCCCGGCCAGCCAGCCAGGCCAAACAGTCCTCACGACGACGGTGGCGGCGGATGCGTCCAGCGCTCCAGGCGGCGTGCCAACAGAGCGCCCGTCAAAGGCCAGTTGGCATCGGTGGGCGCGCGGGCGGGTGAACCAAGCGAGCGCGGGATGCCAGTGCATCAGCACGCCGAGGAATTCCCACAATGTTCCCACCGTCTGCAGAGATGCTGTGCGTCAATTCCCAGGAGGGTCGGCTCACCGGGAATCAGTGCAGACGAAGCATGAGAGACAAATGGCGTCTTGTCGCTGTATGAAAAGGACTGAACGTGCAGGTCCAGGCCGGCTGAGGTTGACCTATGACCTCTGTGGAGAATAAAGAACAGGGATAAACCGTTTTATCTGTTGTTTTTGCTGCATATCAGTAGCAGTGGTGGAATTTAACTGAGTGAATCTACTTTTTATGGCCGATTTTAAGATATTTGTGCTTCTATTTCACTCAATTTTAAAGGAAAATCTTGCACAAAATACTAATTATTACAAACAGTGCAGTGCAAGAAGCTACTACAGTGTGTCGATCTCAGCTATTACAACATTAAAATGCTTCTTTGCATTAATTTCTCAATAGAAATCACCCAAAAATACAGTTTATTATACGATTATCAGCCTGTAGACTGTTTAGTCATCCCACATGAGAAATTTTGTTGTTACAGTAGCATACAAGAAGGTAAAAAGGTAGAAAATATGCAAATATAGAACAAAAGGAAAGTGAGAGACATTCTTTTTGTTTTTTATTTGCCTATTTTCCCACCTTTTTACCTGTTATGCTTCACTTTTCCTTGTGTAGCTCCACTGTTTGGAGATGTGGCGACGTCATCACAGATTTATCGGCCTGTTTTACAAATATATGGCTGTGATAACTGAGTTTTAAAAACATTTTAACTGAGCAGAGATTTAAAATGTGATCCATTTCAGTGAATCTATGGATACGTGGATTTGTTTGTGTGTCAACAGGGAGGTGACTGAGCTAACTTCTAACTCTGGTCACGTTCATACTTTGATTGACAGTCTAACTTTAGCCGATGAGGAGCGTAAAACCCATAAACACATGCACAGTCACCACTTGGCATCAAAGATGGAGCCAAAAAAAAAAAAAATCGAAAATCCAAACTGAGCTATGATTTCACAGGCTGCCATTTTAAAGTGCCACTGCTGAGTCTGCACATGTGAAATGAGCAACGGCGACATAAACAAGACGAGGGGCGGGAAAACCAACAATTTTCAGTTTCATTATTTATTTAAAAAAAAAAAAAAAAGAGAGAACAAAATCTGAATATCCTTGCATAACACACGTAATGCATGTGAAGGACAGAAGAAAAAAAAGCCGGTCACCCAACATGGTCCCTAAAAACAAAAAGGGAAACAGTCTCAGAACAAAAATTATTATTATTATTTTGTTCCCCTCTTGTTTTTTTTTTCTTTTCTCTGCAAGCGTGAAACTCGAGTGCAACAACAAAAGAGCAATCAGTGCAGCTCTGTCAGTCTTTACTCCACCTCACACAAATATAGAGTTTGGGTTCCTACACATCATTCACTTCCCAAGATTTTCCGAGCTTAAACTTCCTGGTGTGTAGTAGTTGTTTGTAGCTAATAATGCAATAATAATGATCTAACCCCCTAACTCTATAATGCATGGTGACAGGAGATAATGCTTTCCAAAAATGTCCACAAATTCAAGTATCAAATTTCACTAGATCTACAACTCCCTCATTTACCAGGACACAGGAGTGCTTAGATTATTATTTTTTTACTCAACACCTGCTTTTGTCAAAAGTTTTGTTTTGTATTCGCAACATGTCCCGCAGGTTGTTGTTGTTTTTTTTTAAATCTGTGTAGGAACCCTTGTTATACGTTTAACCCCCATGTTTCAAAAAGTACAAAGTTTTTTTCTTTTGTATCTTGTGCATATCTTGAAAAAAACACAACAACATCTGTGTGGTGTGTGTGTATATAGACTAAATTACTTTAGTGTTGGATGTAGCATAGTTTCAAGACAGCACCAGGCGAGCATCATGAGGGCAGCTAGAGCCTAAAGGTTCAGAGTTTGTGACCAGACGATCACACAGGTTACAATCCCTGGACAGGTCGGAAAAGAAAAACAAAAACAAATAAAAAAATTAAAATAATAACAACTCTCAAATCTCTGCCAGGGTAGAGAACGAAAAGCACATTTCTGTCCCACAATAACATCGAAGAAACGACGACAACTACGACTGAAATGCCCTTGAGCAAGGCACTGAACCTCCGACCGCTCCAGCAGAACTGCTCAGTGGCTGACAGTACATGGCTAAACATGGCAGGCAAGTCTCAGCTGTGAGTGTGTGCATGTGTGTGTGTGTGTGTGTGCATGTGCATGTGCATGTGACGACTTTCCTCCTCCTGCAGGCTGTGAATTCAAATATGACTTATGGTTAAATCGAAGGGAATCGTGGTGAAATTAGTCTGTGTAAAAAATAACACAATATTTTAAATTCTTGATATGAATTTTTCCACAAGATCCACATTCAAAACTTCTTGTTCTGATGTCTGGAGCTTTTGGTGTCTTAAAGGGATAGTTCAACATTTTACTCATAGTCATAACAGTACGTTTGTTACTTTTAATTGTCGGTGCAAGTTATTTTTAGAACGGCAGAGCAGAGCCGTGAGCTGCTCAGAGCTACGCTACGGAGGCTCATGGGATTTCTTGGTTTCCCTCACCAAACTCATAAAATACACAATCCAACAACTCCACAACGCTCTGGTGGACAAGTTGTGACCTGCACATTCACCACGCTATGAGATTATAACACAACGTTACCAGACAGAGTTGTTTTAGAGGTAAATTCATGCAAAACCGCTGTTGCACGTTGCCTTCGGGGCAATTTTTCAGCAAGCAGTCTCTGCATTTGCCTCTAAAACAACTATGTCTCGTGTCGTTGTGTTATTATCTCATAACATGGTGAATGTGCAGGTCACAACTTGTCCACCAGAGCGTTTTGGAGTTGTTGGATTGTGTATTTTATGAGTTTAGTGAGGGAAACCAAGAAATCCCATGAGCCTCCGTAGCGTAGCTCTGAGCAGCTCTTGGCTCTGCTTCACTGTTCTAAAAACAGCTTGCACCGACAATTAAAGATAACAAACCTACTGCTGTGATGACTATAGGGATTATGGCAACGGGCCAATTTACCAAAATGTTGAACTATCCCTTTAACAGCAGTGAGGAAAGCACGCTCCGGTGACTGACAGCTCATACATAATCAAACACATTTACCAACATATAATCAATATCATTATCGAGTGTCCATTAGTTTTGACGAAGGCTTTTCTTTCTTTCTTTCTTTTTTATTCTCATTTTAAACTCTTCGGTTAAGTGTGCGGGGGCTGGTGGCAGCTTCACAAGCCGTGAAAACGACGGGGGGACTTGAACAGCTACCGGCGAAAGGTGTCCATGAGCAAGGCACCTGCTGTAAAAAAAAAAAAAAAGAAAAGAAAAAAGCCCCAGTGGCAGAAAACTGTTGTCGCTCGTAGATCTGCAGGTGTTTGGAAGTGAAGCAGGAAGCTGCTGCTGCTGCTGCTGCTGCTGCTGGAGAATAAGGAGCTTCCCTGGATAAATAAAGGTAAATCGCTCTCTCTTGGCTCGTCAGACGGAGCCTGAGAGCGGCGAGGAAGATGATGAAGATGGCGATGAGGTCCCAAGTTGAGCGAGAAATGTCACTTCTTGGTTTTAAAACAGAAATAAAAAAAATACCTAAGAACGCCTCCTCCCTCTGCGCCAGAAGGAAAACGGCAGAACAAAAACAACTTGTGTCCCATCAGGAGTTTTTTTTTTTTTTAAGAACCTATTTGCGCTCCCGTGTTGTTGTTGTTATCCAAAGAGAGCTACGTGGGCGAGGCGTCATCGAGGAGGGGGGGAAGGGGAGGCGGCAGCGACGGCGGCCGTGTCGTCGTCGTCGTCCTGCTAAATGTAGAACTGATGTAGCGCCAGTTTGTCCATGAAGGGCTGTACCAAGTTGTCGGTGGCGAAGTAGAAGACCAGCCCGAAGAAAATGGAGATGGGCAGAGCGGGGAGCGCTTTCTTGAAGATGGCGAGGAGGAGCAGGGTCAGACACAGGCCCTGCGGCGGCAACAGAGGAAAGAAAACACTCAGCGATTGTCAAACAAAAAAAACAGAACGGTTGCTGTTATACTGTTATACAATCAAGTGGTTCACATAACGTGGTGGTTAGATAATGCGCTCAGAGACAGAGGATGAGGTTGCGGTCGACTCGAGTCTGACACTGAAAATAAGCATCGGCGGTCGACTCACGATGAGGATGGCTACGAAGCAGGCGAGCGTGGTGTTCCAGTCGCCGCTGGCTGTGGCCGAGGCCTTTCCCACCAGCATGCTGTAGAAGATGAAGTCTCCCAGGCCCAGTTTGACGCCCCCTGATGAGAAAAAACACGGGGAGAACACCAACAACACCACAGTCAGGGTGGAGTCGATTCAAACACAAGATTCGCTTCAGCCGCCCGCCCCGTAGAAAAAAAAACCTCTCCTCTACTGTAATTACTGTACAAACAAGAGCTCCGACCCCGTATTTACCGAAGCTTTACGTTAGAAAAAGGGCGCAGGGCAGGACCCCAAATAGTCCAGACATGAAACCTAGCATTTGCCTCGAATAATTGTTTCCTAATCTGCTCTGACTGACTAAAAACAGTCCGCAGACTCGCATGTAGCGGAGCGCAGATACACACTAATTTCACAGGACGGGGGAACGCATAAAACATGTTGGCATGTTTTATGGGTTCGGAGCAGAGAGATGATGATTACACAGTGAGGAAGAGGAGGAGGAGGAGGAGGAGGAGGCAGACGAGAGACGAGCTGGGAATTCACAAGGTGGAATTACAGAGCGAGGCTTCATATTAGGGCTGAGAGGTAAAATCCAAAATCATCATCATCCAGTTTTACTCGTGTGTTTAATGGGAAAGCAATATTTTGGTTGTTTCACTCCCCCACAACACGTCGCACTTTTACTCTCCTTCATTATAAACCAGAACAAATCAATTACAAGGCTCCAGACTGCCCTTATGTTGGGCATTTTGCATCTAAAATTTGAGACTTCTCATCTACTTGTGCATGTGCAACCAGTACATTTTTATATTATATTATGATGGAATAAAGTTGTTTTTTTCCATTGGGAGCAGTTACAGTGTCGCTCGTCTTCTTTTTGATCTCGTTTTTTGGACTCGGCACCTGGTAACATGGATGTGCGTGAGTCTACCTACCCTTTAACCAGTAAATTTGCCAGTAAATTTGCCTAAACAAAAAATACTGGCGAAAAATTGAAGAGGCAACTCAAAGAATCTGGTATTTGTCATTACAGATGTTGGACCGATGTGTGTGAGGATCATAATTGAAAAAGAAATGTGAATATTTTGCTTTGCAAGTCGATTACAGTGCCCCTAGAAAAAAAAACAGTTAGTCTAGAGCCCTGAATGAAATAATATGAATCATATAACATTAAACAGAATAATTAAGAAGACACTGTTGATGGCTAAATGTGGCCTACTAGCTTAATTATTTGGTTTATATCTTATCAATCTACAATAAGAATTTAATGTTTCTTTGTTTCTTCTACTTTTTATGCTACATGAACACTTTGAAATGAAAAATACATTATGAAATAGAGATTTCTTTTCATCTTATAGAAGACGTTTTTTGAGATCCATTGTAGCATCATCACAATTTAAAATACCTCTGCTTTCATCTCTGAGCTCTGTGTGATTTTCAGCATCATGTGTCAGTTGAAAAGTTGAGACAGATACGTATGATTTCTTTTAAAGAGCTGCTGGCATCGACTGTAATCTCACATTAACTGATTGTACAGATTCATGCAGCTCAGGTGCAGCACAGAAACGACATCACTCACTCTCTTCATCGTCGTCGTCCATGGGAGGAGGAGGAGGACGAGCGGACGGCAGCTGCTGGATCTCCCTCCTGGTCTCGTCGGTGGACTGCAGCGGCCCCAGCTGGTGCTCCTGCTGGTTCACCCAGTTGGAGCTGAAGCCGCCGTCGTCCTGCGACGGACTCGACGGGTCGGGAGACGCCACGGCTGCTGCAGAGTGACAGCAATCAATCAGTCAGACTGAATGAATGAATGAAGCATGCAGACGCTCGATAGTAATAAACTAAAAACACTTTGACTTCTCCGCTCACCTTGTGGAGACTCTTGTGGAACTGACGCTGCCTCTGCGGAGTTCCTCTTCGGCCGGTCGGTGTCGGCCATGTTGACGAGCCACACCATCGTAGCTGGAGAAGAAGGACGGGAGACGATTAGTCCTGTCTCAGTTTTCTGCTTCCATCTCCTGCATTAGTGTCGGTTTTGACCCTTGTTTTCAATCAGCTGTAAAATACACTAAAAACTCTTTTTTTCCCCATCCATCCAATTTGTTCTTTAACTCTTGTTTACGTTGTTCGGCTTCCTTATCCATGAAATGTTGGGTTTAATATTTCTGGTGTGGACCCCCAGGCCTTTTCTTTAAACCTTTATCTTGTTTGCTTTCTGCTACCATCTCTTATGTTTGGGGCGGTTTTGACCCGAGTCACTAAAAACAATTATTTTTAGAGAGTTTTACGTCTCTTTGTTTCATTTTTAGGCTTCCTGATCCATGAAAAGGTTGGTTTTGCATAGGGATGGGTCCCGAAATCCGGTTCCGATTCTGGAACCGGAATCGAAACGCCAAAATTCGAGAATCGTTTAAAAATGCGCATTTCGGTTCTTTATTTCGGTTCCTGGCAGTCACTCACACACATGTCACACAGCTGATGAACGGTGATTAATGTTATCAGTTAACTGTCTCAAAACCAGTGTCGCCGCCGGCTTTCTTTTTCCTTTTTTCCCCCGCGGTCGGGTTGTGAATTAATTAATTAATGCTCGTGAGTCCGGCCGTGTTGGGTCCGAGATTCAATCAACACGCTGTTCTGGTTTTACCGTTACTACCGGCAGTCTGCCCGTTTATCACCGATAAACACAGTAGATGAAGAGGGAAGTGACTGAGTGGGTCGGTGGCGTGGAGCGGTGCGCCACTCTGACTGCAGCCGAGGATCATGCTCCGTGATACTGTGAGACTGGCCGCCGGGCGGGAGCGCTTTAGGACGGGACTGGGGCACGGCAGCACCCGCTAATCGCTAATAACCCGAAAACAGCAGTGACACGTGCTTTCACGCCGGAGTCTCCAAACCAGAAACGTCTGGAACAACGTCGGAAAAGGTCGCTTTTGAAAGAAGAGAGAGAGAGAGACCTGCTGTGGCGTGTACACAACAACAACAACAACAAAGCTGACAGCGAGTGAGTGAGAGTCACACTTCCTGTGTGGCCCTTCAAATTAAAAGCCCTATAGCCTTTTCCTGTTCAGTCATATTGGTTCTCACTTAATTTTGACAAGAAACGGCTCCAAATGTTGTTGTTCTTTTTCTGTGACCAATCGACCACGGCCACTTTATACAAAACAGATGAGCAGACAAGTCATATATCTATTTATTTACTTTCTAAATAATATTAGTATCGGAATCGGAATCGAAAGGAATCGGAATCGAAATGAGGAATCGAAATAGGAATCGGAATTGATGAAAATGCAAACGATACCCATCCCTAGTTTTGCACTTATGATTTCAGTTTTAACTGTGATTATTGTTCTCATTGTTATAACCGGGTCGAAACCAACCATAACAACACAAACATCATTATTTTAATCAGAGTATTTCAGAATTTTGAGGGGGGAAAAAAAGTTTTTGTTTCATTTTGTTTATATGGAGGTTCCTGACAAAGTAAAAAAAAAACCTTGACGCAAATTTATGTGGTATTTTTAAGCATTCAAAAACCTTAAAATGGGTCCGTATTTCACTTCCCTCCTCTGTTTTATTCAAATAAAATACCAACATGTTTAGGTTTTTATCTTACAAGAGTAGATGAGAGCTGGAAAGATGGGTTCGTTCCTCTCCTGAGCCGTCTCCACCAGGATCCTCAGAGGTCCTTTGGGACAGAGCACCGCTAACAGATCTGAGAGAAGAAGAAGAACAAGAAGAAGAAGAGGAGAAAACAGAGGGGAGATAAGTGATGTGAGCCACGGACGACTTTCTTCAAGAGGCCAAAAACAGCAGCTGGACGCGACATCTGTGACAACAGGCGGCCGGGAGTTCAGTCAAAACACAGAGTCTCTCGCTCTGACCGAGAACAGAGGATGTGTAAAAACATTTACTAGTCTGATAATTAATCCGAGATGCTCGTTAATCCTCACCTGTCTGACATGCTCAGTGAAGCCAAACAGCTATAATTACCAACAATCATCATTTGCCCCCACTCCCTTACATCGACCCCGTCCATCAACCCGGAGGGAAGCCGTTGAGACGCTGCCTGTTGTTGCTGGCACAGCGACCGACTCGGGTTCAGCTTTCAACCCCGTCTCCCCCGGACTTCCTCTCCTCACAGATTTGTCTTTCATTGCACATTTCCTGAGAGCATTTGTGTCAAGGCTTCAGATCTTGAGACATGCTGTTCCCTAATGATGACATCTGTCCCTCCTGCTTATTTATACACTGCAAAAACCCAAGAATATTTGCTGTTTTCTTGTCAAAATGTCTCATCTATAGTCGAAACTAATCTCTTTCCACTTGTTTTTAGATAATTTTACTTGATTCAAACTAATTTTCACTTGAAATAAGTAGAAAATCTGCCAGTGAAAGCAACATGTTTGTGCTTGTAATAAGAAAGGAAAACCTTTTCTGCTTATTTTGAGTAAAAAATATGCTTCAAATAAGTAAAAAGTGTCTAAAAACAAGCTACTTTTAATGTTATAAGTCTTATTTTAAGTATAATGAGATTAGTTTTGACTAGAAATGCCATTTTGACTAGAAATATAAGACTCATCACCTAAAAATCAACTAGTTTTTAGATAATTTCACTTGTTCCACACACATTTTCACTTGAAATAAAAAAAAAATCTGCCTGTGAAAGCAATGTTTTTGTGCTTGTAATAAGAAAGAAAAACTTTTTCTACTTATTTCAAGTAAAAATATGCTTGAAAGAAGTAAAAAGTGTCTAAAAAGATGCTACTTTTAATGTGATGAGTCTTATTTTAAGTATAATGAGATTTGTTCTGACTAGAAATGAGACTCATCACCTAAAAATCAACTAGTTTTTAGATAATTTCACTTGTTTCACACACATTTTCACTTGAAATAAATAGAAAATCTGCCTGCGAAAGCAATGTTTTTGTGCTTGTAATAAGAAAAACTTTTTCTACTTATTTCAAGTAAAAATATGCTTGAAAGAAGTAAAAAGTGTCTAAAAACAAGCTTATTTTAAGTATAATGAGATTAGTTTTGACTAGAAATGACATTTTGACTAGAAATAAGACAAATATTCTTGGTAAGATTCAGAGTTTCTGCAGTGTATATATATATAGATATATGTGCTAGAGAGAAAACTACATGTTTACAATGAATGAGCATGTTTCTATTTAAAGGATTTACGCTGCAATTTGACTTAACTAGGGAGGGTTCAAATGTCATAGCTTTTTTATGATTCTTAAAAAAGCGCTTTTTTTGAAATACTTCTGAACATCAGCTCTGTCATTTCCAAATAAAGTTTGATTATACATTTAGAGTCGCCCCCCACGCCCCCTTTTTTCTCTAACGGGAACCAGATGACCGACGGTTCAGTGCACACAAAGAAGAAGAAGAAGAAAAAAAAACACATCAAGGTCGAGACTTCGGCTTTCTTCCTTAAAAGCACAAAGGGTCAAAGCACAAAAAGAGAAGAGGACGATGACAGTAGAGGATTTACCGTAGACGGAGATGACAGCTAATATAAGCCAGGCGGTCCACTCTGGCAGGTACTTGATGAAAACCAGGGCCATGAGGGCGCTGATCATGATGAGGTAGGCCTGCTGGAGCCGCAGCGGTCCTTTCCAGTGAATGCACATCATGCCCACCACGCCGAAGTTCCAGATGATTACGGCCAGCGTGAAGTAGTCCATGGCCACGTTGTAGGTCTTGAAAACCTCTCTGTGAAGACGAGATGTGGGTTATTAGACTGTTATCTATCGTCGTAAAAAAACAACCGGACGACTTTGAGGTTTATGAGAAGATAAAAAAAAAAAAAGTTAAGTGCTGTGGCTTACTTGAGGTAGATGTAGGAGAAGAAGAACAGCAGGAGGAGGGAGGAGAGGAAGAGCCAGCCTTGGATCACCTGTCAGAGGAGACGGAGACATGGGGTTTATTGTAAGTTCAGCGTATACGTTGGCTGATAAAAGCCGGTGTAAACGCTTTTTTTTGTGCCTTCAAAACTTTGCAAGTGAACCACAAACTGTCCGCTCAGCATTTTGCATAATACAGTGGTTCTCAACCTTTTGTACATCAAGGACCCCTAAATTGGCACAAATTAGACCACGGACCCTCATTGGACCAAATTTAGAAGTAAACACCAGAAATACACAAATATGTGTTCTGAGGCTGAAGAACATTACTTTTCTGTACTTTTAAATTAGGGCCAATGGCGTGAATTTTTGGAAATATTTTAGAGAAATTTCTAGAAAAAAGTGGTCCAATTTCTCCAAAAATATTTCTAAGGAAGAAGTGGTAAAAAAAAATCTCACAAAAAAAAAGTTTTTAAAAAAATTCTTGAAAAAAAGTGGTAAAATTTCTAAATCAAAAAAGTTTGAAAAAAAATCTAGAAAAAGTGGTAAAAAAAAAACTACTTCTAGAAAAAAGTGGTAAAATTTCTTTTAAATAAAAGTTTGAAAAAAATCTAGAAAAAGTGGTAAAAAAAAATAAATAAAAACTTCTAGAAAAAAGTGGTAAAATTTCAAGAAATAAATTGGGGACCCCTAGGTGTCCCTGGACCCCACGTTGAGAACCACTGGTATAATAAACCCTAACCCTTGTATAATAAAGCGGTGGAATGGCATCTTTTTTTTCTTCTTTCTCTATCTCTCAATCTGAACGAGGGTAAACAAAATTCATTCACGCTTATCCATAATGTATGACAGCAAATACAATGTGTATTTATGGTCATTAGGCAAACTCAACTTTCCGGCGAATATTTGACTATTCGTCGACTATTGGGAAGTAGTCGACGAATACTAAAATGCAGTATGGAGCGTGTTTTTGTCGTAGTGCCGTAAAGCAGTCCATGTGAGACGAAAGCTGGGACACCGGGTCGGAGACAGAGAGCCTCCGTTCTCCCTGTAACCAGTCGTTAAACCGTCACAATTACTCTGAAGCTGTTTAATCAAGGTAAAAATCCTGCATAGCTCCTCTTTAAGAGCGATATCTGCTGATTAATCAGTTATTTATGGGGTTTTTTTAACCTCCTAATATCAGGCCCTGGTTTAATCAGTAATCTGTCAGTACTTGCAAATACCTGTTGTTAATGGTGTTTGTTTTAAACCGCTGCGACTCCCAGATGGGTGGGGTTTACCACAGAGGATAATACAATGAGCGCAGCAATCCATTGTCCTGATGTGCTGCGCCCCACCTGTCTGCTGCTCCAGGTGTGGTGCAGTTTCAACAGGACTTAGATGAACTGTCCAGGTTAACAGAAAAATGCTTTATGGGCATTTTTTCCTCTGCTCTATTAGTTTAACTGCAGCTGAGAGAACGACTCACACAACTCTATCATTCATTGTGAAGCTTTTTTTTCTCTCTCTCTTTTCTTTTCCCACAGGAGACGTGTTGGCTTGTCAGAGCAGGAAGAGCTCAGGTGTTAGTAATAATAACATTAATGACGAGGCCGTGGCATTTGAGTGTCGCAGCGACAGTGTCCCGACATGTAGGGAGAGAATGTGAGAGAAGAGGGAGGGTTGGAACGGGCACACCTAAATGTAACGCAGCCGTTTCAATGGTCCCTGCACCTGCGTTGAAACATGGCTGTGTTCACTTCCTGTTTATTACATCTCCTCTGTTATGTTAGAGTCCAAATTCTGAGCTTTTAAGTTCATCTCATGCGTGGAAAACTTTTGCACAACAGTTTTCAGAAGAGGAGAGCAGTATCAGACTTTTAGAGAAACTCCTGTATCTGGATATTAAAGGGATAGTTCAACATTTTGGCAAATTGGCCCATTGCCATAATCCCTACAGTCATAGCAGTAGGTTCGTTACCTTTAATTGTCTGTGCAAGCTATTTTTAGAACGGCGGAGCAGAGCCGTGAGCTGCTCAGAGCTACGCTACGGAGGCTCATGGGATTTCTTGGTTTCCCTCATTAAACGCATCAAATACACAATCCAACAACTCCACAACGCTCTGGTGGACAAGTTGTGACCTGCACATTCACCACACCATAACTTTTAATATGTTCATGCTATAAAAGTAAAGCATTGCATGTTTTCAGCAGCTTTTATGTAGTTGTGTTCATACATTGATGATAGATGATAAAATCTTAATATGATCCTCCATCCTTCCTCTTACAGGTGCTTGAATCCATCTATAATGAATGTTAATGTTATAAATAAAGCATGAGCTTTCCTACTAGACAAAGAAAAAAGAGTCTCCTGTGTTTAACCCCAGTTTAAAACAATCAAAACTATATTATTTATCAGTACATGTGATGCAGTGTGACGTGTCGTCGGCTTGTACCTTGTAGCAGCGGTACTTGTATAACAGCACCAGCACCAAAGTCATGACAATGATCACAGTGATCATGATGGTGGCGTTGAGGATGGAGTTCAGCGCTCGCTGTGCTACTGTGTCTGTGTCCTCGGGGAACGGCGTGTAGATCCTGAAGGGATGGCAACATGTCAACAACATGTCACAAAGACAGGCCTCAGTCGAACAGAAATGACAGAAGATGCACAAATATTTAGAAAAGAAAATGAATATGAAATGGCTAATTGTATAAAACCTCACAGTGATTCTGTTTGTGTCTCATTCATAGATGTTTTTGTTTATAGTAACCTTTTTTCTGTGTTTTCTACTTTCTTTCTCTCTCTTTTTAATTTTTCTCTGGGAAAATCAATAAACATATTTATAAAAAATGAATAAATACATTTAAAAAACTGTGTAGGAGCGACACTGGACGTACAGTAAATCATTATCTCCACCTAGTGGCGCTGAGGGTGAACTGCGGCGCTGCTGTGGATTCTGGCTCTAGTCTTGTATCATTTCATCTGTCAACATCTGCCCGATGATGATACTCACAATCGCTGCCCGTCATTGTGGGTGTAGAAGCTGACAGACTTTATGGTTGCCACGACGACCACCATGCACAGGGTGACGGGAACGAACAGCATGATGACGTGCTTGGCCCCGTACTTCAAGGTCAGCTCCTCCTCCTCCTCCTCGTCGGTCTCCACGACACGTGGAGGAGGACGGGCGGCGGGCGGCTGCCCGTTCTGCTCCGGCCCGCTGCCTCCTCCTCCTCCTCCTCCTCCTCCTCCTCCTCCTCCTCCTCCATCACCTCCTCCTCCAGCGCCTGAACCGCCCCTGGACCGCACTCTGGGTACCCCGGCTTCTTGCGGCTGCTGCGGGGGCTGAGGGGCCGAACTCGACTCCTGCTGGCTCTGTCAGTGAGAGGAGACAATCACGTTATTCAGAGTTTACACATTTTAAAGCTGTACAGAAAAGAAAATTGAATTTGAGCACCACTGTGGGTCCTAACACTAGTGTAAAAACTCATCTATCAGACGATGGAGCCCAAACTTTGTGCAAAATTCTATTTTTGAGTAAATCCGGGATGAAAGTGTGTTTATTTTCTCGCAGTGGATAATTCAGGCACACGGATTATACGTCAGCCTTAATGATACTGATGTAGGGGACCAATTAAACTGTGTGTTTCTATAATATGTAAGTATCTATATAGCGCTTTTCATACAAAAAAAATGCATCAATGTGCTTAAACAAAACATCAAACATTGAAAAACAATATGAATCAAAAACGATCAAAGGCAATAAGACAAGTAATAAACAATAAAACAAAGGCAATCATACAAATTAAAGTTAGGCAGAGTTTAAAAACATAAAGAAAAGCTGCCTGATTCGAGTCACTCGAAGCACTAAACTATCTGATCAAAAGCAGCTTAATAAATAATCACAAAACGTTGCTCATATTAAATAATTTGCCATTTGTAAGCGTAAAATATTTGGGGCATTTATATAAAAGTATGGGCATGAATGGAAATGAGAAGACAGGTATTGAAGGATGAAAAATTCCCCTGCTAAAGGCTGATTAACTCATCTGCTAGATTTAATTTCTGCCACTTCTCCTTCTCTCAATCAGACAAGTTTCACAACTCAGAACAAAACAGCGGACTGATGAGCCGAGCAGCAATAAAAGCTTTTGTAGGGCTTGCAATTTTTTACAGTAACTTGTGAAATGTGCCATCAAACATACATGCATGTAATCTTCTCCTTATATTCTATGTTTAAGGCTGTGTAAAGCTTAAAGGAATAGTTCAACATTTTGGCAAATAATCCCTATAGTCTTAGCAGTAGGTTCGTGCAAGCTATTTTTAGAACGGCAGAGCAGAGCCGCCAGCTGCTCAGAGCTACTCTTCTTGGTTCATCAAACTTATCAAATACACAATCCAACAACTCCAAGTTGTGACCTGCACATTCACCACACTATGAGCTCTGAGCAGCTCGCGGCTCTGCTCTGCCGTTCTAAAAACATCTTGCACCGACAATTAAAGGTAACGAACCTACTGCTATGACTCTAGGGATTATGGCAATGTTGAACTATCCCTTTAAGAACCTGGAATAATTGGAAAAAAGAAAGAATTAAATCCCATTATTTGCCAAAATAATAGTCGATATCTTTCTCTCTTTTTTCCATCCATCTGCAAAAGGCGTCTACGAACACACACGTGCGGTCAGGCCATTGTGTTATGAGACGAAACACACAAAAAAATCCTAGAAACTGAGCAAACAAACAGTGAACAGGCTGTTATCAGGCCATCGTCGTCCAATGTTTCAGGGTTAAACTGGCACATTTACACCGACTACTACACCGCCAGCTCCTCCAAGGATAACAACAACACTGCGCTCTTTCCCACTTCCCACCCACCCGGAGGAGAACCTGGACCCGTCCCATCAGGGGAAAAATTTTTTTAAAAAAGAGGAAATTCAAGGAGACTTTGTGAACTAAAACTGTCAGACTGCCTGGCGAGTCGAGACACGCGGCAGCAGCCCAGACGTGCAGCAAATCTCACCAACCACCAGGTACAACACAGAAACGATAGGAGGAGGAGGAGGAGGAGGAGGAGGAGGGAGGAGGAGGGGGGGGGTCTCCAGAGGCCGATCTGAATAGTAGAAGCTGCCGCGGCTCTCACAACAAGCTGCTGCACAAAATGACCTCAGTGTGTGGTACACTGCATTGTTTCTGCGTCCTGGGAATAAGGCCAATGTTAGAACCAAGGACACGAGACGAGAGCGACACACAGACCGCTTTAGTGAATTAGTTTTCTGTGTTTTTTTTTTTTTTTCCTGTGACAGTAAATCAACAAAATGTGCGTTAAATAGTCACCCTGACTTCATCTCATCTCTTATAAACAGGCCTGAGTGATCGCTTCAGAATAATCTGCCATTTGAGACTGAGAAAACACAACCGCGCTGGCTGCTGGCTGCTGGCTGCTGGCTGCGCTGTTGTGGGGTAAACAAAGAAAAACTGGACCAGGATCAGGGCTGCTGAACAGACTGGGACAGGAGAGGAGACTTTGATCCTGGGAATATGCTGGAAAACGCCACACCTTTATTTACAGGAAAAGCGAGAAGCAGAGCGGCAACACTCCCGTTTATGATCCTAATAGTAAATCAAAGTCTAACATATTCTATCCTTATCAGCACATAAACATCATTTATTTTATGACAGGCCTGAAAAAACCACACGGTTATCAGGCTGAGACTCCTCCACGCCGAGTGTCGTCACAGGCTGACTCAGTAACAGACGACTTCCATCCCTGCCGTGACCCTGAAACACTTTGTTGGCAGGCAGCGGCTCAAAACGTTGGCTAATCATTCATTACCCAATACATTAACACGGATAGCGTTAGAGCGACAGCAGTGGTGGTGACACATTCTTTCGTACTCACCATATTGTTTTCAACATCCTCTGCTTTGTTCGCCATCGTGGGCCCGGCAGACACTTGTCCTCACATGCAAACCAAATTCCTGATGAAACCCTGATGAAACAAGAGCAGGGGGGGGGGACAGAAATTAAGCTCATGGCACCAGAAATAGATGCAATAAAAAAAATAAAAAAGATACGTATCAAGTGGCAACAAATCAAATCGTGGGTGTAAACTAAACAGAGAGGGCGTCCAAGCTGTGGTCTCATAGTCAATAATTCAATTGACAGTTAAATAAAGAGAGAGTATCTTATTCTGGATAAAAGCCGAGTTGTTTTTACAATAAATTCCACTGATAAAAAAGAGCAGGGCGTTGCATTTTTTAAAGGATTAATTCACAATTTGCTTTGCATCCCTGGGAAAAAATGTATGTGTAATCATTCCTCCTGCTCCTGTCCACTGTCCTCAGCAACAGTCATCAAGTGTTTTTTTCCCCCTCGGGCCACTTCTGCACAACCCGCAGTTCTCTGTAACTCCTCGGTCCAGATTAGAAATGCATAATATAAAAAGATGAGCCAGTGTCAGTGACGTGACGACATTATCAAGTTCCTGCAGTCTCAAATTAGGTGAGCGACCTTTCATAACACGATATTCCCTCTGTGTTTCCTTTCAAAGCTGCAGTGAAGACAAGACAGAGCGAATCCTGCACTAAACAGACAGTAAGAGTCATTAATCAATAATGTAATTACTGTAAATTCTCATGCAATCATTATATTATCATTAATGCAACTTATTTTTTGCTCTTGTTGACTACGCCCCTCAGCACAGGACATTTTACAACTTGATTGGGTGCATGAATTAGTACAGTAAACCTGATAAACCAGCGCACATAAGGACATAATGTGAGCCAGGGTGGAGCGAGGAGTACAGATGTGTTATGTGAGCGAAGGTATCAATACCACAATGTTAAAAAAAGAAGAAGATTGGATTGAAAAGCAGACGTGGTTATTGTTTCAGCTGCAAATGTGTGAGCCGTGACCTACTTTTAATCTGTATTACATGGATTAATCCAGTGGTTCCCAAACTAGAACCACTGGAAAGGTTCGCAAAATAAATCTCTGTGGTGATAACGTGATTAATGAGGCAGGACGGAAAAAGGAGACAAAAAAGTTCTGGAAAAACATCTGTTTTTATATTTTGGCCTCTTCACTAATTTTCCCCTGACATTTGAGAAACACTGGGTCATTTTTCATCTTTGTGCTTTTAAACTATGATTCAAATTTAATTAATTATTGTTGATGATGTGTCTCTCATAGAGATAATTGTATTAAAATGGACTGGGCCTCCAGCTTTATATAGTGTTATATATTAGAAAAAGATCATGTTAGGTAACGTAGTAGAAATAGAAAATGACAAAATCTGAAAAACACTCAAGTGACGTTCAAGTACCTGAGATTTGAACATGTGTAAATGGGCTTTACATCAAGCTAAAATGGGAATAAAAGATGATGGCAACTGAGCTGAATAATAAATCGTTTATGAACCTGCGTAAAAAATACCATTAGGTACAATGCTGTGGACATTATTTTGATAAAAGCTACTCAATAAATAAGATTTTTAATTGAACGCCGGGATATCACATCTAGTTATCTTTATTTGAACCAGCTGAACATCACATGAGATTTATCTGCTAAGGTTATTCAATAGTTATGTAAAGACTTAGTTTATAATTATTTAACTGTATTTGTTACTCCCATTAGCGAGTCGCTATAAAACAGCTAGTTAGTTAGCCCGTCATGTTATAACGGCGGCGCTGGGAGGCTAACGCTAACGCTACAGAGCCGGAGCAGTTCAGGACAAATAAAGCACATGAAGAGCGAGTTAGAGGGAATTAAACTCACCTACTAAAAAAACGAGTAGTTTATTTCCTTGGTGTTTCGTGTTTTGAAGTAGGTTTAATAAACCCGGGCGCTTTCCCTTCTTTGTTGTTCCTGTCTGCTCACTGAACATCCGGCCCCTGGTGTGAAACTCACGCTGCTACTTCCTCCAGCTCAGTGGTGCGTTCAAGACCACACAATGCTGCTCGGAATTTGTAGCGTTGTTTAATTTGCTCGGGTTCTTTTCTATACAGTCAATGCTTGAAAGTAGCAATAACAAAGTCCTTAATCTTCGGCTCAATGTTTTTTTGATTGAACGACTGATTTTATACACTGTGAATTGTTTATTGCATGTTTTGATTATCGTTTCTATTTTAACTTTGTTGTTATGATAAAAGTTTCCATTATTGATATATTGTTGATAGTAGCCTTGGCTATGTACTGAAGTTATAGATAGAATATAAAGCAATGCGGGATTCGAACTGGGGCCGCCTGCAATGAGGACTATAGCCTCAAGTTACACATGGGGCGGGTGCTGAGCTAAACATCACCCCAGACACTAGACACTGGCAGAGTTATCAAGGACTCAAAGACACAATACTGTTGTATGTAACCCATGATATCTTTTGTTTGAATGAACTTTTACTACATTGCACTGTGTGGAACCTGAATGTTAAGTTTTTCACCTGACATAATGACGACCCTGTCTGTTGTCTTGTTATGTCTGTTTTATTTGTACTGTGTGTATTAAAATAAAATTGAAATAAAAGAAACTGAAATATTCCTCATGTGTTCATGTCAATCTGCTTGAAATGAAAAGACAGAGCCAGGAGACCTTTGAATTTCACACCAAATGTTATTTTAATACACTGTTGGTAACATTAACATACAAACATATAAAATTACATATAAATAATTTTTTTCCCCAAGTTTAGCCTACTCCAAGTCAAGACGGCTATAATTGCCATTAATCCGAGGTTCCGTGAATGCAGCACCATCTGTGGCCAGTTGTTCTTCCTGTGACAGAGGTCAGGCCGTTTAGCAGCAGCAGCAAGGATCCAAAGAAAATCGACCGAAACCGACCACAAAGACACCGATAACATGGTCAGTTCACCGTAATCCAATGTTTATATCACAGATATTTAATGTAATCATGCTAAATCAATCTAATGTGTCAGGTTTTTTACCACAGCAGAACAAAAAAAGAGGAAATACAAGCTCTTAACGTAGCTAACGTTAGCCTAAATGTGGAGAGCGAAAAAAAAAAGAAAAAAAAAAGGAAACCGTGGTTACAAACAAACCTCAGATTCATTGCATTATAAGAAAATACGTAAGTAAAAGTCTAGCAAGCAAAACGTAATCGAAGCGAAATGCGTTAAATTATGCGCAATTTTTTAATCCGCAGTGTTAAAACTGCAGTGGTTCAATGCAGAGCTGTGGCCGGTGTGAGAGCTACAACACGATTGAAGTCTTTATCATTAGATTAATATTATCTATACATCAATACTAAAGCAGCATTTAACTTAAAACCTCTGCCTATTTAATAAATCGGTTAATCTGGTTGGTATCAGTCTAATCATCGCAGCTTTAACGAAAAATGAGCATCACAGCGTCTGAATGATTGTACCTGCGAATATGTATTCATCCATCATTGGTTAACTAATCACCAGGCCCAAAGCAGATGATCAAGTATTTGGTTTCTATTAAAGGGATAGTTCAACTTTTTTTTTTTTTTGCAAATTCTCCTCTCACCATAATCCCCATAGTCACAGCAGTAGGTTATCTACTCTTATTTATCGGTGCATGTTGTTTTGAGATCAGCGGGGCAGAGATGTGAGCTGCTTAGTGAACACAATGGAGGTGAACAGTAGTACAGGTCCATTAGTTGTTGCATTGTGTATTTGATGAGTTTGATGAGGGATAGCAGGGGACCTGTACCGTTCATTGAGCAGCTCACGTCTCTGCCCCGCTGATCTCAAAACAACATGCACCGATAATTAAAGGAAATAATGAACCTACTGCTATGACTATAGGGATTATGGTGATAGGAGAATTTGCCAAAATGTTGAACTATCCCTTTAATATAATGTGGAGCAAAACAAGAGCATTTATCCTGACAAATCTGATCAGTCTAACTAACAATAACATGTGTTTTGGTTTTGCAGTCCCACACCATCCTGCTGGTGCAGCCGACCAAGAGACCAGAGGGCCGGACATACGCCGACTATGAGTCAGTCAACGAGTGTATGGAAGGTGAGATGATGATGACACCTTTGTTTAATGTATCGATGTGTAAATATGAATATGATCTACAGGTTTGTTGAGGGTCTGAATTGTGACCAGGATATAGTGAGGAGCTTGATTTATTGTGTTTTCTGTCTCCTGATGCTCAGGTGTGTGTAAGATGTACGAGGAGCATCTAAAGAGGATGAACCCCAACAGCCCGTCGATAACGTACGACATCAGCCAGCTGTTCGACTTCATCGACGACCTGGCCGACCTCAGCTGTTTGGTGTAAGTTGAAACCGCTGCTAATAAACCAGCGCGTGTTGGTTTATTCAGGTTCATGTGGGATGTCAAACAACTTGACAATACAGTAATGTTATTTAAAATGTTTTCAATAGAGATCTATCAACTCTATTACATCAAGAAATATTTTCCTTATTGTGCACACGTTATGTTATGTTTTGTTAAATTTTATTGCAAACTCAGGTCCATATACAAGACAAACAATACAAAAAGAGACAACACAATACATATAATAAAAGATGATGAAAGCTAAAAGTTCATATTTAATAACAATCATAAAACAGAAATATCTAAAAGGCATCTGTACAAATGACTGGTATCTGAAATACACTACACTGAGCTGTGTGTGTGTGTGTTTATCAGTTTCCATGGTAACTCATTATGGAGGTTGGAGGATGTGCGTGCCACAGTTTACGAGTTTATTTACACTCGCTCTCTGTTGAGTGTGACTCGATGAGGAGTGAAAGGACGGTGAAAAAACATCCTGAATGACTAAAAGAAAAAAAAACAAAAACCATGAACCTGTGGGAATTTTAATTTCTATTATGAATTCACAGGGACGTTAGAGCAGCAGGATGAATCATGCCTGTGTAAAACTCTTTCCACAGTTTATAGCTTTGTTTCTATCATCACAGAATTATTTCTGCTTTATCTTGTCACCTGAAGCCCTCACACTTTAAAGGGATAGTTCAACATTTTGCCATAATCCCTATAGTCATAGCCGTAGGTTCCTTACCTTTAATTATCGGTGCATGTTGTTTTGAGATCAGCAGGGCAGAGACGTGAGCTGCTCAGTGAACACAATGGAGGTGAACGGTACAGGTCCCCTGTCCCTCATCAAACTCATCAAATACACAATCCAACAACTCCACAACGCTCTGGTGGACAAGTTGTGACCTGCACATTCACCACGCTATGAAATAATCATGAACCTTTATGAGACTGAGTTGTTTTAGAGGCAAATGCGTAGCCTGAAGTTCCCAGTATTTGCTCCGTGTGTCATAATGTTACATGATTATCTCATAGTGTGGTGAATGTGCAGGTCACAACTTGTCCACCAGAGCGTTTTGTAGTTGTTAGATTGTGTATTTGATGAATTTGATGAGGGACAGGGGACCTGTACTGTTCACCTCAATTGTGTTCACTGAGCAGCTCACGTCTCTGCCCCACTGATCAAAAACAACATGCACCGATAATTAAAGGTAACGAACCTACTGCTATGACTATAGGGATTATGGTGAGAGGTGAATTTGCCAAAATGTTGAACTATCCCTTTAAGGCGTCTGTCTTTAGTCTCACAGTTTAGCTGCTGCTGAGTAAAACACAGCTGCCGTGACGCGTCTGTCACTGACGTCGACCTCTGAGCAGAAAGTGACCGGCGCTTCACTGGTTTTCCCAATAAATTCCTTCTGTTCAGATTTAAAGTTTGCTCATTAGTGAAGAAACTTTCCAACACAGAAATAAAAAAAAAAGAAAAGAAAAGAAAGATCCTCACTGAGTGTAATTTGTGCTGCTGCCGCCTCAGGTACCGCGCCGACACGCAGACGTACCAGCCGTACAACAAGGACTGGATCAAAGAGAAGATCTACGTGCTGCTCCGCCGCCAGGCCCAGCAGGCGGGGAAGTGACGCTCTGAGGGAGAAGATGGAGGGATGGGAGGAGGAGGAGGAGGAGAGGAGGAGGAGAGGGTTGGGAGTCGGGGTTGATTTCATTTTTACTCTACGTAATTTGTGTTTTAAAAAAAAGTTTGAGCGGCTTGTTTTGAGAAGTTTTTAAAAAGCTTTTTTTTTTCTTCATGAAGAGGAAGTGTATTTTGTATTTTAATGTTTGACTTATTAATAAAGATTTCCTTTAAATAACAGCAGTGAATTCTGTCGTCTTTTCTTTTCTTCACAGCATTTCTTTTTGTCTTCTCCTTTTGGTTTTTCCTCCTCGTATCGTATCGTCTTTGGCTCCATTTGTTTTCCTCTGGATTCTCATTTCATCTCTGTCTATCTCTCTGTCTGTTGACTGCTGGTGCTTCCAGTCGCTCCGGTTTACTTTGCTGTATCATGCTCATGTTAACTTCCCTCTCTTTTTCGCTCAATACACTGACAAACAGGCATGTCATGTAATATTGATTTTTTTTTTTATGTGCCTAGTGAGAATATTTCCTTTTTTTCCACATTGTCAGACTTTCAATATTTTCCTTTTCGTACACGTTTCCTTTCTATCTCTCTGGCTTTTTTCTAATTTTTCATATTTTTTGGGTCGTTTTTTACATTTTTAACCATCTTTGTCTGTCTTTTTTTCTTCAGTGTGTCTTCTTTCAGGTGTGCACATGATAATTTCCCTCTTTCTTTATTCAGGATCTAATCAGATAAACCTCTTTGTGTGTTGATTTTGTTTTATTTTTATTATCTTTTATTGATTCTATTTCATTTGATACGCCTGCTAGATGTATTTAAAATTTGAAAAAATCCTCTCCCATTGCTTTTTCCTTTCCATCCGTTTCTTCTCCTGTCATCTCTCGCTGTGTGTTTGCAGGAAAAAGTGCAGCTGAGTGAGGATGTCAATTTGCTTTTTGCTGTGGCGGTTGTTGCACATGGTAATTTCCTCCTTTCCTCGCTCAATACGGCCAAACAAAGCGCCCACAAAGAAATATTGAAGAACATTTACAATTTCCTGGGCTTTGAAAGCAGCGTGGCCATGTGGGAATATGATTTTAAAACAACAAAACAACTGTCCTGTCATTTTGTCACTTCTTCTTCTCTGGGATTAAGATACAAACAATACATTTTCTTTTCTTCTCTGTGGTTTCTCTTCACTTTCTGCTTGTTTCTCTCCTCATGTCTTTGTTTTTCCTCTCTGTCTCTGTTCAGAAAAGTGCTCTGGCTGCTTTATTATGGTGATTTAATGTTTTCCCCCCTTATACCACAGAAGCAAATAATCACATCTTGGGAATATTGATTTTTATGTTGTTGTTTTTGTTATTTCTTTTTTATTAAATTGATTTTTTTTTATTTGTTTTTTTGAGTAAGAAGAAAAACAAAATCAATAGACAGGATGAAAAACATCTGTATCCTGGATGAAGGAGCTCCGACGGGGACATTTGACGCGTCTGCCCGCCTGACGGAGCGCACCAGTCGGACACAGTCTCCTCCGGCAGTCGCGGTCGGTCGCTGAAGCTGGATCCTCCTTCTCCTCCTCCTCCTCTTCCTCCAACACCTCCTCCTCCTCCTCCTCCTCCTCTCACTTGTATTTTTCTCCACCTTTGTGTTGTGATCGTCTCTCCCACTCAGTCTGTTTCTCACACCCACCCCGGTACCCCCTCCTCCTCCTCCTCCTCCTCCTCCTCCTCCTCTCCACCACCACCCCTCCTTCCCATCCCCCCCCCCCCCCTCCACCAACCCCTCCACCACCACCACCACCACCACCCCCTCTCCTCCTTTTAGCATCTGAAAAGACCACTGAGTGAGAATCGATGGCGCAGAGGCCCGCTTGACAGGACAATAAACCACAAAGAAGGGGTGAGTTTTTTTTTCTCCTCTCGCTCTCTCTCTCCTCTTCTCTTCTTCCTCCTCTTGGTTGTTTTTTTTTCTGAATTGCGGAATTACTCAAATGGCACAACGATAAGAGGAAGAGAGAACCGCTCGGGGGGTTGGCTGTGTGGTTTGTGTGGAGGTGATATTTAACACAAGGCATCTTTTGTTACCGCGATATGATTTATACAGCAGGCGTCAGCTGCCGAGCTCCCACTCACTGAGGGAAATAATAATAATAAATAATAATAATAATAATAATGATACAAAAAAAATCAGAGAAAAACACCACAAACGTGCAGCCAGCGGCTCCGCATCCTCGCATCGTGTGGGACATTAATTTCACATGAACACATTCACCTTACGTAACCTGTCTAAATGCATCAGAGGAGCCCCGGTGCTGTTATTTGCCGGAGAAGAAGCAGAGGAAGAAGAAGAAGAAGAAGAAGCAGAAGAATATCATGTGCATCTCTCTGTCTGTCTGTCTCTGTATGTGTGTGTCCGCTGCAGATTTAGATGAGGCTCGCTTGTGTGTTTTTTCTCTTTGCCTGGATTTCATTGGGCGATGCGGAACCTTGAGGGTGTTAATGCGGTTGTCGTGTTGTAAACAAAAAATATGTCAGCGGGGATCGGAGAGGAGGAGAGGGAGGTTGGTGTTTCTGTGTCTGTCTGTGTGGATGTTGTTTTTTTTGCCCCTCTCTCTCTCTCTGTGTGTGTGAGAGAGAGAGTGTGTGTGTGTGTGTGTGTTTTTATTTCTAAGAAGGGAGCTAGGGACCTCCCCGGGAAAATGAGCAGCAAGGAGGCAGCGATGTGAGTGATGTGATGTTAGAGACTGAGGAGAACCATCATCATCCTCCTCATCATCATCGGCTATAACACGAGCCAAGCGTTTCCATATTGCTGCTGCTGCTGCTTCAGTGTGTGTGTGTGTGTGTGTGTGTGTGTGTGTGTGTGTGTGTGTGTGTGTGTGTGTGTGTTTCAGCCATGAGGAAGGAGAGAGGAGGAGGACAAGTCACATCCAAGGCGCAGGGGGAGCCGTCTATTTACAGCTGAGGCGTTTCAGATGTCTAGTGATATGCAGCCACAACAATAGCTCCCATTCCCCCCCATTAGCTCAGATCAGCCTCCTCGGGAATGATCAATACATTCACCCATATGATGATGATGATGATGATAGTGATGATGCTATTATTGGGGATGATTGACCAGGTTTTGGTCCTGGTCTACTGATCTTATACCCTGCCTCCCTTGCCTACCAGAAGGGATTCCTCCTCTGTTGCAATGCTCACCCTGAGGTTTCTCCAAATTTTCCTTGTTAAAAGGGTTTTCCATGGAGTTTTTCCTCAGTTTGATGTGAGGTTTGAGGGTCTAAGGGCAGAGGATCTTGTTGTGATGCCATGTAAAGCCCTTTCAGACAAACGGGCTAAAATTGCATTGCTTTGCCTTGTCCAGACAGACCACAGGATCAACTTCTTGCCCAAACTGATGAATCATGTATTGATCTTGTGTCTAAACGGGTGTGTGTTTTGGCTTCTGTAACCTCAAGTGACCTGACGACATGTGCTGTGTGTCTGTGTGTCCCCTCCTCCTCCTCCTCCACCTGCAGCCTCTCCGCACCGTGAGGACGCAGCGATGCCCCAGCAGCAGAGGGAGGAGGACCTGTCTCCGTCTCCGTCCCGCCGCCTCGGCCTGGCTTCCCCCCGCCTCCAGACACCGAAGCCCGGCCACGACTTCCCATGAGGCCACCAGCAGCACTCAGCGCTCTGACCGCTCTGTATGGGGCCTCCCACATATGAAGTAGGTTGGACTCGGGGTCAGTGAGCTGACATCGATGCCTCCTGAAATGTCTCATTGTTTTTCTTCTCAAAAATACTAGAATAACTCACACTTTCACCTCGATTTTAATTTTTTTCACTCACTTTGCTCCAAACTGATATAAATGAGCCTTATTTTGAAGGGTCACCACAAGCCACAAAGATTGGAAACTAGTCATGTGTGCAAACCTGTGGGTTGAAGCAATTTGTCTATTGATGAATATTCAATCAAAAGAAATAACAATCTATCAGTCACATGAGTCTTTTACCAAATAAAACCAAATAGGCCAAAGTTTATATGAGTTTTTATGTATATCTTAGATAAAACAGTGTGGTAATTGGTTATTGTACTATTTAATGACAATCTTTAATGCAAACAGTTCATTAATTGATATTATTCATGTTAAAAACTGTTTTTTATAGCAGCAGAATATGCAGCAGCTTTCTGGCAGTTGTGTTTTTGCTGCAGGAGTTTATCAGACTCTTATTTTTCGGTTATCTCTAAAGAGGTTGTTTGATAATGAAAATAAACTCAGATGGCAGCCGTGATAACTAATTAAAACACATGTAATGATCTGACTTTTCCCTCGATGATCAATCACGACGCCGTCTGTCCTCCTCTGCTTCCCTTTAGTTGACATGGAGGATGAAGATGGGACTTGTCTACTTGATGTTTTGTGGTGAGTTTGTCCATTTCTGCTGGAATGAAAACAACTAAACCTTGTTTGTTTGTTTTTTACTAGATAATAATCTCCATTTCTTTCTCTCTCTTCGTTTTCACAGTGATCCCCAAGCCCTGAACGACTTCCTTCATGGGACCAATGAGGTAACAAAAGTCGACTTAAATAGAGAGAAAATCAATAATGCAAATGATAAATTTGAGATGGGGAGTATTTCTTGGGAAAGAGTCATAATTTGACAGTGCATGCATGTAGAACGAGTGTAAACGAGCCCAGCCCCCCCCAAAATCGACTGATTTTCTCCCACCACAGCTGCAGACTGAAGACCTGCTCATTAACTCCTCCTCTGGGGAGCCCTCCCTCTTCGCAGATGCCCCGGTGAGTGTCTGGATCCGCCGCCAGCAGCAGCAGCGTCACAACAACCAGCTATTTTTTTCCCCCCTATTCCCCCCAGGAGGATGAGTTTTCTCTCTCCTTCTGTGCTTCCTGTTAACTCCTGCTAATCACACACTTCTCCCCTTTCTCTCACTCCTTTCCCTCTCTCCTGTTGCTTCTTCTTCTTCTTCCTCCAGAGCCCCGTCTCTCTGCTGGGAGACGGCAGGGACTCCCCAGACACGCCCCCGCCCGGCTGCGTGGACCTGTCCTTCCTGGAGGAGGCCCTCCTGTCATCGCCGGAGGGTGGAGACGACGAGCCGCAGGTGGTGCAGGGCGGATGCGAGGGGAAGAAGGGAGAAGTGCAGGAGGCGGAGGAGGCGGAGGTCAATCAATCTATCAATCAGTCAATGCAACAGCAGGAGCACACAAAGCAAATATACTGAACACACAGCATTATAAATCGCAATACAGACCCAAATTCAGACAATTTGTCTTATTTCTTGTCAAAATGTCTCATTTTGAGTCAAAACTAATGTCTTTCCACTTAAAATAAGAAAAAAACTCATCACCTAAAAATGAACCTGTTTTTAGATCATTTTCATTTGTTTCAAACAAATTTTCACTTGAAATAATTAGAAAAATCTGCCAGTGAAAGCAACTTGCTCCACCATCAGATTTTTCTACTTATTTCAGGTGAAAATCTGCTTGAAACAAGTAAAAAGTGTCTAAAAACAAGCAGCTTTTAATGTGATGAGTCTAGTAGAATTACATTTATTTTGACCAGAAATGACATTTTGACTAGAAATAAGACAAATATTCTTGGTAAGATTTTGAATTTTTTGCAGTGTAAAAGAACAGCAGAAAATGCAAAGGAGTGTTTATATGTTTGTCTTTGCAAAATGGGAGTCTAAGCAGTGAACCTGATGGTAAAAACTGTTTTGTAAGGGGATGAGAGCAGTTGGAGAAGATGGACCTTGCTTTCTTGATCAGCTGTTTGTTGTAGAGTTCTTGTAAAGTTTGTTGTGCAGACCCAATGATTTTACAGCTCACACTTATTGAGTAGGTTTCTGTCTTTAACTTCCAGGTGGCGTGCGACATCCTGCAGCAGAGCCTGCAGGAGGCCGAGATCACGGAGCAGACCATGGCTCTGGAGGCCGGTCTGGCCCAGCCGGGGGACAACCTGTCCCTGTACTCGCCCGCTCCCCTCCTCTCTCCTCCCACCATCCCATTCGTACCCAAGTCTGTGACCTTGCCCGTCGCCGCCACGTTGCCCAGAGACACCCAGGCGGCGGTGGAGCCTCCCCAGCCGTCGCTGCTGGCCGTCGGACCCGGCTGCCCGTCGCTGAAACCCGCCGCTCCTCCTCAGCTCATGGGGCTCCTGCCTGGAAACGTGTTCCCCGCTCCGTCTCCAGAGACCTCCTTCTCTCTGAGTCCGGCCCAGGGCTCCAGTATGATCATCCACAAGGCCGTCCCCAGCGTGACCGCTCGACCTCTCATCACGCCGACCCTGAGAGCAGGGGCGGCGGCGGCTGCGACGGCGCAGGGGATCGTCCTGCAGCGGGCCCCTCTCCCCATCCAGCCCAAGCTCCCCATCAGCATTCAGCCCAGACTGGTTCAAATTAGCCCCAAGCCGTCTGGGCAGAAACACACCCCAGGTCTCACATTCGTCCCCGGCGCCGCTCCTCCAAACATTTTACTGTCCCAACCTCCAGGACAGAAGCCGACAGCTCCGCCGCCGCCGCCGCAGCAGCAGCCGGCGCCGGCCCAGCAGCTCCCCAAGCCGGTCAGCCTGCAGCTGGTCAACCAGGGCGGCTCCTTCGTGCTCCAGCCTCAGGGACTCTTCCAAGGCCAAAACCAGTTCCTTCTTCCGGGGCAGTGTCCCGTCACGATCTCTCAACCCGCCAGCGCAGCCGCTCGGCCGCTGCTGACCGCCGGCCACCAGGGTCACGGTGTCGCCTCCTCCGCGGGGCAGCTGGTGGACGGCTCCCAGATCCTCACCGTGCCCCAGAGACAGCTGAACTTCAGCCCGGTCTTCACCACCCCCACGGGGCAGCTCGCTCTCCGCCAGGCCACCGTGCTTTCAGGACCTTTGCATCTACAGTCGGCGCCCCCCACTGTCTTCCAGATGCCGGCACAGCTGGCAGGAACCTACACGCCAGGAGGGCAGGGGCAGCGCGCCGCCACCCTGGTCCACAGCAACGCTCTCGGGAACCACATCACTCTGATCAACAGTTCAGGGGTTCTCCCTCCGGATCTCACCTCCATCTCGATCGTCAACGGGCTCCCCTTCGCCGCCCCGGCCCCGGCGCCACCGGAGGCCCAGCTGAGCCTCCAGCAGGCGTCTGTGGTGCTGCTGCCGCCGGAGAGAGCTGCTGTGCAAGAAGAGAGGACGACGGCTTCAGAGGAAACTTTCCACCAGCTGCCACAGGTGAGCTGTCACATCTGTCTGTCAGTCTGTCTGTCTGTCTGTCTGCAGCGTCAACACGTTCCTCCGAGGACACAGAGAGAAGGAAATCTGACATGACAGTTCAGTTTATGGTGGATTTTTTTCTGCAGCTTTCACCAAGAAACCAGATTAAAAAAAACAGCAGATATGAACGTCTGTTTCTGGCTGAACCACGGGGAGCATACGTCAGTCCGACTGCGTATTTATTAGGGAATCTTTGGGTGGCTCACGATTCGATTCAATTCCGATTTTTAGGGTCACGATGAGATTCAAAATCGATTTTCGATTCAAACGATTCTTGATTTTCTTTTTGCGATTTTTAGTTTGCTTTATTAACACCAGATCATGTGAAAAAGTTGAATGATGATGATATCTACAGATATCAGAAGCCATATTTCCCCCCAACTATATTTGAACAATTTTAAAGTAAACTGCTACATGAAGCTGATTTTATAGGCTAGGGCCTACTCTCTTTTCAAAAGAAGAAACGGAGGAAACTGAATAAAAAATCGATTTTTGAAGATTATGAATCGATTCAGAATCTTGGAGAGTAAGAATCTCGATTCTTACGTGAATCTATTATTTATATATTATATATTTAAATAGTTAATAGTTTTGTTTTGTACTTTTGCCTGTCGAATGATGAAATACCCTTCTGGTCTTATTTAATCCTGGTGGTTGTGAGGTCTTAGCTGACTCCCCCTCCTCTCCCTCTGCAGCCCTATGGACACGTCCTCCAACACGTCTCGGTGCAGCCGGCCCCCGCAGCGCTGCAGGCCTCCCCCCCTCCCGTCGTCACGGTCCTGCAGCAGCAGCAGCAGCAGCAGCAGCAGCAGCAGCAGCAGCAGCAGCAGCAGCAGCCTCCTCCTCCTCTTCCTCCTCCTCCCCCTCCTCCTCCTGAACCACCTCTGGCCCCGGATCCAGCTGTGGAGATCCCCAAACTTTTGATGCCCTCGGCGGAAATGAACCAAGTGGTGGAGGAGGTGGCTCACTCGATGAGTCAGGACCCGTCCTTCATGCAACATCTGCGACAGGTCAGAGGCTCAGATAGATAGATAGAAAATGCTATGCTTAATGGTGTATTTATATAATATTGTATGAAGTGTGACCTACAATTTTAACTTTATTGACACAAGGAGACAAAACTGAAACTGTGAGTTTTGCATGATTCATGTCTGATGATGTTCTCTGTGTTTCTGTCACAGCAAGCACTCAGCTCTCCCATCGCATCGGAGCTGCTGGTGGGAGCGCTGCCGGTGGTACCGATGGCGTCTCTGTCCTCCCCCGTGGCCAATGAGAGAGAGCTGCAGCCTCAGACCCACCCCGTCCCGGGTCAGGACGCCCACGCCGTGATGTCTGACCAGTGCGTGGAGGCGTCTCCGCTCCACTCGGACCTCGAGGACACGTCGCTGCTCTGCTCCTCCCCGGTTCTTCAGGACAGCGGGAGAACAGCAGTGGCGGCGGTGGCACCTCAGATTACTCTGCCTGGACCTGAGAGCTCGCTCCCCGCCCCGACCTCGGCGCCACAGCCCCCCGTCGAGCCTCAAGTCCAGTACCAGGTCCCTCATCAGCTCCAGGTCTCGCAGGCCTTGTTTGCCCAGAACCAAGTGCAGATCCAGCCGTCCGTCTCCCAGAGTCTGTCCCAGGTCCAGGTCCAGGTGCAGCCGTCCGTCCCCCAGCCTCCGCCCTCGACCCACTCGTCAGTCCACAGCAGCCCGTCCTCTCTGCTCGCCAGCGTCTCGGTGCCTCAGCAGCAGCAGCCTGATCCCACGGCTGCTGCTGTCTCCAAGGGAGGAGACGACTCCGCTGTCCAACAGCACACCACACAAAACAGTGAGTGTCTCTCTGACGCCGACCAGACTGTCATCTCTTCTCATCATTACTGATCTCCAATCACCATCATTGTCATCATCCTCATCACTGTCACTGTGTCGTCCTCTCAGAGCCGACAGCTGCCTTGGCCGTGGAGAGTAAAGCCTTTACTCTCGATGTCCGTCCACTCTCTCCTGCAGCCCCGGGTGTCCAGGCTCCCAGAGAGTGTGGCCCCCCTCAGACCAACCAGCAGACTGGCACCAAGGTGGGAGATCCATGCACTTTAATAATCCCTATAGTCATAGCAGTAGGTTCATTACCTTTAATTATCGGTGCATGTTGTTTTGAGATCAGCGGGGCAGAGACATGAGCTGCTCACATCTCTGCCCCACTGATCTCAAAACAACATGCACCGATAATTAAAGGTATTGAACCTACTGCTATGACTATAGGGGTTGTGGTGAGTGGAGAATTTGCTAAAATGTTGAACTACCCCTTTAATAATATAGATTTTATAACTGAAAAACACCCATATGAGCTGAACACGGCTGCAGCTCCAGATTATTTTCTTTATAAATGAATCTGTCAGTAATTTCCTCAACCGAGAGATAAATTGTTTAGCCAATCAAATTTTCATTTCTATGATATAAAAAATGACAAATATTCACCTGTTTTTACAAATAGAAAATATAAAAAAATTGGTTTCCTCTCACACTCTGAGAAATAATGAGCAGTAAAGTTTCCTACAATGAATCAGTGATAGCTTCTTCTCGGCTGATTTGGCTCCGCTCTCCAAACAGAGGTACTGAGCTTTGAAATGATGATTTGTTAAATGCATCAGATTTATTATTAATGACTTGAAATTGCTCTCCTGTCTCCGTCCTTTGATCTCATCCAAAATGTTGTGTGTGTGTGCCAGCTGGCAGGTCCTCCAGAGCCGCAGAGAGAGGAGAGGCTCACACCAGCAATGCGCCGGCACAGGTAACGAAACGAACAACACGCTCTGATGCTGCTACCGCGCCGACGGGGAGAGTTCAACAAATGCACTCAGATCGAGAAGAGAAATATCCAACCACACAGACACACAACGGGCGTTATTTTAATAGTTTATCTCCTCGAAAACTTAAAGGAATAGTTCACCAAAAAATGAAATTCAATCATTATTGACTCACCCTCATGCTGATGAATACTCCAGAGCAGTTTTTTATTCCTCAAAGTGCATCTGAAGACCCGGGAGGCCGGTTCGTAGTCAGAGTTTACTCAAAACAACGTCATTTAGGACATTTTTACAGCCTCAACAGTCCTGTATTGCGCTCTGATGTTCAGGCAAGTTCAATACAGGACTGTTCAGGCTGTAAAAATGTCCTAAATGATGTTGTTTCGAGTAAACTCTGGACTGTATCCCTTCAGGACACTTGGATTGCAGCGGATGAGCAGTCCTGAATTTCATTTTTTGGTGAACTATTCCTTTAAGGAAACTCAAAGTAAAGCAGATCATGAAGATGCAGATTCATTTCTTTGGATGTAGCTGTTTCTTATTGATCAAATGTGATCGGAGACAAACAGAGTAACTTGTTTCCTCCTCTGGATTGCAGCTGCTCGTCGTATTCATGGACGTGCTGCAGAGCAAGAGGAGCTTTTCTTACCTCTGTTAATTTATTAATTGAATAACAGTTGGCTGGTTTCACCGACGTGGATTAAGCCTGATCCTTCACTAATGTGTTTTAATCTCAGTCCTCCAGGACTCATTTTACTACGATCACTACGTTCACAACTGCAGCTAACTGTCTGCTACTAATGCTGATGCTGATGCTGTTGCAGAGGGCAAAGTAGGAAACTGTGTTTCACTCGCTCTTCGCTCATTTGAATGATTCAGATTTTCTTTGTGGGATTTATTTTGCACAACAAAAGTGTAATTTTTTCAACCTGGTCCAGGATTATTGTGGAGGAGCCTGGTGTCAAAATCTAATTTGGTAACAGTTTATAATAAATACACACTATTAAGCATTAGTTAAGCATTAATTAATACTGAATTCTTCATTGATAATGCATGTAGTTTATAAATACAGTTAGTGCTTATCAGTGATACTGATACTAACGAGTATTCATGTGTTATAAATGATGAATTCCGTATTTATAGCTTAACTAATGCTTAGTGTGTACTTATTATAAAGTGTTACTTCTAATTCTAACAAATTCATAAATGAAGTTTTGTCACATTTACACAAACTAAACCCTGAATGATCTAAATCTTAGACCAGATCAACAGATCAGATTCAACAAGCATTAGTACATCACAATAAGTAAATGTTCATCTTAATTTGTTAATGTTGTTTGTTAATCATTTACTGACACTTTATTAATGATTTTATGCACGGCCGTCATCTCTTAAATAACCGGGTTGTAATTGATATAATGCTTAATTCATAAAGGCTAAATCCATCATTTCATTAAGTGTGAAAATTAAGTAATTAAACGCATTATAGATGATCTTATTAATCCAGACTTAAACGATTATAACTGCATTTAGTATTAATTACACTCTAATTAGAAACAATGTGGGAAGAATAGTGTCATCAAATGGCTTTACATTGATAATACTGTCATTACTGCGTTAACCACTTCCTGCTGCTGCTTCTCCTGTTTCCTAATCAGCTGATAACTACTGATCAATAACGGTTGCATTTAGAATCAATAAATGTAGTTAATTTATATTATATTCTATATTCTATTATATTTCAGTACCGTTCATCTCCAGTCTAACTCCTCCGCCCTCCTCTCCGTGTCCTTCAGGTTCCAGCAGCAGCTCTGTTTGGACCACGGCGCCGTTCAGCGCCCGATCACCGGCCCGGCCTTTTCCACCCTGAGGGACGCCGTGAGACGCCTGCTGCCGTACCACACCTGCGCCGGACACCCGCCGACGCAGAGCGACTTCAGTCTGGGTCAGTGAGTCAGCGTCGGTGTTACATCACATTAAGATGCTGAAGGACAAACTTCGGTTAAAGGCCATGATGCAATTTACTGACATATAACGGACAGGGTTATGTTTGTAAGGAGAAGTTGAGACAATAACACAAAGTAGGTGAATATTTGGTATTTATCTGGCTATTTATAATGTTTATATGGACAGTGGGTGTGCTGTTTTCTATGTCAAGACCCTGGTGTTAAATATACTTTATTATAAGTCAAGTCAAGCACATTTAAAAACAACAAATCGTGAAAATGCTTTACAATTATGTACAAAACAAGAACAACGACATAGTATTTGTACTATATTGAATCAAATGCAATGGAAAAGAGAAGGGTTTTTAGCCGTGTTTTAATGGAGGGTGAAGAACAAACTGTTTATGGCAAATTATTCCACAGTTTAACATTATAAATACTTCAGATAAACAGCACTTTTGGTGAGAGGAGAGAGTTATTTCGTCCAGTTTTGTGACATGTTTCCACCTTTCCATCGATAAAATCCTCAAAACAAACCTACAGTTTTGCAACTTGTCGCCCCAATACTGCAGAAACTGTCTCATTACAAATTATGAAGACCATCACGCTGTTTTTTTGTTCTTTTTGCTCAATTGACACCAGACTGTCCTACACAAATGATCCACACAGATTTTTGATTTATCAAAAATTGATCCTACGGTGCATGAAAACGTTTGACAGTACTGTAAACATATACCATCCACTTCTTACTAAATACGTGCACGCTGCCTGGCCAAAACAAACCTGTAAACGAGCTCCTAATACCTCACATTGATGTGCAATGAACGACCATTACAGATGTTGTAAAGGTCACTCCTATAACTATAATCTCTGTCTTTCTCACAGTGGACCAGGAGTTTGACACAGTGTCTGGTTTCCTGCTGAAACGCACCAAGGACATGGTCAACAAATACAGGCAGCTACTGGTCAGAGAAGCCCAGGTGAGACTCACTGCAGCCGGATTTATGAGCGTTTTCCCCGCGTGTGTTCAGTTACGACTCCCCAGTCGGAGCTAAACCTGGATATTAATTAACCTTTCAGCTTTAGAAATCATCACCACCACCACCGCCGCTACATAACCGCAGTATACTTGAGCTGCTAATGAGACCAGACGGCAGCGAGGATGTGATACAGACGTGATACAGAGGAGATGCAGCACTGTGGTCTGGTGGTTTTGATGAAAAACAGCAGGATCAAACAGCAGGAGCCTAAATGAGTCAGTTTGGAGAAGATTTAAATAAATCAAAGTGACGCCTTGTAACAAGAAGTAGGTCTAACAGCGGGTTAGACGTTAGGAAAACATCACATCTAAGCCTTTATCTCCAAACTAATCTCCTCAGATTTGGACTTTAAGTGGCCTCTGCCTCACAGCTTCACACGATCAGTCACTGTCGACATATTTTAAGCTCATACTTCTTGTTGAAATTAAATTTAAAGGGACGCCTAAATGAAACAAAATAGACCTTTTTTTGACCTTTAGCCTAATGCAAAAATAAATTTAGTAGCTTCATTTAAAGGGATATGCCAACATTTTTTTGTGTCTTGCCTCACTCCTGAGTCCATGACCAGCAAATAGACACCATGCTTTTGACTGTGCGCTGTTAACAAGGGAGATAGAGCCGTATCGCCTGTAATTAGCTTAGCTCAAACACTGGAAGTGTATGGGTAGTGTTAGCCTGCCTCCTACCTGAGCCGAAATCAGCATCAGAAGCTAGGCCTATCACTTTATCAACATTTCAAACATTTTTAGGCGAGTTTAGATCAGCAGTTTATCGTTAATTTGTCTGAATACCAGCTGTTTACAATTTTGTTCGGACAAATTCGGCACTACTCAAGCTAGCCGTTGTGACCAACGCACTTCCTGTTACTTTCACAAAATAAAACACCTGTTGCCCTTTACGTACAGAAAACCATGATGATAGAATTTGTGCTTTTACTTTGAAAAAGGAAGCTAACTTAGCCTCAATATAGCTAGCTTGAACCAAAATAAACCGTCTTTGCTATCTCGATCTCGTCCTGTTGCCGCTCAAGATGCCTTACCAGAGAGTTTAGTCAGCTCTGAGACGAAGATCGGTCCGTTTAGAGTTGCTGAAGAGTTTCTCTAATGACTTTAGGTGGAGGCAGGCTAGTGCTACCTATACACTTCCAGCGTTTGAGCTAAGCTAATGTCCTGTAAGCTCTATGTCCCTCGTTACTGCACGCACAGTCGAAAGGATGGTTCTGGATCTGCTTGGAAAAAAAATGTTGGCCTATCCCTTTAACACAAACATATCACAATAACAGAATAAAGTCAAATAAAGTGCAAATGGTGCAAAGGATTGCCGTCACAATGTTGAACTGGTTTCCACAGCAGGAGAGTCCGTCGGCAGAGATGGTGATGCTGGAGCGTCTCTTCCTTCAGGCCGAGCGATACGCGTTGGCGGAGGACAGGCGGCGAGCCCGCAGAGACCCAGGTCAGTGTCCCGCCAGGAGATAATAACCATCATCACCACCTACTTCATTTCATCTGTGTGTAAGTGTGTGAGTGTGTGTGTTTTGCTGAGAAAGATGTTATTTCAAATCCCAGGACTGAGACAGAGAAAAACCTGGACGGGGGTAAATGAGGAAAGTGAATTAGTGACACAGTTTCTCCTTTTTTTTTCTCTTCTTCTTCTTTTTTTTTTCTCACAAACTAATTTAGCGACGCCTCAGAGCGCGACACTTAACCTCCATATTTGCTTCAGAGCAGCTCCCAGGTGTGAATGTGTAATTAAGCTGTGTAAATGTGGAGCGAGGGCGTGCTGAGAAAGACTCAGCGTGGCGACGGAAAAATTACATGTGAGAGGTTAAGAGCAAATTAAAGCAGGGTTGTTTTGTTAATTAAAAAGTTGGAGAGGAGGTGGAGGGAGGCGGGAGGAGGGGGGAGGGAAGGGGGGAGGAAGCTCTTGAAAAACTGTTAAATGTCAGAGCGAGTCCATGTCCGACCCCAGGAGTTATGAATGAGTAATAATCCACAGACACATTACAGAGAGTCTCTCTAGTGATGTGACGCTCTCTAAAAATAAAACCCATCGTTTTATTAATGAGGTTTTACTCACAGAGACAGAAGCATCGCTGTGTTTGTTACACATTCACACATTAATGTTGTTTGTGAAAATAATAGCATGTGGTTTATTGTTGGAGAAAAACAGCAGGATCAAACAGCAGGAGCCTAAACGAGTCAGTAAATAAAAGTGAAGCCTTGTACAGGAAATAACAGTGGGTTCGACGAGAGGAAAACATAACTTTATGTTCAAAGTAATCCCCTAAAATTTGACTTAAAAAATGTTTTCATACTATTTTATAGCTTCACACACATGATCCATCACTGCTGACTCATATAAACTCATGCAAACGGTGCAAAAGATTACTGGGTAGCCCTTTAATTTAAAGGCAGCTAATTATGTGATAATGTTTTGAAATAGCCAAGAAAACATAGTCGGTTTCATAGTAATGTCATGTTTTTCATAAAGATTACACATGCTTTTCATGCTTTGAATTTTTTGGGAAAGGCCCGAATGTTTCTCCACTAAGTCTTCTTGCAATTGACCGTTATTTCTGGCCTGTTTCTACGCAATCAATTGTTATTTCTTGACATTACTATGAAATAGACCATCATCTCTAGGCCATTTCTAGACATTATGATGCAATTAATTGTTATTTCTTGGCTTTTTCTTGACATTATCACCTAATTAGCGTCCTGTAAATTAAAGGGTCACATAGTTCAATCACAAATCACACAAAAATGTGATCATGTGGTGGTGACACTGTGAATTTATTACTGTATCTGAGCAAAGGTTTCACAATAAATGCATTTTTAAAGTAACAAATAACACACGAGCATTTAGGACAGTGTGTAGGTCGGGGCCCCACATGGGGTCGCCTGGAATGTCTGGTAATTGATAATAAGAAAAAGAGGGAAAAAAAGTAATTATTCTTTTTAAAAATTATGATTAAAGCACAAAATGCTTAAACAATTACCTGAATGTTTTCTATATTGAAAAATGATAAATAAAGTTGTAAAAAAAATAAAAAATAAATTATTTTTATCAACTTTTGTCAGGATCATCCATTCATTTTTCTGGAGAAAGTCACAGTTGATGACCTCTGTCTCCTCTCTCTCCTCCAGAGTCCTTCATGATGGCCTTGGCTACATCAGCGTCTTCCCCTCACGGTGCCCCTCCCCCCTCCTCCTCCTCCTCCTCCTCCTCCTCCGGCCCCTCCCACCTCTGCTCCTCCTCCGGCGGCAGCCCCTCCTCTCCGCCGGCGTGGACCCGACTGTCCGACCGGCCTCCGGGACTGAAGACGTACCGCTCCAGCTCCCGCGGCGCCCTCAGGCTCACCATCAAGCACGAGTCCGGCTCCCGTAAGGTCGTCCACAACTCGGCCTGCGACCCGGGACTCAAGAGGGACCACACGGGGCAGCTGACCAACGGTGGCGGCGGAGGAGGAGGAGGAGGAGGAGGAGCCTTGAACGGAGCCCCGCCCCCCCAGCAGGAGCATCCTCAGCAGGATGAGGAGATCTCCAACGGCGCTCCGCCTGGTGGGAACGCCGCAGAGGAAGTCACACAGACGGCGCCCGATTCCAAAATAAAAGCCCTAAATCCTCTTTCTATGCCAGAGCCTCCGCAGGCTGCTTGCTTCGAGTTGCCCCCCCAAACCAGAGATGTCAGCGCCCCCAAACTGAAATGCTACAGGGCGGATGTGTCGTCGCCTCAGCTGGAGCAGCAGCGGTTCAGCCCACCGCCGCCGCCGTTGCCGCCGCTGCCGCCGCTCCAAGAGGACAACATGCTCAGCGAACATCTGCAGAGCGCCATCGACAGCATCCTGGAGCTCCAGCGCCTGCAGGGCCCCTCCGCAGCCCCGACGACCAGGGTCTCCACGACGACGGGCCCCTCGCTGGACCAGGCGGTCACCAGCATCCTGGAGGGACACCTGTGAGGTAACCAGATCCAGATGTTCCTCTTGCATCTGGACACAGAAACATCTGTCTGAGGTGGGATGAGGATGAGACAAAGTAAAAAAAAAAAAAAGGTGTTATTTGACTTCTGATCTGCTTCCTGTTCGGAGCGAGAAGAGATTTTGTTCCCGGGAGGAGGAGGAGGAGGAGAGGGTTTCAGATTTTTTTACTTTTAAAGGAACTGATTGTTTTGAAGGAGGAAAATGAAGAGGCACTATAAAGAGATGCATACAGTACCAGACGACAGCAGCACTATCTATAGTCTGATAGATGTTAGATACTTCATTTCGATGTACGTTTGTGGACAAAAAAAAAAAAGAAAAAAGTCTATTTGAATAGGAGCTATATTGTTTCAGTGGTAGTTAAGTCATTCAGAGGTTTACGACACTGGTGTAACCTTCATCAGCATATAGTATATAAGTAATAGTGAGGATAACGAAAACGTGGAGTAGACTGAGATTATTCAATAGTTTTCTATAAGATTTCTTTCAACAACAACAACGACAAAAAAACGTGAATTTTTTTGTTTTTGTTTGTTTTGTTTTTTTGCATAGTGCCAAGCTTCCAGGGTATTTATTTTGATAATCTGTGCCAATTGTGTTTGCATTGAGAAAGGCAGCGACTGTGTGTTTGTATGTGTGTGCGTGTGTGTGAATCCCGCCGGCTCCATCGTCTCGGCTTAAACGAATGAAACTCCAAAGAATTAGTGACTTGCTACATCCTGATTACACCAGCAAACGTCCATGTTGTGTTTCTTCCCACAAACCGGAGTGTGTGTGTGTGTGTGTTTATGTGTGTGGGCAGAAAGAACCTGAGGGGGCACAGAACAAAAACAACAACAACAACAACAAAAACACAAGGCATTTGTGCTTCTTAATTTGTTTTGTTTGTTGGGACCCTTGTTGTAGCTCATGCTGCGGAGTCTGACTGTGAAATAGTTTTCTGTCTGTTTTCAGAGACACGAATGATCTCCCATACTGTGTGTGTGTGTGTCTGTGTGTGTGCGTGTGAACATGCAAGCAATAATGAGTTAAAGTCGTTAGGAGCAGAGAAGAAGAAGAGGAGGATGATGATGATGATGGAAGGAGGAGATCTTTGCCTGTTTAGCTTATTGTCGTCATTGGATATAAAAAAAAAAAGGAGTGAAAGATACTCATTTTTTTGTCATCGAAGCCCGTGTAGATTAGAAAAAAAAGAGAAAGAAAAGTTTTTTTTCTAACTTGTTTTACAAAAAAGGGCTTGAGGGTCGTTCACCGAGACAAACGTCCAAGTTAATGAGAGAAAAACACCAAAACTGCAAATTTTTTTGTTTGTTTTTCCGCCACAGACACTGTACAGAACCTGAGCCTCTGCATCATCAAAGAGCCTTTGACCAAAAAAAAACAAAACAATGAAAAAAACAACACAAAAAAAACAACAGCAACAAAACTAGATTGAATCATCTGCTTCACATTTTCACTTTTCTCTTTGTTAAATTATTATTGGTCTGTAGCCGAAGCCGAAGATTTATTTCTCACGCAATTTCGCAGCAATAGTATATATGTTTTGTTTTTTTTTCTCGCAGCGTCTTATGTTAACGTGACAATCTTATTGGTCTGAGTGAAAATGTGAATTCTGTTCATATGAGATTCATCAGGCGGAGCTGAGCTCGTTCGACTCTCCCTCGTGAAACATGTGCAAAAATATTCTCTGTACCTTGAAGGTCGAAATGTAAAATCTGCAAAAAAAAAGAAAAGAAAAGAAAAAAAAGTTTGTAATATAAATTGAAAAATTAGCTTCAAAGTTAGGAGACGTCACGCCTTCGATTCAGTGAAACCTTTAAGGGAAAAAAAGGAATGTGCAAAGAAAAAGATGATAATTAATGTGAAGTTTAAAATATCTGGTGTCCAATGAAATGTGAAAGTAACCTGTCCCTTCAAAAAGAAAAAAAAAGAAAAAGAAAAAACACACTATGAGATTTTTTGGGGGATGCAAAATCAAAGAGGTCGTGTCATGTCTTAAATTGCATTGTCATTCTTTTTAAAAAAAATATGTGAAATTGTCTTTTGTTGGAACGAACAAAAGGAGTTTATAATATGCAGTAATTTAGTGTAGAAACTCTCTGTTGTAGTTTGGGTAGACACACACTCTGGAGGATTTAATGAGGTAAAAATGTCTGGAGACTGATATCACTTTAAGGTTAATATACAGCTACAGTTAGCTTAGCAATTAGCACAGGATTGAAAAGAGTTAGCGCACGAATCAAAACATTTTAAATCTGATCATAAAAACAACATATTTGAGCGTTTCCTGTCCGTTAAAGTGATATTTATACAGATACTTCCTGGTGGAGACCAAAACTGGAGCTAAAACTGGCCTGAAAGTGTTGCTCCATTGGGATTTTTCCCGCTTCTCTAATTAACACATGAAACAAACAAATGCCAATTTCCATTGTGTTATTGTTGAACTTTTACAATTGCATGAGCTTAACCTGTGCTGTTCTTATCAAAATGGCACCACCAGATGTTTCTAAATTGACAGAAATGTGCAATAATTTGTGATTTTGAACACCAGATTTTTACTTCTGCTGCCCCAAGTGGCAAAAAATGGCTACTGCACATTAAAGTCTGTAAAGTGACTACAAACTTTAGTAGAAGAAAAAGTCTGGAGCTATTGCTTTATAGAGAAAATTAGTCCAACAAAGGAAATACATATAAAATGTTAATTAATGAGCTGTGGACAGAGTGATGCTAGCTGTTTCCCTCTGTTTCCAGTCTTTATGCTAAGCTAAGCTAACTGGCTGCTGGCTACTGCTTTATGACACAAGTGTGGTATCTATCTTCTGATCCAACTCTGTGAAAAAGCAAAATAAGCAAATTTCCAAAATTTGTTTGTTCCTTAAAAAAGAATTTGTTAAAAAAGAAATGTGAATTTAAAAAGTGCTGAAATCTTCAGGTGTGTTTCCGCCCTCAGAGGTTTCGCTGTAATGCAGTAAAGATGTCAGAGTGTCTTTCACAACATAGGATTGCACTCCTCGTCACCGCTTAAACTTCTTAAAAAAAAAAAAAGAGGGAACTCCACCGAAATTCACTTGTTTTTTATTTTTTGAAGAAGCACTTCCACTCGTTTTGCCAAAATCTCTCGTATCGCTCTTTGAAAATTCAAGGACTTGACTCAAAGTAAAAAAATAAACAAATTCCCAAGTGAACTTCGGTGGATTCCCCTCATGAAGCCGCCTCATGTGCCATTGTTATTCATGTCCTCAGTGTCGAACACTGACCGTTAGAGATTCTTAGTTTTGTCAGCATTTTAGGACAAAAAGGGAGAAACATCTGCATGTTGAGCCACTTTCTTAATTTATTTGTAAAATGTGTTTTCATTTTTCTGACTGAACTGTGAAACCAGGGGAGCTCATAACTCTTACACTAATTCAACTTCAGATACAAAACATTTGACTGACGGATTGTTCTGATGCCAAAATCAAGAGGCCTTAATTCAGCAAAACTAGATTGTAAAAAAAAAGAAAAAAAAAAGTCATTCCTGACAAGAAAAAAAAAAAAAAAAATCCAACTAAAGACTCCTTTGACCTGAAAGTCATGAGTGATTCATATATGAAATGTTAAGAAAACCGCTTTTGTACTCATTTTTACAGACTATTTATTAAACTGTGATTTTGTAAGAAATAAAATAAAAATAAACCGTAACTGTGGTTGTTGTCTGTGTTTTTTTTTAAATGAGTAAAACATGTCACAGAAGATTTATACAAACAAGACTTTTTATTTATCATTTTTAACATTCACAATTTAGGAAAAAAAAAAAAAACAGCTTCAGAGCATCTTACATCCAGGAAAATATGAATAAAGACAAATCAGCTGTTTATGGAGTTTACAGTTTCATATATTGTAAATTTAATTTATTACACTCAAGAGATAAATCTGCTTTGTAAAAAGGGGGTTGTGGGTTATTTTTTCAGAGTCGGATCAGCGTTGGCACCTTCTTCTCTTCACTGTTGCGGTTTGGATTCTGTGGGAAAACGACGTCGATGTGGTGAAAACTGAATCGAGGTTACGTCCCGTCGCTGCCGCCGCCGACAACGTCTCCTGGTCTGGGTTCGGGGATTAAGAGGCACATTAAAACATGAGCCATGGAGACGCCCCAACCAGCAGGAGAGTCGGCTGCAGGGACGCGAACGTCACAAGTTCAAATGATCAAATAAACGAGGCCCAACTCTGTCTCTCTGTCGTCCGACTCCTCCCTTCCCTCCTCCCTCCACCTGCTGCAGACTGAAAGGCACCTTGAAGCCAAACTCATCTTTAAAAAAAAAAAAAGGCGAAAAAAGATGAAATTTGATTTCAAAGTTGCTTCTGGGAAAATGCATCCTTCATCTGTCGACTTAAAACAGACAACAGACTGCAAAAAAAACAGAAAAAAGCAGCAGAGGGGGAGCGGTGTCATATAAGCAATTCATTTCTTCTCTTAGTGATGGAGGTAATAATAAGCTGCCGACCTGCAGAGGGGGGAGGGGGGAAGGGGAGGAAGGGGGGGGGGGGGGGGCTGGTTGTTAAATTTAAGGGGAGAAATTAAGAGCAGGCAGCAGCTTTTGTCTAAAAATCTGTTCTTAAATCGTTTTTAATCTTAATTCATTTCCATAAATAATTATATATTTATTTATCATAATAAAAAAAGTGTTCCTATGCAGATACATAACGTCCACCAATGGCGTCGCAGAGTTAGTGTTTGTTGTTTTGTCTGTGTTTCAGTTCAGTGCTGGCTCTCTCCTCCTCCTCTTCCTCTTCCTCCACAGGGAGAGTTTCTGTTCAAACTAGCAGCGTCTCACTGGTGAACGAGTCCGTCCGCTCACACGTATAAGTGGGAACTCAAACGGCCGCCACATGCTGGTAACATCTTGGTCCTGGCGGGAAGATTAGAGCGTTGTTCACCCACTCAGTGACTAAAAAAACAAAACAAAAAACAGATATTTGGCTTTTAAACTCGACTAAAGTGGCTGCAGGAGTTTCAAACCCGTCGGACGCTTCGACCAGCAGGAGAAGAGAAAAAAAGAAACGACGACAACAACAATCATCGAGTGTCCCGTCCTGTCGCGGAGTGGAGTAGCTGCTCTGTTTCGAGGCCGGCGCTCAGTTCAGTTTGATGAGCAGGTCCTCTCCGTACTTGCGGAGGAACTTGCCGTGGTTGTGGTCGACGGACCAGAGCGGCGGGAGGTGGCGAGGGTTCATGGCGGTGAGGAAGTGCTGCCTCCAGCGGCGCTCCAGGTCCATCAGGCCCCGGAGGCCACGCTCGGCGTGAGCCTGCACCACCTTCAGGCCGTGAGGAACGTAGGCCTCGTTGAAAATCCTGCAGGAGGAGGAGAGAGAGAGAGTGACAGCATCAATAGCCACGTTTACATGTGCATTTTCTGCAATCTCATTATAATTATTCTGATCGGATATTCCAACTTTGCATGTTTTAATCGGATCAATATATTTTACATCCATGTAAACAGTGTGTGTACATGTATCAAGCAATAAATCAGAGTTAATTCACTGGTGCAGTGAAGTTTTACTGGTCAAATTTGTTGAAAACACTAGAAGAAGAAACATTTCCTTCTGTAAACAAACAGGATCCAGTCCATCTTGATCCGAACATCGACCGGCATAAACCACCCATCTTGATCAGAAATAAAATTTCTTTCCGAATGAGCCCGTTAAAATTTCCTTCTAATAATAAGTACACACTATTAAGCATAGAAATTTAATTTGCCTGGGGCGTATGAACATCAGAGCGCAACACAGGACTGTTTAGGTTGTAAAAATGTCCTAAATGATGTCGTTTCCAGTAAACTCTGGATTTATATCCCTTCAGGACACTTGGATTGCAGCGGACGAGCAGTGTGGAGGAACATTACAAGATTTTGGGTAGTTTTATGGACATTTTTGTGTCGGGCGCTATTGACTTTCATTTAAGGATTTCGTTGGACTACGAACCTCCCGGGTCTCCAGATGCACTTTGAGGAATAAAAAAACTACTCTGGAGTATTCATCAGCATGAAGGTGAATTCCATTTTTTGGTGAACTATTCCTTTAACTAGTTACTAATACCAAAGAATGTTTCTGACAAATTTTACACGTAAAATGGGCAGTGCAATAACAGAATATTGATTTTCACAAGCCGGCTACATAGCATTGGACGGACCTCATTTGCATAAAGTAGAGGTTGAGTCGTGATTATGTAAATTTACATACGGCGACTGGTTCGTATCCATCATGCACTGCGCGGCTGGATCTCCTGCTTTCCATAGAAAATTATTGGGACCCGTCGACTTGGTGTGTCTGTACCTTTACTTGCTGAAAAGAACAAGAACAGCCCCCCCTCACCTCGTCTCCAGCCCGGCCGCCTGCTGCAGCGCGTCCTCCGTCAGCTCCTGCTTCTCGTTCACGTTCAGGAAACTCTTGATCAGCACCTGCAGCTCCTCTCGCCGCGGCTCCGGCAGCCCGTCGCCGGCGGTGAGCAGAGCCCGGGCCGCCGAGCGGACGCGCCGCCGGTCCGAGTCCTCCAGCAGGCGGACCCCCTCCTCGCAGCCCTGGGGGGCGGCGAACTCGTCGGCCAGCTGCTGCTTCAGGAAGCTGTCGTGCACGTTGGAGGTGGCGTGGCAGACGGTGCAGAGCAGCAGGATGTCGTGGGAGTTGTGGTCCTTCATCTCTGTGGGAAAATGTCGCCGGTACTCATGTGGTACGATGTTTTTCCTGCGTGACCGGAGCAAACGCGTTAATTACATCTGCACAGTAATTAAAGCGTCTCTTCATTCATAATGAGATAATGACTGCTAGGAAGCTAAACGGCCACGAGCAGGAGAGCTGCAGCTCTTCACAGCGCTGCGAGCAACTAAAGTCTGAAATGATAATTATTTCGTCTTCAGGGTTTTTTTTTTCCCAATTCATTAGTTCAAGCTTCACAAATTGATTATTTACTGTTCAATCTTTGGTTCTATCACTAAAGATCGGTGGATAAAAACAACAGAACAACATGGACTTCCAACAGAGGGGCCGGTCGGACCTGATGTACGTCTCCGCTGTGCCGCAGACCACACACACATTCTCCTTGGCAGTGAGGTAGTAGTCCTGCTGGGAGTCGGGACGTCCCGACGGCTCGAACAGCAACCTCACAACAAACGGGTCTTCGCTCTGAAGCACTGGGTCAAAAAAAAAAGAAAAAAAGAAAGAAAACAAATAGACGGATCTCAGTTTAAACAAGGTCCGAATGTGTTTCCATGAGGCTCAAGAAGGGAAATAAGAAAACAACTATTTCAGCTCCTACAAGACAATGTAACGGCAATTTTTTATCAGAGTTATTGATTCTGTCTCTCTTTCTGCAACAGATGGGTTTTCATTCCTCCATCAAGTTTGGTCCTTTCACTTTAATAAATAATCAGGAGAATTAATGTAACAGACTGTATTCAGTGTCTGCGTTAGATATGCTGCTTCAGGTGTGTGCGTTAGATATGCTGCTTCAGGTGTGAACAACCCTCTAAGCTTAAAACAGACTTAAAAAGCTGCATGTTGTCGGCCTTAAAGGGACATTGTGCAACTTCTCCTGTTATCTATTCACGAAAATCGATTATTTTGTTCAAAAGTATGTTATGATTCACTAGTGCTATTCCCTTTAAACAAAACAACCCGACTGTCGCTGAGTGAAATAAGCCGTGCTGCAGCTGCATGCGGCACTCAGAGGCGACATCATCCAGTTCAGAGGTCAGGAGGTCAGGAGGTCAATCTACAGACCCCAGATCACGATAACAGGTAACCCACGGACTCAAGAGGGGAATAGCACTAGTGAATCACCACAAAATATTGGTGAAATTAACAAGTTTCAAGGCAGATAATGCGTTATTTATATGGATATATGCGGCTCTCCATTAGATCTAAATATCATCTGAAGGACTCCTCATGACATAAAAGTCATGAGGATGAGCAAACGACCGTACTTTATGCCAGATATAAACTGGAAACATCTGTGTTGAACTTCACACGTTGTGTTTTACCTCCTATTCCTTTATCCAGGTACCACTTGGCTTTCTTCTTGTCGCAGGTGCACAGAGGCTGGCCGTCTGGAGCGTGGAGGAAGCAGTTATCATAGAGAGGAGACTTCCTGTAACAGATAGAGTGAGAAGTTAGGAACTTAAGTTTTTGGATTTACTTCAGTTAATATGCATCAATAAAAATCTGTTCTTAAGCTCCGCCCACCTGGCAGAATAGCCCACACCCAGTGGTTTCCTCTTGTTGTTCTTCCGAGGGTCTGGGACTTGCTGATCTCCAGACTCTGGGCTTTCATAAACGGCCGGTATCCGCGTTCTCCGTCTCCTCTCTTTATCGGCGGCTCTCTCCTCTCCGTCTCCTCCTCGGCATCTGAAGGGCACGTCCACCAGGCCCTGGCAGCGGGCAGCTAGCTCCGTGTACGAGCTCCCGCTGGATGAGGCGGGCCCGGCTTCAGAGCGGAGGCCGAGGAGGTGGAGGAAGAGAGCGATGGAAGCTTGAGCGTCTCTGGCAGCGTAGGTCATCTGGAGGAAGCAACAACAAACATTTAGAGAGAGAAAACAAAACGACGTGGGTGGAGGAGAGTTTTTTTCTCTCTCTGATGTAGAAAAAGAAACGATAACATGAATCAGTACCTGCTCCAGTGTGAGTTGATCTGCCTCCCAGTCACTGCAGCGCAGCTCCAGAGATTTATCTAGAGATACATTCAACAGATCTGCTGCCAGGGACTTCAGACTCAGGCCGTTATTCACTGTAGCTTGCCTGAAAAAAAAGGGAGAAAAGGATAGAAAACAATCATTTTTTATTTTATATAAATAACATCTTACCTAACTGATGCCTGCACCGACATCACGCCACTATTCAAACATCAACAACCAGACTGTACATTTGCAAAAAAAAAACAAAAAAGGAGTGCTTCTTTTGGAGGATGAGGAAAAAAACCCATCAGAGGTGATGAACATTCGAGGTCCAAAAGTTAAAAAGTGGCTACATAGTTAAAGGTCAAAAAACAAAAACTGCACCTACGTGGAGGCACGATATTCATAGCAGTAAGTTTAACTTGATGATGTTTGAAGCCATCTGACACTGTCTGTGAAAAAAAGTGGTTTTGTGGGATGTAAACAGCTTAAAACCCTACACTGCTGTGGCGATGCGGGGACAGACACAACTACTGCAGAACAGGAGACATTAAAAGGAAAATCTTCAGATTCATTCTGTTAGACCTAAAATATTAGGAAACTAGAGCCCCAGGTTGAATTTGCCTGGAATTGTCCTTTAACTTTTGGACCTCAAAATGCCTTCGCCATCATCTTATCTTATTGCTCAGACTGTACCTTTGTCTTAAGGCAAGGTAGCGCAGGTCGACCGTGCACGTCAGCGCCAGGCCGTAGTCACGCATCAGACGTCTGCCGTCTTCGTAGCAGCTGACGCCGACTTTCAGGACGTGGGGGTCTCGCAGGACTTCTATCAAGCTGAGCGGTAACGTCTGCTGACCGCCGCGGAACGGCAGCAGCCTCACCAGGACGCACAGGCCCGAGTACGAGGCCAGCTGCAGCAGCGAGACCACGGAGGGCTGGCCCTTCACCGACACCTGCAACAGGAGACAGGAAACAGCGGCCGGGTCAGAGAGGAGCTGCCGGAAATGTAGAGGGAGGATGTTTGAAGGAAAACTCCACCCCTCTGATTAGTTTATATTAGTTAGTTAGTTTTATATTAGTACAGATTGTTAATAATTTTCTGAGCTTTCTGTTTGAATTTTTAACAAAGTGAAGTGATTGACTGGATTAAATTACGGTGATTAGTACCGAGGCCAGTGATCATATCAGAGTTAATTTCTTTCTTGATTACAAAATGTTAGAAACTAGTGAAAATATAATAAATTCCTGAAGCCCAAGGTGACACTTTTCAATTGGCTTCATCATAAATCAAAAAATTAAAAAGTGACTGATCTCGTTAAATGACTTTTTCCTCATAATATGATGACTTTCTAGTGAAATGATGACTTTTTTTACTCATAAAATGACCTTTTCTCATAGAATTATGACTTTTTATGCATAAAATTGTGACATTATAGTAAAATTGTTACTTTTTTACTCATAATTTTACGAGAAAAAGTAATTTATGACTTTTTTCCTCGTAATATGACTTTATTCTCGAAGTCTGTGAAAGCCCTGTTGGTTAATCATTGATTAAGAAATGTAAAAAAAAAACACGTTACACTACTGAATCACTCGGGGTGGATTTTTCCTCTTCTTATTCTAATAACATGCAAAAGGTTATTTCTTACGCCTTTGGTCTTTACCCATTCACAGTCAAGCCCCAGCACAGGGAAGACTGACAGCTCCTTCTGCATCCGCGGCCACAGCTGCTGCCATTCCTCCGCGGAGCTCACCATCACCGGTTTGACGCCCAGCAGCTGCTCAGAGTGAGGGATCTGGACAGGAGGGTGGGACACTTGTGCAGTTTGACACTCCGCCGCCACCGTCTTGGATTCCTTCTCTACGAGGGTTTGCGGTTCGTGGATGATGTACTGAAGCGGCGCGGACGTGGGCTCCCTTTCCACAGGACGCGGAGCCTCCGAAGGATCGGCCGCCTTCTGGACGGAAGGCAGCCTCTTCCTCCTCGTTCGGTAAACTCTCCATATGAGCAGCCCGCCCAAGGTCGCCCCGAGTACTGTCGTTATGACGGCGGTTAAAGGTCCTCGATGAGACATGTCGACTTGTAGTGATTTTAAACAGGCTGAAAAGTGCAAACCTAGAGTCGAAGGAGAAAAGAAAACGACATGAGCACGTTCAGGTTTCAGAGTCCAGGTCTGGAGGTTGTAAACTTTTTGTTAAATAATAATTAAAAAAAGAGGAGAGTGGTGTTTTACCTTTCCTATACAGTGTGATCCCTTGTAGACTTGGCTCCGTTTCTGTGACCTGGACAGGCACTGCATCACTCTGCAAGGAAAAGTTAACATCTACTTGAGGAACTCAGATTTGTCAAATCAATGTCTACTTTTAAAACTCTGCTAAAAACACACTTTTATCAAATGGTCTTCTATGATACGTAATCATTTTTATCCTCTATTTTCTATATCGTTTCACCATGTTCTTGGATTGTTTTTGCTTTCTGTTTCACCTGCTAGCTACGATCTTTGTTGTTTTTATTTTACTTTATTTACTTTTTTTATCATTTATTTTGGATGTTTGAGTCAGTGTTCAAGTTGAGTAGGTTTTTCAAGAAGATCCATGTTCTAGCCAGACTTATTAGGGGGAAAAAAAGAGAAAAGGCTTGGACTCTGAGACTGAAAACATTATCATATCCTAAGTACGGTACCTAAAGACTGCCTGTTAATGCAGAAATCTCTGCTGCATAAGTCTTGTTAGCCATCTTTGAATGTATGTATATCGTCTAGTGAGCCCACGTGGGCTTGGCTGGGACAGTAATGTGCATGTCAGTTAAAGGGATAGTTCCTCCTCTCACCATAACCTCCATAGTCACAGCAGTAGGTTCATTACCTTTAATTATCGGTGCATGTTGTTTTGAGATCGGCAGGGAAGAAACGTGAGTTGCTCAGTGAAAACAGTGGAGGTGAACGATACAAGTCACCTGTCCCTCAAAAAACTCATCAAATACACAATCTAACAAGTCCAAAACGCTTTGGTGGACAAATTGTGACCTGCACATTCACCACGCTATGAAATAATCATGTATGTAACATAACGACACTCAATGAATAAAAAAAACAAAGGTTTTAGGTGCCCATACATTATAATCAATAACAATCACATCTTCATAGCTATAGCTGTCGTAGATTCTGGCTTTGCAGACCCATAATAACCTACATAACAGCTGCTAAATGCCACTGTACGGCAGAGTGAGGTGTACATGTTGGCAGGTGCGGTGTTAACACCTGGCTGAGCTCACTAATCAGGTCACAGGTCACAGTTAGCCACCGGCTAGCTCGTGGGTCTCACCACCGTTAACATGACGACAACAACAACCACAACAACAACAACAAGCAGCACATCCTGGTTTTAACTTCATACTTATTTAATGCACAGGGTCAACCCGGGTCGCAGGTGTCATGTACCTACGTTGTCTTGGCAACGAGTTCATGTATAAAGCCGTTAAAGTTGAGCTAACACTTAGCAGCTAGCAGTTAGGTAGTCTAACTTCTGGTGGCTTTGACCGGTTCTAGGGTGAAAAAACAACTAACCCGAGTTAACTTTCTCCCATGGGTTAGAAAGGTTAGACTGTCTACAATTATTTGCCGTCATTTCTCTGTTTATCTTTTCCCAATAGAGCAAACTTAAAGCAGCGTTAGCCTGGTTAGCAGCTGCAGCTAACCTGCTAACTCGTTTTACTCTGCAGCGACCTTGGACCGAGCCAGACTTTGGACCACAAGACAGCAGAACAGAGCTTTTCGTTGTGCTATTATATGCATTTTTTCAGGGGGGGATGGTCTTACCTTTTTTTACGTTAGTACCCAACATGACGCCAGTGTCGTACACATGTACACTTGTTTCTTTCTGCTGAACTGGCCCATGTCTTCCCTGCTGCTGCGTTTATAACGACGCTGCTGTTGCTGCTGCACCATCAGCGCCGCCTGGTGGACGGACGGACCGACGGCACCACGGATCAATACCACTGATTATAGAGTTACAGCTTCGTTTTTATCCTACAATTTCACCTGAAAATAATTGTATTTTATTGTATTTAACTGCTAATTTGTTTTACTAAATGTTTCAATGATAATAACTAACTTATTCCTTTCATCTCTCTTTCAATACTCATTCAGTACTTTAAAGTTTTAGCATTTTATCTAGTGATGTAGTAAAGACCAAGACTTTGAGGGGTACGAAACCAAGCCAAATGTAATTTTCCAGACCATTTCTGTATTCACTGGTACTTTTACTTTTTTCAGGTCTAATTTCAATCTAATTTCATATAAAGTCTAGACCATATTTTCTCAAGGTCTTGAGTACCTAAACTTGCCTTCTGTGTTGGACAAACAGAGGGCAAATCGTCATTTACATCACACACAAAAAGGAAAAAACAAGCAGTAAATAAATTATCATATTTAAGAAGCTGGAATCAGTGAATATTTTACCACTTTTATTTAACTCTGTAAAATTGCTGAATATTTTCTTCTTCAGCTCCAGTTTTTCTGCCCAATAAAGGCTGCATTTCCTTATCCTCAGCATTATGTCATAATGCAGGAGTCCAGACTCCGGACTGTAAAAGAGTGCAAGTAAAACATTTTTTTAATCTATGTGCAACCAGATGATTTGTAATTTTTTTTTTTTTTGTGAAACGTGGAAGTGGCGACTCAAACAATATGGTATCTGTCATTACAGGTGTCAGGCCAAAAAAAAAAAAGTGGGTTAGTAAGTGAGCCTGGAGCTCTGCATATAATGTTAAGTGTTCAAAACAACAGTATTCATTCACAAACACACACCACCGTTTCCTCTACCACCATCAATTTATTCAATCTTTTAGCTTCAATATTTCTCCAAAGAAGTGGAATAAAGTAATGAAATAATTACAAAATGGAAAAATAGATCAGAGAATAGATCATATTCACAGGTTGATTTTAAAAAAAAAAAGAAAAAAAAAAAAACACGACAGAGAGAAGTTAGACAGTGAGAGATGAAGCCGTTTTTTAATCTCCCTGTAGTTTTCTGCTGACCGTCAGAACCGCAGCGGGCTAACGGAGGTCAGAGGCTGCAGCACCACAACTGACTAACCCAAGTTGATCAAGGTCACCTGTGAGGTTAAATCATCTATTTTTTTTTTTTTAGTGCTTGTGCAAAATAAAAATTTAGAAATCAACTACAAAAAAAATAAAAATAAAATAATAATAATAATATTAAAGCCGCAAGCGGCGATGATCGGCCCTCGCTCGACCCATGCGACCGCGGGGCCCTGAGGCGCACGGGGCTAGAAGCGAGAAGGGTGAAAAAGCGCTGCGGGAGCGGAAAAACGCAATGCGTGGTTCGTCCACCAGGTGGCGCTACGAAGCCAGATGCGGGTAGGGGCGTTCAGGTGCTGACCGGGATCAAACACCTGAAGTTTGAAGTTAATCGGATAATGTAAATGTAAAACAGGTCACTTCCTGTTACCACCAGGGGGCGCATTTGTATGAACCTAGATGTGGGTAGGTGTGTTCAGGGGCGGAGGCTCATCAAACATGTAAAATTTGAAGTGGATAAGACAATGTAAGTGTAAACCAGGTCACTTCCTGTTACCACCGGGGGGCGTATTGAGTAAAGTGGGCGTGCCATACATGGCAGCGTTCAGGGTGGAGCCGCCATCATCTTCAGCAAGTGTGAAGCTGATAGGATGAGGTATGTGGGCGTTAGAGCTGTTAGAAGGTGAAATGGCGAGGAAACGTGAAGTCGCCAAAAATAGGCAAGGCCGCAGAAGCCACGCCCTTTGACGTAGAGACCTATGGAGCACATCGTTGGATCAGCATGGCATCTCGGTGACCTGTAGCCAATTTGAATTCGTTCGGGCTAAATTTGTGGGAGGAGTTAAAGATTTTAATGTAAAAAATGGTCACTTCCTGTTACCACCGGGGGGCGCTTTGAGTAAAGTGGGATATTGATACATTGGTCGAATCAGTGACTCACCGCCATAATGACCTACAAGTTTGAAGTTGATAGGATAAAGTATGTGGGCGTGACAGCCAACCGAATTTGGGTGGCGTTCGAGCCTAACTTTGGCGCCCACTGGAGGCCACGCCCTTTGACGTATCGACCTACGGAGCACAAGTTGTACTCAGCTAGGTCTGAAGATGTTGTCTATGAAATTTGGAGCGTGTCGGGCGAACCGTTTTGGACGAGTTAATTTGGCGCCAAAAACGATCAATTCAAAATGGCCGACTTCCTGTCAACATTTCATGACGACGTTAAGAGGCTTTTTTGTCTATCTGGTTGAGATACATATGTGTACCGAATTTTGTAGGTCTACGCCAAAGTAAGCAAAATTCCCTATGGGCTTTTTTGAAATTTGTAGGGGGCGCTATTTCGCCATTTCCCGTCGGACATGCGCCACCACCACATATATCGAATTTCGGAAGAAGCCGGACGTCCGGCAAAAAGCTCACGCATTTTTGAGTTGGGGAAAGGGGCGAAATTAGGGTTTGAAGGTGGAGAAGAATAATAATAAACAGTACGATTTCAATAGGCCTTCGCTGGGCGAGTGCTACTCGCCGCTCGGGCCTAATAATAATACAAGAGGTGGAGAAACGGAAGATGAAACATTCTAATGTGTTAAATAAAAAACAAGATCGTTACCACGCAAAAAAAAAAGAAAAAAAAAAAAAGAATGACAATGAAGACAGAAGGAGTAAAGTGTTAAGTACTGATGTGTACTAAACTATTAAAAACTGAGCACAGGTAAGAGAGGCAACCAGTCGGGCACCACCACCATTGCTAGGTCCACATTGATTGTTGCTGCAATGATACCGTTATTTACAGTGAGATGCTTCACATCCAATCAGAGGATGCGATTAGACGGCAATAAAGAGATTTTTCTTCAAAAAACAAAAACAAAAAATAAAACAATAAAACACAAAGGTAAAGCAGCTGTCCCTTCACAAAATCTCTTTACATCACATTAAAAATTAGCACTGCTGTGAGCTGTGTGTACAGTATAGATTCTTTATAGATATATATATATATATTTTATGTATAATATATAGGGTCATTTCTTGTATACACGAACATAAACTTGTCTCATTGTAGCTAGCCTGTGCCTTTGGCAAGATTACTTACAACTCTTCTGTTAGATTCCAAAGCTATTTAAAATATACTTAATGCATAAAAATAAAGATTTTGGCATTGTCTCACTCTTCTTCTTCTTCGTCTTCTTTTCTCCTTCTGACCGCGAAGTTGTCATCATCGAGAACGTCTCGAAGTTCTCTCAGTGCTGCAGTTTCCTCTGCCAGGTGAAGCCAGCGAGCCAGCGAGGGAGGGAAGGAGGGAGGGAGGAAAGGAGGTGTTGTCCCGGCAACAGGGGGCGAAGGCGAGGGAGGGACGGGAGCGACCACACCTGGGGGGGCTGGATGTGGCGACCTCGTGCGCCGCGGCACAAATAATTAGAAAAAAAAAGAAACAAAACAGACAAAGCTGAATGAATGAGAAGCCTTTTCTCCCGCCGCTCGCTACTGCTGCTCACCCGTCGCCAGTTTCTTTTCACCCCCTCGCCGCCGCCGTCGAGCTCATCCACTACTGAAGCCGAGATGACGAGGAGGGGTCTCGTCCCTCCTCTTCCTCCTCCTCCTCCTCCTCCTCCTCCGCTCTGTCGTCAATCAACCACATTCACCTGCTCGTTCAGATCTCTAATTGTCCCGTTCCGTCTCGTTCTTCAGAGCTGGATCTCGAAGGTCTTGTGCAGCTCGGTGGAGAACGGGTTCGTCGGGGAGGGCGTGGTGCGCTGGCGTGCGCGACCCTCCAACGCCGCCCACTGGGCCTCGAAGGCGTCTTCCTGTGGCGGCGGCGGCGGCAGCACCGGCATCGGTACCGGTGGCGGCTGCAGCGGCTGCGTGGCCGGGGAGGAGGGAGCGAGTTGGGACGGAGCGGCGGCCCAGCTCTCCGCTCCGTTAAAGGTCACGCTGCCGTTGGAGGGCTGCAGGTGGACAGCGTTCATGATGGCGGTCTGCTGCTGTGGCGGCGGCGGCTTGATGAACGGGCTGATGCTGCCGACACCGACGCCGACGCCGTGGACGTCGTGCTGCGGCGTCGTGGAGACCGGGACGGGGAACGGCTGGGGTTGCGTGGCCGAGCCGAACACGTTGGCCACCATCTGCGAGGGAGTGATGCCGACCACGGGGACGCTGGGCTGCGGGAACGGCAGTCCGTTGGACACCGGGTAGGACGCCGCCGGAGCCTGAGCGTGGAAGGCGGGCTGGCGGGGGGGCAACATGGGCACAGCGGGGGGCAGAGAGGACATGAAGGGAACCGGGGCGACGACGGGTGCCACGGGTAGGGGCACGGGGGGCGTGAACTGCTGCGTGGGGGGCGTGAACTGCTGCGTGGGGGGCGTGAACTGCTGCGTGGGGGGCGACGCCGCCGCCATGATGGGGTTGGGAGCTCGCACAGACTTGGTGACTTCGTCCAACCACCGGTCTGCTTCTGATGGCGTGCGCCTGTGAGAGGACAAAGCCGGAGAGGACGACGGGGGGACGACGATCACTGGAGTCGGTGATGACCAGTCACTTCCTGTTGGCGGAAAGAAAACAAAAAGGAAAAACAGTTAAAGGGATAGTTCAACATTTTGGCCATTTGACCCATTGCCATAACCCCTATAGTCACAGCAGTAGGTTCATTACCTTTAATTGTTGGTGCAAGCTATTTTTAGAATGGCAGAGCAGAGCCGTGAGCCGCTCAGAGCTACGCTACGGAGGCTCATGGGACTTCTTGGTTTCCAACAACAACAACAACAACTCCAAAACACTCTAGCGACAACCAATGTGTCTAAAAAACAGAGTCTGTGTATCATATGGGTGTGTTCAGATTTATGAGATCTGACTGTGGGCAGGTGAACTATTTTTCTTGCAAATTGTGGCAATCTGTTACTCAGTGTTTAAAGTGCCCCAGTGAGTTTTATGTCACTGCCTCTAAATGCAGCTCCCACTGCCGACGCTGTTGATAAGCAGGACAAATCAGAAGGTCAAACGACAATGATTAACAACCTGTTGTTCATGCACCTGCCTCATGCACCACAGACAACAGCGTTTCCCCTCACAGATAAAAAACAAACAAACTCAAGTTTAAGTGAGTCGGACTCTGACTCATTCATAGGTTTAATGCACAATGACAGCAGCAGCAAACACGTGTCTGCAGCTGCTACAGTTTGACAGACATCATAGAACAACGTTTTTGTTTTTGTTTTTAAAGGGATAGTTCAGCATTTTGGCAAATTCTCCTCTTACCATAATCCCTATAGTCATAGCAGCAGGTTTGTTACCTTTAATTATTGGTGCATGTTGTTTTGAGATCAGCGGGGCAGAGACGTGAGCTTCTCAGTGAACACAATGGAGGTGAACGGTACAGGTCCCCACGCTAGGAAATAATCATGTAACATTACGAGACAGAGTTGTCGAAGCAAATGCAATGAGGGACAGGGGACCTGTACCGTTCACCTCCATTGTGTTCTCTGAGCAGCTCACGTCTCTGCCCTGCTGATCTCAAAACAACATGCACCGATAATTAAAGGTGGCAAACCTACTGCTATGACTACAGGAATTCCTCTCGTTTCCCTCATTTTCCACGACTGGAACATTAGTCAACCATTTTCCAGGTTTTCCAGGACGCATGGGAACCCTGTTATTGACATTCAGCTCTCGTCTCCTCGTGCCCTCCTAGAGAAAGAGGATGCTGCTTACCTGGCTGTGCGGGGGCCGAGGCCGGGACCCCTGCTGGGGTCTTAGCCCAGGGGTTAGTTTCTCGAGCAGGCAGAGCGGGGGCCAGAACTGGGGGGTTAGCGGTGGGAACGACAGCAACAGCAGCAGCAGCAGCAACAGCAACAGAGAAGGCGGGAGCTGTGCCGTTCACTACAGCAGATAAGAGACAGATGCTAGTACACAGCAAGCTGGTGTGTGTGATTCCTTTTGTTAGACATGCACAATGTTACCATGCAGTTAGTTAGCAGTCTGCAACAAGTGTTAATCATACATATTAGATAAATGTCATACAGTCGAGTTATGACTAAAAATGTGAGCAGCCAGAAACTCTCTGATCATTTTAAAGAACAATTCCTGTCAAATTCAACCTGGGGCTCTAGTTTCCTAATATTTTAGGTCTGAGGAATGAATCTGAAGATTTTCTGTCCCCGCATCGCCACAGCAGCGTATAATAGGAGCAGACGGACCTTAGGCTGGCAGGGACAGACACAACTACTGCAGAACAGGACACATTAAAAAGACAATCTCCAGATTCATTCTTTTAGACCTAAGACATTAGGAAACTAGAGCCCCAGGTTGAATTTGCCTGGAATTATCCTTTAACTGTGAGCAGCAGCACAATCAGCAAGTCACTGGAAACCTATTCATCTCCTACTGAGCCAAAACAGCCGGAAATTCAGCCAAACTGTGGCAATGAATGAGAACGCTGCCCAGAGAAGAGAGAGAGAGAAAAAAAAATTGGCCACAGACAATATTTGGCCGCTGTCTGCAGCAGCTAACAACGAGTCTATTTGTGTGTTGCTTCCTCATTTCCCTAATGAATGTGGTAGTTTCGCCTGTCGAGTGCAAAATGGCCGATAAGTTGATTACACACATTAGACTCTTATTTTAATAACCAACAATGAGCCTGAACGATTGTTGCTGCATAATGAGAGCGCTTCGCAGCCGGCGCAGCCAACTAACTCGTGTGTTGTACATTTATTGAATAGTGTTGATGTCTCTACTTAAATTTTTGCAGCTGAAACACATCATGACAGCCTGTCGTGCTGCACACAGCCGGCCGGTCAGGTGAGTTGTTACGGTGTAGAGACCGGTGTAGAGAGCTGCTTCCTCCATTGTGTCAATTAAAAACACAATTGTTTAGACTGGCACTTAATTCCTTGTAACTGTTTTATTGCTGGTTGTTGTTTTGTGTTCTTAAATTTGACTGTTCTTGCACACCTTGTGACTGTTGTTGGGAAAAGGTGCTGCATAAATAAACTTTCTTCTTACCTGGTGCTACAGGAGACTGTGGGGACGACGCTGGTTTGGGCATCGGTGCTGAGGAGAACGGATCCTCCGGCGGTCCGCTGAAGGCCGACGTGATCTGAGTGCACAGCGAACTGATGCTGTCGCCTTCACCTTCTACCTCAGGTACTGTGACAGAGTGAACAACGTGAACCAGTTAATGGTTTTACTTCTTGAAGTGGTGCAGAAGGCTGGATCCTAAATACATTCAGCGATCGGCATCGACTCCTGTGATCACTCCATTAGAAAATAGAGAATATTATATTTCATAATCATTTTAAAATAAACAAAATAATCCTGAACCGGGCGCTTGAAGGTTAACAGTGAAGCTGCATGTAGCCGGGGGACTGACCTGTGTTTTTGATGGGGAAGTCCGACTTGCGCTGCATGGTGGAGGGCAGCTCGTTCATGCGGAGCGACATCTGTCGTTTGAAGGGAGACGTCTTCTGACTGAGGGCGGGGAAGCCTCTGAACGAGCCCTGCCTGGCGAGCACATCGGCCGGCGCGTGTCTGCGCGGGATCGCCTGAGGTCCCAGAGCGCCGCCGACGGAGAGGGGCGGGGAGGACGTGGGCGACGGCGAACCTCCTCCCGTCTGGTGTGCCGAGGAGTTTGTCACACCGGTGGCCGGGTTCCCAGCAACCTTCACATCTGCCTCCGCTGTTGGAGGAGAAGAGGAAAGTTGAGACGACAGCGATGCACTGAAAGGTTTCTCATCATCGCGGCAGTGAGTTTTATATTTCCTTCAAAGACAGTTGAAGTTTACAATGCTGTAAATCTGTTTTTTATTAGTCGGAGTTACTTCACTGCTCCTTAAAAGGCCGACTTCTGACATCTCCTCTGTGCCAAACGAACACAACAATAACAGCAGCTGGAAGTGGGAGTCTGTATAAAAAAAGGCTTTGGTTGAACTGGTCGACCCTTTTTTCTTTCTCCACGTTGGCGGAACAACAAACGCACACAGACCTTTTTTAGCATCCTGTAGCTGCCTCATGACTTCCTCCCGCTCTGCCGCCTCCGTTGCCGTGGTGACGCGAAACGAGCCCTCGCGGGTGAAAGTGGTTCTGTTGGCGTCAAAGGTCGCCGTGACCCCGCACTCCTTCTCGCGCTTCTGTTTTCGCTCCAGACAGGCGGCGAAGGCGCAGCCCACGGCGTGACTGAGACGCTCCCCCTGAAAAAATAAATAAATAAATAAATGAAAATGTGTCTCACTGGTGTCTGGTGTTTCCTCCTGACGTGGAGCCGCCACCATCACCGACCACTCAGGTGTGAAATTAATAACAGGTCTAATTTACATGAGCTCACAAATGAATGTAAAGTTATAATTGGGTTTCAAATTAGAAACATGACATAAAACTTGTACTTTGCAACATCATCATGAATTATCTTCAGAAACGTTTTAAGCTGCAACTCAATTACAAAAACAGTCGGCTAATCAATTTCTCAGCTGACTCATTGATTAATCAATTAATTGCCTTGACACAAGGTTACTACAATGTACAATAAATGACACTGAGGATGTGTAATAAGAACAGTATAAGATGTATCTCCTTGTACTACATGGCAGTAGGACAACTGAGATGATCAGTAAAATCTATATTTTAAGTGCAGACAATCACAACAGCCTTTATAACTATTAAAATCAATAGTCAATCAACCTGTGACTTTGTTTGTTTGCACTCACAGTCAATAAAAATTAAAAATGAAACTACATGTATTTAATCATCATTGCACATTTTTCAATAAAAAATGTTTAACTCATCATTGATTAGCACTTACTGTATTCATAAACTACATACTAACGAGTATTCATGTGCTATAAATGATAAATTCAGTATTTATTAATACTTAACTAATGTAACTAATTAGTGTGTACTTATTATAAAGTGTTACTCATATGTGTATATAATGTTATTTATTGATGCATGTACTTGATTTGACAATAAACTCACTAAACTAGACAAACTAAACAGTGCGTCTCATCTGTTTTCATTCATATTCATGTATTAGTGAGTAACTCACTGAGTCTTTGATGGCCATGAAACAATGGCAGATCCAGCGTCGCGTGGTGCCGTCCCTGCAGATGTAAGAAAACGCCCTCTCGAAGTTCCGGTCCGGAGCGCAGAACGACACCTTCTCTATTGTCTGGTCCAGGATCAGGTCCTTTTGTGGAAAGAGAGACAGAGAGACAGAGAGCAGCAGCCGCCGCCGTTACCTCGTTATCATAACACGTGAAGCCTTCGGTTCGAGGGTTAAGTGACTCTCACTCAAGTCAAAATGTGGGATAAATGATTGTGCAGTGAACGGTGCTTCAGTGAGACGGCCTCACTACGAGGGTGCTCGAACGAGACTGAACTGCTATCAGTCTGCTCTGCTCTCCGACCTGCATGAAACAAGCAACTCTGCAAAATAAAGTGTTTCACTCAGGAGGAATTCCTGGATCCTGGGTTTAGTTTTTCTACTTAACAGCATCTTTTTTTATTTTTTTTATTGTGTGGACTGCTACTTTTCTGACTTGGCAGAGTTTGGCCTCCACTTAGTGAATTAGTGTTTCTTACTTCATTATTATTCACAATAGGTTTTAAACAATTTACAGTTGTTCTATAACTTTAATAGACAATAAAATTCACAACCCTTCACAGACAGTATACTTCATCCTTGGCAGGAAAGTCAAGACACAAACCTTAGGCACTCAGCTTCTTTTAAACAACTTGCTTTATAGTTGCCTGAGGGAGACAATTTGGGTCGAAACGTTGTGTAAGTCAATTAAAGATAATTGGGAGCTTTAACTTAGTGTGCAGATATTCCCCTTCTTTTCTCTGTTTGGATCCTCTGATCATCCGGCACCTGGCCTAAAACAGGATTGGATGTGCCCACAACTACTCTGTTTTCTTTTTACTAACTTTACATCAGACTCTCAGCCATTATTTTGTGTGTTTGCATGCATGGTCTAAATAATAAGTGATGAATAGCATTCAACTCAATAGTTAAAAGATAGATATACACTCCATCCGATCCACCAAGCAGCTTAAAACAAAAGTGAATAACAACGGGAGAACATTGCAGGGGATTTTGGCATATTTTTTGTGGGCGCTACTCATACATTTAACTGTGTTGCTCATCTCATGAATGCACGATCCTTACAAGTTGTACCTCATTGTAAAGGTGACTCATCAGGCTTTCGAACAATATGCAATACAAAACCAGTTGGTATTATTAAAGGTGAGAAATTATCGCTTGAAAAAGGAGTGTATATGTAGGTTGAGAATCATGGTTTGTTGCAGTTCCAGTGTTTTCCACCAGGTGTCAGTGTAATCTCTAATGCTCCACTCATATCTTCTCCCTGCAGGTGCACCGGGTACATATTTCTACACAGGGCCTTGCAGAGGTCACTGGACCAGACGTACGGCAGCGTCACCACCGTTATTAACTGCTGCGGCTCAGCGGCTTCCATCTTTTTTCTTTTTTTTAAAAGCTGCTAAAGCCTCATGTGCTTCCTCCGGTGGCTCTCTTTTCTTTTTGATCACGCCTATGATCGAGGGACTGAAGGGAGCAATTACCTTTGTTTTGTCGTCTACAACGCGAAGACCATCTGCCGACACCCACAACACGGCCCGCACCGCCTTCTTCCCAGCCTGCACACATACACACACACACACAACAGGAAGAGGAACGGGTTAAGAAACAAACACACTTTTCCAGTCTTTCCATATCCCCTCAGATTACCTCCCTTTGTACTATTTCCTTGGTACCTATTCAACAAACACACACACCTACAAATAAAGAGGAAGCACCAGGTAAGTAGACAAAAAAAAGGAGACACAACAAGTCAGGATGAGCTGCTGTTGCTGTGACATTCACTAGGACCCAAAAATTTAATAAAAAAGAAACAGGATGATTGGTATGAGAGGTTTTGTGCACAGATGCAGTCGACAGCGGTGGTGGTGGTGGTGGTCCCGCTGGTGAGAATAACAACAACAACCACCACATATAAAATATCTGTGCACAAAAAAGGAAACGCTCATTCACACAAAGCTGTTCATTGTTTCCATTCTGGGTTCATGGAAGAAGAGCTGAAGGGAGAGAAGGCACGCCTGTTAATATATTCACACACAAAAAAACAAAAGAAAAAAGAAAGAAAAAGAAACACACACACAAAAACAAAACAAAAAAAACACACAAAAAAGTGCCCCACCCCAGTCTAAACCACCCCACCTGCTCACAGACACATGCATCATTGTCTTCGTCTCTCTCCAGACAGATTTCTCCCCTGTGTGTGTGTGTGTTTTTGTGTGTTTGAGTGTGTGTGCTTCCTCCAGCCGTCAGACACGATCAAAAGGGTGAAGTGTTATGTGAGAGGAAGAAAAGAACAAAACAAAACAATAATAATAATAGTAATAATAACAACAGCAGCGCTAATAATAAAGAGAAGAAACACACTCGGACACACAAAGCAATAACTTACTTTTGCAAAGAATCCTTTGAAGAATTTCCTGTCCTGGAGGGTGGGTGGGTGGGTGGGTGAGAGGGGGTGGAGGGGGAGACGGAGGGAGGAGGAACAAGGAATGAAAATGTTACCTGGGAAAGTCTAGGAATTGTCTGGAGCCTACAGGGAGGGATTTGATTGGGTTTCTGTTTGGTTTTTGGAGTTTTTTGGGGGGTGAGAGTGAGTGAAACTGGGTTATGAGTGGGTGAGTGGGTGAGTGAGTGGGTGAGGGAGGGAGGGAGTGAATCCACACTCATAGAGGTTTTTTTTAAAGGATAGTTGAACATTTTGGCAAATTGGCCCATTGCCATAATCCCTATAGTCATAGCAGTAGGTTTGTTACCTTTAATTGTTGGTGCAAGATATTTTTAGAACGGCGGAGCAGAGCCGTGAGCTGCTCAGAGCTACACTACGGAGGCTCATGGGATTTCTTGGTTTCCCTCATCAAACTCATCAAATACACAATCCAACAACTCCACAACGCTCTGGTGGACAAGTTGTGACCTGCACATTCACCACGCTATGAGATGATAACACAACGTTACCACACAGAGTTGTTTTAGAGGCAAATGCAGAGACTGCTTGCCGAAAGACTGCCCCTGAAGGCAAAGTGTATTTACCTCTAAAACAACTCTGTGTGGTAACGTTGTGTTATTATCTCATAGCGTGGTGAATGTGCAGGTCACAACTTGTCCACCAGAGCATTTTTGAGTTGTTGGATTGTGTATTTGATGAGTTTGATGAGAGAAACCAAGAAATCCCATGAGCCTCCGTAGAGTAGCTCACAGCACATAGGGATTATGACAATGGGCCAATCTGCCAAAATGTTGAACTATCCCTTTAAATGGGTGATTCTGTGGGTTGTTACTGTGTTTTTATGGTGATCATCACTGTTAGTAACTACGACGCTGGTAAAGCCGGTAAAAAGAAACCACATCGCCACCACCGCTGACACCCAGCAGCGAGAAATGACACCCACGCAAGTTGTTGTGGTTGTTGTGACACTGAAATAAACAACAGCAACAGGCCTGCAGCGCTGCCACCACAGCTAAGACACCACAGCACCCAAAGCTGCCTGGACAGAGGAGATAAAAGATGGCAGACCTTCAGGTAGGTACAGTATGTGTGTGTGTGTGTGAGGGATAATCCCAAATCCTGTTTTTATTCCCTCTCTCCTTCTGATTCCTAGACTGAGACGAGATCTTTTTCTTTTTCCATGGCGTGTTGTTCAGCAGACAGAAACAAGATTCCCACAGGCGGCCCGGTCTGACCTCTGAGTCGAGCCAGGAGTCAGGGGTCAAGTTTAGGCCGCCACAACCGCATAAAAGGACACCGCAGAGCCGGAGCCAGAGTCGGAGTCGACCCGGCCTAGTTTTTAATCCTCCCTTCTTCCCCCGCGCTCCCTGAGAGCTCGTCTCCTCCCCATAAGCTGTGAAAAGGAGTGCCACTCTGCTCCTGTTACACGGCCACGGTGGAGACAGCTCCCCAAGCTCCATGTTAATGCATGATTTAACGTGTTAACCAGCACCGGAGATTCACTGGGAATGAGCTAAGCATTTGTTAGTGCGTGTGTCCGTGTGTGTGTCAGGGCTCCAGATGAACATCTACTAGAAACACAGTGGCCCCTAATTTAGAAATCTTAGGAGCGCAGGCAGAAAATTTAGAGGTGCACACCGTAAACCTGACACCTGTGATGACAATTCCAGATTATTTGAGTCGCCCCTTCCACATTTCACCAAAAATTACTGGCTGCACACACGGAAGTAGATGAGAAATTTACTTGCACTGCCTCTAATTTTAGGGACACAATGCTTCTAAATCAGGGCCTTAGACTGCCGCTAAAATTTGAGGCAATGCAAGTAAATTTTTCATCTATTTGCGCGTGTGCAACCAGAAAATCTGCTGTTTGTGAAACATGGACAGGACGAAGAATCTGGAATCTGGAAACGTGACGACCATGAATGAAAAGGAAATGTGAATATTTGCTTTGCAAGTCCATTTATGAAATCGACTTTTCTGCTTGTGCTCCTAAATTTTTTTAAGTTAGACGCCACTGAGCTTCTTGTGAAAAAAGTTAGTCTGCAGCCCTGCAAGTGCGTCTCAATAAATTACAATATTATAGAAAAGTCTATTCGTCAAATAGCGCCAACCAAGTATTGAGTGCAATATCTACTTTTCAGAGGACAAACAATGCTTTTTTAATTGGTCTATTGTGTTCAAATGTTTCAAGATACTTAATTTTATGTCTTAAATGTAAGCCATAATCATTATAATTAAAATGCATTAAATAAATAAAGAAAGAAAATGTTTCATTCTGTGTGTAATGGATCTACATAATGTGTTAGTTTCACTTTTTGAATTGAATTACTGACATAAATAAACTTTTCCATGATACTCTAATTTATTGAGATGCGCCTGTGTGTGTGTGTTTGTGTTTCTAAAAACCACATGGACATGCAGATGTTGGCAGCACAGTTAGTATTAGTGAGCTAGATGGTTAGGAGAAAAAAATATCTATGGGGTTAATATACAGTATATTATATAGCTAGAATGGGGGTGGCAATGTATGGGGAGGGGGGGATTTGGAGGCATTTCTCTGCAATAAAAACCTGCTTATAAAAAGACACACAAAAAAATGTATAACACCAACAAAAAAAGGTAAAACAATATTATTCAGGTATTGTGTGTGTGAAGTGCGATGAAACTACAGTTTTGGGGGAAAAAAGAAGCGTTTTTGGTTTAGAAAGGAGGAGAGCTGAGTTATGAAAGATGAGGGTGAAGCTGACAAGGCAAAAATTAAACAACTGAAGAAGAAATTCACTCAAGTAACACAACACGTTCCTGAGTTGATCAAAACATTTGACCTTTTTCTTTTTTTAAATAGACAACCTCAGTCAGTATTGACAGGAAAAAGCTAAAATCGATTGCCAATAACAACCCTAACCATCGGCAGGATGTGCAACAACGAATCACACGTCTTGTGTAACTGAAACTCTGTAGTCACACCTCACAACAGTATTGCCACAAACATGACAGGGTGTACAGAAAGTCATCCTGTTGTTTTATTTGACAGGTTGTCAAAGTACTGAGTGTAAAACCAGAGGGAGAACCATGTGTGATGCTTTGTGGGTGTTTTTTTTGCAACACATTTATATGTCAGAGTTGAGTTCAGGCCGCGACCTCAGCATGACATTACCTCAGACCAGATGCAGTAATTGGTTTTGTAGTTTCCCACATTTGGTATTTACTCAGGAAATATCTCTAGTGGGGGGTGGAAACAACTTCCGACACCATGTGACGTCTCTAAAAGCCTTCACTGAAACCGCAGGCTTAAATACTACACTGTACTGTACAGCGTCTTATTCTGTCTGGTGATGATGAACAAGGAGACACAGTCAGGCAATGATGTGCCCGGAGGCTACTTGGGTGTCGATACATAAATACAATTGAAATTCCTTCAGCATGTCAGCGGAGGGCCGCCCCACCCCGTCTCGACACAGAGCAGGGAGACACTCCTCTGGTCACCATGAGCTCCTGAGTTACAGCGAAAACAGAAAACACTGAATGATGGAGCGACAGAAAACACCTCCGACCACCGGGCCGCGCGCCAACAGCAGCAGGAAGTGATGTCGTGATGACAACACAAAAGGGCAGTTTGGAGGGTGACGGTGCCGCAATGCAGCCTCCTCCTCCTCCTCCTCCCCCTCCTCCTCCTCTGAGTCACAGGTCACAGAGCTGCGAGAAAACTCTCATTACCGCCCCAAAGGCTGCTGGGAAAAATAATGGGAGTCCGTCCTGCTCAGAGCTGGAGCTTGTCACACACAAACGCACACTGACTGACAAGCTGGGCCGGGCCGCCGCAGACACACACACACACACTGACTTCCATCTTTTCCGTCAGCTAAACTATCCTTCATCTCTTTCCTCTCGTCCAAGACCTTAAAGGGATAGTTCAACATTTTGGCAAATTCTCCTCTCACCATAGTCCCTACAGTCATAGTAGTAGGTTCATTACCTTTAATTATCGGTGCATGTTGTTTTGAGATCAGCGGGGCAGAGACGTGAGCTGCTCAGTGAACACAATGGAGGTGAACGGTACAGGTCCCCTGTCCCTTATCGAACTCATCAAATACACAATCCAACAACTTCACAACGCTCTGGTGGACAAGTTGTGACCTACATATTCACCACACTATGAGATAATCATGTAATATTGAGTCTTGAGTGTAGTTCCGGCTGCATTTGCCTCTAAAACAACTCTGTCTCATAATGCTACATGATTATTTCATAGCGTGGTGAATGTGCAGGTCACAACTTGTCCACCAGAGCGTTTTGGAGTTGTTGGATTGTGTAGTTTGATGAGTTTGATGGGTGACAACATGCACCGATAATTAAAGGTGATGAACCTACTACTATGACTACAGGGATTAGGAGAATAGGAGATAGGAGAATGTGCCAAAATGTTGAACTATCCCTTTAAGTGCTGATGCCACCAGATAAAGTTGGCGCTGCTGTCTGGCTCCAGTCAGCTGATGCTCAGGAAACAGCATCCTCTGATCAGATCCACATCAAATATTAATAGCCGACAGGTGTGAGCCTGGTTCGTAACTAATTTAAGTATTAGTTCCTGGAAAAAAAAAAAAAGTTTCACCTACTGCTGCTGAGTAATATTAAATCAACTGGTTGGGGCTGTGTTTGTTGCCTGGCAACAGTAAGCTAATTAAAGAGTCAGCGATGATGAACTGGGATCTATTGGGGTCTTGTTAATTGCTCGTCTGTGTAAAGGAGGGTGGCCCCGATGTGGTCTGGATGATCTAGATCCATCATCAGGGGTTTTTCATACTGTCTGCTGCGATGATGAAGCAGCTTCACCTCCCCTCGTTTTCTCCATAAACCACCGTTTATAAGACAAGACGTCTGTAAAACTGTTCACACAGACCGAACAGGGCGTCAGCGCAGATCCTCATTTTGTAAATCCATTCTTTTTAAAGCCAGAGCGACACGGAGCGGCGACACGGCGAGCTATAAAGTCAACAATCCATCTCGCCCGAAAATCACTTAACTATGAAACTAATTGTAACAGAATGAGAATTAGAGTGATGGAAATGAAGATCAGAGCGACGCAATGCAGCACAACTGCTCTGTTGCTTAGTGATCATTAATATTCATGTTATGAATCTAAAGGTATAGTTCAACATTTTGACAAACTGGCCCATTGCCATAATCCCTTTAGTCTTAGGAGAAGGTTTGTTACCTTTAATTGTCAGTGCAAGCTATTTTTAGAGCAGCGGAGCAGAGCCGCGAGCTGCTCAGAGCTCCATGGGATTTCTTGGTTCATCAAATACACAATCCAACAACTCCAAAACGCTCTGGTGGACAAGTTGTGACCTGCACATTCACCACGCTATGAAATAATAACAGAACGTTACGAGAAAGAGTTGTTTTAGAGGCAACGGGCATAAGCGGTTTTGCATGAATTTACCTCTAAAACAACTCTCGTCTGCAGGTCACAACTTGTCCACCAGAGCGTTGTCTGCTTGTATTTGATGAGTTTGATGAGGGAAACCAAGAAATCCCTTGAGCCTCCGTAGCGTAGCTCTGAGCAGCTCGTGGCTCTGCTCCGCCGTCCTAAAAGTAGCTTGCACCGAAAAAAAATCTACTCCTAAGACTATAGGAACTAGGCAATGGGCCAATTTGCCAAAATGTTGAACTATCCCTTTAAATAGTGTAAAAAAAAAGTTTGCCAAAGTGCTATTTTTTGGTATTTGTTGTGATGTTAATGAGATGAGGCAGCAAAAGGAGACAACAATGCTCATGTGTAGGGGGAGACACCTGGAAGAGGGACAAAAAAACAAAAATCCTGCAGTGTGCTAGTTTCTTTCACCGGGATGAATGGATACAGTATCCATTCATCCCGGTGGTTACAGTCTTGCAGTTCCCAACCAAACCAACCATGACTGTTTTCTGGCATTTCCAGTAAGACAAGCCCCCGGGGGAAGACGCAGGTTAAAAACTACAGCCTTGTCAACGCCAGACCTCAACTGGATGGATGGATGCCGCTTCACAGGAAAAAGATAATAACGTGTGAAAGGGGGTTAGAACCATGACACGACGCCAGCCTGACTCACATTTTAATTTTAATTTTAATTTCCCACCACTGCTTTATCAACGCAGATTAATAAAGTCAAGCCTGTGCTCACTGACAGATGAGGCCTGTGTGGAGCGAGGGAAGCGGTAAAGAGTGAAATGCCAGAGGAGGAGACGAGAGGAGGAAATGTCATCGGGTCGAGGAGGGTCAGAGAGTCGCGGCCCCGCGGGTTAACGGGGAGGAGGAAGGAAGGAGGAGCGCCGCGCTACACCACGCCGCCAACCTCTCCTCTCCTCTCCTCTCCTTCAGAGTTGGCTCCATCTTGTCCACCTTGTTAAAATGAACTGTAACTCAATAAGATCTCACAGCCTCAGGCTCTGTGTTCACCATGTGACCTCATCAAGCACCAGTGTGTGCTGTACGCGCTCCTGTGTGTTTGTGTGTCCAAGTTTTGAATATTCACTGTAAAGACCATTATGTGCGTTTTATGTTTGGACAAATGATTTGCCTGTGGGCCCTTTCTGAGTGTGTGTCAAATGTGTGTCATTCCAGTGTGTGCGGTTGCCGCTACAAGTGTCTACAAGTGTGTGCATGCTTGTGACTAAATATAAGCACTATGTGAAAAAGCACAAGTTGTGGGAGCACGTGTGTGTCTGTGTGTCTGTTATAATACTGTTCTCGTTTAACTGATATGAAAATTGGAGTGTTTTACTGTCCGTTAAATTGCTCTCATAAAATATTAAATTGCTCTCGAGCATGTTCTTCAGTATAATCGTACCAACAAACAGGTTTCGGTAGCTGACGTCGTCGCCAACAGCTCGCCGAGTAGAAAACGTGATGCAACTAAAAATAAATAAAGAAGGTCTTTAACAGTTTTATGAAGCAGGTAACGATAACAGGAGAGAGAGAGACGAGGGTGTGAATCCTGATTTAGCCTGAGTCATCTGAAAATTAAAACTGAAAGCTCAGTCAGAGACACTCGGAGCAGGAGTTTTTTTGTAATTTTTCCTGGCAACAGAATTCAAAATGTGCTGATGCTCCTGAACGTGGGCTCGGATCGAAGCCGACCTGTCGACTCAGGTTTGGCCTTGACTTCGGAGAATCACACTCATTTACCCACAGGACTTTATAACCAGGGCGGGGCCTTGGCAAACAACTGACAACATGGAAAAGCTATTGCCACACACACATACACACACATAGTATATACACTCACACACTTCCCCTCCCCTGCTCTGCTCCCTCCAAACTGGAATTTGTTCTTTTTGCGTAACGCCGCCGGAATCTGCCGCGGCAGGAAGTCCACGCCGGCCTATCTGCTCCGGCTGGGAGTGTATGTGTGTGTATGCGTTGAGAGGAAGAGATGTACAGAGCAGAGCCCCCCCCCCCCCCTCCCCTCCGCCCCCCCACGACACTCCTAGAGGTTGTCTGAAGGTCAGGGTGGGTGGAGAGTGAGTGGAGACGTTAACCACACGATTTATGTACAGAGAAAGAAAGAAAGAAACCTAGAGGCCGGAATAAACAGTGATGAAACAAAGAGGAAGAAGAAGAATGTGTTAGAGAAAAGTGCAGCAGTGAGAAAAAGAAAAAAAAAAGTCTGGTGTCACAGAGAGAAGGAGGAAATTAGTGGAGGAAAAGATAAGACAAAAGAACAGACAACAAGGAAGTAGGATGTCTGTAGGTGGCGACCTTGTTCCTGGAAGCACAAGAGGGGGTTCTAGTGAAACCTACCGTCTTCAGCCGCTTCACTGCATCCTCACAGATGTGCATCCCCCGGGATTCCTCCACCTCCACATGTCCCAGGTACTGCAGGGTAGAGAGAGAGAGAGGGAGAGAGGGTGAGTAATGCTGTGACAAACCGTTCCTGTGAAGGCTACAATAATAAACTCAGGAAATAAATTGGCAATTTAAATGAGCCCCCGATTGTCTAATACCCCTGGTACATTGGTGCTGATGATTTACACGCCTAAATTAATTAATTACCATTTGAAGGTCAATTGCAGTTCAACCGCTCCCCGGTTGATGCCTAAATTTGTCCGTGGAGAAAATGCTGAGCTGTTTCCGATAAATAAAAAAAAGTGGGCAAGTTAAGTGGGCAGACACAGCAGCGACTGTGGTTTCATGATTTTCCTTTTTCCTTTTCTCCTGTAATATCTTCCTCACATAATCACACGCAGCCAGCTGTTGTATGTTCGTTAGTGGTGTGCGCATCTTCATCAGTCTGCAATTCTGTTCGATTCGATAATACAATGACACATTTTCAGTTTTCTATGTTATATGGCTTTTTCGTTGTTTAACATAAATAGTCAGATATAGAGCGGCAACAATAATCGATAATTAAGTTAATTGTCAACTATTTTGATAATCGAATAATCAGTTATCATAATCAGTTCAAATTCTCTGATTACAGGTTTTTAAAATGTCAATATTTCTGGTTTCTTTGTTCCTTTATGACAATAAACTAAATATCTTTTTGGTTTGTGGATAAAACAAGAAATTTGAGGAAGTCGTCGTAATCGTTTACATAATCGACAGATTAATAATCGTTAGTTGCAGCCCTAGCCAGATAAATATGATAACTTTACACAATACAGCAGCTTCCTTGGAGTCTGAACACACAAAGAAAAAGAAAAGGCAGAGCCTACTCAAAGGTGCACTTGTTCATTTCTCAAAAAAACAACAACGTAAATCTTGTCATTGTGCTTTAAAATACGGATGTGGATGGATCAGGTGTTTTGTTTTGGCTCGTCACAACAAACGACAAGATAAAGCCACAGGACACTGACTTTCAAAAACGTCCCAGCAACCGTTTGATCTGAATCACCCACAAAGCAGCTATTTCAGAAGCACCCACAGGATAATTCATAATGACACGGGGCGCCTCGTCTAAAATAAAGAGCGCCTCCCTCCACTGACACTTGTCATGTAAGAACAACTTTATTATTAGACCAGTGCATTTCTGCAGCTTGTGGCCTTCATCATCAGGGTCGTCCTCATCCTGAAGGCCACACACTGATGCTTTCATAATCAACTTGTTCTTCTTTATAATAACAAGTTAATGAGCATTTATATTACACATTATTATTATATTATCTGAAGTAGGGATGTGAACGTGTACAAAAATATGTACACATGCACACAATGCTTTCACTATCGTTTTTTTTAATATACAAAGAATGAACAACATGTCTTAATACATGAAGGTCTTCTATTCATTCTTTTCAGTATCGCCACATCAGGCTACGCAATGGTTTACTAACTGCCAGCGCCATCACACCCCAATCTGAAGAAAACTCTTGTGATTAAATAAACTGAAAATAATAATGAAAAATGCACGTTACAGTTTCACAGTCTTCAAATGTCACATCTTATCTCAAAAACAAATAAAAAAAAGTCCTTACATTTGGGAAGTTTGCTCTAACTTGGGACAAGAACATTTATTTCTGTCTCAAAATAGGCAATTATTAATTATGTGTCAATCAACTGAAGCATGGAGAAGGAATAATAGTCAGATAAGATCAAAACTCAGTCATAGTCTAATATTAACCTTCAGGGGAAAAGAGTGGAGGCATTACATCACCATGTTACATATTTAATGACTGAGGTCATCCTGAAAACCACCTTTAAGCAACTCCCGGTAATTAATCAACATTATTTATCATCAGCTGCTGCTCAGGAATCTGCAGTGAAAGACTGATAACGATATTTTTATTCACATTACCAGCTTCCCGGGGGAGAGCCTGCGTGCTCCTCCGACGCACATGAGGGACGGCCTAGGAATTAATGCTGAAAACCCTTCGTGAGTAAGTTTAACTGCAACACTGAATGAACGGAAAAAGCTGCCTCCTCCGGCTCGTCCCTCCCTCCCCCCTCCCTCCCTCCCTCGTCGACCTGAAGCAGCATCACACCCTGCTGTGTGTCACTCCCGTCTCAACCCTGACCGCCCCAGAAGCCATTGTGCGTGCAGGGCCGGAGAGGAAGTCCTTACCCTTTCCTTATAGATACACACAGAGCAAGTGACGCTGGTCTTCCACCGCCGCCGCTGCTGCCCCGCCTGTCAACCCCTCCCACCCCCACACCCCCCACTCCTAACCCTCACCCTCCTCTGGACCTGCTATTTTAAGAGCGTGACGCCACGACTGTGAGTCACACTGTCGGCGTATTAGAATACACATGTGTATTTAGTTACATGTGTAAACACACAGAAGGAGATGTGCACAGAAATGTAAGAGTGTTTTTGATGTGAGGAGGCAGCTGTGTGTGTGTGTGTGTGTGTTTAGCGAGGACAGTGAAGGCAGCGGCGCTAACAAGCGAGCGGGGAGAGATCTGCCAGGAGGAGATGTGGCCGTGGCGAGATGAGTAAACGCAGAGGGAGGCTTGAAATGTCACAACAGATGGTTTATTGTAGCATCTTACGACGGCCTGTTGGTAACTCGCTGGCAACAACAATCTGGAGTCACGTTTAGTAAGACGCACTCAACCGAAGCAACAAAAAACAAAAACGATGATCTCCAGCGAGTGTGGGGTGATGCGGTTCTGTCTGAATCCCCCCGGTTTATTTGTGGGCCGACCCCCAGGATTAGTTCCACTTGGCACTAATCCTACAGTGGGCTAGGATTAGATGCAGTTTATATATCATGATATTTTTATTAAGATGCTGTTACTGCAAGACAAGTTCAGCTTTGGTGTCAAAGCTATTTATTTACATATTTACGTCCACACAGGGACGATTTCCCAGGTGCAAAGGGTCCGGGAGGTAACACAGCTAATGATAAGGAGTGCAGCTCTGTAGAGTTAAATATTCAGGTTTTTATCTTAGAAAAGAGTATCTATGCTACATTTAAACAGCTTTGGAGTATTTGAGCTGGTTAAATAAATGACTTGTAACTTCCATGGAGAATGGAGGCTCTCTGCCTTCCACCTAGCGTCTCTTGGCTGAAAACCAACCTTGTAAGAAATGGTCCCAGTCTTTTTGGCCCGAGAATTTTTGATTTCGACACAAATATAGTCCAGTGGTTGGTATTGATTGATTTCTCGGCTAAGACACGGCTCAAAATGGGTTTTTTCCCCCCAATTTTTGTTCGACTAGTCCAGTGGTTGGTTGACTATTTGGGGGCAGCCCTACATAGTTCCCCTTTAAATACATTTTGGGATGTTTGTAATAATATGTAGGAGGAGCAGACAGCTGATTACGGCCTAACAGAGCAATAAAGACTGGAGACAGTGAGCCTGCCTCTATCCAAAGGTAAGAAAAACCCTCCAACCAGGTACAAGGTGGCACTTTACACATACACACTAGGGTGAAACTATATATCCACATCAATAAGGTGAAGTTGACTTTGTTGGGAGTAAATCCTCTGGAGGTAAACCAGATGGATTCCAGGAATTGATTGGCCATAAATCGGGCTCAGTGATAAATTCTGTCAGATTCAATAGAAAAGTCAAAGCTGTGAGCAGTTTCCCCCAGACTGTGAATAACAGCACAAAACAAGCTCTCACATAAACACACAAAAAGGCACACATTCATCTCTAAACAAATAAGTCTATGTGATTTAATTTCACCAAGGACATGTAAGCACATTTCCTTCTCATCTGTTTTGGGTGGTTACCAACACACACACACACACACACAAGCAATTTAATCTAATCTCACATCCACCTCCAGCCTTCAGCAGTCTCATAAGGCCGACATTTCCTTACAAAAAAAAGCAAGTCTACATTTTTGTGCCTTTGACAATCACCTTGAATCATGAATAATTGTCTGTCTAAGCGATTTCTGCTTTTAAAAAAAGCAGTAAACATAATCACATAAATGTGCACATGAATAAAAACAGAAAACGCAGCTGACATGCCGATAACAGGCTGCGGCACAGTCAGAGGTAAAAATGTGCTAATCAGAGGAGAACTGAGCTGACATTGTGTTTGTTCAAGATGTTATAAAAAAAAATTAAAAAGGAGGGCAGTTGAAACCACAACACATCTAACATCAGCACCGGCCCAGATCCCTACTTCTCCTTCCAACACCACTTTGAAACACACTCTTCTCTCCCTCCCTCTCTCCTGCATCCCCTCGACTCCTTCCTCTGTAGTGCAGCAGTCAGTGATAATTTCACTGCACCTATTCCAGCCCACACATAACTGGGCTCCTCTGAGGCACCTAGAGCAGGGAGGCAGGGAGGAGGGGGAGGAGGAGGAGGAGGGAGTAACAGAGGAGTATCATGGTAGGTTGCACTGGCACAAGTGAGAGCCAGTGCAAAGAAAGAGGGAGGAGGGAAAAAAAGCTGCTGGTGAAGTGTTATGTGGCTGCAGAAGTAATTGGAACAATATAAACAATCAAAGACAAGTAATTTTCTTATTTGCCTGCTGCTGTGGGTGACACATTCACTGCAACAAACTTTAAACTACTTTAACAGCTCAGAATAGCAACACGCTGCAACATTTTGGTGAGTTAAAGGAGAATTACAGTAATTTTCTAAATAACGCTCTGCAGCTCTAGGTCCCAGAGGAAAAAATCTTAGCAGAATATATGCAGCCTGGACCTAGCTCTCCTCCTGCTAGCTGCGCTACACTGCAGTTAAACAATGAAGTAAAGGGGGCAGAAGTTGAAAATGGTGACTTTGGCCTCTGTTTTGGTTCTGTGCTCAAAATATCACTACACATGCTTTGCAATATTCACCAGCTCCTTACTACACAACACTGACTGTGCATGACTCTGTTAATATGAGAGAGCAGTGCTACATGTGTGTTTTTATCACATAGCTGTGTTCATGCGGGCTTCCTGGGTAGACCTTACTAGTCGACTGTTGAGCTCGGGACTGTTTCCACATCAGTGAAGACCGCTCCTCATTTGTATATTCTGGTTTGAATAAACGACCATCAAATTCAAAATGTTCCTCCATCTCTTCAACATCCAGACATATTCTCCTTCTTCCACTTTCTGCACCGATGCAGACTGGGCATGCGCTCGACAGTCGACTCGTAAGGTCTACCAAGGAAGCCAGCATGAACAGAGCTACGTGACAAAAACACACATGTAGCACTGCTCTCTCATATTAACGTTTATGCACAGTCAGGGTTGTGTGGTAAGGACCTGGTGGATGTTGCAAAGCATGTGTAGTGATATTTTGGACATAATAGAGGCCAAAGTCCCATTACTTTGCTCTACGGAGCCTGGTTTCTGCTTTGTTAACTCGTTTTGTTGTGTTTTGTAGGAGAAGAACATTTAAGAAACGTCTACAGTTCTTAAATATATATGTTTTTAAAAAATCCCTTTAAAAAGACAAAAAGATCAAAGACAATGTGCAGACTTGAAGACAAGTGGTTAATTAAAACTAAATGTGAGAACACAGAGTGACTTTACGCCTTTAAAGAAGTGTGAAGACAAAAAGGGTAGCTGCTAATGGACAAATCCAGCTTTGGGAGACTATTTATGGGGTGTGTATGAACTTGCGTGTTGACATTTTGGAGGCAGCGCAGAGGAAACCTTGAATCCAGGGCATTGCTAAAAAAAAATAAAGCCCCTCCTCTTCTACCTTCCGCCATCACTTCCAGCTCGCTCCACCCTCCAAAAGGTGATTTCATTTCCCATTTTTTGCTCAAAGAAAAAAACAAAACACAGGCCAACATATGAGCATGCAGCATCATAACCTGCACACTTGCTCAAACCACATCCTTTGACCAGTTACAGAGTCTGTTCTTATTTCTCAGCTTGGAGTTTTGTTTTGTTTCTAATTCCCCTTTAACCTGGTTGAGGTGAACGCTCGGGCCCATGTGATGAGAGGAAGTGTACCATTGCGCTTCTGTTTGCAAAAGTGGAAGGTTTTGTTGCCACAATACGAGCGAACTCTCCACTTCATCAGCTGCAGCACTGCAGGTCCAGTTGGTCTGTTTCTGACTCGCTGCAGACTGCACGTTGAAGGACACAGTATCACCAACTAGGGCTGCAGCTATTGATTATTTTTTCAGTCTATTTAATCGAGTAATTGAGTTGTCGAATACTGTGTTTTACCTTATTCAATTGCTATATTAAAATGACGTGTTTGTGAATTAACAATTAATAATTGTGATGTACTGATATGCTTACTAAATATAATATTTGTGCATCTTGAACTCCAATCTCTACTATTACTAAACACCTGACATTTTGATATCTATTCTGATGCCATCAATGGTGTGTGTGTGAGTGAGAAACAAGTATTGTTCAATAAGAAACTCTCACTTTGGGGAAATGGTTAAGAAAATAAGAAAGTCTGACATGTTAACCCCAGAGGAGAAAGTGTCAGTTCTGCTAGGTGAAGGGACTGCAGCTCCTCCGGCAGCCTAATATGTATCTGCCTGCCACAGCCTCAGGGACTCACTATAACATCCCAAAATGCATGGATTTATATCAAATTGTATTGTACCATACTCAATATGAATTGTAATATTGTAATATGTATGTAAATATTTTGTAAAATGCTTTGGCAACAACACATGTCTGTCTATTCATGCCAATAAAGCTGTTTGAATTGAACTGAATTGAATATATTGTGAGTGTAATTAATAAAACGAAGCTTCGATTCAGGTAAAATTGCCTCGAGTTATCGTTTCACCCTTTATCCAACTGTGCCGAGACTTCTCTTCTTACTTGTCGTCAGGTGCAATGGTCATATTTTTAAATTCGACTTGATAACTCAAGTCCAGAAATCAATAGAGCGTGCACGCACACACATACACACATCCCACAGGTTTGGAAAGCTAAAGCAGATAATCTTGCAACCTAGATAAAAAGCTGTGCTCACACTCCTCTGAATGCTTGCGATTAATCACACGTAGCGCCTTCAGGGAACCGGGCAACATGTACGTTTCTCTGAAGTATGAGGGTCAGCGCTCCACTCTGTGAGTTTGTGTAATGTATATCTAAGACACTGTGGATGCAGGTGGGTTTATTTATGTAGGAAAGTGCAGGGGACTGCAAGAGGAGGAAGGGGAAGAGGAGGAGGGGGGGTGGGGGTTTCACCTTGACTGCAAAGCTGCATTTGCCGCTGCGGACCGCCTCCTCGTCCGTCTGCCACTGGTGCGGCCGACTCGACTCCGGTACGTAGACGTCTTTCTTCCGGCGGAAGCTCTGCCGTAGCTTATTCATTGCTGAGCTCCCTGTGAGCGGAGACAAAAGACACTGTGTTAAAGAGGAACTAATGCAGCATTTGTAGCTTTTACATTTTACCTTAATTAAACAGCTTCAGAGAAATTGTGATGGTTAAATGACTTGGATGGTTCGTTGGCTTTCTCTTGGCTGAAAACCAACTTTGCAACAGGGCTGTCAATCTTCCCCCCAAATCAGATTCAAATTTCTAAAGCTTCTTAAGTTAAATATTCGAATTATATTTTTAATGTCTTTTTTTTTTAGCTCATTATATACACCTATACCAGCTTATTATTACATTCCATGTCCACAAAAGGGCATTCCAACCAAATCTGTTATGTAACATTTGCAACACACTTAAGTTTTACCAACTCAATATAAAACTTCAAAGAGGGAAATTGAAACATCATAAGTAGTGGGTTCACAGTTGATCCGATCAGATTTTCTTTCTGGGAAGTTTGATCTGACAGCCCAGCTTTGCAAGATCAGAGCCTTCGACCCGGTGTCCAAGCTCTCCTCTCTGCAGTACCGAGACACAAATACACCACGTAACCCGTAATCTCTGGTTTATGACAGATAAGACTACACAAATATACATATCGTAACATCACGTGTGATATAATAACGTTTTCTAATGCTCTATTGATTTATTTCTCGCTGGCTTCATTGTAAACAAATGCACATGGCCAGAACGAGTTGGCAACACACAGGAAAAACAACCGGACTTAGACAGTCCCTCTTTAAATCCAGAGTAAAAACTGAGCCATGAGTTCCCATGACAAATACAACAACAACAACAGCAACAGCAACAGTGAAGCATGTTTATAAAAAAAAAGGTGTTCAACTATGGGGAATGTACTGGTTCATGTGCAATCAATAGAGTATGTCAGCACAGACATTAGCCAACTTCCTGTCTGATGAAGGGATAAGAAGCTGAACTACGATGTTAGACAACTTCTTTCATCCGTCCTGTTAAAGAGAGGACGCTTTAAAACACAGACATCAGTGCTCTACGACAAAGTGAACCGTTGTCTCTCGCAAGCAGGGAGGAACAAAAAGACTTGAAGCCTGAGTCACTGTCGTGTTGTGTTCAAGTCGAGCCCGAATAAAAGGGAACGGAGCAAACTGAGGGAAGTCTGCTGCTGCTTTTTTTTTTTTAACCGTTTATTGCAGCAGCAGCGCTGTAATTTCACAGCAAATTGCAATCCACTTCATTGAACTTTCCACATTCTTGATCCTCCAACATATTCAGTTAACATCTCTGGACAGTTAATTCAATCGTCGGTGGGGAAATAAAACGTACAGCACAGTTGACCAGGCGTATGATCTGGACACTAATGATGATCCGTGCGTAAAAACATTCCCCAGCAATATGGTTCACGATTTATTTATATACCACTTAAAAAAACAGGAGCCGAGAGAGGCAACAAGCAGACAGTGAGGCAGATTGAAAACTCCCAGGTGAGTTGAGTTGCCAAATTCTTTGTGACAGCTAAATAAGTGAGCAATAAATACAGCTCCATCTCTGTTTGCTGTCGATCTCACCTGTTGCTTCTGCCCTGGCTGGCTCTCCCATAGCAGCAGCAGCAGCAGCAGCATGTTGGCTGCTCTCCTCCTCCTCCTCCTCCTCCTCCTCCTGCCTCTCTCCTGCATCTCTTCATTAGCTGGAGCTTTCCCTCACTGACCCTCTCAGTAACGGCTACAGCAGGGAAATATAATATTCAAAACAAATTAATTGGACAGCTAATCACAGTGATTGGACTGTTTGGCTTCAGCCCTTAAGTTTCTGGATTCCTCTGATCCCTCCGCTTCAGAGCCCGTCCACACAAATACGGATTTAATAAATCTGCATAAGTAGGGATGTCACGATTACTTGTTTTCACAATTAACCGCCACAATGAATTAATCGTAGAGGTTCCTAAATACCATCACTTTCCAAAAAAGATTTGTCGGAAGATCAGCGCAACTTGCACGGACAAAAACAAAAGGTACACGACTACCGCGTGTGTAACTTTGTACGCCAAAGTAAAGGTAAATGCACAGTAACTCGGTTGAATTACATTAATGTCAATTTACATAACGTACAATTAATTGATTAATTAATGCATAACAATTGTGATAATCATAATATCATGATATTTAAGGAGATTTTTTTTCAAAACGAACAGAAGAGGATCGTTTTGGGTGAAGCTCCGTTTTCGTGTGAACAAGGCTTCAGACTGTGTTTGTGCCTCCTCTGGATGAATCCTATATTCATAGGAACTAATGTGGTTAACTCATTAACATTAATGTTATCTCCTCTTGCACAACCATGTGGATGTTGGCCAGCAGCGATGGAACTGTAGGCGTCCTCTCCGAGGGGAAAAGCCAACAACAATCCCTCCTGCTCTTCCTCCTCCTACTCATGATCATGTTTTGATTGAGTGTGTACAGAGAGGAGGGGCCATTCAGATGGGTGTGTTGTTGTTGTCAGTGTTTGTTTTCATTTGTGAATGCGGCAAAGGAGGGGCTGCGCAAATCAATGCACTGCACTATGAAATAAGATTTCTCCTGTTTGAAATAGTAAGGAACGATAGGAAATCAATGTGTGGTGGTCAATGTTGATATTATGACGGGTCACCACAGATAAAGAAATCAATGTATAGGGAGAAATGCTGCAGTGGTTTCTATTAAGGCTGTAACTAATGATTATTTTCATTCTCAATTAGTCGTTTGGTCAATAAAATGTAAAAAAGTTTCCCAAACCACACAATGACGTCCTCAAATGTCTTGTTTTGTCCACAACCCAAAGAGATACTCAGTTTATTGTCATGAAGGAACAAAGAAGCTGAAATCAGAGCATCCTGACTTTCTTTCTTAAAAAATTACTCAAACCGATTATTCGATTATCAAAATAGTTGACGATTAATTTAATAATTGATTATTGTGCGATTAATTGTTGCAGCTCTAGCTTCTATTTCTTGGTGTTAAGGCTACGTAGGCACAATAAACGTAGCTAAATGCTCCTCTTTAAAAACAATAGTACATGTGCACGTCTTCATGTCTTCGTGGCCTTGGGAGGCGCCGAGGAGCACAGACCCAATTAAAAGTTGCTGATCCAAACGAGGCCTGAGAGGTGCATCCATCATAAAAAAAAAAGAGCCTGGCTTATGTCTCCCACAGCAACCGATAACTGCGGAGCGGGAGTTGTTCAGCCATGCAGCTCAGTCTGACTGATGATGATGATGATGATGATGATGATGATGATGAACACGTGAGCAGAGAAGAGAAAACTCCTCGACTAACAAGTTGCACCCACTAACTTCTGAGCTGATGAGGATCTGCTGGGATTAAAAGGTCTTTAATCCAGGAGAGCTGACTGTCCACATAAGAACTAGCAGCAACATAGCAGCGTAGACACACACACACACACACACACAGACACACATATGCGCCTACTTAACTACACACACACACACTCACAGGACCGAGCTGTCTGTTTGCATAATGAAACCTGTCCTGTGAGCCGGTAATGGCTGGGGGTAGAAAGTGTGTTTGAGGTGAGGCTGTCTTATCTGTCCATGCCAGGCTGCGGCTCTGTGGGAAGCACACAATGAAGCTTTGACTCCTGACCAGGCCACTGAGACACACACACACGCAGACACACACAACATACTAAAAAAGAACTGGACCATGAGTGGACCGTCTGAATTCAGCTGCATATTTCTGCTCCAAGCGCCCAGCCAACAAACGACACAAAGGAACCTGCTGTTTGGACTCTTTTTTACAAGCACAACTGCATTTTTATAAACTAATTATGACTTTAAATGATGGCCACTGACTCGGCCAAATGAGCACTGCACTGCTGTGGCCAAGCTGGAAAGTCACAAGCCAAAAAAATTCAAGTGGAGACTTTGGCTAAAGGTTGGTGGATATTTGTCACCATTTTTCCCACACATCCTGTAATGGAAACTGAACGACTGCGTGGCCCCGGCCAACTGCTCCCGTGTCGACGACTGACTGCATCTTTCTCAGAGCCCGTCCACACCAATACAGATTTAATGAATCAAAGAAAGTTTGCTATGGTTTGCTAAGAGTCTCATAGTAATGTGGATGAATCTTTTTTTTTTTTAAGTATATTTTTTTGGCTTTTCATGCCTTTATTTGACAGTGTAGAAATAGATGTGGATGAATCTACTGTACATTACCCACTTGTAAATGGGTCAATTTTCTACAAATATATTGTTTTGTCATTACAGTTATTTTGATATTATTATTATTAAGTGGTCGACTCGCCCAGCATTTCTAGTTGGCATCATTTATGGTCGGAACTACGACGGTATCTGATCGTCTTCCAACCTCCGAGTATCAGAGTGGGAAAATATGAAAATGCCGCCCCAACGTTTTCGTGTAGACACCCAAAACTATCTATGTCTATGATGTAACATAGAGCAGACTGCTGTCGGGTCCCACTGACACTGCGGCTGAATCGTGTCCGTTAAATCATCATCGATCGTCATATTTGCTCTGACACGACTCCCAGTCAACATTTAATCCACTTAGAGTTTGAATACAGCGGGGAGTTTCCTTCTTCTCTGCTTTTAGTGTTAATGTGTGGCAGCGTTACAGCACCGCACTACAGCGTTTTCAGTGGATCCACATTGTGTACGCAGACATTTCTTGAAAACGATGCTGTGTTTAGGGAGATTTTTTTCAAAATGAACAAAAAAAAAACATAGTTTAGGCCTCAGAAAGACAACAGTGAGCAACCTTCAACTCCAACACCAGTACCAAAAAAAAAAAAAAAAGACAACAGTGAGCCCACTCTCCTCCCCCCTCGAGCTGTAGCTACTGTGGAAAAAGATGTAAAATTTACAATGACAGAGAAAGTGTCTAACAAGTGCTTGGAAACCTCTGGGTAATAACAGCTGAACAGCCTTTCTGGATCATGCACACACGCTGAAACACACCCAGTCTGACTCTGGTATGTGAGAATAGAAAAAATGAACTTGTACGCAAATGCGCATTCGACCGGACACACGGCCATGTGAAAGTTGTATCCTGCAGCCGGCCGAAGTGTTTGAAAACAAGACGGCCGAGTGAGAGGGAAAAAAATATTGCTTCATCCCTCGCTCCCTCTCTTTCTCTTTCCCTCTCTCTTTCCCCTAACACACTCGTTTATTTAGGTCATATCATGTTTGGGCTCACTGCAGTGCCAGTGACAGGCTGCATGAATCCAGCCTGCAGAGTGAAGAGGAGGAGCACGACGAAAACAGATTTGCCTGCTCTCCGGCGCCTCGTCTTTGGTGCAACAAACAACAGCGTTTGTTTCCAATGTGTCGTGCGTGAGGAGTCAACGTTTGTCACCTTGAACCACCCGGTGTTTGTGTTTTTAGACACATTTTTCGAGATAAATCAACAGCGACGGCTGGTGGGTTTTTTTTTTTTAAACACAAGTGGTGTGTTGTGTTTGCGGTGTCGAAGAACGAAACTGTGATGTTGTATTCTTAAGTAGGCAGTGTTGTTGAAGACAAGGCATCTTTTATTCAAATTTGAAACAGCTGTGTTGCCAATTTGACGACCACACATTTTCTGCAGATAACAACCAGATGGAGTAGTTAATCTGGAACTGCAAAGATTTGTTGTTAGTTGATTTATCTTAAGTCTGTGAAACGGATAGCGGCCAATCACAACTTCGCCGAGCCCAAGGTGACGTCCTCGTCTGACGCCGAAAACATGACTGAAACCTGTTTTTCATGATTATGTTTGCAGCTGAATCGCGTATCAATTCATACACTAATGATTCAGCTCAAAGTACTTTTTGGCCTAGATGACACCGATTCAGACTCAAGCGCAGAAGAAAGGACATTTCCTGGCAGGAGATTTCAATTTGCAGAATCTATTCCAAGGACAGACAGAGGTACGACACCATTAGTCTGAAAAATTGCATTTTTTTGTTTCATCTCATTGACCGATGGAGGCCCATTACTGCCTCGTAGGGGTTTTTTTTTGCCACATCTCGCAGCACCTTACTAAAAACTCACCTTCTAAACCACTTAACATGCTACTGCCAGCTTACATCCCACACACAAACACACACCTTCTCCTCCTCTCTCCTGACTGTTGCAGTGTCTAAGAGATACAAAACAAGGAGGCAGCAGGAATGCAAATGAAACGCTCAGATATTCCAGTGCGTGGGAAAACAAACAACAAAAAAAAGCACACATTTCGCCATGTTTGTGTAATGGCGAAATGTTAGCACTCAGCCAAGCATATGCACCTGAGGAGTGATTGTACAACATGTGTAACCATTAGCGGTGATGTGATGTGGGCAGTGCTGCCAAATTTGTGAACGAGCGCTATTAGAAAAACCAGAAATCCTCCAAGAACATGTTCCTATTTTCATCTCCGAGGGGTCGACATCAAACATCAGAGGTTTTCATCCTTTTTTAATCACTTTTGTCCCGACCGGACTTGACACAGGAAGGACAAATCCCCACTGCTCAGTAATTAAACCTTTAATTTCTTCTAACTTTGAGAGTTCGGACACAAAAGGAGAACACCACTCATTAATCACCACATTTCTCTCTGGCTACCTTGTGTTCATCAGGCGATCAATGTGAATTACTATTGGACAGATCATCTGACTTCAAATTTGGGATTAATTAACCCTGGTTGACACTTTGTGTTGTTATGAGAGGGTTTTATTATTAATGGCTGTTGACTTTTTAGTTTCAACTAAAGCTGAGGGGCGATATTATTTTGTCAAACTATTACAATGATTCAAAAGAATAAAAAACGTCTGCTTTGTTCAGCAAATAACAGCATAATGCTACAGCAGGACTATGGCAAAGGAAAATGTATGACAGCAAGGTGCACTGAGCTCTAGCTGCAGAGTGTCAACATCGACAAGCAGGGATTAACCTGTGAAAGCAAACTAGTAGGTCAAAACTCAGGCTGAACACATGTTCATTATCCTGCACGTTAAAGAGGAACTACGCTACATTTTACCTTAATTAAACAGCTCCGGAGTAATTGTGATGGTTATTGTGATAAATGACTTGTAACTTGTTCCAGGGAGAATGGAGGCTCTCTGTCTTCCACCAGCGTCTCTTGGCTGAAAACCAACCTTGTAAAATCAGAGCGTCTCTGACCTGGTGTCTCAGCTCTCACCATGACTAAAACGCACCCTGTAACCTGTAATCTCTTGTTTAAAGGAATACTTCACCCAAAATCGATAATTCACCAATTTTCTACTCACCGTCATGCCAAGGAAGGGTTTGGAGAACACTGATAACTCCGAATGTTCTCCAAACCCTTCCTTGGCATGACGGTGAGTAGAAAATTGGTGAATTATCGATTTTGGGTGAAGCATCCCTTTAATGACACAGATAAGACTAAACAAATAGACACATATAACATGATGTACTGCACTACTGACTGATTTCTTACCGGCTTCATTGCACAAATGCACATGGCCAAGAGGAGGGTTAGCAAAACAGCGGAAAAGCGACCGGACTTGCATATAGCTAAAAACGTTAGAGATTGTATATGAAATCTGCATTACCACCAGTGTGTGTGTGTGTGTGTGTGTGTGTGTGGTTTTGGCAGGAAGGTGAGCAGTGACAGGGATGAAGCCCGGAGGGAGCAGAGCGCAGAATGAGCAGTGAGGGGGAAAGTCTGGCTGTGTGTGCCTGGTGCAGAGTGCTGCTGGTGTGGGTGTGTGGGGTGTGTGGGAGTTGGGTCATGTGAGGTGGGTTTAGCCTCAGGTTTCTTTTTTTTCTTTTTGGCTGTGATCCAGAGGGAGGGGGAAAAAAAGCAAAGAAGGGAGGCAAGGCGGAAGACTGAGACGGAGGCAGGGCGACAGGTGAAGGGGAGAGGGGAAAGTGGGAGGCGGAACGGACGGACAGACGGACGGACGGACGGAGGGAGGTGAAATAATTAGGGTGGAAAAGTGTCAGAGGTTACGACGACGGAGCGAGGAGGAACAGAGCAGCTGAAGAAGCTGAACAGGCTGCGGTAAAAATGGATTACCACAGTTTCCCTTTGGTTTTTGTTTCTATTCCAGCACATCTTCATAAGGTTGTTGTTTTTTTTATTTAAACCAGATTAACAAACTAAAACTCAACACAACTTTATGTCCTTAAGGATGTGACTCCAACTCGCAGTAAAAGCAGACAGTAACAACTTCCGACTGGCAAATACATCAGAGTTTATGATCTTCTGAGGCATTTACAGCAACTGTGTTACCTACTTGCTTTCATGTGAAGCAGACACAAAAACAACTCAATATAAATGGTGTCACTTCTAAATTTTGCTCTATGAAGCAACAACAACACAAAACATTGAATTCCCACGGAGCGGAGTAAGGAAAATAAAAAATAGATTTGCAGTCTTTAGGCAGCATGTAATGTTTTGTTTTTGCCCTGCATTCGGTTTAGTGAAGTCACTGCCATAGATTTATTTATCTGCCTCTTCAACAACAGACTTTCTGCTTTTTTATTTTAAACCACAACAGAAACAGCAAGCTCCACTTAAGCCTGATCCTCACTGACACTTTCCAAAAAGGTAAGACTTTTCTGTTAACAGTAAGTACACCTGTGTTTATCCACTCGAACCGAACTAAACAAGAGCCGACAGAAATTACGGGTTTTTACGGGTAAAGCACAAAAGCTATAATAGCCATGGATCAGAAATAGATTCTGTCTCCCTCTCGGCACTAAACCATGTTTTTTATACATCATGTCAAAAAGGCAGGAGGGTCAGCTTCAACAGCATCCAAAATAGTAAAAGTCAAAACTCAAGAGTTTAGCATCACACTGGTTTCCGGAAAAGAGAGTGAATGGGATTTTTGCATAGCTCTGTGGCAAAAACAAGTTTATGACACTTACAAGTTTTGTCAAGCGAGATAATCCTCACATATGAACAACTTTTATGTCATATTTGAAGCTTTGATGCGATCGCCAGAAGTGATTTAACGGACTACTACACGGTTGCATGACTTGTGACGTCGCCACCACTAAGCTTTCCACTGATTTCAGCCGCTTTATTTTAAAAACATTGTGTAATGGGGAAATGGGACTGTTTTTACTTTTTACTAAATAACATAAAATAACATATAGAAGACTGTGGCCTGTTCGGGGGTGATGCCGTTTAATGTCTCCGACATCAACCGCCTTTTTCACAACACAGAAAAGCTTAAAAATTCACAAGTAGGATATTTACTAACATGTTTTATGTCGTAGAACAAAACCTGAAACTCGCTTAAAGCAATACTTACCGATCTGGCATTTTTACACTTTTTTTGTAATCCTAAAATGCTCCTAATAAGCATATGGCACACTAAAATGTAAAATAAATCCATCTGGTGTTGAAACTCATCGATATTTAATTAGGGTGAATGCTGAAAGCATTCAACCTATTGTTCTTCAAATCTTTATTATTATTATTCTATCTGCCGTTTTTTGGTCTTCAATTACTTCTTCATACTTCATACCATTCAAACAATTCATATATTAAAACGTGCGGCTTCTTCAGGAGATTCCGGGTCACCTTCAACTTTTTCAATATCATTCATACTTTTCAAACTATTCAAACTTTATTGAAAAAAAATTCCCATAGGAATACATTGAAACAGTCTTCAAACTCTTCAAATCTTCTCCTTCTTTGAACTGCTACTCCTTCAACATACTTTCACCTACAGACTTCATTCTACTTTTAAAACGTTCAGAAGACTTTCAAGTATTCAGGGTAAATTCAACTTTTTCATATCTTCTACCATTATTGATCGGTACCCTTCAACTGATCATGATCAATTTTGACAAAATTCAGATTTAACATGGCAGTCAATGGGACAGAAAGTTGAGAGCTTCAAATCATCCCCTTCTTTGAACTGCTACTCCTTCAACATACTTTCACCTACAGACTTCATTCCACTTTTAAAACGTTCATAAGACTTTCAAGTATTCAGGGTAAATTCAACTTTTTCATATCTTCTACGGTTATTGATCAGTACCCTTCAACTGATCATGATCAATTTTGACAAAATTCAGATTTAACATGGCAGTCTATGGGACGGAATGTTCAGAGCTAGAGTGGAGACTGGCAGTTGCTAGAGTGAGAGACTGTCTGAAAATCCTCTGACACTTTGCTCTCTAACCTGCTGCCACAGCCACAAATTTCTCTCTAGACAAATAATTTTCTCCACTTTTGTAGACAAACTTGTCCTGTTTCTCACAGTGTGCTCAAAAACGCAGAGATGCTAACAGAATTTAAACTAGGAGCCTCTGAGTGCAGCCTGTTCCCTCTCTTCCTCTCATTCACTGCCATTCAAAAGTAGTAGCTGATTTTCTGAGAAATGCAGAAATGCCTCTGTTTCTAACCTGCTCTAGAAACAACAATTTCTACTCTAGAAACACCAAAAGAACATGTACTTGTTCAGCAAGGTCTTAGGATTCGGAAAATGTAAATATTTTTGCTCTTACCAAGTTTAAATTAACCTTAAATTGGATGTGTTTGAGGGTGTCACACACCTCTTTCTCATCCAAGCAGTGAAGCTGGCAACAAGGCACCAGTGTTAAATCACACACACACACAGAAAGGCAGGCAGACAGACAGACACACACACACACAAACAAACAAACAAACACACAAACACTCTGGTTTACAGCTCATCAGCCCCTCAATGATTTGACTGAGGGGATTTTTAAAAACATCTCGAATAATTTATTTGTCTTACACACATTTCAGTTTGTTCTCTTAATGGAGATTTCAGGATTTGGAGCTTCTTCATGTCCTGACTTGAGACGTTTCCATCCCCTTCAACCGTTAACATTTTACTTTGAAGGACTTGAACTTTTTCTCATTAATTCCAACAAGTCAAGCCATTTTTCAACCAGTACAGCTTACACCAATCTTCAAAAATTCAAGAAATCTTCCAAACATTTCATACAAATTCAGCGTCCTTCTGACAAGTTCTACCTTTTAATCTTTTCTCACATATTTCAGATTTCAACCCTTCTACTGATAGGCTACATGTTCTCCTTTTAGCCTTCAGATATGATGTAGTTCTACTTGCCTTTAAAGGATTGTAATAATATTCTATATTATCATACTTTTACTGTCTTCACATATTGTTTCATCTATATTAATAATGGTTCAACAATATTTTCAAGTCATCAGTAACTTATTTGAGTAGATTCAAGCTTTTCAATTCATTCATACTATTCTTCACTACTTCAAGTAATTACCACACATTTCACACATCCTCCATCTTTCATCTTCTACTTTTACTCTTCAGATATTGTTCCATCTCTATTAGTAATGTTTCAAAAATGTTTTCAAGCTGTCAGTTTTAAATATATTCAAGTAGACTTCAGACTTTCAATTTCTTTGTACTAATCTTCAACAATTCAAGTAATTTCCACCCATTTCAAACTCTTCATATTTTTTCATCTCTTCAAGATTGCTTCTTCAGTTTCTTCACCTAATTCAGCATTGTTTCAACAATTCATTCAGCTCATTCAGCTGTCAGCTTGAAGCATTCACCCGTATTTCCTTCTTGGAAATGCATTTTCTAGTTCTCATATATTTCTGATAAAAGTCTGACCAATAATTTTATTCGGTCCGATTAAAATGATTTGCAGAACTTCCTGCCTGTCACCCCTCGCCGCGTCCCTTCGCCGCGTCCCTTCCAGTTGCCTGTCACCGCTTCGCACGCGACAGAGCGGCAGAGTCAGAGTGGTCTGTGAGCAAGGAACAGAGAAGAACTTGCCACACACATAAAGATTTTCTAAATCTTATCCGATGTTTTATCTGTGAGAGACCCCACACATGAAGATAAAAAATCTGTCATTGAACAGTTTTGATCGTATTGTGTGTGGTGTGCTGCGATATTCCAAACACAACACACCACATGACGATTTTTCAGAATCTTGACCGTCCGGTCAGAAAAGTCAGAAACAGATCCGTATTGCTGTAGCTACTCTTTCAGGTCTATTTCTGGACAATGAGAGCGATGTATTTTTTTAATGAAAGCGGGACACTTCAGCCTTTACAACGATCCCATCTGTGTGTGTCTGTGGCTCCGGACGCCGAGCAATCAAGCGGCGCTGTCGCATGACGCGCTGTGGAGGCGGTCACGTTTAAACATGGTGTTGTTAGCCGCTGTAGCAGCTGTAGCCGGCTACGAGCGCTACCGTCTTTGCTCTCGGCTATCAGGAAACCTCCCGTGTGCGTGAATGTCTGTGTGAACCTCATGTAAGGCTGCCGGTGCATCTGAATCAGACTCCATCGCCCGTTTCACCTACGCTGCTACTTTCTTGCCGCACGCGTCAGTGGAGGAGGAGAGGGGGGCGGGGGAGGAGTGGAGCGTTAGACGTCGGGCAGGAGGAAGAGGGTGGGACTTTGGAGGGAGGAGGGAGTTGTTCATGTTCAAATTTAACTAAGTGCTGAGCGAAATGCAAGATCGGTAAGTATTGCTTTAAGATTCTGTTAACCACAGACCTAATGAGGTTTTTTACCAAAATCCCATTCAAAAACGTATTGACTTTTAGACGAGGGAACCGGAAACTAAAACTAAAAGAAAGGGGAGTGAATGGAGGACAGAGAGGCATCGAAGGGGAGTGGGAGAGAGAGGCTGGTGAGAGAGAGGGGGGGGTGAAGGCTTTGGTGTAGGGAAGCAGGATCTGAACCCTGCTGGAGCTGTCACAGCTCCTATAGTCTGGTGCCGTGAGGATCTCTGGCTGCTCTCCTACTAGCACTAATGAGGACAATTACACAAGGCCCGTTTATACTCTCTGTGAGTTCGCACACACAGTGAAGGACAAAAAAGAAACTGGAGCGCTCCAAAGACCTCTAACATGCAATATAATCATCATCATCATCATCCGTGCTGGACAGTTACAGACAAAAGACACACACACAGTTGACCACGGTGTTAAAGTGTAATAATGCAGCTGAGACAAACGCACTCAGGACTGGTGTTGTCACAATACTACACCGATACTTCACTACCAAGTCGATGCCAACACAAAAAATACGTCGATACCTGCTTTTGCTTTTTTATATCCGGTACTCATGGTACAATATACCCTTGGTGGGCCATGTCAATTGGAAGTAACGACTTAAGAGTTACGGGTTGCCTGGAACGCTACAAACTTGTGTTTTTCCGACCTGTTACCCGTGAAAACGTCAGTCAAGCCCGTAACTTCCTACCCGTGAACTCGTACCAGATCGAACTGGTACAAGTTCACGGGTTGGAAAAACACAAGTTAAGGTGCGTTCACACCGGGACTTTTATTTTTTCCGCTTTCACTCGTATGAAACAAAAGTGAAGAAACAGAGAGAACGAACAAGACTTTTCCCTCCGCTCTTGCTGCTGCAGCCGCCTGGGAAGGAGGAAAGGAAGGAGAGAAGGAAGAAGGGAGGGAGGGAAGGAAGGAGGGAGCACTGCTGCTGCTGCTGCTGCTGGCTGTAGATGTAACAGTATTTGAATAATCTCTCCAGGAATGGAAAACTGATTAATCCTTGCAGAAGGATCCTAGGGATGAGTACAGCGGTTGGGTTTCACAGAAGAGATGGATGGAGAGAGAGAGGGAGGGAGGGAGGGAAGGAAAGGAGGGAGGGCGAAGCAAGGAGAGCGTGAGAGAAAGAGAGAGAATGGGCAGCGATTGAAGAGAGAAAGGCCCCACTGTCTCCTCCTTTCATGAGCTGTCCCACCACTGTGCCAGCCGATACCCTTCATCCTATTTTATACTGCCACTGTTTGGGGAATTCCTCCATGTCTTCTTTGTTGAGTCTGAGTTTATAGTTTGGAGAGCAACAACGAGAAAGGACGGCCTCAATCAATAAGGCCAGCCATCCGTAATGTAAAGCACGCCTAGTGGCCGGCCTATCACCTCCGGCCTCGATAGGACCTCTGTTCTGACTGAGTATTAGGGCCATATTGAGAAAAAAAACATTTCATGGATTTTAAGAATAAAGTCATAATATTACAAGGATAAAGTCAGTATAAAGTCAGTATTTTATGGGACAAAGGTGGCGCTTTTATGAGAATAATGTCGGAAATTTATGAGAAAAAAGTCGTAATTGTAAGTGTAAGTGGATACGGTTGGCTGTTCTGGTTCTTTTTTGCAGAATAGATGAATTTTCTTGCATATTTGTCCTGATACTGATGACTATGTGGTGCTGATGTGCCAAACTATCTCTTGTTGTTTGTGAAACCTATACTGAAGTAGTCCTACAACTTAACAAAATGCCTTCAGCCTTCGTTTTTACAACTTTCCTCCTCTAAAACCACAAGTTAAAATACAATGACTTTATTATCATACAATTATGACTTTATTGTGGTAATATTATGACTTTATTCTTGTAAAATTGACTTTTTTTCCTTGGAATATTATAACTTTATTTCTCGTAAAACTATGAGTTTATTCTCAAAGTCTGTGAAAAAAAAATTCTCAATGTGGCCTTATACTCGGCCGTAGATTCCTAAACGGCCATATGAAGGAAGAATTTTTAAAATGCTGTAACGGTGGTATAATCCAATTTTCCAGGCCCTGGTTTGTGGCTTGGCATGCTTATGTAAAGAGAAGGGCAAAAAAAAAGAAGGAGACACTAAAAGGAGAACATCTGGATCAAAGTGTTGTGGACATTGCACCACGCTGTGAAAAACTTAAACAGGCAGGACAAACTGTGGCTGTGAGATTAGAGGTCAAAGGTCGGGACCATCCGCCTGCTGGAATTCAGGTTTATGAGTTTATGGCGGAAACTGAGTTTGAAACTATCCTCTCTCTGCGTTAACTACCAATATCTACACGACAAATTCAATAAAACCGTCAACAGCTGGAATTGGAAACATGTAAAGCTATTGCTCAGGGCTGAGATTGATTTAATTACAGTCAGATATCGACGTTCATGTTCAAGTACGAGAGAACAATGTGAGATTGGGCGTCCTGCAGCTCCTTTTATTAATGCCAACCCCTCAATGTGATATTCTGGGTCACATGAATCAGTACAGATTTAATTATCGTGTCGCAGTTTGGCCCAAATTGAGTTAATGTCAATACTTATAGTATATTTCCAGTAAAAGCATGCTGTCTGTACCAAAGGAAGCAGCACAGACTTCACCCCCACTCTCTATAAAAGTGTGTTTCTGTGGCACTAATATCTGCTCTGAGTCTTTTCCTGTTCACAAATCTGTCTTTCCCATGAGAATCAAACCTCAGAAATAACCACAGACAGAGCCACAGACTTCCTCTGCAGAGCCACGATCTCAGGTGATGTCAACATGAATGCTATTTTAAGGGCATCATGCAGTGCAAGTCTTATTTTGAGGATTTTTTTTGTGATACAGATAAAATGACCTCCCATCTAGCAGCACACCTGCCGTCATCACAGCCAATTACTGTAATTGAACTCAAAAGGCTGAACAGAAAATAAGCAGCACAGAGAGAGGCGGCAGCTGCAAGTCAATACATTTACATGACAGTTGTAAAAAACAAATTATTTCCTTAATCCGACTGAAGTGCATGTAAACGTGTTCGTCTGACTAGTACCGGACTTCTCCAAAGCGATTTTCTTCCACATGTCTACGCCTAGATCGGACTGAAACTGGACTATGCGTGTGCACATGCTCCACAATAGTAAATAATGCTCCAAAAAGTTATATTTCCATCATTTGTCCCCTTTAACTCGCTGAAACGACGCATATTGGCAAGGGCCCTGGATCAGCACACCACGCTCTGCTTCCATGATCTGTACACTAAGCACAATCAACGTCCCCAAAATAGTCAGAATCACTTTATTTGATAGGTACAGCATGTATCTGTTCAGACACACACACAATCACACACACACACACAGACATCACCTGACTGACACCCACAGTGAAACAATAGATGAAAATCTAAGAGACGAACCAACTGATCAGCCTTGACCTGCTGCAACCCACTCTGCACAATCTAACTGTGCAAAATAGTGCAACAGGACAATTAGTCAGTGTTTTTAATTGAATAGCATCTATTTCAGGAAGGTCCAAATGTTTAAGTGTCAGAACAAGAGCCACAGAGAAGAGAAACGACCAGGAGGAGTCGGTACAACTGGGTGGTTACTCCACAAAGAGGAAGGAAATGATGGGAACAGGAGTGCTGGCTACTGTTTGTGTGTAGCTCGCTCGAGCCCTGTCTGTCTGCCACTGAATCATTTCAGAGTCCTTCAATCTGTTCCCTGCCCCCAGCAAGTCATGACGACCCCCGTTTCCTGAGCACACATGACTGACCAGGGTTAGGGTGAGACAGAAAAGAAAAGAAAAGAAAAAACTGGCCCCAGACTTCTGCACAGACCAGACCGGGGACATTGAGTCGCTATAGTCTCCTCTCCGGCCACTTCAGACTGTGTGCGTACATCCCTCTATCTGTCTTTGTGTGTGTGTGTTGTCATGCTAGTGTTTGTGTGTCGAGGAGCAGCCAGGCGTGGTATTAAAAGGGGGGCCAAGTGGACCAGCCAGCAGGCCATTCAACACCGAGGGCCACACATCACTTTGGGCAACAGCTGAGGCCACATTTAAACGGCCGGGGCAGTACTCTGGCACCAGGGAGTGGCAAATCACTGTCACTGTATCGTCTCCCCTCAGGCGTGGCCCTGTGGCACCGGTTCACAGCCTGAGCCAGCGGGCAAGGATCTGGACTGGGTGCCCACTCTTTTCCTGAAATCCTTTTCCAGGACATTTCCAGCTGCTACAGCCTGACAGACATCACATGTCATTAGGCCATGCACTAGTTCATACATCCCCTGTCCCATTCATGCTTTGGGGAAGTCTTATTTGTGACAGTTGTAGGTTATTTTGTAGATTTAACCAGTTTGTTTCTATGTTTATTCCACGGGAATTGATAAAGAATCATATCGATAAGCAGAATCAATAATGGCATTGGTATCAATAAAATCTTATCAATGCCCAGCCCTATCCAGGATGTGTAGGAACCCTGATCTGGACTGGTTTCCACCATCGGGCCTACAAGAGAGCCTCTCCTAAAATTTCAGTTTTTTGCTTTTTGCCCCAAAACTGCATTTTTTGTGATTGTTTTCAGAAATTCTTGCCAGAGGAGACGGTACACGCCAAATGGAGTGGACTGAAAGAATAGAGCTGTAAACACTGTGGCCGTGCCGTGGAGAGGGTTTGCTAGGAGGGGGTTTGATGGAGTAGTCGTCGTCGCCTGAGTGCCTCGACCGACCCAACTCCATCAGTCCTGGTCCTTCTTCACGGCACAGTGCGGCTGAGAACACAAAAAGTATGCACTCATGTTGTAGCAGCCGCGAGAAGACGTCTTCATTAAGTGGCTGTGACTCGGCCGCTGACCTAAAACAGCCTTGTGATCCTTTCTCTTCAATTGAGGAGAATCACTATCTCCTTTGTTGGGAAGAAGAGACATCAGTGTCGTGCAAACTGTTGGGACAGAGGCCCAACGTCCTTGCAGGCGATCACTCAGACTGGGCTACAATACACTGTCGCCACTCTGGAAGTCAACTCTGCAAACTGGAAACTTTGAGTAAACCTCGGAGCAAAAGAGCTACTCATGGAAACCATGTTTACTTTTTCCCCTTGACATCATTCACATTTAAAAACACACGCTGAGTGCAGGAAGGACAGCGGCCGCAACGGCGACACGGAGAACACACAAGTAGAGGTGGACACATACACACACACTTGCATAAACACACACCTGTCAAGTGTAAACACACTCTCAAAACCACAATGCTGTGATGTAATAACAGCAGATGCAACTCCTGAAGGTATTGAAAGAAGAGATGTACAGTTGCATTAAAATGCATCAGGTGGTTAAAGCCAGATCCCCCTACATATGATGTATGGATTCAGAACTTTTCTTATCTTATTTGTCTCATTATTAAAAAAAAAAAAAAATCATGTATAGCCTCATTTTATTTATTTTAACTGCATCCTGCACTCTAATTTGAGTCCTTCTGATCTCAATTTGTTGTTAGGTTCACCTCTATGGTTTTGTGACTTGTCTCCTTCTATATTGCTTTGTCAAGCACTTTGTAAACTTGTGCTATATAAATAAAGTTATTATTATTATTATACAGTCAAAATGGCTTTGTTATATTAAGGTTGCTGCTCTAACGAGTAAAACAAGGTGGAGAAATCAGGCCAAAACACTACACACTGTGTTTTTTTTTAGCACTGACCTGAGGAAACACAGCCAGTGTTACATATTCACCAGGCCTCAGAAAAGCACCGTTAATACATGATCTATAAATCCTACTTATGGTTGACTTGCAACTAAAAAAAGGCAAGCATTAGCACATTTATGGAGACTCCGTCGAAGAAGAATGCTGATCTAAGATTGCGGTTTATAAACTCTGGGCAGGGAATAAACTCGAATACAACAGCAAACTAATCCTGCAGAGCCTCAGTGCTGACTGAAAACAGATATCTGACCATTCCTAAGATAAGTGCTCCTATTGTGAATCTGTGGCCTTGTGAACTTTGCGAACCTGAGCCCAGAAGGTCTGCGTGGATTAGCGAGTAGGTAGAGGACAGATATGAACTTTGGTTTGAGCTCCATGTGTCAACATTCACTTTACGATCAACCACAAAGAAAAAAAAAGTTGAGCCAGTCATGCTGCTTTTTTATACTCAAGTCAATCTGAGGAGTTAGTGAACCACAGACTCTCAGGCTGTTTCACCCCCCCTCCCCAAAAAAAGAAGGAGAGTGACTCAGGCTGTGGTACATCATGTCCAACACAGACAGACACACTGTTTCTGTCAAGCTAAACAGGTCTGGTTGTAGCAGTGTGAGCCGAGGCGGTCGTAACACAGGGCACAGACATGAAAACAGACAGGCAGGCAGCAGAGTGCACTTCCTGCAGAGCTGCCTGTCGATTCAGGAGATAAAAATAAAATACCACAGATAATGTTATCATCATCGGGCGGGTGATGTGCTGAAGGGCTGTCGTCGGCAAATTTAATGTGCGGTCGTTTGGTTTTGGTCTGGGGCCTCAGCGATCACAAGTCAAGAGATCTCATAGTTAACACTCAGCTCTTCCTCTGCACCAGCAGCACTGTCATCTCTGATTTAACCACAGCAGGGCGAGTGACAGGCCGTAGCTGGGTTTCTGAAAAACCCAGTCATTACTGCTGACACACGCCGGCTGCTACCGCCCCGATTCAAAGATGTAAAATGAACTGCTTTTTCAGTTTAAAGAGGAACTGTGCAGGATTTTAGCTTAACTATGCTACATTTTTACCTTAATTAAACAGCTTTGGAGTTATTGTGATGAATGGATAATGGATAATTAAATAGACTTAAGTGAAAACAACTAACAGTGACATTAAAATCTGTTTGTGTTTTACTTGTGACCATATGAGGCTCCAGATCAGTGAGCATTAACATGCTGATAAAGGGCTACTTCTACATTGAAGTCAAGAGTTTATTTAATGTTGAGAAGTTACAGGTCTTTCCTCCCTCTCTCTTCCTCAAGTTTAGGTGACCCAGAGGAGATGTCTGCCCAGCGGTAACTGCAAAACCACTTTGACTCTTAAAAGATGCTCGACTGACTGACCTGACGACGGCTGCAAAGAAGGAAACAGTCGGCTAATATCACCACCGCTTACTGATTAAACATGGCTGATGACTGTTAAATGATCCCTTGTTCAAAAAGAAAACGCAAAGTCAATTTAGGCATCAAAAGAAAAACTAGAAAGCAAGGAAAAAATGATCACAGCCAATCAACTTTCTCGCCAAAATGAGCAGCTTATGAGCCAATTTCCAGGAGAAATTAAACTGCATGGGGATAATGTTTCTGTCATAAGTGAGGAGGTGCTAATGCAGAGGGGGAAAGTTAAGTCGTTGCTGCTGCTGATGTTGTTGTTGTTGCGTGGGGAGCAGGATCCTTCAGAATATGTGGTAGCTCCTGGAAACTGTGTGGAATGACTTAATGCTGACTGTTTTTGTCATTACCGCCATAACGAACCCGACTTTTGGTAAACAGAGATTATAAAACCAAGAGAAACATTTTTCAGTAGCATTAGGTTAGCCACAATGCAACCACATAGGATGCAACCGAGCCTGTGTCCACGGGGCCAGTACAAAGACATAAAAGGTATAACTATAGAGAAAAATAATGTATAATTTGTAGTCCCATGTTGCTAAATAATCAGCAAATAGTCTCACAAATCATAGATAATGTTAAAACCTGAAAAGTCGGGTTGAGTTTTATTAATATGGCCAAAAAGATCATCACACAGGCAGCCTATGTGAGTGTGGAAGAGGTGAGGAAAGCCCTGCAGTGAGGAACTGTGTCAGTATGTGTGTTCACTGTGTCGGCTGAGTGATGAAGGCCTGTCACTCCTCACTGCTCCCTTCCCCCCCCTGCCTCCAAATCATGAAGTAGAGATGGCTGCAGGGGAGAACGACTTCTTTCTGCTGAGGCTTTTAAACACTGCACTGCTGGCTTGTGACATGACATTCACTCAAACACACACTCGCACACTCTTGACACTTTGTGATGCGTCGCAGCATACACACTTAACCCAACGCGTTGGCTCGTGTCGTTCAGATATGCCCAGACAACAAAAACACACCAGGAGTCGCGACAAGCACACAGATGTGACAGAGACAAGAGAGGTGACAGTCTGAAATGGATTTTAAAAAGTAGATGAATGAAATCCTGCATGTTATCATTGGATCATACTCCAGGTCAATCTGTACATGCTCACCCACTCATACACAATCATTTTACACTTAGAGACACTCACTTGTTATAATAAGGCACTTGTGTTGCTTGCTTTTTTGTTGTTGTTGTTTTTTTGGGGAGCTATTTTGTATAAGCCCATGTAGGGTTTTTGAAGTTTTGCTAACCCTCCTCTCGGCCATGTGCATTTCTTTAAAATCAATCAACAGAGCGTTAGATAACATTATATATCATAAAGTTTATTCTGTCATAAACAAGTGATTACATGTTACGGGGGCGAAACAAGAGCCGGTACACCGGGTTGGAGGTTGGTTTTCAGCCAAGAGATGCAGTAAGTGACATGCAGATGGAAGACCGGTACCAGGCTGTGGATCATTTGGTACCGGGCCGCTGAGTGAGAATAATAATTTTTTTTAAAAATTCAAAATCGTTTGTTTTGTCTAATTTATACTTCCGGTCGTTTTATTTTGGAAATTTTACCACTTCCGTTTGTGCCTCTTCCCTGCGCAATTGACAGACAGGTCCACAAGCGCAGACCCGACGACTGCCAACTTCAAATCTCCCTACGTTCTGGGTTAAAGCAGAATATCCTGAGATCGGCACAAAAGCACTGAAAACCTGCTTCCATTACAAACATAGCTATTATGTTTGTTGAAGCGGAGGTTTCTGCAGCGACAGCAGAAAAACGAGATGACAGAGTAGACAGGAACATCACCCCCAGATGACTGATATATATCACTATTATTATTATTATATTATGGTGAATTGTAACAAAGAACGGAAACGTAACGGAAAACCATGTGACTGTCTACAATCGTTTTTATACTATATGCGTTTAAAGCTGTTTAATTAAGGTAAAAAATGTGGCATAGTTAAGCTACAAATCCTGCATAGTTCCTCTTTAACCTCTCCCACATTTAATTTCTGTTTTTTGTGCAAATAAATAAAACTAAAACTGGAGTAATAGATGGAAATGAGACAGAAGGACGGAGAGAGAAACAGAAAACAGATCACATGGAAAAACACTCGCAGAAGAATCAATATAGCAGAGAGGAGCCCAACTCCACTGCGGCTGCTGAGTCAATAATACAGCTTTTCATTCCAATGACACTATGGGTAAATGGCAACACAGTGCTACTGGTCAGTTGGCATGTACAGCGTGTGTGTGTGTGTGTCAGTAGCAGTATTTGTCTAGCAGCAGGAGTGATGAGAGGATGGAGTGGAACGGGAACTTCCTGCTGAGTGAACAGACATGCAATCGCTACACTGCCCCTCTGACCAGGCCAAGACACACAGCAGAGTACGTATAAACACACCTTAACATGCACAATCACACACACACACGCACAAATCCCTTTCTCTTCACCTCATCTGGCCTCCTTGTCAGGTGAACTGAGTAAAACATACCGAATTATGGAGAAAAAATGTGGATAAAAACTGATTACGCCACAACGCTTGTTATTTGATTCTATATAAGCTTCTTCTTTATTCGGCTTCAAAGAGCAAAAAAGGAAACTGAGTCAAGCCGTAAGAGGAATCCACATGATGCAAGGTGGGTTCGCGTTGTTGACGTCAGGAGTCAGCCAACCAAACTGGTCTTGTGAGCAAGCACGAGAGCCTTGAATGTATAAGGAGCTGTAGTATCCGAGTGCAGCTGCTGAGCCACTTTCAGGAATTCTTTCCACGTACCTGCAGCTTCCGTCTTTGTGTTTCTGTTCGTGCTGTTTGTCGAGCCGAGGATGACTGTAGCATACCAAGTTACACAGCCAATAGATTAGGGCCAAACTGCTGCTGCTGCTGCTGGTGCTGCTACCTGGCTGTTTACCCAGCAGATTTACTTTACGGTGCAGCTCAGGCAGGGGTGGAGCAGGACTTCTTTTTCTTTTTTTAGAAAATGACACAGCTTCTTTAAACCTTTGAGTGTATATGTGTATAGTGCGTATGGGTCAATGACATCATGCAACTCAATGTCAAGTGGTGTAACCAGTATATTATTCATAGAAATAAATAACTCTTGACTCATGTGGAATAAATGTAATTCACCTTTTTTCCCAATGCAACACTGTATTATTTGACAGATTTTACATAATTTGTCACATTATTTAGAAAAAAGTGTTGTTTTATATGATAGATCCTGCCTGGTGTTGCTAAAATGCATTAAAATCCAAACATGGAAATTTCAATTTTATGATTTTAGAAGAAAGTTATACTTAAATCTACTGTAGGTGGATAAAATATTTAATATTCATTATTCTTTTGACTACACTATTTGACATATCCAGGGGCTTCAGTCTTACTCTTGTTTAAAAAAAAAAACGTTCTAAACCAATGTGAATACAAAATCCAGTTATTTATTTATTTATTTTCATTTACCATATCCAACACAATTTTTTATTTGTCACTGACCCGTATATATGTGCATGCATTTCAACCATCTGAGACCATCCTATGTTCCTTAGAAATATTGGCTCAAGTCCTTAATGGCTGAAATTGTGTTAGCTGTGTAGTTAAAGATTAGATTAGTGAACAGAGCTCTGTCTCTCCTAGAAGGACAGGGAAGTTTCCAGGCCTCAATTTTTATAGTTTCAGGGGAAATAATTCAAGACATGGCTGCATGTTGGAGGAGCTTCTCTAAAAAGGCTCGGCATGGAAAGCACCTGTGACGATACGAGGCCAGACTCTGAACTCCAGGAAAGTCATTGAGAATCAAATTGTGTCATTACGAGTGTAACTACATAGAGAAAGACATTACCCGCGTTAGTTAGCGGTCTCTGTGGCAAACATCCTATTCCATGGTGAGCTTTTTTCACTTCAGAGCCAGAAATGATTCAGCAGCAGTCATGGTAGACGCCTTCTTTTTTCCAAAAATGTTGGACAACTCCTTCTTCTGTAAAACAGTCCAAAAGTAGAAGGCTGCAATATGAACATAAGAAGTGATTTCACCATCACACGGAGAAGACGAAGCGGCCAGAAAAATCAAGCTTGTTCTCTGCTGCCAGAGATGAAACTCAGGCAACGAAGCCATTTTATATTTCAGGACTGGGACAAAAAACCTTTAACAGTATAATCCTGGTTCAAATGAGGGTTTGCTGTCCAGATAAGGACTAAAACCAGGTAATGTGACTGGCCCTGCACACCTTGAAGCAGAGAACAAACTAATCTGTACAATCAGCCGGGGATCAGCTGAAGTAAAAAGCCTGCATGGCACATGACTCAGGTGTCTCGCTCTAGGAGTCTCTGCCAAGTGGCACGGCCGTGTCGGACATGCTGGCTCCAGGCCTGAACTTGTGACCTCACCCATCATCTATTGATTTTAAAGATGAATTGTACACGTTCTTCCACATTCATGAACTTGAGTCAAGAGAGAAGATGCATGCATGCATCTGTGTGTGTGGTTTTTCTTTTTTTTCTTTTTTTCTGAAAGGCCAAGGAAAGGACAGACAAGCCCTGTCATCTCTTATGAGACAAAGAGGAATAATAATAAAGCCGACAGACATCGAGCCTTTTCCTTCTCCATGGCCAAAGACGAGCTCTGGGCAGGCAGGAAGACAGACAGACAGACAGACAGAGAGACGAACAGGCGGGTAAGGCGAGGACTGCAGAGCATCAGAGAATGGAAAATTACCAGAGCTCCACAATCAGCTGGGTACCTTTGATCAGCCAGAGCCCAGGCACCAATTACTGTGGGATAATCGGTAGCCCTCAGAGACCTGACGAGCTGCAGGCACTGTGGGCACAACGGGTCAGTGACCAGCAGGCAGAGGCCTGGTCAACAAGGCTCGCGGAGCCAAAAGCCGACGGTGCCCCTTTGCTGAAATGCTGCATGAAGGCGGCCAAACAGACAAGCAGCACAGCGGAGCCATTGTTCCCCTCCTGTCGACTCAGCACAGTGGCACTCTCAACAAGCCAGACATCCTCTCTCCACACAGACCGCTCACTGGTGGAGGAATGGTGCAATGGTGCGGGGAGTGTGTGAAACCTGCTGCTGCACATGTTTCAGATTTTTTATTTATTTATTTTTACACACTTTCTCTCGTCCCTGCGATCCTCCGAACATACGTGGAGCTAATGCACTCACACATGCTGCTCACACACGCATGCTGCTCGCACACCTGTCTCTCTAATTCTGTGGTAAACAAAATAGCTGCAGTGCTCACGGCAGCACTTGCTGCACACGGTGATGCAACACACAGGAAACACTGATAACCCGTTCATACTCAGGGACGAGGCTGCAAATACCTGTTCCTGACTTACTTACACTATCTCAGAGGAATGTGGACTGACAAAGAAAAGTAAATCACACTGGGTCCAACATAAGCTTCGCTCTTTTTTCTGTCTGGTGTCCGTCCGACACAAAAAATGCAGCCAATAGCAGCAAAGATTTATAAACAAAAACTTAGCCGCTCCACCTGAGGCAGAACATGATATTGGGCTCATTAATAATTGACATCTTTCTTGTGCTGGGGAACGTTCACCATCGATTAGGTCAGGCTACAACACTGGCTACTGGCTGCTGCTGCTGCTGCTGCTGCTGCTGCTGCTGCTGCTGCTGCGCTGTTCCTCCCTCCATTGTCAACAACTCACTGACCCAAAACAGCTCAAAGAAAGAAAAAACTTCCACAACAATGACTCCTCAGTCATTGCTGCAATAAGAAAATAACTCAATTACACCATCAAGCTTGAATCTTAAAACTTCAGGCTGTGTTTTTTCTGCCTACTCATAGCATACAGCTATCAAACAGAAACACAGTAGCCAGTGGACTTTGGATCAGGCACACTGCAGTTACACAACAGCCAGTGCCGTCCAAGGAAACCCGTACGGGCCAAGGGAGCTTCCTTCGAGTCAGCAGAAGAGCAGCGACGGCACCGGGAGAGATGAGACATGCTGCTCTTCCTTTTTGATTACAGACAAATACCAATGACTTCTTCTCTACCACTTGGGCCAACTTGAAATGAATGAATGATGGTCTTGTCGTTACCAAAGCTGTTCTTCGTTTGATACATTATTTATCAAAATGGATTATCTATGTCAGACATGGCTTATCAAAGAATATGTAAACACAGCCAAATAAAAACTGACCAGTCATTCAGTGCAGACTTGAGCTGCTGCAGAAACAAGCAGACGTATTAAGATTCAGCACAAAACATGATCAAAACTACAAGACGTTTGATGCTGTAGCACAAAATCTGCACAAGTGGGAAGAAGAACTAAATAAATGCGACCACGGCACTTTGTTTAGCTAGTATACCCAACATCACTGGTGGGACAGTGGGTTGGACGACTTGATAATAGATGCAGTGAGACAAGACAGGGGTTCCCAAAAAAAAAAAAACAGCGGAGAAAAGCTGAAGTAATTATCTTATGTCCCTATGTTAATAAAAGCACATACTGCCTGAGGCTGATCTTGAAATGCTTTTCCTAATTAATATCTGCATGTTCTGGTACACACACTGTGGTGTTTGTCTTTTGTTCTTCGTATGCTTTTATTAATTTATGCACGTCGAGATCCTTAGTGAACATTTTCACACTTTGCAACCATAGCAGTTTTTTTTTAATGGGAGGGCTACCTCTGAACATTTTTTCACTGGTTCATATCGCTCCATCATCACCCAGCAACCTCTGTAGTGGTTACCAGGAAACTGGTGTCAAGGCAACATTGATATGCGTCCAGCATGACAATGACATAATAGGCGGGGCCAAAGGAGGACCAGACTGTGACACTACAGATCAGACTGAACTACGTGGACATGCAGACGGTCTGTCACTGTAATCATGCAAATGGAAAAATGTGTGCAACACGTGAGGGGAATAGTGTCACCGTCACTATGGGATGGACAGGGAGTCATTAGATAAAAACACACATGCGTCACTTAGGTTTGAGACAGGGAGTTATTACAGCAACCAAACAGTGAGATGTTTACAACTAGTGGAAATGAGAAGTGGGATGTGCAAAAGGTGGTTTAACAAAGCTAAACACCAACCCTGCAGCCGTCAAGCCGTCTACACACTGGTTATAAATGTTTAACAAAAGGTTTTTAAGATGTTGTCATACAGGGTCAAACATGTGGTGAAGACGACACACCTATAGCAAATAACAGTGGGAAATATGTCACCAGATGATGTTGTGTTGGTTTTTTAAGGGGATCTACCGGTATGTCCTGGCTAGATTCATTGATAGTCTGGACACCGAGACAGATAAATATATCCCACTTCTTTATCCCATATATTTATTGCAATCACAATCTTTTATTTCTTAGTAGAAAAAAATTAAGATTAGTCTGTTTTGTTTTGTAAATGAGTGCGTTTCTGTGTGGTAAAACAAAAACACACTTCCGCCAAGGGGTTTACACGTCTAGTGCTCCGACTGGTACCAGTAGCTGGTACAAAGTTCCCTACCCGGTGAGATACACCGCCGCCACTGGCCCCTCCATCCTGGGTCACTCGTAATTAAAGCAGAGATCAGAGGGCTGAATAAACCATGAGCTTTTCCAGCCCGGGAGGCTCAAGTATCACTCTATATAGGAGGCAGAGTGAGACAAAAGGAGTCCCTGAGCCCCACACTACACCCAGGGAGGAGTGATACAGACACAAACCTGAAAGGCAACTCCTTGCATACAGTGACGCACCCCCCCCTCCTCCTCCTTCAGCCCTCCCAGGTCTAATCCACAGTTTACACAGCCAGGGCAAAATGAGGAGCTCAATGCCCCTTGGACCTAATTAAGAGCTAAAGATATTGTCCCAAACGGGGACACTCAAAGAAGAAGTGCGTTCAAAGCAGCAGCAGTGTAGCAGCGATGCAACACCCACCGCTCTCACTGTTGTTTTCCATTTTTTTAATAAAGTGCTGATGCAGCCAAATACAGCAGATTGTATAAAAGAGGGGGAGTAACAAAACCATTCCTCACTCTCAGTACCTTCACATGATAAACCGGACAACTGCATGTGCATGTGAACGCCTTAGTCAGACTAATACCAGGCATCTCCAAATCAGACTGAGACGCCGAGATAATGCAATGGGAAATCAACTTTTTTTTGCATGTATTCTCCTCAATCCATCTGAAACTGGACAATGCATGTGCACATGTTCACAACAGTAAAGATGACACACCAAGTGTTGCACAGAGGTCGACCCGAACCTGGCAAAGATAATAAAAAAAAGCGGCGTCTGCATCAACGGTCGGGAACTGAAGTTGAGAAGTCAAAGTTATTTATTTTAGCAATACATCACGACAGGCCATGGTATACGCTCATTACACCACAGCTGAACAAAAACACCCTTAGCGTTTTTTTACTCAATGACAGAAAAGTTGACTGAAACGACACACATCGCCATCTATGTTGAGGAGGCGGATAACAACAGTTATTCGATTTTCCCTGTGGACAGAGGTCCGATGAGCTGCTCAAATGGAGCTATGAGCAGAACTAGACTAAGCTGTGCATGTAAACATACTGACTAAGAGGCATGACTGATGTTTTCCCTTATACTGATAACAACCTGGTACTAGATGATGCTGGAGAAACATGTATCTTGTCCTGTCAGTGCAATAAAAATACGTCAGACGAAGATTGTGAAGTCACGTAATGACTGTAATGTGTCATGTGTGAGGAGAGAAAAAGATAAAATAGATGTTGAACATCTGCTGCGGTTTTTTACTGCCAGGAGTTGTTTGACTGTTTGATTACAAAAGTGAGCAGACAAATGACTGAGATCTGTTTCTGTGTTGATTGTGGGGGAATTTGTTGTGCAAACCAAACACTGTGCAAAAAACAAAAGCAGTCAGAACAATGAAATTTACATTTTGTCTGGTCCTCCAACTTAATCTCAGTGGTGCGTTCATGCATGCAGGCTTCCACAGCCAAAGATGCTGTGTTTAGTCTTGAACTTTTGTAAACTCTGGGTTGTTTACAATCATTCAGAGGAGCATATCTTCCAAATGTACCATTTTCTGGAGCAAAGTCATGGCCAACAACAATTTTCTGTGACAGTGGATATCGCTCTTACACAGCTTACCAACAAACACATCAAAGGGACAAGCTCAAACCAACTCTGCAGTTCCACTGAACCTATTTTAGGCTACTTATATTGAAACGGGGTCAGCTTGCACATTTGAGATCCTGATTGTAAAATCTCCCCTCGTCGTTGAATCTTCTCAGAGTGTCTCTGCTGGATCCCGTCCCAATCAGCTCAGAGTGTGGATCTCCCACATGGACCCGATGTTCATGATGCTCACGACTTTTTTCTCCTCAAATCATTTCACAAGTCATTTTCTCTGCATTTCACTGAAGCAAGAAAAGATGCATTTAGCACAAAGTTCTCCTTGTTTCGTTCTTACCGATTAAAAATGATTGTTAGTTTAAAAAAAAAGAATCTCCTGATTGCAAGCAGCTCTTTTAGTTAAGTGTTTCGCTAACCGACCATCCCACAAGAAATGTAATGTAATGGATCTATATAACATATTAGTTTCACTTTTTGAATTGAATTACTGACATAAATAAACTTTTCCTTGATGTTCTAATTTATTGTGATGCACACATGAATTTCCAGGTATCTCACTGCATACGTAAGCAGATCCAAGCCAGTTTGATGTGCCTGCACTTTCTAGGAAAGTGTGTGATGCTGACAAAAAACACAGGTTGTAGATGACACGGTGCACCGGTGCATTCAATTCAATGGCCCGCATCTAATCTGCAGCCAAAAGTGAGGATTAGCATGACAAATAAACAGGACAGGTGAGCAATTCAAGAGATGGTCAGACACAGGCTGCCCCGATACTACAGGCTGATTGAAAAAAAAAGAAAAAGGAGGAGAAGAAGAACAGAAACACAGAGGCATATCTCCCATTCCTGTCATCTCCTATCGATTCAGTTACCACTGCACTGAAAGCTGAGCAGACACCGACACTCAACTCTGCTTTCACCATCAGCAGCAAAGGCACTCGGCTATCTCTCGCCGTCGCTATCAGGGGGGAACAAAAGTGAAGCCCTTTGATTGCATCGTCATCGCACAGCAGGTTTATCTTCCCGGTGTTGCATCACTACTCAGCATTCACATGTACAGCTCGGTGCCAAGAAACAGGGCCTCTCCTCTGAGAACAGGGCGAACGAACTGCTGAGAGTCAACGCTAGTTTCTCCCACAGAATGAATCACAAAGCTTTGGACAGAGACTTGCTCTCGCGCTCTCCCCCTCTCTCTCTTCCTCTCTGTCTCTGTCAAACAGCTGACAGACTTGCCCAGTGGGTTTGGTGGCAGATAGCCAATCCTTCCTCCCTCATGCTGGGAGATGAGCTAAACCATTAGTTACTTTCAAAATCTTTTGGAAAAAGAAAAAGAAAGAAGCTACTCCCAAATCACTCGTCTCTCCTCTTGTACCGGGGAAAAACCATCAAATTCATTTCTAAACGACATATACCTTTTCCAGATGGTTACAAATCCCTAATGCACTGAAAAGAGTGCGATGTTATAGCTAAATATGCCTACTCATCTAATCAATGAGATGAATTACTATTGTGTTGTACAGCGGTTTCAAATGTGTGGATTTGATGTATTTCTTTATCATATGTGGTGGTAAATTGAACAATCATGGATTACAGGCTGTTGGTTGGATATAATAAGCAGCAAGAACACATAATATTGGCCTGTGAGATAGTATAATTTGAATTTTATACAAATTTCTGGCTATTTATAGTTAATATCATAAATAACACACAAGTAGCATCAGTTTTAGAAGGACTAAATTGCCAGTTTTCACTTTGACAATGAATTTGATGATATCCCCACCACAAACAAGACGCATGCTTGTATCTTTGAATCAATTCAAGCCATAAATCTCATCAACAAAACAGTAATTATGACTAATGAGGGCACCAGAGTGTGACTGGCTGTGCTGTCCAATGAACAGGATGCTACTTTGGCAGTCATACATCACACAAACACACACACACACACACACACACACACACACACACATCTATCATGGAGCTATCTTTGCAAAAGTCTGCAATGCATGTGGAGGGTATAATCTGACCACTGATGTTTATCTGGGCAGCCAGGGGGATGGCAGGGCAGAATGGAAATCTTATGATGCTGCTCTGTGGTTGTAAACTAAGTGGGTAAAACTGACGCAAAAGCTTTAAGAAATAAAAAAAGGTCTAACAATGATATCACTGCCATGTTAGAAAATCTAGGGCACATTATGACACCTCACAAAAATTCATAAAGAGTGAGTCAGAATATATCTTCAGGGCAGTGAACCTGTCTGATGGCTGAATGCTGAACGTATGAACTGTCTCTGTTTAAAAAAAACAATCTCAATCTTAGCTTGACACATTTCTTTTTTTTTTACAAACTTGCCAAGTCACTAAACTGCAAATGAATATTGCCTGTTAGCATCAACCTGCATTTACAACGTCATTAAACGTCTGACAGTCTCGTAATAAGACGATAAATGAAGATATACCATGACTCTAATGTAAAGTTGGGTTCATTGTTATTATTTTTTTGCTGAGTAATGTTCATCCCATTTAAAGTTAACCTACCAGGTAAGTTGAGAATCGTTGTTACGTTAGCTTCTTATCTGACGTCAGCGAGCTAACTATAAAAAAAACCCACCGTAGCTCGTCGTGCGCTAATTCAGAACCCAAAACCGTGTGGTGTATCCCATAATACCCGACCTCCACAACTTCCATATGGCCTCGTTTTTGTGGATATATGGTCGGGTTAGCAAGCCAGCTAGGCGGCTAACATAGCTGCGTGTGCCGCATCCGAAAAAAAAAACACACTCACTCACACACATACACACACACACAAGCTAGTGCTGCTTCTGCTGCTGCTTCTGCTGCTGCTGCTGCTTTAACGTTAGCCTCGACCGGCTAATTTCAAGAGGGAAAAGCAGCCGTTAGTCGTTTTTTCTCCAACGTACCTGTGATCACTTCTGCGACCCAGAAGACGCCCCTGCTGCTGCCGTCGTCACCTGTTTAGTGTCACGATTCACGAAAACGAACCGTGCCGTGCCGTGCCGAAATAATTCAAATTCCACAGAAAGTGCAGGGAGAGACCGCTCGCAGTCCAATCGCTTCAGCCACCGCCGCTGAATGGCTGCTACGCGGAGACTCAACCAAACTTCCTCCTTAGCAACGGACCGCCTCCGCCGCAGCTGATTGGTCGAGAGCAGATCCGCGGTGATAGATAGATAGATAGATAGATAGATAGATAGATAGATAGATAGATAGATAGATAGATAGATAGATAGATAGATAGATAGATAGATAGATAGATAGATAGATAGATAGATAGATAGATAGATAGATAGATAGATAGATAGATAGATGAAGCATTTCGCTCCTCCGATTTATGATTAATTAAGATAATACAAATTAAAATGCCTGATATATCATAGTGTAGGCCTATCCTTTGCACCTTATCTGTTACTGCTGTAATGAATTGAATTGAATTGAAATGAATTGAATAAACTTTATTAATCCCGATGGAAATTCTTGATGTCAGCAGCCCATGTGGCTACCTTTATACTAAGAAGTGCATAACATTCATACAACTAGATTGCCCTGTGGATAATGATCTGTTGAGTCTTTCAGTTTAACAGTTTGGGTGGTTTGTTTTCCTTTTTTATTTTTTTTTTTTTTTTTTTTTTTTTTTGCACTTTTATAGCTACTGCACTAAAATTTTCAGCTGTATTCAGCCTAATTTGGTAGAGACTTACATAGTTTTGTCGTAGTGGGTAGGCTACACTGAAATATTAATGCATCTTCAGTGGGTATACTGAGTATACCTGAGTATCACATAGAAAACACCACTGCCTGTATTAGCCTATTATCCTCATTGAGAGTATGTATAGACAATAAAGCAAGCAACCTGAGATCAAAACTGGGCTTTCTCTTGCATTTTAAAAAAGTATATAAATCATCCTGTACAGCAAGGGGTTAAAAACTCTCTATCACTGCAAGGGAGTGACTGACCATGCTGCTACCACACTGTGCTGTGTCTGCATGTGACTATGGGCTGCCATGCTGTGACTAGAGATAGATTTCATTATTGATTAGGTCATATCAGGTGGTCCATTTTCTGGATTAATCGTTTTCACTAGACAGCATGAGAAAATTTGGAAGATTCTCAGTCAGTCGTCACTTTGTGAATAAAGGCAGGTCTGTTTAAGAGTTTACACTCCAAAATACTCAATTTACTGTTTGAAATAATGACGAAAATCATCATAAGCATGTAACCATAGAAATCTGGGTATTTTCGAGAACAAAAGTAGTGTAAAATGGACCCCAGCTGTAATTTCTGTCCTTGCTCTTCCTTACACACTGGATTAATGTAATACCCACATGCAATGAGTGCACGGTGAGTCTCCAGCAGGGGACGGATGGAGGAAGCACTCAGATCTATTAGATCTTAATACACAAGTATCACATAACCAGTGGTGAAATGTAGTGCAAGCCCTCAAGCTCAGCACATACAGTACAGTTTTGAGGTATTTGTACTTTACTTTCCCATTAACAATCTCATGACCCACCACCAGATTTATCTTGTGACCCTTGGATGGGACTGACTGACCCTCTATTACAACAGCACAGTGCTCGTCACACCTGGATTCACATGCGTTACTTATCAAATAATGTTAACTGGATATGGGTTTCCTGAAGTATAGGTTCTGGATATTGCACAATATAAAAAACTCAGTTAGATTAAAGTCTTCTGAGAGAACAGTAAAGGTATTTGTTGGATAAGATGATATACTGTTCACATTATTATCATTTATAGTCATATTTCTGCATTTTATAGACCAAAGAGGCAGTTGATTAAGTGATTAAGTCAGCTTTAGCATGTAAAATGTAGCTTTTTTAAAAACTTAAACTGATATATTATAAAATACTGCAGTGCAGTCTGGCTACATATCCAGCTGATATGCAAATAAAACACTGGGAGTGAAGGAACTAGTGAAACCACATGGTTTAAAAGTAAATTTGGATATAACCACAGTCTTCTCGTCCTTCCTGTTTCACATCGACCGCAGATCTTAAAAGTGAATTGTCTTCTCCTTTCGTCTTTCTTGCATGTCCTTAATAACACTTGACTTGTCACCATGGTAAATAATCTTTAAATAACTTACATCCAGTTCTGCTTTTTAAAAAAAACCTCATCTGCCAAATTCACACACAAACACACACCTCAACTCCATCTTCCCCTGGTGGAGAAGCCCCGGCCCCTTTAAAAGGCCAGAAGTTTATCAGCATTAAGTTGCATTCCTCACATAGCTCTGAAGCTTATTAATCTGCAGTGTAGCGTGTTCAGTGGCCCTGAAGGTTACAAAACCAACAAGGAGAGAAAACACTAAGATAAAAAAAGAAAAAGAAAAAAGCTTTGGTTACCAAAGTTGTCGAGCCTGTTACACTGATGATTGTTGTGTGTCAGTGTGTGTTTCTCTGCACCAGCTGTGAACCTCTGTGTGCCTCACACCACAAACACAATCATCGTCTCTTTCTCCTTGTGTTTTACTCTGTCAACCTTTTTACTCTTAATGATCTTAACCCCACTTTATGACTCCTTCTTCACGTTAAGCACCACCATCCATCAGCCTGTCAAGGTCAGAGGCATAAAATGTTGTTTTTGTTGTTGTTGAGCCTTTCTCCTCTCTCACACACTCACGCACTCACACATGTGTTATGAGATCCTGCCCCCACGTGGTCGCTGTGAGTATGACAGTCATGGTGCAGGTGTTTCCACTTCATGTGATCAGTTAGATTTAGTTAGTCTTTTCTTTATTTAATTTTATTTTTTATTTTTAATTAACTCCAGTTTTCAAAACTCACCACTGCAGGAATTATGTTTTCTATAAGATCTCACTTTAACAGCTGTGAGCGACATCATCATGTCAATCAATCAATCTTGTTTAGCACCATGGGGCCTTTGCTTTATCACCGACTGTCCGATCAAAGACTGTAACTGCAGTCTGTTTATTTATTCATTAAAACATAGACATAATATATCAACATTTCAGACAACCATTAATTGGTAATGGTTGTCCGACTCCCACATCAACCAGTATATCAGATTAATGGTTGTTTTGGAGGCGGTAGTTTATGAGGCTGTTGAATTGAATTACATAAAAATTATGCCTAGTGGCGTTTCTAATACTTTGTCTCTACTGTGTTTATATAAATGCGGTTAGACTGAATATTATGAGGATTTTTGTGGTTTAACAGTAAAATTGAAAAGCACCACAAACTACAGCCGTTAAATCACAGCAACAGTGTGAGGTTTGTTTGTTGCATTAGACTGTTTTAGATTGAGATGGATGTACCTAATAAACGTGTCACAGAGTTCACATTATTATCATCTATAGTCTTACTTTCCCATCAACAATCTCATGACCCACCATCAGATTTATCCTGTGACCCTTGGATGGGACTGACTGACCCTCTATTACAACAGCACAGTGCTGGTCACGCCTGGATTCACATGTGTTACTTATCAAATAATGTTCACAGGATATGGGTTTGCTGAAGTATAGGTTCTGGATATTGCACAATATATATAAAAAACTCAGTTACATTACTGTAAAGCCTTCTGAGAGAGCAATAGGTATTTGTTGGATAAAATAATACGATGATACACTGTTCACATTATTATCATCTATAGTCGTTTTTTATAGACCAAATAGCCGATTGATTAAGTGACATTAAGGAAACTTCAGGATGTAAAAGGCAGCTTCTTTTTTTCCTTTTACATAATGTATAAAAGTGCAGTGTGATGGACTGGTGACCTCACCTGATCAGTCAATAGACCCACTATGGAAATGTGTGTGCACCCTTATCACAGTGTAAAACATGGTAAAACATTATTAGTATTAATCTTAGAGCAGCAGAGCTGAGGCCGACACGCTCAGTAATTGGCTTTAGAGTTATTCTGCCATGACGGGGGGAAGTTTTGGATAAGTGAGAGTTTGACCTTTAGGTGGCCCTGAATTAAAAAAAAGTCAGGGATTAACCAGAGTTGTTAATATTCATCCCCTGAAGACTGAAGCTGTTTGTGGAAAAGAGTCTGTAACAATTTATTCAGTGGATGTTGAAATATGAATGGATGTCTCACACCACAGTTAACGAGTGAAACTAGTTGTATTTGATGCTCAGGTGATGTTGTGTTATTTTAGACTGAAGAAATCACTAATTTTGTTACCACATTTTATTTTTCAAACAACATATAGAGTACTTTACACAAAAACCAAGCCATCATCCGCTTCAAATATTTACATAAAACTTTGTAGAGAGACAGAAAAAAACATTCTTTGGGTCAGACCATGCAAAACAATAAATAATGTTCCTGACAGCGCTTTGCATGGTGCTTTCAAGACTGCTATTCAGCAATAATAACAATAAAAATAAAAATAAAAAAGCTTCAGATTTTTTTTTAGTTGGCTATACATAAAGCTGCCCTGGTCCTCACAGCCATCAGACATGCCTCAACCTATACGACTAGGCCACAAGACAAGCAGTGACGTTGACTCAGAGTAGGTCAGGTGCACCTCCACACATTTGCTACAGTACAGTATGCACTCGTTTGTTCAGAGGCAATCCACACTATTCTCAATGTAAAAAGCAAAACTGTTGACCAGGATAGATACAGAAAAATGAAAAAAAAAAAAATGAAAAAAAGAAAGTGAGATGTGCAACAGTTTTCGGTGAAAAGCTTAAGATTTAGATTACGTAGAAGAAGAAGAAGAAGAAGAAACTGCAGCATCCACGAGAGGATGAAGCACTGTACAACGAAGAAGAAGAACCTCAGATGTTTTTGCTCAGCAAGGCCTTAAACGACGACGAGAGAGCGTCACCGAGACGCGACGACGACAACGAGCAGGAGCTTGAAGTTGACGTTACAAAAAAAAGTACAGTTCGCACTCCTTTCATCCCTCAGCAAGGCGACAGACAGTGTGCAGATCTGCTCCTCTCCTCTTTCTCTCTCTCTCTCTTCTCCATCTTTCTTCCCTCTTCCCTCCGTCGGCGGTATGGTTGGCGGCGGCTCAGGTGATGATCTGTGGCTCCCAGGTCTGGCTAGCCACCTGGGGGCGACACTGTGTGATGACCGGGGGGCCGGTGGGGGTGTTGCTGTCCAGACAGAGGCCGCTCACCATGTGCTGCAGGGCCGTGCCTTTCGGCTTCCACTTCTGCACAGAGAGGAAAAAGAGAGAGAGAGAGGGGGGGGATGGAAAAATGAAATCAATCAATCTCTGTCGTTTAGTTTTGCAGCCGCCGTGCTCGTACCTTCTGTGCTGTGTAATAGCTTCCCCCCCGCCCACACACACACACACACACACGGACATGAATGATGTGAATCAGCGCAGCAGGTTCATGTTTAGATGTGAGTAATAGTCTGAGTCAGACCTGGATTACAGTAATCAGACCAGTGATTGACCTCCTCTACTCACAGTGGAAAAATCAAAGCTGAAAAAAACAAACAAAAAAAACAAAAACCAACAAGCTGGCTGCAGCGTGTGGCGGTCGGCCACCGCAAGACAGAACAAACTATTTGTTTTAGCTGATAAAACGTCCTGTATGTGCTCCAACTTAGGTCACTTTTCACTTTTGTATGACTTCATTACTCCGAGTCCACTACTTTTCTGAAGGAGTTTTTTGTGCTTTTTACTCAACAACCTTAATTAATATAAAATGTAATATCAAATAAGTCAAATCGGCTGCATTTTAACAAGCTACAACAATAAAATGGCACTTACACATAATTATGAGTAATAATAAAGGAATAAAGTCATATTTATAATCGTAAATCACTCACAGGAGCAATTATCTCTGTCTCTTTCTCTTTTGACTTTTAATTCACAGATTAGTGTGTGTATGTAAGGCCTTATCAGTTCTGAAGAAGATAATGAAACACCAAACTTGCCACTCACTGCTGAGGTTGACATTGTTTCTGAATGACCTCAAACCTACTTGTTCCTTTTCTTCTTTACTTCTTATCAACTATTAATCTTCCTGATCGATTGGCCTGGCTGTACCCTGTTTGTGCATATTTTTGTTTATACTGTATATCACATTATAATCTAATATTTGCATTTTATTTTGCACAAATAAAGAAATTAATGAGTCATAATGGTGGAATATGAAACTTGTTGACTTCTTTTGCAGTGCTCAGAGAGGTGATTGTGTTCATTGATATAAATCAGACGGACAAAGTATTGGAAACTTGTCTCAGTGTGAAGCAACAAGAATTTAACGGCACTAAAAAAAACTACATGCAACAAAAACAACTGCTACAACCTTCACGGAGGATTTACTGCAGGGCTGTTGAGTGCATCTTATCTATAAACTGGCACCTGAGTGACAACATAATCCAGTGACCATGGACACGTGTCTATTAAAGTACAGGACAAAGCTTATTACTAACTTACTTAATGCTACGTGCTCCTGTAAAAAACCTGCTGCACATTTTCCTAATGTCTACGTTTCATCGTTAAATCAGCTACTCCCTCACCTTTTCCCTAAAATGAACCACAGCGCGCTCTGAAGAGGCCGAATCCCACGCGTCGTTTGATTTAACGCACCGTATTATATTTTGTCTCGTGATGTTTTTTCCACTGGGTAACAAGTTGGACAGATTTTGTTTTCTATTCTCCATAAATCTAATTTTCCAGAGCGAGCTTGACAAAGAAAACTTTACTTTTCAAACCAAGAGTACAGAGAGCGAGCGAGTGTGTCCCTCGTAAACAGGAGGTCCATAAATCACCAGATATCAGGGGGTTTGTTCATTAGCCGGCTGATTAAAAAGTCAAAGCTGAAGTCAGAGCAGAGCAGAGCGCCACGTGCTGCTGATATCTGAGGCAATGTGGAGGCTTATCAAAGTGTGTGGGTGAAATCCTGGAGGAGGGGGTGGAGTGTGTGTCTGTGTATATGTGTGTGTCACATTCTGTAAACATACATGTGTGTGTTTGCGAAACAAAAGCGAAGGGAGGGAATGAACTTTTAACAGTTGGATAACTTAAGGTTTTAAAGCTTGATGTATTATACACAACAATATACAGTATATGTGTAATAAAGCTGCTCATTATAGTGAACGTTCAGGTCTTTCCAAGAATTTCACGCTGTTTATTGTTGCTGGAGAAGCTTTTAGACCTGGATTGGACAAAAAAACACCAGTAAAAACCAAACTAATGAAATTCTTTCAGGATTATACTAAGAAACAATGCAGAGAAAAAAAAATCAATAAAGAAATGATGCTTATAAATGAAAATGTTGCACAACTGCTACAGGGAAAACCCTCTTATTACACTGGTAATGGATGTCATGAGTGCAAAGTATTCAATGAGTAAAAGTCCAGAATGAGCAACATCTGTCAGTAAACCAGAGTTACACTTATTTACATCTTTAAAAAAACAAACGACTAACCACAAATCTCTTGTTGGTCAAAGAGTTAAATGCTTCAGTGCTCTTTCATTTAGAGAGAAGAAAGAGTGCATGTAACTTTTTCCTTTCAAAGGGATGAAACACTCAGGACAAAGAAGCCAAATGTCTCCCACAGCAAAAAAAAGAAAAGAAAAAAAAAGTGATTGCTTGTTAATCTCCTGCTGAACTCTCAGAGGACTGCAGTGCGCCTGCAGAGAGATGACAGGATGGTCTGGCTGCAGTCCCACACACTCACACACATGGTTCAAGTTATTAACTCCCCCTTCGATGTCATAAATCAACCATGCGGCCAACGCGGGTCCACATGGGCCGCGAGTGTTCGACATGCACGAAAAAAAAGAGGGGAGGAAGAGCACGCGAGAGAGAGGAACAGGGTGGGGTCCGAGGTTATGGGAGCGCTTGTTCGGCTGCGGCATCGGACTGATATGAACTATCTTTTGGCAGGAGCTGCTGCACCAATCAGGTCGCTTGGATCGTCTCAGCCTCCTCCTGGCAGCAGCAGCATCGTCATTATCATCATCGTGAGCAGCAGCAGCTGTCGGGCTGCTTAACATCTGTCCTGGAACCTCCTCTTATCTCCAGATCATTCATGTCTCAGTTCAGCGCTGTGTGAGTGGCACATCAAGGACGGATGGAGCGCTTCGATCCAAAATAATAACTTAAAACTTAAAAACTAAGACGCACAGTTAACATGACTGATCGTGGAAGATTAAAGCCTGACGTCTTCTTTCTGCCGTTAACCTTTAGTTTACCTCACGATTACGCAGAATTATAGACACTTGCTTGTGCGTGTGTTTTTTTTGTTTTCATCCTTGTTGGTCCTTAAAGGGATAGTTCAACATTTTGGCAAATCCTCCTCTCACCATAATCCCTGTAGTCATAGCAGTAGGTTCGTTTCCTTTAATTATTGGTGCATGTTGTTTTGAGATCAGCGGGTCTGCTCAGTGAACACAATGGAGGTGAATGGTACTTTCGCCTTTCCCTCATCAAACTCACCAAATACACAATCCAACAACCCCAAAACGCTCTGGTGGACAAGTTGTGACCTGCACATTCACCACGCTATAAAAAAACTCTGTCTCATAATGTTCCATTATAATTTCATACTGTAGCGTGGTGAATGTGCAGGTCACAACTTGTCCACCATGGCGTTGTGGAGTTGTTGGATTGTATATTTGATGAGTTTGATGAGGGACAGGGAACCTGTAATGTTCACCTCCACTGTGTTCACTGAGCAGCTCACGTCTCTGCCCTGCCAATCTCAAAGCAACATGCACCGATAATTAAAGGTAACGAACCTACTGCTACTGTATGACTATAGGGATTATGGTGAGAGGAGGATTTGCCAAAATGTTGAACTATCCCTTTAATGAAACATAATCATTCCTGTCTCCTCACCTGTCTGGGCTCTTTTGTGTTGCAGGGCTCCATCTTGACCTTTGACCCCGATGTGAAGGCAGAAATGGCCAAGCAGAGGTCCTGCTGTCGGATCAGCGGCTCTATCAGCTCCCATCTCTGCAAAACACCAGAGGACACTCATCAGAGCTCATGTGATTTTCCATTTGGTTTCTTTTATAATGCGCAAGTATTAGATTTGCGCATTAGAGCCGTCTTAGCTCACTATTAATCAAAATAAAATATTTCCTCAGTAACCTTCAATCCAACAGGTTTGTATCAGCACTGACACTAAGACCTTTAACTTTACTGGGTTGCATTTTTGCAGCGCTATCAATCAGAAACCAAAACTTCTGTCGGGGCTGATTTTTTTTTTTGAGATGAAGGCTGGATTTGCTTCCTGGAAACAGAGGAACTGGTCCAAGTTTTCTCCTCACACTCACACTCACTGAGCCTGAGCCACATTTGCTTGTCAGCGATGAATTTTTGAATTTCTCATATCACTTTCAGGCCTTTAATCTGAACCACAGGCTGGAAGTGACGGATGATTACTGTGACATACAGCTGAGGTCTTGTACTATGCATCACAAGGAGGAATATAGTGAGGTTTTGGCACATTGTTCCTCCTGTAAAGATTATTTAACATATATGTATCAGTGCAGAAGGCATTTTTTTCATATTGGTGACGGATTATTAAAACTCAGGAACCTGATCTCTGGACTGAGACCGATGTGGATGAATCTACATTAATGGGCCCATTTTCGATAAATATATAGTTTTGTCTTTATAGTCATTTTGATGTTATTATTGAGAGGTGAAAGTGACTACAGGGAGTTTCGGAAAGCAAAGTGTTTTCACACTACATTTCCCACAGTGAAGTTCTTGGACCGGTGCAAGACAGATGAAAGCATTTGCCAAGAATGTTTTCATTGATCAAGAACGAAGGTCGGAGGTTCGAAGACGATCAGATACCGTCATAGTTCCGACCATAAACGATCCAGGGAACCGAAAAGCTGCTGGGCGAAGTCGACCACTAAGTAATATCAAAATAACTATAAAGACAAAACGATATATTTATCGAAAATGGACCTGTTAACAAGTGGGTAACGTAGATTCATCCACATTAATATGAGACTCTTTTATAACCAGAAAACAGAAGGAAAGGGAAGATAAAGAAATTCATTTGCACTTGTATTGCTGCTATTGTGCCTTCTACTTTTTTAAATGCATATTTTCTTTTTCTTTCTAGTTTAGTTTTATATGCTCCTACAGTATGTATATATATATATTCTAGATTTGCAGATTGTTTTAAATGTTTATTGTTTGCACTGAGGGTCTGAGGGAAAAGCAGTTTAGATCGTCTGTTTGTCCTGTACATATTGTAGAATTGACAATAAAGCTGACTTTGTGTAATAAAAAAGTCATATTCTCCCAAAGAAAAGCAAAACAAAACAAATGCATCACTTATCTGAGTCGTTTATGTTATTAAATTAAAAAAAAAAGAGAAAGAAACACCTTATATAAGCAACATAGTGATTTCAGTTCCTGCACATCCAAGGATCAATGTAATTGCTTATGCTTGACATATTTATATCCTCATATCAGTGCATTAAATGTTAATAATCCCCCACATCTGCGTGATCGCGGGTCATATTCCTGCACATTTATTCGTACTTCACAGCAATAATCCATCCTGTAAGTGAATGAACCCTCGGTCTCCAGAGGAAACTGACCTGTGATTGCGGCCTGTTGGCTCCGATGACCCTGCACTCTGCCAGGCCGAGGATGTCGGTCCCGCGGGTCTCCAGACACAAACCTCCTTGTTTGAGCACACTGGACACCGCCTCCTGCTCAGGGACCCTGAGGGAAACATTTACAGAGAGGAGCCAGGTCAGTGAAAGGTCTTATTACACCGGACTGGGCTGAACCGACTCTTGACTCTTTGCCCCTTCACTGAGTCGCTGAATCACACCGACTCGACTAATCCGCCTCATTACAACATCTGCTTACAAAGATACAAGGTTACAATTTGAGAAACCAGAGTTATTTGGACACAGATACAACCAGATGGAGAAGAGGTGGAGGCTTTTCTTGAGAAACAGGCTGGTGGGACACACTCTGATAACCCCCCCACCCCACCCCCACTGATGATTCCCATCCAAATCTGATACAGTCACTGCTGTATATTTAGATTATTGGCTCTGAACTTGAAGGTCAAGGCAGCTTGAGGGGATTCAAGATTATTTTTTGCTTAAAAAAACAGAAAAGAAAAATCCCAAGTGCATTTACTAATGTGGGTTTCTTCCTCTGGAAATGAAATGATGGTTAAAAAGTCGTTCTGCCTCATTTCTGACCCTTGGCCTCCTCCGATAATCAATCAAAACAAACTTATTTCTGTTTGTTGGTTTTTAAGTGGTGTTGAAGTGGTAGAATAACCTTGCTTCCTTCTCTTTGGTGCTCCATAATAAACACAGACACAACATGAATATTCAGATTTTTATCAGGGCCACAGGTCATGAAAGAAGTCATGCACAAAGGTCAACCTGCAACCTGCAAACATGTTTAAACCCCCCTTTGTTTAAAAAGCGTTTCAGCCTCGTGCTCTCTTTCTCTCTCTCATTGGTCTGTTTTCAGAAGGACGTTTTCACATTGATCTACTGAAGTTGACCTGTGTTCACCTTTAATTTCAGTTTAACACCTGAATATACAAACAGGATTTTTAAACCAGTCACGACTCAGTATAAGACTCGTAAAAAACTAAACAAAAAAAAAGTTAAATGTCAGCCATTCAGCCGCTTATTTGAAGGAAACCTTTAACCTTTCTCTTGTGTTCGGATTACCAGAGACCCGTTTTCAGGTTTTAAATGCATAAAAGTACCACATAAATTTGTTTATAGCATCAAGCCTTTATGACTTTGTCAGGAATCTCTATTTGAACAAAATAAAACGTATAAATTCTGAAATGCTCCGGTTGACATTTGTGGTGTTAGGGTCAATTTTGACTCGGTTATAACGATAAGTACAAGTTAAAACTGAAATCTTAAGTGCAAAACCAACCTTTTCATGGATAAAAATAGCCTAACAATGTAACCAAGAGATCAGAAACAAATGGGATGATAAATAATTGTTTTAGTGTGTTTTACAGCTGATTTAGGACTGACCCTAATACCATAAATGGAAGCAGAAAGCTGACAATAGGAAGGTTCAATTGAAGCCAAGGGGTATACTGACGTGTAACCAAGAGAGATGAAAAAGAAATTGGATGAAAAAAACAATGCCTTTAGTGTATTTTACAGCTGATGGGTCAAAACGGACCCAAACAGCATATTGGTAGCAGAAAGCGAACACAAGATGAAGGTTAAATGCCATTAAAGTGATTCAACAGTGAGTGTTTGTGTTGTACCTGAGCTCAGGATAGACGTTCTCCATGTACCAGCGGAAAGGTTTGCAGTTCAGCTTCCGCCGCAGGGTCAACCGGTCGGCGATGCTGCGCAAACATAACATCAATATGAAGTTGGGATAAACAGGGGATAAAATAGACATATGAGGAATGGCACAGCGAGGGAGTTAGAGTTAGATCTACCAAACAGAAAACTAAAAGCTCAGCTCTGCAGAGGCCTGAGGACGACAACAATAAGCAGCTTGGTGAAGAAAACCCAGCTAACGGGGATTTTTGACTAACAACAGCGTTAAACCAGAAACAACTCATTTCTGCTAATCAGGGCTTTTTGTTGTAATCCACAAACACAGCAATGGCTTTATGCAAATGTCCCGAACAATTAGTGAGCTGCTGCCTCTGAAACACACTGAGAGAGGAGGAGGAGGAGGAGAGGAAGAAGAAGATGATGATGATGACAAAACTAAACACAAACCTCCCGAAGGCCTTGCCCTGGGCCGACGGCCTGGCGGAGTAGTAATACTGTTTATACTCGTCCATCCACACCTCCGCTGCCCGCCGGGTGTTCCTGCAGCGACACAGACACACACAACACCTGCTCAGACACAGTAATGACAGTGCTGTGGGCATTCCTGCAGCCACATCTAATGGCTGGTTGTCTGACTGTCGCACACAGCAGCAGAGCCTCAGACGCCACAGAAACCGAAAAACAAACAAACAGAGAAAAAAAAAACACTTCCATGAGGAATTTGAAGTGTGTTTCGTTTCCAAGTGAATTGGATTGGATGGTTTGGATTTAGGACTGTGAGAAATACAAGGTTTTTAAACAAAACTACATCCATATGTGTGTCTACAGCTGGTAAATGTGTGTCCAGGACAGAATAAAGTGGTTCCCAGCTCAGATTTGATTCATCTATTGATCTTGTTGTGAACAAAAAAAGTCTATAAACTCTTTTTTCTTTTTTGCTGAACTAAAAATCAAACAAACATAAGTCACTGCTTAGGAGTCTGGATGACGTGGAGAAGTTGAAGTGTCTTTTTCAGTTTCATATATTTGCATTTTCTTTGTTTCTCGAAAAGGCCTGGGCAACGAGAAGAAGAGTGTCGTATCTGTGAGGCGCGGTAATGCCATGTCTAGTATCTGATGTTCTCAGTAAATGTGTCTTGTAATCACATATGGGATGGGCCACAATGGTGGCACGACAGAAAAATAAAATATTCATTCATTCATTCATAATACATCGTTAAGAGGACGAGATGCAATGATCTCATGGAAGAAACAGAAAAATAATGTAGAATGTCTCTGTTCATCTTGAGCTGATTTAACTGCATATAATATACAGTATGTTTCCTGGTCGACTCTCTCTGCTCTGCAGATCAGATCTTCGTCGACATCTTCAAAACCTCTAATCATGAGCGAGAAGATTTTTAGGTGTGAGTGGTTCACCGTTTTTACATTACATGAGGTCAAGGTGATGACTTTTCAAACTGTCACTCCCTGGGTATGTGTGAAAAGCGTGAAATGTTCCTGCTCAACGTCACTCTGAGCTGAGCTGTGTGACTCAGAAAGAGTTCAACATTTTAACATCATCGGCCATTGCCATAACCGCTATAGTCATAGCAGTAGGTTCGTTACCTTTAATTGTCGGTGCAAGCCATTTTTAGAACGGCGGAGCAGAGCCGCAAGCTGCTCAGAGCTACGCTACGGAGGCTCATGGGATTTCTTTCTCTCATCAAACTCATGGATTATGTATTTGATGAGTTTGATGAGGGACACCAAGAAATCCCATGAGCCTCCGTAGCGTAGCTCTGAGCAGCTCACGGCTCTGCTCTGCCGTTCTAAAAATAGCTTGCACCGACAATTAAAGGTAACAAACCCACTGTTAAGACTATAGGGTGACCCAGGTGACCTTGGGTGACTTGAAAGGCGCCTCCAAATAAAATGTATTATTATTATTATTATAGCGATTATGGCAATGGGCCCATTGGCCAAAATGTTGAACTTTCCCTTTAAGGCTAAAGCCTATAAAGATCATCAACCATCTCTGCAGCTGGGTGCAGCTTTGTTTTGTTTTATTGTGCAGTGTGTCTGTGTCGACCCACTCACTTGATGTAGGTGAGAGCGTTGCCTTCTGGGAAGTCGTACGGGTGTCGTTTCCTGAACACGTGCCCCACGCGGCTGCAGGGAAGAATCTCCAGGCTTCCTCCGCACATCCACACCCGGAAAGAAAGCTCTGCAGGAAGGAGGGAGGGAAGACACGGAGGATGAACACAAGACATGTAGTTATCTGAAGGTGGTGTCTGTCTGTCTGTCTGTCTGTCTGTCTCTAAATTACACTGTTTACCCCGAACTGTCCCAGTTTCAGCCTGGTCATGTTCACCTGCTACATTTTTTTCATGCAGCACATCACTCTAATCTGTAAATTGATATGAAATCTGCTGTGGCTGAGGAGTTAATGCTCTGCTGCTGCTGCTGCCTTCTTGCAAATTCCAAGGACAAGTTTGGCATTTTGTAGCTCAGACCCATGATACTGCAGGACGGACCAGTGCAGCATCTAAAAGCTTCTGCAGTCGGACAAGATGCAACACGACTAAATACAGGGAGTTAAGACACAGTAAAGTGAAGCACCATCATTATAACAAACACTTAAAGTAAAAGTTGAAGCTCAAATACATACATTTAAAAGAACTGTGACACCTGAAAGACAGATGTATATAAATGAAAAATGTCCTCAAGGATGATTTTGAGTATAATCTGAATGATGAAGTTAAAATTCCCTCTCCTGATACTCAACTCTGAACATTTCATTATCACTCATGTGTTTAACTTCGTGACCTTTTCAGTCAACAGAAACAGTTGTGTTTCCCAAACAAACAAAGTGGTCACTGTGACAAATAAACACACACTTCTTCACCCCTGAGTAAACATTATTTTCGGGTAATAAATGATTCAATGTTCTCGTAAACACAAGAAGACTCTTTATTAGTTTACACTAAATGGGACAGAACATTATTCTCCTCATTGTGCACAGTAATGAGGTGAATCCAGGTCAAATCCATCCTCCCCTATGGATGTTGTTTACGTTTAGAGATAACTTTATTTACTGTAATCTAAAGCTTTTTTAGAAAATTCCAGAGGATAAATCCGGAAATCAATCGTCCTTATTTAAAGCCTCTGAGTGTAGGACGTCTATGGAGGATGATGAATTACTAAAAAGTCGCATTATTCTGATTCGAGTGATAGTCCATCATCATGAGTGAGTGCTCGGCGCTCACCGAAGTTCTCCCCTCCCCAGATGTCCATGTGGGTGTCGTACTGGCCCAGGTGGTTGAACCAGCTCTTGTCCATGACGAAGATCCCGCCGGCGATGACGGGAGTCCTGCAGAAAGGAGGGGAGGGTGAGTTTTTTTTTTTTTTTTTACAAGCCTGAAGACGACGATAAGCTTTCTGCAGATGAACGTGACGCACTTCAATCTGTGATTTATTTCCATCGGAAAACGGCAAGTCAAAATAAGTCACGGAGTTTGGATTCCTCGACCGCTGCCATTTATTTGTTCCACAGGAAACAGACGCAGCGGTCAGAGTGATGGCCGATGAGGGGTTGTAATAACACAGACCCAGCTGCTGATCATGTGACCTTTCTGTCGTCTAGGATCAGTAATTTTTCCAGTACATCAGTAAATACATAATATTTCTTAATAAGTAAACAAAAAAGAATGAAACAGCTCCAATAATCAGTCCAATTGTCCATAATGTACCATGACGTCGCGCGACCACATAAAAGGAATAGTTCACCAAAAAATGATGATGAATAATCCAGAGTATTTTTTAGAGTTTACTCGAAACGACATAATTTAGGACATTTTTTCAGCCTAAAGACACGATGCATGCGTCAATGCAGGACTGTTTAGGCTGTACTCTGGACTAATATCACTTTAGGACACTAGGACTGCAGCGGACGAGCAGTGTGGAGGAATATTACAAGGTTTTTGTGTGGTTTTATGGACCTTTTTGTGTCGGGCGCTATTAAATCTCATATAAAGTTTTTGTTGGACTACGAACCGGCCTCCCTGGTCTCCAGATGCACTTTGAGGAATAAAAAACTACTCTGGAGTATTCATCATCAGCATGAGGGTGAGTCAATGATGACTGAATTTCATTTCATTTTTTGGCGAACTATTCCTTTAAGAGCATGATGCTCAAAACGTCAGAGCCCTGCAGTGTGTGGACCGTTAAATCCATTTGTTCTTTGTGAAAGAGGAGGAAGAGGAATGATAATGTGTCGTGGACGCAGCTACCTGATTGCCTGCGTGGGGTCACTTCTCGCCATTTTCTGCTCGATGGGAATCTGCTCCCATTTGAAGTGAAGGCTCCAGTCGAATCCTGAAGGACCAAGGAAGAAAGACAGCACAAGTGAGACAGCGTGTCAAATCCAAACAGTTAAATTTACAACCACTTCTGTCCAGACATCAGTTCATCTGACGCCGCCAAGAAGACAACGAGGAGGAGTATCCTGCTCATCCTGGCTTCGGCTTCATCGCTCATACCGATCATAACTACTAGTCCTCGCAGTAAAATCTGCTTTACACTTGAAGAAAAACTTTCTATTTCCAACTTAAACTTTACACCCTGACTGACTTACATCCATTTTCCAAAAGTTTCAGAGCTTGATCTGGCAAAGCGTTGTGATGTCACACAACGAGGGCTTGTGAATGTGAAACAGGGGCTTTCCCTGAACACAGCTGTGTGTTATTAAGTGTTACTGAAGTGCATGATTTGTGTTGTGCGTCCTGACCTCCTCTCAAGTCGGCGGAGGCAGCCAAGTAGGCGAAGTTGTCCAGGCTGATGACGTCAATGATGGGGCTGACCACACGCGTATGGTCCTGCATGGGAGGAGAAGACACATTACAGTTCAGACACTTCGCAAGACGTGATTAAACACCTCGTACTCCAACTCCTACAAGTATTTACAGTACGTGCTCCCGCTGCACGGATGGGAGCGATAAAAGTTGTGAAAGTCAGTGTGTTTCATAATAGTTTTAGTATTAAAGGGATAGTTGACCCAAAATTCAAATTGCACTCATTATCTACTCACCCTCATGTCGACTAAGGGCTGGGAGAAGTTTCAGAGAATACCAATACTGGTATTGTGTATCGGTCCAATACTGTTGTAATATACGGTATTGGTGAACTTTAGCGAGTACAAGAACCGATACCAGTGCATGCAATTGCTCTGCATGAAGGCCGCAATCAGAGGGTGGCTTTGCATCTTTGTTGTATTTTTCTTTTTAGATCAGAGGCTTGTTACAACAAATTTTGTTGCACTTGTCTTCCAATTCATTGCATTTTGCCTAATCGTTTGTTTTTTTGTTGTGGTAGAAGGATCAGCATCGGTACTCGGTATCGGCAAGTACTCAGATCCAAGTATCGGTATCGTATCGGTTTGAAAAAAAGCGGTATCGGGACATCCCTATTGCAAATGGACACCACTTTTCTTCAGTGTGATTACTGATGCCGGCGCAAATCTTGAGAGCTTATGCTACAAAACAAGCTTGAAATATAGACTTATCTAATTGTTTTTGGAACAATTTCGCATTTCAGGGCTTCAATACAAGACGGACATTACATACAAGCAGCATGGAGGTATTTGGATGTTTTTTGGTGTGTCTTTTTGTTACGAAGACAGTTGGTGTCCATATGCAACCGTTACATGGACATGCACTGCTACGCCGAGACCCCCTGTAACTCAGAGAAGCCACGGATAACTCTGAAACTTCTCCCAGCCCTTATTAGTTGACATGAGGGTGAGTAAATAATGAGTGCAATTTGAATTTTGGGTGAACTATCCCTTTAAGACATGAGAACGTGGGTAACACTGGCAGGTCGGTTCACCGCTTTGATCTGATCTGAAAAATAATTCCAGCAGGTATTGGATGGACTGACATGACATTTTCATTCACAGCGTTTGTTTGGAGGATGAATATCAACAGATTTCACAGTCCTCTGACTTTTCATCCGGCGCCAACAGCGTTATTATCTTTGTCAGTGTTTTGACAGATGTCGATGTAGATAATTATATTGCGTTTCGCTGTGAAGATGTCAGGATGAAAACCGTCACCGTACCAACCCGCAACCATCTCTCTATTTACCTCTATTTTACCACGTCGCGATCAAAAGCTTCGTCAGCCTCGGCTTTTATCCCTCCTGCAATTTGATGCTGCATTAAAACTTCACAGAGAAGCGAAAGAGGTTTGAGAGCGCAGCAGACTTTGGTTCTTTAAGACTCAGCACGAACAAGTATCGCTGCGTTTATTTTCTACTGCTATAACTGCTGCTAGTACTCTGTCCTCTCTTCTATTTATGCAGGTTGCTATCTGTTTTCTTATTCTTATAACTGCTGCTAATACTACGTTTTTTCTTATAAGACTTATGCAGGTTGGTTCCTACTATCATCTGTTTTGTCTTAGCTAAATCCGGCATATTTACATGACGTGATGTGCGTGTCACTAATTGTTCATTAATGTGCATTGTCCTCGTCAAATAAACAATAAAATAATGAAAAAAGAAAAATAATATCTATTCTATGCTGCAGATTTTTCATTAATAAAAACATGACATGTAAAAACAGTCATGCAATCAACAGTTAGTGCACAGTTAATCTTTGTTCATGCACAGAAAATCATATTAATAACCAAGTCTGCGACTTAACTCTACATCCAATTTTGCATTTTTACACAAGAAATTTGAAAAAGATTTCTTTTTTTCTTTTTAATATTAAAAGACGAGAATGTGCTGATGCCAGAACATTTTATCCAACAGTGTTGTAATCAGACTTGAGGCTTTCTCAACACACAAGTTCAGCAGATTAATCAAGATTTCTTTTTTTTTTGTGAGTCTGGAGTGCATAATATTGATGAATATTAAATATTGCACCAGCACTTTGTGCGGTCGCTCAAGTCTCCCAGTGGACGATGTGACGCAACACAGGCTCGATGATTAACTGCCTGTTTGGATCTTATGGTTTTGATAAGATGACGATCGATTATTATAACGGGGGGAAAAAAAGTTCCTTTCCAGCTGAACTTTGTAGTTTCTGTGAATGTTTGGAAGTTTCATGCATTAGTCTCGGGAAAATCAGAACAACATGGAGGATATACAGTGTTATAATGTGACTGCGCTCTCCCTACAGTTCATATAGTGGAGATAAACTCATGAACTCTGAACCTCCTGCTGCACAAGTAACACAAACCTGAGAGTAAACACAGCAGGGGAGAGAGCTGCTGATTGTTGATAGACGCCGTGTGTGTGCATGTGTGTGTGTGTGTGTGCGTTGCCTGCATCAGTCTGTGAAAGCCCGTCTGTGCCAACACCGCTGTTTGCCCATGAGGCATCATCTGTGTGCGTGTCTGTGTACTGTAGTAGTGGGACAGCTTAACATTGGGGACAGTGTTTCCAATTAGTGCCGTCCCTCTCTTCTGCTCAGAAACTGAACCCACCCTGAACTTTGTGCTCGTTGCACCAAAAAAGTGCGGGGGAAGAGTGTGAGATGCCACTCTGCCAGAGAGAGAGAGAGAGAGAGAGCAATTTGGAAAGTGATGCTCTCAACAGCTTCAAGCAATAGACATTTATTGGGCTTTTAATGAGCCTCTGTGATTTCCGTAATGCATGAGGAGGCTGCACTTCCCAAATGGATGTCATTGATGATCTCTCCATCTCTCTTTTGTTCTTTACTGACTGTGAATTTATTACAGAGTGAGAGTGCCTGTGATTTAAGTCTCTTAAATGCTTCCACTTTTCACGATAAAAAGGGTTTAGGGTTCATTTCCTGCTGCAAAATTCATACATATAGGCTCAGGAACAGACACTGATTTACATGAAATGGAGCAAAATGGAAGTCATTAGCTGTAGAAGAGAATAAAATAAAAAAGGCTTCTTCTGTAATTCAACATGAGTTTCACTGACCCTGATTTCACAGTTTCCACACATGACATGTGACATGTTGTGGGGAAAAAGGGAGGTTGGGGGGTTTCTGTTCCTTTGCTTCATCACACAGTAATGTCACATCTGTGTCTGAGTAACGGACCAACAGAGGACACACTGTCCAGCTGGGGGGTCAAAGGTCAAGAGCCAGACCTCTGCTGCCCACAGATGCAGCGTGTAAGAGGAGAAACGAGGCGGACGATGCCTTTTCTGTGGATAAAGTTCAATCCCAACATTTATTATTTCAAGTTATTAAAGGGAGAAATCGAATCAAACGAGTCAAAATGCGACAAATCTACGAGATCGGGCTAAATTTAAATTCCTGCTAAGCTTCTGTCTTTTGATTTTCTGCAGCTTAATGCAGAGAATCCAGACACTTTTTTGGATGCCGTCACTTTGCCTTTGTCAGATTTAGTTTTGTCGTGTCCTCGGGCTAAAATCATTTGAATCCGCGGCCGCCTGCTGCTCCAGCTCCGGCCTCACAGGTCGTCCCTCCCTCGCGCTGCATTCAGTAATGTTCTTTCACAGTGGGAATCGTGATGTTTTTATTTCATTTTCCATTTTTCTTGTCCCTGCCCGACCACCAGCACTTCTGTGTATTACCAAGAGCCGGCGGAGCAGAGTGTGAGGAAGTCACCACTCCCAGAAAACTGCACAAACAAAAAACTAATCTAAACCACCCTTCCTTCTTTCTTTGCTTCTTTCCACAATGCTATTTCTCTTCCGTCCTTCCTTCCTTCCTTCCTTCATCCTTCCTTCTCCCTTGCTCTTTTCCTTTCTTTTTCCCATCTTCCTTGCTTGAACAAATCTGTTCCCTCCCACCATCTTTCTTTCCTTCCTTTTTCCCTTCCTTCTTTCCACAATCCGTTTCCCTCCCTTCCTTCCTTCCTTCCTTCCTTCCTTCCTTCCTTTTTGACCCAATCTGTTCCCTCCCTTCATCTATCTTTCTTTCCTTGTTCCCTTCCTTCTTTCCTCCCATCTTTCCCTTTGTCCTTCCTTCTGTCCTTCTTTCCACAATCCTATTTCTCTTCCTTCCTTCCTTCCCTTTATCCTTACTTCTCCCTTGCTCTTTTCCTTTCTTTTTCCCTTCTTCCTTGCTTGAACAAATCTGTTGCCTCCCATCATTTTTCTTTCCTTCCTTTTTCCCTTCTTTCTTTCCACAATCCGTTTCCCTTCCTTCCTTCCTTCCTTCCTTTCTGACCCAATTTGTTCCCTCCCTCCATCTATCTTTCTTTCCTTGTTCCCTTCCTTCTTTCCCTTTGTCCTTCCTTCTTTCCTTCTTTCCACAATCCTATTTCTCTTCCTTCCTTCCTTCATTCCTTCCTTCCCTTTATCTGTACTTTTCCCTTGCTACTTCCTTTCTTTTTCCCTTCTTCCTTGCTTGAACAAATCTGTTCCCTCCCACCATCTTTCTTTCCTTCCTTTTTCCCTTCCTTCTTTCCACAATCCATTTCCCTTCCTTCCTTCCTTCCTTCCTTCCTTCCTTCCTTCCTTCCTTCCTTCCTTCCTTCCTTCCTTCCCTTTTGACCCAATCTGTTCCCTCCCTCCATCTACAGTATCTTTCTTTCCTTGTTCCCTTCCTTCCTTCCTTCCTTCCTTCCTTCCTTCCTTCCTTCCCTTTTGACCCAATCTGTTCCCTCCCTCCATCTACAGTATCTTTCTTTCCTTGTTCCCTTCCTTCCTTCCTTCCTTCCTTCCTTCCTTCCTTCCTTCCTTCCTTCCTTCCTTCCTTCCTTCCTTCCTTCCTTCCTTCCTTCCTTCCTTCCCTTTTGACCCAATCTGTTCCCTCCCTCCATCTATCTTTCTTTCCTTGTTCCCTTCCTTCTTTCCTCCCATCTTTCCCTTTGTCCTTCCTTCTTCCCTTCTTTCCACAGTCCTATTTCTCTTCCTTCCTTCCTTTTTGACTCAATCTGTTCCCTCCCACCATCTTTCTTTCCTTCCTTTTTCCCTTCCTTCTTTCCACATTCCGTTTCCCTTCCTTCCTTCCTTCCTTCCTTCCTTCCTTCCTTCCTTCCTTCCTTCCTTCCTTCCTTCCTTCCTTCCTTCCTTCCTTCCTTCCTTCCTTCCTTTTTGACCCAATCTGTTCCTTCCCTCCATCTATCCTTCTTTCTTTCCTTGTTCCCTTCCTTCTTTCCTTCCATCTTTCCCTTTGTCCTTCCTTCTTTGACCCACGAGGACAACAGGAGGGTTAAATTATTTTTTCTCCAACTAATTCAATACTTTTACTTTTGATACCATCTACTAATTGTATTATTACAATGCAATGTTATAACTTCACTTCTAAAATATTATTTCTCACATCCGATGTGTTTCCTCCGCCCCTGGCGACAGGCCTGTCTCGCTGTAATTAAAATAAACAACCAACAAGATAAGTTCACGGATACCAGCGATATTTAAATTCCTCTCTCTCTCTTTTGTTTCTGTGTTAGATCTCATGCTAACATCAGCCCACAATACAAAACATTCTGGCACTCACTCCTTTTCACATAAGCAGTGAGACTTTCTGCTCCAAGAGCCGTGGCAGCTTCTGAGAAATGTTCTGATCTGAAATGCTAATTGTTTTTTTTTTTTGGTCTATTAGACAAATGGTTCCCACCCTGGAGCCACGTCCCGGGATAAACATGAGAGGGTGATTGGGTTTCAAGATGATTAAGAGGAGCAGAAAAGAGGAAAAAAGCACATTTTTCTAAAAAATCTACACTCTTCTTTTCGTGTGAATTAGGTTGATGTTGCTCATTTCTAGCTCCTCTTCACATTATGAGCTGCAGATTACCTCCAGCACTTTGCAGCTTCTCCCTAAGGTGCTAAAAGTATTAAATATCACCTCAACCCAGTCAGACAATGACTATGCAGGAGAAAGTGGGTATTATGGGATGCACCTTCCCCCATAACCGATTCAGCTCTCTAATCCCCTCAACATGTGTGAGCAGACGTCTCATTATTCCTGCTTAATTACTCATTAACTTCACCCTCCTTTTTAGGCTGCTCTTCTAATAGAAAGCCTCATTATGTTGATTTAAGAACATACTGGACGGCGACCGCTCATCACCGTCAGATTAATGAACGTGAAGCCAGGTGCAGGCAGCGTTAACACCGAGCCCCTGCACGCCGCCGGACACAGGCAGAGGCTGTAATGCAAGCCGGATGATTCAGAGAGAGCAGCCCAGAGCCGAGGAGGACGAGCGCGCGGAGAAGACGACGTGCACGCGCTCGCGCTCACTCGCAGCGTGTGGAGTCTTCTTCTGAATAAAACATTCAGATTTCTGAATATGAGTTTTGTTGCACGCAGTGTTTCTGAATGCGTTTGTCTGGATTCTTGTTTGTGAACAAACTGCAGAGTCCTTCCTCGCTGTCCTTCAGCAAGGTGACTGAGCACTTTCTACACTGTAACTCCTGTTCCTCTACTTTTAAAGGAGCAGTTCAACATTTTGAGTTGCTTGTTTTTTTGTTCAGGTCAGAGTTAGATTGAAAGCAGCATTGAAGCAGCATTGAAGCAGCAATACAACGACGTGACGCTACGATCATTAGACCAGCGGTTATCAAACTATTCACTTTATACCCACATCCTAGAATAAAACGGAGATCAAGATCTTAGTATTTTTGATTGAAACTGTTAAAAATCATTACTCTTATACCTTTTTTGACTAAAATTGTGATGTTTTATAGCTGGATTGTCGGCTCTCTTGCAATATCCTCACACCCCACCAGGGGGCTGAGACCCACAGGTTGGTAACTATACTGTTAATGTTGCTTAATATAAAGGCTGGAAGAAGTGGGAGCTGTATCTGAAGGGAGCAGAAATCCACCATAGCAGCAGCCACTCTACATTTAATCCAACCACGAACCAAGTTTTCACCAGAAATACTCAGCCACTTTAACCTCAGTCTTCAGGTTTTGTTTAAATAACTCAACTGACATGATGGTGATTAAGTTATTAAGGCACAAAAAGGCTAAATTAAGCTGTTTCCATCTGTTTTTAGTCTTAACACTAAGCTAACCTGCTTCTGGCTCCAGCAACATATCAGTCTTCTCGTCTAATGCTCTGCAAAAAAAACTGCAAAAAAAAAAGTATCATCCACAACGATGAGCAACTTCTATAATTAAAAGGCAGAGTTGTGTGAAGTATGTTTTTGCTGGATTGAGAGAACTGAAGACGAAGAAGAAGCAGAGAAAACCCCCCAAAAAGTGAGAGATGAGATGGTTGTTTATGAACAAAGTTGTTTTTCATCTCTTTTGAGGTCTTTGTAAACTGAACTGAGGCGGTTGATTCAGTGGCAGCGCCGCCTTAAAAGCAGAAGCGGACCGGAGAAACGAGGCGCAGCGAGCGGAGGCCGTCACTCAGAGTGAGTGTCAGACTGTAGTGGGAGCATGAACACGAGAGAGAGGAGACGCCATCACTGAGAGAAATACGAGATGAAACAGTTTCCTGACGCAGAGTCAGTGGGAGTGAGTGTTGGCCGGTGGTGGTGATGGAGATGGAGGTGGGGGGTTGGAGCAGATTTTGGGGGGAGCAGCTGTGCGGTGCAGGTTTGTAATGTCAGGGGAGGGAGGAGGGAGCCAGCAACACTCGATCAGTCATTAGTGAGTGATTCAGGCCTCTCTCCACGGCTACATCTCTCTTTATCAAAACGCCTCATAGAGTCTCAGTTAGTGCAAAGCAAGTCGCCTCTGCAGCCTTTTATATCTGTGGATGCATGCATTTGCATTCTGCGTGCGCTTCACTTGTGCGACTATGTTAAAGTGATGCAGAAAAGCAGAATTTTAGAGGGAGGCAATGAGGACTGACAGCCAGAATACCCTTGAGAATACCAAAGAAATTAAAAATGACAGCTCGGCGAAATCCCCATGATGATTGCAAGTAGCTGTTTTTTTTTTTTTTTTTAGGAATTTCATCCTGTGCACATTTTCATTCTGAGTTGCGAAACATTCATGTGTGTTCCCCTGTGGGGCTGCATAATTTAATTTGTAGGATGCGGTGGCGAATGAGGAGAGTCTTCCCACACTGCATTGACTTTTTTTTTGTTTTTTTAACTCAGGAGAAAGAGCCCATGCAGCGTGCAGCCTGGAGCCAGAGCTAATGCTGTCACTGTACACACAACACTACACAGACCACCTAATCTGGTAAAACGCTCCAGAATAAAGTGGAAAACCGCACTCTTTTCCAGCGGTGGCAAAGCAAGAGTGTGACATCTGGTCTACAATGACTGAAAAATCTTCAGCTGAACAAATTGAGTGTTTACTTAACAATATACGATGCCAACGTGTTACATCACGGCCAATAAAACGGGCCCTGAAAAGGAGCAAATTCCCCCTGTAGCGTTAAATCGCCGGGGCAAAAAAAGCAAATGTTCCACCTCTAAAATATGTGAGCGAGACGCGAGGGAGAGAAAGTGAGCTGCATGTAACAGCGGTCTAATTGGAGAGTGTGAATGACGACAGGCCGCTGCGAGTGCGAGCCCTGTGGGCCTCTTCTGTTCTCTTACCTCCTTCACTCGCTGGATCATCGGCTGCAGCCAGTCGGCGTTGACCTCGCAGTGGCTGTCCAAGAAGGTCAAGATGGAGGCCGAGGCCGTGTTGGCGCCACGCACACGTGATCGGATCAGACCTGAGGGGGAGAAAACACACACAAGGCGGGAAGGAAAGTTTAGAGTCTGAAACTACCACTGGACTTCATTCAACATTGGACTGAGGTGTTGCAAAAAGAAAAACGCTGCCATGAAACCGAAGCACACGGTCAGGGTCGCTGTTCGCGCTGATTTAACATGTCAGAGACAAATTTACTTGTCAGAGTGACTTTTCCTCAGCGCTCTGCAGGAGGACTGGAAACGTTACTGACAGGGAAAACTCTTGCACATTGTCTGCAACTGAGATAAAAATGATTTGTCTCTTTAGCGTCTCTTTTTAATGGCTCATACAACCCTGGTCCAGCTGCACAGTCAGGTACCTGTCGCTACAGAAAGAGCTGCTGCAGCAGTTTTCTGGTTGTTTCTCACTGCAGGCTTCAAACTGAAGGAGACTGTGTCCAAGACCTTCATGATCAGAACAACTGAACTCTCTTTACACCTTCTCATTTCTATTCTAGTTGCTTTTATGTCTTTTTTTTATGACCATTATTGCATTATTTCTGCCTGATTTTTCTTTTCTGTGATGCACTTTGTCACTTTGAAAGGTGCGCTATAAATTCCAAAAGTCACCACTTGGATTTAACTAAGCTAATAGGTAAAAGCCTCCCATTGGATAATTACTGCATGAATGATTATGTTTCAACTGGCAACAACTTATTTAACCCTCAGTGATGCAGTCTCATTTCTTAAGAAGCATCCAGCGGTCGTGGAAAAGATGCTAATCTGTTTCTGAAGGGTCAAATTATTGGCATCATGCAAATAAATCATCTAAGGAGATTGATGAAACTAAAATTGGGTTAAAAACTGTCTAATGCATTAAAAACTGGAAGGAGAGCGGAGAACCATGGTCCAATGTGACACCATGAGTCCAGACCTTGAGAATCTTTGAAAATGAATGCAACTCTGGACGGAAACAAACATTGTGACATTGCAGAATTGAAGCGATGCCACAACGAATGCGTCCCGTAATCAAAACTAAAGGCGATGCAACAAAATATTAGTGTTTTTGGACGGGCAGTGTATAAATAAACTAGAATCAGCTCATTTTAGGTGCTTTTCTTTGGCTTTTAACACTACGTTGTTGATTTTATCTGCATAGATATTTTATCTGGGGTGGACAAACTATTTATTTATTATGTTTTATTGTGTCTTTTATGTTTGGTAGTTTGTCTTTTATTAAGTTTTATAGTTTCTATTTTACTATACAGCACTTTGGAAACCTGTGTGTTCATTTAAAATTGTGCTTTATAAATAAAATAGATTGGATTGGATTAAAAAAAAAAGCAGCAGTGAGTTTGACAGGTATGGACATGTGTTGGTCTAATAAAAGACACAATTGCACACCAAGCCCTTGCACCTCTACAACACTGTCAGACGTGTGAAGACAAACCAGACAGAGACGCTGCTTTCTGTTCTCTGCTCTGGTTGGTGTCGACATTGCTCTTCTTAATGCAACCCAACGGAAGACAAACTTTTACTATTTCAACCTTCAGCCCAAACCGACTGTCAGATTTTCCTCACACGGTTTTCATCCTACACAGTTTATCAGATTGTGCACAACTCCCTCTGGAGCCACAAGCGGCTTTTTACAACTTTATACAACTTCTTTTTAAAAAAATGCATATGCAGTATGTGACCCGGGACCTGTTAATACACTTTGAAGCAGAAAACTGGTGGAGTGCACTTTTCTATTAGTAATTTTGTAGAGCTAAAATTCAGCCTCTGTTCTCCTTATAAACCAACTTTATTTAAATCAAATGCTAAACAGCTGAAGTTTCTGCTTTAAACGATTAGAAAAACACAGAGTTGCCCACTCATTGCCTGTGCTTTTACTTGTCTATTACTAATTTGATTGTTATTTCCTGTCTCCAGCGCTTCTTCTGCACATGAGCAGGTGTGAGCTTGTTGCTTCAGGTATGTGTCTCCCGACGTGTACAGTATAGGTGGAGGGAACGGCGAGGAAAGTTTTCCAGACGGCCGCTTTGCATTCCAGTGCACTGAGGTAACGTGTTGACAGAAACATTGGCTGTTTCATTAGATTCCTCCTTATTTTATCGTTTATTTAGCGTCTCTGAAAAGCCTCGGCGAGAAACTGTTGATATTTGATTTTTCAGAAAAAACGGCATGTTTATAAATGATGGGTCGGACCGGCTCAGTTTAGTCTCTGCAGGAATTAGAAATGCACGCTGCAGAGACAAACCAGAAATATGAAGTGCATCTCCACTGCGGTCGGCTGTTGTGTGGAGCAATTTGAAGTCCTCATCTCATTAGAAGTTATTCATCTGTTGAGAGGGAAACCGTCTGTTTTTGAGATATTTATATCTGACTTCAGCTGGAGAAGCTACAGAACGGAACAATCGGCCTTTGGAAATGAAACCGGTTAATTGGATTAGTCTGAAGTACTGTAGATACCGATCTGCATCTTGCTTTTTGCCCTGGCAACCGCTCTCCTCTCTCCACTGCTTGTTAAAAAACAACAGGAAAAAAAAAAGGTGCTAATTTGGAGCTGGGGGTTGAATCTATTTTAAAGCAGATCAAGTTTAAAAAATAAGGCAGCGAGGGTGTGTATATCTTCATCAAAAGTTTGTCTACAATCACAGTAATTTGCATTCACTAGACCACAGCGATCTGTGGAGGAGGTTAATTGTCTCTTCACTATTTTCTTTTTTTTGTTTTTGCAGCATCAACCATTAATTAAAGAGACGCATCTCATTATCTGAAGAGTTTTTGTTCCAACTTTAAGGATCACTGAATAAAACAGGAACATGTGGTTTTAAATTAGCTACTTGATGAACCATCGAGGTAAAGGGACAGTTCAACATTTTGGAAAATTGGCCCATTGCCATAATCCGTATACTCCAAAACGCTCTGGTGGACAAGTTGTGACCTGCACATTCACCACGCTATGAGATAATAACGGAACAATACGAGCAGAGTTGTTTTAGAGGTAAATTGATGGAAAACCTCTTCCCGTTGGGGGCAGTTTTTCAGCAAGCAGTCTCTGCATTTCCATCTAAAACAACTTTGTAGCTCTGAGCAGCTCACGGCTCTGCTCCGCTGTTCTAAAAATAGCTTGCACCGACAATTAAAGGTAACAAACCTACTCCTAAAACTGTACGGAGTTGTTGGATTGTGTATTTGATGAGTTTGATGAGGGAAACCAATTTGCCAAAACGTTGAACTAGCCCTTTAAATTTGTACCTGCTCTATAGAAATAATTAAGTTGCAACGAAGGAGTGATGATAAATAATGGACGCTACAGTAGGTTCACATGTGACCTGCCTGTTTACTCCACAGTGAACACAACCTGAGCTCCTGGCTCATGTGACTCAGCCGCCGGTCGGGAACCGCTGGCCTGAATCCAACATGCTCGTGTTTTGTCAGCATGAGGTTCGTAAACCCAAACACAGTCTTTAGTCCGCAGCAGCGAGAGCAACAACACACACACACACAGGCAGCAACCTGAGTGAGAGGAGTTTATTGTTTGGCATCCAAACAAACCAACCAACCAGCACTAACACCGCTGCTTTTTAGTTACTTTTAGTTTGGCTGAACTTTTGTTTCTTGGGTCGGATTTAATCCAATTCTGAGATTGAATTGATGCAAATTCAGAAACCTGTGTCTGATGACTGTAACAAGGGCTGCATGTGGCTCTGCATGTGGCTCTGCATGTGGCGACGGAAACTTAATAGAGTTCCCTTGTCTCTCCAATTACATCACATTCACTGTGTACAGTATGTCTTTGTTTCTTTGTGCAATATTCATAGACGGTTATCTATCCTGTATTGGATAGAAATATTAAATCTTTAACATCTCTTTTCCTTGGCTTTTTAGTTAGGTTTGATATTCACTTCTATTTCATTGTTTTTATTGCATGTTTTTATTCTACATTATCGCATCTAGTTTTATTGTTATTATAAGTTTAACTTGTGTGTTTATATTGTACGGCACTTTGGTCAACTCTGGTTGTATTTGTAAATGTGCTATTGTATATAAATAAATATGTATTGTATTGTTTTGCATTAACCACAAGACTGAATGTGTGTTTAGTGTTTCCACTTTAAAGTTTCTCTCTTCCGGTTACTGTCCTGACGTATTAGTAGTTTTGGATAATTTTGTGTTGATTGAAGCTGAGACTCGTTACCTTTCACTCTCACTAGTGTTTAATATTTATCACAGTTTTATCACTGACTATAAAAGAACAATTGACCGTAACCCTCTCTATTTTTTTTTAAAGTTTTCATGCCTTTATTAGACAGGACAGTTCAGAGAGTGACAGGAAATGGGAGGCAGAGAGGGGGGGATGACACGCAGGACCCGGCCTCTCTATTGTAATGGCATGAAACAAACTATACTGTACGTCTTCTCAATTTTAATTTATGTTTCACTTCTATTTTCCATGTTTTCTAATGCATTTCTTTACTTTACAGCATGTAAATCAGTTTAAATCGACTTAGTTTAAAATGCAAATGAACATTTTTTCCTTATTTCCTTCTTCATCTAGGACGCTATTTATCTCAATGGCTTTGAAAACAGACACACAGGCTGTTTTCCATCAAGCCAATCTGTGCCCCCCTCTCCATCCATCCTGCCTCCCCGGCCTCCCTCCCTCCCTTCCTCCCTCCCTCCCTCCACTCACCCTCTCTCCTGCCGTTCCTCAGGCAGCGCACTTTGGGGATCTGGGAGAGCAGCTGGCAGTCCTCAGCTGGAAGAGCAGAGCAGAGGAGATGGGATGTTATTACGGTGGAAGCAGAACACACACTGAGAAAAACATCTCTCCTCTTCGCACTCGCACTCCGTCACAACGCACACACAAACACACACACACACACTCCCACACTTCAGATCAATTCAGAGCACTTAAACACACATAAACATGGGCACTCAACCACATACACACACACACACACTCAGAGGAGGCCGGCGACACTGCAGCACAACATGACCTAAACACATCACGTTGAAATACAACATCCATCACACTGCAAAAACTCAAAGAATATCGGTCTGATTTCTAGTTAAAATGTCATTTCTAGTCAAATAAATCTTATTATACTTTAAAATAAAACTCATCACATAAAAAGCAGCTTGTTTTTAGACACTTTTACTTCTTTCAAGCACATTTCACTTGAAATAAGTAGAAAAATCTGATAGTGGAGTAAGTTTTTCTTTCTTATTACTGTAGTACAAGCACAAAAAACTTGCTTTTGTACTTATTTCAGGTGAAAATTTGTTTGAAACAAGTGAAAATGATCTAAAAGCAAGTTAATTTATAGGTGAAGTCTTATTCTAAGTGGAAAGTTTTGATCAGAAATGAGACATTTTGACAAGAAATATAAGATAAATATTTTGAGATTTTGAGTTTTTGCAGTGCAGTGCTCCATCACGCTGCTGCGAATAATCAGAGACGCATAAACACACACACACACACTAAAAAGTGAATCTATCAGTGTGACTGAACGCTCAAACAAGAGCGCTTCATCTCGCTGGATAATCAAATTCAGAATCCACTTTCCATAAACAAACCCACCCAGCGAGAAGCCGGTTCCTCCTCGTCCGCTGCTCTTTCTCTACATTAGCGAAATCTGGCTCCGTCCGCACACAAACACAGGTAAACACACACATACGCACACACACACACACACCCTTGAGAGGATTAACATTAGCAGCTGAGAGTGAGTCTGATCTTGCTAAGGGATTGTGGGTAGATCAAGGAGGACCCCTCCCTCCCCCTTGCACCCCCACCTCCCAAGTGTCGGTCTACAGCCGTATGTTGACAGAAGCGAGCATGACAAGTTGTAATCCTGTTTCATTAAATTTGTTGTGTGTACAAACCTGTTTGTTTGGCTTTAAGCTGCAGTACATGAGCAGGAGCATCCTACAGAGGGGACAGCTGGTGTGTGTGTGTGTGTGTCGTATATATATATGTGTGTGTGTAGTGAAATGAAGAGCGGCACAAAGTCATGGGTCACACCCACAGAGCAGATGTTGTATACTTTCAGCCAGATTGTGAGTCCATCTCTGCGTGTGTGTGTGTGTATATGTATGCATAAGTAAGTGTTTGCATACTTAATACATGTACACACGTGACTGCACGATCTGAATAAAAAGTAGGTTAACCCATGACTACATGTGGTATAATCAAAAATACAAGACGACATTCAACATTTTAATATAGATTATAGATATATAGATATAAGATTTTTGTTGATAGATTTTTTTTCCCATGATGCAAAGCACAGCAATAAATGCATCTCAATAAAGGTGTAACACCACATCTGTTAATTTCTCAACAAAGTACCCTTTGTTGTTTTTGTCCTATTTTGTTATGCACTTTATTATGTGAAAGTTCATGTCAGTGTAAATCAATAAAATCTATTATTATTATTATGTAAAAGTTCATGTCAGTAAATCAATTCAAAAATAGACCTATTACACACAGAGTGCAACATTTAATGACTTTATTTATTTAGGCTACTTTCTTTCAATTGTAATGATCATGGCTTCACATTATCTAAAAAAAATAAAAAATAAAATCAATATTACAAAAGACCAATTAAAAAAAATTATCTATGGAAAAAAATACTATATACTCAATACCTGGTTGGTGCTATTTGACATGAATTACTTTTCTATGATATTCTAATTTGTTGAAATGCACCTTTATAGCTATATATTTATATATATATTGTTCGTCTTGTGTTAGTGTTGACACAGACCTGTTTTTAGGTTTTTCATGCATAAAAATTACAACATAAATTTGTTTAAGGCATCAAGGCTGTTTGACTTTGTCCGGAGCTGAGACATGAGGCAGCAGAAGCAGCAGGTTAGTGGCTGCAGCTCAGACAACAGGAGACTGTTTAGCACCGTTTAGTGCATTAGTGCATCGTCCCACAGCGTCGACTGCAGCGTATTCTCGTCTCAACACTATTGGAGTCACATGCCGTCGTCTGGACTCCTGTGTAAAAGATCACGCTCCTTGATTAAAGATGGTGTCCTTACGATTAAGGCGAGCCTTAACAGGATTACACTCAGACAGGTCGGTCTGTTGCCCCCCCCCCTCTCCTCCTCCCCCTCCTCCTCCCTCACTGTTGACCCACATCCAACTGATGTCACATCCACTGACCAATCAGCTTGCACTCTCACCCCGTGGCTGAACTTCTCCTGCACTTTGGACACAGCGGCTCCGACTTAAATGTGAAACAGAGGCGTTAAAATCTCTGTGTGGTGTTGTTGAGTGTTTTGTTGTCGTTGTTGTTATGTGAAAACTACACAACAATAAAAGCCACTCTGTCTGATTCTGGATGAATTATTATTGTTGTTGTTGACCCGTGGTGACTCATCATCACCACTGCCAGTAACTCTTGTGTGTACTTGTATTGTCAGAGAGTGACACAGGGAAACACTGTCTGCTTTGGGAGGCCTGAGTTTAGGATGCTTATTTAAAGGGACACTTCACCCAAAATCAATTTTCTACTTTCCAGGGGGGGTCCGGCTGGCAACGAATTTTCATATAATGGCGGTAGACAGAGTTCACTTTTGAATCGTCCAAAACACACACTATGAAACATCAGATACCTTCATACTGCTCGTCCATACTGACCCAAGTGTCCTGAAGCCGCCACATGAAAAAGTTGTTCGGAAAAAATTAAGTGCAAGATTTGCAGCGAGATGTTCGTTCATCGTTGTAAATCATTGGATGTACAACAACTTTTTTATGTGGCGGCTTCAGGACACTTACGGACACTTACTTGGAGGTATCTGGATGTTTCATAGTGTCTGGAGGTATATCATAGTGTGTGTTCGCCAGCCGGACCCCCCTGGAACTCCTAAAGCGTTAACTTTTGGGTGAAATATCCCTTTAAAAACAAGCCAGAGTGAATGTGATCTTTGTTAAACTTCTGGCAGACATGAAAACCTCTAACTCTGACCATCTCCCTCTTTAACCACGCCACACTGTCAACTTAACCTTCATTATGGTTGTTTACAGTCTCTTTATGTGCTTAAAATCAATTAGTCACTCGACCTCAAAATATTTGGGATTTCTTTTGACGTAATTTTGAAGAAAAATGTGTGAACCGGCTCCAAGAAGTAATCCGTGTTCATCTAACAAACATCTTGTAGCGATTTGGATTTCCAGGACATGCTCGACATCCTGCCTTTAAACGACAAGTTTTATTTTATTTCTCTTACTGGGGGAGCAGTGAGGTATTTTTTTGTTAATTTGTTTTTTTTTATTATTAAATAAAACACAGCTTTAGAGGAACTGGCGTCGCATGGAGACAAAGCGGTAGGAAACGGCACAGTTGTTAACAGGAGGCTTATTGGTTCACAGTCAAAGCCACAAACTAGAACTAAAGTGCATTTAATTAACACTGAAAATCTGTAAAAAAAAAACACACACAAAAAAAACTCTTGCTCAAGGGCGCTCTGGCAGCGTTGGGGTAATTCTGCTGCTGCCAGTTTGTCGCTGTGGGTGCAGGTCGACTGGCGGCAGCAGAGGGAGAATAAACGAGGCATTAGTGAGCTAACAGAGCTCCTGCTGCTGTTCAGATGTCTGCCCAGCTACCACACCTCCGAGTGCGCCTGCATGCAGTATGTGTGTGGGCGTGTGAGTCTGTGTGTGTGTGTGTGTGTCATAGGGAATGTAGGTCGCTGTGCTGTTCCCACAGATAGAAGAAGAAGAAGATGCATGTGGTGGCAATTACACAGCATGGACAGTGAGAAGCATGAGCTCATGTAATTCTCCTGCTGATTGCTTACAGTACAAAAGGAGGGAATAATTATATTACTAAACTGAACTGGGATGTTTATCCTGTAATTTCACAGTCCTGGCCAGTTATATATATAAAACCATAACCCGCTCTTTATGGTGCAATTAAACTGATTCATCTCCACGTTTTATCCATGTCAAGGTTAATTCGAACACTGCTAATTTCTCCAGCTCTCCGTTGTTGTTTTTATCCCTCTGCAGTGACATAAAAAAAAGAAAAGAAGAAGAGTCTCCTGACGCTCTCACCTCTGAATCAGTGGCTGATTGTCAGCGATATTAGCCGCTCCTGTCTCTTGACATTATCCTCCGCCTACATTTTCCTATTACCGGGCCTCTTCTTCTTCTTCTTTTCTTTCTTTTTTTAACACCGCTGCAATATTCCTTTGACATTTGCATCACACGTATTCGCAGCAGCAGATGGCGGTGTGATAGGAAGTAAACACCTGGAAACCAGACTTTAAGGTAGGATTTTTTTTAGAAGATTAAAAAGTTGTGAGCTCCCTTTCGGCGCATGCAGTCGGTGCATCTCTGAGGAAACTTTTAATAAGCCCATTTCATTATATTATAGTCTGTAAACTCCGTCCGTCTATAATACCTGACGCAGCTGCTTCAAAGCCCTCCTCGGCTCCGCCACAGAGATAAATCATTTTTCTTTAGGGAATTTCATCCCTTTGTTAGATAAAGACATTTGGGAGATGAGGGGAGGATGTGGTGGTTCAACCCCTGAGCTACATGAAATCCTCTGGTCACTAATATAATTATGTTGGGCAAATCAAAAAATCCCTTTATCTTAATTAAATGTAAAAAACCCCCCAAAAAACTCTTCTTTTGTTCACAACCAACGTATTTTCACCTTATCCACCCACATTTTCTATTTTATGGTAACATTTGAAAGCTATTTACACAGAGAAATGTAACGTCATTCATTTGGTGCCGTTCTGGCCAATTTAAGTCCAAATAGTCACTTTTCTTTTTGTTTTTCACCATAAAAAACAAACAAACATCTGGCTCTTTTTCACATATGAGTAGTCATATGATCCAATACACTGCCTGTCCAAAAAGAAAGGCACCTCTTGTATTCAACTAAGCTAATAGATCAGAGCTTCCCATTGGATAATTACTGCATGGATGAAAATGTTGTGACATTGCAGAAACTCATGGAAACGATGCCACGGTGAATGCATGCAATGCATTTTTGAAGCACAGTGTAAATGAAAATACTGAGTTTAAAACATGTCTGAATCACATTGCATCTATTTTACCAAACTTTCCAAAATGTTTTCCAATATCACAGACACATGCAACAGGTCGGTGTCACATGATGTCACCAGCAAACATGACCCACATGTTTTGGTCTTGTTGTCCCCGTCTACAAGTTTATCCTACAACTGGACATCTTGCAGAAGCACTAAATATGAAGTTGATGCCTTTGTGCAGAATTGGCTATTTTTGGAGTTTTTTTTATCAGACTGTCAAACAATTAGGAAAAAGGTTAATAAGGATAGTGTCGCCTTTCCCTCTTCATTAGGTTTGGGGCTGCATGATTAGTTACATAGCTAAATTTAAAGGACAATTCCAGGCGAATTCAACTCGGGGGTGTCTGTTCTTATCATTTTAGGTCTAAAGGAAGGAATGTGAAGATTGTCAGTTTAATTGCTCCTGTTTTGCGGTAGCTGTGTCTGTCCCTTTGGCTGTTTACATCCCTCAAAGCCGCATTTATTTTCCACAGACAGCGTCAGATGGCGACTCAAACATGTACCGAGAAGTTTACTTCAAGCAAGCCGACATGCTTGTAAAACTAGATCTAATTCAAAGTTTCCCGGAGTCTCCTTTCCTTCTTTTAGACCTAAAATGATAGGAACATACACCCCCGAGTTGAATTTGCCTGGAATTGTCCTTTAAGACACTACAGGACAAATTAAATCTTCACCTTTGACAACCGACTTTTGACTTTATTTCTTTTTCCTCCCTGTCTCATCTCAATCCATTGAAAATACAACTTTTTTTTGTTTTTTTTCCCTTTCTCTTTCTCTTTTAATTTTCTATGTACTTCTATATTTGTTTGTCTGTTTACATTAAGAATGAAGGATGTGTGTTATTATAGGACTGGGAGGGAATAAGTAGTTGTTAATAAGTGTTTTTGAAAAAGGAGAAAGTTCTTATTTCTAATTGTATGTACAGTACTTTTGTCTGTCAAATGAATAAAAACATTAATAAAAAACAAAAAAAAAGTCTGAATCAGTCCTATGAATTCCTAAAAAAGCAACAACAACAGAGGACAAATCATTAATAATAAAACCAGAAACTCACGGTCGGAGCTGAAGTCATCAATCAGGATAATTTCTTGGATCAGAGACGGAGGACTTCTCATCAGGACGCTAAAGAGAGGGGACGGAGACGAGAGGGGAGAGACATGAGTCAGTGCCATCGCCGCCGCCGCCGCCGCCGCCGCCGCCACCGCCGCCGCCTAATCAGAGCGTTTATGTTCGACCTCATTACCTTTTGATGGTGCGAAGGAGAGTTGAACGAGCCTCATTGTGGAAAGTGATAATAATACTGGTGGAGGGAAGGTCGGCGTCGTAACTCAGAGAGGCACATCTGCAGAGAGACGGATGTGACACAGAAAGGGAGAGGGTTTCACTCCTGTCTGAACAAATAACAATTTGTGTGTTTTTCAAACGTCTCACACACGCACACACACATATACACACACATTGGGCAGTGGGCAGCTGTGATTAGCGAGCGATACCCTCCGGAGTCGCCTCAGCATTGTTGCTGTAGTGACACACATGGAAATAGCTGGTTGCCCGGCAACAGTTGCACAGATTCCTGACCCTCCGCTTTTTAATCTGGTACCTGTTGCTGCAGCTTTACGTCCAGGTCAGAAAGCACCGGGATGAAAACGTCGCACTCGACTGATTCTGTTGTTGTTGTTAATTAACTGTGTGTGTTTACAGCAACAAAACAACACGAACAGAAATAATGACAGCCACAGAGTTTAATCCAAGTGTCATTATTGTGAGTATGCGTGCATGTATATAAGTACTTATATCTTCTATGTGAGTTAATTACTTCTAGTAAACACAGCTTCTAGCCTATGTAATTGTTATGTGACTCATTATGATTCATTAATATCTGTTATTTTATTTATTGGTGTAAATTATGGGTAATATCTTATTTGATGTCTATCTCTATAACGCATTATAACCATACTTATAAGGAGTTATAATGCAGTTATAGCACTGAATAACACACTATAAAGCATTTTATCATGAATTATAAGGTCAGGTATTATACAGTCATACATTATGCATTATAAATATAGTTATAATGTGTTATAATTTTCTTATAAATATGAATTATTATAAGCCTTTATAACAATAAGCATAACACATTATAGAGCATTATAACTCTATTATAATACTTGACCTTATAAGCCATTATAAAATGCTCTATGATGTGTTATGCTTATTGTTATAAAGCCTTATGATAAGTATAATGATAGTGATGTCTATAAGCCGATTATAACACATTATAACTATATTTATAATGAATTATCGATGTGGGCACTGTCAGCAAGTTACTAACTATTATACCATATTATAATACCTGACCTTATAAGTGATGATAAAATGCTATATAGTGTGTTATGATTATTGTGATAAAGTATTATGATCAATAATGAGTGTTTATAACTATAGTTATACAGTGCTGTAATTGCATTATAACCCATTATAAGTATGGTTATAATGCGTTATAGATATGGGCGTCAAATAAACTGTCACCAAATTATGGTTTTGTTCACTAAATGCTAGAAAATTGTGAAAAATTCACAAAAACCAAGACGGTTTCACAGCCGATGCAGATGCAAAGCAGAAATTTCTGGCAAAGCTTCACCAGAGAATCATCTAAAACCCAAGCAAAGATGTGGTAATGAAGTGTTTCAAAACAAGCTGGGACTGGAAATAGATTTCCAATTCCACAAAATAAGCCTCTTTGTATCAAACCAAGTACTTTGGTCGTCTCTGTGTCTGAGGGATACAACCTCGGCTCAAAGGTCAGATTAGGACTTTGCAATAATATTCTCCTGTTTGACCCTTTAACTACCTGCGAGTGTTTTCTACAACAACACAAATCCATGTGCAGCAGCCAGGGTTTACGATTAGCCCCCTGATCCACTTGTGCAGACAGACAGCACCTGGGCCGAGGTCCTGACCCCGCTCACCTGTAGTGTCGGGTGTCTCTGATGGCTCGCTCGCTGCCCAGCCGGTCGCTCTCCTGCAGGTTGAAGGCGTGCTCCCTGTACGGGTCGTCGCCGGGCTTCAGCTGCTTCGCCGCCAGGTAGGCCTTCTCGTCGAAGCCGCCCAGCAGCTGGCCCAGCTGCTCCGGCCGCGGGGGCTGGGTCACCTGCAGAGAAAGGACAGAGAGAGGCGCGTTTAAAGTCTCACATCCAACAGGAACTATATCAACATGAGCAACGATGAAGTAGAAATGACGAATGCAAATGTTGTGACAAACCATCATAAAAATGCCAGCTCTCTGCGCTTTGACTGTCATCGCTTCTATCCACAAAGTTATTATTACTGTGGATGTGCTCGGTGCAGCATGCTACTATTTGAACTGTCTGAGTTAATAAGCAGTTCAGGAACACAGGCAGCGCTTCCTTTCTGTTTTTTTTTTTCACTGTTGGTTTTGATGCTGTTCACAAGCCTTCGGGTCACAGGTCTTTATGAAAGACAAATTGAGCTTTTGACTGAAGGGAAAAGAGAAATAAAATACAAACAATACTTCTTTTTTTTATTTTACAATCTCCCGTTAAAACTGATTCACTACATGCCTGCTACAAAGACTGGATTACTACTGAGATTCAGAGATCAGTCTACGCCGGTGTTCTTCAAAAGTTGAGATCGAGGGCTTCACACTTCATCAAATGGGATGTTTTCCTGCTTTTATTTGTTTTATATCAGTGGGTTATGATGAATATTGTTGGGTTTCACACAGTCATCTCTGACTCTGGGAACCTGTGATGGGTAGTCTCGGTATTTTGAGCCTGAGAGAAACACCAGCAATGAAAATGAATTACAGTTAATGCTCTTGTGTTCAAGGTCAACCATGACCTTTCAAAGATATTTCACTTTTATGCTTGATAGATGCATTAAACAATAGATTAATAGATTTTTGCTTTTCTGCTGTTTTGCCAACCCTCCTCCCGGCCACGTGCATTCAACGATAACAGAATGATACGAGACAGAGTTGTTTTAGAGGTAAATTCATACAAAGCCGCTGATGTGTGTTGCCTTCAGGGACAGTTTTTCAGCAAGCAGTCTCTGTATTTACCTCTAAAACAACTTTGTGTGTATTTGATGAGGGAAACCGAGAAATCCCATGAGCCTCCGTTGCGTAGCTCTGAGCAGCTCACGGCTCTGCTCCGCCGTTCTAAAAATACCTTGCACCGACAATTAAAGGTAACGAACCTCCTGCTAAAACTATAGGGATTACGGTAATGGGCCAATTTGCCAAAAATGTTGAACTATCCCTTTAAGGTAAAAATCCTGCAAAGTTCCTCTTTAAACTCTTACGTTGCTGCACCCATCCACGCAGACAGATTGATTCACGGTTTGCCTCTAACACAATCATTTAGTCATGGTCGTGTGCTCGTGGCCTTGCCACTGGGAGCACTTTGGGGTTCAGTGTCTTGTTCAAGGGCACATCGGCATGTGTGGATCGAAACAAAAAAAATCAACCCAGCAAAGTCAGACACTAATGGACGACCCACTCTACCTCCTGAGCCCCGGCAGCCCAAATTAACCAGTCAACTGTTTCACCCGTGTCCAACAACCTCCTCCTCTGCTGCTGCATCGTAATTCTAGTGCAACACTGCTCATTTAGCTCCTCTATCCATCGCACCAACCTTTAAAAAAAGATTTTAAAAAACAGTCTGAAGAAGCACATCAGCCAAATGATTAAAATTTAAATGCTGTTTTATTATTCAGGTCACCGTGTCAGTGCTAACCGAGCAAAATGGGATGGGAACTCATCAAATCAGAATACACAGTCGATAAATCCTCAGTAATTAATGAATGTTTCCCGCAAGGAGGTTTAATACTCGCTGGCATGCATGCGGGGACGGGTGCAGCGAGAGGTTGAGGCAGCTGATGAATACATAGAGGTATGATGAGAACAGCCCTCATCAAAGAGGAACAACAGCAGGATGGACGGATGGAAGAAAAGAGATAAAGAAAGAAAGGACGGCAGAGGCTTTGTTCTGCGCTGCATTATTTAAAAGTCGGTGTAGATGGAGGATTAAGAAGAGCAGGTTCAGGTGAGTGAGATCTCATTTGCAGTCTCTCCAGGGGGGGAAGCATGACCCCGAAAGTTTCAAATGGGTCCACAGCGCTCGGCTAACACACACAGAGAGAGAGGGAGAGGATGCATTTTGATATCATTATATTGACTATACACTCGCTGACTGAAGCTGCAAAAGCCCTGTGTGTGTGTACACTGCCAGCACCAAACAGCATGACAAACACACTTAGAGGCCAACTGGTAAACACAGTGGAGAATTTAAAGAGACACACACAACACAACACACACAACACAACAACGCACACGTAGTATCTCCTCCAGGACATGGTGAAAAGAAAACAGAGCTTTCGTCCCCGGGTGGTCGCAAAAACACGACTCCAGATGAACGATAAACTCGCTCTGCTTCTTTCTATCAGAGATGTAAACACCCCACTGTTTACCAACATGTTAATGCTGACATCTCAGAATGTGTTAACATATCAATACTTTGTTGTTGTTGGTTTTTTTGGATGCGTGGGAACAGCAGAAATGTGCAGTTGCAGTACTGTACCACCCACCTACATCTTTGAATGTGAACCTATTCACCCCATGGTAGGCTACTTATTCTTTTCTGTAAAGGTGCAGTTTCATTTATTCAAACTGAATTAAATGCACAATATAAATAAAAAGTTTGTTTTTTAAAGAAACACATTCACTAAACTGTTGGACTTTCTATGTTTCACTGACCTATAGGCTCCAAAAACAGTCTGAATCTCCTTGTGTGCAACTCACTATAAACTCAATAAAACCGTTGACGGCAGCAGATTCACAGTTTTCCCATTGTCACTTGATACATTGTTATTTTAAAAATAGTGTTGCAGCATAGACTGTATGGTTTGCAGCCGCTTTAATTTGGCAAAACATGAGCCAATGCAGGTTTTTTTTTTTAAAATAAGTGACAATAAGCATTTACTGTTGTGGTTAGAGGAGTTTGTTTTCAGTTTAGCAAACACAAGCTAACGGCTAAATTAGCTGCTGCACTTTCAAACTCGTTCACACGCAAACATTTAACACTGATTAAAACAAAATAACACACTTTGTTTCAGAGCATCACCCTACAGTAGAGAAAGAAAACCGGATACTTTCTCACAACTACTCATAAAGCAACGGTGAAACTAAAGTTTTATTCAGCATTTTGTAATTATTTCCATTTATTTCAATTAAAAATGACATTTAATCAATTTAAAATCTATATTATATTATTTTATTTTGACTGATGAAGTATCTAAGTACATTTACTCAAGTACTGCAGTTCTACATGAAAAGGCTAATAGTGTACTTTTCTGTGCATTTAAGAACTAATAATGACAAAGTATGATCGTATAATGCATGCTGTAGCCTATTGTTATGGATTACGTCATTGATCCCTGGAAGGAAATCAATATGAGACGCCATCCAGCAGTATATGAGGTAATTGGAATTCACTCTGCAAAATTACAGGGATGTAAACATCATTGAAATCCAATAACATGTGGCTCATGCTGAAACGGTGTTGACTGAATGGGCTACTTTTACTTTTATTCTAATCTGTCTGAGTATTTCTACACTGTGGTGCTGCTGCATTTATTGCTGGTTTTATTCCTTTACATTTGGCTATCTCCTAAATGATGATGTTTTCTACGAGCACCTGTCAACCATCTTATAACTCTCACTTATACACTTTAACTAGCCTACCTACTGTACACTATTACACTAAGTTATATTATCATAATCTCTTTTACTGTATTGACTCATCCTTATTTGGTTATTTCATTTTGTTTCATGGGAATCTAATCAGCAGAATATAGCTGCTGCTCCTCTGCAGGCTTGATCAAATGCATTAAACATACAGTTTTGTACCTCATCCAGTATGTACATGCATCCCAGCAGAAGGTTAATTAGCACAGTCTGACATGTGCTGTATATTTATGCTGATGAACATAACCAGCACAAATGATAACATCTTCTTGGCATCATTATGTGTGACAGAAAGACTGGTTATAGCCTATCAACAGAGACACCAACACCCTGGCATCAGCTGAGTGCATCATTTTCATCATTACCCATCAAATTGTTTATAAAATGATGTTTCATTTCTCTGCCTCTGCTACTTCAAGAACATCTCCTCCGTCTAAGTGCAGAAAATAAGGAATACAATTTTCTGTAATCTCTACCCAACCACTCACAAGCTCTTACACATACATCCAACATACAGCTTCACATCTGTATGAATGCTGTTTTTCCCCCTATGATGTACATTTTGTGCACAATGCACACGTTTAGCTTCACCTGTGAAGATTTTTTTTTTTTAATTCCAGCCTCGTCCAAAACCACCTTGGAAAGGACAGCAGCAGGACTGTGTGTCTATATATATAGAGCAGCTATTCATTTTAGCCGGTTTATCTTTTCTGACAGGAAGTGGGTGGACTACAACGATGACAGAGTCAGGCCAGGACAACAAATGGGCGAAAAGTGGAACAAGTGGTTAAAGAGCATGTTTAAACTTTTTTGGTAACACTTTACAATAAGCTAAACAAAATTAGACTGTACTGAAACAGAGGAACTAATGAAGAACCAATGAGTAGTAACTGAGGAACTAAGAACTAATACGAAACTAACAACGAACAAATGAGGAACTAAGGTACACAGAATTAGAGTAGTTTTTGATGTCTCACTTTACTTTAGGGTACACAAAAAGGGTAACTAATGATTAATTAATAAGTTAGTTGGTGAGTTAGTTAGTATAGTTCAATAGTTTCTCAGTAATTTCTTTAGGAGTTACTGAAGAACTGACCGTTAACCAATAGTTAGTTCATCGTTAGTTCCTCAGTAACTATTGATTAGTCTGTCATTTGTTCCTCAGTAACTACTCATTAGTTCCTTATTAGTTCTTCATTGGTTCCTCAGTAACTACTCATTTGTTCCTCATTAGTTCTTCATTAGTTCCTCAGTAACTACTCTAATTTTGTGTACATTAGTTCCTCAGTAACATTGATTAGTTCCTCATTAGTTCTTCATTAGGTCCTCAGTAACTACTCATTAGTGTGTCATTGGTTCCTCATAGTAACAACTCTAATTTATGTACCTTAGTTCTTCAGTAACTACTCATTAGTTCCTCATTGGTTCTTCATTAGTTCCTCAGTAACTATTGATTAGTTCCATGTTAGTTCTTCATTAGTTCCTCAGTAACTATTGATTAGTTCCTCGTTAGTTCTTCAGTAACTACTCTAATTTTGTGTACCTTATTGTAAGGTGTTACCAACATTTTCTTTCATTTGCTAAAACAGTTGGACTGTACACAACTCTATCCTAAATTCCACCTGATCCATTTCCACCAGTACGAGCATTCACTCCTCGTCGTCCAGATCATCATGACTAAATACAACAACAACAAAAAAAAAAAAGGAGTACTATAGGATAATAACAGAGGGCACTTTGTGGCTGGGTCCACTGAATTAAATATGAATCTCGTCTGGGAGATAAACACGTGTCCGCTGCCTCTTTTCAAGCCCAGTTAAAAAAGACTTTAACAAATCACTTAAAAAGCCCAAATCGGCCTGATTGGCCGGAGATGAAGCAGCGCCGACTCTGCCATGACAGACGACCGAGTCCCACTGAGGACACACATCACATCCGACCATGTACTGTAGCGGTGATGTGGCCTGTCTGTTTACATGTCGTCTTGCGGAGAAAAGACATAGAGACAGCTTCCTGACAGAGCTGGAGTGGGGTTTTTTTCTTCTTCTTCAGTCTCATTTACTTCAGGCCGAGCAGCGGCGTTCAAACAGGATTTTAAATCGGGGCTGTTTGCCTGTGTGATCGCTCTGCTGTCGATCAAACAACACACCCACACAGAGCTGTAGAAACATATTAGCTCAGTTCAACTCTTGATAAATAATTCATTAATTGTTGCACAGTCTCTAATGATTATAAATGTTAAGATTCCATGTTTTCAGAGGGTTTAAATGACAAAAGGGGCGATGATGATGATGATGATGATGATGATGTGTGTAATGTACTGTAGGTCCTGAAGCTGTTTGCCATTGGTGGAGCTCGTTCCTCCACGTTTTGTGTGTGCATTACTCTAGTGGAAAATGTGGCTAATCCTCGCTCAAACAAGACACGTTGAGAGCAGCACATTTAACCCAATTCTCCTGTGAACTGTTTATATGGTTGCATGCTTAATCAAAGAAAGCAAGAATAAAAAAAAAGTTGTTGCCAGGTTTAGTAATAAAAAAGGGTTTAGAGAGAGTCAACCCAGCAGCCTGAGCCGAGCACTGACAGCCACTCAGTATCATAATAATAATAATAATAGATTAACATCTGACACGCTTCTAATAATCTTTTTTCGTCGGTTTCATCTGTGTTTAGAAAAACTTGGCCACATGTAGGAAAAACACATGGGAGCCGTGACATTGGGATTGGGAAAGCTGATGGGGGATAAAGACAAGGCAAACGGCCTGGAACGGAGCGACTGCATGGGCTTGGACGGACGGACGGCGTGGATCTGCCGTCCACATGTCCACCACCACGACCAGCCAGATGTGCGGGGGTCAGAGAGACAGTTGATTACTGCTGATGTGAAGGTTCAAATGTGATTAGACAGAGAGCAGCAGTTCACACACTGTCGCTGTGGGAAGAGACTGTGAAAAAAGTGGTGCTGGGAAATGAGACCACTCAGCAGCAGCAGCAGCAGCAGCAGCAGAGGAAATGAAGGGGGGAGAGAAAAAAGAAAAAAAAGAAGAAGAGGGGAGTCAGTGCAAACACATTTCACAGATGATGTCATTAGTGAATCAAATGCTGCTAATGAAGGGACTTATGGGGGAAGAAAGGAAGAAAAAGGGAAGGAGGGGGAATGTGAGGACAGTGAGGAAGGAAGGAGCAGAAGGATACAGTATAGGAAAGGAGAGAAGAAAAGGAGGGAATAAAATGAAAAAAAGGGCCTTTTCTCTCTCTCTGTGTGTGTGGTTGAACTGTTGGACTCTGTCGTGTGGAGCTGGCAGCCGCTCTGAGCTTCAGGTCAGATTACCTGAGCAAACTGGAGCGAGGAAATCTCAGTTTGGTGACAAAGGTGAACGACCCCGCTGAGCAAACCCAAGACTCCAACAGAAAGAGGAAAAAGCAAAAAAAAAAGCTCATACTCAAAGTGTACAGTTCAAAGACTGATCTGATTAGGGCTGGTGTCTGTTAGCGGTTCATGCCGCCCGCCGACTGCCCTGCAGAAGCCAAACACAATCACACAACCACTCGGATTATTCAGAGTGGTTCCATATTTGCTCTCATGCATTTTCTCATCACTGTGCCGCCGCTGCCTACCACCACTATCTCCTCGCTCTCAGCCCTCCATCACACACCACGGCTTCAGTTTAAGTAGCAGAGATGCCACAACAGCTCACACACACCGTTTGGCATTTGCCCTTGAATTATTTAATCCTGCAAACAGCGGTTTTAATGATTGTGCTGCTGCTGCCGGGGTGAAACATCCTGACATGTTGGCGCACATCCTCGGCCACAGCTGACTCCGTTTTATTGCTCTTCTAGTAAATAGTGGAAAAGGGGGCTCCAGTGAGCTGCGTTTTCCTCAACAAGCTCTGTATGTGTGTGTGGATCCTTGAAAATACAATTGGATATACATGTTTAATTGATTTGTCTGGCAGTGTGGCTGCAGAGCGATCGTATGGCAGCAAGCAGCAGCTGCAGAGGGAAAACAAAAGAACCAGATTGTTTTTTTTCCCCCCGTGAAATCTTATATTCTCATAGAAATTCAACAAGATTTACTGCTTCAACTCAAAATATCAGCAGCCTGCATTCAAATAATCAAATAAGGATCTTTTACTCTAGAGCTGCAATCATTTCTGCATTGACAGAACATGAATAAGCAACTGTTCAAACACCAAACAGTCGATTTTACATCAGTTTTTAGGCTCACAGTCTCGTAAATGTCAAGTTTTGATGGTCAAACACGCCACAAGCGAGTAATGTGGAGCTGTGTGACAGCATAATAAGCATTTTCGTTATTTATCATCTCAAAATTGCTTAATCTGTTCATCAGGAAATAATCAGTAGATGAATCCACAATGAAGTTTCTCATTAACTGCAGCCCTGTTTTATTCTAAGGCTCATATTTCTCTCATTGTGAGTTATCCTGTGGATTATTTAGTTGGTCGTTACATCACAAAGGAAAAATGTTTGCTTTGTCCAACCAACAGCCCATAATCAAGATGTGTTCAGTTTTAGGTCAGCAGGAAAGAGCACATCATAGGCGATGTTATCTTGTGATGTGTGTGTGTGTGCTTTTTTCTCTTCATGATGTCTTATTTCTCCGTTTAAAGAGGAATAAAATCCAGTTTTTCTATGATTTCCTTATAGATTTCTGTCAAGTCAGAAGGCAGCAAGACGTAGCTACAGCCATTGATCTGTTTTTATGTCAATGGACTAATCAATAAGCCCCTCAGCAGCCAAGTCGCCCTCTTCACTCTCTCTGTTTCCAGACTGAAAGCAGGAGCTACAGGTCTCGTGTATGTATCTCTTTACACTTCATGCAACAAAAACCCCTGAAGGCAACGAGACCAGATCTGATCATTTGAGCTGGTGTGCGCCCAGATAACACTCACTGCTCAGAGGTTAGACCCGAACCGAACCGAGCCGAGCCTGACGACCACCACCCACCACACCTACACCCACGGCGGAGGTTATTATCTTCACTCCTCTCCTCCTCCTCCTCCTCCTGGCGCAGGCGACGCCAGGCGAATACAGACCTGACCTGACTGAAACATTTCTTTCTTTCTTTCTTTTTTTAATAAATGACACACCGGGGAGCAGAGGCGTCAAAAACAAAAAAAGAGTAAAGTGATGCCTCTTCTTGCCCTGAAAGCCCGTGTTTTTTCCACCTCACATCATGTGCTGCAATCCAAGAAAAGGTCTCAGCGTAATATGGTTTACAAGGCGTTTGCGCACGACGCACATGCATGCAGGACTTATGGAAAGCCTCTTACTGGTGCCTGCATGCGAGAGGGAGAGAGAGAGGCGGAAAGGCAGCAGGGAAACACCGACAGGCAGAGGTGTTTAAGTCTGATTCTACAGCCTGTAGATTAAAGAAGCTGTGGCTGCAAGAGGAGGAGGAGGAGGAGGTGCAGCAGCAGCAGCAGCCAGGCGATAGTAGGATCGATAGCACCGTGTTGTCCGTCAAAAGCACCGTCGCCCGTTCCCGCTGTGACACCCAGCTGTGCACCACCAACACCATCCCCATCATCCCGTCCCAGAATCCACACACACACGCATGCACATCAACATGCAGCACACACTCTCCTGCAGCTCGGTGCCTTCAGCGACAGCAGCACCGTGCGCAGCGCCACTCTCCCCCCTCTCTCCTCCTCCACCACCACCACCACCTCCTCTCCTCTCTCTTTATCCGCGCTCACTCACTATCAGCGGGATGGTCCTGTCGTCCCGGTGGATCTCCAGCACCTTCTGCTGCTGCCCATGGTGGTTGTTGTTGTTCCTGCCGCGGCTCTGCGACGCCGACAACGACGAAGGCGACGACGACGACGTGGGCTTGTTGTCCTGCCACAGGTAATAAAACGTCCCCAGGATCCACGCGACGGTCAGAATCGCGATGGCGTTGGCCCGTATCCTGCGCATGGTGCTGAGCCCATATGGAGGTGGGGGCTCCGGAGGCGAGCCCGCGTGCGCTGCTGCTGGTTCAGGTCCGGCAGAAGGTGCAGCCGAGCCAAGCCAACCCCGCCGGTGATGGGTTGAAGCGCAGCGCAGACACAGACACAACCTCTACACTGTATCTCCCCGCGAACAGGCTCCTCTGCTGCCGGAGCGCTGCCTCCTCTCTGCTGGGATTTGCGCACTGATAGAGCCAAGGTCCTAGCGCCGAGTCATATCATCCACCCCGACACTAAACACACACACACATAGAGAGAGACGCACGCCCTCTCTCGCACACCCATCATCCATCTACTGGCTGCAAAGAGGAGAGAGGAGGATGTCCAATCTGCATCCAGCAGCTGAGACCGCGGACTCTGCAGGAGCAGATGAGCGGAGACACAGAGAGAGGAGCAGTTTCATTTCTCCACTGTTTACACACGATCCTTTGTTTTGTTTCCTCTTGTTTTGTTTTTTGACTTCCTCTCTGTGTGTCAGTTAAACCAGCTTTCACATGTCATACTATATATAGGCTATTGTCTTCCCCTTTAAAACGCAGAGCCCTTCCCCTTGTTTAAATCGCCTTGTGTGCATTAAAAGCAGTGGTGGAAAGTAACTGAGTACTTTTACTCAAGTATAAGAGGATACTTCAGCATAATCCTGAGGAAGTTGCACTTTTTTACTCCACAATGCCTTGATATATCACAAAATCTATGTTTAAAAGTGATTTTACCCTCTAAACGTCTCATATAATTTCATTTTAACAGATGTTCAACATCTCTTTAAAAAATATTCCATTGATCAACCAAATAAATCTTAGATTTTTCCTCCTGTAATATATATATAAAACTTTATACAATGTTGTAAAATATTGACTTAACAATAAATTACCATGAACTGGATCCTGTGTTTTACAATAATCCACTATAAACCAGTCACTCCTCACCAAGTCAATATTTTACAAATGCCGTTCAAACCAGCTCCATCTGTAACATGCTACTGACACACTCATGCTTCAGTGTTTACCATCCAATTGTGTCTCACTTATGACACTTCAGGCAGAGGAACCGACAGGGACGTGTCTAGACACTCTGGGGGCCCCCGGGCAAGAGGCACCTTGGAGGCCCCTCCCCCCCAAACCGCAGCCACAAACCTAACCATTAATTAACCCAAAAATCCCAAACCACTGATGATTCAGTTTTGCATATTAAGCCATTGGCAACAACATCACAACCTAACAAACATAAACGGAGGCAACATGTGGAGACATAGGAATTAAATATATAAAATCAAAGAAGGCAATTGCCAATAAAGCGCAATAAAAAATGCAGAGAGCAGAATAAATAACAACGATAAAGAATAAGTCAGCTCTGCATTTAACAGCATGACTGCTGAGGGAACAAATGACCTGTTGTTAATATGGACCAATGTCAGTCGTCTCCAGGGGGTATGGGGGGGGGCTTCAAGCTCAGAGCCCCAGGTACAGTAATTGCATTAGTTGCGGCCCTGTTGCAACACCACCACTGTGACTATAGATTCAGATTTTATGTTACAGACTAACACAAAAGCAGCCACACCTCAGGTAACTACAATAACTTGCATGTTCTTACCATAACAATGGTCCACTAATAGAAGAAAACATTTTTTTGTTATTGATTAATCAAATTATTTACTTTATCATGCGGATGAATGATAAGAAAATAGTGAAGAACGTCACTTCTCAGCTTCTCAGATTGTCTTGTTTTCAGTTATCTAGAATCCACTCAGTTTAATGTGATGTAAAATGGAAAAACAGTGATAAAAGTAATAACAATGGATGTGAAAGGAATTAGATTTCCGTTGGCAAGTGACAATTAAAAAATTCAACAGCAGCTTCTCCTCCCAGAAACAATATCACACATTGGAATAAGCCAAAGGCCTCGCTGCCAACAGCTTTCATAGAGTTTATCTTCTGTGTAATGTAGTTTCACAGAAAACTGAATTAAAACTTGGACAAATGAACTCAAAACAAAATCATTATTATGCTGCAATAACTGAGAAAATATGTTAATTTGACTGAACTGACCCTTTAATTTCTTCCATATACTGCTTCTCTCCCGTCGGACTGAATCCAAATGAAATCTGCACATATATACAGCGACGTATTTATGCAATGTGTATATGAAGACTCATTATTCTGCCTATGCATTTTAAATTATGCATTTAAATTAAGAGCTCCCAGCTCACGCAGAGGAAATTAAGCGATGCAGCTGAATTGATCATGAGGAAGAAAGATGCTTTTGCAGTCTTTGAAATCCAACTCCATGAATATTCAACTCCTCCTGAGTTAATTCTGGATTTGCTGAGATGACCTCTGCAACTATGACTTATTCAGTGTAGGAATAAATTTGAAAAAAGAAAAAAAAAAAAGTATGTTAGACCGAGAGGACCCCTCTCCAGAAATCCATAACAACCTTTAAACGGCTGCACAGACCTGCAAAGAAATCAGAGCAGAGCAATAACACCCCGGAGGCATAACAGAGCTGAGGAGGCTGAACATTTTCATCTTATTCCTTCTCTCCTAGAAGAAACATAAAAAACACAGTCCACAGTATGAGCTCATCATGCAGCCCCACCTAGCAGCAATATACTGTGTAGCGTGTGTGAGTGTGTGAAGCGTCCACACAGCTGGGCTCACACCGCTGCAGCAGCATCAGGGATCAGGAATGCCAAGTTTTCCCTCATCAGAAACATAAGCATAAAGAAACCTGATCCAGAGTCAGCAGGAGGGAGAGAGAGGCAGCGCGCACTACAATGAAATCAATAGCTGAAGGAAGAAAAAAAAAACATCCATCTGCAGCTGCTCGTCGTTGTTGTATCATCAATCTGAGACGCATTCGTGCAATTACTTTGTGGTGAAACATGGTGACTTTAATTGGTTGCTATACCAACGGTCTGTTCAGTTAAGAGCAGCACTTACAACAACCACAGGCCTGCTTTTACACAGAGTTTGCACCGGAGGCACAAAGTAGTGGCTTTGTTAACAGAGCACAGGTCATTTACGATATTAATAAACTCCAAGTTTAAGTCTGCCAGGTCGTAAAAACAATTATTGGACCATGTGATAATTCATTCTCTGGAAAAGTGCTGCAGAGAATCTGGACCAACCTCTGGTTATAAAACAAGTTATTAATGGTTTTCCAACACATATAACTACATTGTTATTAAACAGTAAAGTTAAACACCATCCAAAAGACATTTTCAACAAAACCAGTGCTTACTAATGATTGATTTATAGAGTGTTATGATGTTATCTCTTGAAAAGCATCAGGTATTCACAGTTTCATGTGGCAGTTAAAGATAAATGGTTTCAAAAACAAGATTATATTATAATTTTGGATATAATGCATCCTTAAAACTTAGCGTGAATAACTGAATAGCTGCAGTTGATTGTAATTTGATGTGAGTTGATGTTATTTTGTTTGACATTCATTTATGTGAACATGTACATACAGTTCGTGCATGCATAATACATAATCGTTTTGAATACATTGCATGTGTCATGTTTGTTGTATGTTACATTCACTGTCTATTTTGCTGCATGCAGATGCCAGGAGAAGTAGCTGCAACACTGTGAGTTGCAGTAAATGTGATGAAATTTTTGCTACAAGACATAAAGAGAAATCTGGGACATGAGAATGCAGAATTAAAATATGAAATATCAAGTCCGTTAAAGGATAAAAATGGGATAAATATATATCCTAAGAGTTACATTGAGGTTATACAGTATGTGCACACACACCTCTGTAGAAAAACACACGTTTATTGCTGATGTTTTACGATAGATCACTGAAAATTACTTTCATATCAAACTCCCCAGTTGCAGATCTGACAGCCTGTTGGCTCATATTTCATCAGTTATCTTCAGGAGTAAGAAAAATGTCATGGCCAGCAATAAAAACACAGCCAGGACTGAAAGTGGGTGCATGAGCAATTACAATGTTAAAGTCTCCCAGGTTGGATTTTTTAAAAAAACATATCAAAGAAATCAGTAATTTGCATGTAAAGGACGGCTTTTCCCCTTCATCTAATTTAATTACCACAATGGAAGTGTGTGTAAAAGAATCAAAAAGTCTAACACGCTGCAGGGCAGAGATCTATCCACTGTGTCTGCTGTCTCTCTGAAGCTCTGCACTTGGAGGTTAATCTCATTATACATGTAAGCCGTCTATTCCCTCTCCTCCATCCCGTCACGGAGAGTCGACCCGCTCGCCGTCAGCCATTGTGATCCGCCCCACCGCATCCAGCTTGTTGTGTATATACACTACAGAGGAAGAAGGGAAGGTCACCGGGGTCAGAGCCACATCTGGCTGAAGGCTCGGGAGATATTTGTCTTCATTCGTACGGACAGGGCTGCGCCTCTCGCGGTGCTGCTGTCACTGTTATCTTTGGGGAAAGACAGTGATGCCCCCAAAGCAGCGAGAGATGGGGGGAGAAAAGTCTCTACATATTCAGACAAGGAAGGGATGAAAACTCACAGATGTCCTGGTGGTGGTGAGGTGTTGGTACTTGGCAGCTTTTGTTGGGAACACTCCCCTCCTCTTGGGTCCCTTTGATTTCTTTATTTTGTTCTTCTCTCAGTCTCAGGACCCTTAACTGGATCGGTAATGTAATGTCAAGATTACTGGGTGCCGAGAGGAAACGATGGCTGCATGTGGAGTTTCCAACGGGGTCAATCTGTCACTCGTGTTAACAGACCCTCCCCTGAGGGACGTGGAAAGACAAAGCTCCATGCACATTCCCATGTCGACAGTGTGGAAAAAAAACGGGGGGAAAAAGTGGGAGACTTTCCAAAGTTAAATATACCGGGTGGGAACTGGGGCTGAAGAGTCGACAAGCTGACAGTCAAAAATGTATAATTCATCAAACAACAGCATAAAAATCACAACAAGACAGAAAAAAATAATAATATAAAAATAAGACTGCTTTATTATTCTAATGATATGAATATTGAATGTAGGAGGAATCCTGTATGAGAAAGGTGCAACTGATGGCTTTGTTGATACTTTATGGATAATTTATAATCTGATAGATAGATTTGTTGGCCAAATTGCAAAATATTTCTCCGAATGTAACTGTCTCTTACACTTTAAAGTTGTTAATGAACTGGTTATTCTCACTTTGAAAAACAAATAATAGTAGAAAACCTCTGAGGACGTGTCAAAAACCGCAGTTCCTCAAGTGACCACTCTAAAGGAAGGGTTTATCCCCATGGCTTTTCATGTTAAAATACCAACGCTACAGCAGAAATAATGCAATACAAGAAAACTCAAAAGTCTAATTTCCCGAGTTCCCAGTCGGCTACGTCATCAGAAATGTCGCCTGAAATTGTAATTCCACCTCCAAAACTTCAGGCAAGATGGCCGCCTGCATAAACAATGATTAGAAACTCAGCCACTTAGTCATTAAATGAGTCATAATGACCGTATTGTGCAACCTCTACCTGCAACAATGCTAACAACAACAAATGGTTTGCTTTTCTGACTTGTAATTTGAATTTGGTCAGTTCAGATGTTAAAATATCTAATCCAATAATTAACTTAGCCAATCTAATACAGTATTATTTTAATTCAAATGTTAGCAGGTATTGTGTTTGCATTCACTAACATGGCTTGTTAGCTTTGCTCTGTAGCTAATTAGCCACCAAATGAATTAGCGTTGGTTTAGCTTTCAAGCGCACTGTTCTGGTTCTGTGAACTTAGTGAACAAAAAAGCAAAGATTAACACCAAAGCTGTAACCAAACACTGCCTTGACGTTTCATAAAAAAAAAGAAAAAAAAAAGGAAAAGCATAGCGGATCAAAAAAACTCATTAAGATTCATCTTTTGGGTGTGTTTGTGTGAGAATTCATTCAGACTCGTCCAGCAGTTGTTTGTGATTCAGACCAAAGTGGTGGTGGAGCGATCAATACTGCTATTGATAGAGCTGCATAGCTAGTGTGGCTAAAACCCACATAACAAGCATGAAATTATTCTGCAAGCAGAATTTGTTTGCACATAAATCGTCAAACACTTTTTTCAAAGCGGCATCAGGGGGTGTGGAGGCGAGAATGGCTGCGTCCTTGAAAACCCTCCCAGCGTCAGAGCCTTTTCCTCTGATCGTGACCTCTTAACCTTTTTGTTTATGACAAATAAATAAGATAATTGCCCAATAGGGATTTTTATGATCCGTAAAAGCACAAATTTTGTAGGAGAAAGTATAAAAGATAGATGGAGCTTTGTATTTGTGTGTGTGTGTGCACACTGCAGACGCTCAAAGACCGTCACCAGCCTTTTAGTTCCGCCGAGGATCACCGCTGGTATTTCAGACAACTGTGCCAAAATGGTGGATCCAGAAAAGCAAACAAAGACGTTCACAGACATCCCATCCCATCACACCCACACACACACACACACTCATGCACACACATACACACTCATTGACACAGCTGTAAAATCACATAACTATGAATCATGCTTTTTAGTTATTTTTGAGAAACACACACAAAAAAAGAAGCCAAAGAGATTTTCTATTTAAGGTTCCTGTAGCTAATACATCTGCTTTTATCATTTTCTTTTAATAAATGTGTCTGTGAGGTCTAATGTGTCTCTGCCTGTTGTTTACGCGGTGCAGAAGGTCCCTCCATCTGTGTGGTCCACAGAGACCTCACCCACCCACCTACCCACCCACCACAGATGTTTGGTGTGAACATTAAAGGTTGGAGATCCTATTCTGGAGCTTTTTTCTTTAATAGATTGCTTGAAATCCTCTGCACTTGAGAAACTGGAGACAATGAGTGCATATAAACGTGGTAGTCCAGTGGTTCCCAACCTTTTTTGGCTCCGCGATCAGATATTTTTTATGCAGACTTTTATTTGATAATAATGAGACTGGAATTTGACTTTCACCGGTACGTATTCGCCTTAATCAGAGTTTAACTGAACAACGCATGTGTGCATGCTCCGAGTCCACACCCCCAACGCTGGCGTAAGAACCCAGACCAAAAACATCCAAGAAAGCCAGTCCCATGACCACGAGGGATGGTGGTGTGCACCTTATCTGCACAATAAGTAACACGCACATCATCAACGCACAAAGCTGTACGATTAACCATCTCGCTGTTGTTCGAAAATGCCGGTCAACCGGAAAAGAGGCCATATTAACCTGCTCAAACGACGCATATCGCCACCTGGTGTTGAGGAGGAGGACACGTTACCGTCGGTTATTCGATTTTCTCAGTTGCATGTAAACTGGGACAAGAAGTCCGATTAGACGCCATGAGCATAACTCGGTTAAGCTGTGCATGTAAACGTACTGATAGATACAGGAAGCTGACTCGTCTTGGGGGATCTGAGGAAAGGGGCTTGGACTAACGACGTGGCCTGATTGCACCGTTTCTCCAGGGTCTCCAACCTCTAACTGAAGCTCCTGACCTGTATCTGCATGAATTTACGCCTCTGCTGCCGCACGACTGACTGACTGACTGACTGACTGACTGACGGGATAATCACATGAGGTGTAGCCTACAGGTGTTCCTAATAAAGCGAGCTGTGGGTCTATGTGTCACAGCCTCCGAGAGCCAAATTTCAACGAGCCAATAAAAACCTCAGATCTTCCAAGTAGTTCCTCTGACATGCTGAGATATTTAGTGAAGGGCCGTTGCACTCTCTTTCTTTCTTTCTCTCTTGGAGCTTTTCCTCTGGGTGCAGTCCAGACAGAGGAGAAGTCTGGAGCGGCTCTGGGAGGTCGCGGCCGCCAAGTGGATCGACACCAACACGGCCGAGTGAGGAGCTGCAGGAGGTCGAGGGTTTGATCCTCACACAAACTCTGTCGCACTTTGAAAATCTCACACCCAGAAGGAGACACTCCGAGTTTACAAGACATAGAACGAGCTCTGCTGCAGCTCGACTCAGGCTGCTGCTGCTGATGGTGGATTGGTGCACAACACACACACACACAGACACACACAGACACACACACACACACAGACACACACGCACACACATGGGCGTACACTCGCAGTACGTCCTTGCCTACAAAGACTCAACAACACAGAAGACTCATTATGCATGTTTGCAAACTCGTCTTCCAGAAACTTAGGAATAAAAACACAAAAGAGCTGGCGTGTAAATGCACACGCACACGCAAATGCAAATGCATACACACACACACACATACGCACACACATGATCACACGCTCCAGTTTGTGAGGATGGGCCAAAATACCTCACTCACTTTACCAAAATGTCCTCACTCTGCAAAGTTTATCTCAGGCTGGTTCTCACAGACACAGACGTACAAGTGCACAACACACACACATATGCACACACACATATACACATGCACAGACTCACACAGACACACACACAATCCCGTAAGCCTCTATGGAATTCCACGAGGATAATAGTGGAATCTCAGCCAGTCGGCTCTCGGCTGTAACCAGTGATCACTGAGCTCTGTGATGTACAAGTTCAGTCTTGTGTGTGTGCGTGTGCATATGTGTGTGTGTGTGTGTGTGTGTGTGTGTGTGTGTGAGTGTGTGAGTGTGTGTGTGCGTTATGCAAAACACGGCGAGTCAGGGAGAGCAGATTCGCAACAAGAACAAATTTATCTGAGCTTCTGTCCTGATGTGGAGGGAGCAGCAGCAGCAGCAGCAGCAGAGCGCCGGCGGTTCCCTTACAACAGGTTTCCCATGATGCTTCACTGCAGACCAGAGGGAGGCCCCGTTCACTGTGAGCTCAACGCTGGGAAAAACCGAAGCCCCCCTCTCTCTCTCTTTTGTTTTTTTATTTTAACATCATAGGCCATGTTCCAGATTTACAGTCCCACTCCACCCAGCATCGATCTCCCTGTGGCTGTAAAACCTGCAGCTGACGGAGACGTCGACTTCATTTAAGATGATGAGTTTTCACACTGGGAAAAATTATATTACTTTAGAAAAGCTTTAATATCCCTGGATGCTGAACCATTAAAATAACAGAATACAGTATGTAAATCTTTTTTTTCCCTCTTTTTTAAGGGCTGACCTCAAATGTTTTCAATGCAAACAATCATCACTCATGGTTCGGTGGCTGTGTGAGAATTATGTTGTCTCTCTAATCTGACAGATAAAGCTGCAACAAACTAGACGATTATCAAATCTTAAAGGGGAACTATGCAAGTCCTGTCTTTTTTTTTGTTGCTGTTTTGGTCACTTTTTCTCTCCCTCTACAGTTTCAGCACATATTTTTGTGTGCGTTTGTTTTCAATAAAGCCGTTGAGAAGGCAAAATGTGGGTAACGTGAAGAAGAGATTATGGATTACCAGGTGCGTTTGTGTCGTAGTGTCGTAAAACAAGTCCATGTTTCTCGCCGAGATGAGAGCTGGGACGCTGGGTCAGAGGCGCGATCTTGAGAAGGATGGTTTTCAGGCCAAGAGACGCTGGGTGGAAGACGGAGAGCCTCCATTCTCCCTGTAACAAGTCATTTAACCATCACAATTACTCACAATTACTCACAATTATGGTGCAAATCTTTAAATAAGGACAATTTTGAATGATCATAATTCTCTGAATATACACTGTTTGTGGCAACAATTTTGCAATGTTTGATTCCCTAGAGAAGAGATCTCACAATGATCAAAAATGAATTCAAAAGAAAAGCATGTGAAATCTCACCTGAGAACGCTATAGAGTAGACTGACTCGCTGGCGGCCATGTTTATCGTCAGCTGTAAAAGCAGCAACATCCGGTTGGTGACGTTTTCCTGTCGGCTTCTCTTTACTTATAGAAGATTGAGGATACTTCCATCAGAAGCAGTCTGATCGGGAACCGTCAATACCAAACATGCTTGATCCAGATCAGGATGACTTGATCAGGATCAGGAGCTGGAAATAATCCTATTGATAAAAACACACTTGAAGATTATTTGCACAAATAAGTGTTTATGTGACAAGCCTCATATTGAACCATTGGGGGCAGAGCAAATCTGTGTATTTTGCCATAATCCCTATAGTCATAGAAGTAAGTTTGTTACCTTTAATTGTTGGTGCAAGCTTTAAAATCCCTTTAAAAGTGCAGATTGAAAGTTAATTCTTGACTTTTTGAACGACCTCACACTGAGGGAAGAAGATCATGTGATGCAGTTGAAAGCTCCAGGCTCCAATAAACCTGCAGCAGCTCGGTGATGGTGCATGATGATTATGATAATAAAGTTTGACACAATAATCCTAACGCCATGTCGGCTCACCAGCTTTTTTTTCCAGACGTTTTTTTTTTTTTTTTTTCAGCCAGCCACATCTCACATTCTTCATCAGTGCATGGGATGGAACTTGCTCAGTTGTCATGGAGATTCTAAAGAGTTTATGGGATGTTCCTTTTGTTGAAAGAGGATGCATTCCAACCTTGTTAAACTATTTCATCTGACTCAACGACAGATCTGCTGACACTGTTTTACTGACAAACATCTCATCCACGAGACAAAGACGATGCTTTTAATGTGTCTAACAGGAAACCTTAAGTCTTCTAAGGATTACTATAAACAAAGCAAAAGTAACTCAAACACCTATCGTCTATCATCCTTTTACTTTTGGCTAGTTACCAGCAAAGAAAAAAATGAAATATCACACCAAACACTAAATGGACCGTATACTGGTTGTTTCTACCGATGATGGATCGTCCCATTAAAATGCTGCACAGACTATAAGAGCAACTGTTTTCTTAATCAGTCATTCGGGAAGAGTAGATACAGCTTTTTTCCTAACAGTGACGTCTAATGGAACAAAACATCATTTGTGGTTTGTTTCGAGCGACTCACAGCAGACGGGTGGAGCTGCAGGATGCAGAAACTTCAGAGCAGGAAAGTATATACACTAAAACCTGACTCGGTCGGTCGTCTTTGTGCGTTTCCAAAACCCCGCCCTCCCTGCGCCACCTGAGATGAAACATCAACGTGAGAGCAACAAGCAAATATTTGCATGCAAGTTAACCTGTTTGACGGAGAGATGAACGCACACTTTGATGCACCAGGTCAGTCATTTAGCAGCACATCCGCCTCATCGTCAGACTGCAGGAGGGGGAAAAAAAAGAGGCTGCTGCGGTGTTAAGTCACACACCTCTTTAACACACATCTCAAGCTTTAAAAACGCACAATGAAGATAATCCTGTGTAGGTAAGAGAGATAAAAGATCGTTTTCATCTTCTAGAAAAGAAATAGATTCAAGGACGTGTGTTTCAGGATTCCTGCTCTTACTTTCTAAGAAGCTGTTATTAATACTCGTTTTCAACCACAGCTGTGACTGAGCTCGCTGCCAGCTGTCACAGTGTGTTTGTGTGTTTTACTGTAAGTCTCTGACTGCACACACCACTTTCAGCACAGGATAAGTCCAGGAAAAAAGCCCTTCCACAATCCTCAAACTATATATTAAAAAAAAAAAAAAAAATCAATGTTGATGCTGCAGCCTGTCAGAGTCAGGGATCACCAGGAAGAGGAAAGCCAGACAGGCCAAGAAAGAAAGGCTGTGTGAGGCTGCAGAGGAGCTTTGGGCTGAAATGCTAACAGAGCAGACGTGCTAAGCGGGTTTTAAAGGGGAGACATTATGGAAATATCACTTTTTGAAGGGTCTTTAACATATATTTGGGTGTTTGTCTCGTCTTTCGGCCCTCAAAATGTGAGATTTGACAAAAAAAAATCTGTAATTTTCAGCCTCCTGAGGTTGAAATCCATATGGGTTTACAGGCTGTTCCCTCAGTTGTCTGACAATGATGCCACTAGTTTTCTAATTTGCATAATACCACCCCTACCTGGGGCCAGCTCATTTGCATTTAAAGGGACAGGCACTGAAACCAGCCGTTCTGAACAGGACTGTTTTGAACGGATGGAAAAAGAGCTGTTACATGTCTTCAAGACACCTGGGAACTATTTTAGTTTGAGGAAAAGGGGCATAACGTCTCTCCTTTAATGTTCACCATGTTCACCGTCTTAGTTTAGCTGAACTGTTGAGATATTGTAACTCAAAAGGCACAAATGACGGCACTATAGGGATCATGTGGGACCGCCAAAGTCAAGATTTAACCGATGGGAACATGAATTAGTCGAGACGATGCAAACAAAAAGGAAAGCAATACAAAAACTTAAAAAGATTACGGTTAAATAATAAATAAAAACTCTTCACAGATTGCACAGCGACTCGAAAGAAGAGACAGAGTTATAGCCTTGATCTTGTGATTCATCTTTAACAACTCGAGGACGAGTGAAGACCTCCAAAGACGGACGACAGAGTTACATAAAGATGCTGAGGTCACGATCAGTGAAAATTAGAAAAATAAATAAAAACACTGATGTGCGACTTTGTGTTGGAGGAAAACTGAAAGCATCACCACCAAAGTCACGAGGGTTCACGTTCATGTCTGAACCAAAACTTCAATTCCACTCATACAATAGTTGTTGAGGTGTTTCACGCTCACAGACCAACGCCTTCATTCATAAAGCCAGGCTGAAACAAAGCAGGGGGAAGCGTCCGAGTTTTAAAAGGTGTAATTTGCTGAGTATTTACACAAAGAGGTTCTCCATAAAAATAAAAAAAAACCAAGGAGGTATTTTTTTTTCTTTCTTTCTTTCTTCTCCTTCTTCCTGCCAGCTCTGCAGAACATAAAGCCGAGGTGGGCCGCCCGGGGTAAAACTGGGCAAACTCACGCTGGAACATCTTTTCCATTTGCACACTGGTGGTGCACCAATCCAAGACATGACAGCATCCCAGTAAAAACACACACACACGCACACACACTCTCTCACACACACTCAGAGAGCTACAATGATCGGGAGAAGGATGAATTATTCAGTGTTTCTCTCAGCCTCGTGGACTCTTGCTTCTTCAGAGTCTCCGGGGACGCAGTCACATCGGAGCTCCTCTCTCTTCTCTCCTCCTCTCTCCATATGCTCCAGTGATGCTCCTATCAGCCTCAACATATTCTTGCCGGGGTTTCGGGCCGAGTTCTCAGGCTCGGTTCCTGTCTCCCTGCCCAGACAAGGGAGTCATCGGGATCCATCAGAGGCCTTCCGATGTAGAGAGCAGTTGGCAGTCTTCGCTATGAGTGTGTGTGTGTCTGTGTATGTGTGTGACTAACTGCGTTGCTGAGCAGTCGAGCTGTTGTGATTCTGTTACTCCAGCTGGCTCGGCTCCGTGTAGGAAGTCCATTAGCAGCAGGACAAGTAACAGAGTGGGTATTCTCCGAGGATAATGGGCCTAATCTGGGAAAAAAAAGAGGGAGACTTCCAGATGAGATGTGGACGCTGGACCGCACATGAATGGACAGATAAGGTGGCGAGGGCGCTGTGTTTGTGTGTGAAACGTCCAAACATCATCAGTTGATAGTGAGTTTACCGGTAAATCAGCGCTATATGACACCAAATATATGATTTAATTAGAAAATTAACAGCGATTATACTGGAAATTCACAGTGGCTCATTTCAGAGTAATAGATATAAGCTATAATGTTATGGCTTTTTATGTGGTGCATTCAAGTGCAGCCGTCACTTTCTTTACTTTATGTGCAACTAAAAAAGAATGAATCTGCAAAGTCACAAGAAACTAAAAAGCTTTAAATCAAAGAGGCGGAGTGAGAAATATGATATCTGGCTCCGAACTGTGGTGGAGTAAAAAGTCAAACAGACACATAAAAGAGAGATATTGCAGTAAAAGCAACTTGAAATTGTATTTTCTTGTTTAACTGTAGTTTATAACTTTTATTAAACTCATGAAACTGGTCCCATTTTTTAATGTTAATCTTTTTTTTTTAATTATTATTAATTGGCTTATGTCTCAATAAGGACAGAAGAATAGTCCAAGTAAGTTAAATACTCACCTGTAAAAGATTGTTTTGTGTTATTTGTACATAATTTTGACATTATGAATAAAACTTTTAAGAAATTTGAGTAAAACCCGTCTTAATAATCTGCTGTTTCACAATTTTGTAATAAAATCTTGACTTAAATCATAACAATTTGCAGTTAGAAAACTACTGACCATCTCATATATTTGAAAAATTCTTGAAACTAAATCAAAATGTTTGCATAGCATTTATTTGCTTATAGTAATATGTCATTATTAGACTAATTTGATGATGTTAATTCTGTATTCACACAATTTTTACAACTTTCAACATAGATTTTCGTAATTATTTTTTGTTTTGTTTTGTTTCGGCATTGCTGGGCATTGATTTTTTAAAATTTTTTAGATACTGTATATAAATATATTTTTCACATTGGGGGCTTTTTTAGTTTGATTGCGCCGACTAAAGCTGTGTCAGATGCTCAGACAGTGTGATTATCAGAGAGACAAACACACCAAATGGAAATGCTTATTATTTATTTCACTGATTAAAGCCAGACACAGATGGGACCTGCTGGGTCGTCCATCAGAATCAAATAAGTTGAGAATGAGAAATTTGTCAGCGTCACCATCATTCATCAGACGAGGAAGAAAAAAAACAAAAAACAGTGATAGAAATATTCCCATTCAAAGACAAAAAAATCTGAAACAGTCTTAGCAGAGAATGTGTGCAAACCTTTAAGAGCTCAGGGGGGAGAGGATGAGGGGGATGGGGGAGGATAAGGGTATTTAAAGGAGCAATGCTACAAGTTGTGTGAAATTTAACTTAAAACTGTTGCAAACAAATCCTCTAAATGATCCAGAGACGCGTGTTTAGTGGTTAAAACGAACAGCGTGAGTCGTGGATGTGGACGGTCCAGACCCCGACTCGCTCTAAAAACATTACATTCATCACTTGAATTTAACCTTTTAATTAATAAACTGGGCATATATATATAGTCCTGCTTCTTAGAGTTACCTCCCGTGCGGACGGTAAACACACGCACACACACATACACACACACACATACAGTCCAGAACAATATTGCCGTTAAAATGCAGAGATCAATCGCACCTCAGTCTCAGCTCATTCACGTCACTTCCAGTTCGCATCGCGCAGATATGTGATTCGATAATAAATAAACACGTCGAACATCCTCTTCCTCCTTTAAAGTGCTGCTGAACTTTTTGTGATCTGGAGGAGACGGCGTAACACAAACCTCCGTCTTTACAAGAATCAAAGCTCGCTCCTTCTACTAAAGTACACAACGGCGAGTCACGTAGTCCCATCCCACTTCAAATCAAAAATCTGCTCTATTTCATAAATGTTTGATGTGACTGAGAAAGAAAATCACAAAAATAACACAAAAGGGAGACAGAGGGGAAGGGGGGAGGGAAGGAGAAAAAAAAAGCATTAAAAGAATGGATGTTGTGTGGTAGTAACCATCCACAAACTGTGAATGAAGTTAGTTGCAGATGTCGCTTTGAAAATGTTTTAAATAATAAAACAACAAATAAACCGTTAAACACGCTGTCAGGAGACGAATGCTGCTTCAGCTTTGTCAGTACCGGCACATGCTAATAATAATAACAACAATAACAGCAACAATAATAATAATAAAAAGACAGTTCATGAGCACAATCTTGAGTCACAGAAGGCATCGAGCAGAACTCCTGCAGAGTCGATATGGCGTATGAAGCGGTGTCCGAGGCCAACACAGTGTAACAGGAGGGGAGAGAGACTGTAGAAAAAAAATAACAAAAAAAAACTAAATCTGAACCAGCCGAGCGAGGCCTGGAATCGTGTCCTGGTGTGATGCGCCCAGGTCCTTCCGCGGCGCCGATGCAAAGGGGCATTTTTATATTTATAATATTTTTTTTTAAATGTCAGGATCTACCGTCTCTTAAAGTCTGGCCTCCCCTCCTGCTGAGAGACCCCGGGACATTCCTCCTGTTTCTTCATGCACAGAGAGACGGAGAGAGTCACAGCCTCCCTGTTTCTTTTTTTGTTTGTTTGTTTTTTTTGCTCAGAGAGTCGCCATGACGACAACATAACAGTGCCAACCTCCCCACCCCCCCCACACTCCCCCTCACCCCTTGCAGGTTAACTCAGGTAAAAAATAAATGTCTGAACTCATAGTTCTGCAAGGTGCTTTTGGATCACGACGAGCGTCCAGATCTGAGCACTCCCAAGCGTCTGATGGATTTCCAAGCACTGAAGTCCACATGGAGGAGGAGGAGGAGGAGGAGGAGGAGGGAGGGGGGGGGGGTTATTTATTAGTAAACAGGAGGAGCTGTTACTCGGTGGGACACACGGTGCGGTCTTTGCAGCAGAAGTAATGCACCACGACTCCGTTGGGATACCTGGCGAACGCACTGGAAGAGACGGAGAGAGAAGGATTATTATTGGTCAAATACAACGAGCGGTTAATTGAAAGTTACAGGAGTAAAACGTTTTTTAAAAAATGAGCAGGGTATGAAATTAACAGCAGCGCCGTCCGTGTTCGAGTTCATAAAACTGAAACTGCAGAGATAGGGAAAAAAAAAAAATCAGATGAAGAAAGATGAGAGATATAAAACGGGACGGTTACGTCGCATGGACGGAGTCGTAATCTCCACATTAATGAGGATTTTCATGATGACCTCAAATAACTCGATAAGAGATTAGATCAACCCACTTTTTCTTTTCCCAGCTTTTCTCAATATGTGCAGTGAAAAGATGGCATTAAAATATGAATACATTATTTATCTTCTCTTTATTTTGGCTTCATTTGTTAATTTTAAGATATCTGCTTCTTTCCGTTACACTGAACCCACGAAGAGCTCGAATGGTTTAACTGAAATGATGAATTAAAGGGTCGGTGCTCATAAACTGGATAGCTTCAGGCTACACCTTTTTCATCTATGTGATATTTATTAACTTTAGTTTGAACTAAGGAATGTATTATTGAAGGTTGATTGATTGTGACTGATGCTTGACTGTAAATAATTTGTGCAAAACATCGAATAAACTAAACTAAACTAAACTGAACTAAACAGAAAGGAGCATAAAACAGATGAAGGAAAAAATACAATAAAGTATTTAAAGAAATAAAAGCACATTTTCATATAACTTAACAAACCTGTTTCCGATTTTCTTCTTGCAGACTCTGCAGGTCTTTTCCTCTGTGATGACACATTTCACCTGCTGGTGGAAGATTCGCTCCTCCTGCACCTGAACGTCAACAACAACAACAACAAAACAATGAAAAACAATGAGCTGTGAATCGATAAACAATCATTTTCATCACTGATTCTTTCAATGAACGGTTTTGTCCGATGGTCACATGGTTCTGACGGTTTGTCCATAACCCTGAAGATGCACATGTCGACCACTCGCTGAAATGTGCTTAAATAATTACTGAATCTCTTTCGGATGGCTCCATGTTCTCTGCCTTTAAATGTACTATAAATATATATAAATGTACTATTTCAAAGTATCACATTATCTTTTTAAGGACAGAGACACAGATTCTGTTGGAATAAAAAAAGAAAAAAAACACCACATGAAGGTTTTCTTTCTCTTTACCGAACCATCTGACACCATGTTAGTGTTAACAACTTAATTCTTTGATCTTATTTGCATGAAGCGCGGCGTAAACAGACCCAGCTGGACTCACCCGCAGGAACTCGGCCTGCAGCAGACTCTTCAGCACCTGGTTGCAGCGTTTCCTCTGAGCCTTCTCCTCCAGGACGCTCTCCAGGAAAACCCGGATCTCCCGGATCTGAGTGTTTGCCGGGAGCAGATTGATGGCCTGGAAACCAAACAGTCGGCTTGTTAAAACGCTGCAGGGCCGGACATCATTAGTTTCTAATTCACGTCTCTGACAGATGACCAACAGTTGCAGCCACTCCTGTTCAAATGTTAGGGTTGGAGATCCTGGGAAAACATTTCTATCAGGCCACTTTTTTGAAATACACAAGTCCAAAGCCTCCAAAGCCTCCAGAGCTCGGGGTGAAGCCGTGGACTAAGGTGTCGCCCTCGCGGCTTGATCCAACGTAATCCTGATGTGAGCAACGTGGCTTTCTGTCGCGTGTCACTGCGCAGCAACGCTAGCTGTCCGCCAGCTTTTTTCTCATGGTTCATTCACGTGAAAGAAAACACCGAACATCATAATAGAGAGCCTAAGCGGAAGCAGAAGAGAAGCTCGCCGTGGGACCTCAACTCTGAAAAAAAATCTCCATTTAAGTGAACGGGAGTCAAAATGTTATTTCGTGATCCGATTGAATTGAAAAAACTCAGTTTATTTTGCGTGAAGACCGCTCTACGGACTACAGCACAAGATCTGGTGTCCCACAAAAGATACGTCATCAAGTGACATGGAAAAAAGGACGGTCGGCATGTGGTGTGTGACGTCACCTACTACACGACCTGCCGTCTTTCTGGTTACGCATATTTCTGATTTTTATTTAGTAATAGTTTCACAACAAACTGCTGATTTCTTGGCATGAAACGCAATGTTTTAAATAGGTAGAGGTACAGTAGACGTTCAAGACGATTGGATGCTGTTTTTACAGGATTGTCCGTACCACAGGTGACTGACTTTTTACATTATTGTGAAAAAGCATTTAATTAACTGGTTGCAATCTGAGTCTGAAGAGGATTTCAAACTATTTTGTAAAAAACGGCTCCAGAATAGTTTCTCCATCCCTACAGCACCTTTAAGGCGAATATTGAAGAGATTTTCAGATTCAGTGAGAGTCTTCAGAGCCTTAAGGAGAAGCAGGAGCAGGTCTGAGCTCTGGCCTTGAGTCCTAAGAAGCAGGTTTGTAATGTAAAAGCTGCAGACTGCTCCGTCTGGAGAATGTGAATGAAAATGTTTTGTGTTCACCGGCTGCAGCGTCTGAAAAATCCTTAAGCAGCAGTCTGGCCATTGTTGGTCATATATACAGACACTAAGCAGCAGCAGCAGGAGGAGGAGGAGGCGGAAGAGGAGGAAGAGCAGACAGAGCTGAGACTTCATCCTCATTCTTGACCTTGGAAACTGTAGCTGACAAAACAGTCGCTCTGGAATAAATTTACACATTTTCAGACGTGTCGGCCAAGAAGGAGCTTTCAGCTTTCACCTGAACGACTCCTTAGGAGGACAGACGCTCACAAAACAAATGAGTTTGTACGCTACGTTGTCTCGGTCGAACTCGATGGCGAGGTGAAAATAATACTGAGGTGAAGTGTGATAGCGGTTTAAATAGGTCGATAACACTGCACGATGTTACGAAAGGCGTTCATTCATAGAGTTGTGGAAGGAATGGAGGATGTGAATGAATTTTGTGAATTTGTACTTACAACACAAAACACAACCTGAGTCTCTGGCTGATCGCATTGTGAAATGATGTTCGAGTTTGGTCATGTCGGGCTCTTGATGGTTATTTGCAAGATGGGGTTACCATGGTAACAACAACATGGGTTGGGTCCGACATGAAAACATTTGGGTTTGGTTCAGGCTCAGTTAGTAGTCTCTCTGACACGTGTCAGGTTTGGACAGAAACTCAAGCTAATGTCTATACATGTTAGGGGAGGAAGTGTCTGATGCTGTTTCATCATCTTAAAGGGATAGTTCAACATTTTGGCAAATTCTCCTTTCACCATAATCCCTATAGTCATAGCAGTAGGTTCATTACCCATACTGTAATTATCAGTGCATGTTGTTTTGAGATCGGCGGGGCAGAGACGTGAGCTGCTCAGTGAACACAATGGAGGTGAACGGTACAGGTCCCCTGTCGCTCATCAAACTCATCAAATACACAACCCAACAACTCCAAAACACTCGGTGTGGAGAAGTTGTGACCTGCACATTCACCACGCTATGAAATAATCATGTAACATTACAAGACGGAGTTGTTTTAGAGACAAATGCAGCCAGAACTACATTCCTGACATGGCTGCTGGGCAGAGGGATTTCAGAAGAGCAAGTAGTCCCAAGTATTTGCATTATGTGTCGTTATGTTACATAATTAAACATGGTTAAAGGTAATGTACCTACTGCTATGACTATAGGGATTATGGTGAGGGGAGAATTTGCCAAAATATTGATCTATCCCTTTAAATGAACCAAGTTAAACCACATACAGTTCATGTGCAAGAGAAAATGAACTGTTAAAAAACCAACAACAACAACAACAAAAACTGCCTCATGTTGAAGTTTTGCTCAGTCTTGTCTTGTCTCCCTTCCTCTCTCTTGGCGAGGCAGAGTCTGGGAGCGAGGCCAGGGGAAATGAAAAGTACGGTGCCATTAAAGTCAATGAGGGAAGTGCAGCGAAGCAGAGTGAGTGAGTGAGTGAGTGGCGCAGGAAGTCCGTCCATACTGGTCCAGTCCAGTCCACTCTGGGATCTGAAGCCAAACAACGCTCATAAAACCTGCAGCGTTCCCCCCTGAGAGACTCTTAATTTGACATTTTGCCTTTCACGCACACATCACATCCAGGTTAAATCACAGATAGAGTTTGTGACGGTGCGTTCTACAACCTGAAAACAAATCGCAACAGCTTCAAGACCTCAGAGTGACACAGAGAGATTTTTACACGGTTTGCAGCTGAATCATGTTGAAAAAGGAAGAACACCTTTATAAAGCGCTCTTAAAAAAAGGAAAAAATGTCTTTACTAGTGGATTGTGACGTAAAGGTTTGACAGGAAAAATAGGTCATGAGCTAGTTTTCAACAAAAACCGCTTTCATTCAATTAACTCTTTTCTATTTTGGGTCTAGGTGCAGAGATGGGAAGCAAGACATGTGAGAGGAATTTCATCAGAGAAATTCACATTACAACACAGATGCTTCTCGTGGGAGACCGCCAGCCCCCCTGCTAGGAAATCTTTTCTTTTTCTTTCTTTCCTGGTTCTGTGGATCTTTTTCTATCACAAAGGCAGCAGCTTGATTACCCCCAACAGTGCTAAACCCCACTGATCTCGCTCTAAAAACAAACTCAGTCAAATCTGTGTAAAAAGGAGTTCTGCTCTGCTCTGTTCTGTTCAGTTCAGTCGCCGCTTTAATTTCACACCAAATGCCCAGTGACTACATTTGTGCGATTGCATATCATCCTCAATCGTGTTATTTATTTATTTGACGTGGTTTTAATCCATCTTAAACAAACCGGCTCTCGCATCAGTGTCACTTTCGCTGCCACATCTTGTCTGATTTAGGAATGATTAGGGAATCTGAGCTAAATGCAAAGTGCCAGTTAATAACAATAAAGCTCTGGCTTGAATTAGAAGCTAATTTCTTGCGCTCTGTTTTTTTTTTTTTTTTTTAATGAGCTGTTTGAAGTTTGCTGCAGAAGGAAGTTGCAAGAAAATTAGTCTGAGAAGACTTTAGAGAAAACATTTAGCGTGGAGTAAAACCTCTGTGATTGACAGCCCTCTGGATACTGACACAGCCTGATCTGTGTTGAAGCTGTAAACATGTTACACCCCAAGGATTATTAGTGAGTTTTACCAGACTGCCGTTGCTACTTAAGCAGCCGTGGTGAGCGATGGCGTGCTGCTCTGCTGTCGCTTACCTTGGTGGTGTTGAGCTTGCTGTGGTGAAGCTCCAGGACCTGCAGGGCGGCCTGGAGGTTGGCCTGAGGCCCCGACAGCTCCATCTTGATGGGCCCCAGGCAGTGGACGTCAGGGGGTGACAGGTACATTCGCAGCAGAGACAGATAAACCTGCAGAGCACAACAGATAAGATACTAATCCAAGTCGAGGATTTTATCTGGATAAGAATCTCTCTCTCTCTGTCTATTTTTTTTCTCTATTAAATGACTGGGTGGTTTAGAAACGAGAGAGTTTGTTGCACAGTAAATGCCAGAAGAATGTAAAGAATAACAAAAAATAATCTAATCGCCATAATTAAGTCCTTTATAGAATGAAAAATATCACAAATGAACTGAAACAGGGAATAAAGAGAGGTGTATTATATTTGCAAATGTAGGTAATGAGAGGATAAATGGTTAGGGTAATGAGATGACACAGGAAATTAAGTCAAAATGTCATTAATAAATAAAATGTAAAAAGAATAGAAAACCATCATTAATGCATGCTGAGTTTGTAAGATCTGACCTTTCATCATAATGAGTTTAATATTAACAGAAGACTCGTTCGAGCAGAGATTTTGTTTCTTTCTGACCTTGTGATTTAATGAGTTTTACCAATAATCCATTGCTTATTCACTGTATTAGTTTATTCAAGCAATATTAAATTAAAAAGCATGAAAAAACACAACAGGCAATGGAGGCTGTAATTTTTTAGTTTGGTCGAGAAGAAAACTGGAGATATTAGTAGTTGTTTTTTATTTTGTAGCACTGGCATTGTGCATGTACCATAAATAATCCATTATATTTGTGTAGCACTTCCTGCAAACACTGAGGCACTTAACAGAAGGCAGCAGAGCGTAGCAAATGAAAAAATATGGTCATAAAACCAGAAAAGGGGAAAAAAGAAACACCACCACCAACAACAACAACAACAACAAATACATCAGGGGTATAATAAAAATCTAAGAGGACACAACAAACGACAAAATCCAAGCAGAATGTAAAATGAACAAAACGACGGCACAAATCAAAATGAAATTACACTAAAAGCCACTTACGTCTTTATTTCCTTCAACTGAGCTGTTGTAGTGCCGGTGGCAGTATCTGCAGAGCGCACGGAGAGAAAAACAGACAAACAAATATAAAACAGTGATATTCCCAGTTGTTTTCATGATGTTGATGTTGATCAATGCTCACAGCGCTGTAATGATGTAATTAGGTAATCGGGATGGCTCAATTAGGTCACATGGGCCTTAAATATCAATTAGCTTGCCTGGCAGAACAGCTCCATAAATAAATATGGTTTCAGGGCAGAAAACTACGACCGAGTATTAGGGCCACATTGAGAATTTTTTTTACAGACTTCGAGAAAAAAGTCATAGTTTTACGAGAAAAAAAGTCAGAATATTAGCAAAGTTGTTGAAATGACGCTGTGAAGCATTTATATATGCAATACGCAAGAATATGAATCTATTCTGCAGAAAAGAACCAGGCGGACTCCGAGGATATCGCTGCTTTTTTCCATATAAAAATGCTCATAATATTATGACTTTATTCTTGTAATATCATAACTTTTTTCTTGTAAATTATGACTTTTTTCTCATAATATGACTTAATTCTTTTAATATTATAACTTTATTCTCGTAAAACTATGACTTATTCTCCAAGTCTGTGAAAACATTTTTTCTCTCCATGTGACCCTAATACTCCGTCGTATAAAACAACTTTCTGCAACTTTTTTTAAATCAATATCTTACTGTTTATAAATAATAAACTAGCTGATGAAATGCTCAGGTATTATATCTGGCTGTTGTCCTGCAGTAGTACTCACTGTTCAGCCATGTGTGTGTCTTTGAGGACGTGGACGTAGATGAAGAGCGCCTGCTCGTGTTTACCCATCCGGCCCAGCAGCTTAGCCCGCTCCTCCAGCAGGCCTGAAGATATGGAAAACAGGGTCAAAGGTTAAGCCTGTAAAAACCACGGTAAAACTTTCCCCTATAGCTGAGAACATATGTACATGAGGTCATGGGGAATAAAGGAAATACACTGTTTTTCTTTGGGGAGGGTGGACTGTTCCATACATCCTGATCCTAAAGCCTATCGTAGTTTTAAAACGTGCTTCCTCTCCATATCTACTTCTATAGATTGTATATATTGACACCATCATATCTCCATACAACCTCATGTGTCGTAGTGAAGCTTCGGTTCTCACCATCGAAGGGAAAGTCACTGATGAGTCTGGCCGGTTCGTAGCTGGTGGAAATATCCAGGAACGTCAGCAGCTTGTTCCTGAACTCTCCCAGTTTGCCTTGCTCCGTTCCTGCAGCAACAGCTGGAACGCCTACAACAGCGGACAACAGGTTTTTTATTTTACTATCTCCAGCTGGAAGGATTCCTCAGTTAATTGATAAGACCAGGAAGATAAATGTAAGCAAATACAAATCAGGAATTTATTGGTCCCACCTTTGACTCTTTGCTGCTCTTTAACAAAAAAAAAATCCTGTTTGAGTTACTGAGTCATTATTCAACAAGTTTAAATCAAAGAAGCCACATTAAATTCAGAATGAAAATTAAGATGCATAATTAGTTTCTTTTGCTTTTTGTAGAAGTTGCAGCCAGAAATCAGAGTTGTCAATGTTTTATGAGGGAAACACGCACCACACGTGTGTTTCAGCAAGAAAAAAATGTGTTTCACATCACTTTTTGATACAGCAGTTATAATCAATGGATAGAGGGATTATTTGTTTACCAACACGGCGGATGTGTGTGCAACGTGACTGCAGAAAGAAACCAGTTCTGCATCTGGTTTATTCATGATGGTAGCTAGTGATCTTGTCAGGGTACTAAAACAGTTTATTACCTATCGATAAAAGAGTGTGTTTTATAACGTAAAAACTAAAAAATCGTCGACCCTCCTCTCAGGATGGAAGATCGAGTATCGGCACAAGCCACAGACACTCTATGAAACAAGCCACAAGCCACTACAGCTCTTACACAATTACAAAACTTCATGGCTGTGAGGACTGAGCTGCTTCCTGGTCAAAGACGAGGGAAGAGGACGGACATGTATAAAGTCTGGATCATTGTGAACGAGGAGAACAACTGCATCCTGACCGTGAACTGCTCCAGCATGGCTGAGTATGTCATTTAAAATAATATAGCTTAATTAATTAATCTTAGCTCGCTTTCCATTACTCTGTAACCTCGTCTTCAGTCACTGTCGTTATTGTAGTAAACATTTCACAACTCATTTGCTGCAGTTATACAGCCGTGCCTACAGGCCTATCCAGCTTTATCACCATTCAAACCAACGTGTCTAACACATTATATTGCTCCAAATTAATCTTCAATGTACTATTTTCTCTCTCGTTTGCCTTGAAGTGGTGCGAGTTGACGTATTCTACAAAAATTGCGTGTTTTGTTATTTTTATCAAAACGATTAGCAAAACCAACAGCACAACAAGACGTGATCGCGGCTCTTGCAGCCCCTGTTCAGCAGCTGACGTGCAGTAGAACGTCGTCTGGGCTATAGCGATGTAGACTGAAAATCCCTCTATAGAAAACTACACTGTGTATTAATTGCTGCAGCAGGCTGGAATATTTACAGTATTGGGTCACACAAGGTCCTATTGCAGAAGAACAACAGCCTCAGAAAAACAATATTTAAATATCACGGGCTATACGGTGCACTGCGAGATCCCTCGTGAAACAACGGGAGGCAATAACATGCCACAAGGACAGATTTATTAATTCCTTTAGCTGCGTTTATTAGTTTATTTCGAAGACGGAGTGCACATTAATGAGCCTCTCTGCCTTTACTGCCGAGGTCCGTTTCAATGCACGGTCCCCGGGTCCCTGGATGAGCATTAAAAAGGCACAAACACACGGAGATAAATGGAGTTCATAATAAGCCCTGACACAGGCTTTATTTGCAGAGCGATCGGAGACAACCCGCTGCATGAGGGGGAGCAACGGCAAACTGAACCCATGCGCAGTGATGTAATCTCATGAAAATGCTACGATTAATTAGAGAAATAAACTTTTCTTCTGGCACGATGTTGGTTTTCAAAAACAGTGCTGGTGGAAAAAGATATTCACGCTCCAGGCTCAGGTTGGCTTTACAGCTCTGACGCTACAATAACACACTCGCATTTCCTTTATTTTCTAGGATTGCTTCAGGTAGGCATCAGGGGGGGAAAAATGACAACTAAGCCCAATTTCTTGCTGAAATGTCGTTAATTTGAATAATTTCTGTACTTTAAAAACTTTTAAAAACTTGCTGTAACCTTAAATTAACTGTATGTCTTCTCTCGGTCCTACCTTCTGGCAGCGAGCTGAGGTACTCCTTCATGAGGCCCTGAACCCTCTCCAGGTAGAGCTGGATCAGCACATTGTGAAACTCCGGCCCTTTCTCGTCCCACACGTAGATGATGTGCTCCAAATACGGGATGGCGAGCTCCGTGAAACCGTCCCTCAGGAAATTCAGCACCTTGTCTCGGGGCAAAGTCTCCACCTCGTTCAGGTCCTCGGTGAAAATCTGGATAAAAATAGAACGAAACCACAGTTTATAAATAAACAGAGGTCTAATGGATATCCGGAGGTTACGTGAGTTTGTGTTTGAAGTTAAACACAGTTAAAAAAAAACATTTTCCCACCTTGAGCCCGTCCTCAGGACAGATCTTCAGCACCCAGGGAGAAAACTCAAAGATGATGCCCAGGTTTTCCACTCCTGTATCAGAGGATCACAGGAAACAAGTTAGCTTAACGTCATCAAGGGAGCTCAGAGGAAAACAGGAAATAAGAAGCTATAAGAACATGATTGAGGCCATTTTCAAGCATCATAGTTTTAGAAAATAACTTTCTTTCAAGCCGTAGGCAGCATCAATAGATGACTGTGAGTCATTTGCACAGGAAGCACAGAACAAACAGGCTGATCGTGATAATAAAACAGCCCATCATCGTCCTACAGTGTGTATACACACACACACACACACACATACACACAAGGCTGTGGTCCCTCTGCTAAAGGCAGTTGTTCCTGAAATATAAAAAAAATAATTTCTAACTTAATGGAAAATTAAACGCAACTTTTCTCATGATAAAATATTTATCAGTAAAGTCATTATTATTCTCCAAAAATGATAAACAATCGTCAATCCCAAGCCAATGGGATGTTTGCTGCCTCTCTGTTTTATATCTTTCTAAGATGTTGGACAAAACATTTACAGATGTTGCCTTGGACTGAAAAACAGTAAAACAGTAAAACAACTGTCAGTCAAGATTTCTCATCCAGTTTTCAAAGAAAACTGATTGATTAAGTTAATAATCGTTGCACAAAAATGTGGTGTGTGCATGATTAGGGGGAAAAAGATAATTGTTATCATTTTATTGACGATAGCTTCAAACCACAGCTGAGGAGGTTTGAAGTTTGTTTGTTTTTTCGCCACTACAACAAATTTGACAGGAAATTTACTGGATCGCTCTTCATGTTAATCAGAAGCAGGAGACGGTGTGGAGGAAACAAACAAAAACAAAAATCACTCCCAATTCTGCAGCCAAGAGAAAACCTGATAGATAGATAGATAGATAGATAGATAGATAGATAGATAGATAGATAGATAGATAGATAGATAGATAGATAGATAGATAGATAGATAGATAGATAGATAGATAGATAGATAGATAGATAGATAGATAGATAGATAGATAGATAGATAGATAGATAGATAGATAGATAGATAGCGACGCCAACGTGTTTGTGACTGAATCCAACGGTTTTAGGAAAAGTGGCTCAAACTGTAAACGAACAATAAAACTGTTGCTGTGGTTGTGATGTCACAGCGTCTCGATAACAAATTAACTGTAAAGAGTCCTCACGTTGCTCCCCAGTGAGTATAGAGGAGTTGTGTTAACATCCCTGTTGTGCCTGGTAACAACTATTGAGAAAACACTGGCACACAAAACCCCCTCACATTCAGCCGGTGCCAGACGAATATGAAAGGCTGCAACAGATCCTGCAACAGATGCGGACTATACATTTGATCCAACAGTCACCATCAATCAGAGTCAAAAGATTTCCCAACTAACTTCACATAGTATCTCGTGGTGGGGGGACAACTTTGATGCTCCAAGTAGAAACAGCTTCGATCCTTACCCAGTCTCTGGAGGTACTCCACCGTTCGCTCGTGGCCCTTCAGCGGAGAGTTGGCCTTGGTGGACTGATCCAGCAGCACCTGCAGAGCTGCGAGAGGGCAAACCGGGTGAAGAGAGGAGCGAGGGGAGGCGAGTGAAAAGAAGGGGTGAGTAAGAACAGAATGTGAGATTAGTCCGAAATGATGGAAAGTAGCAAGACGTCATCATCTCCTACTGCTTGTGTGCACTGCGCTGCGTTACATAACTCCTCTGTCAAAACTGAAATTGGACGGCGCACATACACAGTGTTAATTGGTGGCCGGGAACAGCTGCTTTGAGTTGGCAGAGTGAGAGAGCGGCAGACTTCAGCAGCATGACATCATGAGCACAAACTGCAGCAGGCCGATTAAACCCAGCAGCGCGAGCTTGCTCTCACAATGTGAAATCTACAGTATCTACCGCAACCCAGAATCCACCACAAACTTAAATAATACTAAGACAGCTCGGATCTACCGGGTAGACGGGTTGACCACAGGCAGGAAACCTCCTCTGAGATAAACTATGAGCATCCTGACAGGGCTGATCCCAACTAACGCTGAGAATACGAGCACAACCAACTGGTACTTATTGAATTTGAAACAACACAAAGGAACAATCCAGCTCACAATGACTATTGTATCTGGACGAGGATGTAATGAGGAGAGCCGCTGGCAGAGGCCGATGTAGGTCTGGCGTCGGAGTGATCCCTCATTTAAATACTAAACCCCAAACTCAACAACCCATTTGAAAGAGAAATCGGGAACAGATGTTTCATTGTGTTTTAATGCGATGTGTTCAGTTGTCATGCTGAGGTCTGTAACAGATAAGCTACACTCCTCCACAAACCGCACAAAATAAAACTGAACTCTGATATGAGTCATTATCCTTTGATTGACTTCTCTGTCGTACGCTAAGTGTTGAAAAAAAAAAACGAATCATCTGAGAGAAACATCACTTGGAGAGAGAGAGACTCTCAGAAATGTGATTTAATACGCTCTCTGAGACATTCATTTTCTCTTATAACCTCATTGTAATAATCTGAAATCACATAGAAACGACTTTTTAACCACAAGAGAAAACAAACGACCCTGTATGTACTCGGCTTCTGCCATGAAAGGGATCTGATTCTCTCCTCACAGATGGACTTCAGCGAGCTCACAGTGTTTCCTGTAGAATAAAGCTTTGTTTCTAGATTCAATGTGCCAAGAAAACCAAGTATACGTCTGTTTTTACTTCCAGTATTTTAAAAAACACAACATCTGACAACCGATGAGGCAATACTTGAAACTTTTTCCTTGCAGACAAATTGTCTACCATCTTTTATTTCTTCTCATCTAAATCAAAGCACCGGTTGCAGGCAGAGATTACTGCAAAAAAAAAAAAAAAAGCAAAAAAACCCACGGCTGATACTTGTCTCCCATTTCAGATGAGATTAGATAAGAGAAGCACCAAGTGTGATTAATAACATTGATAATGAGAACGCGGTGCGGGTGTATGTGCTCACTGTCGCGGCTTTACTGAAGGAACTTAATGGATCCGAGCCGTCGTCAAGGAAATTAGTCTCGGAGGCCAAAATGCCCAGTGTGAGAGAACGGGCTGAAAACAGTTTGACTCTGTGGTGAATTAAGGTCAGCGCAGATTTCTTTAGAATAAAAACAGATTTGAAGGCACAGAGGGAAAATAAACTGAGGGAAAAAAAATGCATTTATACCCCTGTAAACCCAGCTAACAGCTCACACAGTATGTTGAGACGGCATTAATTTGTGTGTGCATTTTCCATTTGGACGCTTTCTCGCACTAGTTTCTAGGTTACATACTCATTTTGTGTGTTTATCCGCTCCTCTTTTTATTGTCATGTTTTTGTTGTTAATGCATATTGTCCCCTGTACTTTGCTTATGTAACATTGGCTATTACTCATTCACGCAACAAAAGCATAGTTGACCTTGTACTTGAACTCGAGACTCGAGAGTTTTACAGCAACAGCTGAAAGAGGTGTATGAATCCCGACCGTGTCCGTTCATTTTCACACCCCAAATCGCACATAATCAACTGGAATTCAAATTGCTTTTTTTTTTCAAAAGGAGCACACTTACAGTACAAATACACAATTAGGGGCGAGGCATTAATGGCATGTTTTTGAGACAGCGGTGGGTGAAAACCGAGGCACACTGCAAATAAATTGTCCTCTTAAAATAAGGCCAAGCTCAGTTTTTTTATTTTGATATGGATTGAAAAACAACGCCCTGATCTCATGCTGTTATAGTAAAAAAAAAAGGAAGAAAAAATGTACCAATATAATGTGTTTAGCCTTCAGATTGTTGATGATTGTTAAAGCCAGAAAACTCCAAAGTGTTTAATATTGTTACATCTGCTGCAAGGCACATGTTGTGTATTCAAGACAGATTTAATAGGAGTCTTAGGACCGTGAAATGAATGTAGACGTCCCCAAAAGGTCTCTGTTACAACAAGAGGAGAACAGACCAGTGGTTCCCAATCTTTTCTAACTCGTGGTTCATTTCAGAATCCAAAAAATGTTGGTGGGCTGCATCAGACCCCGTAACAATACAGAGGCCAACAAAACTCATCTCTAACAGTCAGGACTGAACTCAAAGCAGGAGAGAGAGAGAGAAAGAGATCCCATTTCTGTTCACCATCTGTCTCTCAACTCTTTTTCCTTTTAATTCTTCCTGTTGATAATAACAGAGATACCCAATTGAATTTGATACTCCAGCTGTTGTCATGGATACAGTCTTTTAGTGCTACAAATGGAGATTAAAAAAACCCAAGTGTGTGGTCCAGCACCCAACATTAAAGTTCCTATTACAGTTTTTCATAAAAACATCTGTTTTCATCCAATTTTTTGTATGTTTTGCAAATTAGTCGTCGACGCAGTTGCAATACCTTCGCTGGCCACTAGTGAGCCCCCGCCCATAGATTGGAAACCAATGGAATAAACAACTCCCTTAAAGGGGTCCTATTATGAAAATCCACTTTCTATAGGTTTTGTAGTGGTCCTATGTGTTCCCGGGGCCTTTCTATGACGCCTGAAGGTGAAAAAAGTCTGTTCACTCCCTCAATTGATTTTTACACTTTTTTGAGATCCTGTCTCCAATAGCGCTGGCAGACTTGACGTCAGGATGTGTTGAACTGGTAACTCCACCACTTCCTTATCCTCCCCCTGGGCAAGTCTGGAAAAACGAGCTCCGCCCGGTGAGCCATTTCCTGATCAGGAAGTCGCACCACCTCCACCCCCTCGTCCGTCCGTCGGCCCGTCATTTCACATGAAACGTAGATACGGGAGCAGCGGTCGGTAACGCTACCGTGGCCGGTAGATGATCATTTTGAATCACTGACTGAAAAACAGCTGCCCATCCGTCATTAAAAATGAAATGTATTGGTTGCTTCTCATCAGCGCTGCGGTGCAGCGGTCCTCATCACGGAGTGAGAGACATGATCCTGATCTGAACGAAGTCTCCTCTCACGGCGCAAAACCTCTCCGGTAACTTCTCATCAGTCCATGACAGTGTAGCCTACAGTTTGTGCTGCTCCTCAGTTTCACTCGTTTTTTTTTATTTGACAGTTTGATGGCATAGGAGCCACCATGTAGGCGATCTCCTTCTGTCACAGTGAAACATTAGTATTTTTTCAGACAAGATGCGAGTCTCATAAACTTTTTTTTTTTTTTCGGAAATCAATACCCGACCCCAGCTGTCGCAATGTCAACATTGGCACATGTACCTGTAGTGAAAACCACACCCTCTCCCCGTGACAGCTGTGGAGTGGACGTGGTTTACACATAATCATTTGCATTTCAAGGTGCAGACACAGAAACAGCTCGTTCTCAGGAGAGCTCTGGAGAGACACTTTCAGATTACTGAGATCTAGAGCTGCAGATTGATTTGGGGACAATACACTATGAATACAATATGCTTGGACAACTTAAAACCATATGAAATAGATGAAAAATAGCATAATATGGGACCTTTAATAATCTTATCATTAGTGTCTTTGTACAGATGACACCAACTTGATGATGAGTTGTCATATTAAAGAGGAACTATGCAATTTGCCAACCCTCCTCCTGAAATTGCAGTGCCAATCCGGTGTAATGTTATATATCATACGATGTGACGATGTATATATTTGTGCAGTCTTATCTGTCATAAACAAGAGATTACGGGTTATGAGGCGCATTTGTGTTGCGCTGCCACCGAGGGTCGGAGGCGCTAGGTGGAAAGCAGAGAGCCTCCATTCTCACAGTAACAAGTTAAAAATCATTCATTTAACCATCACAATTAACGCTGAAGCTGTTTAATTAAGGTAATAATGTAGCATAGTTATGGTAAAAATCCTGCATAGCTCCTCTGTTAGCTCACCACCGGTCAGACTCTTACCTTTCTGGTGCAGGCCTTTCTTCTCGTACAGAATAATGAGCTCGCTGTACTTGTGCGCTTTCTTCAGGACGTACTCGCTCTCCTCGATGTGGCAGTGGTTGTTCTCCAGACGAAGGAGCGGGGATACCAGGGCCACGTTTGTCTGAGGGAGAGAAGATCATACGAGGCGATTACACAACACGAGCAGCACCATCAAACATTTTCACCAACATGAGGTCGCGCTGCGGTTCAGCCAGAGACTACAGGCAGGTGACTTCACTGATTAAGCTGATCCTCTCTCTCTGCTACACAGTGTGTTTATCATTCAAATAATCTGCTGCAGATGCTTGGCACTCCGAAGCACGCTCTATCTTAGCGGATCTCCAGGCATTCATAGGTTATCCATCCTGTGTAATCTAATCTAGCTCAGCCCTGGGAGTTCCACTGCTTAAATAGGGTTATTACACCTCGAAAAAAGGACGGACTTGGCGGCATTTTCCCTGAATTAAAGTGTCCCATTTCAACATAGAGGCACATCCACTGTATTTTCTCTCTTTTACCCGTGATGCCTGCACAATCTCTCCACCCCCTCCCCTCTCGTAAATCAAACATTTTGCCTTCCTGTGCTGGTATCTGTTCCCCAGAAACCATTTACTGCAGCCGCTGCCACTGCACCTGAGCGACGGTCACACTCAACACTGCCTGTAACAGTGACTCAGGTTTCATTGCTTCAGAAGTAAATCTTGCCAATGAGCTGTTCAACACAGGACCCATCTGGCGACATGTGAGGCACAGCTATCCGCCAAGCGACTCTGCCAGTTTTCTAGGAGTGTTAAGAATTACCGACTTATTTCGTTTTGCTGTGAGCGAACAGGGTGAAAGACTGCCAAGTTTATGAGAGCTGATATAATTTTTAGTATGAAATATAAACATTTGGACTGGATTCGCTAACAATTACAGGTTGGTTGTAAATCAAAGAGTATTATATTAGACATGAGTGGCTTGTGTTTTCTCTGTCCTGGGTTGATCCAGCCCTTCCCGAGTGTATCCATTCACCTTAAGCTTGAGCAGATGCAGGCAAAGAACAACAAAGAGCCTCAGAGCGAGAGTTATGAACTCTTAAGGCCTTTGCACACTGAGTCCGTTTTTTTCGTCCGAAATTGCCGCACGTCAAAAAATAAATTCGACTTCATGTTGTGTCAATCATGTTTACACACCGAGTCCGAAACTTTCGTCCGTCATTAAAGTTTTCGGATCAGGTTCGATTTAATGCGTTTTTCGCATCCGTGAAAAGCCTTTTGACCAATCACATCAGCGTTTTGAGGCTGGAGACGGAGAGAGAGGAGGGTGTGGGGGGGTCGCCGCTGAGAGTGTGTCTGTGTATGTGCACCCGCCGCTGTTTACGTGTGTGTGTGTCTGTGTGTGTGCTTGGGCCAGCCGCTGTTCAGGATCATGTATTGGCCGTCTTGTGTTTACCGTGTGAGCCAATAATCAATATCTATCAAAGTGGACACTGACATGGTAAAATAACCAGTTGAAGTGATCATGAGTGCCGATGCTCATTAAGCAGCAGATCCCCTCGCTACTGCTTCCTCTCAGCATGAACTCTTTTTCTCTTTCATTTCTCAACAAGTGTGCACCATGAGTCTTCTCCGAAATTTAGAACATAAAATAAAAACGCATGCGAAAAAACGCAACGGACTCAGTGTGCAAGGAGCCTGCACGTAACGATTTTTGACGGATGACGGATGCGAAAAACGCATGCGAAAAAAACGGACTCAGTGTGCAAAGGCCTTTACAGGGTTGTAATAAAGATGTCTTTCATTACAAAATAAAAACAATAGCAAAATGATGGTATAATGTAAAAACAATGGTACGAAGTGCTGTGACTACAAAGCAGTGACTCGGTGACATGAGTTTTTGTTGGTAAAAGCACGACAAACATGGAGACCATGGCCTTACATGCAGGTAACATTTCAGCAGGGTGGTGTCGATGATCTGCAGGAGTTTCTTGCGGCTCTTAATCGTCGGTGTTCCCTCCATGAGCGGAGACGTTGTGGAGGGGTCAGAGTCATTCAGCTGTTTCACCAGGTGGCTGCGTTTCTGTGAGGACATTAAAAAACATGTTGAAAATTAACATTGGCTTAGACCAGGTTCCTTGATCCTGTCAATATGTTTCAGTTCAATATTACAGCATTCAAGCTTTTGTTACTTTAAGTTGGGGTTGTCACGAGAACCGATACTTCGGTACGAAGTTGATGCCGACACAGCTTTTTTTCGGTACCGTGAGCACTGGATATAAAACTCTGCTCCTGTCGGACAGTTTACAGGTGAGTCTCAGCAGTGCATGGTCTCATTGCGGTTACGTTCATGTGAATGCAGCCGGACCTCGAGCTGCTCCAACTGTTCGGTGTGCGTCACAAGTTTGAGCTCATGTAAACATGACGTGCCACGTCTTTGTTGTTGAAGCACAATGGAGCTTAAATACAAGAAAGTTTGATGCACATTGCTTCTGTTTTGTTTGATTTTTTAAATTGTGGTATCGAAAAATTTACTGTTATTGTTATCGACTACTGAAATTCTGGTATCGTGACAAGCCTAATTTAAGTAGCGGCTCGTTTGCAGCTGAAAACCCTTAAAAAAACCATTATACTGTCATGAAGGACATGGCACACACAGACCTGGGTGAGGTAATCGATCAGAGCGAGATGAGCCTTCTCCAGCTCTGCCCCGGACAGCGTGGGCAGAGGGTTAGGGTAGTGCAGCTGTTTGCGGTAATCTGATGGGAGCAGGTCAGGGTACAGGCCGATCACATGGGTTGGATCTGCAGAGACACAGCAGGCAGGGATTTGATTTAACTTCGTTCCAAGTATGATAGCTGCGTTTGTTTATCTGTCACTGATTAAAAAGGAAATGTGTTCAGAGTTTATGGTATAAACACAAAACAACAACAACAACCAGACTTGCAGAGAGAGCTTACAAGAGTGAGAGCACTATTTCATCACTGAGGAATGAATTCTCACTCAGAGAGAAGATGTGTCATCAGAGACTCATCACTGAGTCATGTGTAAATAAAAAGATCCACATCAATATACTTCCCAATTAGCAGCAGATGTCTGATGAGACAGAAGTGTGTGTGGGTACAGTGAATGTGATCAGATTATGACCAGATTCACCTGCTGTATGTTGCCACCATGTGGGAGAAATGGGTGATATTCTAATGCTGTGGCTGATTGGTTTATATCTGAGGCATGTTTTACGATTTGAGACCTAATTTGTCGTCTAGGTTATTTTCCAGACTCTGATAAATTGATAATCATATTAAAAAGTCCAGTCGGACACCAAATTTCTGTTGATAATTCTTTTGTTTCTGGCTAAAACATGTATCTTACGCTGATCAACTCCCCAGGTTCCTACAGTCGACATGTGGATATCACAGTTTTCTGCTTTTATTCCTCTCGAGAAGTTGACTCATGACCTGAATCTCTAATCGGACAAGTTTTGGAGGATCTGGGAACTGTTGCATTCCTTCTTACATTCCTTCTAACTCATGATCAGTCCCTGAAAGATGAGGATTGTTTGTCCTTTCATTTATTTCATGCATGTGCTCTTTGTTTACCTGTCTCGTGCCGTCTTTTTATTTACTTATTATTTTATGTATGCGTAGATATATACAGTATAGTGCTATAATGCTCACTGTTAGTTTGGGGTGGGTTTTTTTTTTAAACCTATGTTTATTGACATTTTGATTTAGTATACAGAGTATACATTGACATATAGACACCAACTTGAACAACCCCACCCATCTCTCATCCATCGAGGTCGGGTTTTCTTGTTTTGTTCTAATGTTTGTGCTCATAAAATTGAAAAACCAATGAGTATTAAAAAAAGGAAAGTCCAGTATGACACCATTGCCATGAATGTGCGACTTCACTTTCCTTAAACCAGATAAAAACATAAACTGATCTGGTTGATCTGTGCACTGCTTTTCAATGTGTATTCCAACAGAATGATGCAAATTCAGTAAATCACTAAAATTTGAGACTGTGCAAGTACATTTTTCATCTACTTGCGCATGTGCAACCAGTAAATTTGCTTCTTTTCTTTCTTTCTTTTTTAACACTGGTAAAATGTGGATGGGACGACTCAGAGAATCTTGAATCTGTTATTACAGGTGTCAGGCCAATGTGTGTGAGGAAATGTGAATATTTGCTTTGCAAGTCGATTTACAGCGTGTGCCCCTAAATTTTCTGCTTGTGCTCCTAAAATTTTAAGTTAACGGCCACTGTACTTCTAGTAAAAAAAAAGTTAGTTTGGAGCCCTGGAATTGAAGTAGACAGATATGATATTATGTTCACACACAAGTTTGAACCAGGCCAGGCAACAAAAATGTCTGGGCTGAACAGAGTGATTGCAGTTGAGAGCTGTACCTGTGCCGAGTTTGGCAAACACCTGCATGGAGTCATCGAATCTCTTCTGGCAAAACAGGTTGAAGGCGTAGAGATTCTGGATGTGATGTATTTGTTGCTTCTTGTCTCCATCTGAATCATCCTTCATCTTCTGGCAGAAAAAAAAGAGAAGAAAAACACACACACACACACACAAAAAAAAACTTGGTTTACTTCTGAGAATGCTAGAGCTTCCAAGAATGTAGAAACTGCATGAATGACCTTTTTTTCCTTGTTCTTTTGAGATTCCCCCTGGAAAAGTTTGATTGCACGATAAGCTGGTCATAAAAAGCAAAAACCCTGAACATCCTACTGTTCGAACACACTGCTCCTAATCAAGATAAGTGATTCAGTTGCTCCGTCCTCTGAGCTAAAGCACAAATTGAATCCTCAGGAATTTAATAACAAGGTTTAATAGTGAAGTGAGTGGCTCCGTTACTCACCGCCAGCTGGAGAGCAAGCTCAAACTGCTTGTCCTGAAGAAGCTGCCGGATCTGGCTGGCTATTGAAACGGGCACCAGGCGCCACACAAAGTGGTTGCTGGCAACATATACAATATTCTGCCTGTGGAAGATAAGAGGAGAAAACAAGATTAGAGAGAACAGGTTGGAACAAAAGTGTTTTTCTTTGCACCGAGGAACTGACATTATCGGCATCATTATCCTGGGATTGATGAAAGCAGAAAGTGATACATGAGACTCTTTAAGGAATCTTCTGCATCGTAAACAGAGTGCAAGCATCACAGGAAAAAAACAAGACCACTATTCATCTTCAAGCCTCCAACGATACAAAACAGTGCTGCAATAGCCACTGTTGATTCTTTTTGTGCTAACACATCAGTTTCTCATTATAATTCACAAAAATAATATTTTCACAAGAGCATACTTTTCGTGTTATTATGACAAATTGTCTCGTTATTATTGCGTAACAAAATATTCCATAATATAAGAACCATTTAAAGTTATATCACCCGATATATTTTATCTTGTCATATCCTGAACTTTCCCATTTTAACACAATCTGTGTCTCCCTCAACTGAGAGCAAGACAAATTTCTCATCATAAAATGATAGGCTTGTAAAAGTCAATATAAAGTGTTATTGTTTTTTTGGCAATGGTAACAAAGTCTTTATTTTACTTATCTAATCTTTTCCTGGATGCGACACTGCAACAAAGCAAAGCACGATGTTAAAGGTCGGACTTCTGTTTGTGCTGCAGCACTGGCTCCTAACCAACAATTATTCAACAGAAAACCTTACAAAAACTCTAATTTACTAATAATCTGCTTGGCTCACCCTGCTGAGGTGATGAAGCGAGGTCTCTGCAGCTCCACGCTCTGCACCAGCAGCCTCGGCTCAAAGGTCCGGATCTCCACGTAGCGAGGGAGAACAGCGATGATGTACGGAGGCTGGTGCTCTGAGGACACAGAAACAGAGACAGTGTCTTTACATTTTTGTTTAATTCAATACAATATATGATATAAAGCTACAAAAAACACAAAATAATTTATTGGGGGACACACTAGCTGTTTCATGTGACAAAAACAAGTAGTGTACAAGTGTATAATTTGCTGATTATGGATGTGGATGCTGGAAAACATGAGAGAGGCGAAACTGGTGCCAAGAGTGACACAGCTGGTCTGGGTAATTACAGAGAAATCAATGGGTCAAACAGTGTGCGCTGGCCTCGAGGATTTAAAGAGGAACTATGCAGGATTTGTAGCTTAACTATGCTCCATTTTTACCTTAATTAATATCTTTGGAGTAATTCTGATGGTTTAATAAATGACATTTTACTTGTTGCAAGGGAGAATGGAGGCTCTCTGCCTTCCAACTAGTGTCACTTATTGCGTCTCTTGGCTGAAAAACAACTTTGCAAAATCAGAGCCTCTGACCCTGTGTCCCAGCTCTCGACTCTGCAGCACCGCAACACAAACGCGTCCCGTAAACTGTAATCTCTTGTTTATGACAGATTAAACTACACATATATACACATCAAATCATCGTATGAGATATAAAACGTTATCCACCGCTCTATTGATTGATTTCTCACCGTCTTCGTAGTAAACAAATGCACATGGCCGAGAGGAGGGTTAGTAAAACAGAGGAAAAGGGACCGGACTAGCATAGTTCCCCTTTAATTCAATGTAATATGATATTAAGCCATAAAAAAACAAAAAAACTTGTTTACTGTAACTTCTTTTTAAAAGAGACTTTTATGAACTGGGGGACACACACTGGCTGCTCCATGTGGATCCAAACCTGTTGTATCAACAAAAAAGAAGTAGTGGTCAGTAGCACAGTAGCTATACTGTGTAGATTTGGGATGTGAGTGTGATACAGTAGCTTTTCTGCAGATTTTGATGCTGGGAAACATGAGAGAGGTGAAACTGGTGCCAAGAGTGACGCAGGTGGTTACAGAGAAATCAATGGGTGACAGTGTTTTAACATCAAACCGTGTGTGCTGCCCTCAAGGATTTAAGAGGGATAGAAAATCATTATTTTTACTTTTCAAAACAAGCAGGCTGAGCAGTGAGCTCTGGCTCTTGAGAGTTTTGCTGTCACTCCCTGCAACATAAACTGTGTCTTGAAAGCAGGTGCTTCATTTCTGATTAAGGCGTGAGGACCTTCGGGGCTAATGGGGGCAGGAAATCCACCCGGAGACAGCTCTGTAGACGGGCCTGAGACAGGCGCCTTCTGTAACCACGACCAGTCAGGACAGGCAGCTAAAAAAGTATTTCAAACTGACCGGCTCTCATCCTCTAACTGATGCGCGCCCAAAGCCGCGATGTCGACTATATCAAAACAAGGAAATTGCAAACTGTATGAATCCTCTGCTTGGAGGCTTCATTTCCCCTTCGTGCTGTTCCTCTCTGCATTTCAATGAGCGTGGGCAGAGGGGTCTCTAAAACAATGAGAGAGCCTCATCTGCATCACTTCTGTCACAAAGTTCATCAGTAACCCAGACCTGTGGTGTCTTAGTCACGGGATATAAACGCTGATCTAAAACTGTCTTTTCTCCTCTGACATATGGAAAGCAGCAGCACGGCTCAGACAGACTGGAAAGAAAGACTTTACACAAGGGGAAGGAAAGATTACAGAGGGGAAAAAAGAAAAAGGCAGATGGCAGCAAAATGACAACGACTGACAGAACAATGCCTGTATTTAAGCCAAACGCTTCACTGGGTGTTTGTTTTAATAATTAATTATCATGTGAACAGACCTGTTCAATTAGTGTGCGAATGTTAATGTTTTACTGCCGAGTGATTAGTGACAAATGAATAACTGGAACTGCACAGCTCCAGAGTTTCACTTTCTGTCAAATAACAAGTAACGGCGAACTGAGTTACCCTCAATGACTCAGGCTGAAGGTTGATGGTATATTGTGATTGGCCAGTGAGTCCAGTTCTGACACAGAGACAGGCGGGGGTGGTAAATAAAAAAAAAAAAAACGTTATGGATTTTTTTGATGGGCCTCCAGCCCCATGATGCAGTGGGATTCATGCCGGCACTCCTGATGGTCAGCCCACATATAACACAGGGTCAGACAGCTATCAAAGTGTTTGTGAGAGAAAGGAGAGGAAGAGGAAATGAGAGTGGAGGGGCTGAGCCAATCAAAGCTCTGCGCACGGCTCGGCAGTAAAGTAAGATTTTACACATTTTAGATCGTAAAAAATATGTATCCGGCAGTTAATGTTGAAAAGGTGGCACGAACGAATAAATGTACACGTTGTATACGTATCATTTTTTTTAACTTTCAGTGAAATCAAATGGCATCATATGGAAAACTTTCAGCTGCAGTTCAGCAGCTCAACACTATCAGACAGGAACTGAAACGTTTTATATATCTCACCAAAGAAGACCAAAGAGGAAGCAGATAAATCTAGGAGGATGCTCACAGTCACGCTGACGGACTTCTCTCACATTTCTGTGCCAGATAAAAAAACTTGCATGTGACCTTGAAGAAGGAATTTTACGCCATTCACTAAAACTTAATGTCATAATTATTGCGTCCACAGCAGCTTGTCTTCTGTCCTCTGGTGCCAAAATGCTTCTTTTTTTCCCCTCTCTGGATTGGTCCAATGCATTTATACTTGTCTTGCCAGTGCAGATGGGTATTTACCATGAATGAGCTTGTTAATGTTAAGTGGTCAAATTTATAGCTGACAATGTCCTCAGGGAAATAAATAGACGCCTGTCCTTGAGACGCAATAAACTACGATAAAATAGTGTCAGTTATTGAAATGCGACTGAGATGTTTATATTCTCTGTCGTCTTTTCTATCAATGAAACCTTCAAACCTTTAAAAAACACAAAGTAATGTGATGGATTTTGTTTTCTCTGGGAGAAATCGACTGCCCGGAGTGACACGTTTTCACATTTTCTGTGTTATCTGGAAGATGAACTATAAACCACAGAGAGCTGGGGGGAGGATGTTTGGCTCTTGTTTCTCTATATTTGTCTCCTTTTGACTTTGCCGTCAGTGTCGACTGATATTGAACACAAGTTAGCTCTAGCACAGACATCTGGGGTCATTACAAGGATAGAAGCAGCAACTGGGATTAGATAATGAAGTAATCTGTTGTTCATATGCACAGAAAAGCATTAAAAAGTGACATTTAATATAATAAATATACATCTAAAACCGTAAGACCACATCGACCTCAGGGTGTTTGTTCTTGTGTGTTTTTCTTACCCATTGCTATAGGGATGTCTGTCCAGTTCAAGGCGCACTTCTGGGTGCAAACGCCCTCTTCGTTCAGAACCACAGTCAGGTCATCCTGCCCAACAGCCACTTTCCCATCAGCCAGCGGGGCAACCAGAGGCTCCAACTGCTTTCCAGTGGGGAAGAGCTCCTTGATGGAGCCACGGCCATCCATCTGGTCGACAGGAGAAGATAGCGTGGGTGAGTACAGCAGGTACAGATAACGATACTTCAGTGACATTAACTTCATCTATAAGGTCAGTTTACTTTATACAGACAGAAAAAACAACATTAAGGAAAAGCTAAGAAGAGGAATAACCTCCAAGCATAAGCTGATAATAATATGAATAAATATAAGAGAAGGAAAAATCCAAAAATAAACACAAATCAAGGACATCAAAACAGACAAGAAAAGGTTATGTAACAACCTGATTCTGAAGTGTGTTTTCAGAGGACGTATAAAAAGTGACACTTCTCAAAATCTATGTATGAAACACTTTGCAGACTTGAAAGGCACCTGCAAAATATCTGCAGCTTGCAGCCTCTTCACAGAGTCATGAATAAAGGATTCAAGCCAGTTCACGCAGGAGTCAGAGCAGAAACACATTTGACAACATCGCCTGTGAACCACTTAACACTCAAGAGACTTTTTCGCAATTTTTGAGAAACACTTGAGAACGAACTCAAGATGAGGGTGAACAGTGAAGAGGTGAACTGTGCTGCAGGTTTGAGTGGTCGCTATGAATGTTTTTATATTTCACTGAAAACATGTCACTACTGGAATCAAATGACTGCCATGAATCCAGACTGAAGACACTACAAACGTTTTGTAGCGTGCAAGCTGGGATGAGTGTTTGAAATGCAAAAGACAGATTATGGTTTGAGGCTCATTTTAAATTACAGGTCCCAACAGAAAAATAAAGCTGAATGTGTAAAGCTTATTGTTAGTCCTGTAGCACATACCCGAATAAGGTAATAGTCTCGTTTGAAACCGACACATATGGAGTTTTCACACCAAGCCATGGATTTTGGAATATCTGGTGCACCGAAGTCACCCTGACAGACACAAAAGAAAATATTAAGATTTATAAATATGTCAAAAGATTTGGGGAGGGGGGGACATCTGGATCACACTGCAGTGAATAAGCCTTAAATATATTTTATTATTATACCTGCAGCTCGTGGAACTCCCGATCCTTCCAGTAATACAGCTGGAGTTTCTTTTTTACTGCGACACACATTCTCAACCTTTCCTCTCCTGAGCTGGTTTGCTGAGGGAGGTGGGGAAAAGGAAAAAAAAGAAGAGGAGACAAAATAATATACAATACATGACTCAAAATCAGGGAAAATGTGAGCACAACATGGAAATATGGACTTGAAAAGGAAAAGAATATCATTGTTATGACTGTATTTGGGATGCAACAACTGTGCCGTGTGATTCTTTGGTATCACACCAGTGTTTTGCCTGTTTTAGTCCATTTACTGCAAATTACAGCAGAGGTTAACACATCCTGTGTTATAATAACAATAATAATATACATCTAAATGCTCCTTCCTGTCTTCAAGGAAGCAAATGTGGACACAGCAAATAGACTGATGCTTGCTTGAGCCTCTTATTAATGGGCATCATGTTGCTGTTCATTTAAAGAAGCTGTCACAAGGGAATGATCTCAGAACAACTGTTGGTATAGTGTGTGTGTGTATGCGTGTGCGTGTGTGCGTGTGCGCGCACCACTGTATGTGCTGGTGGGAAGCAGCAGCATGTTAGATCTGAGTATCCCTGCCAGCGTGGACAGGATGAATGAGAATCTGTGTAAACTATTTTAAACACACTTATGTCTGAGCCTCCCATTTAAATCTATGTATGTACGCCCTACTGAGGAAGCTGTGCTGCCGTCCTGGCCAGGTCACTCTTGGAAAAGAGGTTTTAAATCTCAATGGGTTCTTATCTGGTTAAATAAAGGATATGATGATGATGAAGCACTGACAGATAAGGCTGTTTTTGAATCCCACATACATGTATGGGAAATGTGGTTGTTACAGCAGCATTTGTAACACACAAGGTAAAAAAGTAGAAGAATATGCAAATATAGAGATATAAAAACAATGTAAGACAATGTACGTAAAAATGTTTCAAGAATATATACAGTTATTTACAAGAATAGAATAATATGATATCCACAGTGTTGGTAGTTTAAGGCATATGTTTTTAGTCTTATAAATTATCAACCTTATGCCTTGATGTCTTAACTGTGTTTGTTTCTAACATTAGTGAAATTTGGAGGTGGCCTAAAACACAAGAATCACTTTTTCAAAAGGCTGACAGACGACTGTATGGTGAGAACCAGGGAATTGTAAGTAGTAATAGAACAAGTCCAAGAATTAAAAACACTGGTTTAAGCTTAATTTGATCAAACTGAACAAAACAGTTAATGTCAAGCTTCTAGCATTTAAGTTGCTTACTATAAAAATACCGACTCATCTGTTTTCTCTTTTTAACTCATCCACTAACTGTGAAGTGTGGAGTTTGAAAGACTTTGCATGGGAAACAATACAAATACAGTTTGACAGCAATACTTTACAGTATCCTCTGTAAACCCTCTGTAACTGACCTGCAGGTCACAGGCGAAGAGTGAGGCTCCTTTGGCTTTGGACACGACAGTGATCTGCTGGAAGGTCAGGAGGTCGTGGACGTGGATGTTGTTCTCTGCAGGATACAATCAAAGAGATTTTTTTGTGATGATAACATAATGTTAAACTGTGTGTGAACACAAGAATTGATTTTAGCTTCAAGGCAGATTTAACAATGAACAGACACAGACTATTGACAGAGTGTGATCTTTGAACTCAAGAGGCCAAACAGGTCTTGACCTACATTTTCAAAAGTCAGGAATAAAATCTTACAGTGGAGGTAAAGTCTAAAACATGAAAGTGTGGTTGAGAGATAAACATACCCAGAAGGCTGACAAGGATTTTGTACTGAGAGACAACATAAAGCTGTGGGAAGAATAAAAAACACAGTTAAAGGAGCTTCAAAGGAAGTATTTTCGTCATAGATTTACAAAACCAGACTATTCACACTGACGGTTGATGACACCGACAATCTTTCGTAATCTTGAGGTGTGTAAGAATCCCAGAACAATTGCAAGAGTGGGAGTTGCCATTTGACAATTAAAGAGACAAACTGAGGTGAATGGACAGGTGTTGTGTTGAGGCTTGTGTTTACAATCAGATAGTTTGTACTAAAACTTGTGGATTTCCCTCAGACGACCTCAAATGTTTCTCCCTCACATGGGTTTCTGTCTATGGCTGTCGTCTCATCTACCTGCTGAATCTTCTTTGAGAAGTTCTTGTTGGATTTTTCCAGTGTCACCTCGAACCGGTTGCTCCCTGTGAAGAAAAGAGACATATTCATCTAAAGTCATCATCACCATTGTTATACAGTATATTAATGTAAGCACACCACATGTATTTACTGTATATAACCACACAAATAATGTATACAAAGTGACCCATTACATTCGTATGTCAACATTTATTACAATATAATTCACACAAACACCTTGACTTGTATATAGACACTCCATTCTGTTCTTCATATTAATCTATATACATAATTTTACAGCCTGTGTATATGTACATATGCAACAGTGTTGTCTATTTATCTTCCTTCAGTCTTGTTTATTAGTTGTATTTTCCCTTTATGTCCAAATTTAAATAAAGTTGAATAAAGCAGAGTCAAATTCCTTAAACCTATGTGAAGTAAAACTGATTTGCTTATGAGAATAAGCCAGTAAGTTGAGACTGTCTGCTAATACACAGCAGCACAGATCCCATTGATTTTCTGTTCTTCTTTATACCTGCATCTTTCTTTATCCGGTAGAGAAGGAGATGTCCTGGTTTCGTCCCAACAAGCAGCCAGTCCTCTGTGGAGATAGAAACTCAAAGTCAATGACAGTTCAAAAGGAGACTACCAGTCACTTCATCACAATCATCAAACACAAATGTGTGCAGTCAGAGCTGGAAGGAAAACCATTTATGTCAGTGGTGAGACAGACAATCACAGACAAAGTGGGACACCTGACACTGCAGTTCAATAAACGCCCAGAGAGATGAGTTCAATGTCATGGGTAATAAAAGATTCAATACTTTTTTTTTTTTGCCATATCGACATGTCGACTGGAATTTGTTTCAGTGGCAATAAACATTCACTCACATCACAGACAAAACATTACAGGATAAACATGAAGCACCTATGTTGGGGTTAACAGCAGTCAACGTATAAAGTGCATAGTGCATGTTCAAAAAGTGTAACACAACAAATAGTAAAAATAGACACAATAATAAGTACTGTACTTAAAATAGTGTTTGGCAGCCTTTTGATTAGCTAGGTTGAGGGGAGGGGGGGTGGAGGGGAGGGGGCCCTGTAACGATGTCAACAACTCACCCCAGGCCGCAAGGCAGTCGATCTGGAGTGGAAGCTTTTCCAAGATAGGCACTGGTTCATAGGCGTCATGCATCTTGAAGGCGATATATTGCTGATTTTCAATTACAGCTACCTGCTCTGATCTGACGGATCATCAATCCTACACACACACGCGGAGCTGACGCCTGTCGGTCGATCGGACAGCAGCTGACTGGCTGACCACGGGCTGATGACTCTTCTGGTTAGGGTGGTACGTCGCCCGTATGTGTCGCCATTAACCGACGGAGCTGTTGGAAATGTGATCGATAAAAAAAAACCTTGACAATACGGTAATGAAATGTAGTTTGTCTCTTTCTCTCTGTCTCTGTCTCCGACCAAAACAACAGCTGATCTGATCGTTAGCCTGCTAGCTCTGAAGTTAGCACGTTAGCAACGGCTGCCGCTAACCCAAAACATTGTTCCCCTCTCACTCCATGTCGACTGAAAACAGAAAGGAAAAGCTGAACAAAGACAGTCAGTTAGTTAAACTAACATAACGCTGAGTAACTAAACTCGGTTGGTAATTATAAAAACGTAACGGCCGTGGTAGCACTTTAGTTCGTTGAAGCCAGGTTAGTTAGCTTGTTGCTACTTCCCCTGTTGTTATAACGACGGCTGCGCGAGGGAAGAAGGGAATGGGGTTTGACAGGCACGTGACTGAAGTCAGCGCACTCACGAGGAACGCGTTAAAGGTGTAGTGATGTATTTGTGGTCGTAATCTCGTAGCTGTCGGCGATGTGGGTTCTCGCGAGATTTATATATAAATGCTAAGGATAAAAACAAAATTTAAAAAACAAAACTGAGCACGAAGACTAAAACTAAAAACTGTAGACAGAAAAAGAAAGGGGGAAATTGGCTACTTCTTTTTTTTTTTAACAAGGTTGAAATAAAACAAGGCAAAAAAGAAAACAGCAAAACAACTTACCAAAACATTAAATCCCAGGACCCATGGTATAATAATGAGTTTATAATATGAATAAGCCAACAGAAAACAATATAAAGTTTAAGGTAGATGCCTCATAGTTGTTCCAGTCTGTGGGCGTCTCCCTTTGTTACTGGCATAGACCTGGGTACAACCAGAGGACCTCAGGTTATAAGGCCAGCACATTTATTTAAAAAAAAAAAAACTTTAATTCTCAACTTTTTTTTTAACATCATCCCTAAAAGTTCTACAAAAAAAACTTTAAAACTCATACATACACACAAAAACAGATATCTTAACCATGTTTCAGTATAAATTTTATTTGCAAGACAAACGCAAAAAGCCATATAGTATCAACAGCTTCACATGACATTGCAGACTCACATCCAGAAATTGGGCTTTATAGTGTCTCTCTGAAATAAAATATCCCCAACAAGACTTGGACAATATATATATATATATAAAAGAAATCCCATAAATTAAGGAATTTAGGATATCTACACATATTGCAGTAGATTGCACAGGGACGGGATAAACTTCTGCCATTTACAGCAGAATATGATGTTGTAGTGGGAACGTGAGAGGCTCAAGTGACGTGAAAAATATGAATTTTAAAGGATATGTCATGAAAAATATGAATTTTTCATGTACAGAAATCTTTAAAAACTACCCTGATCTACTGAATCTTGGTGAAGACCTTAATAATAGTGGCCTACAAGGGAGAAAATATTACATATATATACTCAGTCACATGTATATTTTAGAGAGTTTAGGCCAACAAGCTATAAAATTTTACCTTTTATAGAGATTAAAATAAATAAAATAAACCTTAATTTCAGACTCGTGGCTACAGGTTTGGAAAACATTTATAAGAGTCTCACACATTTTCCCCAGCTGATACTGTGTGGCCTTTCACGTGTCGGTAAAAGCTTGAAAATATCATATTATTACTTGTTTTGACTGTTCTGTGTAAAGACAACATCTCAGAGAAGTGACCGGGTCTAACACAGGGTCGTTACATTCTCCCAGTCCAGACGACAGTGATCCAGTCAACAGCCCAAAACACAAAAGCAGCACGATGTCCCCCTGACAACCGGGACACACGCTTTCAAGTGTCAATAATCACTGACGCAGCTGTGTACTGTACGATAACAGTGACGAATAAACTTAATTTCTGTGTTCAAGATTACTCAGTTAGCCAGAAAACAAAGTGTTAGCTGAAGAAGAAATGAGCTCAGACAGGAAACGTTCAATAGTTTGGTAAAAGCATTAAAAAAAAGTTATCTGGCTAAATCCGTTAATCACACCATTCAGTTTCCTGCTCACTTCAATATTAAATATACGTCGTGATTTGACCTATTAACTATGTAACATACTGTAGTGAAACACAAGCTGAAAACAGCACGTCTCTCAAGTGTCAGACGCTGTGTTGGCAAAAAACAAAAACAAGAAAAAACCTCTCACTTTGCACAATAACTCAGTGTTTTCAGTCAGAATCTGATATAATGACTGTGACAATCACTAGAAATGATCATTTATACCTGAACAGATCAAAAATCTAATCAGTGCTCACATTCCTACAACCCTTTGGTTTTTTGCAATTTCCTAAATGTCTTCAGTGCTTAAAAAACCACATGATTTATTAAATACTTATATTAATCTAAAACCACAAGGCAGGATTTTGATAAATATTCAATTTTTTTTAAATAAAGGGCCTTTAGTGAAATGTTCAGTTTTCTATGTTTTAAGTTTGTGACTGTGGAGAAACATTTTTTTTTAAAACTAATAAAATATTAATCTTAATGCTAAATGCTCTGCCAGCCTGGACGTCAATAATAAAAACAACATCAACAACAACAATAACAGCCAACCCATCCAACCCGAGGCTGGACAATACCACCTTAAGTGGTCATGCCTCCTTGAGCTCATTAAGATATTACAGAATTATTTGTGAAATTAAATTAAATAGTTAAAGTGTCAGGAGAGAGAACTGTTGGCTTTGCCCACATTTTTTTGGTAATCACATCACTCAGAACGCATTCATTGCTGCCTCAGTGATATTGCTTTCTTTTCTCATATTCTCATATTTAATTTCTACTCCATTTTGGATCTCTCCATCTTGGTTTTCAGGATTTCCTGTAAATAAATAAAAAAAGGAATATGCATTAATGCACGTACATTGATATACTGTAGGATGACAGTAACAGAGAAAGTAAAACAAGCCTTTACCTCTTCTTCATCTAGCATTACAGGGAGTGCTCTGTAAACAGAGAAGAGGAATCAATCAGTAAATCAAACTTTATTTCTATAGCACTTTTTCATACGGTTAAAATGCAACACAAAGTGCTTTCCATAAAAAAAACAACGCCCCACCCCCAACACCCACAATCAGCATTAAAGCAAGCATGGAATAATTAAAAGCAGGGACTGAACTGAACTAAGGAAACGAGATCTTAATGCTGAGAAGTTATGGGGAAACACTGGAGGTTTTTCAAAATGAGGTGTAAACGAGAATCAATAGAGGTTGGAAAAATGAAGGTAAAATCATAAATATAAGAAAGGGTAGGATGTAAACAGGAGAAAATAAATAAAATGAGTGGGAGAAGTACATATATACATAACTAAATCAAATAAAAACATGCCAAAACATAGAACGACAATGATAAGATCAGTAAACTAATAAGACAATAAATAAGTAATAATAAAACAGTGTAACTAATCTTAATAATAATTAAAATATATATTTTTAAATGGGAAATTCAGTTAAAAGCAAGATTTTTTATTAGTATGAACTGCATCTTTTTAGTCTTAAATGAGGTGCTGTGAGCGACTCTGATACCTTTACATAAGCTGCGACGATGTGACATATTAAAAAGGATTACACCTTTAATCCAGCAACTTACTCGCACAAATTCCAGGCGAGGTAATACTGTATGTTTTAAGTGCAACAACTGAGGCACTCTGAGGACATTATGGGATGTTTCTGAGCCGTGGCTTTGACCTCACAGAGAGATTCGGTGTCTCAAATTAAAATTTTACTACTTACACATCGGCAACGGTTGTAGGAATGTTCTCCTCGACCCACTTTAGGTCTTCATCCTGGAAAAAAGAAAAGAAAACAGAGGAGAAAAAAAAAGAAGAAGTAATGATTAAATTCGATATGGAAACACAATAAAGAGATAAAAGAGAGAGGGACGACAGCAGTTGACGCACTTCTTTACTCAAGAGTTTCTGGGAGCCATTAGCGTCGGGCTTTGAACCTCTCATCTTCATTCCCTCTGAAAAAAGCCCAAAAAACAAAAAGAGCCAGTTGAGATCACACAAAAGCCTCTTGTTCCATGACACGATTATAACATAACCAGGTTACTACAACACATTTCCTTTTTTTTTTATACTATTATATGATCATAAGATGAACGTCATCTCCAAACGAGTGTGTTCTCCACATGTCGGGCGTCATGATGAACAGATTTAGCCTCGGTAGCGACGTCCTCGGAGGATCTGAGGGAAGCTGTGAGCCGGCCCGGATTCTTTACAGATGAGTGTGTTTGGTTAAATACAGAGCAATTAGGACGACATCAGAAAAGAGCGGGAGTGTGAAGTGTTTCCAGATTTAGTGCTGACGCGACAAACACGTGGAAAAACCATCTCTGCAGCACTTAAGATACTGACATGATGCAGCTAAAAACTTCGTCAGGGCGTCTGAGTCTATTTATATCCGGATGCAGGTGTCCTAAATAATAAGAAACTAATATTATATGAGGACATATATAATAACAGGACTGATATGTTTTACCAAACGCTTCATTCAACATGGGTTCCTTGGCCTCCTCCTCGTCATCATCCTCATCAATCAGAGGGGAATGGGAGAACCTAAAAAAAGAAAAGAAAGAGGGAACAGGTCTCAGAAATACTGCGATCAATTTTAAATTCTAGAGACGCAGAAATCATTACAGTATACTATTTATAATAATTTATACTTTTATATCCACCGATTGATTATTGTAACTGTCTCTTTTCGTGTATCAACCAAAAAAAGAAAAACAGTGGTAGATACTCTTTGGATTATTTTGTTATATGTATTTAAGTGATATTATGTATGGATTACAAACGGTACATTCGTGTTTTGTCCTTTTGTATGTTGTCATTATCTTGAGTGTGAAACAGAGGATTAATATCTTGTATCTGATGTATTTTCATTAAGAAAAAAAAGCTTGAATTGATTACAACTAGTACAGAATTCAGCAGCTCGGCTTTTTTAACTGATACCAAGAAATACAAACACATTTCACCTGTTTTAGCGTCTTTACACCGGCTCTACTTGGAGTCTCTACTTCAAACGCTTTTCTTTCGTTAAGCATTTCCTGATTGTTTGTGTTTTGAAGCTTGTGTACACCACACATGTAGAGAGTGTGCTCACCTTCCACCTTTCTGTCTGGTTTGGTCACTTCAGTTGTAAATGTAAAACCAAACTAAACAAAATTGTGTCAAGGGCAAGTAAAATAGTGGGACGGCCCCTAAAGTCACTGACGGAGGTTTACATAGAGAGGACAATGAGGAGGGCTAGGAAAATTGTAGCAGACAGCTCATGCTACAGGGTCCACATTGAACTGCTCTTAACTGTTTTAAACTGTTTTAACTGTTCTATCTGTTTTTGGTTTTTTTGTTGTTTCTTTTTCTTTATTAATGCTATTAATTGTCACCGTATATGTTTTTAATGCAAGCTTGTACTTTTCTGTGGTTTTCCACCATGGTGGACAATAAAGTTTTATTGTATTGTATTGTATTGTTTCCCACTGTTTTACATGTTTGTTTCTATACAGCCCTGCTGGTTTTATTGTCATTTTAATGTTTAATTTTATCCCCTCTGATTTTATTTCTTATTTTAACTGTTATCCTAATTTTTCTCTGTTAAGCCCATTTGTTTGATAAGTGCTCTATAAATTAAGTTTATTATTATTATTATTATTTTGGACTCCATGGTCGTCCACAGCTGCAGGTTTGACCTCTGACCTCTGGTTGTTGGCGGAGGGCCGCAGCAGCACCATGATGACCAGCAGGATGGTGGAGAAGAGGAGACGCCAGAAGGCATCGTCTACCCACAAGTCTCGCCAACCCTGAGCAAAAGACCAAAATAGAATAAGAGAGACAGAAGACAGACAAAGAGAGAGAGAGAGATGGGTTTTTATCAAATTCGCCTTTCATGTCTGTGTGTAAACAGGATACAGACGCAGCAACGCAACGCGACAATCAGTCAGGAACAGAAACAAAACTGACCGTCTGGCAGTCGACCAGCTTGAAGGCTTTGGTGGTCCAGATGATGAAGATGATGGAGGCTGTGGAAACACAGTCGACTCATAAACAATATGCAAATGCTTGGAAACAGCAGCACACGACGACACCTCCCACCAGTGAAACCAGAAATAGAAACGGAACAAAAGGTTACCTCAGCGAGACTGTTGACAAAAACATGAATACATTTACACATATTTTAAATAAGACAGACCTATTTAAAAACAGCGTTCAAGGATTTTTTGGAAAACACACGCCTGTATTCAGTCTTTTAACTAACTCTTGCTTAAGTCCTCTTCTTTCTCTCTCCCCTTGAAGCTGCTGTAGTCACACATACTCACCCACAACAGAGAAGATGAGGGTGTTGGTGAAGTGCTGATAGAGGGACAGCTTCACCACATTCCTGCGCAGCTTCAACAGACGAGTGGTTTGAGACAAACTGATGAAAATGTAAATGCAAATTAAGGAGAATGTGCCGTAGAGTGTGTATATACATTTGGAATGAGCATAATTAAAAAACAGCTTATGCATGCAAAAGCTTTTTAAAAATGCAAATGATCCAGGACGGGCAGGCTGCGTTGAGTGAAGGATATCCACCACATGACGCAGGAGTCGATGAGGGAGAGGCTGAGATTAGCAACCAGGGCGACCGTACCGTAGAAACCCTGCAGGAAGGAGACGAGAGGGAGAGGGAGATGAACGACTTAATCACAGAAAAGTTATGAAGCTTTTTTGTTTAGTTTTGTTTTTGTCCTGACAGATCCACATCCACCCTCCATCGCTCTTTCTGTCTCTTATCTCATGTTTGTTTAGTACAACTCTGTGTTTCCGTGACTCTCTGAACTCGCTGCAGTTGAAAATATCACTCTCAGATCAAATTTGTCATTCCCTATTATTACCCAATCCCTACGTAACCTTTTCTCCCCACCACCACTGCCCCTCTCTCTGTCTTTTGTCTGCTCTGCTCAAATCAAACTTATTTATACAGAGTGCCTTGAATGCAACATAGAAACTACTATCTGCTTCAATCAGCTTGTAGACGCAGCGACAGATCATGCTCCATCTGCACTGGTTAAAGTCCACCTAACTATCTATCTATCTATCTATCTATCTATCTATCTATCTATCTATCTATCTATCTATCTATCTATCTATCTATCTATCTATCTATCTATCTATCTATCAAACAGTGTACGTTTCTCTTGCTGCTCTGCAAACAGTTACAGCAGCTGCTCCTCTGTCGCATTTCTGACAGTGTAGCTGATAAACTGGTGTTTGTGTGTTGTTATTATTAAAGCTATCAGTCTGTCAGCGTGGAGTAAAATGTTAACTTTGATGACATGCATTTGTATGACATTATGGATGGATATGAGTTCAAAGCATCTGTGTGTCACTATTAGTTGTCTGGACTGTCACCGTGTCAAAACAAATACAGTACTGAGGATGAAGGGCTGTTGTTGACACTTACACCTGTCACTCTCAGCACTCCCTCCACAGAGGAGAAGAGCAGGTAGAGGAGGCCGACAGCTGCCAGCCGGTGCACAGTGGTACCCAACCTGGGCCTGGAAGACACCGTTCACGTTTACTGACACAACTGTATAAAGAGTATTAGCAGGACTAAAAAAGATGTGTGTTTATGTTTTTCAAACTTACTTGACGATGCCGTAGCCGAGACTGACGATGAGGACCAGGATCCGGGCTAAGGATCTTTTGAGCGCGGAGAGCAGCTCAGCAAAAATCACAGCACCTTGAACTGTGAGAATAACGATCATAACAGTTACAATTAATAAGCAGAAATTAAAAAAAACAAAAGCAAATGAGAAACGTCTATAAATCCACCCACCGTAGTCTCCTTTGTAGCGGATGCTCTGGTACTCTGAGTAAAACACGGCTTTCTCCAGCATTCCCAGGATGATGACGGCGCCGATCCAGAACTGGATGCGCAGCAGATCCCTCCAGTAGCAGGCGCACCAGAAGAGCCAGAGGGCGCCGAACAGCACGTACACGATGCACATGACCATGAAGAACTGTGGCGGGCAGAGGGAGGAGAAGAGAAGAGGTCAGCTCTGTGTTCGGCCAACACTGATATTTTCCTCTTAAAGGGATAGTTCAACATTTTGGCAAACTGGCCCATTGCCATAATCCCTATTAGTCACAGCAGTAGGTTTGTTACCTTTAATTGTCGGTGCACCAACAACAGTATGTAAAACTACAGTAACGTGGCCATATAACAGCAGCCAAACTATTTCTGTTTCAGATTTAACGCCGACACATTTCTAACCGTACATACCATCATGTGAGGCCAGTCAGCAGGAGAGGAGTAGTCATGTGGTCCCTTCATCTCGACTTTCACTGGGGAAAGAAAACATGAAATAAATCACCTCTGCTGATACTTGAAAAAATCCCAGTGGTTAGATTTTCTATTTATTATTTATTCCTTTAACCATTTTCCTGTGGGAGTAAATACTAAAGACCTTGAAGCAGCTTAATGTAAAATAAATGAACGATGCTGCTTCTCACTCGTGAAAGCAAAGTTGAGCTGCTCCGGACCGAAGTCTTCATCTTCAAGTCCTCGAAACAGAGGCTGCACTTTGACGATGAACAGATAAGGACTGTCCTCCCAGGCTTTGGCCACTGCACTGATATCCTGCAAAAAAATAAATAAATAAAAAAATAAAACTTTAACCTCCACTGGACACCATGCGGTTGAGAAATGACAGTGTTTTCAATGAATAACTCCACATCTTACCGGCTTGTCGGGCCAATAAAGGCTCTGATTCGATGGCTCACTCTGAAAACAACAGGAAATAGCACAAACATGAACAGACGACACAGACTGATGATTTGACACTGTAAAATAAAGTAAATATAGAGTCACATATGCAAATATCATTTTGTAAACAGCTTGTTCAGGGACTCACCTTTGGGCTGGTGAGAGGCTGATACGGGCTGAAGTCAGAATAATACACCTGCAGAGAGGAGAAGGAACATGCACATAGGTTTATCATGTATGCAGTAAAATAAATGAAATGTTTTTCAATGTGCCTTAAAAATACAGGTATTTAATTATTATGTTTATGAAGGTAATATTAGAAAGCTGCTGCACACTGTGTCCATATCAAACCTTTGGTAAGAAGAGCGAGGAGCAGTTTTCAAAGTAAATGTATCCCTGACTGTAGAAGCCGCTCCAGCCGTCCTTCAGCATGTGATCCATACCAAACATGTTCTTCGCTTTGCTGTCCTGCAGAAAATAAGACAGGAAAATTATTTAAACTTTGTTAAACAAGTTCATTCTCAAAGTTAAAACGGTTTTTGTGTATATCATATACAGATGCATCTCAATAAATTAGAATATCATGGAAAAGTCCATTTCCAGTAGTTCAAGTCAAAAAGCCCAAACCAAGTACTGAGTGCATATAGATGGACATACTTTTCAGAAGGCCAGCATTTCCATATTAAAAATGCATTTTTAATCAGTCTTTTGTAATATTAATTTTATTTAGATACTGAATTTTAGGTCTTAAATGTTTCATTATGTTTGTAATGGATCTATATAATGTATTAGTTTTTGCTAGAAATCTCTAAATGCTTCATATTGAATAGAGAATATTAATAATCGCATATGGAAGCAGTCTGAAAAAAGAAATTCATTTTACTGACATAAAATCTAAACTTTGCTGCTGTGAGTGAAAGCTGCATTCAACAAGTACGTAGTGACATGTGCATGAAGCTGCAAACGACTGCATGAGGAGAAATGAAGAGTGCTTGAAAATAACACTTCCAGCCTTTCAAACACGGAAAGAAGAGAAAACAATAAGACATGAGTGAGTTTATCTATAATAAACACAGCTGATGAGCATGTGACGGGGAAGAAAAGAAACAAACACTTCAACAAAACAGCGCTGGTGGTGATAAAAAATAGTGAAATAAACACAGAGAGAGAGCAGTAGCATAACTAGAACTCTTTGCTGCAGATTTATGGTAAAAGCTGCACATCTGGGCCACACATTAACTTGTCAGTGGCCACGAGCAGATGTTTGAATGATGAGGCAGAATACTTGGCTCTGACTAAAACATTTCAAACTCTGTTGCTAAGTGTACACATATATATATGTTTTTCGTTTTGCTTTGTTTTGCTCAGGACTTCCTCGTTGTCTTCCTGACATCTGCCAGACAGCGAGGAACAAAGGAGAAAACTCATCTCATCTCGCAGCGTTACCTGCTTCAGAGGAGCGTTTTGAGGCTGAAAGGAGCCAACACTGACATTTCAAAAACAAGTCTGAATGAATGAATAAATAGATAAATAAATAAAACTCTGATGGGGCCACAGGTGACCTGGATACGCCCTCGCTTTCCTGACCCGCTGCTTCGAGGCCGACGGTGACAAGGTGAAGCTCGTCAAAGTCAAAGCAGCAGCTGAGTTTGAGTCTGAGAGACGGACGCTTCTGGACAAAGAGCCGACAACGGCACGAAGACGGAGGAAAAAATAAATAAAGTTGAGAAGCGACACAGCAGCTGCTCTGACTGACTGACTGACTGACTGACTGACAGGCTGCTGATGCGAAAAACACAGGGAAGAGGTGAAAACAGTGACGTTTTCAAGAGCAAAGAATGTGCTTGAATATTTGAAGATGTAAATAAATTTGACTTTTCTGCAGAAAAAAACAATGAATCAAATGCACAGCTTCAATTTCACAACGAGAGACCAACTATTGAATACTGAATATACTATATACAATATTGAATATTGAATATACTAAACTTATGTCCAAGAAGCATGTTAATTAAATATATTAGCGTTATAAGCATTGTGTAACACTGCTGAAACTCAGAGTCTGTTATAAATAAACAATTAAACTCCATGTGATATTTGCATTCAGGGCTTGAAAACAAACAGAGTCAAAGTCAACACTCACTGGTGTGTTGAAGACCTCGTTGTAGCAAACAGAGGAGCGCAGGTACCAGCTGATGTTGAACGCCAGGTTCCTCTCACATGACGCTGGGTCACCCTGGACTGGAGAGAGAAAGGTAGAGAGAGAGAAAGAGTTACCGCCATTCAACAAACCATGATGCAACACTGCATCATGCATGGATCTTACATGGGCAAAATTTAAAAAGTAAATAAATAATGGAGTCGTCATGCTGCTTACACTTCATGAAGATGGTGGTGTTGGCGTACAGTGTTTTCCGAAACACGGCATCTTGTGTCTGAAAATACAAAGAGACGATTCAGTTCAGGCTCCTTTCAAACATTTCTATCTCACAGTGACAGCATTTTATAACGTTAAAGCAGCCTTTTTTATAATAGCCGATTAGTCCGAACTGCAGTTTAAACAATTATTAAATGCATTTCTAAACATATTTTAACAAAAAAGCTGTGTCAAACTTTAATTAACTGTATTTCTTATTACAAAAGCAACCTGTGACCCTTAAAATGACAGGTTAAATCCACTATACAGCATTAATGGACCCAGAAAACACATTCAACACACATCAAATCGTGATGTTAGAGAGATGTGACAATGCAACGTGCAAACTACAAGAAGTGCACACAAGACACAATGAATGCATAATGAATAAATACAAGTCTAACTCGTGGCTTCCGACTGAATAATGATGCAATGAACAAAAACACAGCTGCTGGCCATTATGTGTTCTCAACATACAGGATCAATTACCCTTCTATTACACTGTATTGTACCCTATATAGGAACACATGCAGAGGCTCAGCACATTTGGAAACACTTGTGATGCATCTGTGAAGATTTACAACCCTGACCTCAGTCACATGATTCAGACTAAGCTGAGCTGTACTTTCATTTTCCACATCAAACTGAGCAGTTAATTGTTCTTTATTTTATATATCCTGATGAATTAATTGTTCCTTTACTGTCACAGACTGTGAATAAACATGGTCCAGATGAACTCCATGAGCCAATAACCGGGTCCAATCTTCTCTTATCTTATATCAAACTGAGGAGGAAGGAACCGCTTGTTTTAATTGCAGACCTGTAAATAACATCGCGATGCAGCTTTATAATAGAATCCAGCAGTAGATTAGTTTTGCACGTATGCGTGTTGATACTGTCACAGGGTTTTCTGGGTCCGACAGGTAGCATGCAGGGGCTGCAGATCAGAGGGGCTAAAGCAGCAGTAGCCTACCCCGGCTAACAGCTAGTGCCATGGTAGATTTAGCACGACACACACATACACACACAAACACACACACACAAGGTGCAAGAACCGGAACAACAGCGCGTGTTGGAGGTGCGACACTGACCGAGTTGATGACGCTCCAGACGGAGACCTCCGCCGCCCTCCCGAGCTGCAAAACTATCGCAAAGAGCAGCAGACATGATGACGGACGTGCATCTGGCATCTTCATTTGTGCATCTACTCCAGGTCACATCAGCTGCTGCCGTATCCGCCTCCAGTTCCGGGGCCGGGGCTGAAGCGAGAAGGGTCTGTCTGCGGCCTGCAAGAGGGAGGCGTGTCGCGTAGTGGGCACTGTAGGAGGCGTGTCGCGTAGTGACGTCACTACGCGACACGCCCCCTCCACACGGGAAAATCACGTTGGACCACGCGAGATGTAAAACGAGACCCGCCGAAACCTGAAACTAAACAGGAAGTGAACCAAGAGTAAAAGAAGAGGAGTGACCGAGCGTATTTAGACCGTAAGTGTTGGCATAATGAATAAATAAATGTATATTCAGCGATCAACTAAGCAAGTAGGCTATATTTATCATCAATAGTATTAAATATAAGTGGAGAAACAGAGCGAGGCCCTACCGTTGCTGTTTAAACTCAGCAAAATGAGGTAGGCTAACAATAGCACATTTTCAGAGGGTTATCTGCTGGTACAGCGAACATTTTATTGTAAATGATCCTAAAAGGTTGACGCAAGTAGATGAATCTAAGATAGTAGGTGTTGTAGCAGAAAGTGTGTCTGGTATATTCTCAGTGTGGTCTAGTGCAGCAATTTAAAATGAGTAATAGCATACTTTTGATTAGCCTACGAAATGGTGACATGAACGGGCCATCAGTAATTAAGAGCTTGTCCACAAGCTTTTGTGTTGTATAGTAGGTTATTGTGTTGTTGTATACTGTTATTGTTCAATTTTACACTCTTAATGAATAAATGTGCATCACCCTGAACAGATGAATGATATACATATTTCAAATGTAACATGTAATTGAAAACCTTTCATGTTTGTCCTTTTTTTGACAGTGAATTGAAAATGATGGAGGAAGATTTGGTCGGGCACCTCCACCACAGGAGGCAACAGTGAAGCTCCAAATTTTTCCTATGAGATGTATAATACAATAAATTGTGTGAAAAGCCTGTAAATGTTTTGTATTTTTTTCTATTTATTGGATATTTTGTATTGTAGAACATACTCAGTTTCTATACTTCAGAGAGCCATTCACGTGACATGAATTAATTAAAAGACAAACAAACTTAGCCTACATAAAGCACCATCCAAATAAGATCTCCCTCTTCACTACAAACACATTTGACAGACCGAAAACAGTACAGCTACTTGTCACAAAGCTGCCATGACAAAGGAGGGAGGTGCACACAAAAGCCAATTAACAAAGTAGTATTTATTTAAACAAAGTTATCATGGTGTCTGTGGTCTGTATGATCAGTGATGTGAGTGCATGGGTGTAGGAGTGTGTGTGGTGTTGAATCTGAATGCCAAACAAAGACCAAGAGGTGTTGCAGGTAGGAGAGAGACCCAGTAACTGAGCTCCAGGAGAATGTTGTAGGCTTGTTGAAGCTTCCCAGTTATGCCAATGCTGCTGACGACCCTGCTGATGTAACTGCTCTCTCCTCTCCTCAGTAAGGGGGAGATGGAGAGATTCACAAATTAACTCCCCATTAAGGAGTAATAAAATCATTGTCATCACATTCTTTTACTTTTTTTTCATAATAGTCTACCATACCCCCCCCCCCCCCCCTTTTCAAATAAAAATACACATATGCTCTTACTGAAATTATCTATTTAGTATTTAGTTCATTAATTATTTTCTGTTAATATCTTGTGTTTTTTTTCTCGTGGCAGAGTCAAAGAAAAAAATACATCTCAATCCCTAAGACTAATGAAAAAAAAAACGTTTTCTGAGTCTAAAGTAATTAGCTTTTGTATGCTAATTTAATATTAATAAAAGCCTGCCTTAAAAAAATCTTAACATTTGTACGCTTTCGAATATATTTATCATGGGGCAAAGAATGCGTAGGCAAAATCGTTGACTTTTGTGCAGCTGCAACATGCTCAAACTGTATTAGTAGCTACTTGGGCTCATATCCCTTTAAGAATGGGCGTTCCCTGTAGTCGCGGGGGGCGTGTCGCGTAGTGACGTCACTACGCGACACGCCTCCTACAGTGCCCACTACGCGACACGCCTCCCTCTTGCAGGCCGCAGACGGATACACTTGGCTGAAGCTGCCGCTCCGGGTGTAGTTCCCCACTGCGGCCGCTAGAGGGCGGAGCTCCAGTGTGTCAGTGTGGTTCCCTACACAGCCGCTTCTCTTCTTCTTCTGTGGTGGACTCTGCTGCTCTTTGGTACAAATATTATTATAGCCTGCATTAAACAGGAATAAAACATTTTTTACAGTAACAATGAATAATGACAATCTTATTAATGATTCATGTTATTAATGAATTTTATTAATGGCAAACAATAAGGAGGTTTTAAAGAAAACATTACTCCCAATAAAAGATAGCTTAATTATCCTCACACAGAGGGGATTAAAAGAAATATAAAATACTTACAATACTTATTATTAAAGGAAAAGTAAATGATAAGAGGAAACCATGACGGTATTAATAATAACCATAGTAAACAAGTCAACAAGAAAAGGAACATTAGATAATGAAAAGAAGGAAAATAATCAACATGAGTGGCATTTAAGGTAAAAGTCATACAATAATTAAGTTTATGAAGAAGTCTGTATAATAAATACAGTTAAAGTTAATTTATAAACTTTTGTAAATCGTAGTAGGCCCTTTTTTTAATCATTTATTTTCTCATACACGTCTTATTTCTGTATGTGTTCTTTTTGTGCTGATAATATGTCTTATTTGAAATTCAATAAAGATATATTGTTTAAAAATGTAGCATATGTTCATATCTAATTTTGAAAAAATATCATAAGGACTATTAGGATTCCCTAAGGATACAACAACCTCCAAATCTCCAAGATCTCTACAATTAATATATATATATAACCTGCTACATAAACAATATATAAAAAAAAACCGTATACAATTCAATGAAATATAAACGTTTATATTATATTGCATTCAATATTTTGTATGCTTTAATTTGGGGATTTTGCTTTGAAAATTCAGACCGGATGTGCAGGTGGTGGTGAGTGTTAATCACATCCTGTGTGTGGTCGCTGTCGCTGCATTAGTCCGACCTGTCAGTGTCAGGAAGAGACTTGTGGGAAAGTCATGTAGTTTATGTAAACATAAGAAAACCACGACTCGCTGAGAGAGGCTGGTGTTTGTTTTTATTTGTGTCTTTAATTTGTTTATGTCAGCTCGACATGGCGGAAGTGAACAAACCCGTTATCAGGTAGAAACAACGTGTCTGTTTTCAGACGCTGTGCAGCAGCAGCAGCAGCAGCAGCAGCAGCGGTGTGAAGCTTCACTGTCACTGTGTTTGACCTTTGACTTTTCACATGGAGGCCTCAGATATTCATGTTTCAACTTGTCCTGCGGTCTGTGCATGATGTTTAATTGATGATAGTGTTTTTTTTTTTTAAATTTATTTATGCAAGAAAGAAATCTCATCTGTGTTTTTGTACTGTAGTTAAATCTGTCTGTGGGTGTTAACAGGTGCTTTAACACACAACATTGGGTTTTTAAACTCCTTAAATCTACAAAGTTCCTGTAGATAATTCATTTTTCTCTCTGCTTCTTCCTTTAGTGTCGTCCCAGACGATGAAGGAGAGAAAAAGTTCAAGCTCGGCAGTGATGTTGCTTTCTACAGGTAGGTAACAAATCACAACCTGTGCTTTGCTCTACAGGATCATGTTTGAACATGTGTCGCATCATAACAATGTTAATAATATTCATGTTTTATGTTAATTTTCATAGGCGACAGATGCAGAGTCCCCCCCGGCAGCACCGAGCCCTGTTGGACACCCTGGTGCTCACAGAGAAAGGTGCACGCTGTGAACTGTTGGAGCCCGACACCAAGGTCTGAACACTACAGCATCACTTGTCGATCCCCTTTACTGTATGAATAGAGTACTTCTCTGTATTTACGCTGTTGGTTGTTGTAAATATTTCGTGCTGTGTTGTATGTTCTACGTCTGTTACACTGCATGCTCTTTTAGCTCCACACTGCTGCACAGTTTGAGATTTATTGTAGATGATAAGAGATGTGATGCAGAAGCCCTTAATTTACGGTAACAAATTTAAATTTAACTTAAATTTAAAAGGTGAGAAAGAAATAATTAAGACACTAATGAAATAATAGAATAGACAGTAACCTATGATTAATCCAGAGGGTAATGTCCGGTGCTCTGAGGCAACCTGCACCTTCATAATCAACCATATTTATCTTGTTATATTATATTTTAATTCTCTGTCTTTGCTCTTTTTTCTCAGACCAGACTTCTTCTCTCTGTGTCGTCCTGTCAACACGACTCTGTGAGGATCCTGATCGATGAACTCCAGCCCGTTAAAACACGCTACCGAGTTCCAGATGTGATAACAGTGGAGCCACAGTGTGAACAGTAAGAGCTCTGTTATAATAACATTTACATATACATCCCTTTAATGCACTAAACAAATCCACACATCCTTTATTTCTCCTTCCTTTGATGCATTAAAGGCTTCATGCTTGTGTTGCACATCTGCAACTTTCAGAAATGTTGACATGTTGACAAATAATTTATGGATGAAGTCAGTTCAGCCTCGTTTTGGAGCTTCTCTCCATCTGTAGTTTCTCTTATTTCAAAGTCAAAGTCAAAATGTCAACATCTTAAAATGGCTTCTCACTTAAAATTTAACAAATGTGTTGCTTTTTTTCATTCCTGGAAGTCATTATCGGTGGAGATGTGAAAGAAACTGCATCTTTTTTTTTGTAAAATGACTCAAACTTCATGTTGGTTTGTCAGTATTTCATCAGTATTTTGTCTTGACTTGACTTTTGTCCCTCAGGTTCAGGGTGGAGACACAGACCGAGGACTGTGTCACGCTCTCCTGGTCGTCAGGGCGACATCAGGTGCGTGTGTGGCGTTTTCCTTTCCGTGTGGAGATCCTGTGTGAGGACGAAGTCATGGTCACGTTCAATCCTAAAGGGAAACTGTGGTTTGAGACACTGCAGCATCCGCCGAGGTGAGGATCACAGGAGATTGGTTCAAACTAAAACAACACAATTTTTAATTTGGTTGTTCTATTAATACATTTGATTTAAAGGAATAGTTCACCAAAAATTTAAATTCAGTCATTATTGACTCACCCTCATGCTGATGAATACTCTGGAGTAGTTTTTTTTTTTAGTGCATCTGGAGACCCGGGAGGCCGGTTCATAGTCCAAAGAAAACTTTATATGAGATTAATAGCACCAGAGTCCATAAAGCTACACAAAAACCCTCTAATATTCCTCCACACTGCTCGTCCGCTACAATCCAAGTGTCCTGAAGGGATATAGTCCAGAGTTTACACGAAAACAATGTCATTTAGGTTGGTTAGGTCCAGTAAACTCTGGACTATATCCCTTCAGGACCTGAATGGATAATGGATGTTTTTGTAGTTTTATGGATGTTTTTGTGTCAGGCGCTATTGACTCTCATAGGGATTTCGTTGGACTACAAAACCCCCTCCCAGAGTATTCATCAGCATGAGGGTGAGTCAATAATGACTTGAATTTCATTTTTTGGTGAACTATTCCTTTAAGTTGAATGATATAATATAAAATAATTAAAATGTATCTGTGTCTCTCTTCTTTTAGTTTCACATCTCATGGCTCTGGTGGGGTGAGATAACATCGTCAACACTGTTGTCGCTGCAGTATGATATCAGTCAGACATGAAGGGGTTAAACGCCTTTATCGTTCCTTTGCTTTGTTCCTCCAACAGCGTGAAGACGACCCCGCGAGTTTATTGTGGAGAGAGACGTTCAGGCACTTTGTGGATATCAAAGCTAATGGTTTGTGGCTGCTGTTGAATATTTTAAAGGCCAGACTTCTTGTCAGTGTGTCGTCTGCAGCAGCAGCAGCAGCAGCAGCAGCAGCGTTAGGTCTCATTGTCTGAGCTTGTTAAAAAACACACTTAAAAGAAACAAGAGCCCAGAGTGGGAGCGACTTTTAAAAACGGTCCTTTTCTTATTTTTTTATTTATTTTTTTATTATTATTCTTTTGACTTGTGATGTGAATATATAATTATAGTTTCATAGCTCTTTTGGTGAGATGATTTATGGTCTGCACTTTATGAAAACAAACAAACACTGTAGCCAGACAGCCAATTACACACAGTGTTGTAATGGGACGACACGTCAAGTTTTTTAATAATGTAAGAGGAAAGGGACTCGTGTAAAAGTCTAACCACACACGACAGTTCCTACAGCAGCATGTGCTTAGTGCAAGTACTAATGAAAAGGAAATTACATCTTCTTCAGTCCATAAACTTTCTATAAATAAAACCTAATTACCTGCTAGAGTCGTTAAACCCAGTGCACGGCAGCGAAGATGAACATTTTCTTTACTCTTACTGTGATTTTAGATTCATTTTCTGCTGATAAATGAATGAATTACATGACTTAAAGTTGTTGTTGTTATTGTTGTTGTTGTTGTGTCTCTGCAGGTCCCAGCAGCGTTGGAGCGGACGTCTCTCTTCACGGCTTCAGCCATGTGTACGGTCTCCCAGAGCACGCTGACGGCCTGCAGCTCAGAGACACCAGGTCAACACAATAGTAAAAATGGAAAACATTAAACGTACAATTAAAAGCAATAAAAAAAAGAATAAAAGAAAGGGCAGGAAAAAGAGAGAAAAATATAAAAACTAGACTGAAATAGCGCATAAAAGGAAGGGTTTGGAGAACTTTTGGAAACCTGATTAGTGAATTATCGATTTTGGGTGAAGTATCCCTTTAACGTTCTTTAGAAGAGCTCAGCCGGAAGATAATGGATGAATGGATGGATTCTTTTGGTTTGCAGCCTTCAGTTTTAGCCTTTTGGTGAGATGATTTATGGTCTGCTCTTTTCAAACAAACACTGTAGCCAGACAGCCAATTACACACAGTGTTGTAATGGGACAACCTGGACGTTTTTTAATAATGTAAGAGGTTGGACTCGCCGCGGCCTCACGGCGTTCCTACAGCAGCATGTGGCTCAGTGCAAACTAAGGACTCTGGGCGTGTTCTGGCTCAATGCATCCATAAACTTTTATAAATAAAACCTACAGACCTGCAGGTAAACTCTGGTGACCCTGGTCAAATAAAACTCTGTTTTAACTTAAAGGGATAGTTCAACATTTTGGCTGATAAATGAATAATCCCATAGTTTTGAAGTAGTTGTTGTTGTTGTTGTTGTTGTTGTTGTGTCTCTGCAGGTCCCAACAGCGTTGGAGCAGAGCTGTGAGCTCTTCAGGCTTCAGCTCATGGAATTTCTTGGTTTCCCTCATCAAACTCATGTACACAATCCAACAACTCAGAAACACCTGGTGGACAAGTTGTAAAACCTGAAAACATTAAACATACAATTGAGATAAAAACAAGGATAAAAGACAGAGTTGAAAAAGAGAAAAAATAAAAACTAGACTGAAAAGCCGCATAAAAGGAATGGAACGTTTCCATTAGGGAATTATCGATTTTGGGCAAGCAGTCTTTAACGTTCTTTAGAAGGTCTCAACTTGTCAACCAGAAACCATGATTTTGGAGTTGTTGGATTGTGTATTTGATGAGTCTGATGATCTGCTCTCTGTTCACAGAGCGGTCCGTAGCATAGCTCTGAGCAGCTCGCCGCTCTGCTCCACCGTTCTAAAAATAGCTTGCACCGACAATTAAAGGTAATACTGCTATGACCAATTTGCCAAAATGTTGAACTATCCCTTTAAGCACTTTGTACTTTAGTTTGATAAGCGCTCTATAAATAAACTTTACTATTAATATTACTATTATTATTATTATTATTATAACCTGTGCCACCTCACCCAGGAGGACGACACCCCGCCGGTGAAGAGGCGGCGTGTGCAGCCTCAGACCGACGTCCGCTGGCTGTCAGAGAGCGGCGTGATCGACTGCGTGGTTCTGCTCGGTCCCGGTCCACAGCAGCTCTTCAGACAGTACGCTCAGCTCACAGGTGTGTCCTCCGCAAGCGCTGGGTCCGTTTTATCATCACTGAAAACAATTCAGCTTCCTCACCCTCTCTCTCTCAGGGTATCAGGCGCTGCCCCCTCTCTTCGCCCTCGGGTATCACCAGTGCCGCTGGAACTACGTCGACGAAGCTGACGTGAAGGCCGTGGACGCCGGGTTCGATCGCCACGACATCCCGTATGACGTCATCTGGCTAGACATCGAGCACACGGACGGGAAGCGTTATTTCACCTGGGACCCCGTCCACTTCCCTGACCCGACCGGCCTGCAGCGCCACCTGCAGGAGAAGAACAGGAAGGTCAGACACAAAAAGATACAGTATATTCTCCTGCATTGATCTTCTGCAAGTTTAAGTTATTTAATTTGCGTTTTTTTCAATGTTTTTTTTTCCAGCTGGTTGTGATAAATGACCCCCACATCAAAGCTGATCCTGATTGGTCGCTGTACCGTGAAGCCAGGGACGGTGGACATTTTGTCAAGAACAGAGAGGGAGAGCTGTATCAGGGCTCGTGCTGGCCGGGTAACGTGTTTCTAATCATAAAGACACTGAAATACAACACCAAGTTAAACCTAATTTCCATATCTACTGTATGTATATCTAAATTAAAAACAATTTACCATTTATAACAACAGATTACTTTTATTATAACACAACTTTGTATTCTCCTCTTTGTAACGAAACATGAACTTTTGTCATAGATGAGTCCTGTTACCTTGATTTCAGCAGCCCGGCCACTCGAGCCTGGTACTCCAGGTGCTTCAGCCTGGAGAAATACAAAGTGAGTGTGTGTGAAACATAATCCACAGATCAATAATATTATCTGTTATGTTGTTGAGAACAGACGGGCTACTGGCTGCTTTCTGGAGTTGTAGTTTTTTATCTAATGTTGTAGATGTTAAATTAAAGAAATACAACTAATGTTTTGCTGTGTCTATAATCCGAGTTGAATTCTGTCTGACTTCAGGGGTCGACGCCGTCGTTATTCGTGTGGAACGATATGAACGAACCGTCTGTGTTCGACGGGCCGGAGCAGACGATGCCTAAGGACGCAGTGCATCATGGGGGCTGGGAACACAGGGAGCTGCACAACCTGTACGGCTTCTACCAGGTGAGTGGGATCGTTGTTGTTGTCGGGATTAAAGCTGCTTTTATATCAATGTTTTCTCTGCAGGAAAAATGTTATATTAGAATTTGACAAAGTGACACTACAGACTGAGACCTGGTGCATGTTCTCGTCTATTAGAGGTGGACATCGTTACTGAATGACCTCTGTCTCTTTGAAGCACATGGCCACGGCTGAGGGTCTGATAACTCGCTCAGGAGGCTCAGAGAGACCCTTCGTCCTGTCGCGCTCCTTCTTCGCCGGCTCACAGAGATTCGGTGAGTTACTTAAATGGAAAAAAAAGCTTCTTCATGTAATTATGCAGCAATTAAATTCACTGTATTTAAAGGGATAGTTCAACATTTTGGCAAATTGGTCCATTGCCATAATCCCTGTAGTCATAGCAGTAGGTTCATTACCTTTATTGTCGGTGCAAGCTGTTTTTAGAATGGCAGAGCAGAGCCGTGAGCTGCTCAGAGCTACGCTACGGAGGCTCATGGTATTTCTTTTTTCCCTCATCAAATACACAATCCAACAACTCCAAAATGCTCAGGTGGACAAGTTGTGACCTGCACATTCACCACGCTATGAGATAATAACACAACGTTACCACACAGAGTTGTTTTAGAGGTAAATTCAGAGAATGCTTGCCGAAAACCGGCCCTCGACGGGAACCCGCATCAGCGGTTTTGCATGAATTTACCTCTAAAACAATTCTGTTTCATAACGTTGTGTTATTATCTCATAGCGTGGTGAATGTGCAGGTCACAACTTGTCCACCAGTTGTTGGATTGTGTATTTGATGAGTTTGATGAGGGAAACCAAGAAATCCCATGAGCCTCCGTAGCGTAGCTCTGAGCAGCTCACGGCTCTGCTCCGCCGTTCTAAAAATAGCTTGCACCGACAAATAAAGGTAACGAACCTACTCCTAAAACATTTTGCCAAAATATTGAACTATCCCTTTAACCGACCTTAATTGTTATGCAGGAGCAATATGGACGGGAGACAACGTCGCCACATGGGAATATCTGAAGATCTCGATTCCAATGCTTTTGTCCCTCAGTGTGGCCGGTGTGGCGTTTTGCGGAGGTGAAGTTTTTAAATTAAAAATCACAACTAGACTCGTTACAAACTTCACAAACCCTCCATGTTGTGATATCTCTTCTCATCCCGTGTCCTCTGTGTTTTAGCCGATGTCGGTGGGTTTGTTCAGGATCCAGATCCAGAGCTGCTGGTGCGTTGGTACCAGGCCGGCGCCCTGCAGCCATTTTTCCGCGGTCACTCGGCAAACGTGACGAAGCGCCGGGAGCCGTGGTTGTTTGGAGAGGAAGTGACCGCTGCGATCCGCACCACCATCCAACAGAGGTACAGTACAGTACCGCCAGAGAGCGGCTCAGTCGTAACAGATGTTGGTCCATTTATCCAAGTCTTTCAGGAGCCTCAGTTGTTTTTCTTTTTTCTGCCAGTGCTCTGAGCTTAGAGGGAAAGTTAAAAAGATTGTTTATTGACCATTTATGACAGTTGATCAATTCTGTTTTGGCCTGAACAAATTCACCAACAAAGCATTAAGGCATGAAATCAATTTACAAAACTTCACACAAATACTAATAATCACATTTTCAAATGAAGAGAAAAGAGAGAAAAGAATAAATATTTGAGAAGGAAGAACTTCCTGCACTCAAAATATGTTTAACAGTTACATGCATGTGCTCAAAAATCACATTTAAAACCTTTAAAAAACTTGGTAACGACGCTTTATAATAAGGTTACCTTAATTAACGTTAGTTAGCACATGACTAAGCATTTATATGAGCTAATGTGCTAATTAATGCTGAGTAATGCATACGTAATGATAACTAATTATATTATTCAACTTTTAATTTATTAACTAACTTTGAGTAGTAAACATTAATTAACTGCTTATTAATAGGATACATTAATTAATGTGTTTCCTAACCCTAAGTATTACATAATAATGATTGTTAATGTATCTGTAAACAGTTAATTAATGCTTAACTAACATTAATTAAGGGAACCTTATTGTAAAGCGTTACCAAAAACTTTTATTGTCACAGCAAAAACAAACTGTGGCACATTGCTTCATCAAGTTTTTTTTCCTTGTAGATTTTAAAATAGTACCTTGATCATTATTCTGTTGTGATGTTTTTATTTATGATTTTATTTGCACTGTGGTGACTGACCGAGAAACTGAATTTCATTCTCTTGTTAATGCAAATGCACAGTGATAATGACAATAAAGAATCCTTGAATCCTGACAGAAGTCCAGGTCGAGTCAGAGCTCCGAATAAAGCAAAATAAAGTATATAACATAATAAATAGAGTGTAAATTAGGTTCATTGTGAATTATAAAACAGACTGTGGTGTCCTCTGCAGGTACCGTCTGCTGCCGTACTGGTACACTCTGTTCCACCGGGCCCACACCTCTGGTCTGCCTCCACTCAGGTGAGCGTCGCTGCCACCTGCTGCTCGGGCAGATGTGCTGCAGCTGCAAACATCAGCGTCGGCCAGGCCTGCAGCGACAAGACACTAGAGGTCAACATTTCAGCCAAAAAAAAAAAAAAAGTGATAGAAACTCTGGTTTTTGTGTGACACAGACCTCTGTGGGTGGAGTTCCCGACCGAGCAGGTCACCTTCTCCGTGGACAACCAGTATCTGATCGGTGAGAAATGCTGCTTTAATCTCACACCATGCCACTTAAATCGCTGCATGTGTGGAAGTTAAACTGTGTTCGATTCCCTGCAGGAGGAGCTCTGCTGGCCTGTCCCGTCACGGAGCCGGGCGTTCAAGACGTCAAAGTCCTGCTTCCTGGATGTGGCGAGGTAAATCAGCCTCCAGGTGACATGTTGGTAATAATCCTGATGCGGTCGTGTTCATCTTCATCATGGACGTTACATTCAGGTTTGTTTCCGTTTCAGATCTGGTTTGACGTCGACTCCACAAAGGCCTACGAAGGAGGCAGGACGCTCAGTCTCCCCGTCACCATGGATACAGTAAGTAGGGGTGTGCGATGCTGCAAAAATTTGGTATCGATCCAACACCAAGTACATAAAGGACCAGTATTTCCAGTACTGATACCAATACTTTTTACTTGCAATACAGTTTTACTTACTAGTAAGAATATCTATGCATCATAACTTGCATCATTATTTTTATTTATTTATTTATTTTAGATACTGTATGTGTGTGTCTCTGTTTAGATTATTGGTTATATGCTGTCTGTTGTCTATGTAGAATATTTATGGATAATTTGTGTTTGTAAATCTTTTTCTTATGCTTTGATTGTGTATTTCTGATTATTACATACTGATCGGACCCTATAGTTCACTAAGAATAGTTCAAATCGATCCAAATAAAATAAATCAAATCAAATTTATGCGAATTTGAATGAAAATTTGAATTTTCACGATCATTGAATTATTTTTAAATTTTTCCTTAATGAATAAATCAGAGGTTGTGTGACGACAACATGTTTTCCTCTGTGCAGGTTCCTCTGTTCCAGCGCGGAGGCTCGGTGGTCTGCAGGTCGACAGGAAGTGGTTCCTGCACGGCCGACGTCCAGCAGCTGCCGCTCGCCATCACCGTGGCGCTAAACGGTCAGGTAGGAGAAGGATGTAATACTGTAGTCCTTTTAATGTTATGTAATTATGTACAAAATATTAGGAACACTTTGATCTTGAGTAAACCATAATTACATGTCTCCATGTTTTTTTTAAAATTTAATTCAATTAAACATAATTTTCATTACACATTTATCAGCTGTTTGTTTTCTTCATTCATTTTTTCATTATGATGTAGATTTAATCAAATTCTGACTTTTGAGAAGCTGTAACCTGTCAATATTTTTCTTTTAAATGACCCGAGAGATTCATTAATAATCACAATAGAAAAGAGAACAGATTTCAGTAACCCTTCAATTTACAGGCCGCTGATTACGTGATAATGTCAAGAAATAACAAGTAATTGTGTAGTAATGCCAAGATATAGCCTAGAAATAACAGTCAGTTTCATAGTAATGTTCAATAGTAATTTTTATCCACCAAGAACTTGTAATTGTCAATTACAATCAATTATTTCTAAGCTATTTCTATGCAATCAGTTGGCTATATTTCAACATTACTATGAAATTGAAATAGCTATTTCTAGACATTATGATACAAATACTTGACATTTCTTGACATTATCATGTCAATTAAAGGGTTACCCAGATTTTAACACAGTATCACACATTATTATACATTTTTTTCATGTAATAAAACAAAATAAAGATTATAAGTCATAGATTGGCGAAGCTGCTTTGTATTTACTACCTTAAAAAGATATATTTTTTATTGATGCACAGTTAATTTCTACCATTAGTAAATTAATTCTGCATGTTCGTGCCCAGACTCGTGATATTTAAGAGCAGACTGCCGTCCCCTCTCTCTGCAGGGAGCAGCGGACGGCGAGCTCTACCTGGACGACGGCCACTCCTTCAGCTACCGCCACGGAAAGGCCTTCTGTCTGCGCCGGTTCACCATGCTGTCAGGCCGGCTGCTCTGCCGGTGAGTCACGCTCACACCTCCCGACAACGAGGAGACGCTTTTTTAAAGACACATGGTGGAAGGAGCTAAAAAAAGAGAGTTTGAGACGACGAGCCTCAAATAGCTGCCAATTTTTTTTTTTTTTAGAAAGGAAACAGAAAAATTCATGTTGATTCATGTTGACGCTGCTTCCTTCAGCTCCGCCTGCGAGGACGCAGCGTTCGACTGTGACACCGTCGTTCAGTCGGTCACCGTCCTGGGGCTGAGGAGGAAACCGTCCGCTGTGACTGTGCAGGTGTCAGGTGAGGCTCAGTCACACACACACACACACATGATCCTGTCTGCAATACAATTGTATGTAGCCTGCGAGAAAATGTCAAGAAATAGCCTCGAAATAATGGTCAATTTCATAGTAATGTTGAGAAACATCACCAAGAAATAACAATTGATTGCGTAGAAATAACTCAGAAATAATTGATTGTGATTGACAATTGCAAGGACTTTCCAGAAAATTCAAAGCATGAAAAACACGTGTAGTCTTTTGCCTTTATGAAAAACTATATATATAGCCACATTGCACAAATCCCACAATGCACTGCAGCAGCTACCGTACGGTTATGAGCAAGCAATAGATTTACAAATGCCAAGCCCTGTCTGGCATGGAGGAAATGGCATAGGAGAGAAAACTATATGAGAATATGTGGTTTTTTTTGGTTTTTTTACATCCTTTTCTGAAATCACAATACACACAATGAAAAATAAAGTAATTTTTATTTTCATTCATAATATTCTTTTTTTTTCTATTGGAAGGATTTACAGTTTGCTGGCTGTTCAAATTCACATATCTGATTAAAACAATGTCAGTTTTTAGTCTGCTCAGTAAATGTCAATACTGGTCGGCGTGCGACATACTAGAGGCTGTGTAGGATAATACTGGGATAACGATGCCGTGACGTGTCGTCCAACATAAGCAGCAGGAGAATTAAGAGTTTACAATACTAAATTAATTGATATGTTATTGACATATTAAGATAAGGAGAACGGGAAACTTGTCTTAGAACTTTATTCAAGTGTTCAGCAAATAAAATTGAGCTAAAATGTGAGAAGAAGTTTGGATTTGTCGTCTCAGAGGAGGAGGGTTGAATATCTTTTCAGTATCTAATATCTGATCATCTTCCAATAATTCAAGCATGAGGAGAAAACCCTGTTGGAAGAATTTGATAATAACAAATAATTTGTGCGTCACAAAATGAATATTTATCTTATGAACTGACTTGTTATCCATCAGTGAAATTGTATGTATATAAACAGAAAGGTGACCGACTCTATGTTGACTCTATGACCGTATGTTGAACTGGATTTCATCGTTTCCTGTCCTTAAAATCTAAAAATCGTGGCTCTTTTTTTGGTTTTTCTGCATCATCATGTTTTCTGCCACATTCACTGTTTTGCTCTGTTGTTCTTATTATAAAGGCAGAAAACTGACAATAGAAGAGTCAGGCCCATGAAAACCTCATTTGTCCTGTAGGAAATGAAGCTTTTTTTACTTTGCAGATCCTGGAAGTTTAGAGTTCTGTTTATAAAAAATAAATAAAATTGAACAACAAAACAACAACAACATAAATGGTCTCTTATGTTTCTGTCACCAGGTGATAAACACTCACCTGCTGCCTTCCGGTACGTGGAGACCTGCTGCAGCCTGACAGTGAGCGACCTGAACCTGAGGGTGGCGACAGACTGGGACATACAGATAGGTCGATGATGTGGGTTTGTTGTTTCACAGCGGAGGAGGAGGTTGAAATCAGCTACATTTAATACTTGATACAATGAAATGAAGATTATTAGATAAATGCTGCAGAGCTCACAGCAGCACGTTGTTATTGTTTTACCCGTTTTCTTTTTAAAGCATATGTAGGAAAAATAATCCCTCCATTTTTATCTGCCTCACTGAGAAGAACTGTACTATTTAAAAAAAAAACACATGAATAAAAGTGAATGACAAGAGAAACAAGAAGCTCATTTTATGTTATTTTGTTTTGAATGATCATGAAGCTACAGGATTACATTAATATAACAGTGGATAAATAACTCTTCACATCATCGTCGTCTAGTAAAACTAAACTAAAACCCAGTGACGACCGGACTTCTTCCCAAAACAGATGTTTGCTCAAGAAGCAACACTAAAACAGTCCAACACATGACGAGGAAACGAGTTACAACAAGTCACTTAACAGCTTCAGGAATGATTGTGTTTTGAAATTAAAGTAATGAGTTAGTTTTATAGCTGTTAAAGTACCCGATTTAATTTAATTTAATAGCTTTAAGAAGACACGTGAGCAGAATAAGATGAAATATGAGGGGAAGTGAACGCAAAACATTGCAAATTATTTTCAAAATACGCTCTAAGATGTTTTTAAATGGAAATATGTGCAGTAATTTTAATTCTCTGAGACATTGTGGGATGTTGTTCTCGACGTGCAAATAATCAATATTACATTTTCTTTTTCTTTAACTTAAAACTGAGCCTCTTTCATTTCATTTTTTGATTTATTCCATTCATGGTTTACATGCTTCACACGGTTGCACGTATTTACATGATGTACACATAGTCACCATGAATGAAAAGGAGCAGGATGAAGAAAAACTTATAGTACCTGCATCTCTCTATAGTAATAATTGCATTGGCTTACTATCCACACCAATATTATACACTATTTTAAAAAGTTAAAGATGATGAAACAAGTAAACTTTTGTTCCCTTCTTTTTCTCTTTCTCCTCCTAAACTGAGATATACCTGTACAACTTTTCAGTTCCTTGCTTTGTGAATGCCATAGTTTTTACACTTGCAACACAAATGCACTTTAGTTTTAAGCTTAAACCGTGCAAATGTATGTTTAAAATCAAGCTCTAATCCTCTTCCTCCAGCTTGAACAAGTTCTGGTAATGATCTGTTCTTTGCTTTTATATATTATATATTATAAGGTCTGAAGATCTGTCAGATGAGATCATCATCTCTTGTGAGACGATGAGACATTTTACACACACTGCTGTGACTCTTTGTGTGTTTATAACTTTTTAAAAATCCAGCCTGTTGTGATTTATGAAGTATTTTTCTGCTAAAAATGGATGATGATACTCCTCTTCATAGCATTAGCTGTGGTTATGCTGAGACTGCTCAACGCTGAGCTCCATTGAGAATAGGTTTAAAGGGGTTGAATGCCTTCTGCTGAGGCAAGGCATCTACCGACCACTCTTTACATGCCCTCTGGCGCGGCCCGCTGGCCTTTGTGTCACCCAACAATGATGGCAGCGCTGCACCACAGCCGGGGAGAGAGCAATTGTTCAGTACGGCCAATGGGAACGCAACAAATCGACGTTAACGTGATGTGTGAGTTTCTGTGCATATGTGTGTGTGTGTGTGTATGTGCATGGCAATGCAAAGGTTGAATGCATGTGGAGTGAATGTGTCTTTCACACCGAGCTTTTGCATCCGCGCTGTGACGAAGGGAAGGGGGACGTCACACAAAGAAAGAGCCAATCAGACATTAGCTGTTTGGATTTATGCCAGGGTTTTTAGGCTTGTAAGACTTTAGTACAAGTGGGCAATAGCCAGTTTTTAAAAAAAAAAAAAAAGAAGTGAGCCGAGACGAGATGCCCTACACACCGTCTGGCTTTTTCTGCGACCGGTTGATCCGGGAACGCGAGAGGAGGGACGGGGAAGGGTCTCTGAACAAGCCCCTCCGCTTCAACGGCCAGGACTTCAACACGCTGAGACAGGAGTGCGTCGGCAGGAAGAACCTGTTTGAGGATGAGTCTTTCCCGGCCACCGTGGAGTCCCTGGGCTTCAAGGAGCTCGGACACAAGTCCAACAAAGTCAAGAACATCGTCTGGAAGAGGCCCAAGGTAGGAGGAGGAGGAAGAGGAGGAGGAGGAGGAGGAGGAGGAGGAGGAGGAGGTTGTTAGTCCGGGTTGGCACATGGAGAGGCACGTTGATGGCAAAGTAAAATAAAGAGGTGGGATGATGGATGGATGGATGGATGGATGGATCTCACATGTGGGAGGTGGGACGGTTATTTTTTTTTTTGATACAGAGCAAAACATCAAACCTGCAAAAGGAAACAACTACGATTTTTGTTTTTTTTTAACTCATGAGGGATTTGTTTGAAAACTCAACAACCACCATCATCACCATCATCACCATCATCATCATCATCATCATCATCACTGGGACGTCACCTGGAGATCCTGATGTGATCAAAATATTCCCACCTTTCCTAACACGGATGCACTGGAACTAAGCCAAAGCAAAACTTAACGCAGCTTAGTCGTATCAGTCTGAGCTTTAATATATAACAGATGTCTTGTTTAAAGATGACTGAGCCTCAGAAACACAGGTTTCGTCTCTCGCAGTGTTTTAATCTATAGGCCAAACAAAAAAACACATTGATTAAGACTGATCCGCTTAACGCCTTGACTTTGTTTTTATTATTGTCTGCAGGAAATCTGTGAGAACCCTCAGTTCATTGTCGGCGGAGCCAGTAGGACAGACATCTGCCAGGGAGACCTTGGTAAATAAATCCTCTTTTCTCTTTTATTAATTATGTAAACAGTGAAAAAACACCACAGTGCAGATCGGACGTCTTGTTGTGTATCAAAGGTTTTAATTTTTAATTTTTAAATAATGCCTGAATTGATGAATTTCAGTCTATTTATTAGAATCAGTGAGGAACAAAAGAAACAGCCTCATTTGAGCTGGTATCTTCTGTGTCCACATGTGAACCAACCAGCTCTTTATCTCTGGTCATATGTTTATTTTCCTCATTTTAAGCTCAAACAAATGCAGACATGGTGAAATATAGAGTGTAGATTGACATATGAGCACATGATTGAAGCGCTTTCTAAGAAAAGCTTTTGATTTGAGACACATAGTGATATAGCGATGCATGGACTGAGCTGTTACTGTATGGAGCCGTCCCTCAGTCTGTATATTCATGATAACAGGGCAGCAAACATCCCATCGATCCCCTGCACACGGCCTCTCTGCCTGCAGCGGCCTCCCCCCCGTATTGTGCTTACTCTTTTGGAAGGGAATCCAACCAGCAGCACTTCTCATTGTTGTCCAGTTCAGGCCGCAAATAAAGGGAGACCAAAGGGACAAAGGTGCTGGCAGACACTGTCAACCGTTCCCCCTGTTGAAAAACTTACATTGTTTCACACACACCTGGACAATCAGAAAAGTCGAACGTCAGCACTCGGCGACGACGCTCTTTTCCTCCAGCGAAAAAAACAAAACAGAAAAGAGGGAAATCACAGAGACTCAAAGGTGCTCGTTTTTCAACATGGCCGCCGTTTTCTACTGCACATTTCCGCCTAAATCTAAACAGTAGAAAGTGGAAAAAAAAGACCTAAAGTGAACACGTTCCCCTCAGACTCAATGTAGAAATATGAACCTTGTGTTGAATGAGTGTTTTTACTGATGATGATGATGATGATGATGATGATGCTGTGTTCAGGTGACTGCTGGCTGCTCGCCGCCATCGCCTGTCTCACCCTGAACGAGAAGCTTCTCTACCGCGTCGTTCCCCAGGAGCAAAGCTTCTCCGAGAGCTACGCCGGCATCTTCCACTTCCAGGTCAGACACACACACACACACACACACACACACACACACACACACACACTCACACACACACACACACACACACACACACACACACACACACACACACACACACACACACACACACACACACACACACACAAAGAAAGAGCCAGTTTATCCTGCGTTTTATCCTCTAAAAGTCAAGTTTACTTATACACGGTCACTCTGCAGGTTCCCTCTGTTAATACTGAATTTGGAAAGTCCAGTTTTTCTTCCTGTGCACCTGCAACCTGGAGCAATCTGCAAAAACTTACCACACTTTTATCATTAGGACAATTTAAATCCATAACTGCATCTTATTTTACCTCCAACTTTTGGTTGGTATTTCGGATTTCAGATGATGCTCTATTGCAGATGAGGTTGCTCCTCAATATACTGTATTTCCGAGTTTAAATAAAGGTTATAATAAAAACTTTATTGATTCAAGTGTCAACAGTCAGTTTGAACCCGTATTGTTTTATTCTCCTTGACTTTCCTTCTCTCCCTCAGTTCTGGCGCTATGGCGACTGGGTGGACGTCGTCATTGACGACCGCATCCCAACCTTCAACAACCAGCTGGTCTTCACCAAGTCGGCCGAGAGGAACGAGTTCTGGAGCGCCCTGCTGGAGAAGGCCTACGCCAAGTGAGTGTAGAGAGACGGAGAAGAGACGTTTTATTGGGTTTTGCAGATGTTACGATTGTATTAAATCATTTACAAAGAGAAAAGTATAAAAAAAATGTTCTTATAGGAAAAACAACAGGAAAAGAAAGTGGTCACTGAAGCATTGCTGAATACCTGAACAGCTCATATAAAACTAGAACAGACGCAGAATTTACTTTATGTAGCTCTGCACAGTGTCACCCTACTTCTCAGCCTAGGACTAGATGATACTTCTACTACTACTACTACTAATAATATTCATGCACGTTTATCTCTGAATGAGAGGAGTGAGGATGTTGATGTGTAACCCTGACGTCTGCGTCCCGTCCAGGCTGCACGGCTCCTACGAGGCCCTGAAGGGAGGAAACACCACCGAGGCCATGGAGGACTTCACCGGCGGAGTCACTGAGTTCTACGAGATGAAGGAAGCTCCCAAAGAGCTTTACAAGATCATGAAGAAAGCTCTGGAGAGAGGCTCGCTCATGGGCTGCTCTATCGACGTGAGTCCGACGGCGACTTAGTTTAGTTTATTTAATGTCTTGACATGGCACCTGATTGTATAATGGAAATTACATCTCAACCTAAATACAGCAGCTACACAAGGTCTTGGAAAAATATGCAAAACAAAATAAACAGTATGCAATATTATGTATATTAAGGGCTATTGAAGTTTTTAATGGTATATTTGTGTGTATTTATGTTGTCATTATTTTGAGTCTGATGTAGAGGATTTATATCCAGTATCAGATGTATTTTCATTAGATTTCATTAAATATTTAAATTAAATAAAGAAAGTGAACAATATTTAGACTGAAAATGTGTAGGATGCAGCTCAGGATATTAAAAACTATGCAGCCTACTGTTTCCTTTTATCAGCAAATAAACAAAGTCAAAAATAAAATAAAATGTTTATCTCACCATGACATAACAGACGTTAGTTTAGCGTATTCATCCTGACTGTTTTAAGGTTATTTTAACTATTATTATGCACTTTGCAACAAGCCATCCCTCTTATTTATTTAGATGTGTTGCTATGAATTGTGTACTAGTACGATGATAATAAAGTTTTTCTTGAATCTTGAATCTTGACTCTTAGGTTTATTTGTTGCAAATTAAAGGGTTTATTTTCAAAACTTTTATCCTTTTTTTCTCATTGTGTTGTGTGTCTTCAGTCCCTGGTTCCCGCTCGCTTTGAGACTCGTACCGTGACGGGACTGGTGAAGGGTCACGCCTACTCTGTGACGGCCGTGGAGGAGGTAACACGCTGCACGCACGCTGCTTTAATGTGTCCAGAGCTTCATCACAAACAAACACAGTGAAAGTGCATTAATGTAAAGAAAAAACAAAACATCTCTGTTGTCTCATTCCAGTGTAAATCGTCTCAGCACAAGGAAACTAAAGTCCGTCTGGTGCGTCTCAGGAACCCGTGGGGTCAGGTGGAGTGGAACGGCCCCTGGAGCGACAAGTAAGCAGCTGGATTTTGACCCGTTTTTTTAAAATAATTTTTTTAATTAATTAAGCTAATATCAATTACCCCCTCCTCTCTGGCAGCTCTAAGGAGTGGACCACACTGTCTAAGACTGAAAAGGAGAAGCTGCAGCACCAGAGCGCCGAGGACGGAGAGTTCTGGTATCTGTTCAACATTCAAACCAGTCACAAAGATGATAGTTGATTTCGTCGTTTAATAAAAAATGAACCCATCCTCTCCTCTGACATCTCTTCGCTTCCCGTCCAGGATGTCTTTCGAGGATTTCAAGAAGAACTACACCAAGATCGAGATCTGCAACCTCACCCCCGACGCCCTGGAGGACGACAAGATCCACAAGTGGACGGTTTCTGTGAACGAGGGCCGCTGGGTGAGAGGCTGCTCCGCCGGAGGCTGCAGGAACTACCCAGGTAGGAAATATAGTCAGAGAGGTTTGAACCAAGGTTGTTATAGTTTTAAAATGTTAGTCTTTATTAGTCTTTATTTTTATTTAGTTTTTCAGTTTGCTTTTTAAAATTTTATTTCAGTTTAGTTTTAGTTGGTGCAACAAGTGATTAAGCAGCTTTTGTTTGTTTTTTTTAGTCTCAGTCTTAGTCTTAGTTTTTCAGGTATTAGGGGAAAGCGTCTGTGAGTTTTAGTTGCATCCCATAATTGTTCCCATCAGTCCTCATCACATTACATTTGTTTCTTATCAACCTGTGGCGTTTTCTTCCTGCAACTTCAGCATCTCTAAGAAAACTAAAACTAAACTGACGTTATCTGCAATTCAGTTTAGTTAGTTTTGCATTGTGCATTGTTTTTATTTAGTTCTTGTTTATTTTTATTTTTATTTCACTTTACTAAATTGTTTTTTCACTGCTAGTTTTATTTTTATTTACTATAATAACCCTGGTTTGAACTGAGTAGGAGAGCAGAGAGAGTATAACTTATATATATATACTATACTATACTATGGACTGTGATAATTAGTATAGAAATAACCCGGAGAGAAACGGCAGTAGAAATTATATAAATATCCAAAATAACAACAATGCAATGATGAATGAATAAAATCTAGATGTTACACATGTGAAGACGCCCGTTTGCTAAATGTCCTGCAGACACGTTCTGGACCAACCCTCAGTACCGCCTGCGTCTGCTGGAGGAGGACGACGACCCCGAGGACAACGAGGTGGGCTGCACCTTCGTGGTGGCGCTGATGCAGAAGAACAGGCGGAAAGAGCGCAAGATGGGAGCCAACCTCTTCACCATCGGATTCGCTATCTATGAGGTGTCCACTCACATTTTATTTGAGTGAAATTATTTTGGGATTATTCTGTTATATGTATTTAAGTGATATTATGTATGGGTTATTGAAATTTTTAATCATATATTGTGCTTATTTTTTGTATGTTGTCATTATTTTAATTATTTTCATTAAATTCCATTAAATCATGTGATTTAATTACATTTCATTCAAATTTACACCAGAAAATCAAAGAAAAAGCCAAAATTTCTTAGTTTGTGGACTGTTTTCTGTTGTTTTTCATTCAAAATATTAACTTTTTGTTTGTATTTTTCCTCCTGTCACAACACGAACACTGACGCTCTCTGTCTGTTTCTTCGCAGGTGCCGAAGGAGGTGAGGAAGGAGTGAATGAAGCTGTCACAGTGCAGCAGCAGCAAGTTAATTACACTCACTCAACACTGTTTGTTGTCATATCACTGTTTCCATTTTGTTGTTTTTTTACACAATAAACCAGTTTCCATCCAACTTCTCTCCCTCCCTCCTTGACCGCAGATGCACGGGAACAAGCAGCACATGCAGAAGGACTTCTTCCTGTTCAACTCCTCCAAGGCTCGCTGCAAGTCCTACATCAACCTGCGCGAGGTGACCCAGCGTTTCCGCCTCAGCCCCGGGGAGTACGTCATCGTCCCCTCCACGTACGAGCCGCACCAGGAGGGAGAGTTCATCCTGCGAGTCTTCTCTGAAAAGAAGAACACCTCAGAGTGAGTGGGGGAGGGGGGCGGCGGCCTGCAGGGGGCGAGCCGGGCTGCAGCGAGGGTTGTACAGAGATAGTGATACAGCTAGTTACTGCAGTAGACGCTTTGTTTTATTCCACTGATGTGTCCGAGCAGGGCTGGGTGTTGAAACCATATTGGTTATTGGTATTGATCGAGATTCAGGTTCTACTGGATATTCATGTTTCTATTGTAGTTTTAAGTCATTCTCCTTCAGGAAAATGACAAAACACCATTAAACGCTCCCAAAGATATTAAGAGGTGAATTCAAAGTTTCGTACTTTTAGAAAAGTTTTGACAAGAAACTTTTGCATTGATATTTTTGGGAGCATTTACTGGTGTGCAAACATTTTTTTACTCTTTTACCTTACTTAGCTTTTTGTTCTGCACCTGGACTCACACACTGGATGTGCATGCACTATCATACCCAGTGAGAACAGTTATTAGTCAGACTAACCATTATTTTTAATTACTGATAAATCTGTTTATTATTATTTTTTACTTCTGAATGTCAGAAAGTTTTGCAAAGAAAAATTCAACACAGATTTATACAGATTCGCTCAACAACAAACCCAAAGCAGAATCAGATAAAACAAGTTGAGCATTTTGTTTTGGGGGGAAAAAAATCCAATTAGTTTAATTGGGATCAGGACATTGATTAATTAATGCTCATGTTCTTTGTTTTTATTAATTTAAACTGTTTTAAAGTCAGTTTGAGGAAGAAACATTGCACTTTTTCTCATGCAATAACATTGAGATTTCAAAATAAGAGCCTTTGTGCAGGAAAGAGGTTAGTCTAATTAAGTGTCGTATATATTTTTTTTAGTAAATTATGTAAAAAGCTCACAAAAAGCTACTACAGATGAATTTCCAACAACACCCAGCCCTGTTTGTGTGTGTGTGTAATGTATCAGCAGCAGCATCAGATTGATTTAGACAGAGTGCATCAGTGATTTGTCTGCTCGTCTATGTGCATGTGCAGCTGCAAGGTTTGTGTTTTGTGTTAATGAGGGTGGGGGGGTCGGGTGCTTTTGGTGGGTGGGTGGGTGGGTGGGTGGGTGGTGGGACACAAACCGCCAAAAGAGCAAAAAAATGTTAACGGAAATTTGATTTGTAGAGCTGGAAGAAACCGGCCGCAGTTCGAAGCTGTTATGGAATCTTTTTTAGGACAAGCGACTTCAGATTTGGGCACGATCTGGTAACCCTTTCAAAGTATTCAATGCTGCACACTCAAGCCTCAACTAACAACCGCAGCCCCAACCCAACCCAACCCACCCCACCTACCTACCTACCTACCTACCCGCCCCTCCCTACCTACCTACCTGCCCCTGGAGGACCAGACGGCGTGCAGCAGCAGCAGCAGGCCAGCGCCGGCCTGACGGACCGACACCTGGCTGCTGTGACGGGATCTCACTGAGCAAACACTGAATAATAATCTAGATCTGTAGTTTTTAACCTCTTTGAATATCAGAGAGGGTAAGTCTGTGCTTTAAATGCCCCATTTAGGGGCAGTTATGAGTCAACTTATTTATGTAAATGTAAAAAAAAGAGGAGACGACGCCATCGACTGTGACTGGAGGAAGCAACAGGTGGTACTGAACTAACACCTTTTATTCACAGCTTCTTCTTTCTGGAATCGCTTTGTTATTGTTATTGTTATTGTTAAAAAATATATATATATATTGTTAAAGATTGTTAAAGTCCTGTCATCTATTTTATTTGTCTAACACCTGATAGACGATGTGCTGTAGTGATCACATGGTTGTACAAGCTAATGGTCCACATGAGATGTTGTTGTCAGCGTCGTGACTGCTGTTTGTTGGTCTTCACCCAGGGAGATAGAGAACAGGATCGAGGCTGACCATCCAGTGGTAAGTGTCCTTCCCTACGCCGAACAGAAAGCCTCTGAGATAAAGATAAAAGATATTTAAAAAAAATAAGATAAAAAAAAACAATTTGCTTTCAATTTTAACCAACAAACAAAGAACTTAAAGCAAAAACATACAGTAGGGTTTTTGTTCTCAGACATGATTTCCACATTTTTCCTCTCACATCTTCTCCGTCTCGTCTCTCGTTTATCTCCTTCTATTCTGTGGCTCCATGACGCCTCAGCCGGCGCCGGCCTCGGCGGGGGAAGAGAGCGAGGAGGATCAGCAGTTCAGGACTATTTTTCAGGAGATAGCCGGAGAGGTGAGTACAGGAAGGGACAGAGGAGGGAGAAATACGTACAGTATGTCCTGCTTTTAATTTGAAAGATGACAGGAAATAAGAGATTTCTATGGTTCTAATGGATGAAAAGAAATGAAAAATATATTTAAATTGATCAATAACTGATAAACTAATACTAGTAAGTGGCTGTTTATGTGAATATTGGTGTGTTAGAGACGTATTAATATTCCTTTCTCCTCTGGTTTCTCTCTCAGGACATGGAAATCACAGCCAACGAACTGAAAAACGTTCTGAACAGAGTGATCACCAAACGTGAGTCTGAGTGTCTCGGCGGCTCAGATCGAACTTCAAAGACAAATTTAAAACTTCATGAGTTAGAAAAACAAAAACAAACGTCTGAATGTCATGGACTCCCTGAAGCAAACTGTGACATTTCCTGTTTTCCTGTTGTTGTTTTTTCCAGTAGAAATAAGCCGAAGCGCTTCTCAAATTACATTTAACTTTTAAGCCTCAATATTTATCTAATGTGAGAATCATTTTCAGAATCACTGATATAGATCAGAGTTAGAATAAAATAATGAAAATATACAAATATATTGCATAATGTATACAAAAAATGGTCCCTATACTGTTATATACATATAAAATAGGACATAAATGTAAGATATTGACTTGTAGGAGGAAATGTACAGACTGTGTATTTCAAAGGGGAAAATATATGATATAATATATGTGTAATATTATGTTTATTCTTCACTGTGGTTGCAGTATTGTTAGTTTACTATGATTTTAGGCTTTAAAATTTAACTGAAGGAGCCTTGAACACTTTTAAAACTTAAATATGAAGGAAAAAAATGTGGTAACCCTTAATTTACAGGCCGTTTATTACATGATAATGTCAAGAAATAGCCAAGAAACAATTAACAATTAATGGTGTCATAATGTCTAGAAAGAGCCTAGAAATAACGGTTAATTTCATAGTAATGTCGAGAAATATAGCCAATAAATAACAATTGATTGCATAGAAACAGCCCAGAAATAACAGTCAATTGCAAGGACTTGATGGAGAAAAAATTTGGCCTTTCCCAAAAATTCAAAGCATGAAAAGCATCTGTAATATTTTGCCTTTATGAAAAACATGACATTACTGTGAAATTGACCGTTATTTCTTGGCTATTTCTTGACATTATCATGTAATTAACAGCCTTTAAATTAAAGGTTTAACATTTCAAAGTGAGTTTTCAGAGCAATAACTTCTGTCTCTCTGTGTGTTTCCTCGCTGCAGATAAGGACCTGAACACCGAGGGCTTCAGTCTGGAGAGCTGCAGGAGCATGATTGCTCTGATGGACGTATCCTTTGTATCGAGTGCTTCGGGCTGGCTGTGTTGTCTGTGAGAGGCACAACCTGCCGAGACCCAGGCAGGGTCTGTGATGGACGCTCACAGGGCCAAGGCTCCTCCTCCATAAACATAATAAAACACTATTCATTTGAGATTGTCCACTGATACAATACGTTATATGAAAAAACACAACATTAACGTCTTTGCGGGGGTTTTTGTTGTTGGTTTTTTTTTTACTTCTGAAATAGTTTTAGGATGAAATTTGACGCCGGTTGTTTTTCTGACGATCCATTATGATGATGTGGTGTGTGGTTTTCTGGTCTTAACTATCGGCGCTCAGATGGACGGGACAGGTCGACTCAATCTGCAGGAGTTCAGACATCTGTGGAACAAGATCAAACAATGGCAGGTGGGAAAACAGGTCCCCCTCTCTCGTTTACCTTATGACACGAGTGATGATTTATCTCCAGTGAGACATTCTGTACGGTATTTCTTATCGGACTTTTCACTGATGTGCGGCCGCATTAAACTGTTTTTCTTGCACAAAACTCACAAATCGTGTCTTCCAGGGAATCTTCAAACACTATAACGCCGACCAGTCTGGCAGCATCAATAGTTACGAGATGAGGAACGCCGTCAACGATGCAGGTACTTGGAACATTCCTTAGATATTAAAGAAAAAAGAAAATAGCATCAGTGGTTTTGTAAAAAGCTAAAACGGATTTGATTAAAGCTACAGAAAAAAGATATTAAAGGGATAGTTCAACATTTTGGCAAATTGGCCCATTGCCATAATCCCTATAGTCATAGCAGTAGGTTCGTTACCTTTAATTGTCGATGCAAGCTGTTTTTAGAACAGCGGAGCAGAGCCGTGAGCTGCTCAGGCTAATTCATGCAAAACAGCTGATGCGTTTTTCATCAAGCAGTCTCTGCATTTACCTCTAAAACAACTCTGTCTGGTAACGTTCTGTTATTATCTCATAGCGTGGTGAATGTGCAGGTCACAACTTGTCCACCAGAGCGTTTTGGAGTTGTTGGATTGTGTATTTGATGAGTTTGATGAGGGAAACCAAGAAATCCCATGAGCCTCCGTAGCGTAGCTCTGAGCAACTCACGGCTCTGCTCCGCCGTTCTAAAAATATCTTGCACCGACAATTAAAGGTAACAAACCTACTGCTATGACTGTAGGGATTATGGCAACGAGCTAATTTGCCAAAATGTTGAACTATCCCTTTAATGCAAACGTTAAAATATCAGTCGAGCTCCAACAGTCGTGGACTCGTTCCCTTCTGCTCATGTTCATTTTTCTGGGTTGTTATGATGATGCAGATGTGATGTTTTGTAGCGACGACTTCAACTCATCCTCTAAATGTCCTTGTCACTGTACAGTCATGTGTCTTGTGTCCCGCTCAGGCTTCCGTCTCAACAACCAGCTGTACGACATCATCACCATGCGCTACGCAAACGAGAACATGAACATCGACTTCGACAGCTTCATCAGCTGCCTGGTTCGACTCGAAGCCATGTTCAGTAAGTCACAGCCTCCGTGCACAGTGTGTCATCACATCACTTCTTCAGACTTTAATTATCTTCTCTTATTTTGTGTCTCTCTTTTTTTACTTTATTTGCATATATAAAATAGAACAAATACATTCATATATGGCTCTTGGTCGAGAGGAAGATACGAAAAATGGTGCAGGTGAGGTCGGAAACCCGATTATAGAATGACCTCACCTTAACAATAAATTAAAAAGTAAAGAAATAATATTAACATACCTGGTGTAAGGTAGAGAAATAAAAAACACATAAATGATGATGATAATAGTAATAATTGTTGTAGGAGTAATGATAATAACACTTAAATAAATAAATGGGGAAAAGATGAGATTAAAAAAAACCTCAAAAAACCCAATATAGATAAATTAAGTTCAAGTTGTTTTGCATGTATTTTAATTTCTGTGGAATCTATAATAAAACATCTGGAACTTCCTCGTCTGGATCAATAGCAAAGCCTTGATGGGAAATAGACCAGTTTAGATCCAGAGCAAAATAATGTCACAGTCAGAGATTATGAAGAGTCAGTTTATTGAAAATACAAACTTCTTTTGGCACAAAAAGAAGCTTAAATGCAGTTTAATGAGGAGCCCTGACCAGAACAACAACAAGCCTGTAGATGTAGTAGTAGTGGTGGTATTAACAGAGAGAGAAAAAAGAAACTTCCTTTGCTTTGTTTCTTCAGAGTAAAACATCATCAATCATCGTTGTTGTCTGTTTGTTTGTTTGTGAGCCGTTGCCTGTGGTCGAGGCAGGAACCTCTGTGCAGCAGCAGCAGCAGCAGCATCGGTCGCTCCAGGGAGAAACAAAACAATGGTGCTGCTGCTGTTTGGTGTAAATCTCTGTCGTTCTTGGAGAGAAAAGAAACTCTGCTTCTCTTTAGCGTAATGAGTCTCAGGCTCCGTGGATTAGAAAACAGCACAGCTCCAGAACAGTGTTTATATTGCATGTGTGTTTGATGTTTCCTGCTGTGTAACACTGAGCACAGATCAGTGTGTGTGTGTGTGTGTGTTTAGGATGATGTGCCTCTAACCCGTGTCGGTGTTTCTGTGTGCAGGGGCGTTCCAGGCCTTCGATCAGGACGGAGATGGAACAATCAGACTCAGTGTCCTGGAGGTAAAACCAGAATCACATACTCCTTTAATTTATCACTTTTTTATTACTGTAGTTAATATAAATAAATTAGATCAATCAATGGTTTTCATGTAACGACACGGACTGAGGAGCTTCTACAGTTTATTATTTACACATTTGTTGCAGATCGATCACAGCTGCAGTTCATCTGAACATTGCCCAAGTGGTTTTATTTTGTCAAAACATTCTGGCTCTGACCCACACTGAGGTTTAGAGGAAGAGGGGAAAAAATAACTTCCAGCAACATGTTGTGAAGCTTTGATCTGATTTTTAAAAAATGATGTACAGTTTAACTTGTTTTGGCCTTAATGGATGATTTAAATAAAACAGTCTGAGAAGGGGAAATTACTACAAGGTAACTTCAAATTGAGCTTTTTAATGTATTTTTTTATGTAAATATGCTGCAGCCAAGTCAGTAAAGTCCATAACCCCAAAACCAGCTTGTATTTTGCTACCACCGCCAATGACTGGACTGATAAGCCACACGTATGGGACTTCACAGCAGTATTACAGGAAGTACAGGCTGATAATAATAAATGTATGTTGGTATATTTCCGACAGTGCATGAATGCACAAATAAAAATACACAAAGAGTTGTTTTCTCGGTAAATACAGAGTCTGCTTGCCGAATAACTGCTCCTGACGGGAACATGCATCAGCAGTTTTGCATGAATTTGCCTCTAAAACAACTCTGTGTGGTAACGTTGTGTTATTATCTCATAGCGTGGTGAATGTGCAGGTCACAACTTGTCCACCAGAGCACTTTTGAGTTGTTGAATTGTGTATTTGATGAGTTTGATGAGGGGAAACCAAGAAATCCCATGAGCCTCCGTAGCGTAGCTCTGAGCAGCTCACGGCTCTGCTCCGCCGTTCTAAAAATAGCTTGCACCAACAATTAAAGGTAACGAACCTACTGCTATGACTATAGGGATTATGGTGATGGGACAATTTGCCAAAATGTTGAACTATCCCTTTAACATAATGACACTGGAACAATACAACCGTAAGAAGGCCACACTGAGACTGAGATAACAGTATATAATGGTTACTATCAATTCACCAAATCAAAAAGAACATGCAATAATCTGTCATATGATAATGTTATTATTATTTATCTCAGAGATATTAGTGGACGTTACTCCTCAATACTGTGCAGAGCTGTTTAAACCTGATTCACTGACATTTCTCCTCCTTCTCCTCCTCCTCCTTCTCCAGTGGCTCCAGTTGACCATGTACGCCTAGAGAGGCCCATCTCCTCCCAGGTGAGCTCCACTCCACACGAGGACCAGACCTGCCAGCCTTTACCTCAATACTCAGTGTGCCCGACCGCCGTTAGCTCTCACCCACCTCCTCACCTCCATCCCTCCTCCTCTTCCTCCTCCTCCCCCACTTACAGCTCTGCTCTTTCTGACTCTTCTCAGTTTATCTTCCACTTCTCTACTCTCTTTCTTTTTTCTTCAGTACAGTAGGTCTCAGGCCTGTTTTTTTTTTTTTTTAAACTTCCTTTCTCTGCCTTTGTCCTCTCTCCACTTATCATCAAAATATCAGTCTCCTTTCAGTCATCAGCTCTGTTTAGATTTTTATTATTATTATTATATTATTAATAATTAAGAAAACACCTTGTACCGTACTTTTTCTCAGGCATCAAACACACACAACCTCCTTTTTTTTCTGTCACAATACCTCACAGAGCCTCCTCCTCCTCCTCTTCTCCCAGTTAAACCATCTCTGTTAACTAGTTCACTATTCATCTCCATTGACGAATATCTACTCCTCCCCCCTCCTCCATGTTTTATCAACTTCTTCTTCTTCTTCTTCTGTGATCAAACTGAGCAGCTGTATCCACTCCAGTGAACTGGGCTCTCTTGGTGGACGATGATGAATAAACTTAACATTTCTGACAAGTACGAGCGACAACATCTCGAGAGATTTCAGGCCTGACCCTGTTTTTCTTTCCTTTTATTTTTTTATTTTTTTATTTTCTTCCCTTCATTCACTTATTTTTGTCAATAAAATAAAACTCCTGGATTTACTGTTGGCCTAGAGTAACACGTGAGTAGTAGTAGCAGTACGACGTTTCACCGCCCTCCCCTCCCTCCCTCATCCCCCCATCCTCCTCACTAGCGTCAGTTCTGGGCACCGAGCCGCTCCCCTGTGTGCTCCAGCCCTGTGGATAGCGCCACCTGGTGGACGACACAACTCAGGCTTCTTCTGTTCATCTCAGCTCCAGCCAGCAACGAATTCACACCCTTCTCCTTCCTCCTCCTGACGAAAAAAAAAAAAAAAAAAACCATGTCCAGTCTGCCGGTCGGTCGTTCAGCTCTGCATGTGGATGGGACGAGATTCAAGGACAAAGCTGTGGAGTTTTTTTTTTTGTTTTTTTTTATTTTATTTTACTTTTCTGAACACACATGTTAAAAAAAGGTTCAAATATGGATTAGAGAGAATATGGCTGAGGGGTTGGACTGCAGCTTTTTGTGATTTTTTTTTTCCTATTAAGGCTTTGGTCTAATGAGTGTTCTGCATTTTTAACCATTTTAATCAAATAAATAAATAAATGTGTAGTTACTGGTTTGACTGTGTTACCAGTAGTTTTGATGTGATTTTTTGTTTTTTTTTCTGATGCACAAGTAAAAACAAAACAAAATACCATAAAGAAGACAGAAAATTGGTTTATAATGTTGCAACATTATTTATTTTTTATTATAATTAACAATTTCTTAGATTGCACTTTCATAAAAAAGATCCCGTCACAACAACGATAATAACTGAAAAACTTGAAGAAACTCAGGAATGCCAGGTACGAGGGGAACTGCTCGCTTTCCTCGGTCATTTAAAAAAACGAACAAAAAAAAACCACGTGTGTGTGTGAGAAGAGTTTTTGTTTTTTTGTGGAAAGTTTGGCGGCCGCGAGAGAAAACATCAGGTTATAACAAATCCTCCAAACGAGGACACAACCAATGAGAGAGAGAGTAACCACACACAAAGTCTGCTGGCGAGCATCCGCTGGGCTTTTAAACGCTGGTTAAAACAGGTTGAATGTGCCTTTTTTTTTAAAAATAAACTCGTTTTTTCTGTTTCTAAAGAGGGTGAGGTATGGCATGGGAGATGAATCCTAATGCTTCCCTTCAAGTTTATCCATCTAACACCTCCTTTAAACATCCTTCACCTCCTCGCTTCATTAGAAATCTCTTGGCTGCGGGGAAAACACAGCTCCGGGGGGCCTTCGGCTCAATGCACCAAAGATTTAAAAAAATAATAAACTCAAAAACTAACAAAAAGAAAAAAAAACGCATCATTTCCAGGGGGGAAATGACGTCATAAAAACAGTACTTCACACTCACTCGTGGAAACAAGTAAGAGATCCTTATTAAAGAACTCTGTCGACAAGGATTTAAACCCACACCTGTAGGAATAAAACACGCCACCGCGTCCACGTCTTGGTTCTGTTATCACTGCAAATGTCAATTTCTCAAATGGCAACCTCAGGCCAAGTCACACAACACTGCACCAAAATCCCTCGACACCTTTAAATCGCCTCAATGAGCAACAAAAAAATAAGAAAAATGAAGAAAAGAAAAGAAAAAAATCCTAAACTACTAAAAGAAGAAAACAAAAGAAAAAAACTAAGTGAGTTCTTATGGAAAAAAACAAACCAAAATGAAATAAACTGTCACTTCAATAAAACTCCTTCAAAACAAACGACTCACACTGTCGAACTGTCAAAACGTTTTATCTTAACCGTCAAACTTTGAGTGAGTGAACATTTTGACATAAAAAAAAAAACCCAAAACGAAAAAGAACAAATAAAAGAAAAATAAGTATAGGTTGCTCAAAATGACACATCACAACTGCACAACAACAATAAAAACACCTCGTAGCCCATGCCATATTGTAGCCAACCAATCAGGAAGACGATTATTGGTTTTTGTTGCAGTTTTCAAAAAAAAAGGAAAAAAAAAAAAAAGCGGAACAAGTCTCTCCCGACGCCGGCAATGCTGAAGTTTCTTCAATTAACAAAAGTCACGTGTTCGTTTTGTCTTTTACTTTGGTCAGTGAAAAAGAGGAGCTGCAGTGGTCGGACAGAAAGAGAGAAAGAAGAGGAAGAGGAGGAGGAGGAGGAGGAGGAAGAGAAAAGAGTCCGTTTGTTTTGTTTTGTAGAGAAAAGTTTAGAAAAAGGAAAACAAGAGACCGACGACAGCACACCCGACCCTCCTCTCACGATTGTTGGTTTCCAACACCGAAACATAAAAGGATGGAGTCGCCGGACGCCACTCACCAGGCTCGAATGGGAGCTCTGCTAAGTTAAGTGGGTCCCAAGAACATCCCCCCCAATATGGGAGGTTAACAGGTGGTGGGAGGAGGGGGAGGGAGGAGAGGGGGGAGGAGGAAAAGGGACGAGGGCTCGGGAGGAAACTCTGTTCCCATCACCGGCCCTTAAGGCTCCAGCTCCGTCGCCTCCTCAGCGTGTTTCTGCATGTGCACCTGCATCCCCTGCAACACACAAAACAATATAAATGTAAATAATGGAATACGTTTTCACCTCATGATGAAATAACAACACATTTTTTGTACAATTTGTGATAAATTGTTACATAATCAACCAAAGTCAGTGCAACATTTGCATATTGAAATAACTGGTGCAGGAATTTTATTGCAAAATGCAGCATTATTACATCATGAGGTGAAAATCTATCACATTATTACATAATAACAATACATAATGTGGTGCAACAGGGTTTAATCCGGCCCACAAGATGAATTTGTCAAGTGTGAAAGTCACATAGAAGACAGAAGAGGAATACTGTTGTTGAATTACACATATTTTTCTCAAGAAATTTCAAGTTGTTCATAATATGTTTGTAAAAGGAGAGTTAATAATGCACTTCTTTACACTAAAATAAAGGGAAAGCTTTATAATTCTCATTATTTATAGGTCATTATTACACTCTAACTAAAATGAGTTTGACACCCCTGGTCGAAACAGAGGCTATGACAGAGTTTAAAGACTTAAAAATAGATATATAATTTTTATTTTACCTGCTTGGAGCTGTTGCGTGCGCAGAAAAACTCTTCACAGTTTTTCCAGCGGCACTTGAGCGTCTGCGAGGAGTTGGCGCTGGTGTGGTCGTTGATCAGGTGCTGCTGCAGATGCGCCGTCACCCCGAAGACCAGAGAGCAGCCGTGCCACTGTCGACACAACAAGGGTTACCATGGTGACCATAAACCCCCCCCACCCCCACACAATATACAGTATTCCTGGTTCAGGTCCTGTACGGATTCCCAAACTGTGGTGCGTGACATGAAAAGGGCAATGGTGGCTCTATGGTGTTATATTTTACTAATAAATAAATAAATAAATAAACGACTCCTACTGTTTACTTTCATATTTCTATGCTCCTCACTTTTTAAATGTGAGCGCTCAATAGGCCTTTTATTGCACATTTTGTAATATGTTCTTATAGTTTTATTAAACTTGACGCCTTAAATGCAGCTATAGATAGACTATGACTTCTTTTGGGAACCGCTGTGATAAGTGAATAACTGAGCATCTTCTTACCCAGCAGCGGTAGTTCTGCATCAGGTTGAGTTTGACGGCCTGCACGCTGCCGTCGTAACAGCCTGTGTAGATCTGAAACACAACATGATGGATGACAGATTAATATCTAGGTTTTTCTTGTTGTTGCATTTTTTAAAACATTTTATTTAGTTATTTTTTATTTTTTCATAAAACAAAACATTCACTGACATAGGACCCCATAAGGGAAATGCAATATCAATCATCATAAAGAAGCACAACAATGCTATAATAACCCATATTCCTCCATCAGTCACACAAATACAGAGTTAACAGCCCTTTTCAGTCTCTGTACCCACTGAGGTATGGTTGGTTGGTGGTTTTGTATCCTTCCAGTTCACAGTTATCATTTTTTCTTAGCAATCAGTAAAAGTAAATACTGTATCTAGTTTTTAAGATGTTTTTCCAGAACCAACGAGTCTCACCATGCTCTTGTGGACAGCCATGCACATCACCATGTCCTTGTGTCCTCCGTAGACCTGCAGCTGCTCGTGAGTCTGCAGAGGTGAAGAGCAGACGGACATGAATTCAGATTTTGTTTTTTTTTAAAAAAGAAAGAAAAAGAAAGTCATGGGAATGTAAATAAGAACTGAAGGACGCACCTGCATGTCGTAGACCCGGACCAGTTTGTCCAGGCAGGCGGTCACCATCACCTTCCCCAGGATGGACACCACGGTGACGGCGTGACTGTGTCCTTTATAGATCCGCACCAGCTCTCCAGTCTGAACAGAGACAAGAGAGAAAACGATCAGTGTGATGCACAAACTAAACTAAATCAGCTGTGAAAACATGTATTGTTGTGTATTAAAGAGACGACTCACGTGGATGTTGTGAGCGTAGACGCACTGATCACTGGAGCCGCTAAAGACCAGATCATTGACGACCTGAGAACAGAGACACACGATGTAAAACACGAGAGAGTCAGGAGGCGTCTCGATGAAGCTCAGGCTCCAGATGAGACGTACCTTCATGCAGAGGACGGTCTTGGTGTGTCCCTGCAGCGTGCGCAGCAGGAGTCCGTTCTTGGCGTCTCTCACGCTGATGGTGTTGTCGTAGGAACCGACCAGCAGGATCCGCCGCGCCCCCTCCTGCGACGAGGCCAGACAGCTCACGCCGCGCGGCCCGTGACACTCGAACACGTCCATCTGCTTGTTTGTCTGGACGGATGAAGCGGTACGTTACAACCAATAATCAATACAAAGTTTTCACCTGATATACAATGACAATATTGAAAATATTAAAAATAGGCACATCATTATAGACAGAGGCTGTTCAATGTGGAAAATAAAAATGATTAATCAGGTCATACCTATATCAAATTATATTACATTACAATTAGAAAACAATATAAATATGTGTTTTATTTATTTATTCTTATTCTATTTTATCTTATTTTATTCTGTTTATTCAGATTTCTCCTACTATTCAGGAGTTTGTAACAAAGAAAAAATATAAATATTTAATTCTGAATCACAAGGTTAGAAATAGAAAAGTGCAAGTGCAAAATCAGTGGTGATATGACATGAGAAGAAGAAGCTTCATTTCTATGACAGAAACACAGACACAGAAAATGTCTTTAAAACTGGAACCAAACAACAACAAATGAAGGATAACTGCACTGCGTTTTCCCACCTTGAGGTTAAAGGTCACCACCGTGCCGTTGGCCAGGCCTGCGTACAGCGTCCTCCAGCGGCTGTGGAGGCAGAGGACTCGATCCGACAGAGAGAACTGCTGCTCAAACTCCTGAGTCTGGGGACGAGGAAGGAAACATCACGACATGTCAGAGACAACAACACAAACCAAAACTTGCAGAACTATCACGTCTGATGTGGAAAGTGAGAAATTATAAGTAGATCAAGTCTATTTTTTATTATCGTTGTGTTTTTACCTTGAGGCTGTAGCAGCGGACGGTCTGATCACTGGAGCCGGTGTAGAGGCGATGGTGCAGACAGGGAGTGGCCGACACCAGCAGGCAGCTCACTCTGGAGCTGTGGCCCTCGAACACACCCACACATTTATGACTCTGAAATAAACAACAACAACAACACAAACGTTCAACAAAAGGTATCTAACACAGGATATCCACGCAGCTCCGTGTGTGTTTGTGTGTGTTCATCAGCACCCACCACCAGGTCGAAGGCTTTCACAGTCCGGTCTCCTGAACACGTGTACAGCAGCCCGTCGTGGATCTGCAAGGAGTTCACCGCCTCCTGATGGCCCTCGAACGCACCCTCAGTGGGCATGTCGTCCTCGCCGTGGTCGGAGGAGGCGTCTGGGAGGAAACACACAAAGGTTAGGGTCTCAACTTAACAAAAATCTCTCCAGTCTTTCAGACAGTTGGCGAGAGGATGACAGAAGAGGCGGAGCAGTGGAGCGGCGATCAATACTCAACAGGTTAAATATGTACGTTCTCAGAAAGCCGAATCCGCTCATACAGGGTCACTATAAGTCAAGTTACTGCTCTATGAATATCTTGACCATAGAAAGTAACAGGAGCCTCAGAGTCTATTTTAATTTAGACCAAGAGAAGAGACATTTCTAAATCTGGCTGCTCAGACCTTGACGGGGGATGGTGGTGGGTTTGATGATGATGGAACGATGAAAACACTCACGTTTGCTATAATAGATGCTATTACTTTATTTAGAATAATGAAAAATCTAGCATCTTTATAATTTTCTTTCTAATCAACAACTTTGCGAGGAGAGGAGACGTACCTGATGAGTTCTTTGTTATCTTTGGTAACATGGTGGAAAGCTGCAGGTCGCTGTGGGAGAGAGAGAGAAGACGTGATGATGAAAAGATTAATCCAAATGATCTCTGGACTCCATGCAAAAAATATAACCAGTAAAATAACGGTGTGGTTCTGCCATGAACTCTGACCTCTCTAAAAGTCAACTTCTGGAGACTGTCCACTGAAACCACCAGGTTTGACTAATTTCCCATTAAAACATATGGAATTGGGAAAAACGCCAATTAGCTTCAGCAATAATAATGCTCCATGAATGTCTGTAAAGGTCACTCAATAAAATGATGTTGTCGTTAGTGTTGCAAGTACCCCTGACTGAAAAACACTGATTTAAAGGGAGAGTTCAGCATTTTGGCACAATGTCATAATAAGAACTGTCATAATGCCTCTAAAACAACTCTGTCTGGTAACTTTCTGTTATTATCTCATAGCGTGGTGAATGTGCAGGTCACAACTTGTCCACCAGAGCGTTTTGGAGTTGTTGGATTGTGTATTTGATGAGTTTGATGAGTGAAATCCCATGAGCCTCCGTAGTGTAACTCTGAGCAGCTCACAGCTCTGCTCCGCCATTCAAAAAATATCTTGCATCAGATTATATAGGGATTATAGCAATGGGCCAATTTGCCAAAAATGTTGGACTATTCCTTTAAATGAGCACTAATGTAATCCTGAGCCTGGCTACCTATGGAACTGAATGTAAAAACTAAAATCAAAGTCTCCAAAGGTGAAGAATAAACTGTTGGGTGCAGAAAGTCGATGGTTGTGTCTTTTTTTAAAAAATAAAACATGAGAGAAGGTCGATGAAGCTCTCACCTCTCAGAGGATTTACAGATTTCCATGTCGCTCGTGGACGTGACCTCGTTGCAGGCCAGACTCTGCGTCTCGGGTCTGGAGGAGTCTGGTGGGATGTGGGCGTCCACGCAGGCGGTGGCGGTGACCTCCATGTTTTCCTCCGAGTCCAAGGTCAGACTCAGCTCCGCTAAGGGGGAAACATGCGGAAGCTCCATTTTGTGTCTGGGGGAGGAGCCGTGTTCGATTTTCGGACACGACGACGTCTTCCGCGCGTCCTCGCTGCTCTCCATGTGCAGGTCGCCTTCTCTGTCCTCCGTCTGCTGCGTGGACGTGCTGACCTGCGAGCCGCCGCTGGGTCTCCTGCGAGGGCGGAGCCACCGGGGCCTCACGGTCTCTCCGTCCAACTCCGTGTCGCTGCTCTCCGGCTGCTCCGCCCCCTGAGCCTTCTTCAGCACCTTCCTCTTCTTCAGCTTCCTCACGCGCTTGCCGCCGCTCAGCTCCGACGGAGAGCCGGGCAGGTTGAAGACCGACGGCGGGGAGGGGGGATCGACGGCGGCCCCGACCTCGGAGCCCCTCCTGCTGGGGGACAGGAGCTTTATGGAGGCTTTGGAGTCGAGTAGAGGACTGAGGCAGCTCATTGCCGTCTGGATGGACCTCTCCGACGTCTCAGCCAGACCCAACACGCTCTCTTTGTCCGCAGGTTCTCCGAAGTTCTCGCAAAAACGTTCTGTGTTGTTTTGGCAGAGCTCGGTCTTTCTTTCGGGGGACGGCTGGAAGTTGAGGGCAGACTCTGCAAAGAGTTTCACAAGCACATGGATCAGAAAAGTAAAGATTTATGAGTCTTTTCTTTGTTTTCACTTAAAGGGATAGTTCAGCATTTTGGCAAATTTGCCCATTGCCCCATTGCCCTAACTCCTATGGTCATAGCAGTAGGTTTGTTACCTTTTATTGTCGGTGCAAGCTATTTTTAGAACGGTGGAGCAGAGCCACGAGCTGCTCAGAGCTACACTTTGAAGGATTGCGTAGCTCTGAGCAGCTCGTGGCTTTGGCAATGGGCCAAAATGTTGAACTATCCCTTTAATTTGCTATGTAGGACAGGCATAAATATCAGCATTATTCTTCATCCTGTGTCTTTTCAGTCACCACCTGGTTGATAATGTTTGTAGTGGTGATAGTTGTTGTATTACGTGATGACTGACTAGAATAAACTTTACCTGATGGCGACGCAGCTGCAGCGGCGACCGGCAGCTCCGGCGTGGTGCTGTGGGCGCAGTGGACAGCGAAACTGTCCAGAGGGTCCGGCTCCGAGCTGACGTGGACAGGAGACTGCGGCTCCTGCTTGATGACCACCGGCATGAAGGGAAGGCTGGAGGAGGGAGGGGAGGCGCGGTGAGCGGGAGAACCGGGGGTGAGGGCGGTGGTGGCGGCGGCGGCGGAGTCCGTCACAGAGGAGGAGAGGGAGAAGGCGGAAGAGGGAACCGTATCCATGAAATCCATCTTCTCTTCTTTCAGTTTGAGCTGCGGCGTCTCCTCCACATTGCCTTTAGAAACACACACATCACAAAGATTTAGCTCCACTGTTTGCTTCAGATCTGCTCTCACGCTGGAAAGAGCATAAATGTAATATAATATACTGTATGTACATATGTGAATTATTATTAATAATTCCTTGCTTTTATTACAAAATAATTCAATGCATTTTGCAGAAACATAGACTAAATTCTTACCTTGCATCCCTTTTAGTAACTCAATGCGCTTGTTTCTTAGCGTGCCCATCTCTGTTGTCATCTGCAAAGACAAAGACACATGAGAAGAAGGTGAATATTTTAAATAGAGAGTGTGAAATATTAAAGCAGCGCAAAGTGGTCTGGAAAAAAAAAGGGCCTAAATATGCAATAACAGACGTATGAAGTCAGTTTGTTACCTGCTGTTTAACCACCATGAGACGCTGCACCTCCAAGTAGGCGGCCTCCAGAGCGGCGCGGGCCTGGATCAGACTGGTGTCCAGCGTCTGCAGGGTGCGGCTCATCTCCTCCTCCCGCAGAGACACAGCCAGCAGCTGGTCGATCTGCAAACGTTCTGCACGGAGCAATGAAGAAGAAGAAAACTTAAGAACACAACTCTGGATTTGTGATCTTAACATGAATTGAATGAACAGTTCTACTCTCAAACAGCTCTATTTCTATGTGGACTTGCAACTTCTTATTGTTTTTATTAACATAAATAATAATCAGAACAATTGAAACTGACCTTTTTTGGATTTGACCCTCCGCCTTTTGCTGTTGTGCTCCAAACAAGACGTCTCTGCACTCGGAGCATCCTGCAAGACACAGAGAAACAGTCACATCTAGATTTTTCGGACATAAGCAAACAGATAAACCTCCACAAAGACCTGTTAACGAACTACTCACCCCAGCTGCTCTCCGCCTCTTCCCTGTCCCCTGAGCGTCACACTGCTCCGTCCCTGAGCTGCTGTCCCCGAGCGCGGAGTCGGACCGCTGCAGCGCCCTCACCGTCACCGACGTCAGCTTCTCCGGCGCTTTGGCCTCGAGCTGCCCGAGCATCTCCTCCACCTCCTCCTGCTTACAGCGAACCTCTGTGTTCCCTTTAGCGAGGGCGGGAGAGACGGAGGAAACCTGCTGCTCCGAGCCCGAGCCGAGGCTTTCTCTTTCCGCCGTCGTCGTGAGGGGAGCGAACAGGGACGGGGCCGGCGCCGGGGCGAGGCTGCTCTCCGATAAGGAGCGTTTTCTGGACGAACTCGGGGAGGAGATGTCTATCAACGACTCCCAGTGCAAACCCTCCAGCAGGGGGATGTCCTCCTCCTCCTGGCTGTGGTCCTCCTGCTCGTTCGGCACCATCTCGATCCCAAACCTGCAGAATCAACACAACAACGACATGAGCTGCTTGAAGCACAAATCACTTTGGCATCTTTGAGTTTTCGCCTCCTGCAGCACCGTAAATGATCAAGCTGTTCCTTTTACTTGTGCAAAATAAATCTAACTAAAAGGTAAGAATAAAACTTCACCTCGGCATGCCTTTCCCTTTGTCCTGCTTCTTCCTGACCTCCTGGTAAACCTGTTCCCAGTTCACGTTGCGTCGAGACCCGGAAGAGCTGATGAGCTGCCGAACCGTCGGTTTGAGCCCCGAGTCCTTCTCCGAGTCGCTCCGTCGCGACTCGCTCAGGTTCCTCACGCGCCTGGCGATGTTCAGGTTGGGCTCGTGACTTCCCGTTTTGCCCTTGGAGGAGCTGATGTGTTTGGTCAGGTCCCGTTTCAAGGCGGGAGGCAGGTCCAGTTTGGACAGACCCGACCCGGAGACGGTCTGAGCCTCGCTGCCTCTGGAGGTGTCGCTCTCAGAGCTCTGCCCCGCCTCCGCCGCCGCCGCCGCCTGCATGGCTTCATCTGCAGCCACTGAGCTGCTCTGCTGCTCCGCCTTCTTCCTGCTCTCCTCGTCCTCCTTGCAGCAGGACGCCGCCGGCTCCGAGCTCTCCGCGGTGGAGGTGCTGACTTGTAACGACTGGAGGAAGTCAGGGAGGTTTGGTTTGGTGACGATCTGCCTGCAGCTGTTTTCTTTGTTTACTCCGATTTGACTCTGAGCTTCATCCCGTTGATGCTGCTGCTGTTGCTCGGCGTGTCGAACCTTTTCCGTCTTGCTGTCGGAGCCGGAGCCGTCCAAGGAGCCTCTCTTCTCCACCTGTCTTCCTTTCCACAGGGTTTCAGGGAGCTGCTTTGATTTCAGGGGCGCAGCGGGCGAAGGCTTAGCGCCGAGTCCGCTCTGCTTCACGCACGGCTTCAACTGTGCATGTGTCTGGTTGAGGGTCGCGCTGAGCTGAGCTCCGGTGTTGAGACCAAACACTGGGAGCGTCTTTTTATCCTTCTGCAGCGCCGGTTTACTGGTCTTCTGACTGGAGGGAGCGGATGCAGCGCTCTGTTTTCCTTCTCGCTGGGCGCTGCCGCTCCGACTGCCGCTGCTGCTCCGATCTCTGGGTTTGGTTTTCGGACTCGTTTTGGGTTTGGTTTTCTCTTCCACCTTTTGTCCACCGGGGGTCGACTGCCCTTTTTTCTGTTCGGGTCGGGACGGCCTGATGGCGGCACCAGTATCTGGTACTTTGTCTTGTTTCTGGGGTTTGGGGACCTTGGTTTGGGAGTTTGTGTTTTGCGAGTCTTTATGGGATTCAACGCCCTTTGTGACGGGATAGGGCGACCAGCGACAGGCTTTGTCCAGCTTTGAATTGCTGCCGCAGGTTTTAGAGTTTTTAGTACTGTTCTGGTCGGCGTCTGGTGTTTGTACCGGCCCGTTCTGCGGCGGCGTTTGCACCGGCGGCGTTTGCACTGGCCCATTCTGCGGCGCAGCGCCCTGCTGGGCTCCCTGGTTGACGGGCGTCTGCTGCAGCTGGTTAAGAGCCCGGGCGAAGAAGCTCGGGGGAGGTGGACAGGAAGGAACGGGCCCCATGAGACTAGCGGGCCGGTCCCTCGGCGTGAAGTGGGAAAAGTTGTTGTGACCGTAGATCCCATGACTGCTGCCGCCGCTGCTGAGCCATGGCAGCCGATTCTGCTGATTCCCGCAGATGGCGCCCTGATCCCAGTTCCTGTTCCGGTTCCACCCTGCGTGGTTGTTCAAGTTTCTGCCCGTTAACTCCTCCGACGCCCATCTGTAGAGGTTGGGAGGCTCCTGAGCGTGCCAGGTGGCGCTCCTCCCCTGGTTGTTGTGTTGCCAGGGTTGCTGCCCGTCCACCGGTCTGTCGTTGTATCTGTTGCCACGGTACCATGTGTTGTGCTGACCGGGCCCGGCGAACCCCCGCGACGACGGCGGCGGCGACTGCCAGTTCGCGTCCTGTCGGAAACGCTCCTTAGCTTCTTTCAACCTCTTCTGAAACTCCTCCTTCTTCTTACGCTCCTCCTCTTCTATGGCCAGCTTCAGAGCAGCAGCCTCTTTCTCTTTTCTGCAATAAACAAGATAAATACAGAAAATATTAGCAAAATAACTATTTTATATGAATGGGAATAATAAAATATGTGAATGTAAATGTAAATACTGTAAATATTGGATGAAGAAAGAAATAAATAAGCCATGGATGTAATGTCTAGTCAGTCATATCCAGACAATCTGTGCCTGCTAGCTCGGGCAAATTGAAAACAACTCAATATGTGATGAATACAGAAAATTATCAGCAGACTTTTGAGGTCTACTGAGAGTTTCAGTGTCTTTAAGCTCATTGTTTTGGTGTCACAGCTTTGGTTCAGTGTCATGCATCTTATTAATCCAGCAGCTTTACATTAATATTTCACCACATCAACTTAAAAAGAAGAGTAAATTATCAAAATTGTGTTCACAGGTTGTTTCTTCCGACCAAAAATGGGCAAAAGATTACTGCATTAAAATAATTGCAATGTCAGAAACATTTTAATCCGTTTCATTAACAGGACATTTGAACTTTCCCTGGCAGCCGTGTGTGTGGGCAGGCACGCTGTGGGCAGGTGCCTGCCTACGAACGGTTCGGTTCGTGACCTACAGCTCTGACCTGCAGAGGGAGAGAATATCTGACATGTGACGAGGCGACAGCTGAACGGCTGCTTCTGCCGTCGCCCGTCTCTGCAAAACATATCACACTCCCCCAGCTGCTCTGCTCAGACTTTATCTGAGATTTCCGGTGAGACAGAGAGATCAGCGCTGTGTGTTTCTAGAACGATCTGCACACAGAGGGGTCGTCACACAGATCAAATCATGAGAGGTTTAAGTTCCTGTGATCCTAAAAATGTGAAGAAATGTAATATGTTGTATAAAGCACCACATGCGTCAGAGCAAAGGTTGTAATTTTTGTTTTTTCTCTTTCTAAAGGGCAGGAACTTAACATGTGCAGTCAGGCTTTTTTTTAGGCTGCGGTCCTGACTCCTGACATACGACTCCAGACGCTGGTCAACAACGTGAAGCCGCGGCTAAAAGAGTCTTGTGAGCTCCGCTGAGCTGAATGTGACTATACATGGCGTACAGTGTGTATACACACAAAACAGTCTGTGAGCAGCAGACACCTATCTTTACCCATTGTGGATTAATCAATCAAGCCAATTATCATTCAGCTGTTACAACACGCAATAAGCAAGTAAAAAAAGGAACATTTTATCACTAACAACATATTTAAAATCCACAAATTAAACCACCTTTGTGTGTTTGTTTTAAAGCAGCTGTTCCTCCACTTTAAAAAGTTAATAACACAACAGGAACAGAGCGACTGTGTTACCTGATCTGCTCCTTTCTCTTCTCGATCAGGTCGACCAGCGCTTGGTCGAAGTAATCCTCCTCGTGGTCGTTCCCGGCGCTCCTCCGTTCTGCAGCCTCCACATTCTGCTTGTGCGTGGGACTGGAAATGTGGCTGGCGTAGTCGGTCAGGCTCACCACCGTCACCTTGCACACTCGGCACTCGTGTCCGCAGTCCCTGGGGAGGGAAGGCGAGAGCGGACGTTCAATCGTTCCTTCAGGCATCGTTGTTGATCTAGTCCGGGTTGTCTTTTTGGTTTTCCTGCCTGCAGAGCCGAGTAGCGACGAACTCTGGCTCTACTCTCTGTTACTACAAAGTCAAAATAAATTCAAAAGGAGAGGAGAATACTCAACAATCCTTTACAAATATATATATCTTGTCCGAATTCTCTATCTTTCCCAGATCAGGAGGTAGCTAACTTGTAAATTTGCTCTTGTTATTAAAAGAAAAGTTAAAATCTTTATCGTCCTGATCTTGTTTCTTCCGTTCTTCAGCAGGCCATGGACGGCAGGGTGAGGGCGGGAGCGGCCAGGCTGGACCCGGGCAGCATGCTAACGGGAGCTGGTCGGTGTTGACGTCCAGCCGCCGCGACCGGCCGTGCAGCAGCAGCGCAGCACTGGGAGGATGCGTGGAGGGGGAGCGAGGCACGGCGCCCTCGGCTTACTGCCCTGTCATGATGGTGTCTGCTGCGCTCTGAGACTCTACAGAGAGCTATGTCTGTATTTGACCTCACAGTCCAGTCTGAGGGCTGCAGTCAGACCCCCACCCCCCTCTTTTTCTGCTGCCAGGCCCAGCATGTGCTATTAGGACAGGCACTGGGCATCCTGGCCGACCAATCCCAGCCCACGCCTGTGAAACCGGAGCCGTGTGCAGCTGCTTTACAGCCTCCACTTCAAAACCTCTCCCAACTATGTCAGCCCCCGTGATTCGGACTTCGCTGGCTCCTTCTCAATTTCTTCTTCATATCTGTGTCATGGCGCGCTGCCATCTTCTGACCTCTCGTCTCGTGCAGTTGGCAAAGTTCACTTTCTACATCAACTCGTTCAAAGTTCACTTCACAAATTTTAAAATGAACGAGTTCAGTTCATATTTCACAATTTTGAACTAAATTCACGGTTTCAAAATGAACCAGTTCAGAGTTCTTTTTGTTCTCAGTTTGCTCAATATGTTGCTCCAAGCTACAATTTTTTCCAAATTATTGCCACAGCCCATATAGAACGACAGACAGCATTTATTCTATCAGTTTTAACACTAAAACTATGTGTCAGATTTCATCTTGTCATTCAATTTTGAATCCTTATCCATGCATGCGACACTGCGACACAGATATTAAAGGTCCAGTGTGTAATATTTGTCAAGGTTTATTGGAAAAATCTGAATATACGACCAATGAATACATTTGTATAAGTGTATAATCGCTATAAAATAAAATCTGTGCCTTATAATTCTTCTTTTACACATATAGCAAGGGTCTTGCTTAGAGATTGTCGCCATCTTGTGCCGCCATGTTTGTACGGAATAGAAGATACAGCCAACCAGAGTACACGTTTCAAGAGTTTCATGTTCATGAATAAACAATAGAATTATTTAATAGATAAATAATAGAATCTGAAAGCTAGATGTCACCCCTCATTTTACACACTGGACCTTTAAAGCCTGTTTACGGTGTGTTTTAGTTGGGTTTTCTATGGAAATCTGGCAAACTCCTGAACAAAGTTTATACTGTGAGACAGCGCTGCTCAGACACGCCAGAATGAACGTGTTCACAATAACGTTCATCAAGCAGAACGAGTTCATGGACGATCGTTCAGGCACATTTTCTTCTTCTCATCTGTAGTTCCTGATCATCTCATCCCTAGTTGAACAGTTTCCTACATCAACATGTCCTCTTGTAAAACTACACCTCCACTTTCTTAATTCCCCCAAACCTGGCACATCCTGCATACTGCGCTGCTCGTATCATCTTTTTATATGCTCAAAAAGATGCTGTCTTAGCAATGCCCGTGTTTATGACGATGTAAATCCCGGTAACTTAGCAACATCTGAATCAGTACTCGAGCTGTTCGAGATTCTTACAAGTCAGCAACGGGTCCGCATACTTTTAGTAATCTACAGGGGGGTCACGAGATAGAGCCAGTTGCCTTCTATCGGTCATGCCTGTTGTTCCGGAGAGAGATTGTGTCTAAATATATGTGCCACAGTTGAGACAGCTGCCCCTATATCCACTTCACCACCACGTGCCCATGTGCACACGTGTCTTGTGACCCAGATGGATTCAGACAAAACTCTTGAATCAAAGTCAAAGCTTTTGTTTGACTGTTACACGTACATTCAACACAAGTAACTGTGCAATGAGTAAAATGCATATCTGAAAACATTCAGGAGATAAAATGTCGGTATGATATCATAATAACTTTCTGCAACACATTGATGTGGTTTTTAAGTCATTATATTGGATAAAACTCAGTAATTATTTCTGTGCATGTAGTTCATTTTCAGCAGAGGAAAAACTCACCGGCCTTTGAGCTTCTCCAGCTCCCTGTGGTGCAGCATAGTTCTCATGTGCTCGTCCATCTCCTGCAAACACCAATTAAAGATAAACCATCAAAGAAGCACATTAAAAACACTGGTTCAGCCATTAATAACACTATTGATCGCAGAGGGAGGAAAGTTGCATGGTCAGGGAATGCAAGAAATATACGTACAATGTGATGAAATGTTGGAGAGCACAAGTGAAAAATACGTATAATAACTTTTTTATAAAGGAACCTCAACACAAAACCATGTGCACAACAGAAAAATACACATTATATGACAAGACAAGAAAACATCAAGGACGCGTACGTCGCCCGGATTGGCGTCACCGGGGCCCCACCCTGGAGCCAGGCCTGGGGTTGGGGCCCGCAGGCGAGCGTCTGGTGGCCGGGCTCCGTGGGCCCGCCCTCCCGTAGGCCCACCACCCGCGGGAGGGTCCAGAGGGGGATGGTGCCAAGGGACTGGGCGGGGGCCCCGACGACCCAATCCGCGGACAACGACTCTGGCTTTAGGGACATGGAATGTCACTTCGCTGGGGGGGAAAGAGCCTGTGCTGGTGCAGGAGGTTGAGAGGTATCGGCTAGAGATAGTCGGGCTCACCTCCACGCACAGCCTGGGCTCTGGAACCCAACTCCTTGAGAGGGGTTGGACTCTTTTCCACGCTGGAGTTGCCCATGTGTTGGAGTTCTCCCCGCTTAACGAGAGGGTCGTTTCCCTGCGCCTTCGGGTCGGGGATAGGTCTCTCATACGGGCCAAACAGCAGTGCAGCCTTCTTGGAGTCCCTGGAAGGGGTGCTGGAAAGCGCTCCAACTGGGGACTCATTGTTCTGCTGGGAGACTGCTTGGGCAACGACAGTTACCTGGAGAGGTGTGATTGCCTGATCTGAAAGTGGTGTTCTGTTATTGGACTTCTGTGCTAGTCACAGTTTGTAACAAACACCATGTTCGAGCATAAGGGTGTCCACCAGACGTGGCACCAGGACCCTATATCCACTTCATCATCTGACCTCCACGTATGTCTTGGACACTCGGGTGAAGAGAGGGGCATGTCAACTGATCACCACCTGGTGGTGAGTTGGACGGGGAGGAAGCCGGTCAGACCTGGAAGACCCAAGCAGATGGGAACGTCTGGCAGAATCCCCTGTTCATTCCGAGGGAGGTTGGAGAATTGAGTCTGAATGGAATCAAAGTCAAAGCTGTTAGGGTTGTCGCGGCGGCAATCCCCGAACCCGGTGGTGGACGGAAGTAAGGGATGCTGTCAAGCTGAAGAAGGAGTCCTATCAGCTTTCTTAGTTTTACACAAGTAACTGTGCAAAACTCGGGTCTGGGAAAAGTTCGGGAGGCTATGGAAACTACCGGGCGGCCCCAGGAAATTCTGGCAAACCATGAAAACTCAGGAGGGGGAAGCAGTGCTCCGCCAACACTGTTTACAGTGGAGGGGGGAGCTGTTGAAAGGGGATGTCGGATCTCCTCAATCCCACTGACACACCTTCCACTGAGGAAGCAGAGGCTGAGGACCCAGAGGTTGATGCATCCATTACCCAAGCTGAAGTCACCGAGGTAGTTAGGAAACTCCCCGGCGGCAAGGCAGCGGGGGTGGATGAGATGCCCTGAGTACCTCAAGTCTCTGGATGTTGTGGGGCTGTCGTGGCTGTCACGCCTCTGCAACATCGCGTGGCAGTTGGGGACAGTGCCTCTGGAATGGCAGACCGGGGTGGTGGTTCCCCTCTTCAAAAGGGGGACCGGAAATCGGGGGATCACACTACTCAGCCTCCCGGGGAAAGTCTATTCCAGGGTTATTTCGGCCGATGTCGAACCCCGGATCCAAGAGGAACAATGCGGTTTTCGTCCCGGCCGTGGAACACTGGACCAGCTCATTTCCGCAGGGTGCTCGAGGGTTCATGGGAGTTTGCCCAACCAGTCCACATGTGTTTTGTGGATCTGGAGAAGGCATTCGACCGTGTCCCACGTGGCATCCTGTGGGGGTGCTCCAGGAGTATGGGATCGGAGGCCCTCTGCTGAGGGCTGTACGGTCCCTGTATGATCGGAGCAGGAGCTTGGCATAGCATTGCCGGCAATAAGTCAGACCTGTTCCCGGTGCATGTTGGACTCCGGCAAACTGCCCTTTGTCACCGGTTCTGTTCATCATCTTTATGGACAGAATTTAAAGATAAACCATCGGTTCGGGAAGCTTGATTTCATCTGCTTTTTGCGGAACACGGTTTGTGAAGCAGCTGGGATGAGAATCAGCACCTCTAAATCCAGCCATGGTTCTAATAACCTAGTTGATCTCGGGGTCCTGTTCACGAGTGAGGGAAGGATGGGAGGAGATCGACAGGCGGTTGCAGCGGCTGCAGTCATGCGGTCACTGTATCGGTCCGTTGTGGTGAAGAGGGAGCTAAGTCGAAAAGAAATACCGGTCGGTACGTTCCTACCCTCACCTATGGTCATGAAATCTGTTAGTGAGAAAGAGCAGGGTCGCGATTAAGCGGCCGAAATGAGCTTCCTTCGCAGGGTGGCGGGGCGCTCCCTTAGAGATAGGGTGAGGAGCTCGGTCACCCGGGAGGAAAGGAACCGCTGCTCCTCCACAAGGAGTCAGCTGAGGTGGCTCGGGCAAAAGGATGCCCCCAGGTGTTCCGGGCATGTCCCACAGAAGACCCAAATACGGAAGAGCTGGAGGAATGTCGGCGGAGAGGGAAGTTTGGGGATCCCTGACTACTGCTGCACGGAAGATAATGGATGGATGGATGGATGATACTGCTGCATTGAATGTGTGTAAAGTCCTTGGTGTTGCACAGCTCATCTGAATCTAACAACGTGTTAATGCAGCCAGAGCTCCTGGCTGTATCAAATTAATCCTACAGGATTTAAACAAAAACCATTGGTTGAAAGCTGAATTACCTGTTTGGAGGCGTGGACTGTTTCACACAGGATGCACTTCCTGTCTCTCGCCATTTTTTTTTTATTGCAGGTGAACCTCAGGCCATTACTGTCAACAGAAAGAAAACTGGTTAAAGCAACAGGACTCATCAGGCATTTATAAAGCACCGAACAACGATACGAAATTGAATTATCAACTCAATGTGGTTCAATCAGTTGGATCATTATTAAGTTACGCACTGAATTTCCTGTGTGTATGTAACTGAGCTCTCAGCAACAAGTCAGACAAATCCAACAAGAACAGCAGAGGGAGTTTACAGCTTATTTTCTCTGTGCAACCACACCTCGCTATTCAACAACATGCCTCAGTGCCACAGCCCAAATGCCAGCACCCGGCTCAACCTGGACACTGGTCTAATTCCAGTCTGCTGATAGAGCAACTCTGCGGCCAGGGAGGCAGCAGAGCCACCACGGCAGCAGCATCGGGGACATGTCTGTACGTGTTTAACGTCCGTCCACTAAACAGGGTGGGAAACGACCGCCAGCCATGAGCTGAGCTGCTGCTGCTGCTGCTGGTCGAGTTATGCCTGTGGCTGTTGTCAGGTGCTTCTGCACTAACAACGCCTTCTCAAAATACAGCTGACCCTTCAGAGGCCTTGTCCTCTTCTGACATCTTGATTTTTTTTAATTAATTGCAGAGAAATTAAAAGCATGAAAGTTTAAAAGAATATTTGCTTCCTTTATAAAACATCTGCAACAACATCAAACAAAACCACAATGAAAATGTAAAAAGTAATCATCAATTCCATGTCTATAATTTGAGTTTTTAATTAGTTTTTATATGTTAACTCTAAAATCTGGAGTCAGAGAAAAGAAAATTGATAAAGGATGACCTACATTGAATCCAGAAAGGGGAAGGACACCTACACAATAAAAGCACCTGAAATAAATCAGCTATTAACGAAGCAAAGTTTTTGCCAACATGAGTTCAAAAGAATTTTTGCTTCCTTTATAAAAAATCTCTGCAACAACTTCAAACAAAACCACAACGAAAAAATAAAAAGTAATCATCAATTCCATGTGTATAATTTGAGTTTTTAATCAGTTTTTATGTTTTAACTCTAAAATCTGTAGACGGAGAAAAGAAAATTGGAAGTGTGTGAGTGTAGACAAAGGATGACCTAAAATAAATCCAGAAAGGGGAAGGACGCCTACACAATAAAAGCACCTGAAATAAATCAGTTATCTAACGAAGCAAAGTTTTTTTGGCAACACGAACTCATGTGACAAATCAATCAAATCTTCAGTCAAAGAACATGGTGTCAGCGAAGTATACAAAGGCAGCTTGTACTAAATAAAATCTGGCAACAACTGACAGAGACTTCAAAAAAAAGTCTCTATTAGAGTTTGGATAAAATCTCTTTCTTGACTTTTTGACCTGTGACCCTTTGACCTCACAACTGATCTACCTGAAAACATTATGCTTTAAACAGAAACAAGTATGGGGTTTTTTGTTTTTGCCACTTTTCTTTTCATATTTTCACACAACACTAAGTTTCCATCAGTCTGAGAGGTTAGTTAAATACAGAATAAACCTGATAATGACCAAAGTGAAGGTCTGAGAGGTTCCTTCACCCTCACCATCATTAGTTCGTCCTATATTTTGTTCATGACATTACGGAGGCTGTCACAACGTCCCTGTCACTATTTCTCTCCTGAGCATCAGAGGGCAGCTATTTACAGTTAAACTCTAGGAGGCTCCCTGGGTCATGTTCCCTCTCAGCCTTCTGATCTGAGGGGCGTAGCAGGGTGGACAGTAGTGATATAATATAAACCACACATTCATTATCTAACATTGATCTTAGCTGCTGATTTTTGTTGCTGCTACGTTCAAGGGATACGCGATCAAAGCCGTGCACAGATTAACTGTGTTTTATGGGATCACTTCCTAAAGATCAATCAACACTAAACTTTCTCCTGCTCATGCAAAGCTGCATAGATGCTTTTCTGTAAAGTTAGATTTAAAAACATAGGGAGATCTCCACAATACGAAACTTTAGGTTTCAAAGCTATGTTGTAATGAAATCCCCGCAGAATCGACAACACAACAAAGGCGGGCGGGTCAGTCTGCACAAATTATCTTTTAAGTGTTTAGACAAGTAAGTTGCTAACAGTTAGCTGCTAGGTGCAGAAGTTTAACACCACAATTTGCTTAAATTTAAACACCTAACATTTTAATAACAACTGCAACTAACTTTTATCACGCACTAAACAGTAACACCAAGCACCAAAGAACAGTTGTTGCTGTTTTTTACAGTTTACAAAACGCTTTCGATGAAACAGATTTGTTGTTGTTGTTAGCTTAACTGTTAAGTTAGCATGTATTATGTCAGTGACCTCGTGATCGATAGGTTAATATTCGAACAGAAATGACACCACACTCTTGAAGCTGCACGGGGACACAAACTGTTAAAACGGACAATAACGGCTGAAAGGTTTAAACTCAACTCGTTCTTAACGTAGAAGATTTAACAAGTGGGTTAGCAGGCTAGTTAGCAGTAGCATGCTAGTAGCTAACGATACCAAGCGAAACATCCAACGAAATATGATTAAATTCATGTTAATTTTTTAAAATAGCGACACGGTTTGTTTTTATACACCCCAAGCACCAAGATAAGACTGTTGACTACCTTTTATAACGTCCAGATGTGTGTGTGGTTACAGCATTTTCTGATCCAACCGCTGGAGCTAACAATAACATCCACCTCGACCCCAAACTGAACTACAGCCCAGGGTGCGTTCAAGAACATCGGTAATCGGGAAACACGGAAAACCTCAGGCAGCTCTTGGTTGTAGAAAAGCGTATTTCTCTTATTGTAGCCTACATTATCCCAATTGTACGTAGGCTACTCTTCTATAATGATTCTAAAATGCAGTAGCCTAAAAGATAAAGTTTATTACTCACTTTTTTTTGTTAAGAAATGTGAACATCACCAATCCATCTAAACTGTAAATGTCTTGTAGAAGATATATTCAGAGATAACAAATTCTTTGGTGAGATATGTGTTTAAAGGTAATGAATAAATCACTTCTTGACCACAATAGGTAACATTCAAGCATAAAAATATATATTTATTTTCTAAAATCTCTAAGAACATCATGTGAGATACAATAGTGAAAAACAAGTACATAAATTCAGACAATTATTCAAGTAAATGAAGTGAACACACCCACACATTTTTACAATACACGTTAAAAATCAAATACAAACAACAGTATCTGGGCATATTTGGCTCCAGAGGTCTATGTATGTAAGTGAACAGCAGATCACTAAACAGCAGAGAAGTAGTTTCTGGTCCCGTTAGAATTTCTAATATTATCAAGTGGTCCCTGTTTGGTTACATCTCCACGATAAAGTTTTGTGACATAACAGGATATTACTCAGCATTCCTTAGAAAAAACAAGGACACACAAATAAAAGACATCAATATTCCCTTTGAAATGAGAACCAGAAACATTTTCAATATTTTGACCAAATTTCACATTTCTTTGTTGTTGTAGAGTTGTAGACCTTTTAGACAACCACATGCATTAACCCTCACAGCATTTTCTTTTATGTGCCTGTAATCAGAAATGTTTTGAGAAAATGTCATTTAAATAAACAAATCAACAAAAAAAAATCTTTGAATTGTCATGTGAACTGCCTTTTTTTTTTAGGAAATATATATCAATCACCTGGTTCAGTGGAGACAATATTAATAACACATATTTTGTGCGCAAACATCAGTTTAAAACAACTTAAATTAGTGCTTCGGAGAGTCTGGATCCCAACACACAACACAGTGTGTCGTCGGTGTTTCAGCTGATTTGGTTCAGTTCCCGAGCTTTATTCCTCAGATGCCTCTTACGCATCTTGATAATCCACTGAATGGTGAGCTTGGCAAAGTTAGCAGCCTTGAAGAGAGCCATGAAGACCCCGCACAGGATGGCTATAGAGTTCCAGGGATTTGCCGTGACTATCTGTTTGTGGAAATGAGCAACGTTTTGTGTTAACATGCTGATAAAAAGTGAGTTAAAAAAAAAAAAAACATCTGGGGAGAAACTTACCAGTCTGATTTCTTGCATGAAAGGATCCCGCCATTCAAACACAGCAAAGAAAAGCTGAATGGCTTGTTCCGCGTCAGGTCTCTTATCGTTGAACTTCACCACGGTGGACTAGACAAATATGAGAAAAATGGTGAAGTTAAACCTTTTAAAAGCAATTTCCATTTCATTTCAGCACATGCATGTCGATTTTTTTAATACCTCTTGCCGAAACTCGACAGATTCATTGGTTTTCCCAGACGTCTGCACCAAAGACATCTTGACCCAGGTTCTGAATCCTCCAGAGAAGGTCCACATGGAGTAATTCCTCTCACAGTCCCTCATGAACTCTGATTTATTTGCACTAAAAGTCACAGATACAAACACATGTGTGGGTTATCTCCTACACGTCTGGCTACTATCACACTCTTGTTCTGGAAGCAGCAGGGTGACGATATGTGTTTGTTTGTAGTTTACCTGTTAGTCAAGTCGCTAAACTTGGCAAAAAGCATGTAAGTGATGCCACTGAAGTCTTCCGCTGTCTCGTTCTGACTGAACTGCATGAAGATCAGCTCTTTGTTCCTGACGTCGGACGGCCCACGGACCACCAGAGCTCGTTTCTGCGACACAGAAACACAGAGAGAGTTGGCGTCAAATATTCATGCACATTTGCTCAGGTCTTGCAAATGGCTGTGAATGTTTTCATTTATGTCTGACTGACCTGTTGTCGATCCGAGAACGGCCCGTAGTAATCCACTTCATCGATCACACAGTCTATTTCCTGAGGTTTTCCCGGGTCCACTAAAGGCGGGATGTAGTCGTGGTAGTGGTGCTGGCATCCCAGCAGCTGAGCTTTACCAGGATACAGAGCGATTCCTGCTCGGAGACACAAAAACACACACAGGTCACACTTAAATACAGTGAGTTTGGATGGGCGAGTGTCAAGATTAATACATTTTCTGCTCTATTTTTATTTTATCTCTTTATTATTTCACCTTTTTCTTGGTAATCTATTTATTAGTTAAATTAATTTCAATGTAATTTTCTTTGTTGTTATAAGTAATCTATTATTAGAATTACAATTATTATTTTTTTATACTCTAAGAGGCTGAAAATATATGTATAGAAATCCATCGTCTGAACATTAATCTCAATAAAAAGAGATTTAAAAAAAACACAAATACATTGATGTTCATGTTCAGCATCGACGACACAACCAAACTCAAAAACTGACTGAAAACCTTCATTGTCTGATTGAAGCTAATTTCACATCATCATGAACATTTATGAGTTAACAGGAGATAAAAGTCCTGTTTTAACCAAATGTTGCTGCTGGCAGAACCAATAATGGACAATATAATTACAATGTAACCACATACTTCACTGGAACAATGAGTACACTGTCCACTCGTACGACTTAATCCCTGCAGTGTTTGTGCTGAGCTTAATCACGCTGGTGATACTGTCGTTGCACTGTCTGTTGCAATGACAATAAAGGCTATTTGAATTTGAATTTGACTATAAAGTCTGATCTTGACTTCATTATCTGGTGTTTCTTAATCCCAGCGACGTGACGCGGCCTGAACCGATATCTCTTAATCAGTCTCCACATCTCCGATCATCTTTCAGGGTTTAAGCAAATAGACAAGCTAATAGTTTAGTCCATAAAAAACAACACTTAAGATCAACTAACTTGACTTTTCAAGGTGAAAAGCATTAAAGGTTATAAAGTCAGAATAACTGCATACATTGACCTTTAATTCTGCTGTTACTTGATGTGACCTTCACCCAAACCACAACACCGTCTAATAGATCATTTACCCAGTCACCCACTATTAATGCCAGCTGGACCTCAGAGCTCAGACATGGCTGACGTGGTGTTTCTGCTCAGTTTGTGTCTATTTCTTTGCAGCAGTGGAACATAATCAGCATTTACTCAAACACTGTACTTCAGCAGCTTTGTGGTATGCATGCTATAAAAGCTATAAAATAAAATGTAGTTTACTATATGTAGCATGTTTACATGTTTTATTATTCATACAAACCTGGGTGAGAAAACGATTCCATCTCCTTGTAGGTGACCGACATGACCGGCTGGTTGAGTTTGTCCAAAAAGTCGGAGATGGTCTGATAGGCGAGGAAGACCGCCACCGCCGTCAGCAGCAGGTAGATGAAGATGAGCACGACCGTGAAGACGTTCTTCAGGCAGGTTTTACTGAACCGCCTCGGAGGGCCGCCCTCCCTGATGTCATCCTCTGCAGAGGACGGCGAGAGAAAGGGGTCAAGAAGGATAAAATAATGGTTCTGATAATGCAAAATTCATCAAATATCTTGTATTGTAGATGTTGAAACTATGCAATGACAGAGTACAAGTTCAAGTCTGAGTTTCCACCGAATTCCACGCCTCTCCTTTCACCTGGTGAGATGTCGCCGTTGGGCTCCTTATCCTCCTCATCATCCTCCTGCTGCTCCGTGACCGTCTCCTCGTCATCGTCATCAATAAACTGTGAAGTCGAAAGAAAAAGACAATTAAACAGAGAGAGAGAGTTCATGATAAAGATGAACTCAGTAGAGAAGAAGGATGACGCCTGCACACGAGCCTGCACTCACTGCAAAATGTTCTTTAATATGGGAAGAACAAGGTTTATGTTCCCAGTAAAGTAAGCTGTCATGTTATTTGATTTAAACTACAACTCAACATTAAACTTTCTGACAGTATAGTATATATGAGTCATCCACAAGTAACAGGTTAATTTTGTGTACTTTAGCATAAAACCTTCAAAAACACTAAAGGTCACATTGTTATGCTTATGTACTGGAGGAGATACATGGTGACAATAAAACTAAATTTATATCATGTGTCAGTCTGAAAACTATTGTAAAGTTATATAATGACATAATGAGTCTGTTCTGCATAATTTGAAAGACATCCTTCATTTGGAGACATTTCCCTCACACCACATCATTTATATTTTCATTTATTTATTGTTTATGCAGCTCCAACTAACAGTGTTTTGTGCAGAGTGTGACTGTTTGAAACAATCGTGACATCGTCCATCACTGAATCAACATCTGTCTGGAACAAAAGCGGAACATTGTAACTTGTAATACAGAAGTATTTACTGCAGGACGGTTGTGTTTGACTCATCTACTTTCACCCAGAAACAACAACAGACAATAAACAACCTGTTGACTGTGCACCGCTTCACTTTTCTATCCTATAATCAGTGGAGAGGCGGGAAAATGACTAGGTACATTTACGTCAGTATTGTATTTGTCACAGCCTCTGGTTTCTATTTACTCTACATTTTAATATTTTACATACAAACATGTGGTCTGGTGAACAATATACAAATGAATCAGTAATAAACAAATGACAATATGACATTTATTCAACAGTGTAGCAGGGATTTCTCTGCAGAACCTTTACTTTAGTAGCTTTAAGTACATTTACTTTTATTTATAGTACTTTTTCACTGCAGTACTCATACTTTCACCTGTATATTAAAGCATGTGAGGACTTCCTGTTCCATTGTTTGTAATAAAAGTGCTCCATGTTGACAGTGGACCAAGCTCAGATCAGAGTTGAAGTCCAACACAAGGACCAGTCAGTCAGAGAGTCAAGGAAAAACAAGAAGTCAGCTCATTTCATACTATAGGAAGCTGCTTTTTCCTGCAGTCGTCAGCTGCACAGTCACATGAGGTCAGAGAAGTGAACTGAACCGAGTGGACGAGCCACTTGTTTTGGGAAGTTGCATTAATAATATACACTGTAACCTTCAGATAAACGCCAAAGATAAGACAACAAACACACACTAAACAAACAAACACGTGAAAAGAAGTGACCTTATCATCCTACCTCTTGGTATGACCGGGAACTTTCTTTCCTGAGCATTACTCTGCACTTCTCACAGGACAAACACGACCTCAGCTTTTTAAGAAGAGGAAGAAAAGGAAAAAGAAAAAGTCTTGGAAGTGATTTTAATACATATCCGATACATTTTTCTTTTTACTGGAGTTTGTTTGTTGTCGCCCTGGTCCGAGTTTAGGTCCCAGTTCAGGTCCCACTCTTCAGGGAGAGACACACCAGACACCCAGTGGGGGTTTTGGCTTCGACGATAAAGCCCATCCCATGATAACGAGCAGGCACGAGACGCCGCGGACCAATAGAAGAGCTCGAGCCTGGTTTCCTTGTTTCCTTCTCTCAGGTTGTGACCTAGTGCTGCCTTCAGGTGCTCATAGGAGGACTCATATATCACCTTTTGTGAAAGTATAGGCTATATAATCATGATTTTATTTTGGTTGACCATATTCACTCTCTTTTTTTACCCTTGACATACTAAAGTTAAGGTGAAATGAACAGCAAAAATGTAAGTAGCACAAAAACTGTTATAAATTATCAAATTATTATTTAGAAATGTTGTTAAACATAAACAAATTCATTAAAACATACATTTAATCATCTAAAATATCAATAACTATAACTGAAACAACATAAAGTAAAGTAAATGCTGATGCATTTTTATAATTTAATACATTACAAAAAAAATTAGAAAGAGAATTCAAAATTCAAAATTAAAATTAATTTAAAAATTCTACAGTAGAATTTAAGTATTTTATTAAAAAAGATGAATGAAAGTAGATCTCAATTATAATTTAATTCAATCTTATTATCATTGTTATTATAGTGTATACAGATTTTTCTCTCACTTTATAAATAATGAATTAGTGAGTGAGTAGATAGATAGATAGATAGATAGATAGATAGATAGATAGATAGATAGATAGATAGATAGATAGATAGATAGATAGATAGATAGATAGATAGATAGATAGATAGATAGATAGATACCGGTAGATAGCCAAACACAAATGTCTGCCTTTGTATGCAAAACAAACAATGAGAAAAAACATGAATCACAGACACACAAAAAATACATACAAATACGGTAGTATAAAAACACAATAAATGCAGCCTCTCTGGTTTAATATTTTTTGTGAGTCACTGTAACAAACTTTATTACAGTTACACCGTGTACAGCTGTGGCAACCATGTGTCTCTGACATTTCCGACGGTCTTAAACGCACCAGCAGAAGAGCAGCAGTGATAGGGGAGCGCGCGACAGAGTTTCCGCATTCAAGTCAACAAACTGCAGCCTTTCTATGGCAACCGAGAAAATCTGTGTCCTCCTCGTTGTCCTGTGTGCAACTTCAGCCACAGATGTTAAATTAAAGTATAAACCGGCCACTACGCCGGTCCGGTTGTTCACGGAGGAGGAGCTGAAGAGATACGACGGCAGCGAGGTAAAACTCACCATATAATCCTGGGTGTGTGTGTGTGTTTCTGTATCTGCGTGCACATGCATCTAAAACATACAGGTGTGTTCACGGTTTATCTGTTTTTTCCGCCCTGTTTTAGGAGGCACAACCTATTTATATGGCAGTAAAGGGAGTGGTGTTCGATGTCACCAAAGGAAAAGGTAAATAAAACATTGATCATTAGGGATTTTTTTTTTATCATGCAAACATAGAGACAGAGACATGTTTGTAGTCCAGTCCTCTGCAGGATACCACACTTACTAAAACTGTGTAGCCTCAAACTTTGAATGCATCACCTTTCTACATGTTGTATTTCCACTTTTACCTATTAAAACACCTCATTTATAGTGAGGGGGAACTCAACAGTTACTTATGTACTACTTAGGTTTGATGTAGCTAACTGTAAATGTAATCTATTACATTTCAAATGGAAAGACACAAGCACGATTTCTACTTAAAATCATATAATAAGTTGTAAAGAACCAAAAAAAAGCTATTTAACCTTTATTTAGACAGATAATTTCACTGAGTCACAGAGTCTGACTGTAGGAGCAGACATACAATAAAACAATAGGTTTTAGACATACATATTTATAAAAGGCAGGAAACAAAACATTAAATCCAGTTGTTGTGACTCATATCTATTTGTGGCCCCTTTAGTTACGATTTCCTCCTTAAAACTCTCACATTAACTTGACTATTTGAAGCTCAAAGAAGTGAAAATATCCCGATTATTACAAATTAGCACAGAGCAGAGAAAAGGTTCAAAGGAAAATATTGTTTATCAGAGCGACGTTTGTTCGTCTTTCATAGATTGTTCCTCCACAGTGTTCAGATTTACTTTTATCTTGTGACCCTCTGGAGGGGAGCGACCCATTAACCTTGATAAACCAGCTCCACCTCAACCAGCCGCACAGTAAAATGTTATCTACACACTGATGCATCAGTCTTTTACAATCTATTAATGTTAATATATCAACAATAGAGGCATTATTTCCTGCAAAATGACTACTTATCATACTTGGTAATGTTTTTATATCTTTACTAGAGGAGTTGTTCTTTGTTTTGAGCCATTATACTTTTACTCAAATGAAGTATTACGTGCTTTTTCCCTTTTAGACTTTTATGGTAAAGGTGCTCCGTACAACGCCCTGGTTGGGAAGGACTGCACCCGCGCTGTGGCCAAGATGTCCCTGGACCCTGCAGACCTGACATCAGACACTGTGAGTTCCCACCCGATCACCTGGATTACTGTGTTTTCCCAGAAGCTGGTCATGTTTCTGTTTCTCTTGAGTCCTGTGGGTGGGAAACAACAACGACACCTGACACCTGAGAGTTAGTGAGTCGCGTTGTAAGGAAATTAAATAGACAAAAACCCTTACAGCCTGTTTGGGTGGGCACAGCCTGAATATATTGTACGTCAACAAGAGGAACACTGGGAGTGGACACTTAAAAAATGAGGAAATGGAAAATGCAGCCAACACTTAAAGAGTTCAAGGACATAAATAGAACTGAAATGTCAGAGATTTTTTCCTCTGTGTTTCATTTCTGTTGCTTTTCAGTATTTAATTGTTGATTTGCCTTCTCGTCATCAGTCAAGAAATGGTTCAATAAACTCCCTGTAAAACCTTTTTTAGTTCATAACAGACAGAATAAAGCATGTTAATCAGCTTCAGAGGAGCTAGAAGAAGATAACTATCTCATTGCTGCATCTTCATATTTGACATATCACATATGAAAGCTATGGTATGTAAATGTATACAGTATCTATGGGTGTAATATTGATTGGTATATAGCATAATATTATGGTATATTATGTAGAATATAATGAAGAAAGAGAGAGACTCCACACAGACCACTAACCGCTGTACTGCAGCTCCGCCAGCAAACAAGTATGAATCCAAACATGTTAAACTATGTCATTAAGAGACAAATATGTCAAAAGAACAAGACTGACTTATTCTGAAATGGATCATGAAATAATTAACACCAAAAAACCACACAGAGCGTATTCAGTCGCCTCATTCACAGAGACTCTGCATTAAAATCTTAGATGTGTTGATAAACCCAATGTGTTTTCAGCACTTAAACACTTAAACACTTGGACTTGTGCAAATAAGTGTTCACAGTCTTTCTCCCGTGGTTAAACAGAAAACAATATGATACAATATGATAATACCTCCTCCTCTATTTTGCTTCTTTGGCTGCTAAAATACTTTTGCTGACATTAATATAAACTGAAAAGTAAATTAGTAAAACATATTTAAGGATGTATTTAACCTCTACATCCTGTGACAGCATCTTCTTCCACAGGAGTGTTACTAACAGCTTGTGTCTCTCTGTCTCTACGCAGTCGGGCCTCAGCGAGGAGCAGCTCCAGTCTCTGGACAGTGTGTTTGAGGGAACGTACAAAACAAAGTATCCCATCGTGGGATACACGGCGTCACGCATCCTCAAAGAGGACGGAAGTCCCAACGAAGACTTCAAACCAGAGGACCAGCCTCATTTCAGAATCAAAGATGAGTTTTAATCACAAATCACAGTCGTTTCATGAAGGATTTTCTTTGTTTCACCAGAATCAGAAACAAATAAAAGAGGGTTAGTATTAGGGTTACAAATGAATGAACTGAAGATTGACAATGGTCTTTATCAGCTCTGGGAGCTTCAATGCACACATTTCAATCATTTCAATAAACACTATATCTTTTTAAGGACATCTTTTAAAAATGTAAAACTTCTTCAGATCTTACTTTTCAAAGTCTCAAATGTAGAGAAAGTTGATAGATATTTAATATTTTTGTCCACATCTGTCAGAGCGATAAGAACAAATGAAGTAAAAACAAACACAAAGAGTATTTGATTAGTTTTCTATGAAATGTTGTTGTTGTTGTGTGATTTAAAAACTGTGAACGTGCAGCTCTGTGAATGTTTACATGATCAGAATCGGTCCATGTTGTTTCAAACTGATTGTTTTTTTGTGTTTGTTTTTTTTTACAATTCTCATTAAAGTATGTGAAGCTAAATAAGGGTTTGTCTCACTCGCCTCTTCCACAGAAACATGCTGCTGTTATCTTGATGTGATTTCATTATGCCTCACTCGTGTCATCTCCAAACAGGCAGCATAAATAGTAACGTCCAGGCTTATATAGCCGCCGGTCGCCTTGCGTGGTCCGATCAAAGGTCGCAGCAGCAGCAGCAGCAGCAGCAGCAGCAGCAGCAGCAGTAACAGTGTGTTGGTGCTGAGATAGGTGATTGTCTCTGGGTGGAGCGTCTTGCTCGGCCGGGGTGGTCACACTGGAAGTAAAGCTGTCAGTGACTGCGCGATAGCGACGACGTCCAACCTCCCACGTTACCGTGAGTGATCTACAAGCCGAGGTTCAAAGGACACAAGCCCTGCCCTTGAGCCTGCTCGCGAGAGCGGAGCGGCTTTCTTTATCAGGTGGAGGTTGTGCTGGGAGTCGGCCACTGCAGCCTCAGTCAACCTGGGAGACACTTTCTTCTGCCGGAGCTCGTCCACCAACCAGAGCCAAGATGCCCAAAACAGTAAGAGTCTCATTTTTTAACTGATCGTATCATTAAACATGTTATTGAACTGTCTTCTTCCTGGTGCAGGTTTCAAAAAAGGGTAGTGGTGGGTTCATAAAGTCAACTGTAAGGTTTGTTGAACTGGTCGTGTTAATACGGTTTTGGAGAGAAACATCATCTCATCACTAATTATGTAGATTTTTTTTATACTTTTAGCTTCTGTTTGAACATCTTTTTGTTTTATCTGGGAGTGATTTCCAAGAGGCACCAACCCTTCTTGGCATTTACTCATTAACCAAATGTAGAGTTTGACCCATGCTGCCCACATTCCTGACAGAAACAATGCTCCTAAAAACGCCACTTCACGGCTACAAGTGAACCGAGCAGTCAAGCATACCTAATGATAATCATAATCACTACCTTTTTTGGACACTTGGACTTACGATGTCAGCAAGCGACTGACTTCCCCCTCCCCAACAATGACTGTATGGTGTAACCTGTTTGATTTCCTGAGCTGGTCAGACTTAATCAATTTCCCATCCGTTGAGGAGAAACCACCCTTGTGCCGTTCTTATTTGCTGAAAGTCCTAAATGCCCTCAGTTAAGAGTTACTTAAGTATACAGCATCAGCGAGAGGGAGAGCTGATAAGAAAGGCCCGGCCTGTGCATTACGTCTCCAACTCTGCACTTATATTGACACTCCAAGGAGAAAGCTGTTCTTAAGAGGTCGCGCTGACGTCGGCCTCAAGTCGACTGACGCCAAATTAATGAAAATATGAGTCATGATATCAGGTACAACTGGTGTTAATCTGGAAACGGTTCAAATTGTGGCTTAGATTTGATCAGTTAAGACGTTTGTGTGTAGATACCAGAAAGTACAATGAAAGTACAAATGTTTTTTTGTTTTTTTTTTATCAATGGAGTAAGACAGTGATTGATTTTAATAGTTAACAGCCGGCATGACTGTGTGGCTGTGGAAGATAACAGAGAGGGAAAACCTCAGCAGGAGGTCGGTCCTCTCTCAGGCGTTTGATAGTAGGAAAGTGGAATCGGTTGAGAAACGCTACGGTCGCTTCATAAATGGATGTTCCAGTTTTTATGTTGCCCAAGTTTCTGTGGTGTGTTTATCTTTATGACACCCGGGGCGTGCTCTTGTGTAACTTCATAAAACGATTGTGTAACTGCTTCAAGAACCAACTTGGCCCTGCAGGAAGCCAGGGGTCATGCAGATCCTGTGTCTTTTGTTGTTTTTGTTGTTGTTTCTTTTTTGTTTGTCGTCTGGGAAATCCACTCCAGAGTCAGACTGATCCGCCACTTTAAACTGCTTTTGTTGTAAAAGTCGTCGGTCTTAACGAACAGCGGCGAAGGCTGAAGGCAACTTGGCAAGCAGCGAGTATTTTGATATTTTAATCTGCCTATGTGCAACCTTGTAGCACCTCGCAAGGGTAGTCCAAAGTCTAATGAGATAGTGAGCAATTATGGTTTATGAACAATCCACTTCACAGCTCCACTTTAGGTGCATCCTGTGCACAACTGACTGTGTTATTTATGTTTTTTTGTAACATCCTAAAAGTTGTTTTTCATTATCAAAAATCACCAAAAGCTGCAAAATATCTGCACTTTTTAGGATACATTTCATTCATAATAAAAAGGCCAAATTCTGTTTTTATTTGTATAAAAAAAGTCAAAGAGCTAAACGCTTTGACAAAATGGAAACAGAAAACCTCTTTGGTCATGTGACTTAAAGACCTTTTCTTGCCGCAGGTCAACGTTCGCGTCACCTCAATGGACGCGGAGCTGGAGTTCTCCTTCCACCCCAACACCACAGGGAAGCAGCTCTTCGACCAGGTGCGTATGTCACAGTATGCAAAGCACTCCTATAGACACTAGTTTACACAATATTTATATACGTTTTTATCTTAATCATTGTAGTTTTTATTAACTGGGACTTTGAGAACTTGGCACCTAATAAAGTTGAACTGTGCAGTTTACTAGCAAAGTGTTCGACTGAGAGTAAACGCCTCATGATGATGTGTAATCTTAAAACCTAACCATGAGATACGTGTGAAAAAAGAGTAAAACCTCAAAAGTCAAAGTGTTTCATGCTGTTTTTTGGCAGAGACGGGCTTCCATAAAAATTGCACAAGGGTAATGGTATTAAACAAAGACAAAAGACATTGAAAATTCATTGTCAATATAAGAATCAGTCAAAATGACATAAGAAATAATGTATTAATAGTTCAAAGTATTCATCTATGTGCAGTAAGTTAAGTTTATTAACGCATTGACAGTATTAGGAGAGTATAATCAGTTTAATTGAAATAAAAGCCCAGGATTTTTTATAGTGCACACTCAGCCAAAAAGCTGAATTATCCATAACCTGATAACAACAGTGACATCACAACCCAACAGTATGACGCCCTCTCTACTTGGAGCGTGTTGTGTAGAGTGTAATTACCTTAACCTTTGCACTTGAAGGCCGATCTATGATAAAGTTGTTCTGAGGCTTTAGACTCTACGTTCACCACCGCCTCAGCAGCTGTTCACAGAGACACTGATGTGCTGTAAACAACATCTTTGTCCAAAGGTTTCTCCTCCTCAGGGAGATAAAAGCCTGATTTGAGTGAAGAAGAGCAGTGAGAGATAATGTTTTTTTTTATTATCATATCTGTAATCGTCTGTATGTGTGTGTGTGTTGTTAAAGGTTGCCAGAACCATCGGCCTGCGTGAGATCTGGTACTTTGGGCTGCAGTTTGTGGACTCCAAAGGATTCATCACATGGCTGAACTGGGAGAAGAAGGTGAGTTTGTGTTAAAGCTCCATACAGTATAAAGGTAGATGTTTGTATTAAAGCTCCATACAGTTGGTAGATATGTTTGTATTAAAGGTCCATACAGTATAAAGGTAGATGTCCATGTGTAGTGTGATTATAAAGCAGCTCTAGGTTCTATATTAATACTGTGAAAGTATCAAAGCCTCAGTCCACAGAGAAATGCACACAGCCTGTATTCAGAAACTGAGCCTTGAAACCAGCCGTCAGGACTTCCTGTCACTTTGTGATGTCACAACAAAGCAGTTGCACTAAGCCCCACCCCCCACATAGATAACACCATTCAACACTTGCAGGATTTTTTTTTCTGAGTGTTTTACTTGAAATCTGATATATTCTTATAATGTTATTACTCTGGAAATAGTCAGCCAATCAGAAGAGAAGCTCAGAGAATCCTCTCTTCTGATTGGCTGACACCAACCTGTTGTTATTAGAGCTGCTAGAGCTACTTCACAGATGTTTTTTGTTTCTTTTTGAGATACTAACTCTTTTTTTTTTCAGGTCATGTCGCAGGAGGTGAAGAAGGAGACTCCCCTGCAGTTCAAACTGAGGGCCAAGTTTTACCCGGAGGACGTGTCCGAGGAGCTGATCCAGGACATCACCAGGAAGCTCTTCTTCCTGCAGGTGAAGGAGGACATTCTGACCGAGGACATCTACTGTCCTCCGGAGACCGCCGTGCTGCTGGCCTCCTACGCCGTCCAGTCGAAGTACGGAGAGTTCAACAAGTCGGTGCACCACGGGGGTTACCTGTCCAACGAGCGCCTGCTGCCCAAAAGGTGAGTCTGGACTGGTATACGACATGGAAAAAGACTGATTAGGATAATTTTTTATCATTTGTGGAGACAAGGAAATACAAAGACAGACAATCTCCAGGTATTTACATTAATCAACTAGATAAATAACTCCATTATAATATATATCAAAGCTATATATCAAAGCTGGCAGTGTGGCTGCACACAGCCTGCAAGCGGACAGTGGAAGAAAGCAAATAAGTACAATTATCAAAGGGCTGCATACTTACTTTTCGTTACTTAGGTTATTGTAGTAAGCATATTACTCTTTATCTTTCATTATTTGTTTTTTTTGTAGATCAATATTCTTAAAAAAAACAAACAAAAAACACACGGATTAGTTTGTGTTATTTTATAAGAAGTTACCATCACTGCATTAATGTATTATTGATCATCATAATACAAGTATGATGAACATACAGTACCAGGACAGGGGAGACGTGACAGTGCAGCATGTGTTTGTGTTAGCTCTGTATGTATACACACACACACACACACAGACTGTTGCCATCCTCACCTGTGTGGGTTGCTGATGGCTGGTGTCTCCCCTCAGAGTGCTGACGCAACACAAGCTGTCCAAGGATCAGTGGGAAGACAGGATCCAGGTTTGGCACGATGAGCACAAATCGATGCTGAAGTAAGTGAAGGATGATGAATACGAGAAAATAAAAAACATGTTTTAATCTTCATTTTAAATCTGGTTGACTTGTTATAGGAAGAAATATAGTAACAGACCTGCTCTTATAAATTAAAAATTGAATCCATATTTGCTGTGTTTTTATATTTCTGAGCCAGTTTGCTGCCTTGTGTAAAGTAAACAGGCAATTTAGCATCATTACCCAGTAATTACCCCCTGTGACCCCAGTGACTTAACTTGCTGTGTTCAAGTGACTCCATCCCCACAGTCCACATTTATTTATGATAAACTTTTATGAATATTTAAGTCGCTAAATGTACAGTGTCATCTGCAGTCCCTGAATTAGTGAATATCATTTCTCCTTTTTCTAAAAATCCTACTTGAATCTGTTCATACTGCTCTTAATGACGAGCAAGAATCTTCTACACCTGGATAAAAATGTACTTAAGCACCTTTACATAAAGTACTGTGAATTTAACTTTTGAAATAAAAGGATAGAGACAGAAGATGAAATAATAAGTGATAAATTAATTGAGCTTAATAATGATGATAATAATAATAAATTGGAAACTGACTGTGGGTCATCAACCCTGCTTCTATTAGTCTGATACTCTTAATGTAATGAATATGAAATGTTGCGTCTTTTGTAATTAACGTTCAGAGGTCGGGTCTGTTTGTATTCTTACATCTTTCCACGTCTTTGTGCGACCTGAACAGGGAGGACGCCATGCTCGAGTACCTGAAGATCACACAGGACCTGGAGATGTACGGAGTCAACTACTTTGAGATCAAGAACAAGAAGGGCACGGAGCTGTGGCTGGGAGTCGACGCTCTGGGACTCAACATCTACGAGAAGGAGGACAGGTTGGTCCATAAATACATGTCTGAAGGATACAGTCCTTCAGTATTAACACTGTGTGTATATATGTGTGTGTGTGTGTGTGTGGAATGCATTGACCTGCTGACACACACACACACACAGTTGTATACAGGGGGGCAAACCACCAACAGTCACTGACCTCGGCTACCTTCACTCTCAGTCGGTCAGGTTTTAAATAACACATTGACCGCGTGGCTGTTGTTGTCAAGAGGCCGTTCACCTGTTTCCCTCGATGCTACGACAACACAAACACACACACACACAGACACACTGTTCTGTCACTCTGCTGTCATGATGTTGTATAAAACCTGATCTCCTTCTGTCTCCGTCCTCCAGGCTCACGCCAAAGATCGGATTCCCCTGGAGCGAAATTAGAAACATTTCTTTCAATGACAAGAAGTTCGTCATCAAGCCCATAGACAAGAAATCCCCTGTGAGTGTTTCTACGGTGGCCCAGAGGGCTCAACATGCTTAAACTTCAGAAAACACACATGCAAAGACACAAATATGCTGCACAAAACTATTCGACAACAAATGCAAGTCCACATGTTGCAAACTCAGTCCTTTTAAGACAGAAATAGTGCGTAAATGTGCAGAAATTACAGTTAGATGTCTTGAAACTTTAGTAGATAACTTCTGTGCATGGAGAACTAAATAAACAGGCATTGAATAACTATACTGCATATATACTATACTATACTATACTATACTATACAATAAACACTAAACTAAATAAGTACATTTAATAAACTAAATATAAGGTGTTTTATCATGACTTATAAGGTCAGGTATTATAATACGTTGCAATTGTTAGTATCTTTCTGGCAATGCCCACATCAATAATGCATTATAAATATAGTTACAATGTGTTATAATTGGCTTATGAACAGGTATAACTATCATCATAAAGGTTAATAATAATGTAAAAATAGCTTTTTGAAATGTTCCTCTTCCTCTCTCTGTCAGGACTTTCTTTTCTACGCTCCACGGCTGCGAGTCAACAAACGCATCCTTCAGCTGTGCATCGGCAACCACGAGCTGTACATGCGCCGCCGCAAGGCCGACAGCATCGAGGTTCAGCAGATGAAGGCCCAGGCCAAAGAGGAGAGGCTGCAGAAGAAGATGGAGCGGTGGGTGAAGGGTTAATCCACTCAAAGGAAAGAAAACGACCGGGCATCGAGCATCAGGATAAAGTTGTGTTTGTGCATGTGTGTGTGTGTCCTGCAGGGATCAGCTGGAGAGTGAGAAGAAGAGGAGGGAGGCCATCCAGAAAGAGAAGGATGAGATGGAGAAAGAAAAGATGGAGCTGATGATGAGGCTCCATGAGTTTGAGGAGACGACCAAGAGAGCAGAGAGAGGTGAGACGACGCATCATCACAGGGAGGGAGAGGGAACAGATCAGGTCAGTTGGATCAAAAGAGGAGGGAAGAAGAAGTAAGGACGAAGGGAAAAGGATTGTGGAAAGAAGGAAGGGAGAAAGGAAGGGTGGAGGAAGGGAACAGAAGGACAACAGGAGGGTTAAGTCTCATTTCTTCTTAGATGTGACGGGTCTTTACTGCCCTCTCCTGTTTCTTTGCTCGACATACATGAAAAAAGTTCAACTGGATGGATTTCATTCTCTTACTTAGTTTTTACAGCTCCTTGATCTGCAGGGTTTTACTGTTTTTGACTCATGAGGCTGATTATGATACAGTATATACAAATCCAGATAAGAAAGAAACTCAACATTCAAATCTGTGAAAGTTTCCTAAATCCACTTTTAATTAACATACATTTAAAGCACACACACATGTTTTCATTTCCCAGGATCGGAGTCTCACGGAGGCTTTTTGTTCATGTTCAAGCAAACCCACCAACACAGAGCATTATAAAGTTATGGCAACATGCAAAGCTCTGTTTACTGAGACAATGACATCACTCACAAGCCGGTGGATGAGCTAAAGGAGAAACACTAGCACCTGGGTGCTCTTCTAGTGACATAAAAGGAGAAAATGTTTCTGTTACTCCAAATTATAGTTTCTTTTTCATTATTTTAGCTCATTTTTTTTCACCGTTTTCTTGTTAAAATACACTACCTGTCCAAAAAATACACTAATATTTCATTGGACGGCCTTTAGTTTTGATTATGATACGCATTTGCTGTGGCATTGTTTCGATAAGCTTCTGCAATGTCACAACATTTATTTCCGTCCAGACTTTTTCAAATATTCTCAATGGGGTTCAGGTCTGGACTCTGTGGTCACATTGGACCACATTTGAAGATGATGATTTCCTGCTCTTCTTCCAGTTTTTAATAATGCGTTGGACAGTTATTAACCCAATTTTAGTAGTTTCATCATGTTTTATTTGCTTGATGCCAATAATTTGACCCTTCTGGAACAGATGACCATCTTTTCCACGACCGCAGGAGGCGTCTTCTGACATGGTTGTTTATGAAATGAGACTGCATTAGTTAGGGTTAAATAACTTGTTGCTCTTACCTATTATTTTAGTTCTAATCTAAGTGACTTCTTTTTATTTTGGACAGGCAGTGTACAAAGTGTTTCATGTGTCTTTATGGCTCTTAAGGTCCCCAAGCTCATAGGTGTGAGGCCACAGGTGTAAAATTGTGCCAAAAAAAAGCTCAAAGATACATCCATTGACTCCTCTGATTTAACGCTGTGCTTTCTAAACGCTTTGCCGTGTTTCACCGACTTCCTCCTGCAGAGCTTCAGGAGCAGCTGGACCGGGCCATGAGGCTGGAGGAGGAGAGGAGGAGGGTGGAGCAGGAGGCAGCCCGGCTGGAGGCTGAGAGGATGGAGGCCATAATAGCCAAGGAGGAGCTGGCCAGGCAGGCTGAGGACCAGATCAAGAGCCAGGAGCAGCTGGTGAGTGGACTACGCTTGGAAAACTCAAGATCCTTCACGTGAGAGGGAAAAAAAAAAAAGCTCACGATAGAAAAACACTCATTACACGTAAAGCTCCTGCATCCACGATAAACACGCATTAACAGTTGAAACTGCAGCTTTGTCATGAGAAAATCATTTAAAACTCTTTCTCACACACACTAATGTCAATAGACACAAACATTATTATCGTCTTTCATTATGAGAATGGTGCACATGGATATATAAAACTAAAATAAACATCCGTCAATTAAACATCCGTCACGAGACATCTGCAGGTATTCACCTTCCCTGCTGGTTTTTAGCTAATATTTGTTCACATGACACTCAGTCGTTAATATAAACTCTGTCCAATTCATGCTTTAAGATTGAATAAATAGATATTCAACATATTTACTTTACGCAACGTGTGTGTGTGTGTGTGTCCTCCCTCAGGCTGCAGAGCTGGCCGAGTACAGCGCCAAGATCATGGAGCTGGAGGAGGCCAAGAGGACCAAAGAAGAAGAGGCTGAGTCATGGCACAACAAGGTGAGTTTTCCGACCCGTGATCAAAGGAGGGAACCGGGCTCCTCAGGTGCAGCTGGAAAACGTCCAAATCAAACATCAGTTGGTTCGGTTTCATCTTTTCCTCTCCAGCTATTTGGGTTATATTTAAGACTGGAGCAAACTGGACCCTGCTGTGTTTTAATTCCCTCTATGTCAAGAACAAAAGAACTTCCCACACACTGTTACTGTAACATGCAATAGGTCTTTTACTCCAGGACAAAGCAGCGTTTTGGTCGATGTGACCTTTGTCAGGCAGGGTTGAGTACAAAACACATAAACAAAAAAAATAACCAATCAGAAGCAAGGTGATTTATCACTGCAAGCTGTGTGATCAGCTGAGTATGAACGATCAGGAGTTGGAAAGCAAAGTACATTTCCCATGAGCCTCGGTGCTCACAGTGAAATTCTTGGACCGGCGCAAAACCGACGTCTTGCCAAGATGTTTTCATTCATCAAGAATCAAAGTCGGAGGTGCGAAGACGATCAGACACCGTCGTAGTTCCGATGATAAACGGCGATTCAGCAGCGTTATTCTCATGACCCGGTTGGCTCGCCCAGCATTTCCATCATTAATTAAAATAACAAAATAACAATAGAGACAAAACAATATATTTATTGAAAATGGAGCCATTAAAAAGTGGGTAACGTAGATTCATCCACATTAATATGAGACTTTTTTTATAAACAAATACAAACTCCTCGTTGTCCCTTTAAGAAAGACAAGACACTATAGTAATTATCAAAAACATGACTAGAAATGAGACCTTCTAGAGGTGCGCATGAGCTCACTCAGTGAATTCCTTCTGTTTATAACATATTTAGGATGCTTATTCCCAAATTTTCAGTTATAGATAAACAAGGTTCAAAAACTGCACTTTTATCTTAATTTTTCATTTTTCAGTCCTTCCTCTAAACTCCTTGAAGTGTCTGTGAATAATTCAAGCTAATGTCCGGTAGTTGTCAGTGTTTTCCAGCGGTGAGATGATCCTGAGAGCAGAGAGCAGCTCACCTGTTGCTCACCCAAGTTTCATTTGTTCTTAAACCTGTGAAAGTTGCACTAAAGTGGAGAAAATCAAACTCCAGCGAACTCCAACTCCAGTAAATGACCCTGATGTGCAACATAACCCATTATCACAGCTGCCCTGGGACAGCAAGTATAAAAATAAAACATCTGTCCCTGTCCACCTTCATCCCAGGCCAGGGAAGTGGAGGAGAGTCTGATCAAGACGAAGGAGGAGCTGCACACCGTCATGGCCGCCCCTAACTCCGTCCCCGCCGCTCCTGCCTCCTCCTCCTCCTCCTCCTCCTCGGACAGCGAGAGCGACCACGAGCACAGCGAGGAGAACAGCACCTACAGCGCCGAGCTGCAGTCGCAGGACATCAACAACCACCGCGACGAGGAGGAGAGGCTCACCGAGGCCGAGAAGAACGAGCGCCTGAAGAAACAGCTCCAGGTCAGTCAAACGAGTTCATGCTTCTTCTTCTTCTTCTGTTTTGCTGCATCTGGAGAAAAACCTGCAATGCACACAGCATTTAAGAATTCATAATCCATGATGTTGGCTTCGTTCCTGTGGATTAACTCTATACATTTGAATAACTCACATCTGTTTCTTCCACAGATGCTGAGCTCGGAGCTGTCACACGCCCGCGACGACAACCAGAAGACCCAGAATGACCTGCTGCACGCCGAGAACGTCCGGGCCGGCCGCGACAAGTACAAGACCCTGCGTCAGATCCGTATGGGCAACACCAAGCAGAGGGTCGACGAGTTCGAGGCCTTGTAGGAAACCGTCGCCGTCAAGAGACCCGAAGTCCTCGCCCCAAATACCTCGTTTCTCCCGCCCGGCTCAGCATCTTTTTAATTTAAAGTGTGATGTAATCTGATTTTAGCACGGAGCTGACGTTTGCTCAAAAGCACTGTGGTTTTTGTTTTGTTTTTTTCTTTCTTTGTAGCCCTCAAACATCTCCAACGTGTGTATACCATGTTGAAAACAGTGGTTTTCTGCATAAACTGCCTGAACCAAGCAGCTATGTGAGGTGTACTGTAGAATAGTATATATCATGATAAATGATTGAGCAGGTTCAAATGTGCCTCTTCAGTCTTGTTATGATAAATGATTGAACAGGTTCTCACAAACCTTATCGATATTGTTTTTCATGATCGATCAAACAATTTACTACTTTTTTGATTAAATATTTAATCTGTAAAATTACAGGGAAGTGTAAAAAATAATATTTCCAAAGTTGCCTTAACCTAAATAATAAAAATAATATGAAAGAGACACAATTTAGCAATAATAATAAAATAAAACTATTGATTTGATGAATTCTTCTGTGAATCATTTACCCCTGTTTTCATGCATGTGTCCACATAATGCAATTTATTTAACTCCTTCCAGTTGCGTATGATCTCACATCATGTTTAAATGAATGGGTTTTATGATTTTTAGTCTTTACATTTAAAGGTGTTTCTACGTTTGATTTGCTTCTGCTTTTACCGCACAGCAGTCGGTTTAATTTTTAAATACGTTTTCCTTTAAGTTTTGAATTTAAAGCATCCTGCATTCGTGTTTATGCACAGTCAGTATTTCACACACAAATCTCCTGTTCCAAAAACCACTGGCTCCTACATTTCCCATAATGCAATGCAATTTATAGCATCCTCCTCTTGAACCTGTGGCTTCAATTTAGACTTTGAATACACCTTTAGTTTAGACAACCCCTCTTATATTAAATAAAATAACACATCTCCTGTGTCTTAAAATAAAAAAAACAACACCACAAACTATTTACTCTGCTTCTTCTTCGTCATAATGTTGTGTGTGTGCATGCATGTTGTGTGTATTGTGTATGTGTTTATGTGTATGTGTGTGTGTGTGAGCTGAAGAATCCCACCACAGCCTGTTCACGGTGAGGAGAAGGATGTTTGCTCTCTGACAGGAGGAGGGTTATCATTAGGTTGCTAGACAACTTGTGAAGCCAGTAGAGCTGCTCTGTTTAAATAGCCACTGGGTAAATATTTTATCTGTGAATGAACACATGAATCATACATACAACACCAAGTCTTATTTGACAACGTTACCTACCTGAACCAACCATCACCTCGGCTGGCTGCTCGTGAGCGTGAGTGTGCGTCCTCAGAGGGAAAAGACAAACTGTTTATTCTGGCTTCAGGGGGGAAAAGAAAAGGTGTGCGTGTGTAGTAGCCTATTTGCAGAGGTGAGCTCCTCCTGATTTGCAAGAAGCTGCTGTTGCTGCTGACAGTCTGACTGTGGGATTGCCCCGCGTGTTTCTTTTTTCTTTTCTGCAAAAATCTAAATATAAGTCGGTGACAAATAGTCCAAATACAGTAGCAACCCAACTGTGATGTGGGGGTGGTGCTGAGAGAGCAGCTCCGTCTCCAAAGTCCCCCCTCTGTTGGATCCGGAGTCCGTCAGGGGAAGGTCGCACTCAGTCTCAGCTCCCACCTGCACATACTTGAATCTTTTTTTTTCTTTTCTTTTTTCTTTTGCTTCCATATTTTTCTTCCTCTTACAAAAAACAAAACAAAACCATGAAGAGACAAAACGCGCGGACTCTCGCTCTCATCATCAGCATCCTCACCTACCTGGTGGTCGGAGCCGCCGTCTTCGAGACGCTGGAGTCCAAGCAGGAGAAGAGTCACAAGAGGAAGCTCGACGCCAGAAAGTACGAGCTCATGCGCAAATACAACTTGACCAAAGAGAACTTCGAGGAGCTGGAGCACGTCGTCCTGCAGCTCAAACCTCACAAAGCCGGCGTCCAGTGGAAATTCGCCGGCTCCTTTTACTTCGCCATCACTGTGATCACGACCATCGGTAAAGAAAACTCAACGCTTTTTTTTGTTGTTGTTTGGCTTTTCATTTTAATTCTATGTAGCCTAGTACTAGTGCCATGGATTTGGGTTGCATTGCATTGATACAGGAGCTCAGAAACAGGGCTGTAGCCAAGAAATCGAGGGGCTGAGGTCACTAATCCACATTAACCCCCCCTCACTCACTTCCTACTAAAACAATTTGCATGATAGGAATTGATTAATGTCCAGTAGTAATTAGTAGGTTATCTCAACTGCTTAGCACAGCCTGGAGCCACAGCGTAGTGTTTGACCGTGACAAACAAAAGCTTTGAATTCATTATTCTAGGCTATATCTATTTAACTTGGCCTATTAAAACAAATAAATGTATGTCTAAGTGTTGTTTTAAGAGCTTATTCACAGGACACTGTCAGAAAGTTAGCCATACTGTGTTTGGACTGGGCTCAGTTATTCTAATGGATGATGTAAGTTAATAATTATATATTTAACATGGTAAATAGAGTGCATTTATATAGCCTAGTGCAGAGTTTTTCAATCTTGGGGTCGTGACACCACATGAGGTCGCCTGGAATTCAAATGGCGGTTTCTGGTTCATTATCTTGTGCAAAGATACTTCGGCATGTGGACTGGAGGAGCAGGGAATCAAACCACTGACCTTCTCACTCTAGGGCATAAAATTCACAATTTATTTGTCACATTTTATGTCTAGCTCTTTGCCTTTCTTTCTTTCTTAAATATCAGACTCCAGGTATAATCTGTGTGTAATTGTATGGGAAATGAAATTGGAAGAAGAAGATGACGTGAAAATGCCTTTTCAACTCTGCAGAACACTGCAGATTACTAAAAAACATTAAGGACGCTGCTCTGGCTTCATTTCTGTTGGTGCATTAAGGCCAATTAAGGCTAATTTGGGCAGAGAAAAGTGATGACTTTGTGGTTTATTTCCAGTGTTTACAACATCCCAGCTGACAGCAGCGTGGGAGTTATAAATACATAGCTGTTAGTTCACAATACTGAAGTCGAGCCTGAATAGTGTGTGACCGGGTTTTCCATTAATGTGAGGAGCTGTTGGCGTTTCCAATATGCACCTACGATGACATCATATGTTATGACTCATGCATGCACCTATGCGTCTTTCTGCAGGTTATGGTCATGCGGCGCCCAGCACCGACTCAGGGAAAGTGTTCTGCATGTTCTACGCCCTCCTGGGGATCCCGCTCACCCTGGTCATGTTCCAGAGCCTGGGCGAGCGGATCAACACGTTCGTCAGGTACCTGCTGCACCAAGCCAAGAAGTGCCTGGGTATGCGTCACACCGAGGTCTCCATGGCGAACATGGTGACGGTGGGCTTCTTCTCGTGCATGAGCACTCTGTGCGTGGGGGCCATGCTGTTCTCCCACAGCGAGGGCTGGAGCTTCCTCCACGCGTTCTACTACTGCTTCATCACGCTCACCACCATCGGGTTCGGGGACTACGTGGCCCTGCAGAAGGACGACGCGCTGCAGAACGACCCCCGCTACGTGGCGTTCTGCTTTGTCTACATCCTGATGGGCCTGACGGTGATCGGGGCGTTCCTCAACCTGGTGGTGCTCCGCTTCCTCACCATGAACACTGAGGACGAGCGGAGGGACGCCAAACAGAAAGCCCTGATGTCCGTCAGCAAGTCCAGAGGCGAGGTGGCTCGACTTATACCCGTCTCCGCCTCGACCTCCTCCACACCTGTAGCAGAGGACGCCACGAAGGCCAGAGATTTAAAAGGCGTCTACACCGAGGTCCTTCATTTCCAGACTATCTGCTCCTGCCTGTGGTACAGGAGCAAGGAGAAGCTGCACGGCTCCATACCGACTATGATCCCTCAGGAGCTCACGTTCTCTGACGCCTACCTGCAGCAGAACAGTAACTGCCCGCACTACGTGGAGCCCGGATCCACGGGCTGCGTTTGCAGTCCGCGCCAATGCACGAGCATAAGCTCCATAACAACAGGTCTACACATCCTCTCCCCGTTCAGGGTGTTCAAGAGACGCAGCTCCGTCTAGCCTTTTCAGCGCAGCATCAGCAGCAGCAGATTTCAACACAGCACAATACGTCTGCGCTGCCAAGGGGACAGCTCGTGTTTGGCAGCAAAGACATGAATACAAGTAGATGTTTGTGGTGCTATAATCCCAGTAAACCAACAGTAGGAGCGAAAGGGGGGAATAAATAAAAAAGCACATGCAGTACTGTAAACAGTGATTTCTGATACTCAAACATGTTTCTGAGGGAGCAGAGTCGCCCAGTGTTTTCACTCCGGGGCTGTGTCAGAGCTCTGGAGAGTCATGTAGGCACACGATGGTGTAGGCATGAAGGTGTACGTCATCTGGGTCACTTACATTTTCAACACATCAACACGCCGCAGTGCATGTGATGTGGTGTGTGTGTGTGTGTGTGTGTGTGTGTGTGTGCGTGCGCTCAGTTTTTGTAGGAGAAAGCAGAGCAGGAGCTGTAGGAGGCGCATGAGGTCGAGGAGATGAAGCAGTGGCACAGAAAAACAAGATAACAGAAACATCCTCATGCAGCGAATGTAGGTTTCTGTTAATTATTCTCTTGCTTTTGTTTCCCGTCGTCACTTCGTCACGACTGTCCTCGAACAAAATGTTTCTCGTCCTTAAACAAATCGTGACGGCAGAACTTTGTTAAAGCTCACACATACTGATAAAAATCATATGACTCACATGTGCAGTTATAGTTTTTTGGGTTTTTTTCAGTGCTCTCTACCCAAAATTGGAGCCGTGCATCAGTCACAAACACTTCTGAATTATGTAATGCTACAAGTGGAAAAGTTCAAAAACACATGATAAATTACTCCACACATGGTGAAAACCTGTATGAGAGACTCTGCAGCTCTGACTGTTACACCTGCTGCTGCTGCTGCTGCTGCTGCTGCAGGGTTTCTTTACTGTGAGGTGTTTCTGGTACTGTGTCCACTGCGCCACTGCGTCAAACTGTCTCCGTAATAATCAGTCTGTCATCAGACGAGAGCAGACTTGAAGTTATTGTTTTATTAAAGAAAACATTTTTTGGAAATATTGGAAAATATCTGTTTGTTTTCTTGGGAGTTAGATGAGAAGATAGGCGGATATGCGGATAGCCTACCTGGAGCTAAGCTTGCTATGCTAGCTTAGCTTAGCATATGGGCTGTAAACAAATCTCATTCATTCAATCAACCTTTATTTGAAAGTAGAGATCTCATTTACAAAGTAGCTGAGCAATGCTGAGTTTAATGTCCGGAAAACACACACAAAACAAAATAAATAAATAAAAAATGAAAGGAAATTAAACAACATTAAAAATTTACAACAACTTAACTCAAATTAAACTACCGCTTAGTGCTTAAAACGTCAAAGTCTTCAGTCCTACTACAACAACAAAAGGCCATTTTTAAAAATTCATTATTAGCAGCGCCACTGACCTCAGTTGTCATGGTTACCATAACAATCACCAGCGTTCCGACAGTTCCGACAGTCACCATAGTTACAGTGACTACGGCACCAAATAAGATAATCACCGACAGTAGGAGACGCGAAAGGTAATAAGTAAAAGTAAAATAAGTTGTTATTTTAATCATGTGCTTCTAAAATGTTTTTGTTTGTTTTGTTTTAAACAGTCATTCAGTTTGTTTTGGTTTAAATGGTTTCACAGGAAATGATCTGATGTGATGCGATTTGATGATAAACGACCACACACCATGGCCGCCAACAGAGGAGCTGGATAAAATTCAGTTTGTTTGTTTGTTATGAGACAGATCTCGGTGCTAATTCAGCCTAAACCACAAACTGTCCTTTTTTCTTTTTTTTTGGATTTCTGCTTATTTGTGTACCAATGTAAACAGGAAGTCTTAATTAGCGAGCTCTGACTTGAAGAGGGGGACTGTGTTTCTAGTCTTTATACTGGATGAAGCTAATGTGGCTAAAGCTAAAAGTGGTGTAATGTCAATCTTCACTGGCAAATAAAAATAAAGTTTTTTAACCGAATTTGTAAAAAAAACAAAAAAAACAACAACAACTAAACACTGATGTCAGATGTCTATTATAATAAATATTAGGGGGATGACTCTTATATAAATCTCTACACTCTGCTTGTTATCACCTGAAGGACTGTGAGGAACTCATTGACTATTAAAACAAAGACATGAAGTGTGCAGAGTTTTTTTTTTTTCTTTCTCCAAATCACATCTGGATCACACAGAAGCTGGATGCAAACTATTTTTAGTCGCAGTCTGTGCTGGTGGCAGATGGGAGAGGGTTTTCTGTGTTTGGACAATGGATAATGAGCTGGTTGTCAGTCGCAGACAATTACCCCACAATAGACTGAGTGTGTGTGATTGATGGAAAAGTAAAAAAAAAGAAGGAAAAAAAAGAAAATCCACCCTCAGTTATGTTTTCTCTCTGCCAATTTTAGAGTTTGGTGTTGTATTTTTTATTTCTTATTTTTGGTGGGTGTGTGGGCAACATGATGTGTTGTCACGTTAAGTTTATTTCTGGCAGCTACGACGGGGGTTTTTAAATCCCCGAAGATGTTTGATTTATTTAAAACTCTCACACAAACTGGCTGGTTTTTTGTTGTCGAATCAGGAAAGGAAGAGATTTGTTAAATGTTGAAACAAATGAAACAAAAAATTGCAACAGGGAGAGAAATGCATCAAAGAGGAAACAACGCCTGCTGCAGACAGCTGCCTCCAGTGAGATGTCACAAACATCTCTGTGTTATAAATGACACAACTAAGAAACTAATGAACTGATTCATTATTTTGTCTTTTCTATGTCAGAATTATTAATGTTTTCATTTCTGGCAAAGGACAAAACCCAAATGTTCAGTTTACCATCAAACCTGTATGAAAAAATGTCCCTGACTGATTGTTTGTTCTAAGAAGTAAAGTAGAAATATAAGATAGAAATTCAAAATGCTGAGTCAATAACACATTTACATACGGTTTTATGTTTTCACTTGCAAAAATCTAACATCGCAGATTGTTGATATTCTAAATAACTGTAGGTGGATTTTCTTTGTTTTTTGTTCTTTCTCACTTTGTACAATATATCTTTTTTTCCCTTGTGGGGTGAAAGCCCACCTGTGTGACTCAGCACAGATAGAAAATCACAAAAAAAAAACAACAACCCTGCAAATATATTTGATCTCCATCTGCTGCGTGCTGAGAAACTGATTTTATGAAACAAACCTGCTGCACCGTACTGGTTTCACATGAGTTACACTTGGTAATGGAAGAAATGTGGTTCTGCTTTTTAATTTGATTTCAGTAATAAGAGACCCAGAAAACAATATTTTATTATATTTTAAGTACTGTATTAGTTTTAAAGTAGGACTTCATCATGTTGCACTGTGGAGTAAACCAGCCTTTCTGTGTCATGACAGGAGGCAAAGTCGTACTACTTGAAAATAACTACAAGAACATTTTTATTTATTTATTATACTTTGCCAAGGGATGTGTGTACAGTTGAGATACATCACACAAATTACTTTAAAATAATAATATATGGACTATGATATAGAAAAGAACACCCACAGTGAACAGCGTGGATATGTTGATCCACAAACTCGTGACTGTTTTTGAGTTTTTGCCAAACGGTTTACAGAGATTTATCTAAAGAATTTCTCTATACCACGTTGGTTGCATAAGATGCCGTCGTGCTGTTTTATCAACATGTGCTGTGTGAGGGAAAAAAGGTGATGCTGAACGTATAGAAATGTCCGTTCATGTCCAGATGGTTTCCCCCTGGGAATTCTGACTGAAGTCCAGGTCCAGACAAACCTACAGCAGCTCAGTCACGAGCAAAAAGTACGGCAAAAGTATACAGCGTTTTATCATGATGTCATGCTTTGTTATGTCCAACTCATGGTCATGTGGTACAGCGGACAGGGTGGGTGGGAGGGGGTGGACAAGATTACGGGAACACACGACTTCACTGCAGCTTAAGATACATGTACTGGCCATAATAATAGTTTCTGTTAAGATTGTAATAGATAAACTTTTTTCCTGGGAAGAATAACGTAATATGACTCTAGTTACTGAGAAATGATGACTAATGCGGTCTCATAATTAATGTCTGGTGGAATCAAGGGTGTGTTTTAGTTACAAGCAATTCAAACCACATTAATAATAAAGATTTACGAGTAAATGAGTTTTAAAAATCTAATTACTTAGTTCTTCCCAGGAAATTTCCAAGGAAACTGTTCTGACATTTAAAATAGACCCACCAGGTGTTTTGTCTCTGGTTTATAAGGGAGCTGTTTTGTCTTGAACACAAACTGGCAAGATAAAACTGTACACTGACCCGGTTTATTGGGTACACGTTCAGTCTGACACATTTTACCGAGAGGTGTTATATAGGCTATTTATATATTGTCTCCAATGTTTGCAATTAGAATGCATATGTTAAGGATTTAGTATTAAAATGTAGTACAATTTGGCAGCAACAGTCAAGCACTGAAAAGTGTAGGATTCATTTTAAGCCAAACTGGAGCTTTAATTAATGCAATCAATTGCCATTTTGTGAGTATATTTAGAGATATATGGAGATGGGTCATCAATAATCTAAATAACATAATGCCAAACACAGAGGTCAGAGGTCACATGAAATCACTGAGCTTTACCAAACACTGAACGTTATTAGAAAATAACTGGGTTTGTGTCGTTTTGTCCACTCCTTGTATAACGTGTCTTTGCATTATTTATTTATGTTTTGCTTTGTTAGTATCGTAAGTTTCATTAACATTTGTCAGGTGTGTGGGGTTAACACATGCACTTGTTTTTATGTTTCTTATAAAGTCATAAGTCACAAGTCGTGTCTTGTCTTTCAGGGGTTGGGTGTGTGTTCAGAATAAGATGCTGTTAAATTCAAGAATGTTGTTTTACCTTGTAAAAGTTTCATTATTTTATGACAAGTGCCAAGAAAACACATATTAGAGGAAGGTGTGAGCAGGTGCATATGAGGCTGAGGCTGCGGTTGTGAGACACATGATCCTCAGGTTGGGAACCTCTCCTCTGTTTGACTGTGTGTATATTGATAGTGACGCAGTGATGCAGGAAATAGCATCAGTAAAGAAACAACGATAAGCAGAAGATCAGAGAAAATCTGTTACAAAAGCACAAAAATCAAAAACGCTGCATGCACCAAGAAGAACAGAATTAAAACATCAAAGTGTCAGTGGCTGAGAATAGAGCAATTAGGACTGTATCTCGTTATCTAAATTTTGCTTGTGCGCTACAACATCAAACCAGCTTGTAAGGCCTGGCGCCGTGCCTGCAAATCTGCCTTCAGTCATTAGACGTGCACAGAAAAGCAACAGAAGGAGTATCCATTTGACAAATCCCTGTATTGCCCCCCCATCGCTGGAGCATCTGCTGTTTTCTACTTTGGCCATAGACCTGAGTATCTGTGTCAAAGACAGAAATAGTTGCACTGAGAAGGTCATCGTTGACATTACGTCACTTGGTTTTGGAAAATTTCCCTGGCAGGTTAAAAACTCACAAGGTGTTACAATTTAAAAATCAAAGTGCACTTTGTTGTGTTTTTGTTTCATGTTTTCATGTTTTCTAATTTACTGAACTGGGCATGATTAACTCACCACAGCTTTTCAGATATCTATCTGCCACTTGTACTGTAGCAATTTTGATCATGCCTTGAGCTTTTACTTTGAAAGGGATGCACTTCCTCTTTTGATGACATCTAATTTTTGTTCCTGTAAAGTTTGAATGGATTTATTGCAAGTTGCTTTGCACAGAAAAGTCTGCTTAATGAATGTAATGTAAAAAGAAGTAATGCTGAATCTTGGGCTCTGAAAATGTAATGAAATGAAATGTTAACTCCCTTTAAATGTCTCAGTTTTGTTTGTTTTTATCTTGATTTAGTTATTTTAGGGGAGTTTTTACAATATAAATATAACATATCATTTGGGTCTACATAAATAAATAAATAAATAAATAAATAAATAAATAAATAAATAAATAAATAAATATATTGCAAGTTTGTTAGACATTGTCTGGTCCTTCACCTTGGGCCCTGGTGTTGTTGCAGGAACCAAAATTAAAGTGTCATCTATTTTTCTGTGTTTCAAGTTAGAAAACCTCAGCTAAGTTTGTATTATTGCATCACATAGATTAATATAAAATAATGTAATATTTCATATAGAGAAATATAAGGCTGTACCCATCAATAATTTTCATTATCAATCAGACATTCATGGAAAATTGCTCGATTTTTTTGCACCAATGACTGACACAATGCCAAAAAATAAAACACCTTGTATGGGTTGCTATTGCAGAAAAGAAACTCATGTTAAACTCTGATGGTTTCTTGGATGCAGGGTGGGGTCAATAATAAAAGGCCCAATAACAACTCTGTGCCCTAGCTGGGTTTCAGCCTATCAGACCAAAGCGAGGAGGCGTGTTTCTGTTTTCCTGAGCGTCAGTGAACGTTACACATGGAGGACTCGGTCCTGGTCTCCACCAGACAAAGTTCAATGTACGAGGAGAAAGTCTCTTCCCCAGCAGCAGCAGCAGCAACATGGAGCTGAAGGAGCTGGTTGTGAACGCCGTGGCCCAGAACAAGAAGGCGGCCGTGCTGCTGCTCGGAGGAGCCGGCGTCGCTGCTCTGGGGCTCGGGCTCGGATATAAATACCTGCGAAAGCCAGAAAAACTTGTCCGTGTAGGCGTAGTGTCTCAGCTCCTCATTCACCCTCTCAAATCTGGCAAAGCGGTGTCGGTGGCTCTCGCCGAGTGCCAGAAAATCGGCCTGAAGTTTGGAGAGCTGCAGGATCGGTGAGTGTCGTGGTGCAACAGACCCAGTAAGAGGAGGAGGAGTGAAGTTTGTTGTTGGTGCAGAAGCTGGTAACAGAAAACAACACTGAAAGAAAGTGAGCAGCAGAGTTGGTTCAGTAGAGGCCTCCACTGAGGTGCAAACAGCATCTCCTCCTCTACATTCATCTGACAGATTGAAAACAGAGCGAGTTTACAGTCTGACCACAAATTAACTGCATTAATAATATATATTATAATGCAGCCTTATTTAGGGATATGGCCTATTGACATGTGGCATACAGTAGGCTATAGCTGCACTTAGACTTTGTTTGCATAGAGTAACTTTTGGGAACTATGTTTGTTTTTTAATAATCAGTGAACTCCACGGGTCAAAACTTTGATTGCAGTAACAGTTGCTGTATTTGTGAAAAGTGTATATTTCACACTGTGGTTGAGGCTCCACACACTTTCTCCAGTTATTACAGTTATTAAGGCGACAGCTCTAAAGCTGTGGTCATGAAACCATAAAGCCTCAGTGAACTCAGGGAACTGTTGAACCGGTGACTGGGATGTCCTGCTCATGGATGATGACGATTTTGGTTATTGAATCCACTGCAACCAGGTTATTAAATATTTTAGGAAACTATTTACTTCTGAATAATTTACGTATTGACAGAGCTTTTTTATATAACTACTTTTTCAATAAATGATCTTCTGAACAGTTTAATGTTCAATAACAGACCATACAGTAGTGCATCTGGTCAGTCGTCCAGCACAGAACGTAAAAACACTATTCTCATTTGAATAATATGGATAATTTGGAAATGACATTATTATTTAGATATGGGCAACAAGAAAGTAACCTGACAAAATTCACTCATAAAACACAGAATACATCAAATTGAATAGCATCTACACATATGTGCATGTGTGAATAAATACCCATCTGCACACATTATGTAAATAACAGATTAATTTGGTTTTCACATCAGCTGAAAATGAATGTATTGGGAATCTTTTGGCCAACATTTCTCTATTTTTAATGTAAGCTCTGCAGCTTTTGTGTAGGAGGAGGTAAAGAAAAGATTAAATATCTTAAAAAAAACAAACAAACAAACAAAAAAATGATACTAATGTTGAGGCTTTTCTGAGGAAATTGCAGGTTTCATTCATTCCAGTTTAATTCAGTGATAGAACATCAAACATGACGTCCTGTTTGCAAATCATTCCCTGAATTTCCAACCAGTGTTATGTAACTTTGGGATTTCTGCATGAGTCAGCAGTAGGACGGTGTGGTGTCCACGGTAACCTGTGATGTTATCTGTACTACCGGTATCTAGTGTGTTTTTCTCTACATGCTCAGGGTGCAGGTTTAATGCCCGAACGCTGGGCGTTCAGCCAGGGATGCCGAATGGTGCAAACGAGGGAAACCCACAGTTGTGTGTGTGTTTGTTTGCAGACACTGGCTGGTGGTGACAGAGGACGGTCACATGGTGACGGGCCGACAGGAGCCTCGTCTGGTGCTGGTGTCTCTGACCTGCGAGGGAGGTCAGGTCTGTTTGAACGGACCAAACATGGAGGAGCTGAGGTTCCCCTTCAAACAGCCCGACAACGCCATCATGGACTGCAGGTCAGCGGGGTTCAACCCTGGCACCACGACCATCACTTAAACTGATACTTTGGGGTTTTATGATTATTTTTGGACATTTTTGTCTAGTGTAGTGAGAAATGTCTTAACTCATCTGACCAACTGTCCAATACTCAGAAATCATTAAACAGAGGAAAGCAGCAAATAAGCTTGAACAGGAGAACACTGTGGATCTTTGCATGGAGAATAACAATTACATTGATTATTGAAATAGTTGCAGCTCTAATATCTGTTATTGTTTTTCAATTAAGAACATGATGTATCCTATTATTTCCAAAAAGGGACCATGAAGTGTGATAACTTGCTTCTGTAACATAATAATTTCCGGATCAATAAAGTAGATCTGTCTAGATTTGAGTCTTTATCTACAGTAATACCTATGTCTGTCTAATAGATTAAATGAATATGAATGATAACGCCTTGTTCACGCTGTTGTTTCGTGCTGCAGAGTGTTCAGCGCTGACATCCAGGGCCGGGACTGCGGCGACGAGGCGTCCCGCTGGCTCACTCGTTACCTCGGGGCAGAAAAAACTTTCCGCCTGGTTCACTTTGAACCTGAGATGAAGCCTCGGAGATCAGTGGAGTTGGAGCCGCTCTTCTCACAGTACGAGGTACGTTAACGCTCCCAGTTCCCCGTATTTGCTTCCTTATTTTGTGATGGATGGGTATTGAACTGGTGTTTTGTTTACTCCTCTCATCCAGCAGGTGGCGTACTCCGACGTCGGGCCTGTGATGCTGCTGTCCGAGGCGTCTGTGAAGGACCTCAGCAGCAAGTTAGAGAAGGACGTCACCGTGGACCGCTTCCGCCCCAACATCGTGATCAGCGACTGCGAGGCGTTCGATGAGGTTCGTTGTTTTCTGAAAATCTGACTCTGGTTTCTTTAAAGGGATACTTCACCAATTTTCTACTTGCCGTCATGCCAAGGAAGGGTTTGGAGAACTTTAGGAGTCATCAAAATGCTTTAGGAGTTCCTGGGGGTCCGACTGGCAACGGATTTTCATATAATGGCGGCGGATGGACTTCACTTTTGAATCGTCCAAAACACACGCTATGAAACATCCAGATACCTCCGTACTGCTCGTCCGTGTCCTGAAGCCGCCACATGAAAAAGTTGTTAGGAAAAAAATAATTTGATCTCCCCCCTGGAACTCCTAAATCGTTTTGATAACTCTGAAAGTTCTCCAAACCCTTCCTTGAAAATGGGTGAATTATCGATTTTGGGTGAAGTATCCCTTTAACCTGCTGAACATGAGCAAATACAGTAAAAACACATCAGAGAGTCAAGTCAGGACATTAGAAACCAGAGAGCATCCTAGAAAATAACAGATCCTACATGTTGCTGCTGCAGCGACAGCCTTTTTATTGTGTTGTTTTATTTTTCCCTCCAGTCTGAAAAAATGATCATTTGGTTCTTCTGACTCATCCCTCGCCCTTTTCAGTGTGAGCAGCGTGGACTAAATTTATCTCCCAACTCCAAAACCAACTGCTTTGCTTTTTCAGGATTCGTGGGAAGAGATCCAGATTGGCAGCGTGCGACTGCAGCGTGTAATGTCATGTGGAAGGTAACATGGCTGCTGCTCCTCTCACACACAGTCAAGATACAATCACTTCATTTACCAACAAGGAATCTGAATCTGCAGCAGCCAATGATGATTTATAAAATTTGTGCATTTGATGTGAACATGCATCACTTAGTCCTCAACAGGATGGATGCAAACTGTAACTTCTGTTGTCTGCAGGTGCATTTTCACCACAGTCGACCCCGAGACCGGTATCATCAACAGAAAAGAGCCACTGGAGACGCTGAAAAGGTGAAGCTTTAACTCAGTATTACACATCACAGGTCAATATTTAACTGTGTTAATGGTGGTGGTGGTAACCAGCGTTGCCAGGTTTTCTGCTCAGTCGGGACATTTTCTATTAGATTGGAGGATTGAGACGGTTTTAGCAGCTTTTAATTATTAGGAGAAGAAGAAGAAATGATAGACAGTCACTGGGAAATCTCATAAAATGCCACTTCAGTTCATTGAAACCCAGCGAAAAACTTTTCATTTGAAAGTCACAGCTATATTTAAGCTCCAGTGTGTTCCTATTAGTGAAGACTCGTTATTAAATTATCAATTAATAACCAGACTCATGCAACGGTGCCTACATTACCCACAAATCAGCAGGAGATCGTGTTGTGTCTCTGCTGTAGCCGCCTACATTTCTACTGCAGTGTAAGCGAGGAACGAGCTGCACACTCACTCCGGTCTCAGTCCGCAGCTTCACACAGCTTCACACAATTTCTAAAGTGTAAGGTTTATAAAGTGTGACTCTATCCAGTAGACTTCAATTATTTTTGTTTTGTTTTTCCTGAATTTAAATCACATGCACAGCTTGGTTTTTTATTTCCTCAAACCCAGAAATGAAAATCACTGCAACAAAGCTGGTTGTGTGATTTAATACAAACGCATGTGAGGCAGAAAAAGCTCAAATTTGGCTTTTTACCGTTTTGTGGCGATCAGGCATGTTTGAGAGTTTGAGCTGAGAAGATGTACTTTTTGCTTCAGTGAGTTTTGTTTAATTTAATCTTTTATTCTTTTCATAATTTATGCTTCACTGGAAAAACCTCCATTATTTCCTGAATATAGTTTTTCTTATCTTTACTTTATTTTTATGGGGTTTCTATCTTGTTGATGAGAGTTGTGTCATTAAAATCAATCTAATTGTAAACTAGATTTTTCAAATTATAGAAAATAAACAGAATAACTCCAAATGCTGCTTAATATTTGTCAATCTCCCTGTTTGATTTCACTCTTAAACGCCTTAAACTTAAACTCATCTTCGTCTCACAGCTATCGTTTGTGCAACCCGTCCGAGAAGCACATCTACAAGAAGGCGCCGCTGTTCGGGCAGCTGCACACCGTGAAGAAGACGGGGATCCTGCAGGTCGGAGACGTGGTGTACAAGATCAGCCGCTGATAGAGACAGAGAGTCACAGAGGGTGAAACATGGTGTCACAATATTCAGGCAGTTTGTCTGACAGAGGAAGAAAAAAAAAACCCACAATGGAACAGCACTTAAATAGATGTACACTGCACAGATAATGGGGAAAAAGGCATATACTATATATATGCTTACATATGCAAGTATGTATGTAACAGTTGCATTAACTGTGAAGTTCAAACCACACTAATAATCATATTTTTTTAATTTTTTTTATCACTGTTACAGTAATGAATTATGAATTAAACACATTTTTAACACCTGCACGCAAGGTTATTGAATCCTGGAAGTACACACTGCCAATAAAGTCAAAAAAACCTCTATGCAATAAAACACTGTGCAGTTATTCCTCAGATAAACAAGGCAGAGAAACAGTAGAGAAGTGAATCTTTCATTTATGCATCCATATAAAGACAAAATAATCTTTTTAATGCCTGTGTTTTAAATTGTGTCAGCCTAATTCCAAATGGACTGGAGGCACAAACATAATAAATATTTTAAATTATTATAATACAAACAAAATGAGAGTTTCTCATCCAGTTCCTACCAATTGAGATCCATGCTGTGGATGTTTAAAGCCGACATTGCTGCTCTATATAAAAATAGAAATGAGCCGTCTACCTCTGTAGGTTAATATTCTCCAGCTTCCTTGTTCACGTGTGTTTGACACCTTTATTTTGAAAAACATACAGAGTTTTACCAGCAGCAGGTCAGTGGGTCTCATGGAAACAGAGATCAAACCTGTGACCTGTCGGTTAATGTGAAACCTGTGAACTCAGTCAAGAGTTTAAACAGGTTAAAGTGGGAGATTTACGTATTTAGCAGCTGCAGCAACGACGCTCGACCAGCAGGGAGCAACAAACCTGTTCTTTACCACAGAAAGAGCCTGAGGAGATTTCTGTCTGAGAAGATATAACTATCAGAGAAGACGTCGCCACTGTGAAGAGAAAGATCAAGTCAAACTTTTCATAAGGTTTGGGCTCAATGTGTTGAAATCCACAAGGGAAAAAACACAAATACCAAACGCCCAGTTGTTCAAAAGTTCATATGATCGGATTTTAGATAATGGATTGGATAAAATCTTGAAAAAGGGTTGTCCACAACTAAAAACGGATTCTGGGATTGAATTGGATCATGTAATCCAATCTTGGTTTTTAATCTGGATCAAACCCTAATCAGTTTGTGTTGTTCAAAACTTTTTAGTGAGATCGGGATAACATCATCTGATCCCAGCCGTGGGGTCGATTCAAGGTGGATTTCAGGAACAAAATGTGATTTAAAGTAGCCTACATTCAAACTGATCAAATAAACAATATTCATAATATATGAATAGAATAATAATAGTATATTTTGATTTATATTTTGCACCTGGTTTTTAAACCATAACAGTGATAAGTAAATAAAGTTAACTTTTGATTATTTATTTATGTATCAATTAAAATCCAACAGCCTGTGTCTGTGTGTTTTACATTAATTTCAAACTTCTTTATTAAAGTAGTTCACAGACAGATTTATGTGAGAAGACGTTGGGTCTCATACCTGTTCTGTAAAACTAATGTTGGATCATTGATAAAGTATCTGTTTTTAAAACATTTATGTCATCCTGAAGGCAGTGCAGCTGTGCAATACACCAGACATACTACACACACACACACACACATATATAATTTATTCCATGTGCTGAGCAATTCTGTCTCCAGCCATCCTGATTACACATCCTCAGGCTGCATATTTATAATGTGTATTTAAGTCTTAACCTAGAGGATGGAAACGACAACTCAAGCAAAAAAAAAGATTTATGCATTCTGTCTTTGGGCTTTCTTGTCATTGTTGTGTTTTACAATTCACCCTGTGATCAGCGCTCCGTCCCCAGGGCAGATTCAATGCATCAGTGAGTCGCTATTGGCTGGGGCTAGCTGTTAGCATGCTAGGAGAAGAGTAGGCTACTGAGAGAGAGTTGGAGACACATCTGAGTAAAGAGGGATTAGAGTTTTAAACTGAAGTTGCAAATGTTTTTCTGAAGGCACTTATCCTCAAACTCAAGAATGCTGCAGCCCGACCTCAAAAAACCTACTTTTCTTAATATAACATAACATTTTTTAGAGTGAAAATTATAAGAAATGCAGTGCAAATAATGAACTAAGAACTGGCTGTTTGCTTGGTTAAAAGAACACACAATTTACAACGTCTGACTCAATATCAACGTTTAAAAACAAGCAGAAAATATCATTTGAATTTTACACAAAAGGCCGTATTTTGGGAAAGAAAAGTCAAAATAAAAACTTGATAACTAGACCAGATTAATGGAAAATAACCCTGTTTCATCAGTTAAGATGGTTCTGATCACCTTTATGATAATAATACACATTTTACAGACAATTTAGAAAAAAATAAAGAGCGGTGTTTAGCTCAGACAATAAAAACAGTAAGTAAAATAGTCCTCAAAAAATGTAAAATCATTCCCCCATCTCTGCCTCCCATTTCCTGTCACGTCTCTACTATCCTGTCAAATAAAGGCATAAAAAGCCAAAAAAAAATATACTTAAAAAAAAAAGTAAAATGTGTACCCTGCAGTAACAGTAACAGTCCTATAGGGGGCGCACTCACTGATGTTGCTAATAGTAACAAAAGTTCTCAATGGGCCTGAAAAATCCAAACCTGACTCCTGAGATGCTCACAACCGGCCAGCGCCACAAGGGGGCTAGTTGTATAAAATCAGCAAAAACAACAGAAATACTGTGTCACAGACTTTAAATGTGGGGGGTGGAAAGACAGACATGATGTCGTTTCCTCAAAGCGCTATACGTTCCTACACTTCAAACAGTCGCCTGTCTCCTCCAAAGAAAACAGCCACAGGTAATAACAAACAGAGCTAATGGAGCTGTTGCACAACGGGAACGAGCCACTTCACCGCGTCGCTCCGGGGCCTCCACTGTCACAGAGTGGCACTTTAAAGGAAACATTCAGAGAGGGGGTGTTGTTTTATCTTTTTTTTTTTTTTTTACAGTGTCTGTCGAAGCAAAAGGAAAAAAAAAGAAGAAAAAACCTCAAGTTAATTTGTGCAGCTCCACCAGGTAGTTTTTACCTCCTACCTAACTATGCATTTTAAAGCTGAAATGCACAGTTGTCTGCCTGGGTCTGTAATTTGTGAGGGTCCTGTGGTTTTTACGGCTGCGCTGCAACATACAGTACAAAGGACACACACACACACAGACAGACACAGCACAGCAGACTCACCTTGATGTGGAGGGAAATGAGCGCTTGGAGCCCTGCAATATGAGAGGCTCCTTAAAAAACTTGAAATGTAATCCTCCCATTTCCCCGTCGCTTCGGTGTGAAACAGGTCGTCAACATGTCTGACTAATAAGAGTTCAGGGAAACATAAGTGCACTTGAACACAACAGAACAGACTGAAACATGACGCCCTACAGATGAACTGATGTCAAATCATGGTACAGTAAATGACAAGATTTATGTGATTTATGTGAATTTATTCTTTTTTCTTCTTCTCCTTTTGTTTTGAGACGTACATTATCTATTTTGTAAAAGGATTTCTTGAAAACAAGGAGTAGGCTACATAAGTTGCTTCTTTTTGACCCATTTTATTCAAGAGTTGCATTATTTTTTGTAGGCCTATTAAACGGTTTTCCTTTTCTTTTTTCAATAAATGAAACAAACAAATAAACTAAACCAAACTAAACTAAACTAGGCTATTTAAATTCAATCATTGTACAAGTTTTTGTGCAATGTTAAACTGAAAAACTTAATTACCATTATTCTCTCAAAACCCTGTAAAATATGATGATATCATGGCATAGATTGGGAATGCTTTATGTAAGTACGGTGGCCCTGAGGGTCGAACACAAGGCAACTTGAGAAAACACATTAAAAGACAAATTTCAAACAACACCTGGGACAAAATAAAAACTCACAACACCTGGGAAAATATACATAAAAATGACAAAAAATAGCACAATGTTCCCCACAATTATAGTACAACACATATTTGCAATAATATCTCAATTGTGCCATAATTTTCTGTTTGTGTGTCCGTAAACCCTACTATTATTATGTTGTGAGTTTTTACAGTGCATGTGTTGTTTGCTGAATTTGTTGTGTCTTTGTTTCTTTTCTTCTTCTTTTTTTGCTGCAGAGTGTATTGACCTCTCAGGGCCACCGTACTTTAAACCTCTTTTCAGGAACTACAGTATAGTGACAAATACACAATAGTGTTAGGGTATCAACAGATTAGTGGAAGAGAAAATACTGGATTGAGAGATTCATGTAACGTTCATGTGCACATTCACAGCAGTTATTATACAAACCATGATCACAGTGGCTTCAGGTGCCATTAGTGGTGTGGAGTTTAATTACAGAGCTCAAGCACACACACACACACACACAACACACAGACTTTCTACAGTATATTTTTAACTCCTGAAGTTAAAATTAAATCAGAGCAGTTTGAGTTTGGCTTTTTTTTAAATTCATTTGAAACCATATAAATGCAGACACTCAGCTGAATCATTTTATGACTTTTAAGAAAATAAACTGTAAAGGAACCAGTGTCATTACACACAAAACAGTTCAACAACAAATGCAACAGTTGTTTAATTAAAGGAATAGTTCAACATCTTGCAGAGAAGTCGGTGGCTCATATCGATACAGTAAAACACTCATTGGTTGTTGTTTTTTTTGTATTTTTTAAAACTTTTGTCCAAAATTAACTCAGTAAAAAAGCATCTTATTTGTATTCATTGAAGCATCTGTATCAGAGTGTAAAACAACAGGTGGTAGTTTTATGAGGGTTTAGGTTCTAACAGGTCTCACTGGGTTCGGGGTGAAACGCTTTGATTGATGGGCTTTTGTGTGTGATTCTGTTTAATGCCAAGATAAGAAGCGTTATAGGGTTAGGCTGCTGGATCGGCTCCATATTTATTGCACAGACACGACATTTATCGAATCAGTCTTAACATCTGACGTTCGGCAGCACAGTATTCAAATTGACAAATTCACATATCAGTCTTTTTCTTTACATTGTACCAGTCGCCAACACTGGTGGTTTTAATATTTACAAAAATAAAGACTCAGATCTAATGAAAATAAAGATTTAAAGTGCTTTGGCGTCTTTTGTTTTTCTATTTTTTTTACCTGAAGCTGTTTCTCGTTGTCTGGGGTTTTACATTCACGCTGGTCTCAGAAAGACGCTCTGCTGCAGATTCCTTCACCTTCACGCTGCCTCTCTGCAGTCTGATTGGCTGCTGTGCTCGTTTCCTCTTCCTCTTTGTGTGGATCAGGTTGTCGTTCAGGCTGCTGGACGCTTTGACATCACTGATCCCACTGGTCTCCGAGGTTTGATTGGCTGTCGGCCAGTGTTGCGTTATCTCCGTCACTGACCGGATTCACCTCAGTGGCCTTTTCTGAGGTTTCCCCAGATTTCTGCTGCAAATTCTTCTTCTTCTTCTTCTTCTTGGTTCGAGCTCCACCTCTCTTCTTGTTCCGATTTTTGTTCTTCCTTCGTCGTTTCCGTTGGTTTTTCTTCCTCTCTTTCTTCTCGGGTGTTTTCCAGCTCAGGGCGGCAGTGCTCCTCATCATCATCATCATGTCGGTTGCGAGTGTCGTAGTTTGGACCAGGCTGCTCATCAGCGGCGGTTTGGTGGGAGTGGGAGTGGGAGTAGTGGTGCTAGCAGTGGTAGTGGGGGCAGTGGGTGCGAGGGTAGTGGTGGTAGCAATGGTAGTGGGGGCAAGGGTAGTGGTGGTAGCAATGGTAGTGGTGGTAGGGGGGGCAGTGGGGGCGGGGGGAGTGGTGGTAGCAGTGGTGGGGGTGGTAGTGGGAATAGTAGTAGTGGGTCTAGTTGTGGTAGTGGTGGTGGTGGTCGTGGGTTTGAATTTTCTTGGCGGTGGTCTTGTAGGTTTTTCATTGGTCTCCAGCACAGTCACTGAAATGGCACAGATGTCATACTTTCACTGTTTCACCTGCTGAAATTTGGCTTTGAAAACGGAAATTCAATTTCTTTTTCTGTTTTGTCTCTATTTTGATTAAGCTTTATGTAAAAAACGGGAGACCTAATTGACAGTTTAGCAGCAGAACAATATGAAGAGTGAACAATTCTTGCAACTCAACTCAACAATGTGTGAGTCATTTCTAGTGCACCTGGACTCATTCACTGAACTTTTCCTTTCAAATGTTCACCATGAAAATTATAAATTTATTAAAGGGATATTTCACCCAAGATCGATAATTCACCAATTTTCTACTCACCGTCATGCCAAGGAAGGAGTTATCAACATGCTTTTCCCGGGGGGGTCCGGCTGGCAACGGATTTTCATATAATGGCGGCGGATGGAGCTCACTTTTGAATAGTCCAAAACACACACTATGAAACAGCCAAATATCTCCAGGGATTTGCTGCAAGATGTTCTTCCATGTTTACATCATACATCTAATGCTTTACGAACATCTCGCAGCAAATGTCGTGCATGTGCACAAACATCAGCAGAGCCACTGGGAGCTACGGCTACAACAAGGATAGAAACAGAGATCAAATAATTTTTTTCCAGTTGCAATAATTTTTTGGACGATTCAAAAGTGAGCTCCAGTTCCCCCCTGGAACTCCTAAAGCGTTTTGATGACTCCTTCCTTGGCATGACGGTGAGTAGAAAATTGGTGTATTATAGATTTTGGGTGAAATATCCCTTTAAGCTATAAGAAAAGAAAGAGGAAAAGCTGACATTAATGAGGAGGTAAACTTACGTTCTCTGGGAACAAATGGAACTTTTTTCCCCTTCACTTTGACCGGCAGTGGCTTCTGCTTACATTTCCCTGGGGGAGCTCTCCTGCAGACCAGACCACACACGGTGTTGTTGCCCAAAATTAAGACTTCAAGACAATCATCAAACAATCATAAAGAAAACTACTCAAGCTGTCAAACTCTTTCTCCTTGACGACACATGTATTAACAGGTTGTATGAAAACTGAGTCCTAAAGAAGAACGCCCCACAGACGAAACAGTGTATTTAAAAAGTTTAAAGTTTAAATTGACTTTTATTTCCAATAAAGGTAAATAAAAAAGTAGATATTGATACTCCACCTGGATGGATCCATAAATTTGAAGACGGTCCCATAAGGAGACGAGGCGCTGGGATGCGACGTGGCCAGAAAATACAGCTCTCCTAAATCAAACAGAAAAAACAAACATAGTTTGTCAGTTGTTGAAATCTGGAGCAAAAACACTGAGCGAGTGAAGAAAAGGTACCTGCTTCATCCTCAGCGAAAGAGATGATGAACTTGTGGTGATGATTGATGAGTCCGGGGAAGGAGCATGTTTTCTTGTTGCCCATACACACCCTCTTCTCTCTCCAGATTCCTGTTGACTTATCCTCCTCTAGCGCCATGATCCGCCTGCAGAATCGACAAGAAGCACTTGGTTCGTCACAACCGACTAACGTAGGCTTATTTATCATTATAGGAAACAAGAACTAAACCAGTAAAATCAAGACTCAAGCTTGTCCCTGCAAGAGTTGAACAGTATAAGGCTATAAAAGCAGATGCTTCTCACTTGGCCTCTGTTTCCTGTGTTTATGCTAAGCTATGCTATCAGTTTTCTTATATAGGTGTCAATAAACTCATAAATTAATGGCTTTCATTTATAAAGAACTTTTCACGATACTCAAAGCCATTATTCACTCATACAACATTCAAACCAGTGATAAAACTTTATTATAAATAGACGCAATCAACCCAATACACAAGGATGTTCCTTTTCCTTCAAGTAGATTCAAATCATTTTTTATACACATATTATAAAACTGTGGCACTAACAAGAGGCTATAACTCCAATAATGTCTTAATAAATAAATAAATAAATAAAACATTTCCTGACCAGTGCAGAGGGCAAAAGGACACAAAACAAAATTGCACTGAACAGAGTAGCCTATTGCACATGTAATATAATAAATCTTGCACTTTAAAATAAAAGTAGTACTAGAAAACTTCTCCATTCACTTTGTAAGCAGCAGAAACCTCCACTCTGCAGCATGTAACAGGAGCTAAAGGCTTTCAGCAGGACACATTAGATGACGTCAGGTCCAACAGCTCGTCTAATTGTCTCAAATCATCCTCAAACATTTTCCAAAAATGTTGGAACATAATTGAGAATGTACTGATTTAAAATTGGAAACACGACAGCTGAGAAAAAAAAGAACTGCTTAAAAATCTGACCAAAAAAAAAAAATCACTTCCAACAGTTGGAGCACAAATCTTACCCACTCATGAAGTCTCCAAAAATGTACAGGCCGTTCAGATTGGGTGATTCACACCCTCGGTACACATATCCCCCAGTCACAGACTTCCCAACATGATGGCTGTATGCAAATATAGGCAGGACGTCATCTGTCGAGGAGAGAAAGAGACAGACAGAGAGAGAGACGCACTGTTTTTGACTGAAATCTGCAGCATTAAGGGATGAACTGAAAAGGGAACATTACAGCAGTGACAACAGGAGGTGGACGTATCAAAGAGGGAGAGAACAGCTCATTATGAGGAGATAATACTCACTCAGGGACGAGTTGTGGCACAGTTTCAGATCATAGCACTCGAACCCTTCTTTGGCCCTCCAGCCGTAGTTTCCTCCCCTCACGATGATGTCGATCTCCTCGTAGCGGTTCTGGCCCACATCTCCACAGAAGATCCTCCCCCGGCCGTAGCGGGTCACCGGGTCTCCGCGGTCCACGGAGCAGCGCCACATGTTTCTCACCCCGTAGGCGTACACCTCAGGCCGGGCGCCGGGGTCACCGAGGAACGGGTTACTGGGCGGGATCCTGTACCGCCGCCCGCTGGAGTCACTGCCATCCACGTCAATACGGAGCGCTTTTCCCAACAGAGCAGTCCTGAGCAGGGGAAACAAAAACAAAAAAACAGGATTTAGTGGCTTGAGCAGTGGTCATAAATCACAAGCTGTTGTAACACAGGTGGTGCTTAATGTGGAAAGATTGTGGAGAATGACATCATTATGTCATAAATTTAAAGGTGTATGATGACTAGATAGCAGGTCTATACTTTATCTAATGGTTAGCAAGCAGATATAATGGTGGTAGGCTATCTAATGGTTAAAGGTAGAGTCTGGAGTTTTGTTTGTTACAGTTTGTGAACAAAACATTCAAACTGCCCCTGACAGCAGCAGCAGCGTCAGGACCGTAAAGGAAGTTGTGGTGAGTTAGCTCGATGCTAACTTCAGCCTGCGGTAGTGGTTAGCATCCGCCGCTAACACCCTCCTGCCAACTCACCACAACGGCCCTCCTACACGTTACAGCATAACACTGGAGGTTTTGTTCACTACAGTTTGTAATATATATATAGGGTTTTTATATCTATGGTTGTGGTGAGCTGGGAGCAGCGGATGCTAACCGCTACCGCTAGCTGAAGTTAGCATCGAACGAGCTCACCACAGCGGCCCTCATGCCTACTGGGTAGGCTACATTATATCAACAATGCAGCATTGACCTGATAAATCTGGCAGTTACACTGTACGAATATATTCAACATAAAAAATGATTTAAACCCATATCTCCATCCCATCTCCTTACTTGTTTTGTGAGTTGCCGTACTTCCCGAACGGATCGCCGGCTTTTCCACCATCTCCGGTGAAAATGTACAAATATCCATCGAGGCCAAACAGCAGCTGGCCGCCATTGTGGTTTGCAGCTGGCTCGTCAATCTCTAAAATAATCCTGCACATATAATTGGGAGGGAGGGGAGGGGAGAAAAGAAAAAAGATATAAAGCATAGGCTTCAATCACTTAAATGCATAAATATTAGGCTGCCATGATATGTAAGTACGTCCTCAGGGCACCTCACCCACATCCATCCGTTACATGTTACGCTAATGTCTGTCATCCTTATTCAAACATAAGTGCTGACAGATATCCAGCTCTCAGCCCAGAGGAGCTGGGGATCGGATATGAGGCCATACTGATAGTTTTAGGGCATGTTTGGCAGTAAAACATAATGAGGGTGAATGTTCATCAGAAAAAATACTGTTCTCCTCCTCGCACGGCTCGATGTTCAGACTGAATATGAAGCCAAACACTGGAAAAGTGACATGTTTTGATTTTGCATTTTTGGGGTTTTACACACAACAGGTAATTCTTTCCATTTTTAATTGACTTATTGATTGATTTACTGACTGGTTGGGTTCAGTTTCCTTCATATAACGATCTCTGTATCAACCGACAGGCTTTTTTCTAGAGCAGACATGGGCAACTTATTCCTCAAAGGCTGGTGTAGCTGCTGGTTTGCTCCAACCAATCAAGAGCTCACAGTTTGACCATCTACTGTCTGAAAACTGAGATCCATTGATTAAATGAGTCAAGTCTGTAAAGAAAACCTGCATCCACACAGGCCGGCCCTTTGTGGAATAAGTTTCCCATGTCTGTTAGATGTCTTTCTAAATCAAAAGTCAACATATCCCCATCAGACAATCAAAATAAATCCATAAAATACAAAGACGCTGCTCTTGGGAAACGTTTACACCTATATCTGCCCACTTCCATTACGGTAATTCCCAACTGGGCACATGGGGACCTTGGTGCTCTGTGTAATAATGAGACAATATAGATTTAATGTGGTAATTATTAGGATTTAGACGTGGAAGTATGAGTATTTTATGTTTTCACAGACTTGATAAAAGGCTGATTTTCCAAAATATCAAAATGAGTTGTGCAGACTGTATCTAATACATAATTGTATAGGCAACATTTGCATATTTACAAAAAAGACATGTTCAAGCACTGCACTGGAACAGGATGTAACAAAGTCTGTATCATAAATTAATTTATCTGACTTTTATTGTGATTCTCTCTCTCTCTCTCTTTACTTATTATTTATTGTTGAGTGATTTTTATTGTAGAACATTGAAAAGTTGACATAACTACTAAGAAGATCATTTAAATCAAATCGGGGCCCCAGGAAGTTTGGCCCAACTCTGGAGTATGATTCATTGTGTCAAACCTGGTACAATAACAGCCCAGAGGGTGGATGGCAATATAATACTATATTTCTGTCAATGGTGCCTGCATGCAGAACCATGAACAGAGAGAAAAACCTCCTCCCACCTCTCAGAATAAGGATCAGCCACGTTCATGTCGTAGTCGGACACCTTCATCTCACTGATCCTCACTCTCTCCAGTTTACTGTTGACCTGGATCGAGTAGTAGATGAAGAAGCGTCCGTTGTCTCTGTACTTTGGGTGGAAGGCCATGCCCAGGAAACCCCTCTCATCCCCCATCCAGGGCGTGGTCAGCACCTCCCCGCTCACGTCCAGGAAAGGCCGCTCCAGCCGGCTGCCATCGGGCAGGTAAACCCACACGAAGCCCACCTGCTCTGCGATGAACATCCTGTTTGTGTCGTCGCTGCTGTGCAGCATCAGCACAGGGTTCCTCAGGTTGTTGGCCACCTCGGTGAGGCACAGCTGGAGACAACCTCTGGGGTCTTCCACCACCTGGCCCAGGTTGCTGTTGAGGCCGGGGCTCTTCAGCACGTTGGGGTAGCAGTAGTCCTGGTCGGACAGGTCGACCAGGCTGCAGAAGGTGGACATGTCCCGCTCAGACGTGTCCTGCAGCAGCCGGTTCTCTGTTAAATATCTGACCACATGGCCACATTTACCATGAAACTCTGAGCAGTAGTCAAAGCAGAGGCCGGGCAGCTCTCGGACAGGTGTGTAGGGGTCCTCGGCATCAAACAGGTGGGCAGCGTAAGGAGAGCACTCCTGGATCGGATCAGATTAAGATGAGTTAAGATGAGACACAAATCATCAGAGAGACATTTCATTCCCGTCAACAATCAGGCGGGGAGTATAAATCAAGGGGACTCTTGTGTTGACTTGATCGTTGACAAACAAGCCAATTACATCACAAATTACAGTATTACATATATGACATTTCAGCAGCTCCACCTCCAAACCTCCCTTACTCCCCATTGACATTTCAATGGCATATGATATAGATCTAATATCAAGATGCTGCAGAGGAGGCCTTTTAAAAAAGGTTGCATCATGACCCCTTTACAAATAAAAGTCCAATATTTACAGCATGTTTGGTGGCTTTAATTGAAAAAACTCAGATCAATCAAAGTAGACACTAATATCCTAATGAAGATTGTGCTTTATGTTAAGCCAGAGGTTTTCAACAGGTGGTCCGTGGCCCTTAAGGGGTCCGTGGTGGTGCTGCAGGGGGGTTGCAAACTTGGTTGATTAGACCATTTTTAAATATTTTTTTAATATTTATGTTTAAAATAAAAACTGCAGTTTGAATAGTTTATCATGCAATTGACAGATATTCTTAATATTGGCGTTGGTATCAGTTAACAGGGTCTGTTTATAAATTGCAGTGGCATGCAACCCCTACTCACTGTAGCTTAAAAACATGAATATATTTGAAAAGCTTAAATGCACAATAACAAGGTAAGTTAAGGCCCAGTTTGATATAAAACACAATTTAATACAATATAGGAGGGGATCCCTGCTCCATCTTGGCCTAAAAAACGTTGAAGACCCTTGTGTTAAGTTATAAACATGTCTGCAGTAAATTAAAAGATTCTTGTATGGTATTTTTTCATTGCTAGAATTTTTGTTTTTATGTTGCAGCATCCTTAAAGGTACACAACCCAACATTGACAGAAGACAACATATTTACCTGGCACATGATTTCCTTCAGCTCGTCAGCGCAGAGTTCATAACCCGCCGCGTCCAGCTGGTCGATGATGTCCCAGTATCTCTCTGCGATCGCGTTGTCCGTTCTCTGGTCGCAGCAGCCGAACTGCTCATACTGGGCGCAGAACTCCAGGTGCCAGGGAGGTTTGAACGGCGGCTCGAAGTCCAGGCACTGGGGGTGAGCTGATGCAGGCTGTTGCTGCTGGACCGGGACCAGCAACATCACTGACAGGACCAGGACCAACCCGGGAGCCCTCGGGGGCTTTCCGGAAGGTGAGCTCGAACCTCTGGCCGTGCGTAAAACCGCGCGGCTTGGATGGAGCGCAGCATCCCGCGTCCTACTGCTTGTCATCTTCGCCGTGTTCCCACGAAAAGATCCAAGTGTTTGCTTTGCTTTTAAGTATGAGCCATGAGCGTGCGCGTAAATGCGTGTGTTACGCGTGCGCAAAAGCTGAAGCTGGACTGAGAGCCCCCTACCTCATATGCCCCCCGACCTGACTCCAGCCAGGTGAAAACACACCTTGTTCCCAGCTCTGTCTGTCTCCCATCAAGGCCAATTAGTCGCAATTAAACCACAACAGTTTCTTAATGAAGTTAACAGATCCATGTTTGGCTCTGCACCACCAACAGTGTTTTTTCAGCACCCCCTGAAGTTGGCAGAAAGGTATGGACAAATTTCTACAGCACGCGCGCGCAGGGGCACGCACACAGACACACACGAACAAGGCACAGTGTCGAGACATGCTAAACATCAATAGGCACACACACACAACACAACACAAACTGTAATTTTGACTGACTTGCGCGTAAAAGCGCCTCCGGGGCAGCTGGTTGTTCGTTGGCAACAACAGCAGCTGTGCTTCATCTTGCACATCTACTGTCCCAGCATGTCAACTCTCATTTGAATACACAGGAAAAGTGTCTGTCATCATTTCTCACTGGTGCCACGAAAATAAAGGGGCGCTGGAAGACATATAGCTGCTCTCATCAGATGTCTGTAACCACACATAAATTCAACACTGACAGCAAAGAGATAAGACAGGTATAGCCAACAATTTATAGGCTCACAGGAAGTATATCAACTGAACAAAAGAGTACTTATACCACACAACAAAGAAAAACTCTGGCACCGTTTATTTCAGATTATAATTTTAATTTCTTCTGTTGATCAATTTGTAGAGTAGATGATTAAAGACGAAGATTAGCCTACTGTCCTGGGTGCCAAAAGAATGGCTCTTACAAAGGACCAGTAATATTTAGTTGATTTATGTTTGCGCATTGAGGAAAGATGCTTAACTGAAGACAATATCAACTCAAACTGCAGTCTGAGAGGAGGTGGACCCTGTTTTATTAGCTTATAGTTTGAGGCCCTGTTTTGAAGACAGTGTCTATTTCAAGATGTTTATTATTTGTGAATATATGGAGTATAATCGTGAATTAAGTTGTTGTCATCACAGAGAAAACCTCCTGTCAGGCAGAATTCAGATATTGGTGATAGTGGAAGAAACAGCCCTGTTGTAGATGGTCAAGGTCTGATACTAAACAGAATATAGCTAGCCTATAAGTGGTGATTTGAAATATGTATTTGTATAAAATGTTGAACATATGCAATTCATATAGCTACACACTATAATTTCTTTAAGTTTTCACTTTGAATGTTGTTGTTGTTTTTTTAAAAAACTCATAAAAAAAGACTGCATACTTCCTTATAAAGAGGCCAAAACGTTTCTTCTTCATCGCGAATGTACAATAATGAAAACATGTGAATGAATTTGCAGCATTTCTCCACCAAGTGGCAGAAACAAATAACAGATGCCTCTGAAAGTCGACAAGGAAGCGGAAATACGTAATTTCTTTTTATTTCGCATTTGTTTTGGTGAAGAGAAAACAGTCAATTTGCTCTAACTAAAAAGAGAACATACTTCCGCCGTGGCCTTTCATCTTAAAACATATATCAACACAAAACGGTGTGTTGATACGTAATATCGCCCTAAACGGATTAATAAAAGTGGGATTCAAATTGAATAAGTGATTATATAACGTGTTTTGCTTTTATTCAAGACGTCCAAGTTATTATTCTTTTGAAAAATAACAATCTGTACTTTATTTTGAAAGTTGAGTCTGTAGTCTTCCGGTAAGCATGTTAGCTTACCGTGGCTAACTTGACGCGCGGCGATCATCACCAGGCGCTGCCAAGTCTGGTAGCTATCAAAATATAAATTGTGTAACGTTACCTATGCAGCTAAAATCCTCTGCTGCCATGGCGCCTTAAGAAGAAGCGACGTTGGAGGGAGACACGGTTTCATGCTCGGTAGGTAGGTGACCACCGGAGTCCGTCTTTTTACTTCACGCCGTCGACAATGAGCTCCGAGCACCAGAGCACCAGCGACGACGCCGCCGACGAGTCGCGTGAGGACAGGCCCAACGGCAACGGTAGCAACAGCGGCGGCGGCGGCGGCGGCGGCGGCGGCAGCGGCTCCGACAAAGAGGAAGACCCTGATATCGACGACTCGGAGGAAGAGGAGGAAGATGATGACATCGCTCGTCGGGAGGTGGTTTCAGCCCCACTGCCCGGGAGCAGCGCAGGTTCCCCGGCGCCGGAGGAGAGGGAGCCTCGCATCAAACCGCCCACCGCGCCGCCGCAGACAGGGAGCAGCGACGGGGGCAACGGCAGCGGTAACGGTAGCGGTAACGGCAGCAACGGCAGCAGCGTCAGGGGAGACAGCCTGTTTTCCTGGCTGCAGAGCAGGACTATCAGACGGGGGGTGTTTGTGGACCCAGCTCGGGATAATTTCAGGACAATGACCAGTTTGTACTGCTCCATGAATCCGGCTGTGGAGTCTGTCAACCTGAGCACTCAGACCCACGGCGCCGTGTTCAACCTGGAGTACTCCCCGGACGGGTAAGAAACCTAGTAGTAGTTAAGATAATCTTTATTACGGACTCAGGTCCATTATAAATAAAAGAAGACAATACAAATACATACAATACGAGATAAAAAGACAAACACCATCATAATGTTAAAACACGTACCTATTCCAGTGTCTCCAGAGACCTGACAGGTGTGTTTAGCTAGTGCCGCTATTGCTTGCCTGGTTAAGTCGACACTATTTCTTAAAATCGCATGAAAAGTGGATGCATTACAAGATACAAACATATGACTGGCCCTTGTCCATCGCTACCAAACAGTTTTCTCATTTTTAGAGCACTGTACTTGCACCACAAGTGTGCCATATACAGTGTAAGTACAATCTGAACAAGGTTATCTTTGCATCCTCTGTACACTTATTAGATTTCCTTTCAAGCATATTGCAAAATAGTTGAGCATCAGTCACAGTCAGTCAACCTGCCATAATACCATCATTTGTGTTTGAGGCCTCTCTCTCATCCACCTGGAGCTCATGTGTGCACAGGTGTCTCGCTCTCTACACAGGGAAACATGTGAAGAACAAAACAAGTGCACTGAAGATGCTTGGGGGGGAAAAACACCAGATTAGTGCTTAAAAATTCAACATCACATTGCTTCATCTCACTGATGAAGTAAAAGCTGCAAACTGGCAAATTTAATCAGACAATCTTCTTGACTTTTCTTCCCCCCAACCCAGACAAAACCTTTTATAGTCCTTCATAAGCCCCTCGCAGTAAACACCCACAGTAATGAGGGTGTGAGCCTCAGTGACCGTGGCAGCAGATGTAGGAAATAAATCCTGCAGCCAAACCAGGTCAAGCTGTGTCCAGTCTGGATCAAATGCTGTTTGTGTGGGCTCATGTAACAGCAGGAGGAGACGCATGTCCCTCATACACACACCGTGTCTGTGTATGTGTGTGTGAGAGTGTCTTTCCAGGAAATTGCACCTTTGCAGGAGATTAAAAAACCTGCAGATGAACACGCACATCCTGAGACTCTCTCTACATCAGAAAACTGATTTAATCTCATTCCACAGTATTAATAATCTAATTATCACAGTCTGCGAGTGTGAATGATACCAGGTTACTTATCTTATTGCTGTTGCCAGGTGACAGACCACAGTTTTCAGTTGTGTTTTTTTCTTTCTTGGGGTTTTGTGTATTTCGATCCCTGTCAGACTCTGTGTTATTATAAGACTCAAGTTTAAGATATATTATTGTCACACAGATGTAAAAGTACATTGTGATTGGGTCCTTGGGTCCCCTAAAATACAAAACAGCAGATTTATCATCAATACACATCCATGTCATTCAGACTCACGATGCACAACACAGATGCAGAACGAACAATACAAAACTAATGTATGTGTCGATGTGTTAATTTCTAAATGGCACAGTTCAGTTGAATGTGTCAAAATAAAATGATAGATAAAAATGAATATGTAAATATAATATAAATAGGGCTGTTTTATGCTTCACTTCCCTGGTTAAAAGATAAACTTTCTTTGGGTTCATGTGTGTGTTTGTTTTGTTCGTGTATGTGTGTGTGTGTGTGTGCTCTGCTCAGGTCGGTGCTGACTGTGGCCTGCGAACAGACTGAGGTCCTGCTGTTTGATCCCATCTCATCCAGACACATCAAAACGCTGACGGAGGCTCACGAGGACTGCGTCAACAACATAAGGTCTGTTACTTCCTATCATCTTAAATCATCCAGGGAGGGTTTTACAGAAGACGGCGTCCGGCTTCTCACACAGTTTATATGGGACACACGGGACCAAGAGAGATGAAGCTCAACAGCAGTGAAACAAAAAGATTCACAAACAGCAGCAGTGATTGCTCAAAGTGCAAAGACAAACTCGAATGATCTGATTCTGCAGGGACTCTAAATCTGAATCTAAATCCGTCTTGTCCCCCGCAGGTTTCTGGACAATCGTTTGTTTGCCACCTGCTCGGACGACACCACAATTGCATTATGGGATCTCCGTAAGCTGAATTCGAAGGTTTGCTCCCTGCACGGCCACGCCAGCTGGGTGAAAAACATCGAGTACGACACCAACACCCGTCTCCTCGTCACGTCCGGCTTCGACGGCAACGTCATCACATGGGACACTAACAGGTCAGTTGTCGTGCACATTGCGCATTTTTAAAGGGATAGTTAACCCAAAAAAAAATGATGAATGCTCTGGATTTTTAAAGGGTCCAAAAAAAAAAAGTCAATTATAAAACTACACAAAAACCTTGTAATCTTCCTCCACACTGCTCGTACGCTGCAATCCAAGTGTCCTGAAGGGATGTAGTCCAGAGTTTACTCGAAACAACGTCATTTAGGACATTTTTATATCTTAAACATTCCTACATTGAATTTGCCTGGGGGCCTAAATGACTATCGCTTCAAGATACTTGGATTGCAGCGGACGAGGAGCATGGAGGCATTCGGATGTTTCATAGTGTGTGTTCTGAACGATCCAAAAGTTCGATTTTGGGTGAAGTATCCCTTTAAGTTGATTTTATGATATTGAAAGTCAACATTCATTCATAAAATCATTGATGATCACAGGAGCTATAAGGTAATTTGCTAAATCATTTTGGTATCAGTGTAAATTAAAAAAAAAAAAAAGAAGTCTTTTCATCAAATCTCTGTCAGTTCTGCCACCTGGAAAATGGTCTGTTGTCATGGTGACGTAATGTTGCACCAGCAGCTGCACATAAAACTCCCAATACCAATGCATCACTGACTTTTAACAAGCTCCTTCTTCAGCTGCTCTCCATCAAATAAAAAAACAGCATTTACAGTGGATGAATGAGTTTCTTTCAGCCATGAAAACCAGTTTTAACCCCGAGGAGCAGAAGAGTCTAAAGTTTCTACTTATATTTTCATTCTGGATCATTTGTCTCGATGTCTTGATAGTGATTAATCTTTTACAATTTTAACCTAAAGAAGCTTACCTCTGTAACCGCGCTGCAGGTTTACGGAGGACGGCTGCCCGCACAAAAAGTTCTTCCACACCCGCTACCTGATGAGGATGCGTCTGACGCCCGACTGCTCCAAGATGCTCATCTCCACGTCGTCGGGGTACCTGCTCATCCTCCACGACCTGGACCTCACCCAGTCCCTGGAGGTCGGCAGCTACCGCATGCTGCGAGCGCGACGGACGCCGCTCAGCTCAGGTTTGGATCACACACACAAACACACACTAAATTGTGTCACTGAAAAATCTCCATATATTTTGTTTGGTCCCTCTTGAATCTGTGTTTTCTTTTTGGTTTATTTTTTTCACTGTTACTAGTGTTTTAGTGCCAAAAGAAGTGACTGATTATTCAATTAGTGGTTGAAGAAATATTGAATCAAGTGTTTTAAAGGCTTAAAGGGTTGAGTGATTGTTTTTATCCTCATACCATCTAAATATTTCAAGGTTTTGCAGATTGCAGTTTAATAAATACAAAGAATTGATTTCCTCCATCTGATATAATGCATGTTCTTAGCTGCTGTTCAGATGTTTCAAGCTCCACCGTCTGAGGTTTTGTTGATTAACTGTTAAATGGATTATCGCTGATTGGAGTTAAAAGAAAATACATTCTGACCCTGATGTGTCTGGTTCTGCAGACGGAGGCACATCAGCGTCCAGATCAGCTGGAACTCCTCGACAGGGAAACGACTCCAGCAAGCTCCACCCTCACAGAGAAGGTCGGACTCTTCAGGCTACAAAACTGAATGAATAAAATCAGGTGTCAGGACAATAAAACTCATCACAAACCTTTTTTTTTTAATTTCTTGCAGGTCTTTCTCCACGAAACAGTCTGGAGGTTTTGACTCCAGAGATCCCCGGAGAGAGGGACCGGGGGAACTGCATCACCTCGCTGCAGCTGCACCCGAAAGGCTGGGCCACGCTGATCCGCTGCTCCAGCAACATGGACGACCAGGAGGTGAGAAACGTTCGGCTGCAGATTCAACACTTAGAGCTCGTCACAGTGAGACGCTTCACACAATCCAGACACGCTGTGATACGTTTGTCATAGTATACGACCTCTGTTGACCTCTGTTGGTGTACGACTAGAATTACAGCTATCAGTTCCATTTATTCAACATGAAAACAATTGTACCTCTCTTGTGAATGAATGTGCATAAAGGTAAAATGTAAGTTAAATACATAAAAATAAGTAGTAGGTCAAAATGTATGTAATTTACATTTTCTGCAGTGATGCACTGAAGCTGTTTTGAATATTAAAGGAGAAGTAAGCGGAACAAAGTTGACATGTGAAAATTTGGGTTTAGTTGTCCGCTCCTAATCTGAGGAAATTTTGACTTTATTCTCAACATTTCCCACTTTTTTGTGCATAATGAAAAAAAATCTCCCTCTCATTGTTTTTTTTTCATTAGTGGCTCTATATATGCTCTTCCGTAATTTTCAAATAAATCAGGAGCAAACAAAAACTGTATGTACAAATCACTCACATTTGATGAGGTTGAACCTTTTTTTAAATAGAGTACAGTCTCCTACTGCTGCTTCCTTCCTTCCTGCTGCTGATTATGTCACATGCTGCTCTGACGCACTGTTTCCGGTGATGACATCATATTAATTAATACTTCACTGACTCCATCCCACTTCCTGTCTCTCTCCAGTGGACGTGTGTGTACGAGTTCCAGGAGGGAGCGCCCACTCGCCCGCTCGTCTCCCCCCGCTGCTCCCTCCGCCTCACCCACTACATCGAGGAGGCCAACGTGGGGCGGGGCTACATCAAGGAGCTGTGCTTCAGCCCGGACGGACGGCTCATCTGCTCGCCGTATGGCTACGGCGTCCGCCTGCTGGCCTTCGACGAGCGCTGCGGCGAGCTGGCCGACTGCCTGCCCGTCCAGACCAGCTGCCTCAGGGAGATCCGCTCCATCTACTCGCACAGCGACGTGGTGCTCACCACCAAGTTCTCCCCGACGCACTGCCAGCTGGCCTCGGGCTGCCTCAGCGGACGTGTGGCGCTCTACCAGCCCAAGTTTTAGCCTCCAGTTGCCGCGGGAGGGACGGAGCAGCCGCGCAGACCTGGGTTCTGGTCAGGGTTCCTGCTCAAAACCTGGAGAGTCTGGAAATAGATTTGAGAAGCATTTATTGCTGCCCACGTTCGATAACTCTGAAAGTTGCACAAAGATCAGTCAAAGTATTGCACTGGCTCGACGTATTGTTTGTAGAACTAAATATTTTCTATGATTTTAGACCCTTCGCATCCAATTTATGCTGACATTTGTTGTGCAAAACTATTATTTATCCACAGAGCGATTTGATTTCTATCAAAACCATCAGAAGAAATTACATTTTTTAAAATAAATCTCAAAATGTCGGAGCCCTAAATAACATTTCCCTACGGGTGCAGCAGCTGGGCGGGGTTCATGCATGCAGATATTTCCAATAGAGTGACACGTAGTGTAAATGTCAGTTAACTTTAAAGGGATAGTTCAACATTTTGGCAAATTGGCCCATTGTCATAATAGTTTTAGCAGTAGGTTTGTTACCTTTAATCATCGGTGCAAGCTATTTTTAGAACGGTGGAGCAGAGCCGCGAGCTGCTCAGAGCCAAGAGCGTTTTGGAGTTGTTGGATTGTGTATTTGATGAGTTTGATGAGGGAAACCAAAAAATCCCATGAGCATCTGTAGCGTAGCTCTGAGCAGCTCACGGCTCTGCTCCGCCGTTCTGAAAATAGCTTGCATCAACAATTAAAGATAACGAACCTACTTCTCAAACTATAGGGATTATGGCAATGGGAACTATCCATTTAATCGTTAACTAATTTGAACACAGTGAGGTTTCTGAGGCCTCAGCCAGGACTATATGTAATGAAAACCCCTCCCAACTGGCACCTAACGATAGAAAAACAACAATATTTGAAGCACTTCTGGACCCAGGTCTGCAGCTGTGAAGCAGACTGAGTTTGTTTGGAGCAAGAAAGAGAAAAAGAAAAAAATATGAAAGAAGGAAAAGACTTCAGCTGTGGCCCCTGACCAGGCTGCAGCAGAGGATGGAAACTTTCAGCCTGTCTGACCCCAAACACACAAAAAAGACTTTGAGGCAACAAAATAAAAGAAACAAGAAGAAGAAGAAAAAAAAAAAGAAAGTCCAGACTGAGAAAATCTAAAACCTTGAAGCTCAAGTGATGCAACAGTGAAACTCTGCAGGTCGTCTGTGGCTCCTTTTTTCATACTAAAGATTCATTTTGGACTCTATAGCAGCGGAAAACTTTGACTTTGTTTTCGAGACGTCTACGTGTCGCTGTCTCGGGACAAAAACTGAAAAAAAAACAGACAGACAAACACTAAGGATGCAAACGGACACATGAATCCATTGAACCCAGACGAGACGAGACGAACGGACGTTGGCGTCTGTTGTTGCTCGTCCCGACTGCGGATGGCGTCGGTCGCTCTCAGCTGCTCCGCTCTTGCTCATGCCTTTTTTCTACAGGTGCTGCTTCTTTGCTCATAACAATCTGAACTTTGACTCCTCGCCTCTCCTCCTCCTCCTCTTCCTCCTCCTCCTCCTCCTCCTCCTCCTCCTCTGGACTTAAAGGACCTCATCATCAACCAACGCCTTTCTCCTTCGCTCATGGACGGTGGCTTCTCCACTTTTCTTACTCTTCCTCTACATTTTTTTTCCTTTTCTTTCCATCTCCGCCCTGTTTTCATGCTCTTTGGAGTTTGTTTTTTTTTAAAGGTTTTACAGGTGTGTGTGTGTGTGTGTTGACGTCATCACTACTCACAGCGCGGTGTTCGGAGGGTCACTTTTCACCACTGTTGAAAGTCATCGCACGTGTTTTTTGTTTTGCGTTTTTAATCTTTAATCCTGTAAACTGAACGCTCAGCTGCTGCCGTCATGCTGACATCTACAAATGTACTTCCTTTACAAACCAGTATTGAAACATCATGACATATCATTTGTCTCAAAAAGACGAGGCTGGTGTTATTCTAGATTTTTTTTTAAATTTCACCCATCGTCTCCATCGTGTTTGTGTCGCTCAACTCAAGCTTATTGGTTCAAACTGACGGTGTAAAACTTTATCAAACCTAACACATGCTAAGAAGCTGGGACTACTTTTAGGGGCGTATTGATACACATTGGGTGCATTAGTGAATATTCCACCTCCTCATAATTAAATACAGTGCTCATTTTGACAGTAATGAAGGTCAACTGTGACTTCTGTGTTTGACCGATCAGTAAAATCAGTTCTCGTCTCTTCAGGAAGATAAAGTCTAGAATTTCCAGCCTCGTTTTTTTTGTGTTTGTTAGTTTGTTTTTTTGCCTCAGCATCGTTGGTTTCATCTTTTGCAGGATTGTTGCCAAGAAACATTTGTCTCAGTTTTTCTGTACCTCACGTTAAAGAGAGCGTCGTTTCACGTCAGTATTTGATTCTTTTCCCTTCATCTCATCTACTTTCTAACTGTTACAGGCGTTTTGTTTCTTTTGCTTTTTGTTTGTTTGTTTGTTTTTCGTTGTTCTTCTTCTTCTCTCAGTAGCGAACGGATTGCTTTGACTGTTGATGCTTCGTGTTTGCGACCAGTTGTAGTTTAGCTGCTGTAAGAGCCAAGCACACGTGTGGGTGTCGATGTAAACTGGTCCCAGTGCAGAATAAGATAATAACGTGCCGTTGCGTTTATAAAAACAAAACAAAACAATAGATAGAAGACATTAAGCGTATACTACTATGCATTACCAGCCTTTATGAAGATTCTCCCTTTTTCTTATTTATGTGCTCGGTGTGGAGCTGTCAGATGCCAAAATATGTTTTTGTTTTTGTGTGTGTGTGTGTGTGGATAAGGCGGAGCTTCTCCTCTGTGGTGGTGCTGCGAGCTGAAAACTAAAGGTGGATTTAGAAAAGTAGAAAAAAACAAACACACTCTTTATATGTGGCAAAAGCTTGGTCTTTAAAATAATACATGGATGTTTTTGGGGAATACGCTCACTCACTTTTCTGTGCCGAGTTAGAAGAGAAGAGTTTTTGAAGCTACTTTAGTTCATGAAAACATTGAAAGCAAAAATGAAAAATGTAAGTTATTGATGATTGACGTCAGATTTGAGACGATAAGATGATGATGAAGTTGTCTGAACCATAACAAGGTCCTGTTTGTAAGAGGAAGGAAGCTTTTAACACTTAGTACCTCAGTTTAATGTGTGTTGTTGTTGTTGTTGTTCAGAGTCGATTTCACTTTCAGTTCAGTCAATTCAGGGACTTTCTTCTCCTTCTTCTCCTCCTTCTTCTTCTTCTTCTCTTTCTCTAATTACAGGCATTAATAAACCCTCCTGAATACTTTCACCCATAGACTGCTACGTTTATAATTGACTGAGCTTAAGGTTGAATGACCAGCCATGCTGTATATTATTCACTGCTGCTTTTTTATTATTATTTCACTTATATTCACGAGCTCCTCGGAGAGAAGTGTCTTATCTGCCATTTTCACTTCAGGTAAAGCGACTAAAAGAGAAAAACCGGGTTCATTTTTATTAATAACTTTGTGTTTTTGTTTTGTCTTGTCATCAGTCCTCTGTTTGTTTGTTTTTTGTTTAGTTTTTTTAACCTGTTTCCTGCTGTGGCTCAAATGAATGTCCTCCGTCTGTTCTGTTGTTACCTGTGCACCGTCACCTCACAGCTAAAGAGGGGAGGGAAGGGGGTGGACAAGAGACAAACATGTTGAACTGCTCGCACTGTTGTTTTCCTACATCGCTACACACACACACACACACACACAGGAAATAATCCCGACAATGATACTAAAGCGGTACTTATTATCACTGAAATAAAAAAAAACGGTTAGCTTCTTTTGCACTGCTGACTCTTTGCTGTTTGTTTCCTGTGTTTTTTAAATGTTTTCACACATGCACTGATGTGAGTTGACCACTAGGGGGCAGTCCGAGGCATCACTGTGTAAACCAGTTCTGTTTCCTTGAGCAGAAACTTTTTAAGAGACGGGGAAAATAGTTCAGACAAATAAAAATGAATATTTATTTGTAGAGAGTTTCTGGTCCTGTTGGACTTCAGTCAAACAAAGTGTAAGAAAAAATACATGACACATATTAATCAGACCAGCTGACACTTAAATCCTCAACTCAGTCTCTTCACAGATAATCGACAAACACTGCAGCATCATCCACCACAATGAGGAACTAAACACAGTCATGTCTAGTGGAGTGAATGTCAACATTATTATTATTATTCAAGGATGCCTGTCTATGTAGATGTCCTCTATCCTTTAAAATGTCCCATAACTTCTTGATTTTGATCTTATACTTCTATAAAAACCTGCAGGTCAACTTGTGCAGGTGTTTGTGTGACAGTCACATGGTCATCTGCTCATCTGCACAACTAAGGTTTTAAAACTTTTAACGCCACATTGGTGAAAGTTGAAGGTGTTTTAAAACCTTGGTACCACTGGAGCCGTGCGTAAAGTGTTTTTATGAACTGGCTCTTTGATATCAGTAAAATCGGAAACCAAGATGACATTTGTCTCATCATGGATTGAGCTTCTTTAAAGGGATAGTTAAACATTCTTGGCAAATTGGCCCATTGCCATAATCCCTATAGGTTTGTTACCTTTATTGTTGGTGCAAGCTATTTTTGGAACGTCAGAGCAGAGCCGTGAGCTGCTCAGAGCTACGCTACAGAGGCAAATGGGATTTTTTTTAGCTCTGAGCAGCTCACGGCTCTGCTCTGCCGTTCTAAAAATAGCTTGCACCGACAATTAAAGGTAACAAACCTACTGCTATGACTATAGAGATTATGGCAATGGGCCAATTTGCCAAAATGTTGAACTATCCCTTTAACTCATTTTTGATCCAGCTCCTCTCTGAGGTCTCTTCAGCCCGTCGTCCCCCCTCTCTCTCCTCTCTCCCCTCTCTCAGGCTCTCTGGGCTCCAGAGGACCGAGCTTTCCTCGCCTGCAGCCTCTGGCTCTCCCGGCGCCGGTTGAGGACCTTGGTGGTGGCGCGAAGTTTCCGGAGCCTGAGGGCGCGGAGACGCAGCTGGAGGTCCTGAGGGATCTTCCCCCCTCTGGCCCGGATCTCCTTCAGCCTCTCGATGGGCGTCTTGGTGAGGGTGAAGTCACAGATGGTGGCGTGCGGCTCCATCCCGACGCGGCACCTGCGCATGGACGGGAGGTAACCCAGGGCCAGCACCACCACCCGGTACTCGCCGGGGTTCAGGAGGCGCCAGTAGTCTCCGTCAGCGGCTGCAGGAGGTAAAAGGAGGTTAGCGCTCATTTCCTGTCAAGTTAAACACATTCACATAACCGCAGTGTTTGCCAAGCCTTATAACATTTCATTACTGCTCTGTTTGTGCTTTTGCTCTGGTTAATGAGTAACTGCAGTTCCTCAAAATGCCAGAGAACAGGAGTGAGCTGTAAGTTTGTGCAACAAAACCTGCTGCAGAACAAGTGAATAACGCTGCAGGATAAAGAAGAAACACAAAGCTGTGCAGAAAAACTTAAAACTGTCCTGGTTTTCCACTGATATCGGATTTTTGAAGCAGACACCAATATTATGCATTAAAAAGTTAGGAGAACCAGTTAATTAATCGGTCAATATCCCTCATTTATTTTGCAATAATGCCTGTTTTTAGTTTAAACACAAAAGAGGCTCAACATTTTATTGCTTGCCTCGGTGCATCACTGACTGCTGCACACATTTTAAGAATTAAATGAAATAAAAGGATGAATGAGACACTTTTTTCCCCCACAAGCCCCCTGTGTGGTGCAAACACAGAGAAATGAGACCCTAACCCTACACAGCAAATGTGCCAGTGTTATTTTTTTGGTGTTGGTGTTAATTTACAGGGGTTACTCTTAATTTTACTCAGAATTGAGTTAAATCAACTCCCCCTAGAGTAAGTTCCTGATAGTGTCAGTGTTAATTTCCGTCGTTAAGAGAATCACTCTGAATTTACACTCTGGCTCGTTAAATTGGCCACACCCACCATGTGAATCGCTCGCCGTGGCAGTGACTGGCACACTGGTGGCACAGACGCAGACTGCAGTCAAACTTGTTGTCCAAATCTCTACTTTGGAAGAAGAAACAAGTTCTTTCTAAGGTAAGTTAAATTTCGGTTGATAAAATTCTCTCTTTGGAATTGATAGTGTCTTTTGTTGTTGTTGGTTTTTTCGGGGTTTTTTGTGTGGTTGATTTGGCTGCTAACTAGCCAGCGAAGTTGGTTAGCTACCTAACGTTAGCTTAGCTCGCTAGCCCTGGCCAACACTGCGCTGGACCAGGGTTTAGCTAACATTAACGTTAGTTCCTCAAATTATTAAAAGTGTCTATAAAGGAAAGACTTTTAAGTAATACCAATAAGTGACCAAGCTGTGATTAAAAACACCGGATCCACGCCGGTTTACAGTATCCTCCTGTGTTTTAGCCGTGTTGCAACCGTAGCTTAAAAGAAAAAAAAAGCGTTTCCACTGCAGCAGCTGAACAGCTGACATGTGGTCAAGACATGGCTACAGACCTGTCAGTCTGTCCAGTGCATTTCAGAGCTCTCTGTCTTCAGGGACAACATGGAGCTGCCTGTGTGATTGGTTACCGTGTTTTATCAATGTTTACATCAGACTGAGTTCAACAAATTAGTTTATGCTTCTGTGATTTAAGTAGCTAAATACAGTAATAGTGTAGTGGCAGGAAAGACCATTTAATCTGTATTCTCGCTGTTCTCAGGTCAAATACTGTAAATGCGATTAAAAATGTGATTAATTTAGATTAAGTAATTACAAAGCCTAGTGTTTTGTTTTGTTTTTTCACAGCATTTCACCTTCCTTCATCACGGTCAGTGTCATGTTGGCTGTTGTGTGCGATGGGGTAGTTGTGGTAAACACTGGGTGTAGATGTAAGAAATTAAGAATAATAAATTATGCCATTCTTGTCTTTGAAGGGACATGCTGGTTCCTGTAGAGTATAAAGGAGTCAGCAGATGGGTCAGGGTACCGCGGGCTGAGGACGAGTACAATTACTCCCAGTTTCTGCAAGCAGGTAACTGTTACGCTAATTTGACTGTCATGTTTATTTGTGCATTTAGGGTTTTCCATTGTTTTTCCTAGAGACTACAGATGGAAATTAGTAGTTTCCCTGCTAACTCCGGTGTATTTATTGTTCATCAGCTCTGTTCAATACATGTTTGTCCCTCCCAAATCTTGCTTACTTACAGTATGTTATGTTTTAGTGCTGGCAAAATTCAATTTGCCAGGTTCTGCTTCCTTGAGCCTGAAGGATTCCTCTAACGTGGAAGTGGATTCAGACATATTTGATGAACTCCTGAAGTCATCTGGGGTGTCATTCAAGGCCGAAGAATGTGATGGTAAGGGAATGCAGGTTTAAATTTTAAATTTTTAAGAATTTGAGTCTGTTTTCTACAAAAGGTAAATTGCTGTTACTTGTTTCCTCTCCTGGTCATCTCCTGTCATTTACAATGCAAGGCTGTGTGTTTTCTTAGGTAGCAATGCTGAGGAGGAGTTTTCAGAGGGCTCATCTTTATCAGACTGGTCACCATCACCATCATGTGCATCCCAAGGGTCATCATCAGGTTCTGACTCAACACTGATACTGGAATCTACCAAAGCTCGGAAAAGACAGCTGGTTGAAGGACCCCTGGATAGCAACGTTGCAAGAGATGTAAGTTAACCACCTGATATTGATCCTGATGTGTACATTAAAATTTCACACGAGCTCTGTTATGTTAGCTAATTCTCATTTATCATGCACCCCTAACCAACTGTTAATCAGACTGGGGCACAGGCTGAAATAACCACTGTACCTGGAGTGTGAATGTTATGCAATTGTTGTTTCAGAATGTTAGAGTTGCTCTGTATTCAAAGCCTGGTGGAAAAGAAATATTCAAAGAGTATGAGAAAACAAGCGCCATCAGTGATGTTACAAGAAGAAAGATGGTAAACATTCTTGTGGCAGATATGGTGGAGAGCCATGGGTAAGTGAATGCACTTGCAATAACAGGTTGTGGTTGTTAAGTTGATGTTAACTGATATTCACTTAAGTTTTTGTATTATTGTAATTCTCATTTTTGGAAAAAAAATAATTTTTATTTTTATTTTCTGTTTACTCAATTATCTTTTCACCATAGTTTTAGTTTCAGTTAACTATAATAACCCAAGTGCACATAAATGAAATTTGAAGTTGTTGGAGGAATGATCTATCTCTTTTCAGGAGGGTTCCTCCAGTGAATGTGCGGATCCTCTACGCACTTGGGATTACAACACTGTTCCCTAAATTGAGGGATCCGGATTCCAAGAATGGCTATGTGAGTATAAACAGTAATGCATCCCCATACATTTGATGTTGTAATCTGTTTGTCTATTGCAAGTCTCTCAGTACTGGGTGAGGGATTCCTGCTCTGTTGCTCACCCTGAGGTTTCTCCAGTTTTTTTCCCTGTTAAGAGTTTTCGTGGAGTTTTTTCTCAGTTGATGTGAGTCGATGTGTTTTTTTTTATTAACAGGAACATTTCTATGATCACCAGAGTGGTTCTGGCTACCTAGCGTGGAGGCTGAAAACTGTTCAGCGGAACTCTGCTCAAGAAAGCAAGAAATCCAGGACCACTTTCCAAGAGGGCCCCAAGACTCCACGCAGTATCCATTCAGATGAGAAGCAGTTGAGCGGTGATGAATGCAGAGAAGCCATATCGGTGATGAAACACTCAAGTGATTCGACCCTTGTTAAAAATAAGATGAAGGCAACATTCCAGCACAGGCAAAAGGTGGTTCAAGACCCGGATACTGCCTTGACTGTCCTGGATCTGTTTCCCAGATTCTTGGATACACCTGGCTTGGTAAGCATGAAATGAATTGCAGACTTTTTGCTTGACTGTTTAGCGACACCCATAGTGCCATTACAATGGTGTTCTCATTCACACCCACAAACGTTTTCTGTTAAAGATCGACCAAGACTTCACAATGCTCTTTGGTGAGGAGGTGTCTGGTAAATTCCTGTCCAAGTGGCCAACATTTTTCAAACCAAGAGTCATCGCAGATTGCTGCAAGAATCTAACCCCGAGTCCGCATGTGGATGAGCTACTTCTATCTGCACAACAGGAGACTGATGATGGTGGTAAGTGTTAATTGAATAGTGGACATAGTAGATTGCACATGCCTTCAGTGAACACAACTAAAGAGGACATTGTTGTGTTCTGTCATGTTTTTGGCCCCTTTACTACAAATCACATACTGCACCTTACTGCTAACCATATTCAATCCATGGTGTAATTTAAGAAAACTTTATTGTAACTGATGCTGTAATGCTTATAAGGAAATAAGTCATTTAATAGTGTCACTTCTAATTCTGCAGTGTGGCATTCTGAAGAGTGGGACGCTGAGATGGCCGCCATCCTTCTGCTGCTTCACCTCTTGCCTCCAACAGTTAAAGGCAAGAAATCCAGCAAGATGAGTGCATCGGAAGCTGCTAGACGCCTGATCAAGTTCATTAAGGTATTTTCTTAGGACAGTACATCACTGATGCAAATATTAATTCATCAAGTTGTGTATTGTGCACATCCATTCATACAGTCAGTCGCACATGAATTAAAATGACTTTAGTAAAAACATTTCATCTCTCTTTCTCTCTCCCTCTCTCAGGTGGGGTCAAGCATGGAGACCTTCCTTAAAGAAACTGGCCCCAAACAACCCTTTCTTCTCGGTGTCGGAGAAAGAAGCAACAGCATCCAGGATTTCTACATCATCCTGGACCAGAAGGCCATTCCCTACAGGATGCAGACCCCAGTTGCTGCCTTTGATGAGCTCTTCAAGGCGCATTATGCTTTTGCCGTGTCGTATGATGATGCACTGTCCAGCTTCTTCATCTTCATCCAAACCACCGTGTATGGCATCGACGTCGGCAAAGTGAAAGAGAGTCCTCGCGTAAAAGAAATCAGGGCGAGGCTTCTCCACTGTGAAGTTTGAAGACCAACTTTGACCAGAAATGTACAGATGTTACATTTGCAAGGTACACCATTTCAGTTGTTCAATGTTATAGACATTTGAAGTTTGAGCATGGATTGTATCCTGCAAGGACCACTCAAACACATTTTGTGCATGGGATTTGAAAGAATTTCTCCAAGAAATCAGTTAAAAACTTCAAAAATATTGCTAAGACTCTGGTTAAGAAACATCAGGCTCAGTTAGCATTTCATTTTGAGAACTTTGTGGTTACTGAGTTTAAAATGAGATGCCTTTGTTCAGGACTGACAGTATAATTGCTGAATAATGCCAATCTTTTGATTTGTAAAGTCTCAATTTTTTTTTTTTTTTTTTTGATGATGATTTAAATGCATTTGGTATTTAGGAGAAAAATTTGGTTTTCACAGTGATAGGCAGACCTTGTGATAGGCAATTTTCATATGACACCAATGATCAAGTGTACCTTGTTCCATACTGTAATTATATGTGAATCCATGGAGACTGTTAATTGTTAATGTCATGTGGTGGCCATTAATAATACTATTTTTCTAATGAAGTATTTGCCTTGTGTATTTTTTGTGATAGGTTTGGTGGGTGGTTGTAGTGGTTAAGGGTGGGTGGATTTATTAGTAGTCAAATTTTACACTCATTGGTGTGAATGCATTGGTAGTCAGTGTAGCATTTTCAACCACAGTCAGTGTAACATTTTATTAAAATGACACTAGTGTAGAGTACTATTGACACTACACATACTAGCTAGTGTTAAGTTTTAACTCCTTACAGTGTTGAAATAACTATAGTTGAGAGTAAAAACATTAACACTGACACTACACATGCGTTAGCCAGTGTTAATTTTTAACTCCCTTCAGTGTTGAAATAACTATAACCGAGTGTAAAAATATTAACACTGACACTATACATGTGTTAGTCAGTGTTAATTTTCAACTCCCTACAGTGTAAAAATCAACACTGACACTAGTGTAGTGTACTATTGACACTTAACAAGTGTTGGCCAGTGTTAATTTTCAACTCCCTACAGTGTTAAAATAACTATATCTGAGTGTAAAAACATTAACACTAGTGTTAGTGTTAAATTAACACTGAAAAGAGTGGACGCATATACACACTTTCTCAGTGTTAAATTTAACACTCTCAGAGTTGATTTAACACTGGCATTTTTGCTGTGTAACTACGTTGATTGGGTCCTGTTTTCCACAACAAAATTTTACTTTAGCCTACATATCAAACAGTTTTCCCTCTTTAGACTCATTCGCATCATTAAAGTGAAATGAAAATATCTCCTTATTGGGTTTTTTTTTTTTTGCATTCGACTGTTTTACACATAAAGAGTCGGTGATTTCTTAGAGATGGTTTCTGGCTGCAGCCCCCCCAAAAAAAGTCCCAGAGAAGAGAAGAAATGAAAACAGAGTCCTGAGATCTTCTGTCTGACCTGTTCGGATGTCGTGGTGGTGGTCCTCCACCCGGATTATCGCATCTGCAATCCCCTTCCTGGTCAGCTTGTCCCTCACCACACCTTTAATCCCTCTGTGAACCTGAGAGAAGACACAACGCTGCAGTGTCACGACTCCAAACAGCAGAAACTTTACTCTTTTTAAAAAAATATATTCTCACTTATTCAATCAGTTATTAGAGATCAGCGTGTTTTGCTGCCAACCTGCTCCATGTAAATCAGCAGAGATTCCCTGTTGTTGTCCCACTCGGTGGGAAGTTCGCTGGCGTGGGGGAACTTATCACAGGACAGCTCCATCGTCACCTCGAAGCAGTTGGTGTGGAGGTAGCTGAAGTCGTTCATGCCTGAGGAGAAACGCACAGCGAGCAAACATTAAAAACAAACAGCAACAAAAATACAATACAATACAATACAATTAAAGTTATCTGATAGACAATTTGTTTTTCAGGTGAGGTTATAGCATGAGAGAGAACTAAAGGATTAAAAAGGATAAAGAATTTGATATATTTCTCTTGAATCCCTGTTTGAAATGAGACTAAAACAAAATGCATACCAGATCTTTAATAAAAAGACTCAAACTGAAAGGTTAATTCAACTAAAATATGTGAGATTAAGTACTAAATCCTTTAATTTTCCACTTTAAAACACCTTTCCCTGTTTCAAATCCGATTCATGTGCATGGGATTAGTATCCTCAAATTGGAAAATGACTGAATTTGATCCTTTAGAGAACATTATACCCATAAAAGATGGTTAATATCTTTAAGACTCACTGCCGGGGACGGTGTGCCAGGCTCCGCCGTTGATGATGTTGTTGTGCTTCTGGAAGTCGTCGTAGTGGCATTGGCGGCGCTCGGGGTTGGACATCACCAGGCTGGTGGAGGCGTAGACGGTGGCGAGCCAGCGGAAGAAGGCGTCGTCCGGCGTGGGCGTGTTTTCCTTCGGGGCCCAGTCCCGGGTGCAGTCGTAGGGGTAGACCACCACCAGGTCTCCGCCGTGCAGGTTGGCGCTGAGCACGAAGGGGATGTCCTGCATCCAGCTGATGACGGCACGGGTCTCTGGTGCAACCTGCGGGTAGAAGTACAAAGATTTCCTTCAAGTGTGCAAAAGTAAAGTTATATATTAGATAAGATAAGATCAAATTAGATTGTTGGGGTTCATTAGATGATAAATGGGTTATTTTATTTATTTATTTAGTATAATTTTGTTGTTTTTGCCTTAATTTAATGAGGTGTTTGGCCTTTAATGGTTAAATAAAACAATGTGAGCAATTTAGAGGCTCCAATTATCGATGACCTTTATTGTGAAGGTCTTTCACAACACTTTGTAAACTTCTTTCTTACAAATAAATGTTTCCTCTGAAATGTTCTCTAGTATAAAACCGCCTAAAGTACCTCAAAAATAAGTATTTTCTTTGTGTTCATCCACAAGCAGGAAATGTAATTGGTCATTTTAAATGAGTCATAAGGTTTTTCCTGACAAAAACCTTTCCCATGCTAATGTAAAAACTTTAAACAGCGTAAAACTGTTTATTTATGTGCAGAGATTTGTATGAAAATGATGCTTTCAAACTAAAAGGTAATCATATTCGAAGGCAGGATGTTGTTCGTCTTTAACAAGGAAACTGTCTCCAAACACAGAGTGACAGTCCTCAGACTTCCAGGAAAACCCACATTTCTTTTTTTTTGTGGGACTCGAAATTATTTCCGGCGTTGCCACTGAAGTGGAACCAGTCGGGAACAAAAAAGTGTTTCTCAGTGTGACCTACATTGGTGCTCAAACCGAACTGAAAACATATGAACGGTTACAGTTTTAGCTCGGCTGTGTGGTGAAGCTGTCTTTGGCTCGGTATCCGTTGGTAATATTTGCCACATCAGAGTATTTTTGGCTTTTTACTCTTGACGCAGTAGTTGAATCTTTTTTCCACCAGTCAATTCTTAATAAAAACAACCAGGTGGCGCCAAAGGAAGACACTTCTTAAAGGGATAGTTCAACATTTTGACAAATTGGCCCATTGCCATAATCCCTATAGTCATAGCAGTAGGTTTGTTACCTTTAATTGTCGGTGCAAGCTGTTTTTAGAACGGCGGAGCAGAGCCGTGAGCTGCTCAGAGGCAAACACAGAGACTGCTTGCTGAAAAAACTGTCCCAGACGGGAACGCACATCAGTAGTTTTGCATGAATTTCCCTCTAAAACAACTCTGTCTGGTAACGTTGTGTTGTTATCTCATAGCGTGGTGAATGTGCAGGTCACAACTTGTCCACCAGAGCGTTTTGGAGTTGTTGGATTGTGTATTTGATGAGTTTGATGAGGGAAACCAAGAAATCCCATTAGCCTCCGTAGCGTAGCTCTGAGCAGCTCACGGCTCTGCTCTGCCGTTCTAAAAAAAACTTGCACCGACAATTAAAGGTAACAAACCTACTGCTATGACTATAGAGATTATGGCAATGGGCTAATTTTCCAAATTGTTGAACTATCTCTTTAAATGCGACACATGCAAGTGTGCTGATAGTTGGACAACTGCAGCTGCTCGTCCTTACCATGGCGTCCTCCTTGGTGTAGTACTCTGGGATGGGGATGTAGTGGTTGGGGACTTTAGTCGGATCTTTCGCCGACTCCATCGTGTCCCACAAGATGTTGTTCAGGTCGGGGAAGTTGTGATTCAGGTCGATTCCCTCGTAGTTGTACCGTCCTTCAGCCCAGTGGGCCTCTGAGCCCTGAGGTCAGAAAAACACAGAGGGACGGATCGGTGAAGACGATGAGACAGATAGAGCAGGACGTATGTAGAGAGATAATCACACCTCCTTCCTTCCTGCCTGTTGTCTCACATTACTAAAATGTCTGTGGATGAATGATGGAGGCAGCTGGTTGGTGACTAACAGACGAGATGTGGGCTGCACATTTTTGCAACTTCAAAACTGGCATTTTTCCAGTTAAGAGTTGATGTTCTTCAAAAGGTCATAGATCACACTGAGGGAGTTTCACAAACCACAGTTCACGCAGACACGTCCTGCCAGAGATGCTGCAGACAGCCGGGCTTATATCTCACAGCGAATCTACAGCTCTTATTAGGTTGATGTTTGTTTTTTTAATTGCAAACACAGACCGAACCTCAACCTTTAACCTGCAGACTCTTCTGTAAAACCATCTCCCACCCTCTCATAAGCTGCTTCATATCCGTCAGGGCTCATGGAGGTGCAGGGGGTGAGTTCGTGTCTCGGCGACCAGTCGTATAACACGCTCTTGTACTTTGTGTAGGTGTGCATGTCTACCTTTTGCAGCAAACATCTTAACTAAAAGCAGTTTGCACAGCAAGTCAGGGCTGCACAATCCCACCTTAAAAACCACCATCCACAGATAAAAGAACTTTTTTAAACAACGGAATTATAAAAATCTTTACTTAATGGATGTTTAATTGACATATAATAAGTAGTAGTAATAAGCAATCAGACCTATGTGACCTCTGTGATCGTGCAGCTCTTATCCAAATGGTCAAATCTGGAAGACCACTGTTTTCTGTTAAGACTCTCCTTTTAAAGGAGACATATTTTGCCCCTTTTCTACAAATTAAAATAGTTCCCAGGTGTCTTACAGACATGTCTGTGAAATGCTTTGGTCAAAATACCCCAAGAATCAAACATCACAGCTCTTTTCATCTGCTCAAAACAGCCCTGTTCAGAACGGCTTGTTTCAGTGCCTGTCTCTTTAAATGCAAATGAGCCACTGATATTATGCAAATTCAAAAACTAGTGACATCAGTGTATGACAACTGAGGGAACAGCTCGTAAAACCACATGGATTTTAAACCCAGGGAGCCTGAAAATTACATATCTTTTTTGCTAATTTTCTTTTGGGGGGTCAGGAGGCAAGACAAACACCCAAAAAAAGTGATTCAGTATTTCTTTAATGTGTCTCCTTTAAACCACCACCCACCTTCTCATAAGCTGCTTCATATCCGTCAGGGTTCATGGAGGGCAGGAGGTGAATTCGTGTCTCGGTGATCAGTCGTACGACGCGCTGGTTGCCTCTCTTGTACTCTCTGCACAAGTACTGCATCAGGTTGAGGACCAGCTCTCGCCCGACGACCTCGTTCCCGTGCATCCCAGCCACATAGCGAAACTCGGGCTCGCCTGCCAAGGGTAACAGAAATAAAACCTAGAGAGTCACTTTACCTGCCAAGCAACACATGTGCACAGAAAGACACAACCAACCTGGAGTTTTTTTTTTTAGTTTTGTTCTGCAGGTCAGAGTGAAAAACCACAGAGGCACATGAGGAATATTGAACATCTTAGATAAAACTTTAAAACCATGTGTATTGTGTTGGGCAACTGAGTGCAGCACTTCGCCAATAATCACACGTGTATCGGCCAGACTTGATGGCCAGACATTCCTGAATATAAAAACTTCTGAAAACACAGAGATCTGCATGTTCTCTCACTTCGGGGGGAAAAAAAAGACGTGTTGCCATTGTCGTGCTTCCTCTCGGATCTGGCACCAAATCAAACAACAGAACCGCTCATAATTGCAGTTGTTGGGTTTAGTTGACAGCTGTTGACGTTTAAAGCAGAAGCACATTTGAAGTGTGTTTATGCCTTTCACACCAAGAACAAAGAAAAGACAAGCTGGAGCTGTTCTCCACTTAATTTATTTTAACTTTCTTGGCAGATGTGGCGCGACCACAATCCCCTGCCTGCATCTGAAGACAATATCTCAATGTTTGGGAGTTGAGTTTGCAGTCTCTAATTTCAAACTATTATCAGTTTGTTTATACAAGAGAGAGGCCGCCTCGACGAGCCTCCCTGTGTGGTGCCACTGCACAGAAACCAGGCTGTATAAACACTTGGAAACGTTGAACTTGGGTCCCGGAGCTGCTAAACTTTATAGAAACTTTATAGAAAAAGTTCACGCCATTCGTACCGAGCTCGTGTTTGCCGGGGTTGTCTGACATCTCCATGACGTAGAGCTTGAGGCCCATGTAGCTCCTCCCGATGGTGTAGATGCGGGTGATGTCCGGACACGCCTCCGTCACAGACTTCATGAGCTTCATGAGACAAATCAAAGGGTTAAATGTAAACTCTTAAAGGAAAAGTCTGCAAACTGTTAGGACTGTGACTAAAATCCTCGGCATTAGCTGTAGGGGGGGAAACCAAAGTTACTCATCCTCGGCTGCTCTGACCTTTCTCATCTCTTTGTAGTTGTGGTGTCTGAAGTCCAGAGAGTCCTTTGATCCTGCACCTTGCTCTGAGGCGTAGGGGTCTGTTGGATCTGAGAGGAAATAACACATGAGGTTTTATATTTGTATTGAAAAGATCTAAGTATTTACACTTTTCCTGTGTCTTTTAAATTGAAATCTTGACCCATAAGAAGAAATATTGTGGTTTTTCTCAATGTAGTTTTTCCACTTCCTCTCTCAGCTTAGCAACAATGGGTTGGTGTCAGCCAATCAGAGGAGAGGAAGCTCTGAGCCTCTGTTCTGATTGGCTTAGTGATTAGTCAAATAGAAATAGAGTAGACTTTTAGTTAAACTCTTGGAGAAAACAAATCCGGCAAGGTGGGCGGGGCTTGGCTATTGCTTTGTTGTGACATCACAAAGTTACAGGAAGTCCTGACAGCTCGTTTTTAAAGGGATAATTCAACTTTACGGCAAATCCTCCTATCCCCATTATCCCTAGTCATAGCAGTGGGTTCATTTCCTTTAATTATCTGTGCATGTTAATAATGGATTACATTTATATAGCGCTTTTTCTATTGTTACCCAATACCCAAAGCGCATACAGCAACCATTATTCATTCATACCACATTCACACCGGTGGTGGTAAACTACGTGTGTAGCCACAGCTGCCCTGGGGCAGACTGCATGTTGTTTTGAGATCAGCGGGGCAGAGACGTGAGCTGCTCACTGACCACAATGGAGGTGAACGGTACCTTCACCTTCCCCTCATCAAATACAGAATCCAACAACTCCAAAACGCTGTGCTGGACAAGTTCTGACCTGCACATTCACCACGCTATGAAATAATCATGTAACAGAGTTGTTTTAGAGGTAAATGCAGCCGGAACTGCATTCATGCATGGCTGCTGAGCGGAGTGAATTCAAAAGTGCAAGTAGTTCATATCTCATAATGTTACATAATTTATTGTGATTATCTCATTGCATGGTGAATGTGCAGGTCACAACTTGTCCACCAGAGCGTTTGGGAGTTGTTGGATTGTGTATTTGATGAGTTTGATGAGGGACACTGGACCTGTACCATTCACGTCCATTGTGTTCACTGAGCAGCTCACGTCTCTGCCCCGCTGATCTCAAAACAACATGCGCCGATAATTAAAGGTAATAAACCTACTGCTATGACTATAGGGATCATGGCAATAGGAGAATTTGCCAAAATGCTGATCTAGGTCATTTCCATTTCTCTGTGATACTTTGTAAGCTGTGTTATAATGAAGTTGCACTTGGAAATCTGACTTTTACACAATGTGGGTCATTTAACATATTAGTCACTGTAAACATGTCTGTCTTCAGACAAACCCTTACAGTGACTCATTATTACTCAGACCCTGAAACATCTGCACCGCAGTGTTCTTGCCTACCGTGGACACGACAGCCCATGATCTCGGTCCTGAGGCAGATGGTGCCGTTGAAGTACCAGGTCTGCGGGTTGATGCGGATGTAACGGGCGGCGGTGGGAACAGGAAGAAGTGCAAGCACCGGAGTCTCTGGATTCTGGTTCCCTTCAAATATCTGTACAATCCAATGTAACAGCACATTATAGACTTAGTGCATTGATCTGTTGCAACATTCAAACCAGTAACTGGGTTAAACTGCTCTTGCAACACTTTCCACTAATATTTTTGTTCATGGTTCATATTTTACTTTGGCACAAACTCTTTAAAATCTGTTTTCCATCAGCATGAGGCCCGCTGGTCACGGCTGGTACATTCCTTAAAATCTAAAAATGCAAAATATAGCTCTTACCGCTTCGTCCGTCCCATTCATGCAGGTTTGCCAGTTAATGGTGTCGTTGCTCAGCTGCACTTTGTAGCTTTCGACCCAGTCCCAACTACACAACAGCGAAGAGGAAGAAGAACGAAAATCAGCTGTTTTTCAAGAACGGCGTGCTCTGTCTTTGTTGCACAGGACAGTGAATTTCCAGATGTGTGCAATAATCGCTTATCAGCAAATTATGATTGTGTATTACTATTTTTTCATTTCTGAGACAGAAACTCCTCAGACTTTGATGCTGATACTACCTGACCTCCAGATGGAGTTTCGTCCTTGCATGATGACTCCGGTGAACAGGGTGAGGTGGAGGGCGTCCACCTGCAGCCACTGGTTCTTGTCTTTATAACTTGCACACCAGGCTCCATCGTGCATGTCGCCGTCCTCGATACCAGCCTAACAAAAAACAAAAACAAAAAAAAAGACAGAGAGGGAAAAAAATCATGTTAAACAGAATTTTTTTGTCAACTGCAGAAGCCATTAAACCGACCGAAAATGCTTCTGGCTCTGCGTCTATGTGAATCATTGCATAACACTTTGCCATTGACCTGATTGGAAAATAATTGCTTTCAGACTGTAGACTGCAGAACAAGAGGTGGGGGGATGGCAGGGATATTGAATAACACTTCTGGCATTTTACTTATTATTAGTTTTTTGTTTTTTTTACTGAATAGCTGTGACTCTACATAAAAGTCTCTAGCAATGACACAACTTCAACTGCAAATCCAGTCACTGCAGTTTTATTACAGTGGTAATTTTACACGCAAATAAAAGCACTGGAAAAGAACTGTGGATGACTTATTTCACTTTATATAGTCCATTAACTTCAAAAATGTGCAGTGGAAATGATGGATAGAAATAAAAAACACTAACAGGAACAGAATGAGCGAGATCATTTTCTCTGATTGTGTTGATTTGTACATTTTTATATTGAAAACCTGACTTTCGCCAAAGCTAAAGATAACCCAAAGTCAAAGCAGCTACAACTCAACAACTGATACTTTTGCAAAGACCAAGAATGAATAAAAACATGAACTTAAGTTTTCCCCTGTTTGTTTTCCCAGCTATCGTTTTTGGAGCTGAAACAATAAGTCTATTGATCGGTCAGTTGATCAGCTTCACCACATTGGATTACCATGAAAACTCTGTGCAAACATTCATGCATTAAAACCACTGACCTGGACTTTCTTTTCTTTGTCTTGTTCCAGCCAAAATGCCAAAAATGTGATGAGTCCAGCCTGAATCATGCAGAAATGTGCTTCTTTTCTTTGTCTCTTACACAATAACACTCTGAGTGTCTTTGGGGTTTTTTTTATTGTTGTTTCCACAGAAAACAAGGTTATTGGAACTTTTCTTGCAGCTTGCAGCTTTTTTTTGTTTGATTATCTTACAGTTTCTTTCAAAATAACAAAATATCACTCCAAAGATTCATCGTGCACAGTGATACCGCTAATCTGCCCACATCCTGTCCACATGAGTTTGCAGCCTGCTCTTAAATTAAAACCAAACAAACTCAGAATCTGTTCTCTAAACTTGTGTGTTTGATCCAGATCTGCACTGCCACTGACCTGGATGTTCAGCCTTCCCTTGTGAGGACCCAGGCCCGTCCGCTGGTAGGAAGAGGCTGTGATCTGGCCGTCATCGACCCGCAGGGACTCCAGGCCGAGGGTAGGACAGTCTGGAAAAGAGGAGCAATTATGAGATAAAAATCATCTGTGGGTTTGCCTGATGTGCTCGTCTGGAGATGCTGAGGGAAACAGAAACCGCTCTGGGACCGAGTGCTTGAAGGGTTAAACGCTTTTTCTCTGAGTAAGCAAACACATGGCTGATGTAACATGAGGTCCCAGAGGTTGTTATGTGGAATATCTCTAATCATCCTGGGTCAGTTCTGTGGAAGTTTTGGAGGCCCTCTCCCTCCTTCTTCTCCTCCTCCTCCTCCTCCTCCTCTTGCTCCTCTGGTGGAAACTGCAGATAAGTGATCTGTGCAGGGTTTGAATGTAATCCGAGACAAAGTTTAGGGGCCAAGAGTGAAAAGTCAAACCTTCAGTCGAGCACAGGAAGACGAGATCTGCAGCTGCAGGGCATTTTACGGCTTTGGGAACAAGCAAAAACATTCCCATCAGTCACGACCACTACTCTCTCACTGGCAGCTCAAAACAGCTTTTGTTTTGAGCTGCACAAGTTGATTTTAATTATTAAGTTTTGATTTTCTTAAAAATGAAATCTGGGCTGGCCTGGTTTTTAGGTTAGAGGTTAAACAATTACAGAAAATAAGTGGTTGTAAAGAGGGTCTGACTTGGATTTCCCTGCAGATGAAACTAATTAAATGAGCTGTAATAATATTTACTATAATAAAAAAAAACAAATTTTGTTTATAAATCATCTGTATTTCCATAAACAATGTGATTATAAGTTGATTTTTGCTCTGCAGGTTTACACAGGCTGCGCATAGGCTCAGTGGGTCCCTGAAGGCATCATTATTTTAATTGCACTTAACTTCTTATTTAATTAACAATATAAAAGGAGTTTAATTAGCTTCAAGTCTCTGTGGCTTCACATGTAAAGTAAAAGTGGACCACTTGGCAGACGTCCAGGTGAGAGTTGTTTCTTACCCAGTCCAGGTTTCTGAGCTCCTTCCTTGCTGTCATCTTTCTCCTCCTCTTCTTCTTCTTCCTTGCTGTTACTGCTGACTTCTTCACTGTCTTTGTTTGTGTTTTGTTTGCTGTCCAGCTGTTTCCCTGTGCCAGCAGCGGTGGATAACTTTGTCTGCGCTGTAGTGGGAGCGGCGGCTCCGTCTCCTCTGCTCTGAACCTCCTCAGTGACAGACTTGGTCCAGTTCACGGTCCCAGTTGTAGCAGCCGTGTTGTTGTTGTTAGATACTGAAGATATCTGGTTCTCTGCATCGTCTATCAGCGTCTTGGCTGCACCGACAAATCCTCCCAGAAAAACCACTGCAGCCAACAACGTGCACAATGACTTTTCCATCTTGGTCTCTTTTGTTTGCTGCTGCTGCTGTTGCTGCTGCTGCAGGAGTGGTGAGGGAGAAGAAGAAAAAAAAAAGAAATTCCCCCGGCCGGTTTATGTGGAGATGTCAGAGCCAGACCTCCATCCATATCCTTCCTCCTCCTACTCCTCAATCCCACCTCCCTCTCTCTCTCTCTCACCTCCCTCCCACATTTCCAGCTGAAGTCCTGAGGTGAAAAGTTATAATTTGATTTTCTTTTAAAGAAAAAAAAGGGGACTTGTGCATGAATCCAGTTTACATAATGTGAGTTATGTGTCCAGCAGTGACCTATATGTTCCAGCAGCCAAAGTAAAACATGATTTGTACCGTACTGTACAGAAAGTTCACATTGTTTTTTTTTTTTAAAGATTTATTTTTTGGCTTTTCATGCCTTTATTGATAGTATAGTAGAGAGGAGACAGGAAATGGGAGGCAGAGAGATGGGGGGAAAGACATGCAGTATAGGGCCGTCCGATGCGGGACTCGAACCGGGGCCGCCTGCAGCGAGGACGATAGCCTCAGCATATGTGGCGGGCGCTCTACCAACTGAGCTAAACCTCGCCGAAAGTTCACATTGTTGAACAACTAAATTTGTATTCTTACTCTTTTTTTTAATAGCAGGATGAGAGAAGAACATATAAGTGATCAAAACAAACAATTAAAGTCAAATAAATTCATTTGAAAACAGCAAAAGTCAGGCTAACATAAAGCTATCCTGCACTTTTCCCCATTATTAATCAGCCTTTTTAATTACTATCAATGAAAATATCCTAAAATATAAGATTAACTTTATTAATCCGATTGGGAAATGAAACTCCTCTGTTTTTAGAAGAGCATCTGCTGCCTTTACATTCCCGAAACAGCCTCCCACCCTCTGAGAAATGTTCCTCGTTCTTCTCTGTAACGGTGCCAACATCATTTCCAGCCTGTTGTGTGTCCATCTCCTGCTGGAAGCTTTGACATTTCTTCAGAAGAAGCCTTGTCTCGTTTCCTGAAAAAAAGAAGAAGAAGAAGAAAAAAAAAAGAAAGAAAGCCCTAATGCAAAACAGCTGAGACAATAATGTGAACTGTCTAAATGATAATATGAGGAAAAAAGCAGACAGACATCTAAATGTTGTTTATACGCCTGTGATTTATTGCAGCAGCAGAACCGTGACCTTCATGCAAAGATAGATTACAGCAAATACGACAAACGCGCTTTAGCAGTTTTTTGTTGAACTGCATCCAAACGGTAAATCGTCACATCTGTGTTGCATTTTAAGTTTTGCCGTCTTGACACTAACGCAGCTTTTCTTTTACTCACTTGGCTGTCATCATGCGGTAAATCTGGTAAATGACGTTGTTTTTTCAATGCAAGATGACATGCAGGAGAACAAGGAGTGACTGTGCAGGAACCTTGTACCCAGATGTTCTCTATACTTGTATATGTGCTTGTGTACATGCTGTGCAGTGAGGCTGCATTTGTTTGTGTTCTCAGCTTTGGCTCTTGGCCTCTCTGAGAGTTTGTTAATGAGCGTCTCCTCAGCAGATCGTGCAGGTCGTCCTCTGCCACATAGTGCATTGTGGAAATGCTCCAAGTGCTGCTGCTGCTCCTCCTCCTGACTGTTCAATGTCAGTTATGTTGTCCATAAAATAACAGAGACAGAGGGAGGGACCGAAACGTGAGAGATGTAAACACTGTACAGACCCGGCTCAGCTGTATATATTAAAATATCCATAACACATGAGCACATAAAGTAAACATGTCAAGATGCTTTGTGGTTTTAGCTCTGGTACAAGTCCCACACAAATAAAGGAGGAGCCTCATCTACTATAAGTTCAATGTAGAAAATGTCTTGATTTTCTAAGTAAAAATTTCAATTAATTTCTATTATTTGATGTTGAGTTGAGGTTCTATTGGAGTCAAATACACGTAAACTATATGTGGCATGAGAAGCGACTTCCTTCCTATGTGCAGATGAAAAACCCGGCCAGGCATCTGCTCACCCACACAATCAGGAAATGTACTTTCTTAGTCATCTATAATCTCTGCCTCAGAAATATTGCAGTGATGGCAGCGATAACAGTGTAGCTACATTGTAGCCAACACATTTAAATGGTTTCTTCTGAGAATTTATTCATTTATTTATTTGCTTAGATAAATCTGGTGATAAATGTCTGTTTGAGTCAGAGAGAGTCGGTTTGTTGACTGAGAGAGCACGGGAAATCAGTGAAATAAAGACCACAGATGGAAGATAAACATGAATGCACATGCTCCACATGCAGGTACAATAAACATTCGGGTATGTGAAAGGTTCTCAGAGAACAGTTTATGTTACTATCACCTGCTTAGATTGAACACTGTATATTATTTAACATACAACAAAGATATTATGTCAAACTTAATTCATAAAGAGGGTCTGGCTCACATTCCCCAGCAGATAGAAATAATTCAGTGAACTCTAACAATATACAGTATAATAATATAAAAGTAAATAAATGTAAAGATGCCTTTTGTTTATACATTTCCATATTATTATTATTATTACTCTTGTTGTTGTAACTATATGTACTTTTATCATCACCATTATTATTATTTTAAAAAGTAGTAGTATAATTCACAGCTTTTATTTTGAAATCGAGAGTACCTGAATCTGATTGGCTCACGCCGTCGTGACGTCATGACGCGAACACGGGAAGTGGCCACGCAGCCGAGCGGAATCACAACATTGCTGCGTCTCAAGTGTCTTTTCCACCACCACTCATCCTCGTTTGTATCGTTTGATTTAAGTTGTTTTAATTTCGTTTTTTTGTCTATTTTTCCATGGCGGACACGTCAGAGCGTCTTTGACGGGCGGAAGTTGTTGAATAACCGAAGTATTTAGCGATCTGTGCGGTGATATGAAAACATGTTGCCGCTCAACAACCACAACCAGCAGCAGCAGCAGCAGCAGGAGCTAATGGCTAGTAAATGGCTGTTCGTCTGTCACTGGGCGAAGTAAGTGAAACTGTGTCACTTCATGTGTATTATCATCTCAAAACAGCTTCTTCTTTGTGGTGCATGTTGCAGAAACAACCTCCCGTGCTTTTCCTGCTTTAATTAAAAGCTGAAATGCGGAAATGGAGAGCTAAAAAACGGCCTGGCTGCTCATTCAGGAGAGCTAAATTATGTCTCTCTCTCTCTGTGTGTTTCAGATGACAAGAAGACGAGGAAAACATATTAGTGAAGCTGCTGGAAACATGTTTCCTGCACGTTTAGCCAACAGCATGTGACACAGAGGATATTTCTTCCTCTCTCTCGCCCACAACAACAAAAAAAGTTGGTTTATAATCAATAATGCCTCGTCTGGAGGAAGTGGCCAACGTAGCCCTCAGGGTGCCAAGCATACTGGTCCTGGACCTGCTCTACAAATGTGACATTGAAGGTCTCACGGAGCACCTCAAGGCCAAAAATGAAGACATGCTCTTCAAATACAAATATGTCATCTGGAACATGTACTACCTTGGTAAGTGGAAGTATGTTTTTTGTGTGTGTGAGGTGAACCACATTTCAATTAGCATTAAAGGGATAGTTCAGCATTTTGGGCAAATTGGCCCATTGCCATAATCCCTGTAGTTTTAGGAGTAGGTTTGTTACCTTTAATTGTCGGTGCAAGCTGTTTTTAGAATGGCGGAGCAGAGCCGTGAGCTGCTCAGAGCTCTGGGATTATGGCAATGGGACAATTTACCTAAATGTTGAACTATCTCTTTAAACTAAAAGTCTATATCTGGGACAGGAAGTAGAGAGGAAATCAAAATAAAAGCTTCTATGAATAGAGTATTATATGTACATGTCTGCTACACAGTGACGTATACGGTCACATTTATGTTCCTCATGGTCAATACTTTCACTTTGAAATAAGATACTGGAAACAGCATTAAAGTCTGATGTATGTTTACATCATTCAATCAATAATGCTGAGAGCACAGAAGAAAAACACACAGAGCAATATGTAAAGAGGAAAATAAACAGTTTGAACGCTAGGTTCAGGCCCAGGTTGGTGCAGCAGGAAAGAAAAGTCAACATTGCACAGTCATTAATTATAGATGATCAAAACTGCAACGTGCAGCAGATCTAGTGGTGACAAGAGGTGAATGGGAATCTAACCGTGTGTGTGTGTGTGTGTGTTTTTGTTTTTCTTTCCCTCCAGGTCATGTGATAAACGTGGTGGTGCTGGTTCTGCCATTGAGACACATTGTGACGCTGTACCTCCATATCCTCGCCGCCCTTCTGCTCTACATGGGGCATCAGATTTCCAAGTGAGATGTCACTCTACTACTACTACTACTACTACAACTACTACTACTACTACTACTACTATACTTCCTGCTTTTATTGCACCAGGATCATGTTTCTTTCCAGATAAAGCCCGGATGTAATCACAGTGTTTCACTCTGTGTCTCATTATCTCCTGACGAGGACACTGTTGTTCACCACTCACTCTCTTGAATGTGTGAGATTGCCTCAGGCTTTATACTATAAAGGAAGACAAAACATGAGTTATTTGTGCATAAATAAAACAAATCAATGAACTCTTCTTAAGATAAGATACCACCTTTATTGTCATTATGCATTTACAACAATATACCTCCAGATGCCTGACACTAGGTCGATAGAAAAGGCAGAATCAGAGTCATTTATTTGCCATTTGCAGTAAAAATCCTTATGGATTCACGTAGGACTGTGAAACAAACATAGATAAATAATAAGACAGCTGGGTACATAAAACGAGAATACAAAAGAATACAAAACTTTTTAAAGTGCACGATAGAGAGTATCAATATCCATGTAGAGCACTATTTATAAAAAAAGTTTAAATAACAGTAGTGAGAAGAAGAAGAAATAGCACAAAGAAAGCAATGCAAAAATAATGTTATTACAGAAATAATTTTAAGTGCTTGGGCCACTGACTGTTTAATACGTACAAGAATAACAGTGAAGCATAAAGTAAAATAAAATGCAGATGGTCGGAATCATCTAAGTAGTACAGTATCAGTAATATTGCACTTATGGTCGACTGCACTAAGGTGTGTGTGTGTGTGTGTGTGTGTTGGGGTGTTATTCAGTGCAGTTATGTTACCTAGTGCGTTCAACACGAAAAACCACGCAAATTATCACTCATCTATGCAAAACAGAGGAAGAACAAGGGGAAATAATCCCATAATTTGTCACCTCGGGCGTAGATATTTTCCTCTCAAATGTTTGTGCATCTACTCATTAGTTCAGCTTTTAATTGATTCATCATTTTGTTTATCGTGCAGCTTTTTTTATTCCTGCATTTGTCTGTGTGGATTTTACAATATGCAAGACAAGATCTCACCTCAGGCAATTGTGCATCACTATTTGTAATTATGATGACGTCATGTATCTACTAAAATAAACAACAAACAGTGTACATATATTTAGAAGAAGAACGTATTTTTCTGCTTGTTTCACAGGGATTATGTTCGTGAAGAGGTGAATTATGGTTACGAAGGAGCTGTGTACCTTGACTCTCTGGCCTTCAACAGATTCGTCTCTGCGATGACTAGTGAGTCACGGTATTTACTTATATTTAAATAAATTCATATCATTTGGGTGGAGCAGTTACCAGGCCAAGGTTTACAGTGGATGTGATGTTTATCTTCTGCTCAGGTCAGATTATTCTCAGCACGCTGTGTGCCTTCCTGATGAAGACCAGAAAGGTGTGGCTGTTCTCCGCTCACATGCTCCCCCTGCTGGCCAGACTCTGCGCTGCCTCTCACGCCTCGCTGCTAACCGTCAACACCTTCTCCATGGGGCTCACCGCAGCGAGCATCGTCATGTTCCTCCTCTCACATCTGTTTGTGCCATATCGCCTCGCAAGGGCTGCCTACTCTGAGCTGCTTCAGGTGGAGGTACTTTTATTTTGAAATCCTTATTTTCACACAGTGCGGTTTCTCTGAGGAAATTCTTGATCCTGAACAAAACATAAGGAAAGTTTAATGTAGCTTTAATTCAAGATGTTTTTTCTCTTTATCTGCGATTTACTAACAATGCCTTAGTTGTGAAAGATACAAAAACACTTTTTAACTGCGGCTGTTTACACATTGTTTATTCATTTCTGGTTCCATTTACTCATTTATAACTCTGCATTTAGCCTCTTACAACACATGTGTGATTATCTGCAGGTATATCCAGTTATAAAATGAATAAAAACTCAGTTTAAGCGCAGGTATCTTTGATTTTGATGCGTTACAAATCAGCAAATCAAAGTTAGACTTTGATTGTGCAAGTTAATTTTCCTTAGTTGTTACTTATTTATTTGGAGTAGCCTCCACAAACTACTGTTTCTTGGGTTCAAACATATAAACAGTACATCATAGTTCAATAGTGTAATATAAACTTCAGTTAATAATAATGGTAACAAGACAATTACGACCAAAACAAGTAAAAAAAACACAATAAAAGTACTATCAGCAGTAATAAGTCCCCGTAAAACAGTAGAATTAGCAGAGACTTTAGTAAAATGAATAAAATGAGGTAAAAACAAAAATGTAAGTATTAATCCTGTATCAATCACCCATATCTCTGTCTCCTGTCTTTCCTCCTCCTCCTCCTCCTCCTCCTCCTCCTCCTCCTCCTCCTCCTCCTCCTCCTCCTCCTCCTCCTCCTCCTCACGTCCCTGGTTTCCCGTCCGGCAGGTGATCGAGCTGTACCGGCTCCTGGCCGTGGGAATCTCCCTGTGGAACCAGTTTGCCGTCCCAGTGCTCTTCAGTGTCTTCTGGTTCGTTCTCTTCGTCGTCCAGCTCTGCTCGGACATCATGTCTAGCAACGCGGCCTCGGCAGCCCATCAGGGAATCATGTTCTTCCTGCTCACAAGGTGAGACGGTGAAAAGGCGGAGTATTATTGTTTGTTTTTAAACAAACGGATGTATTTGCCTGTCAAATGTTTTTATTAGAGCACGTTGTTATACAGTTACATATGTACATCCATACAGAGATAGGTCCCTCTTTTGGTTGAACATATAACAATAGTAGATGAGAGAACAGATATAAATGTAAAGATACAAAATACAAATGGAAAAAAAAAAACGAAAATGGGATTAAAAGCAAATAAATACCCATCATTACCCTCCTGTCTATTCACTACTTTGTTGCAGTAAAAGGGAAACATTAATTCCCACGAAGAAGTGTGAGATAATGAATGAGAGGTGACCACATTTTGCAAGTTTATTCATAAGAGAGTATATCTGATTCTGTCAAAGTGGAGTGTGTTTGTGAGGTCATTAAGACATGATAAACATCTTATACTATAGTTCATTTAAAGGGGGATGTAGAAGAGGAGCAGTTCTAATACCAAACGTCTTTTTCCAATGCATGGAGAAGAAGTAAACATATATTTTTTCTTCTGCAGAAACAGGAATGACCTAAATGTTAAGACGATAGAGATAGAATGCATCTGACGATCGTTCCTGGGAATTGTTTAATTTCTAACATCATCTCACATTCCCAGAATAATAACGAGTGGTTTAGGCTCTGACTGAAATATGAAGTATATTCTATCTAGATATTAAACTAACAAAGCGATGTGTTTGCAGTGTGTCTGAGTGTTGTGCCACGCCGTACTCTCTCCTGGGTCTGACCTTCGTGGTGTCCTACCTGGCTCTCGGGCTGCTCAACCTATGCAAGTTTTACCTGGGAGGTTACGCAGCTGTTCAGAATGAGAACGTCATGCACAGGTGAGATGTTCTCAGTTAAATCCTTCCTTTCAGTCCACTTCACACATTCAGAGCTGCTTTTGTCTTTTGCTAACAGATTTCTTGGCCACTGGGGGGCAGCAGAAACACACAGCTCCTTGAGTGCATGTGTCAAACCTTGAAGTAAATGCTAGTTTCGTTTCATTTTGAGTCCAGTAATCCCTCCGTTTAGCTCAGCTTTTATTATTTTAGTGAAGTTCTGAAGGAAATGTCTGACCCCACTGTGTTCACCAGCTTGTCTCTAAATAGATCTGTCTGCTGTCTGTGGTGAGGTTTTTGATCAGAATCTGAATCAGAATGGCTTTATTCATCAAATATACACAATACACATTATTTTTTTAGGCACTAGCCAACTGAAATAAGCAGAATATACAATAAAAACAATATAAAAGATCTACTTCTCAGAGTATTATAGGAGATGAAGACACATACACAGATTAAAAATCAAATAAACCCAATAACGTAGTTCACACTAAAATTATGGTTCAGCATAATAAAAAATACAAGATTCAAAAAGACATTAAAATGTTATCTGCCATACAGCTGCCTGCAGCCAAGACTGACACAAAGACAGCGATGAGAATGAACTAAAATGATAAACCAGTGGACAAGCAATAAAGCAAAACAAACTGTAAACCTGCAGATTCAATAATATTTTCTCACAGTCTTCGTCTGTTTGTCCTATTTCTGGTTCCTTCAATGTTTACTTTTGTTAATCTTTGATTATAGAGCCTGTGTGTGAGTGTTTATGTGATTACAGCCTCATTAAGATGGTTTTAGTTCCCTGCTCACTACGGGTCATTCAAGTGACCGACTGGCAGCTAATGTTAGGTGTTTTCCAACGACAGATAACTCATGACTGTGCAGCTGGAAAACCCCTTCGCTTTAATGCATTTTGTAAACACTGCTAAAATAATTACAAGTGTAATATTAGAAGGTGTCAACAAACCATCTCGACAAAGCAGGTTTGGCAGGTGCCGTTGTCGTTGGAAGGTGTTTCCTGCTCTGACGGGTGTTAAAGTGTCTGTGGGCAGATTGTGTGACTCTCTGAAACTTGAGACAGGTGTGTAATTCAGGTAAAAATGAAACTGAGGTCAAAAATAGCTGCGGTCCAGCCCGTAACAGCTGGGAAGTCATGTGATTAAAAACCACTGAGTATATGGGTCAGATTGTCGGCATGTTCGTGGCTGGTGAGCTGCCAGGATGGCCTCTAGCTTCTCCTTATTGCTTATTATTTCATTTATTCATCCACCATTTTTTAGATTAATTAAATCCTTTTAGTGTAAATTTCTTTTGTCAAACTGTCCCCCTAGAAAGATCTAGATATTCAGTTTCACTTTACACAAGTCAAATTAAAACAGAAAACCAGTAATGATCATTTATTGAATTGTTCTGATAAACATTTTAAATTGAATGAAATTAACAGTTATTTCTTGGCCATTTCTTGAGATTATCACAAAATTAGCAGCAGCAATTTTTCTATTCTCTTTTTATTCTTTAAAGGTCTATTTCAACATTTTGGAAAACTGGCCCATTGTCATAATCCCTATGGTCATAGCAGTAGGTTCGTTACCTTTAATTGTCGGTGCAAGATGTTTTTAGAACGGTGGAGCAGAGCCGTGAGCTGCTCAGAGCTACGCTACGGAGGCTCTTGGGATTTCTTGGTTTCCCGCATCAAACACACAATCCAACAACTCCAAAACGCTCATACATTCATGCAAAACCGCTGATGCGTGTTGCCTTCAGGGGCAGTTTTTCAGCGAGCAGTCTCTGCATTCACCTCAAAAGCAACTCTGTGTGGTAACGTTGTGTTATTATCTCATAGCGTGGTGAATGTGCAGGTCACAACTTGTCCACTAGAGCGTTTTGGAGTTGTTGGATTGTGTATTTGATGAGTTTGATGAGGGAAACCAAGAAATCCCATGAGCCTCCGTAGCGTAGCTCTGAGCAGCTCACGGCTCTGCTCCGCCGTTCTAAAAATAGCTTGCACTGACAATTAAAGGTAACAAACCTACTGCTATGACTATAGGGATTATGGCAATGGGTCAATTTGCGAAAATGTTGAACTATCCCTTTAAAATAGTTTCTTGTGTCAGAATTTAACCTCAGTTTTTTTTCTCCTCTTGTGTTCAGAGGCGTGACTGAGGGCGTCACTCTGCTCCTGCTCGCCCTGCAGACCGGCCTGTTGGACATGCAGGCTCTGCAGCGCACCTTCCTCCTCAGCATCATCCTCTTCATCGTGGTGACCTCCACCCTGCAGTCCATGATCGAAATCACAGACCCAATCATCCTGGCTCTGGGTGCGTCACGCAACAGGTAACGCCATCAAGAGGGATCTTAAATTTCATTTCATGAGGTGGAAGTAAAGTGAGCCGTGACGTCGTCTGACTCGTCTCTGTTTCTTCCGTTTGTCCAGAAGTCTGTGGAAACACTTCCGTGGCCTCAGCATGTGTCTGCTCCTGCTGATTTTCCCCGTGTACATGGCTTATAAAATCTCCCAGTTCTTCCACATGGACTTCTGGCTCCTCATACTCGTGTCCAGCTGCATGCTGACATCCCTTCAGGTAGGAGGTCTTTCAACGCCATTTCAGAATATTGAAATTCTGCAAAAAATAAGTTATGAATGAACACCATATTGTGTAAATATGGAATAAATTAAAAACTGAGGTACTACAAATCTAAACTTTTTATTTACATGGCTTGTTTTGGGTTTTTTTTTACATCAAATCTGACAATAGACTATTTGATTTAGTGGAAAAGACTCATAATACTTTATAAGAATTGATTAATTTAAGCTATTCTGTGTAGTAACGGCCTATTCCTGATTTTGGTTCCCCCCAGTGGTAATTATTTAAAAAATGGTGTTGCATGTAAACATCTGTATCATACTTTTCTTGAGGTCAAATCACAACATTAACATCTAATAATAAAATTACACCTAAACGATACATTTAGCAGATAAGAATAGTTGAAGTTAAGGCATGTGAAATAAAATAACAATTTATCATATTGGGATGAGGAAAAAGAAATCAAAGCTTCTTAAAAAAAACATTTGTTGTAGATGTTTGAGATGTAAATGATATTTTCAACTACAAACAGCAGTTTAAGTTGTAAAGAATAAAGATGTTAATCTGATAATAAACTAAATATATGGAGGGAGACATAACACGTGTAACTCTGAGAAGCAGCTGACACCGAGGTGAGGTGGACGCCGGTGTTTCTTTGTGTTCAACAAGTTCAGGAAGATAAAACCATCAGGAATAGATAAGAACCGCCGATAGAGCAGTTACAGTAAAGAGGCGTTCCAGTGGGACCTGGAGTTTCTTTTTTCTCCTACGGTCTGTTACTCACAAGATCACAACCTCATTAAAAGAGAACAAAGAATAATCACACTTTTTTCTTTTTTTGTCTGTACGCTGAAAGATTAATTATAGCTTTTTGGAAAGAGACCAAAAAGACCATCTATCAAACAATGGACCAGTGAGATACTGTTCATTTCCCAAAGGGAAACAGGATGTCTGAAAAAATGTTTGAGGACCATTTGATGTTTTGTAAAGTGTGTGTGTGTGGGTTTGATGGATGATAAAGAAGACGAGTGAGTAGTAGCTCTTTGTGTGTAAACTCTTTAAAACAGCTCTTTAAAGGACAATTCCGGGCAAATTCAACTCTGGGGTTGCCGTGCTCGGTGTGTTCAGGTGCAGTTGGAGCTACCGTTTGTGTCATAAACACAGGAATATCAACTCTTGACTTCAGTTTCAGTTTATTTATTCAATAAGGGACAGTGTACATGAATAGAACATTGTAGAAAAACAGATGTAAATGTACCCGAGTTAGCTAACAAAGCTAATTTTCACCGGCTTCAAGTGCTCATTTTTTTCCACAGACAGCGTCAGATGGCGACTCAAACATGCACCGAGAATCTTTTTTTTATTTGAAGCAAGTCAAGAGTTGATATTCCTGTGATTATGACACAAACAGGAGCTTCCGACTGCACGTGAACACACCGAACGACAACTTGGGTGTCGCGCGAGGCTCCGGGAGACTTTGAATTAGATCGAGTTTTGCAAACATGTCGGTTTGCTTGAAGTAAATAAATTTCTCGGTACATGTTTGAGTCGCCACCTGACGCTGTCTGTGGAAAAAAATTGCGGCTTTGAGGGATGTAAACTTCAATCCGCTCCCATACTACTGCAAAACAGGAGCAATTGCAATGAATTTGCCCGGAATTGTCCTTTAAAACAATTTGAATATGTGGTACTATAGATAATTGACATATGGGAATGTCTGGGAACTGTGTTTATTTATGCTGTACAAATATAATGTGATGTTTGTCCCAACTTGCAGGTAACAGGAACGATGCTCATCTACTCACTCTTCATGGTGGAGCTGTTCCGCAGCGACCCGATCGAGAGCCTGGACGAGGTCATCTACTGGGTGAACGCCGTCAGCCGGGTGCTGGAGTTCGTGGTGGCGCTCTGCGTGGTGGCGTACGGCACCTGGGAGTCTCTGTTCGGGGAGTGGAGCTGGATGGGCGCCTCCGTCATCATCATCCACTCGTACTTCAACGTTTGGCTCAGGGGTCAGTCCGGCTGGAGGAGCTTCCTGCTCCGACAGGAAGCGGCCAAGAAGATCAACTCCCTCCCCAAAGCTACGGCGCAGCAGCTGCAGCAGCACAACGACGTCTGCTCCATCTGCTTCCAGGTCAGTGGCACGAAACGAAACGGCGTTAAACCACATTGCAGAGCTCGATAGGGTTCATTACGACCAGAACAGCTTGTCTGGTGTATAAGAAAGTGTATATAAATGACATGACATAATTAAGACAAGACAAGGCATCTTTATTGATACGCATAAAAAAAAAACAACTTTTAAAAATTATTTTAAATAAAACACAAAATAGTGAAAATTGGAAACATTAAACATACATTAAAAGCAAGAAAAACGAATAAAGAAAGTATAGGAAAAAACAACAACAAATAGAGCATGAAATATGAGTTTGCAGCATGAAGGTAACACTTTATAACAAGTACACACTATTAAGCATTAGTTAAGCATTAATAAAAACTGACTTCTTCATTTATAAAGCATGAATATCCATTAGTATGTAGATTATAAATACATTTAGAGCTTAACCCTATGAGTAACTCATGTTTAACTGTGTTTATAAACTACATATTAATGAGTATGAAAGTGTTAAATAAAAAATAAATTATGAATTGAGTATTTAATGCATAACTAATGCTAAATAGTGTGTACTTATTTTAAAGTATTACCAAATATAGAGGACTTCCACTGCAAAAAGAACTTAAGAACATGAAAAGAGAAATGTTTAAGTGCTTATTGTTGCAGTTATAATATATCACATACATACAGTAGTTTCCACTCATCAACCCATCTGTTATCTTTACATCAGGATGTTAAAAACAATGATTTTAATGATGTAGAACTGTGTAATGGTAAAACAAGGCTAGAAAACAGATCAAATCCAGAATGCAAAAAAAAAAAAAAAGATAAAATTACTATTTATCAAGTGGCCTGTGCACATTCTCATTTGTCCAGGTCATAGTATTTCAAACTGGACTTGGTTATTATACAAATAACCAAGTCCAGTTGCGTTCGATTTAAAAGTCCCTTTGAAATATTTATCAAATAAATAACACTTATAAGATGGCCATAGTTTTAAATTATTATTATTATTATTTTTTTTTTTTAAGTATATTTTTTGGCGTTTTATGCCTTTATTTGATAGATTAGTAGAGATAGACAGGAAAGGGGGAGGCAGAGAGAGGGGAATGACATGCAGGACTTATAAGATGGCCATAGTTTAAAATTAGTTAAATGTTTATTATACTGTACCATTTAGGATGACAGCTTCACAGCTTTAAATATGAATCACTATGAAAACACCAATAATCAGACTTATTATATCATCACAACGTCAGAAGTGTGTTTTCTAACTAACAACACAGTGTTTCATGATATTGTCCTCCATGTGGTAGATACATGTCATATAGTATAGTTCTGTATAGTGTGTTGTGGTTCATATACTGAATGAGTTACCTAACATAGTGTTGACCTTTTTTTATTAAAGCAAGTTCCTCCAGTTCTTCCAGTTTAGTCCCAGCTCTGCTTTAACTCAGTCTTTGGCGTTCTGCCATGTTTTTCTGTCCACGCCAGCTAAAATGGTCTTTTCCTTTTTCCTTGATGACGATGAGTCGTTTGTTGTCGGGGAAGCAGCGACAGAAAACCTGGATAATATGAAAAACTCGTTTTCAGTTGGCAAATGAGAGCTCAGTGATCCCTGACCGACCGACCGTCACGTCACAGCAGCACAAGACAGAGACGAGAGAAACGAGGAACTGACTGACGTAGATTTAAAAAATGAAAAACATTAATTAGGAGAAGTGACATTTAAAAAGGTCGTTTGCATTACATACGTTATAAGAATACATTATGTGACCTGTGCAAACATAAAATGGTGATGAATTTAGGTCAGCCACGATCTGTAAACAATGTAATATATATGTGTATCAGTATGAAAATGAACAAACACAATAATATATGTGCAAGATGCAATATAAACACAATACAGTAATAATAAAGGATGATGCAACATAATATAACCACTTGATGTAATAACATAGTAATTATCACGTAACTCTTTTATAATCAGGTAAAAAACCATCAGGTAATTATTTCTCTTTATCATGTTAACATATTTACTCCGTACTACTTAATATACATTTATATAATCATGTTAATATATTTAGGATGAATAATCTTATGTAACTCATTGAATAAATGATGTAATTGTTTGATTTAATGTGGACCCCAGGAAGAAGAGTCTTTATCTCTATGAAGTCTAATGGGGATCCAAAGGATGCAATAAAAAATAAACAATAAACATAACAATGATAATCTTGTTATATTATGAAATATATACTTCAGATGTTAAAAGAACTAGTATTATACAGGGTATCTGCTGCCTTAAATTTCATTAACTGCACATGTGGTCATCATTATGTACACAACACAGGCAGCAGCTTCATTCCCTAAATGTCTCTGTATGGGAGTGGGGGCTAGATAATTAATTGCAACAGTCTTTCATTCCTTTTAAAACAGGTAAAACAGGGTCAAAATGACTTTAACTTCGTAGTTAAAAACTTCTTATGAAGGTGCAAGTGGCTTCAAATGACGTCTCCTCTCTCCGCAGGAAATGAGCTCAGCTGTCATCACATACTGTCGGCATTTCTTCCACGGCAACTGCCTCCGCAAGTGGTTGTACGTGCAGGACACCTGCCCCATGTGCCACCAGACGGTCAGACCCACCGGCCACAGCGAGGCCTCGGGCGACGACGCCGCCCCCCCGGCGGAGGGAGACGACGCAGGGCCGGATCCGACTGAACAAGAGGGAGGGAACCGAAACCAGGACAACAGCAGCAGCTCATCCCAAGAGACGCAGCGGAGCGACGGTGTTGCCGCTGATCCCACCGCGCAGCAGGAGGAGGAGGAGGATGAGGAGGAGAGGGGGAGCTCTCAGGAAGGAGGAGGTGGAGACCAGACACCTGAACGTCACAGAGAGGCGGCGGCGGCGGCTGCTGCTCAGGGTCTTCGCTTCAGCTCCACTGGAGACTTTGTTGGATTTGTCCACCCGGTGGCGTCCAGCTGCCTTTCTACGTCTCCTCCTAATCGCTACGACGCAGGCGAGGAGAGCAGCGGCCACGACGATGACTCACCACTGCCATCGACTTCTTCTAACGATGTGAACGAGAATTCAGTGAAGGACCAACGTGACTCTAAAGGAGCGGCGGGACTCGACGTCGACGGAGCTGCTTTCCGTCTCAGAGCGCCACAGAACAACAAAGGTACAAAACACGAGAGGTGTGACCGGACTCTGGAGACGACGACCTCACCCGGCGCGAGCCCCGTTGATGTCAAAACGTTTGTCAAATCATGTAATGAAAACTCAAAACTCTTAAACTGCGTTGTTGACGATCATCTGAGTCATAAAGGGAATAATTCATATTCGGACTCGGACCTGGACCCTCAGACCCACCGGCCGTCCCCCTCTGTGGACGCCACCTTCTCTTGTATAAGCACAGACAACAGTGACTGACTGCCCTGCATCAGTGCCTTGAAGGGTGTAGAAGTGTGGAAAAAAGGGTGACCCTCCATAATGGAGAATTTAAAGGGATAGTTCAACATTTTGGCAAATTGGCCCATTGCCATAATCCCTATAGTCAGAGCAGTAGGTTCGTTACCTTTAATTGTCAGTGCAAGATATTTTTATAACGGCGGAGCAGAGCTGTGAGCTGCTCAGAGCTACGCTACGGAGGCTGATGGAATTTCTTGGTTTCCCTCATCAAACTCATCAAATACACAATCCAACAACTCCAAAACGCTCTGGTGGACAAGTTGTGACCTGCACATTCACCACGCTATGAGATAATAACACAACGTTACCAGACAGAGTTGTTTTAGAGGCAAATGCAGAGACTGCTTGATGAAAAACTGCCCTGGCCTGACGGGAATGCGCATCAGCAGTTTTACATGAATTTCCCTCTAAAACAACTCTGTCTGGTAACGTTCTGTTATTATCTCATAGCGTGGTGAATGTGCAGGTAACAACTTGTCCACCAGAGCGTTGTGGAGTTGTTGGGTTGTGTATTTGATGAGTTTGATGAGGGAAACCAAGAAATTCCATCAGCCTCTGTAGCGTAGCTCTGAGCAGCTCACGGCTCTGCTCTGCCGTTCGAAAAATAGCTTGCATCGACAATTAAAGGTAACAAACCTACTGCTATGACTATAGGGATTATGGCAATGGGCCAATTTGCCAAAATTAACCCTTTAACACATTTGCCTTCTCTCTGTGGAACAATAGAAAAAAATTAAATTTAAAATAAATATCTTGTACCAGACAGTCTAATGAATGTGGTTCAGTTCAGCAAATAATGTGCAACTGGATTGTATATGGACAAGAGATGTCTTGGGTTAAAACGATATACCCTTTATTGTACAACTGTAAAAATAAATTGTAAAAAAAACTAATAAAAGAGAGAGAGATTATAATTAATTAATAGAAATCACGTGTAACTACAAAGCAATTATCTTGGGTCAATATTTACCAAATTCTAGCAGGTTTCAAGAACAAATGTTTACTTAGAGAAATTAAATGGCATTTGATTCATTTTCATTTTCTTCTCTGTATCGTGTGTAGTTTTTATGTTTAGCGGTTTTTTTTTTTTGTGGTTCAGCAGCAAAATCGACCTTTTGTACTGCAAAGCCTCTCTGTCTCCCAGTATTAAATTATAGCTGTGAACACGTTCTTTCGTTTTCTTTTCTTTTTTTTTTTACTGTAGTCAGAATAAAATCAATCATGACTGATAAACAGTGAGGCTGAGATTTAGTGTCAGAGTTTATGAAGTGTTTGACTATGACAGTCTAGAAAAAAAGGGAAGTGGGCTGATATTTTGATTTGTAGATAATGGTTTAAATTAAATAAAGGTATTCTACCACACTGTATAATTTTATAGTTATCAGTATAGTAGCCTATAGTAGTTTTATTTGTATGTGATGAAGTTTATCATAATGACTCTTTTGAATCATTTTTTAAAAAACATTTGTAAAGTTGATGAATCTGAGGATTTTCTTGTATCTTAATTTATGTAGCAGCATCGTTCCTGAAAAAAATTATCAATTGAAATAAAGATTTTAACCCAGGAAAGGTTACCTGTGAACCGATAAAGTATGATGGCAGACAGTGCTACATCCAAAACAGCACACAAATAATAAATTACGATAATTATTCATTTATTATTCATGTATAAATTCATCTGTCGACTGAATGATACATATAATGCTGCTGTTCTGTCCAATCCTGGTCTCAGCGCTGTGAGATACCAGTCAGCCATGTGGAAACACTGGTATGACTGTCTCTTCTAAATTTTTTATGTGTGTGTGTTTGTTTGTCTCTCCTTTTGAATGGACCTGGAGTCTAATAATAAAGTCTGTCTATTTAACTGCACACGATTTAAGCAGGATTGAAAAAAATTCTCTGGGTTTAGTGATTATATAGTTAATTGAACATCTTTGAATGGCCACTTTGGCATGTGAGGAATCATCAAATGATCAATAGATACTGAAATTCTGAGTTTGTTGTCTCTCTCTAACCTTAGACTTAGAGATACTTCAATTATCCAAAAGGATCAAGTAGGGCAGACATAAAATAATGCAATGCAATACAATAAATACAATATAATATAAGGGCACAGAAGAGCTATATAACAGAAAAATGAGAATAAAAATACACTTTGAAGGCCTGCGTCGGTATGAAACGATGTACGTAGCCTTATGAATAAAAAACTAAATAGAGAACAAGACAGAAAAAAACAGATGTCATCTTCTATTAAAACATAGCAAAATATAAATTGGAAATAAAAAAAGAACTGAAACCAGTTTGTGTTTCTACTTTCATACACGCATAAATACATATCTAAATACATACACGCTGAGGTGGACGGTTTAATAATTTGACTAAAGAGTTATTTATGTAAGTCTGGCATGTGAGGAATCATTTAATGATCCATCCCAACCTTATTTGAAAGAATATCTTTTGAGTATAAATAGATACTGAAGTTCTTAGCTGTCTCTCTTTAACCTTAGACTCATTGATTCAAAAGGATCCAGTAGGGCAGACATATATAATAGAATATAATACAACAATATAAGGGCATAGAAGAGCAATGTAACACAGAAAAGTAAGAAAAAATACAATAGGCCTACATCCGAAACTATGTACATAGCCTACATATGTTATGAATAAAAAACTAAATAGAGAAGAAGACAGGGGGAAAAAACTGATGTAATCTGCTATTGAAACAGGGCAAAATATAAATTAGAAATAAAGGGTTATAAACAGTGTTTCTACTTTCATACACACGCATAAATACACATCTAAATCCATACACGCTGAGGCGGGGGGTTTAATAATTTGACTATAGAGTTATATTTATGTAAGTCTGGGGCGTTAACTCTTAAATGCTGACATGTCGTGGCCGGTCTGTCAAGCATGTTGTGTTTTTTTTTTTTTTTTTTGTGCAGGCTGGTAACCAATCTGCCATCACATCCGCCCCACCGTCACTCCTCCTCCTCCTCCACCTCCTCCACCACCATAAAGCCTCACATACATGTAGACAGCCGCTAGTTGGCTAACGTCACTGACCGACACCGAGACCTGACTGACGGAGGAAGGAACGGGAACGGGAGCTTTGTTGCCCGGGTTACTTCACCGAGGCAATCGCACTTTTTTCTTTTTTTCTTCTTTCTTCCTTAAACGGAGAAGAGGAGGGAGGATACTTTAGTCAAGATTTGAAAAAAAAAATCTAAAATAAATTAAGACGGAGAAATCGAGGGCGGTGTAACAACATCTGTCGCTCGGAGAAACCAACCAACGGCTAACTGCGGCTAACTCGAGAAAAAGAAAAGGCCGTCGAGTTCTGTGTGTGTAGAGAGAGAACGAGAGCGAGAGAGCTAGCGTCGGCTAATTTAACAGCTAACAAGCGAAGCGAATCATCCTGGCATATCATCATCATCAAAAGTTGCCTCCCTCCTACCCCACCGCTTGGATCGAAAACGAAAAAAACAACAAAAACCCTCGACTTGAAGAGCAGAACACCCTAAAGAGAGGATGGCTCTGAAACGGATTCACAAGGTAAGATAACGTCAAATGTTAGCGGTTAGCCGTTAGCTCCGCCGCGCTAGCCTCCCTCCCACAATGTAGCTAAGCTAAGCTAAACTGTATCCTGTGAAACATGGCGGTGAAACCTGTTTTCGGGGGGAAGTGTTGTTGGAGTTAAAGTGTGTATAATCTTTGTGGCGTAATTTGGTTGACTTAATATTGTTTTTTCTTGCTTTTGTATTATTTATTTATTTTTGGTGGTGGGTTTGCTAACGTTGTTGGCACCGGCTTCTTCGACACAAGCTTGTGGTGAAGCTAGCTTCGTGAAGCTAACAGTTAGCAGTTTCGGTTACAGGTTCAGTGTGTGTTCAAGCGTCGAGGTGGATTGACGACAAAAAAGAGGCCGCACGCAATTGCCCAACACTACAGCGTTTACATAAACACATACACACGCATACATTTGAATGCGGTTTGGTAACACGACTGAGCAACTCGCTGGAGCCTCACATCGAAGTGAGTTCACCAGGCGTTTTAAAACGTATTTTCTGTGCTCGACGTTACCAGAAGAACCCATGACTCATATCACTCACTGAAATCCGTGCTAGCAGTGAGATCTGTGTTCATGATACATTTCCTTGGTATGTTGTAATTTTTTTTCTTTTGTTGGCGTGTATGTGTTGAGCCCATGGACATCTCAGGGTGTGTTTTCTCTTTTCTGACAGTTACATTACATTAAAGGAAACTGCTGCCCAACACTGGAGTGAACGAGAGTTAGAGCAACAGCACCTCCATAAAGTGTTTAACCAACACCGGGGCTTTTATTATTTCTCCACTCTGCTGTTGGTAGACTAGAAGCTTCTTCAAGGGAAATCCATAAAGTTACTTGTGAAACGGTGTATGTCAGAAGGCCAGGGTGGGGCAGAGGCCTCCACTTCACTCTCTAAAATAGCTGTAGACCTAAAAATAACAGAAGCTGTGGGCTGTGTGTGTATATATGCTTAGGTCTCATCTTGCTTACTGTAGACACGATAACAAGGCGGTCTCCCCCCCACCCCCCACCTGCTCCTGAGCTGGTGCAGAGTTAAAAACATGGAGGGGAGTTGCAAGAGATAACAACACCGACCACAGTGAGAGGGGATTGTGTTGTGAAATAAATAACACAACCAACTCCATTTCCCCCTTGTCCGCTACTACGCCATGTAGGCATCTATGCTAATTCCTATACATGGATTTTTAAAGAAATCTTGTCGTCTCATTAATGTGATCTAATTGGTTATTGTTGTAAACCTCTTTTCATTACAGGAGCTTAACGACCTGGCTCGTGACCCTCCAGCACAGTGCTCAGCCGGCCCAGTGGGCGATGACAGTAAGTGTCCCGAGATAGTCAAAAGTTGTATCAGTTTATCTGTTGACCTACTTTTCAATAATTCTGTCTATGAAGTTTAAAGATTCCTCGTTAACAATGTCCCTTTGACTGTGCAATAGTCCACAACCCAAAGATATTCAGTTTACTAACATTAATGACTAAATGGATCAATTTCTCTCACTTTAAGCTTTAGTTTGTGCTTGAAAACTGTTCCCGAGTTATCAAAGTAGTTATGGATAAAGTTTGTCCAATTTGATTAATGATTACATTGTGTAAGCTGTAAAAGTTTTATAGTGTCCGCAGGAGGGTTTGGCAAAGTGTGTCCCTCCCCCTTTTTAAACTTATATAAAACATGTTCTTCATTTGTTGGTAAATGACTGAACAGCAGACTTAGAAGTAGCTTTACTTTTTTAATATGAACTCTGATGTCAATGTATCTCTAGTAAAGAGAATCGTCATCATCTTGTTCTTGAATGTCTCTTACTTGCTGATAAACACAACAGTGAAACTATTTCACAGTCATTGTGGTCATAAATGTGTACTGATAAAAATACACAAAGGGAAGTGGTGTTACTGGGAAGCTACAAAGACGATTTAGACACCTAGTTCCTGTCAGATCAGATACCTGTGACCTTTTTTTTTTTTTTTTTCCTCTCCTAACATTTACTTTCTGTTCTCTGCAGTGTTTCACTGGCAAGCCACAATCATGGGACCTGTAAGTTGACACGATTCGATATAACCTTTGCTTTCTTTTCTGAATGCATGTTGATAATTGTAACTGGGGTTTATGTTCCCAGCTGCTTTAAATGTGTTGAGTTAAAGGTTAAAATTTGACTGGAGGCTGTTGACAGCAGGTTTTGGAGCATTTTTTCTTCTTCTTTTCTGAAATATGTAAATATTATTTTCCTCTTTTTTTTTCGTCCTCTACAGAGTGACAGTCCATATCAGGGAGGTGTTTTCTTCCTGACAATTCATTTTCCAACAGACTACCCCTTCAAACCACCCAAGGTAAGAAGGAAACACAAGTTTTCTATTATCTTGTTTTGATACATCCTAGTAACTTAAGGTACGTCGTCTTTCATCGTATGTCAAAGCCACCACCACCAGTGCTATCTGTCATCAGTCAGCCGTCAGTCTTGTTTGGCAACAGAAACATACCAGCATATACAGTACTAGGAACTTGTATTACTTGTAATGACTTAGCAGCTTTAACTTTGTTTTTGTAAACACTGCAGAGTAACAGCACAGAGTATGACTGGTAAATGAAACTTGTTTTCAGCCGTTTGGTGCAGTTAAAACACTTTGTCAGCTTCATAGCCCTCATATAGTTATATCTGTCATTCCAGAAGATAATGGTCATGGGCATACAACGTCACTGGCTGGTGTTAAGGAATTTAAATTGCATAACAACTGATGACCTGGTTTGACTCAGTCTTATCTCACCTTTCCTCACTAATATGTTTTCTAATTTTATTTTTTCTTTCCTCTTCAGGTTGCATTTACAACAAGAATTTACCACCCAAATATTAACAGTAACGGCAGTATCTGTCTGGATATTCTCAGATCACAGTGGTCTCCTGCACTTACTATTTCTAAAGGTATGACCAATCCTGAAATTATACCACAAGCTCTTCACAATAACCTATTGTTGTACAAGACTGTAATGATCAACTATGAGTTGGTTCGTTAAGTTTTTTTTAATGCGTAATGTTAAATTCAACCAGTTTGTCTACCTAACTACATTTTATGAATGGTCAAAGCATTTAAAATTGCAATTATTGTGACCACAAATTGAGGTTTGGCTTAGATTGATCTTTTATCTGCCGAGTAATTAAATTTTTTTACATTGGGTTTATACTTTTCTTTTTTTAAAACTTACAATTAATATTTTGTACAAGTATGACTTAGCATTTCAGTCAGCCATGACTTTTATTATGAATGAAAAATGATTTGATGATTTGTAATTGGTTTTATCATGTGTATCGTTTCTTGTAGTTCTTCTCTCCATTTGCTCACTCCTATGTGACCCAAACCCCGACGACCCACTAGTGCCAGAGATCGCACGAATCTACAAAACAGATAGTCAGAAGTAAGTGTGTCTTTCTTTATTCAGTCACATGTGAAATGACCAATTCTGAACCTCCAAGAGGAAGAACAGCCATGCAGTACATGTTTCATGCTGCATTATTCACATAAAGTTCAGCTTTCTTAGGCCTAGCTAATCACCTGAGTCTAGTATGTAACCTAGTTTCACTCTGTCAGGTACAATAAACTAGCTCAGGAGTGGACAACGAAGTATGCCATGCTTTAGGGTAAGGCCAAGAGGCTGCGCTGCATCTTGGGTAGTGCAACAGGAGTGGTTGTTTTTTTTGGTTTTGTTTTTTTGTTATTGTGATGCTCTGGTCTCACCGGCATAAGCAGAGTCCTGAGTCTCTGTCATGAAGTATCCGACTGCAGTGTGGGATTTAACTGTGATTATACTAATCTCTGGCTGGTTGCTGTAAATAAACAAGTTACCATAATATTTCTGCCAACCCACGGATAAAACGGTCTCCAGACAGCTGTGGGTTACCACTAATACAGGCCAGAGAACTGAAGAGGCAATAGCAGTAATCAGACGTTGCTGCATCAAAATAGTCATAAAACACAACAAGTGGTTTAAAGTCTTTTCACAAGTATTAACGTAAACAAGCACATCAGACAAGAGCAGGGGCATTGTTAACAAATTGTTATAAAGGACAAACAAAATCCTACAAAGTGTAGCATAGAAAAGAAATGTACTTAAACAGTGTGTCACCAAATAACTATTTATAAGGTGTTTTGAAAACAACAATTTTTTAAAGATCACATCTGCTAACTTCACTCATTTGTGTCGATTTTAACCTCACTCACACAAGTTAAAAAGCACAAGCAGCTGCTGGAAAATCAACAAGCAGGGACCTGAGATTTGCATGGAGTTAGGTGATCATCAGCTAATGATGGGTTGCCTTTTATTTTTCAGCCGTTATTGTTGCCGAGTGAAGCAGTGTCAGCAGAGACCATTGTGTGGGGGAGAAAAAAGTGGTGGTGCATTAGCGGACATGCCTACAGCTGGCTGCCAAAAAGAACTGCATTCATGAGCTATGATGTCTGACGCTGTAGCCTAAAGACAAACAGAGGGGATGATTATGACAGCTGGGTTTCTAGTATGCAAAACTTTGCATATGACAAACCCTGAGGTGACACAGTATTCTTAGATATAATGTCAGGGTCTCAAGGAAAAGGCAATGAATCGTGTACATTCTTTTTATTATTAAGCCCACAATGGGGTTACATGTCTCTGCAGGTTAATTTCCATAGTAAACTTAACAGTGCTGCACACATAGCCAGAAGGAAACAATTTGTCTTCGTGGTATTTAATTTGGAGAAAAGGTTTGTACGTGAAGGATTCTTATAAAACCAGGAACAGGAAATAAAAAGTGGAGGAGGATTGGTTTTAAAAATTATTTGCAGACCATTTTGTGGAACAATTTAGTATATATGAAATTTTTTTTCTTATAGTTGAATTTTTTTTTTAATTCAACCAAAAGAATGTTTTAAATGTTTAAAACCTCCTAGATTTTTTTTTTGTATATAAAACAGAATATCTGCAAATACTCACTACAATCAGATATTTAACTTTTTGCGGTTTAGTTTTCTCCAAGTCATTTAAATGTCAGTATCTGCAGCTCTAACGCTAAACTTTATTTTTTTTATATTGTGTCATAATATGATATGGATATGAAGTTTTTTTTTGCCTATTTAAGCATTTGTAATAATGGTGGAAAATATTCAAGTAACCTGATTAGCGCCCAGTATTGTCTCTGCATGTTACTGTAGCCACTAACTCCAGCATGAAGAGGTTTGTTCTTGCCATTTTCAAAAAAAAGTAGCCCTCCTTGATGTAATGGTGTGTAAACAACACAATGCCTGACTTGTTTCAAATTTAGAAACTTGTGTATGTAGTGTCGACTGAGTATGACGTTGAGTATTTATGTATATACTGACTCATTTCATTGGGATGCTAACTTGGCTTGCCTGGTTGTTTCTGTTTTTGTTTTTTTTAAAGCAAAGTGCACAGGTGCATGTGCTATAAAAGATCCTGACAGTGACATGTAGGCTTGAGCTCATATTTAATCTTACCGTTTTCTTTTCTCTTCTCCTTGCAGATACACCAAAATGGCAAAAGAATGGACACAAAAATACGCAATGTGATGGCGTCGTTTGGAAAAAGCTGGTGGAAAATGTTGTCGCTGGTTCAAACTTAAAATTCCAGGGTTCTGTTTTTCTTTTTTCACTTTATTTCTTCCTTAATCAAAAGCATTTTACCCCCCCTTCCTTCCCTTTTCCCCACCTGCGCGCTCATAAGAAGATAGTGTTTTCTCTCTAGGACACGTGCCAGTTTCTGTGAGGTTTCGACTCCCATTTTGTACGGAGTTTTAAAAAATAAATAAAAATAAAATAAAATATCACCATGGTTCTGAACACTCAGCTTGAGCATGCACCAGTACGAGTTTTTCAACCCAAAATTGGTGATGTTAGTCATTTACTCTGCACACACTTAGTAGAATCAGATGCAACTGGTCTCCTGACGCCGATCGTATCAACCCCACGGTGGTCCGGCTGGGGCGACTTCGCCCGATCCTGTGGGGTTGATGTGTTCGTTAACTGTGGGCACGGTCTCCTTGGAGCATTTCCAGAGAGGCCTGTCTTTTGCCATCACTGCAAATTCTCAATTTTAAAGCTTCAGATTGGCAAAGAAAAAAAAATTCTGTCTGCATTTTATTTGTAAGTGGTTAAAAAAAAAAAACCTGCAACAGGGAAATGCCTTCTGAACGATTAGGGGGAAACTCCTTATTAGTGGCTCCTCGACTGGTGTGACGTCAGTATGTTCTTCTGATCATTAGTATAGGAACTTATTACCTGAGGAAAGAAGTGTATCTTATTCCACTATCAAAGTGTGTGTACAGAGAAGCACAGCAGTATATATCAATGTTAAGGAAACAAAATATAAGAACTTCAATGTTGTATTTTATGCATGTTAATAAAGGTAGGCTATTATATCTGATATGTTTCTGCAAATTAAGTGGATTGTAAGGCTGAACAGTTGGAAAAATTTGGTTCCCCTCAAAGGCTTCCTATTTCTTTTTTTGTTTTCTTTTTTTTTTTTTTTGTTATTTAGAAGCCAGTAGATGAGCAGTTAGTTTTATGCCCACTCAAACACTGTCTTCTTGTAGCCCTAAAATATTGATGCAAAGCTAATGGTTGATAATCAACTTGTGGCTCTGTTTCTTTTTAGTTTTCCATTCAATAAAGTTACTTAAACCATAAAGTTAATGCATCATGTGTCATGTTTTCTTCTGTTTCAGTGTTGTTCATTTAGTCAACATCTAGTAGCTGATACAAATGTGAATGGTTAAACTTGATGTGCAAGTGCAAGATATCAGTTTTCATCTGGATCGGGTTCCTCCATAGGGAAATTTCTTGTGTCAAACTATGGGAAACAAGCGATCACTTGGTTGCTGACAAATGACTAACTTGCTGTATAGACTTTTCATTATTGACTGAGCTTAAGATATTTTCACATGCCTACTGTATTGTTTACAAAATGGAATACATTTAGTTTGTCATGTGAAAAGATGTCTTTCATAAAATTTCTTAAAGAATTCAAATTTAACTGTCAAAACATTTGAAGTCAGCCTTCTACAAGTGACTTATACAAACTTATACATTTGTGTATTTAAAATGTTATATAATATCTTAGCTATAATCTGACTAAATAAATTAGTACTTCCTTCTCTGTCCCCATACAGATAAATGTAAACACACTTTACATAAAACTAGTAGATGTATTTTTACTCAGAAGATGTGAGGACTCCTGTTTTTCTAATGAAAGAAAATGTGGACCCCATTCGCGCCGAAATTTGCCCCTCGTGCCAGAACTCTGATCACGTGACTCCCACGGGGTGCGCGTGGCGTTCGTCACATGACAAACGCGGAAGTGCCCGTTCAGTCAGTTCCTAACCAACACGACCCAAAACAAAACCCTTATTTTGTCCACTTTTTGAGGAGTATATTTCGTCAACTTAACCATGTCCACATCAAACCACAGACTATGACGCTGCGTGGGCATAGTTTTATCCGCTCTCTTGTTTTCTTTTGTTTGTTTGTCGGAGTTTTTTCCGGGTTTTCTTCAGTGACTGAGTTAAACGGTAAATGGAGTCTGACAAACTCCAACGGGTCCCTGTCTGTTCCTGCCCAGGTGCCCGGATGTGTCCATACAGCTCTGCAGCAGCAGGGACTCATCCAGGTAGGACCAATAATTACAATATATGTGTGAAAATTACCACAAAATAACAATTTTAATAGGCTACAACAGGCAACTAGTTTGTGCACCAACTTTACTCTGTTGGGCTTATTCGTGCTGTAACTTTATTAATTTAAGTTTAATAAGTTTTAAATACCATAAGTTAACAATTTCTTTGTTTTGTTTATTGTCTTGTCTTTTAAAAAATCTATAAACATCTTGATACCTGTTAAATCATAATACTGGTGCTTTTACAAATGCTCAAAGACAATAAAATAGAGTGAAGTCAGAATTTTAAAAAAAATCAAAAAACAGTATAAAACACAAACTTTTACATTCAAGCTAATGTAAAGAGGTAAGTTTTGAGCATGGTTGTTTCTTTGGTTCAATAAAACATAACATTATAAACAATAGTTTATTATAAACAAACTATCTAATTGATATCAATCTGATCAGATCAAGTGTCACCTAACAAGTGAATTTAAGCTAAAGTCAAAACATCCACATATGTTGATGCCTATTTATGGAAAGAAACGTAACCTTCAGCCTCAATATATAACATTTATAATTAAGAATTAGTTATAGTTAGAATTTTTTTATAGGGGATTCCTAAACTCTTATTTTCCACTCGTCTCCCAGGATCCATATTTCAGGTTCAATGATTTGTGGTATCGGTGGATTGCTTTAGACAACTGGACGTACACAACCTCCTTTAATGTTCCTGTTTCAGTCAGGTGAGTTTCATTTATTTATATCATTTAAAAAACAAAATATTTTGTGTCTCCTGAATGATCCCCACTCACCTGTTTTTCCTCTGCATCAACAGGTCCAAACAGAAAGTGCATCTTACCTTTGACGGCGTGGACACTATCGCATCCATCCAGCTCAATGGAGTCGTCGTGGGCAACACGGACAACATGTTTCGTAGATATGTATGTTGGACACACGCATGTGGTGGATCATGTGGTTTGTTTTCCTTTAACTGACAAATATTTCTGGTGTGTAGGATTTCTCAGTCAAAGAGCTGCTGAAGGACGGAGACAACGTGCTGACGGTTCGCTTCCTGTCGCTGGTTCTTTACGCGTCGGAGCGGAGGGCGGCTCACTCTGCCTACAGAGTTCCTCCTGAGTGTCCTCCAGATGTTCAGAAGGGGGAGTGTCACGTCAATTTCATCAGAAAAGTGAGTTTTCCCTCTGACTGCAAAGTATTCAGGGATGCTAACACGTTACGAGACAAGAGTTGTTTTCGAGGTAAATGCAGAGACTGTTTGCTCAAAAACTGTCCCTGAAGGCAACATGCATCAGCTGTTTTGCATGAATTTACCTCAAAAACAACTCTGTCTGGTAACGTTCTGTTATTATCTCATAGCGTGGTGAATGTGCAGGTCACAACTTGTCCACCAGAGCTTTTTGGAGTTGTTGGATTGTGTATTTGATGAGTTTGACGAGGGAAACCAAGAAATCCCATTAGCCTCCATAGTGTAGCTCTAAGCAGCTCACGGCTCTGCTCCGCCGTTCTAAAAATAGCTTGCACCGACAATTAAAGGTAACGAACCTATTGTTATGACTATAGGGATTATGGCAATTTTGCCAAAATGCAAAAATGTTGAACTATCCCTTTAATAGTTCATACATTTTGCAGCATGAATTTGTTCTAGTGTTTTCAGTGATGCCACTTGTACTGGACTGTGACCTTCATCTCATCACAGCCAGCTTGTATTTCCTTATTCTCCTGATTTAAATAAATGAATAAAACATGTAAAACCACCTCTCTCACACACACACACACACACACACACACACACACACACACACACACACACACACACACACACACAAACTGCCGACAGCTGCTAAATTAGGACAGTCTCTCTACCTCTGTACATCCAACTCTTCACTCACTGTTGTGTTTCAGGAGCAGAGCTCCTTCAGTTGGGACTGGGGGCCTTCGTTTCCCACCGTGGGACTGTGGAAAGGAGTTCGACTGGAGGCGTTTGACGTCCTGCAGCTCATCCAGGTTGCATCTGTTCCTCTCTACAGTACGTCATCGTCATCATACTGCACCAGCACCAGCTCCAAAGGTTTAAAAAAAAAACACACACAAAAAAGAAGAAGCACCACTGAGAACAACAGGGAGTCTTTGATGCATACGGTGAATTTTAAAAGCAGAAAGTGTTTCTCATGAGATAGGAAGTGTTAAAAGCTGTTAAATCATTCATCTGTGTTACACTGGAGCAGCTGTGCAGGATACAGCAAGTGTTCAGAGGTGTCACAAAAAAAAAAAAAGTTATGTGAAAGTTCAACTTCTCCAACCGCTTCCTGCGCTCAACATGCAGGTGAAAACAAACACAGGAAATATATTAAAAATACATTTCTGGCTGTGGTTTTCTCTTACTGTAATCTGAGGATGATACTTTGCATTTATGAATCTCCTCCCACTTACACACCTGAAAAATTAATATGAGTAAAACTGTATTTCCATCTCTCACTTTGTTTTCTAGTTCTGGTTGTAGTGAATTTCCATGTGTGGACTAGTAATGAAATGACTGTTCTGTTTCTGTTTTCTTAATAATTTTTTTACTCTGTGTGTGTTAAGACTCTAGCCTGTCTCGGTGGACGGTCCAGGTCGAGCTTCTCGTTGATGCGGCTCAGACGACAGACGGTCGGATCACTCTGTCGGTACCTGAGCTGCACTCGGAGCAGAGCGTCCAGACTCGGTTTCTCTCCGGAACGACCAAGAACACCTTCATCCTGCACATAAACACGGTACAAGGAGACTTTTTTATTAAGAGATAGTGCACAGATTTATTGTTTATTATCTATTGTTTATTCTTAAAGACTGTTCTTCCCGGGGTTTGCTAGACAAAACCAAAAGAAAAATAACATGGGAAGCGAATTCTAGATAAAGCTATATAATAATAATAATAGATATCACTATCTAATAATGTATCATAACACTTACAGGTGCATCTCAATAAATTACAATATCATGGAAAAGTCGTATTGAGTGCATTTAGATGGACATACTTTTCATTTTCGATATTAAAAATGCTTTTTTAAATTGGTCTTTTGAAATATTAAATTTTTTTGAGATACTATATTTTAGGTCTTCATTAATATAAACCATAATAATTACAATGAAAACAAACGAAATGTTTCATTCTGTGTGTAATGGATCTATATAATGCATTAGTTTCACTTTTTGAATTGAATTACTGACATAAATGAACTTTTCCATGATATTCTACTTTATTGAGATGCATCCTAAATCCAACAGATATAGATTGATAGTATAATATCAGGTGAATGTCTCATAAATGTTTAATTTCCTGGATTATGTTCCTTATGTTTCCTCCAGAGCAGCCAGGTGAAGCTGTGGTGGCCCCGCGGCCACGGAGACCAACCGTCCTACCAGCTGACGGTCAGAGGTTCCCAGGATGGGGTTTCACTCCTCAATACGGAGTCAAAGGTCAGAGGTCACAGCCCGTCACCTGCCTCTAGTTTTTTTTTAACGTTTTTTTTTATGACTCCTCCTCCTGCTCCTGGATATTTTTGGTGTCGTCGTGCTGCAGAATGCAAACTGGATATCTACAGTAAACTGCCTTAAACTTTTGCACAGTAGAAAAAAAAACATTGACCCAGATTCAAACAGGATGTCGGGTTTTGTTGGTGACGGTTGAAGTTTGTTTCTGTTTAGGGGCGACATAATGATGAGGTATTATGGTCGACTGAGGAGTTTCACTGGAACTTTAAGATCTGTACATTTCCTGTAGATTTAGATTCACTTTTTTATATTAGCTTTACAGTTTTATTATTTATTTATTTATTTATTTTACTTACCCGATTTTTTATTATAATTATTTATTGTCTTATTATTTTACTGATCTTATCATTATCATTCTATGTTTTAGCACATTTTATTTAATTTAGTTATGCATGTTTTTATTTCTCCCACTCCTTTTATTTATTTTATCCTGCTTTCATCCTACCTTTGTGGTTTTACCCTCCCAGCTCTATTTATTCTCTTTTATACCTCATGTTGAAAGACCCCCGCCCCAGTGTTTGATGGTGTTTTTATTATGGAAAGCACTTTGATTGATTGATTGCTATGGAGGAGCAGGGACAGCCAGAGGGAAAATAATCAAGAATTTCTTTAATTTCATATTTAAATAAATAGACGTAAGAAATAGGAATTGTACAAAAATTTTATACATGAACTATTGATCCATCAACAAATATTTTAGATCAAAAAATCAACTTACAAAAACATCTATGAAACCTAATTGTGTGAAGTTTAAGGTAGAAATAGGTTAAAATGAGAAGCTAATCGACCAAGACAGTTGATAAGCTGATAGGAAAAGGAAATGGAAGAGGAAATCCAGATACAGTATGTCTTCACAGGTTTAAAGAGGTTAAAGAAACGACAGTCTCTCCGTCCTCCGTAGCTGTGAATGTGGATCTCTGATGGGAGTCTCTCCTGCAGGTGTACTTTCGCACCGTGGCGCTGGTCCAGGAGCCGGTCGTCGGGTCTCCGGGCCTGAGCTTTTATTTCCGCATCAATGGGAAACCAGTTTTCCTCAAAGGCTCGAACTGGATCCCGGCCCACTCCTTCCAGGACCAGATCTCTCCTGCTGTGTGAGTGTAGCGGCTGAAAAGCTGCTTTTTTTTTTGTACAGTCTGCAGTTTGAGTCCTGCCTCATGAGAGGAATATTAATTACTATTTATTATAATATTCTTAAATATCCTGCTCTTCTCTCTGGTGCAGGTTTTTTTTCTGACTTCACAGAGAAAGATTCAGGTTTGAATCCTGAAGCTGATGTTGTTGTTTTGTTTTTTTAATATAGTTTAAGGAACTTGTTGCAGTCGGCAGTGGACGCGAACATGAACGCGCTCAGGGTCTGGGGCGGAGGAGTGTATGAGCAGGAGCTTTTCTACAGTATCTGTGATGAACTGGGAATCATGGTAACTACACACACACACACACACAGACGGACTTCTTCTTTATCACGTTAACATTTCCAGTGAATGAATACGAACAACAGACAAATTCAAGAGTGTTTCCTGTCTCGCTGCCCGGCTCCAGTAGAGCTGGGACAGAGGTCGGAGGTCAGACGTCCTCGGCCGGGCCAACAGAAACACTGCTGCACTGTGCTACGGAAATGTAGAAGCTTGTTTTGCACCGTTTTCACTGAGATAATCTCACAACCAGACGATGGACTGCAATGTTTCTTTTCTACAGAAACTTAAAGGGATAGTTCACCCAAAATTCAAATTTCACTCATTTTCTACTCACCCTCATGTCGACTAAGGGCAGTTGGTAGCTTCTCTAAATTACAGGGGGTCTTGGCGTAGCAGTGCAAAACGAGGAGCTTCCGCTACAAAACAAGCTTGAAATATAGACTTATATAATTTTTTTCAGGACAATTTCACATTTCGGGGCTTCGATACAAGACGGACATTACATACGAGCAGCATGGAGGTATTTGGATGTTTTTTGGTGTGTCTTTTTGTTACGAAGACTGTTGGTGTCCATTTGCAACCGTTACATGGACATGCACTGCTACGGCAAGACCCCCTGTAATTTAGAGAAGCTACTAACTCTGAAACTTCTCCCAGCCCTTAGTCGACATGAGGGAGAGTAGATAATGAGTGAAATTTGAATTTTGGGTGAACTATCCCTTTAACGTGACACTGGGTTTTTGTGTTTTAGATTTAATTGATCCTATTATTCTGTGTAACACATAATATTACTGACTGAACATAATGATATAACACTGTCACTGTTTAAATGTCAGTTTAAAGGGATAGTTCACCCAAAATTCAAATTTCACTCATTATCTATGAGGAAGCTTATACATGTGATGTCATGTGATGTCACTGCTCTGTAACATCGTGTATCAAAATATCAGGTTACTTAGTCCGATGATAGAAAAGTGCAGCAGATATTAAACAGAGTGACATTGATAAAAGGTATTTGGTTTCCTGAGTGTCGCTGTCACACTGTCATGTGTTTAGATTTGGCAGGACTTCATGTTCGCCTGCGCCATGTATCCCACCGAGGACGACTTCATACAGACAGTCAGAGAGGAGGTCGCTCAGCAGGTGAGACGTTTATTCACGTCCTTTTTACAAGAATTGCACCATTAAATGGCAAATAAATCAAAACATTTATTCAGAGAGCTTCTTAAAATAAGAGTCTTTGTCTTATTTGTCTCCGTCAGGTTCTGCGGCTCAAGTCTCACCCCTCTATAATAATTTGGAGCGGGAACAATGTGATCAGATGAAATGTTTTAGTCTTTGTCTTATTTGTCTCCGCCTCCCCGGAAATGCATTCAATTCATTTCTCAGGGAGAGGTTCTGCGGCCGAAACACTCAAGTCTCAGCCAATCAGTCCCTGATAATAATTGACACAGGCCAATCACGGAACAATGAAGAAAGCGATAACGTCTTTTCCTCCAAGAAACTCAACAAGCGACTCTTGCTCTAGTTTAACGGTAATTGATGGTATTTCATTTAGAACTTCCCTTATCCCTGTTTTATAGCTCCGCCATGTTTGTTGTAGGTGAGTCCAGTCCATGTAGTGATGTTTTCAGGCCCTGATTGGCCAACGTGCTGTGTCAATCCACAGCGGCGACGCTGATTGGCTCGGTAGACGGCCGATTTCTGGCGAAACGGTTTCAACGGGTATGAGGCCAGACTCTCCCTGAGAAATGAATTGAATGCATTTCTGGGGGAGGATGGTTTACGAGGCTAAGTGAGCGGTTACTTAAATAAAAACATCGTCAGGTTTTGTGTTTTAAATGTTCCGGTTGACTGATCAGTAGAAGTGCGACGTCTCCTTCAGGAGGACCAGAGTCGCCCTTTCCTCGTCTCCAGTCCGACCAACGGAGCCGAGTCGGAGCGGGAGGGCTGGGTGGCGTCGAACCCGTACGACCCTCACTATGGAGACACGCATTTCTACAGCTACGTCCTCGACTGCTGGGACTGGAGGACGTTCCCTCGGACACGTTTCGCCTCCGAATACGGCTTCCAGTCCTGGCCTTCCTTCTCCACCCTGCGGCGGGTGAGTGGACAATTTTAAATGGAAAATTTCAGACATTTTGTGGTAGTTTAATAGGAGCAAAAGGTCAAAGGATTGAGCCATTAGCACATTTCTTTAACTGAACTTAAAGGGGTAGTTCAACATTTTGGCAAATTGGCCCATTGCCATAATCCCTATAGTCATAGCAGTAGGTTCGTTACCTTTAATTGTCGGTGCAAGCTATTTTTAGAACGGCGGAGCAGAGCCGTGAGCTGCTCAGAGCTACGCTACAGAGGCTAATGGGATTTCTTGGTTTCCCTCATCAAACTCATCAAATACACAATCCAACAACTCCACAACGGATTGTGTATTTGATGAGGGAAACCAAGAAATCCCAAAATCTCACGGCTCTGCTCCGCCGTTCTAAAAATACCTTGCACCGACAGTTAAAGGTAACGAACCTGCTGCTAAAACTATAGGGATTATGGCAATGGGCCAATTTGCCAAAATGTTGAACTATCCCTTTAAATCAATTTTTGTACTTTATACCAGATATTAATGGTCAAGCGAAGGATATCCTCAATTAGTGCAATTTTCACTTTATTGTGCTTAGCTTTCAGTCAATCAGAGCTTCATCTGATGGATTTACAGTTTTCATAAAATACCTGAGTCTCTAAAACAAATGAAACCATATTGTCTTATAATAAAGCAGAATAAAATGTCAAAAAGGCAAGGAGTAAAATAATACAAAAGTATTGATTTATGCACATCTCAGTTGTTTTTTTTAATGATATTTCAGGTTTCTGTAGGAGAAGACTGGAGCTACAGCAGCGACTTCGCCTCCCATCGTCAGCACCACGAGGGCGGGAACCAGCAGATGTTGCTCCAGGCTGCGCTGCACTTCAACCTGCCCAACTCCACGTACCCACTGAAGAGATTCATGGACACTCTCTACATCACTCAGGTAACTGGGTTATGTTGTTGTTGATGGAAACAAATAAGATAACTTAGTTCTACCAACTACATCTGGTTTTATGTTCTTCCTGGATCGTAACGACTCACAATCCTCCATTTGCATCATTAGTGGCTGAATATGTAAACAGTGTGAATCTAAACCAGGCTGAAACTAGGTCATCAGTGTGTGAGTGTGTCGGTGCGTCTGGTTTGTTTACATGTTATTGATGATGGCGGTCGGTGCGTCTGGTCCAGGTCATGCAGGCTCAGTGTGTGAAGGCTCAGACGGAGTTTTATCGACGTAGTCAGACCGAGATCATCGAGGGCAAAGGTCGCACTATGGGCGCCCTCTACTGGCAGCTCAACGACGTGTGGCAGGCGCCGTCCTGGTCGTCAATCGGTGAGTTAAACATCTCCTCAGTAACTTGCTTATGTTTTGAACTCCTGCAAATGAGACCTTGCATTATGGGTAATTATTAACAGGGATTAAATGTGTAATAATCCTTGTTTTTGTGTGTTTGCAGAGTTTGGAGGGAAGTGGAAAATGCTGCATTATTTTGCACAGAACTTCTTCGCCCCTGTTCTTCCTGTTGGGTTTGAGGACGAGGACACACTGTTGATCTACGCCGTCTCAGACATGAGTCAGGACCTGCAGCTCAGGGCCGTGGTACGACTTTTCTTTTTTACAGAGTTAATGCTGAAGCTGCTTCTGTTCGAATGAATCACAACAATAAAGTTCTTTAAAACCTCCACAAACACTGAAACATGGAGGAGAGTCCGTCCTGTACAAACAGCTGGAAGTGTCTTCAGTTAGTTTCTGTGCATGAATTTACCTCAAAATCCCATGAGCCTCCGTAGCGTAGCTCTGAGCAGCTCACGGCTCTGCTCCGCCGTTCTAAAAATAGATTGCATCGACAATTAAAGGTAACGAACCTACTCCTAAAACTATAGGGATTATGGCAATGGGACAATTTACTAAAATGTTGAACTATCCCTTTAATTTATGAACATGTAACATGAAATGTCTGATGTTTGATATTTAATTTTCAGGTGACCGTCTTCTCCTGGGCTCGTCAGGATCCCGTGTGCTCGCTGAAGTCCGACCTGCTCCCGGTCCCTGGAGGCAGCGCTGTGGCTGTTTTCAAGCAGCCGGTCGCCGCCCTGCTGGCGGGGTGCGGGCGCTGCACCCGCCTCACCTGCCTGCTCACCTTCCACCTGGAGGACAGCGGCGGACGCCAGCAGGGTCCCGCCAACCACCACTTCCTCTGCTCCCCCAAAGACGCTCAGGGACTCCAGAGACCAAGGATCAAAGTGAGTCGACTGAGTCTTAATCACTGATAAATAATCAATAAACAGGCAGAAAATAACAACGGTGGAAGTGAGATTTAATGTAATTATAAACACAAAACGAAATGTCAGCAATCTGAAAAGTCAGGTTTAGATTCTTAATAGTTCAAGGGTCAAAAGACAGTTATAAAAAATAAACAGAAACACAGAAAAAAAGGTCCTCAGAGTGTAAACGACCGTCTGTCATCACATAAATGAGTAAGAAATGAACAAGAGGAAAGAATCAAGTCATAACAGGAAAAAGAGACACATGAACAGAGTTTATTTTTGCAGTTTCATGTTATCAAGGTGTTGTATTTATGGTAATAACAACACAACAGTGTAAGTGTTTGTAGGTTTCACTTCCTGAAATGAATCACAATGGGTACAGACCGATACAATAACAATACATTTTATTGTTTAGTGGACGCTTCACAATATGCATAATAGATACAAAAAAAAGAGTATAATAAAATAAATAAATAATAAATAAATTACGATACTAAAACCTAAAAAGTTTAAAAGGATTAAAGGGAAGTTACGAGGCCACAGCCAGAGTCCATTGTGTCCTCATCCGTTGTCTCCAGGCCGAGGTGCAGCAGGACGAGTCCGGGACGAGTTTCTCCATCGCGCTCCGCTCTGCAGCCGTGGCTCCGTTTGTTTGGCTCGACGTGGGAATCGTCCCCGGACGCTTCAGCTCCAACGGCTTCCTGATGCTCTCCAGAAACATGACGGTCAGTTTCACGCCGTGGAGTCCGACCAGCGCCGCAGAACTCACCGCATACCTCACCGTCACATCTCTATCTGACGTATACTGACCTGAGAACAGCCCTAAGTCCATGACGAGGCGTCGCGGTGAGGCTCTGCTCTCATTTGAAGCTTCGTCCTCGTGGAGCTTTAACCTCTGGAGACGCTGCAGTTTGACTCTGTGCCTTTTTTCTAAACTGTTTTTTTGCCAAATAAATGAGGATGAAGCAAATGAAACAAATGTATGAAATGAAGAAGGGAGAAAAATCAGGGAAACTCTGCTTTCATTCACACTCAATCATCAGAGGAATAAAAAGTGCAAAGACCAAAGAACAGTTTTATTAATAAAAATGCAGAGGATGAACCGGCCAATCAGAGCCTGGGAGTGAAATTACAACATTAGCAGTGACATGAATCAAAAACTGAGGTGAAATGCAATCTGGACTGAGCCTGATCTGAGATCTGAAAGTTTACTGTGCACTGAAAATAGTTTTCTCTTTGTGTGTTTTGTATTTTTGCACTTTATAATCAACAGAGCAAAGTCTCTGATACTCGACACCACGGATGTGTTTGTGTTACACATTTCCTTGATTTAGATCAGTTTGTACATATTGTTGCTTCTTGTGAGTATTTTTCTGCTAATCAGTTTTACATTTTTTTTTTGTTTTTTTTAAAATAAACTGCTTTTTGCAAACACTGTAAGTTATTGATTGAAAGTGAATAAATCATATAACACATATGAACACTGCAACTCATGATTGTTCTCGTCATGTTATGGCTAGAAAGTGGTGAAAACTGACATTATCATCATCAGTCTAAATTCAAAGATCAGTAATTAACAATAAATAAGCGGTTAATCTTGAAATCATAGTTAAATATGTGGATTTCCCACAACCTGGCAACCCAAACATCACTCGAATATGATGATGTAGCCATGAATAAATCTACCGGTAATTGAACCAGTTTATAACACCAGGTCCTAACCATAGAATGAGTAGCCGACTTTAACTTTTAATATGCTTAGTAAAGAGCTTTAATTTGTGTTTTTATTGTATAAACAACTTAAAACCGACTGTTTGTGTTAAAAGTGCATTATTATTTTATTATTGCTTGCTCCCATAGCCACTCTGTAGTGTTTTGTGTCCTGCAGTGACCACCAGCGGCCACCAGGCGTCGACACGGACCTTTAAACTCAACCAGCCACATGTGCTGGTGTTTATCTTTTTTTTTCTTCTTCTTCTTCTCTCACATCCAGCTGTTTCATTATTGAACTGAGGGAGACGCAGCTGTAAACCGCTGTACATCCTGCATGCCTTCACTCTGTCACCCTTTACACACATACACACTTTCACCCAGGAGTGTGTGCGCGTGTGTGTGAGCACGTTGTCTATCAAGTGAGCGAAAAGTCCGTGACAAAAGAAGTCACTGAAGTGAGTGGTAGTGAGTGCATGCGGTCGGTCGGGCGGTCGGTCCTCCTCCTCCTCCTCCATGTTGTGCAGCCTGATTGATCTTTGAACCTGGTCCACAGTAGATACGTAGATACAGTATCGAGGCTCAGGCGCTCGTGGACGTTTCTGCACGAGCCACTTGGGATTAAAAACCGCACGACTCACCAAGAAGAGGAAGGAGAAGGAGAAACGGATTTCTGCTCCGACTTCAGGCCATGGACCTGGACCTGAATCTGAATCTGAATCAGGATCTGGACTGCGAGCAAACTCCTCGGGAATCCTGATCTTTAAAAAAGAAAAAAAAATGCGTCCACAGGAGCAGAAGTAGAAGATTTTTTACTTTTTATTTTATTTTATTTTATTTCACTAAAAACAAACATTTAACACTTGAGATGTTTAATTTAAAATGCCTCTTCATGTGCGTCGCCCTCTTGGCTTTCATCACAACGTCCGTCCGGTGTGTGGACGACATGATGGCCGCGGATGGGCAGCGGTTCCTGCAGAATATTTTGCACTTTTACGGCGAAAATGCGTCGATTTCAACGCAGCATCTGGGAGATTTGCTGCTGTTGATCTCGAACCGGAGGTCTAAGTCCATAAATGAAGACAACCCACTGGTGGACCAAGAGGTGAGCTTTAGAAACCACTGTGATTCAAAGTTATTTCACTCACAGAGGTGGAGTGGACTCATAATTAATTTATTATAGCCTCTAATGTCCATGCTCAGTTTATAGGTCTTATTTATCTGAAGAACTGAATGAACTCTTTTGATATTGTACATCAGTAAATGCTTGAAATATCTTGACCAAATACATGCACACAATATGTTGAATTTAACTTTATAACATTAAAATAAGATGTATAGGCCTAGAATATAACCATATTTGGTGTGTTTAGTAGCACATTTCATTCAAAAAGGACACAGTATGATGAAAAAATGCATATAAAATAAGTACAAGACAAAAGAAGGATTTAAAATAGTTAAAAAAATAAGTCAAATGTCTAATAACTTGTCTCTGGCCTCCAGTGTTCCTCAGCAGAGCAGATCTTGTCCCACTTCGGGCTCAGTAATGTCAGCCAGCTGACTGTGGGACATCTGGGGAGGATCTGCCCCGCCGTGTTGACCCAGGTGCTGCTGCCCTCCTGCCCCTACACCGCCCCCAAGATCGTGGTCCCTCTCGACTACACTGGTAAGAGTTGCTTCATCAAAGCTGCTTGCAGCCCTCCGATGGCTTTATTTGTTCGACGACCTCCGCAACTCAAATAATTCACAGTTCACGGGGGTTTGTTTCCCCGAATCCAGTCTGGCGGCCGTTTACACTTAGTCTACTGTATAAAATCAATGCATCTGTGAAATGTCACAGGAGGTTAATTATCTGTTAGAAATATAATAGATAAACTCTTCTAATCATATAGAGCATGTGAACATCTTGAACAGTCTCAGTACAAACTGAACATTACAGTAGTACATGAATGCATCACTGTTCATATGCATGTGACATTCAGCTCTGACCTCATTCAGTGGGAGGACTGCAACCACAACTTTATCTCATTCAGCTGACTAATCTGTTGATTATTTTCTCAACTTTACCCAGAAAATGTCAGTAAATATTGAAAAACATAAAGTCCAAGTTCAAAACCTCAAAGATTTTCAGTCTATTATCAATAAAAACATCAAATCCTCTCTTCTGAGAGCCTTAAAAGCTCAATAAATGACTGAAACGGAGGAAAGCTTTCTGTCAGCGGCGTAATAAATTATTCTTTTAAATCATTCATCTGCAGGTTCATCTTCTTTGTGTCCAACCAGACCTATAGAGACGTTGCTCATGAGGTTAGTCAGTATCCTTGGTGGTCTCCTGTGGCGGAGGAACTGTAAAAAAAAACTCCCCCACACTGTCCTGGATTGACTCACGGAGCCACTGACCTCCCACATTCATCGTCAAACACTGTTGACATAGTGACAGCCAACTGTGACTGTTGTGCAGCCTCGTGTCCGCGGCCGGTGCCACGCTGTTTCCTCCTGAACACAAGTTCTCCTCTGATAATAAATAGCGATTGTGTCTTTTTGTCGAGTTGCTGTGAAGACTTTGTGTGGTTCTGTTGAGTTAATGGTGGAAAAACAACAAAAAGCTACGACTTCATCAGTTTCTTCTTAGTGTCTAATTTGATAATCATGTTAATGAGCTGTTTTGCTACAATGAAGAAGGCTAATTGGATATTGCACTGGTGTTTATTATTGTTATTGTCCTAGAGCTGTATGTTCATAGTCATTTAACAGACAAATACAAACAGTCCTCTGTGAGGCAGGCAGCAGCGTTCAACCCTGTTGAACCCTGATGAGTTTTGAGCCCTGAGTCGAGCCCCACAGGCTGCCGTTAGTTCAACATTTAGCCAAATTGGCCCATTGTTGTAATCTCTATAGTCATAGCAGTAGGTTTGTTACCTTTAATTGTCGGTGCAAGCTGTTTTTAGAATGGCGGAGCAGAGCCGTGAGCTGCTCAGAGCTACGCTGCGGAGGCTCATGGGATTTCTTGGTTTCCCTCATCAAACTCATCAAATACACAGTCCAACAAATCCAAAACGCTCTGGTGGACAAGTTGTGACCTGCACATTCACTACACTATGAGATAATAACACAACGTTACCAGACAGAGTTGTTTTCGAGGTAAATGCAGACTGCTTGCTGAAAAACAGCTCTTGAAGGCAACGCGCATCAGCGGTTTTGCATAAATTTACCTCTAAAACAACTCTTTCTGTTAACGTTGTGTTATTATCTCATAGCGTGGTGAATGCGCAGGTCACAACTTACCCACCAGAGCGTTTTGGAATTAATAAAGGTAATAAACCTAATGCTATGACTATAAGGATTATGGCAATGGGCCAATTTGCCAAAATGTTGAACTATCCCTTTAAGCCATGAGCTCTTCTATCGTTGGGTTTAGAGGTTTGTTTGTAGTTTGTTAATGTTTGTGAGGAAAGGAGGTGAATTTCCTGAGAAAATGTCCTGCCTGAGAGATTTAGCTCAGGGAAAAATCTCTGAGGATGTGGTTTTAACATATTCCTGATTAATAAAAGCTTATTAATTAGTGATTTAGGAAAATGAGCATCACTTCAGCCTGAGACAGTAAAGATGTCACCAAAATGAGAACAGCTGAGTCAGCTGAATGAAGGATAACATCTGTTCGTCCTCTCCTCCCTGACAGTGTGGGGTTACGGGTTTCTGGCCGTCACTGTGATCAACCTGGCGTCTCTGCTCGGCCTCCTGCTGATCCCCTTCACCAAAAAAGCCTATTTCCCCAAAGTGCTGACCTACTTCATCGGCCTGGCCATCGGGACGCTGTTCTCCAACGCCGTTCTTCAGCTCATACCAGAGGTTCATGTATTATTCATTCATTAATGTATTTAATAATAAATGAAAAAGCAATCTCTGACACACTGACTTTATTCTGCTCCTCCACAGGCTCTGGGGTTTGATCCCAAAGCTGATAACTACGTGGCGAACGCCGTCGGGATATTCGGTGGATTTTACCTCCTGTTCTTCGTGGAGAAGGTCCTAAAAATGGCTCTGAACGTGGAGCACGACGTAAGTCAGCCGAGCAGTGGGTTTATTATTCATTATTATATTCATTATTTGGCACCACGCACGTTTATTTTATCACAGAGTCAAAGTTATTTATCATATTTCAGTTGTATATCTGCCAGAGAGTAGCTCCCCCCCTCTGGTTTATTGGCTAATTTAGCCTCTAATAGCTGACTACCATTATGCAATTACATTTCATCTCGGTCGTGTACAGTGATTATTTCTGTTACAATCGTTTTACAACAGGTGCAAGGTCGCTCGTGTCAAGTCTTGTGAACTTCCACAGGTAGCTCAATGAATCAGGACGGTTTACAGTAAGTGTAGAGTCAGAGCAGTAGTTTCCACATCTGGAGCACTCATAGAAAACCAAGCGTCTCAGGCAAATGTTGCTTTATAATAGGCTATAAGATGTATGTGATTATAGACTTGCAATTATTGAGTTTGAACAGTTGAACAGTTTGCAAAGTACATTTCTAATACATTTTTACAAAGCATATAACTATAATTATAAAAGAATCTACTCCCACATCCCAATGGAAACATAATCATAGACATCTTAGCATCACATCGTTTAGGTGTGTATGTGATTGCATAGAAACCTAATAATGTTAACTGTGAAGAATGAGAACTGGCATTTTAAATGAACAGGAAATACACTTATTTGCCCGTTTTTTCGTGATTTGTAATAAAATCTGTGTGACTTTACTGTCTGTATCTAATAAGGTTAACACTAACAGCTGGCTAGCTTACCATATACACATCATTTTAAATATTTCTTCCAAATCTAACAAATGAAATATAACATTGAGTTGAGTTGATGAGGTGACGGTTTTTGGAGCAGGAGCAGACAATTACAAACGTTACGAAACTTCAGTTTGAGTTCAGTTCTGGGCAGCAGCAGCAGGACGGATGCACACAGAGAAAAAGAGAGGGTTAAATATGCACTATAAGAGAGGGAGAAACAGCAGAGACACTGGGACTGGGAAATAAATGAACTATGTGATGAATAAGTATCAAAAAACACCCACATTTGCCGAGCAGAAACGTGAAACTTCTGGCATTGAAGCTGAGAATTCAACCTTCATCTAAAAAAAAGTGGCAAAGCTGCTGATACACAACTATAACTATGTATAACTCTCTTCCCCCTCCTCAGCACGGCCACGGCCACTTTGCAGAGCCGTCTCAGGAAAACTCGCTGCAGAACGGCGACGTCGGGGTGAAGAAGGACTCCATCGTCCTCACCAGCATCAACACCATCGCCGCGGACAAAAACAACCCGAACTCTGACCCGCCCCACGCCAACCCAGCGGCCCCTCAGGTACCAAACACACTCACCTGTTATCAGAGGTGTATAAAATACTTGAAATAACTAAGTAAAACTGCTCACTTGAGTAAAAGTTTTAAAGGGATAGTTCAACATTTTGGCATGTTGGCCCATTGCCATAATCCCTATAGTCATAGCAGTAGGTTTGTTGCCTTTAATTGTCGGTGCAAGCTATTTTTAGAACGGTGGAGCAGAGCCGTGAGCTGTTTAGAGCTGCACTACAGAGGCTGATGGGATTTCTTGGTTTCCCTCATCAAACTCATCAAATACACAATCCAACAACTCCAGAGGCTCTGGACAAGTTGGATTTCTTGAGATAATTTACCACACAGAGTTGTTTTAGAGGTAAATTCAAGCTCCACATAACATAACTAAAAATAAAGCGTCTGACCCCCTAAGAACATCAAAGTTCAAACATCAAAGTAACGGAGTAAAAAAGTATATCTACTTCGTCGTTACTGTTATCTGTTCCGTCATTATCTCCTAGTATAATAGATGCCGGACAGAGCGGACACAGTATGTTGGGAAATGACGAGCTCCTTGTCTGCGCACATGTCACATCAACCTGCGCTGGTAATTTGCAACCTTGTCCTCCCTGATATTTAATCTAATGAGTAGCTCAGTGTGTGGAGATAGGGTTGTAAACACAGTGTGAGTCTCTCCTCAAATCTTATCTGGAGCGACAGTGCGTTTGATAGAGATTTGCTGTCCACCACAGTCCTCTATCTATCTGCCTACCTACCTATCACAGACACACCTGACAGGAATCCATCACCAGCTATTGTTAGATTAGAGGCTTTTTAAACTCATTATCAGTGGCGGAAATAATGACACTGACATATTTCATTCGTCCTCTCTGGACTCAGACCTTTAAATTCATAGGGTTTTATTCTTTATTTCTTAATTCTTAAAACATAGGGTGTCTGTTGTTGTTGTCTGATGTGTTGTATTGACTCTTTATTGTGAGCTATATGAACCGCAACAAACTAATGGCCCCTTGTGGGATAAATAAAGTTGTTTGAATTGAATATTTCCATAGAAGATGACAGCAAAAAAACAAACCAATCAACAGGTGATTGTGTTTTAGCATCTTTAGCTTCTCTGCTGCTCACAGATCCAGTTTTTGCTCAGGTATTGATCTGTTATTACCGGTAACTCGGGCTGATTAGAGCTGCTGTTAATGTTTAACGTTGAAATCTATGGAAGAGTCTGCTGGGCTTTTAAAGCGATCAAAACACTAAAACAAACAGACAGATATGCCTGTGGAGCCGTAGCAAGGGGCTTATAGGCCCCACATGCATCCCTTCACTAAAAGCAGGAATTGTCTGAGTCGAGCACAAAGGCTCCTTGTGTGGCCCCCGAGGCCGAGGCCGAGGCCGGCGCCGGGAGAAGGGGCCGATTTGTCACGGCAGAGTATCTTCAAACCAGATCCTGAAGGCTCTGTGTGTGTATGCCCTCCCCTGTTCTCTGGTTTCCCATTAACACACACTTGTTCCATTATAGTTGTATTTGAAGAATTGTGTTGCACCAGGATGCACATTTATTTAACATCTAGGCAAATATAGTATTTCCTGTAATGTCTTTTACATTTGATGATAAAAGCAAGACTTCCTCACAATCTTTACTGCGAGTGCAAACTAGCTAAAAAACTAAAAGATTAGGGCTGCGTGCTGTACAAAAAAAAACATGTTTTTGTGATTATAAAGGCAGATAATGTGATTTTCATTCCATTTCCTCTTAAAGAAGTATAAAATTGATGTGTCTCTGTAGCAACACAACACTCACAGTGCTGACACAATGCACAACGATGTTTGCACACATTTGCGATTTCAGTTGCATTGCAAATCATTTTTGCAGCCCTAATATGAATGTATCTAATAGCTCTGATCGTCTCTTCACAGCCAAAATTCAAATTTGTCTAGTTCATAAGCTAATGACATCCGACGTCCGTCAGCCTCCGTTGAAACTGATAAATCACCAAACTAAGTAGAAACGGTGTCACTATTAGTATTTCTGTCAGTATTCTCAGCTCACAACTTAATATTTCATCTGTAAACATAAATATCCCCAAAATATTCTTTAAAAAACGGACAAACAACCAGCAAATGTAAGATATTTGTATCCAGATTGTTGTTTCTGTCATTGTCAGACTCAAAGATCCGGTGTCTGTCAGGTTATGGTCCTCAGCTGAACTTGTATTTAGCATGTGATGTTAATTATTTAGCAATATTCGTATGCAACCCTGCCAAAACAATGACATTGTAATTAGATGATGATGATGATGATGACATCGCTCTCTTTTTTTGTGCAACTTGATCAAGTGCCAAGAGCTGAATGTTCAACTTTGTCCTTTGGATGCTTTGAACTTTGTGTTTAAATCATAGATGCCTCATTACTGTGGCTCATTAAATCCACTATGCATCACTGTATGAGTACGATCCTCCTCCAGTAAAACCCTCTTCAACCTCTCACCCGTCGTCTCCTCAGGAGGATCACAGCTCAGGTGTGATGTGTCACTGGCTCCGTGGGCAGCGGATGACCAACATCAAGACGGTGGCGTGGATGATAACGCTGAGCGACGCGCTGCACAACTTCATCGACGGCCTGGCCATCGGGGCGTCATTCACCGTGTCCATCCTGACCGGGTTCAGCACGTCCATCGCCATCGTGTGCGAGGAGTTTCCCCATGAGCTCGGTGAGTTCGACCTCCTCATCGTGAGTCGTCACGAACTCGCACTGTGCAGCCAAACGTTGTGTAAACCTGCAGAAGTTTGTTTTGAATCATTGTGGAGATCCCAAAGTTGCAAAAGGTTGTAGTAAATGTGGGACATTTAGGATATTTTTTAATCCATTTGAAGGTACAGCACAGGACGTCCTGAGTTTTTATTCTTGGGTCTAAAGTGTAAACTTCAGAGAAGAGTTAGATCGAGCTGACAGAGAATACACATGTCTGATAGTGTGGGAAAAAGAAGATTAAAACATCCTTAAAATGGAAATTATAAGGAAAATGCCTATAAATAAGTTAAAAGCAGTTTCTATCTATTCACTCAAACTAATAGGGATTAAAAAAAAATCTGTACTCTTTATCGCCCTCTGCTGACAAACTGCAGAATTACAACAAAAATGTGTCTTATCGTTTGTGTCTTCAAAATGCAACTTCCAAGAGTTTTACTAGAAACTACTTTACAGAGAAAAAATATCAAGGAGAGAAAAACACAGATGTCATACTTTAAACATCTGTATCAGTCTTATTTTATCTCATGTGTTGTGTTGTGTTCACTGTGCAGGCGACTTTGTGATCCTCCTGAACGCTGGGATGAGCATCCCACAAGCCATTTTCTTCAACCTGCTGTCGGCGGTGTCGTGTTACGTCGGCCTCGTGTTCGGAGTCGTACTCGGGAGCAATTTTGCCCCCAACGCGATCTTTGCCATCGCAGGAGGAATGTTCCTGTATATTGCACTGACAGACATGGTGAGTCGGATTACACCGTCTGACGGGAACAGAGAGAGAAAATCCAATATACATGTCTGGAAAAATGTCTTTGTGAAGGTTGTTGACTTACGAATCTCATGAAAAGATCAAATCCAGCCGTGGGGATGTTTCTCTATTTGTACTTTCAAACTTCAAGAAGATGAACCAGTTCAATTCAATATTCAATATTCACTCAAATATTTATTCAAAGGCACGTGAAACATACAAAGACAGCGAGTAAAAAGAGGAAGAAAACAGCAGTTAAACATGAAAGTTAAAAACTTATAAAAAAGAATAAACTATATATAGGATCTATTGGATATATACAAGGAATCTGCAGATATGGTTGCATATTTAAAGGTATGTATCTAGATGAGTAGAAGCTGTGTAAATATAGCAACTAATAAACAGATCTGAAAAAGCTGATGTAATATAGGAAGAGTCCAAATAAGTCTGATATATATACAGGGTAGCAGTAACAGCTAATAAAAATGTATTACGTATCAACATATATTTGTTTTTTGGATTTTATTCATTTATTTTTTCAACTTGTTGGATGCTTCAGTACTTCAGTTTTCCTGCATTACTTCCATTTTATCTGTTTTTGACCAATTTGTTAAACAACTGAGTCTCATAGTAGGATTCAAATGAATCATGAGGTATTAAAAAATGAAACAGATAATAACAGATGAATAAGATTATCTGTATCTGCTGGACAAGAAACTCAACATATCGACTTAATGTAAATGGAAGAATATGTCAGCAGTGTGTTTACAGCTGGTGGAGCTGCCCTCAAGTGGCCAAAAAGTAAACTTACGTTACTTTAAGGAAGCAAAAGTGATTTTATTTATCTCATCTTTTGCTAAATTTAAATCATTTTAGAGTCTAAAGAAGTTAAACCATCGAGTTGTGCAAAGATAAATATCCTAAAAAGAATGAAAAAGTTTTATATTTTGAGGGGTTAGGGGTTAGAGTTACACAAAGGAATGAGCTACAACAGTGCACTTTTGATTTTCATCTTTTTGTGAGTATTTTTTTAGAGACACAGACAAACACAGTCACACTTCCTGTTTTGTGATTATTTTTACTTCCCATTAAGCAACTTGTTGTTTCTGAGACGGACATCTGACTGTCAATCTGACTGTTTATTTATCACAGTTCCCAGAGATGGACAGCTTAGCGCGGGAACAGAAACAGACCTCCACCAAGATCATCTTCTTCCTGATCCAGAACGCCGGCCTGCTGACCGGGTTCACCATCATCCTGTTGATCACCATGTTTGCAGGATCGATCAACCTGGGCTAGGACGACACACGCTGGAATTCGATAGTTAAGAGCTGCTTCCATTTCTGCACACAGCTCAGTCAGCTGGGCAGGAAAGTGAATGTAAAGTAAATGTTTTGTACAAACAAAACTAAATGTTTAAAGGAAAAATTATACTTTTGTATTTTATGACTATCAGTGTAGTAGAACATGTATTCCATGAAAAGGGAAAATCTTTGCAATCATTTGATGTATGAATTCTAGAAAAAATTGTTTTGAGGAGACAATAAATTATTTTTCCAGTCTTCAAATATTGTGAAATGTGTCATTTATTGTCACTCATAGTTGAGTTGGTGCATTATAAACATGTATGATGTTATTGTGACTGACAACAGTCATTGTTCTGGCTGTTATGGCAGCAGCAGAGTTTAACCTCTGTGATGTGTGACCTCTCTGACCTTCATTGTGCAATTTGTGCCTAATCCTGCCTCTGGAGTTTTTGTCTGTATGTTTTATAGTGTGTTTTTTTAAACATATTTTGATGACACCTGTGTCATCTTTTGCACTCTTCTGTGTCAAAACATATTTGTCATAGACTAAAGAATAATCATCACACAAAAATATGCACTGAAGACGTTACAATGAACATTCTAAATGTAAAATAATCAACTATAAGGAATACAACATGTAAAAAAATAAATAACAATCATAAGTAGTAGAAAATGTGCATATAAAAAGATTTTGCAAAATTATGATTGGGTTTATGCGTTTATCTTTTTTAAATATAGGATAGTTTGATATTTTGAGCGTTACACCACTATATCGCAAATAACAGTTTTTGATCGAATTTAATCGATTTATTTATTTCCTAACTTGATATTTGATGACGTAGCTCTATGATATAAACAATATTATGCAGACAGTTCGTCAGCCAATCAACGATAAAAGGAAGTGGTTTAAGATGCCTTCCAGACATACCATACAGCTCGTAATTTTCTACATCCATGATGAACAAGTAGCGGTCAAGCGGTAAAAACATTCAGTCTGAGCCTCGTATTTAAAACTTCGCTTCAACTATATTGAAATTTCTTGAAAGGAACTTGGTAAAAGCTTAATTTTAAATAAATAAATAAATAAATGTATGGCAAACATAACAATACATCCATGCATAACACCAGTTACTTTTAAAGGAGCCTCTAAGGACTTCTCCCTTTTCCCATTTTACCGTGTCTCCGTGAACGCAGCATGTCCGGACCTGGGCAAGTCGTAAGCAACGAGGCAAACGAAATGAGAAGGTTTTTCTGAGTTTGTGCTAACTTTGCTTTGCTCGGCACAGTCACACTTCACCTTGAGGCGTCGAGATAAAACCGGTAAGTCGTGTTTGGTTTTGTATTTGAACTCATAATAAATCCGGGACAGATTCTCGACTTTAATCGGCAGTTTTGTGATGCTAGCACTTGATGCTAGCTCCCGTTAGCTAATCAGCCGAGTTAAAGTCTTGAGCCGTTATTTTATTTCCTCACAGGAGAAACGCGTGTTTTATCGGTTTAAATATGCGTTTGTTTGACACTGTATTTTAACATAGACTAGTTAATGAAGTGACAGACAAAACAGAGTCGATTAACATTGACTAGTTTACCATTAAACCCGTTTAAACTGACTCATGTGACCCACTGACAGTGGGGTTTGACGGTCACTGTGACCAGAGGTGAACAGTTATGTTTTCACAGCAGCCTGCAGGCAAAGATGACTCATTATTTCATGTCTGTTTTGCTGTAGATGAAGTTAAAGTCATGCATTTTAAATAAAAGTAGTAGTAGCGTGCTGTTACAGGTGAAGAAACACTTTATATAGCACAGAGACAACTCATGTGCTTCATAACATAGACAAATTAGCAAAAATATAAAAATACATACAAACAGAGCAATATATTTCACAGATATACAACAGGTGGAGCAGTATGTCCCAACGGTTGTGACTCCATTAATGATAAATCTGTTGAACAAACACAGAGTTTTGATTTACTTGGCATTGTTAAATATAAGCCAACATAACAGGAGTAACTTAGCTATCCAAATGAAACCATGATGTGAAGAGTTTAGAGAGGAACTGCATCTGTTTTTAGGGAAACTGCAAACAACTGTCAGGTGAAATAAGTACAGTTTTTTGCTCTTAAATGTCACATAAAATGGAAATACTGAAGTTGAATTAGCTGTATCCAGTTACATTCTTCTGGTTTTCTGTAAGTGTTTTTCCACATGTTGCATGTTATAACTTTGGAGTTTATGAAGTGGAAACTGTCTTTGCATCAAGTGAAATATACAATACTACATCACAAGATCACCCTGAAGAGTAAAAGCCCTGAAAGCATAAAGTAACTCACAGTATGTAAAATTAAGTATTACCGTAACAGTGTCATGTATTTGTTACAGTAAAAATGTCTTATTCTTGAAAAGCTAACACCTTAGGATGTTATCTGTGTTTCATAAGGTGTTATACAGCAATACTTTCTTTTACTGCAATCAAAGGGAACAAAAATACAGCTGTTACTATTAATAATAAGCTGATTCATGGTTCTGTTCTTCCTACATGTCTTGACAGTGTGATAGTGAGTCAGCACCAGGAGCAGGAAGCAGCTGAGGAGAACTAGTCATTATTGATTTGATAACATTGTGATAAATCAGTCCCATCCGCTGGTGTATCATCCTGGATGCTTTATTGGTCAATAGCAGCTAAAATGACAGGAAGTCTCAACATCCGAGCTAATAAAATCTCTGTCTGCAGTGTTAATGGGAACACGGCAGCTGCCACACTGACAATATTTTCAGCTCAGTATGTAGTTTAAGTCCTCCTGTCACTGACAAAGAAAATGTTTTTCTTTATCATCAGAAAACGTATCAATTATAACCTAAATATATATATTATAACCTAAATAGTTAGACATAGTACATTACTATGACGAAGAAGAAGAAACTTTATTGTCATTGTACAACGAGATACAACAAAATTGTTTAGCAGCAACCTGATGTCGCAGCTTCTATCTATTTTTCCGATAAATAACTGTATAAAAATAATATTTTCCTTTCCTGTTGTCCTTCTGGGTCAAATTAACCCAATCCGTTCCCTATTCTTTCCTTCCTTTCTCCCTTCCTTCCTTCTTTCCTTCACTTCGTCCTGAGTTCCTCTTCCTTCCTCTTTTGATCCAGTTGACGTGATCTGTTCCCTATTCCTCCATCTTTCTTTCCTCCCTTTTCCCCTTCCTTCTTTCAATCCTTTTCTCCTCCCTCCCTTCATTCCTTCCCTTCATCCTTAGCCTACTTCTTCCCTCCTTTTTGACTCAATCTGTTCCCTCCCTCCTTCTATCTTTCCTTCCTTTTCCTCCTTCCTTCATTCCTCCCATCTTTCCCTTCTTCCTTCCTCCAACAAATCTGTTCCCTCCCTCCTTCTATCTTTCCTTCCTTTTCCCCCTTCCTTCTTTCCTCCAATCTTCCCCTTTGTCCTTCCTTCCTTCCATGAACGAATCTGTTCCCTCCTGCCTTCTATCTTTCCTTCATTTTTTTCCTTCCTTCTTTCCACAATCCTTTTCCCCTCCCACGCTTCCTTCCTTCCTTCCCTTCGTCCTTACTTCTTCCTTCCTTTTTGACCCAATTGACCTAATCCTCCTTCTTTCTTTCCTCCCATCTCTCCCTTCGTCCTTCCTTCCTTCCTTGACCCAGGAAGACAACAGGAGGGTTAAACCAAATCAAATCATTCAAATTAGATTTTTTCTTCCTCACATCCTGCCTCAGTTAATGTTTTTATCAGTATAAAGAAAATTACGACTGCAAACTGATATTCCCGTCTCCTTCCTCCTCTCCCAGAGCCGAGCCATGGCCAATATCCAGATCCGGAAGTTTCGTGACGACGACGCCGAGGTGGTGAAGGAGATCTTCACCATGGGGATGAGCGAGCACGTGCCGTCGTCCTTCATGCACATGCTGAAGCAGCCGCTGACCCAGATGGTTCTCATGTGCACGTTCTGCGCCCTCATGACCAGCTCCAAGTCGTTCCTGCTGCCCATCCTCGCCGTCACGCTGCTGCTGGCCGGAGCGCGCCAGTTCGTCGTCTACATGTTCAACCAGTACATCGACACGTCCCTCAGGAAGGACCTGGACAACATCGGCGAGACCTACCTGGCGCAGAAGGACTCGTGCTTCTGGGTGGCGGAGAGCGACGGCCGCGTGGTCGGCTGCGTGGCCTGCCTCCCCGCCGAGAAGGCGACGCAGTGCCTGGAGCTGAAACGCATGTCCGTCACCCGCAGCCACCGCGGGATGGGCATCGCCAAGGCTCTGTGTCGGACGGTGAGCGACTTCACCCGCGACAGGGGTTACCCGGCGGTCGTCCTGTACACGTCCGTGGTGCAGACGGACGCTCAGAAGCTGTACGAACACATGGGCTTCGAGAAGATACGGGAGTTCGTCGTTCCGGAGGTCGCCGCCAAAGTCATGAACTTCACTCTGTTCGAGTACAGACTGGATTTACTCAAAGACAAGTAGAAAAGGAGGGACTGAAACTGAAACTGGCATTTAAAGACTTTGTGAGATTCATCGTCAACCATTCCATCCATTCATCAATTCGTTTTTCCGTTTTATGTTTTCCCAGCATGCATTGCACTTACTGTACTCACAAACACTCAGGACGGCCATGAGGGAAACGGTTTGTTCCACATCCACACACTTGCAGTAAAAAAAGGTCAGGCCTGTTTTGTTTGTTTCTGTTTGTTACACTCACACAGATGTTTAATATTGTTTTCACATGACATGTAACATGAGCGTAGGAACATTATGGGATGTCCTTGTTCCTGTTGTTGACTGAGTTCTGATTATTCCAGTTTGTGGAGAAAAAAAAACCTTGTTAATTTCTACGTGAAACCTCAAATAAAACCATATGTCACAAGTTGCAGCTTTTTTAGTTTTGTAATGATCCTTGTTTTCTTTGGACTACAATTAAAGGACAATTCCAGACAAATTCAACCTGGGGCTCTAGTTTCTTCATATTTTAGGTTTAACAGAATGAATCTGAAGATTTTCTTTTTAATGTCTCCTGTTCTGTTGTGCAGTAGTTGTGTCTGTCCCTGCATCGCCACAGCAGCGTATAATGGGAGTGGACAGATCTTAGGCTGTTTACATCCCACAAAACCGCAATTTTTTTCCCATGTAAACAGCCTAAGATCTGTCTGCTCCCATTATACGCTGCTGTGGCGATGCGGGGACAGACACAACTACTGCACAACAGGAGACATTAAAAAGAAAAATCTTCAGATTCATTCTGTCAGACCTAAAATATTAGGAAAATAGAACCTCAGGTTGAATTTGTCTGGAAATGTCCTTTAAAATGTGTCCAAGCACGATAGAATTTCATGGCGTATTTCCTAACATAGAAGAATACGTAATATTTCACTGAAAACATTTTCATATTAATTGACTAAACTTATGTATTGTGTCATTGGTAAGCTGTACAGTGTGGGAAATAAAAGGTTGGATTTAATTTATACAAACTGTCACAACATTACTATTTATCATACTGACTGAAATTAGCTTGAATGCATTGATCTGATCTCATGATTGAGTTTCACTGTGGGTGATGTGGGCACACAGGAAGAAGAAATGCGTAGAGTAAAAAAGACAGTATATTTGGTTTTTGATTTAAAAAAATACAGAAAATGTAAACCAAATAGTTGCTGATTAATCGCATAAACTACTACTAATTGCAGGTCTAACTGTGAACACTATAAAGTTCCGCAGGTGCCTGAATAAACAATATAGCGACATATTCAGTTTCCCTTTTCCCCCTGAAGCTCTGCGATGTGGTTTGAGAAACTGTTCCACATTGTTTTTGTTGTGACATGTGCAGATACTCTGAAACTAAACGGCTTTACAGTCTTTAACCACTACAGTGGTGCTGCTGGAGGCCTGACGGAGTCTGGCACCTGCTCAACCATCAGAGACGATCGAGGGAGGAGAAGAGAACAAGAACCTGCTTCATGAGGGGGAAACCTGAGGAGCTGCTGTGGGAGTTGAGCAGAGCAGAGCAGAGCGGAAATGCAGCAGATGGAGGTTGTTATTTTTTCATTACGGATCTAATGAATATCACAGTTTCATGTGTTTGTTGGAGAGTTAAATCAGGATACAAGGGAAAGTTTTAAAATTTAACTTTATTGATACGTCTGTGAACACAGGAAAAAACATTCAGACAAAACATTATTAGTCAAACCTAACAAGTCATCTTTTACATTTGTGTTATTATTTCTCTTTGTTTTCTATGTAAATATTGTTGATTTTCTGTAGATATTTCTTACTTATATCCTTCTTGCTCTCTCTTTTTTTTTAACGTAATAGATCACTAATTGATATAGGGAATAAATAAGCTTGAAATAAAAATATATTGGTTAGAAAAATATCTAATTACAGTCTTACAGTCTTTAATGTCTTTCAAGACATTATCCACCTGCATTTAAACCCTCTTACCTGTTGTCTGCTGACAGATGAATACATTAATATGCTCTTTGTTTTTTATGTAAATATTGTAGATTTTCCTTAGAGATTTCTTATTTATGACCCTTTTTTATTTTTATTTTTTATTATTTACATAAAAGATAACTAATTGGTCTACAATAGGACTTAAACTTAATATTGCTGAGAAAAAAAATGATTAGAGTCTTTAATATCTTTGATGACATTATCCACCTGCACGCAAACCCTCTTACCTGTTGTCTGCTGACAGGTGAAAACATTAATATGCTGAAAAATGTTAACACATTACATTTTTACAGTGTTACGAGGTTTTGCACCGGGTTCCTCGGTGGATGTGGGGCCGGTTCAGGCCGGGCCAGGCAGGCAGCAGCTCGGACACCTCAGCGCGGACGAGTCCGGTCAGAAGCTCCATGGATGGATGTAGCCTGTTCAGGGGACGGAGCTGAGCCGCGTTAGCCGCATTTTCTGGACAAAAAACAGGTAAGATTCAGCTCTTACACGATCAGGATCAAGTCTTAACACATGTGCACACCTGTCTTTAAATATATCTCTGTGTGTCGTTTTATATTCAACCTGATTTATTGGCTTTTTAAAAAGGAAATTGATCACCGAGGCTAAAGGCTAACAGCTAGCAGCCGGCTGGTCAGGGAGTGTCCGACTGACAGCACGAGACACCGGTGTCAGAAAGTGGTGCTTTTAGTAATAGTTATTATTGTTAAAACACAATATTTATACACGAAAACCCTCTAATTACTGAGTCAAGGCCCGTAACGAGCAATTAATGAGCCTTGGTTGGCAGCGTGTGTCCGGATATCCAGACCTAATACCTTCATTAAGCTCAGTTCTCCTTTAAATTAATTAAAACCTTAAATCCTGTTTGTGTTAACACCTTAAATCATCATTTTATTACCTTACTATAATATGTCAAGGGGGTGGGGGGATGTCACGTACAGTGAGGCTGCAGCCACACCCATGCTGTGGTTTATTCCCACCTTACATAACAGGCCAAAAAAAAAAAGGTTAAATAAAGGATAAATAGATGTGTTTTATGTGGATTAAATGCCTGTAATTACATTCTTCTGCTTAGTGAGGCAGTAGTTTGTGTTTGGAGCAAATGGTCTCTTAACTGTGAACACACTAGATGGCACCAAATTACAGATTTAGCATCTCTACAGTATGACACAATCAAAGACCCATAGATGTTCTTTAATTCACACTAAAATGGTGTTTTAGTTTGTGGGTTTTGTGTGTAATTTCATGCTAATTTTGATGCTCATTGGGATGAACTGGCTCTGGGCCTGGCTTTCTATGGATGACCTAATTTTTTTTTTTCCCTTCATGCATGGCATCGTGATGAGCTCAGGCCTGGATATCATTAGCATGCACCTAGTGAACAGGGAGCCCAGCACATAATTGGGTGTTTTCTTTTATCTACTAAAAGTGAGGCTGTAGTTTAAGTAAGTTATTTAATAGCCTAATCGATCGTTTAGCTGAGGAGAAAGATGGTGTCAGAAATAATCAACCCCTCCCCAACACATTTTATAAATTTCTTCAAATAGCATCATACAGTGAACAAATGTAATATCAGATTAATGAAGCCTACAGTATACTGCAGAATAAAACATATTAATCATAATGCAATATATGATATTAAAAGAGATATATTTACACATTAACAAGACTACTGTATTACAATTATGACGTAACCACAACATGCACAGCTTATATTAATGTCGTATTATTATAAGAAAGATAGGATGATCATTTCTGAGGCTTTAAAGATGCGTTTAATAACTTTAATTAACTCTGGCATGTGAATTACTGAGGTGACCTCTTTAAGAAGGACACCAGTGCTGAAATCAATAAGTCAATTAACTGGAAAACTATTGATTCTGTTTTTAGTAATGAATATCTGATTTAAAAAGACAGTTAATATTCTCATCTCAATATCGTCAGACACTGAACGATTGGATTTTTCTGTCACTTTAGGCTCTTATTGGACATTTATCATCATGTTTCATGTAAAACGACTAAAAATATTGATTATTGATGTTCATATTTGGCTATAAAATGAATTAATAGAACTTTCCCTGTGACGTAGTTTGGAAATAATCTTTACCTTGATGACCTAATGCTGATATCATGATCACTCCTCCTGACCTGACACAGCAGTTTGCGATGTAGCCGTCGTAACGTATGCAAAGTACACAATCTTATTCACATTTACAAAACTTCATATTCATATTTATGTAAAATCTCCGCACACAGTCATGCTCGTCTTTACCTTTTGATCAGTGACGTCGGCTCGTTTCCTCCCGGAGCGGCGGCGGCGGAGGGGTCAGTCAGTCAGTCAGTGTTAAAATCCCACCTCGGTGTCACCTCTGTTTCCCGAAACGTTCCCGCTGACCGACGACCGACAACCGACCGACCGGTCTGAACAGGCTCACAGCAGCAGCAGCAGCAGCAGCAGCAGACGTTTTTGTGGCTGAGCTGGTGACGCCTCTTTCTCTGCCATTGTCCTCTTTCTTTGTAAGGAGGAGGCACTTCTTCTTCTTCTTCTTGTGGCTCTTCTGAGTCGAGTTGTCTCTGTATCGTTTCCTCTGTGAACGACAAGGACCCCCTCCCTCCCTCGTCCTCCTCCTGTACCACACAAATCCCCAGCAGCAGCAGCAGCAGCAGCAGCACCCCCTCTTCTGGTTCTGCCTTTTTGTCATTTGCATAAAAGGGTGCAAAGCGACTGCAGAGGATTGTTTTTAGGGGAGTCCAGCTCTCTCATATCTCACATTTTAAAGCTCTTGTTTTGTCTCTTTAAGTTGTTTTATAGACTTTTATAGAGTTTTTGTTTTGTCAGCAAAGCCGCAGACTTTAGTTAAAAACATCCCTGCACTGTGTGCCCATGTGTGTTTGGGATAATCCTGAGCCTGGAGACAATCATGTTGTGTGTGTCGTCCTGGTCCAGTCTTGGTTGCTGCAGCTCAATGAGTGCATGCATCTTGTTTGTCCTCTTTTCCTGAAGGCTGCATGGGTTTTTTTTTTCTTTTGGTGGTGCTGCTGAAATGCTGCTGTTCTCTTCCAATATCTCTCATCCACCGGCCTCTATAAGCTGAGAGCCACACACACAAACCCTGCAGCCTTTGCAAAAAGATGACAACACAGAAATGGGAAAAAGAGCCGAGAGTTAAAAAACCCCCCAGCCATGCAGTTAGCTGATAAAAGAGAGCTAATCCTGGCTCTGTGATGGGCCGCGGCATCAGTCAGAGCTGCTCGGCTCTACTAATGCAATCTGCCTTTTGGCTTTTGCTTTACAGTGTGTGCTGCTGCGTTTCAGAGCAGCATCACCTGGGCCCTTTTGTGTTCAACCACAATGAAACGGCATCAAATTGAGCTGAACTGGTTCACCTCCCTCTGGGGGTGGGAATAAAAAAAAAAGCTTACCTGCTGTGTTTTTGTGCATTTATAATTTCTAGTCTATATTTTTTTCTCCTATAGCTCTCAGACTTTTCACAGAAGAAATAAAAGACGGTGAAATCTGCAGTGCAGGTAGAGCTGAGATCTCCATATTGGAGTCTTTCTTTGCAGTATTGACTGTCTGGATGGAATAGAAGTTGTTTTTGTTCTCTTATTGGTCCTTTTTTATCTGGAGCAAGCATTTTGGGATTTAATGATTTGTCTTATCAGGGGGTTCGTTCTCTCTTGGCAAACAAATTGAATCGAAGGCAACTGGACTTGTATTTGTCCAGCAAGACGTTTCATCGGTTCGTAACGCATCGGTCAGATTAGACGTCTACTATTCACCCCAGTTGCCAAAAGGTAACGATGACCTGGATGAGTGGAAACATTCACAGAGATATCAGGCTCTTTGATCGAACCTGAAGAAATCACAACAACAACAACAACAACTGTGCCTGTGCGTCACATTCATATGAGGAGAACACGCATGAGAATAATGACTGTCAAGTTTTATTTTTGTAGAGCAGTCAGTGTTGTTGCAGGCTTTAGGACCCAGCGCCTCTGTCTGGGCCTACACCTCCCTCCCTCCTGCAGAAGCCGGGGCAGACACTAGCGCAGAGCAGTGTTGCCTCTCAGCTGATGCACTCGCAGCTCACTGAGCACCGGCTGCCCTTTTTCTTTTTTTTAATATATATATCTGTTTAAATTCTTCCTCTTCCCGTCTTTTTCACCTTTTTCCCTGTTTATCTCTGGTTCTTTCATTCATTCATTCATCCTTTTCATTCATCGGAGGGGTGGATCGCACCGTCCGCCCCTCAGAAACTTCCTGACGGAGCCAGAAGCTCCCAGCTCGCCGGCTTTTTGGCTTTTTTTTCCTCTTCCTTTTTTTTTTGAACCCCCCTCTTCTTTTGAGAGCGAGGAAGGAGTGACGGAGAGTTTTCAGAGCTGCTCGCTGAGGATCAGGATCAGGAGAGGGATGGTGTGATTCCTGCAAAGAGACGAGAAAGGAAGAGAGAGGAAGAGGGAGAGACGCTCCGGCAGCATCACCGAACCCCCCCTTCCTCTCCTCTCCTCTCCTCCTCTCCCCCTCCTCCTCTGTCTGGCTCTCCCAAATAACACAGGTTTTAAAGAAAAGGTAGTGGGGGGGGGCGACCACCACCACCAGGCAACATGTCACAGACTAGGAGGAGCACATACACCCGGGTGAGTGTAGGTTTCTAGCTGATGAATGAATGAATGAATGACTGAATGAATGAATGGGACTGAGACTGATGATGATGGTGAAGTTGAGCTCTGGTTGTTGCGCCATTGTTTCTGTCACGTCTGCTCAATTCAATTAGTTTCACCCTGTCATCTCCCTCCTGTCTGATTTCTACTGTGAATAGAAAAGGGTTTCTATTCTATTTCTAATCCATCCCACCACCGCTGCTGCTGCTGCGTGCACGCTCCTGTCTGAATTGTCGCCTCTTTGTTCGGCTCCGATGCCCCCTCCGGGTTCAGTGTTGCTGTTCCTGCTGCTGCTGCCATGTCGGTCGGTGTGTGTCTGTAAACTAGACCAGAGGCCGGTACAGTACGCGACAGGCATGAGATGGGATTGATGAGGCTTTTTTATGTTATCAACACATACACACACACAGACACACAGTGGCTGGACTTCCTGTTTGTCATTCGTCTCCCTCTGAGTCAGGGAGGGATGACATCAGTGCTCGCTTTTCAGATTTTTTTTTTTTTTAGCAACAAAGAGTGATATTTTCAGCCCTTACTCATCAAAAAGCAGCCTGATTGAGTCAAATCCAACCACAGCAGCTTTTTTTACTTTCTGTTGAAAACAAAGCGACGTCGTCAACATCTGGGCCAAGTTTCACCGGCGCCTTCATCAAAACATAATGAGTGTTACAGTTACAGTGCAGCCAAGTGATGCTATGCGACTGTTTATACCTTTTTATTTTAGTGTTGGAAGAAGTCGTCGGTGTGCGAGCAGTTGCGTGTGTTGTAAGAGTAGAGTGGCACTAAATAATTCAGCACGCCCCCCTCGGGTCCTGTCTTCTGCCTCCAGCGCCGCGGCGAACAGGTCGGACCCACTGGCTGCACAAGCGCAGCACTTGACTGTGTAGCCCTTTAGCCCTTTAGCCTCAACACTGCAGCTTTAATTATTGTAATGGAAAATTCTGGTGTAGTCCATAGTATGTTGACAAAGTGCTGTATAACCATGTTGTAGGTGAACATTCTTATTCTGCTTATTCAGTTAATTCCTTGGATGGTAACAGTGTGAGGTACATCAGGCACAGAAATAGATTGAAGGACAGAAGCCGAGGAGCTCTGTCCTCCAGAGCTCTGCATGCTTTGTAAGGTGCATCAACAGATGATCGGCGCCGAGCATGAGGTGGCACAAAGTTATGATGTAGCCTATGGCCTCCAAACAACTCTTACAGCTCAGGGAGGATGCCATTCACATGACAGGGGATCAGCAGTTACACACACACATGGAATGTATGAATCTGGTTGATAAACAGCAAAGACAGTAAGTCTCCGCACCTAGTGCAGAGATGATGTCACCTAACGCCAGAAAGGCTGTAGAATGCAAAGGGGGGGTGTGTGCCTGATCTTTTTCTCTGTCTGTGTCCTTGTTTTGTCTGCCGTAGCAGGGCCACATTTTACTATAAACATAGAGTGCCTGAGAACATCTTCAGGCCACTAGTACTCCTGTTCGGTTGTGTTTTGGGTGACTCCATTCATGAATGCTTTTATTAAAACTCCAGAAAGACAGCTGACGTGTCAAGATATTCTTCTTTTCGGACGAATAACCTTTTTTGCCACCACATTATTTTATGGAGCCTCACTGTAAAACACTGACTCCTGTGATGAGTCTGAACTGATTTTACATTAAAAGACTGTTTTGGTTTTTGAGAAGCAGTCAGAGATGCAGCAGCAGCTCCAGTACACGACCGTTTAAAAAAAAAAAAGTCTTCTTCTGTGTGTTGTGAATAACGAGCGAGGTTAATTAGACTCCGAAGCAATCAGGGGAATTCATGTTTTTGCATAACTGCTGCTTCACTGCTGAATATCTTAACACTGATGTGAATAAAACAACGTCATCTGCAACTGTTTTGAAATGTCTGGCTGTGTGTGTGTGAGTAAAGCGCTTAATGTTTGCATGTAGGACGGCGCCTATGTCTATCAAACTGACATCTTAACTTAGAGCCAGCCTTTAATACTTAAAGGGATACTTCACCCAAAATTGATTATTCACCAATTTTCTACTCACCGTCATGCCAAGGGAGTGTTTGGAGAACTTTTGGAGTTATCACAACGCTTTAGGAGTTCCAGGGGGGTCCGGCTGGCTACGGATTTTCATATAATGGCGGCGGATAGAGACTTTTGAATCATCCAAAACACACACTATGAAACATCCAGATACCTCCATACTGCTCGTCTGGACTGACAAAACGCTTTAGGAGTTCCAGGGGACGGATTTTCATATAATGGCAGCGGATAGAGTTCAAAACATACATTATGAAACATCCAGATGCCTCCATACTGCTCGTCTGTACTGACCCAAGTGTCCTGAAGCCGCCACATGAAAAAGTTGTTCGGAAAACAATAATTTGATCTCTGTTTTTATCCTTGTTGTAGCAGTAGCTCCCCGTAGCTGTGCGAGATTTTGCTGCGAGATGTTCTTCTGTGTTTACATCATACATCCAATGGTTTACAACGACCAACGAACATCTGGCAGCAAAGCAAAGCTTGTGCATGTGCACAAACATCAACAGAGCCACTGGGAGCTGACTAAAAACAGAGATCAAATTAAGTTTTCCCAAACAACTTTTCCATGTGGCGGCTTCAGGACACTTGGGTCAATCCAGATGAGCAGTATGGAGGTATCTGGATGTTTCATAGTGTGTGTTTTGGGCGATTCAAAAGCGAACTCTATCCGCTGCCATTATATGAAAATCCGTCCCGTGGAACTCCTAAAGAGTTTTGGTGACTCTGAAAGTTCTCCAAACCCTTCCTTGGCCTGACGGCGAGGAGAAAACTGGTGAATTATCCCTTTTGGGTGAATTATCCCTTTAACCAAGAGTAGAAATAACTCTTTGCTGTATTCCCGCTGGGAGTGTTTCTCTTTATGTCGTCGGCTCTAAGGCTCTTGTTCCCAGGCTGTCGTTGGGAAATGTAAATAGTTGTGTTAAGACTCGACACCGTCTTTGAGCTTAGACTCCAGAAACCACAGTTCTACAATCATTAAAATTCTTTAAGTGATTTTACAGAAACAAAACACTCTTTCTGTATATATAATCACATTCCACTGTATGAAGATAAACACTAGACTTAGATTGACCCCGGTCAGTATTGACGACACGCAGCAGACAAATGTTAACTGTCCCGCCCTCATTGATCACACCTCCACCTCCACCTCCACCCAGGAGGTGAATGAAGGATGTGATCTGTCACTCGACCCCCGCCCGCCCGCCCGCCCGCCGCCCACAAGGTGTGAAGGATGCACCACCGACGGCGGCCGAGTGTCTCACGCCCGCTGTGAGAAGCTGTTTGGTGAAATTGAACAGTGATGATGTGGTGATTAGAGACGGAAAAGATTATTCTAATGATCAGTGTTCATTTATTTATATGAAGGTCTATCGATGAGAGAGAGTGCGGCCATGTTGGTTTTTCAACTGTAAAATGTTTATAATTCTTTACCAAATAATAGAGATTGAATATTGTTGATTGCTGGTTAAAGCCTCTCAGATTTTTTATTTATCTTATAAATATATATGCACTATGTAAGAAAAGCAATCTTACAACATCATCTTGGGCTCTGGGAAGTTGTAGCGAGTGCTTTTAGAACTTTTTTTCTGACATTTGATAGATACATTGATTAATTGACAAGGTTGTCAGCAGATCTGCAGCTGAAAACAATTCGAAGCAGCAATGTCTTAAATCTTTATACATTGCATCAGTTTATCAGTTTGATTATTTATCAGATATTTTCCATACTCATCATACTCATCATTCCCCTGTGGCAGTTCTGATGTTAACACTTAATTTCTTACTGTGCACCTGCAACCTGAACACTCTGCAAAACCATCTGAAACTTAACACATTTTTATCATTAGGACAATTTAAATCCATATTGCATCTTGTTTTTAACTAGACTTTTACTTTTTGGTATTTTGGATATGTTTATGTATGTTTCAAACGTTGTTGTGTCTCGGCTACATTGTAAATGAGGTTGCTCCTCAATATGTTTCCGAGTTTAAATAAAGGTTATACCGTAATAATAATGGTAAAAACAAGTTCGTTTGTCCTCCTAAATTACTGCACAGATTAATTTTGTGAAGCATATTTATAAGTTGGTATAACAGGTTTAGGATTTGTTAAAAGTAGAGTCAAATGTTGATTTATTGCATCCTGTAAAACATTAATAGGATAGAAGGTAGAGGAGATCCATATAAGAGAGGTCATCCATCACAAAAATCAATTAATAAACTTTAAATTAAAATGAATAAATAGATAAAGCAATGACAGGAATAAAAATAAAAATAATTCTAATGTTGTCTGACTTGATATATTGATTAAAATTTGATTTATTTGAGCGCTGTCACAGAAACATGCAGTGTATTGAACAGATTCTGCTGCTGCTAATGAGACTCATGCTGTGAACCTGTTTTTTTTGTTTTTTGTTTTATCTTTCTGTGTTATTTAACCCTTACGTTACACATCAGCAGCAGCAGCACATGGACACCGTGTGTTTACAGTGAAGGAGAGTCAGAGTATATGATCTCTTCACAGAGTAATAATATCTGCTCCTCTCTCTGTTGTTCTGCTGAGTCACCACCACTTCTAGGACACCACGCTCTAAATTAGGTTACGCAGGATTGTTTCAAACACACAACACATCACGCAGGCAGCTCAGGTCAATTTGCTCCTGTTGAAACGTCTTCTTCTTCTTCTTCTTCATTCTGCGTGATGATTTCTTTCTCCACACGTCAGAAACTGCCTTGTGAAATCTCATCCCGGGAGGCGATTGTTGCCGTGGAATCGACACACACACACACACACAAAAAAAAAGTGGCTCCTTCTCGGTTACAAAGCAAGTGCGTTGACATTTGGAGAGAGCAGAACGAGGACAAGGCCTGGCTTTCACTGTGCGTCTGGTCCCGTGCAGCTCAGTGGGTCTGAATGACACTAAAACTACTTTTTGTCCCGTGTCTCCACTCAGCAGGTCGGACGCCGTGTCCTATAAAAACACCTTTTATTGACACCGGCGTCCGCAGAAAACCTACAGTACAGTGTGTGATGTTGTGATGCAGTCGTATTGTGTTTCACAGCTTCATCCATGTCACGTACTCATCTGAGAAAGCAGCCGATGAACGTGTTGCTAGTTTAGTTGTTGGGTCAGTTTCCTAATAAAAAGTATAACAAGTTAATGATAAATGAAAAGTAAAGTTCAGTTGTTACGATAATAAAATGTGACCTCTTGAACCTTTGCATGCAGGGTGCAGACATCCAGTTTTATGAGCTGCTAAATGCTGTTGGACCAAAATTGAGGAAGCATATAGTTTTGTTTGGCAATATTCAGTCTATTCATGGATGCCAAGTATTGATTTTTTATTTTTTAAATTGCAAATATCAAGCCGTTGGTACTAGAGCCAGTGTGTCTGCTCCACAATCACATTTTGCAAGAAAAAAAACAGCTTTTTCTTATTAGATAAAACTAATGTTGACACAGTTTTGCTCTTGGGACATAAATGTATGTATGAATTTATCTTTCTCAAAATGTTTTTGGCAAATTGGCCCATTGCATTGCTATAATCCCTACAGTCTTATGAGTAGGTTTGTTGCCTTTAATTGTCGGTGCAAGCTATTTTTAGAACGGCAGAGCAGAGCCGCAGAGTTGTTTTTGAAGCAAATGCACAGACTGTTTGCCAAAAAACTTCCCCCGACAGGGACGCACATCACAACGCATGTTGTGCATGAATTTACGTTGTGGTATTATCTCATAGCGTGGTGAATGTGCAGGTCACAACTTGTCCATGAGAGCGTTTTGGAGTTGTAGGATTGTGTATTTGATGAGTTTGATGAGGGAAACCAAGAAATCCCGTGAGCCTCCGTAGCGACAATAAATGGTAACAAACCAACTCCTAAAACTATAGGGATCATGGCAATGGGCCAATTTGCTAAAATGTTGAACTATCCCTTTAACACTGGTGAAATGTGATGGGGCGACTCAAAGAATCAGGTATCCGTCATTACAGGTGTCTGGCCAATGTGTGTGATCGTAAATTAAAAGGAAATGTGAATTTGCTTTGCAAGTTGACTTATAGCCCATGAATTTTCTGCCTGCGCTTCTAAAATGTTAAGTTGGAGCCACTTTGCTCCTGGTAATAAAGTTGTCTGAAGCCCTGCCATTAGGAAAAGTCATAATAATATTGTATCATGACTTTAACCCAGATGCTTGTTGTGTTTTCTCCCTCGTCCCGCACACAGACCACGAGCAGTGGGAGCAGCAGGATGAGCTCGGACGGGGGCGGGCGGCCCGTCAAGGTGGGCTCCCTGGTGGAGGTGATCGGGAAGGGGCAGCGCGGCACGGTGGCCTACATCGGCACCACGCTGTTCGCCTCCGGGAAGTGGGTGGGAGTCATCCTGGACGAGGCCAAGGGCAAGAACGACGGCACGGTGCAGGGGAAACGCTACTTCACCTGCGAGGAGAACCATGGGATCTTCGTCAGACAGTCACAGGTGAGAGAAGAGACGCCGGGAATCTGATCTGTACCTGGAGGAGGAGGGAAACTTTGTTCTGTGACAGGAAAATTGAATTCTGTTTCCATTTTTTAGAGGAATTTCAATGTAGAGCTCAAGATACCTCCATTATGTTTTTGTGAATCACAGCTAGGGATGTCACGATCGATTTTCTTTGTTCACTGTATTATGGTTATCACAATTATTCTGCATTAATTAATTTCACAAAACTATATGAATGTATAAAATCAAATATAGTTGTGGTATAGTATCTATTAATATAGAACCAGTTATTAATCTATCAGAGGAAATGTTTAAAATAGTCTTTAATTGTCATCTATACCAACTGTTTAAAGGGATAGTTCAACATTTTGGCAAATGCACAGACTGCTTGCTGAAAAACTGCTCCTGAAGGCAACGCGCATCAGTGGTTTTGCATGAATTTACCTCTAAAACAACTCTGTGTGGTAACGTTGTGTTATTATCTCATAGCGTGGTGAATGTGCAGGTCACAACTTGTCCACCAGAGCGTTTTGGAGTTGTTGGATTGTGTATTTGATGAGTTTGATGAGGGAAACCAAGAAATCCCATGAGCCTCCGTAGCATAGCTCTGAGCAGCTCACGGCTCTGCTCCGCCGTTCTGAAAATAGCTTGCACCAACAATTAAACTACTAAAACTATAGAGATTATGGCAATGGGCCAATTTACCAAAATGTTGAACTATCCCTTTAAGTGTATTTTAATCGTTTTTTATTTCAAATGACTTGCTAACATTTAAATTGCTACCATTTTCAATCTAACCAATGTCGACCAGTACCTGTGCATTGACCTTTATCTTTATCTTATTTGGAAAGTGAAAGCATTTATGAATCTTTATGATTAATTAATTGGTGAAAACAAGTAATCGTGACATCCCTAATCACAGCACTTCCTCCTTTTCCAGTAGCAGAAACTTTGGCGCAGGAGATTGTGCTGTTGTCCCCTCACGTCCACCCCCATCTCTCTATTGTTTAGCTTCTTCTTCTGTAAGATTGTTTGAGCTTTTCTCTTTTATCTGATGCAGTGGGATGAGTGGTGAAGAGGGGGTTTGATATTTTTGTCTGCGTGTGTTGTCTGCGTGGTGCCAGCAGCTTTAACCGCTCCAGGCTGCTGCTCGCTGTTTTGATCAAAAACAACTCTCCGAAAATGTACCGCAACGCCTCCCGACCTATCACAGGAGAACCAGAGTTCACCTGTCGCTGCCTGGGTGGGGACGGTGTCGGTGTCACACGTTACTGCTGTTAGTCTCTCTCTGCGTTAGTCTGCCTCTGTGTTAGCTTTTTTAATTGTTTGAAATGTTAGATTTGTCATTTTGGAGTGGCAGCAAACACACCCAGAGTAAACACAGTCGAGCTAAGCCGTTTATCCACGCTGGGGCGTCATGCATGAACAGTTTGAGAGTCTTGTGCCGAAGCCATCTTACTTTTTTTTGCCTTTGCTCGTGTTGCAAATCAAACAGCAAACTGCATAAACCAGTACATTAGATACAGGTGGCATCAGCCTGGGTGACACCTGTTGATAAACGTTATGACCATTATATCATCTATCTATCTACTGTAGCTACTCTCCAGGCTGCGATATCAGAGCTGTTCCTCTCAGAGTCTCAGCAGGGTTTATTATTCACAACAGTGTCTCTGAAGAGTAAGAAAAAAAATGGTATCAGAAATAAACCAGAATCACAGTGTCAGTGCAGATAAATAAAGGAAAAAAGGGGTTGATATGCAATCAGAAGCAAATGGTTCATGACTAAACTGAACTAGCAGATAAGATAATCTGTTTAGCAGAGACATTTCAGACATTAAAGCTGTTGTTAGCTACTGGATGATGTTCTCCTGCAGAGCGACATGTTCAACGACCCTGATAAACACTTGATAAATCTGTAGATGTTGCTTTGTCAGTAAACTTAAAAGCAGCGATAAGATACTGTACGTCAAGTTTGTTCAGATTTTTCATCTTTGTATCATATAAACTCCATAAGCTCTAAGTAAAACAACAAATATATGCACAAGGATTAAATCATGTGGCACTTAAAGGAGTAACGCTCTCCAGCTCTAAGTCCCAGAGTGCGACCATGGGAAAAACTCAGAGAAAAATACCTAGCTCTCCTCCTGCTAGCTGCGCTACACTGCAGTTAAACAGCAAAGTAAAGGGGGCAGAACTTTAAAACGGTGACTTTGGCCTCTTTATAATGCTCACAATATCACTAAACATGATTCACAACATCCACCAGTTCCTTACCACACAACACTGAGTGTAAAAACTCTGTTAATATGAGAGAGCAGTGCTACACGTGTGTTTTTGTCATGTAGCTCTGTTTACGCTAGCTTCCTGGGTAGACCTTACTAGTCGACTGTCGAGCTCGGGACTGTTTCAAGGAAAACATGGATTTAGGAAGAAAAAATAATTTTGGATGGGGGGAAAAAGCATCAATATGAATATATATATATATATAAAAAAAATCCCTTCTAAATCCATGTTTTCCTAGCATTTTTGTCTTTGTTGATACCAGGAAACAGTCCCAAAGTTGACGGTCGACTAGTAAGGTCTATCCAGGCAGCTAGCATAAACAGAGCTAATCATTTTTAAGACTGCTCTCTCATATTAATGGAGCTATACACACTTAGTGTTGTGTGGTAAGGAACTGGTGGATGTTGCAAAGCATTTGTAGTGATATTTTGAGCATTATATAGAGGCCAAAGTGGAACTGCCCCCATTACTTTGCTGTTTAACTGCAACGTAGCGCAGCTAGCAGGAGGAGCGCTAGGACCGGGCTGCACATATTTTTCTCTGAGTTTTTCCTGTATAGTGTTACTTAGAAAATGACCTTTAAGTAAAACTACAAGTATCTATACAGGCTTAAATCACTCGACACTTAAGTGCGACTCTCTCCTTCTGAGTGGTTCCTGCTTGAGTTGATCCTACTCAACAACAACAAAGTAAACAAACCGTCAGTGTGTTAATGTTAATGTGACCCGTGGCCCAGTTTTACATGTGCAGACAAACACACACACACACTCGGTATTGATTAGGTGTTGCATTACTGATCCTCTTCAGTGTTGTCTGTCTCCCACTCGGCTTTGAAAAGGCTGCTTGACCCTGGCTGCCAGCGGTGCACCTGCACAGGTTGCTATGGAGACAGAGAAAAATGACGACTGTGTCTCTCCGAGGGGTGCTATATTTGAATGAACACCAATAAACAAGCCGATTTTTTTTGTGTTTTGTGGCCCCTTGTTGTTGTTGTGGTGGCGGTCGGCTCTCTGCCAGGCAGGATGATGTTCAGGACGACACACGGTTGAACGTCTCTCTGTCTCTGTTTGTCTCTCTGTCTCAGATCCAGCTGGTTGATGATGGAGCAGACACCACGTCCCCGGAGACACCTGAGCCCGGCACTGGCAAGGTGCTCAAAAGAGGTAAAGGACACACACAGAGAGAGAGAGACACACACACACACACACAACAGAGATGGTGTTATAGTTTTACCCTGAGTCATTACTCAGCAGAAGTTTCCAGCCTCCGTCAAGCGACCTTCTGTCAAGTCTGACCTTTCAGAAATAGACGTTTCCTCGTACGCACGGTGCATTTAAATGCGAAAGGAGACAGAAATGGAAATCAAACAAAACAGTATCAGCTGATGTCAGAAAGCTTTGTTTTAATTTATAAAAAGACTGTGTGAAGAAGATCTGTGAACAAATGAAATCAGAAGTGCGGCGTCTAAAATGTGATGCAGAAATTACAAGTAGGATTATTGGTAACACTTCATAATAGATAAGCCTTAGTTAATTAAACAGTTAATCATGTGTGTTATTTAATAAGATCATCTTTTATGTGTTCAATGATTGCATTATCATGCTAACTAGATAATGAATCTAATTCAGGGGTGTCAAACATGCGGCCCGTGGGCCAAAACCGGCCCACCACAGAGTCCAATTTTGCCTGTGAGGTGAAATTTACCACTTGTGAAAATTACAAGACAAAAGAGGCATTACATTGTTGAAATTTCCTGTATTTTTCTCAATAACTATTCTTTTACAAGATGGAATTTCTTAAAACATGTTATACTTGTACTTATTTGCACTAAAACAAAGGGAAAATCTTAGAGTTCTTGGGATTTATGGGTTATATAGCTGTTATTTTAATGGTCTGGCCCACATGAGATCAAATCGCACTGTACGTGTGGCTCCTGAACTAAAACGAGTTTGACTTTCCTGATCTGAATGATCAATGCCACTGCAATTTCAAGACAGGGTGACATTAACATTACTCAGAAGGTTGCAACGGTGGAAGAAGAGGAAACTTGTTGTGTCTCTTTCTGAATGACGGTGGGAAAATGTAAAAAGATGCAGGAAAAGCCGACTGCGAAAGAGAAACATAAAAGAAAAAAAGCCTGACAGAAGTTTTGCTAAAATGCATGTTTACAAGCTGCAGTGCCTCTGGGAGAAACGTCCTTTAGGGGGGGGGTGAGACAAAACGAGAGCTTTCTGGTGAATCACCACAGTTCAGTTCAGCTCAGAGAAGAAAAACATGAAGCTTTCAAATAAAAGGAAAAGACTGTGGAGGAGCACGGAGGAGGCTGTTAATGTTGTGGGTCGGCTTTACTGCGTCTGGCTCAAGGTGCCCTCACCGTCTGTGCAGGGAACAATGAAAGCAGAGGATTATGAAGGCTCTGTTTCATCCAGAGGTCTGAAATATAAATGTGCTGCAGTAAATATCTCATTACACAGACAGGATGCGGTTTCATTCTGGTAACGAGTCGCTGATCAAGCAGAGCAGCACTGCACTAACAATACCAGGGTTGAAGGTTTAAATCCCTCTGTGTGTGTCAGTATGTGTGTGTGTGCATGTGTGTGTGTCAGCAGTTTGATGTCGTGTAAATGTCAAACTAAACAGCAGGTTTAGCTGTAGCACGTTGTCACCTGTGGAGACGAACGTCAGAGTAAACAGGAGGATGTTTGGAGTCGACACAGTCTCACCACAAGAGCCACGAAGTGCAGCTGCTCTGAGGAATATCATGGGATGCAGTTGAAAGCTGCAGAACTGAATACTACATAGGCCATGTTGTGAGGTTATCTTATCAACAAGTTAAAAAAAAGAAAAAGAAAAATGAAAATGTGAGAGTTTACTGCATCAGTTCAGAGTCAGAGCTGCAGGACACATGTTTATTTCTACATTCAGAGGTAGAAAAGTGTAAATACACTGTTGCCCATAAAGTTGGAATTAAAAATATATATATATATTTTACCTCTTCCCATGAAATTATTGTGAAAATGTGATTTATTCTTGATAGATAAAGTGCATATCTTCACAAAATTGGTAACTGGGATCCAGTATGTAATCACTGCTTGTGGTCAAAGGTGATTACTGTTCTGTATAAATAGGAATAAAAGGAGGAATGTGTCTGAAAACAAAATTATTCCAACTTTATGTCCAACAGTGTAATAAAATAACTAAATATTGAAACAAATGAACATAATTTACAATAATTATTTGGTACAAATATCTTCATTTATCCGGATGATAGATTTTCTGCTTTTTCTCGGGAAATCAGCTCCTAATATTGCATAGGAGTTAATGGGCAGCTGGATGGGACCTGGCCTCACTCCGAGGCTCATAGTTCAAATTCTGCAAGTCGCACTGCCTTTACGTGCACATTGTGTGAAAGATGATGAGTTTATCTACAACTACGGAGGAAATCATGTGTGTAGAGTGTAATTTGTGGCCGGGAGCATCGTGTACAGAGAAAAATGTCAGACAACTTCAGACAACTTCTCCCCCTCTAGCCGATGATGTCATCACCCACTCTAGCCTGAACATTCCGTGCAATACACACCCATTCTAATCTCAAAAAACTATCATGGTCATTGAACAATGATTGATCAAAAACTATAAAGCCTATAAAAATGTGTTAAATCACATCAATAGACTAGACTTTTATCTACATTTTAAAGTTTGAATGGAGTCTGTAGGTGGAAATGTGCTGAAGCAGTAGACGTTTGAAAACGGTCCAATAACTGTTTTTTTTCACTCTATTTTATTCTCCGTGGGGAATTACTCGCAGTCCTCCTCACTTTACTTACAAAATAACAACCGCATATTACTGCATGTGGTCACCACTCAGGATGGAGCTGGAGTCTGTTTCCATGGCTACGCCTCACTGCTGCTCCATCAGACGGAGGAGAAGTGGTGGTTTTGTTGGTGCATTACTTTTTCAAGTGGGGTAACGTCCAGACTTCCTTCGTGGTGCGCACTGAGACAAAAAGGAGTTGCTTTTTTAGGGCAACGCTGATGGACAAATGAGGCTCGTTACTTAACTAATTCAGATGTTACCTGGCAACAAGATGTCTCTCTCTCTCTTAGATGTAAAAAGCTGCCGCAGCACAGGGGAAATGGCGTGAAGCATTGAAGATAAAAACTGATTAAACAGTCTGGAGTTTAAAAAAAAAAAAAGTGTCCCAAGGTCAAAATGTTCCTCTTGGCTTCAGTCAGACACGGCGCCACTTTGACGCACTGTATTCAGGTCTGCATGCACAAGATGGAGGAGAGAAAGAGAGAGGGAGAGAGAAAATATGGAAATAGGAAGGACGAGCTCTGTTTTCTCACAGGCTGCATCACTGATGGATTTAAAATCTTATTTTGCTTGTTGAAGCGAGTCGCTCTCCACCACAGCTAATCCACGGATTCACTCTTTGAAGTTATTTGAGAGTGGATTCTGCCGTCTGTTTTATAAAGTCCACCCTGTGTGTGAAGCATTTACCCGGATATTCATTTATTCATCTGTTGTTTGCATGAATGAAAAGTGAAAAATAAAGAAAGAGAGAATCCTGGTCTGATTATTCCTGAGGCAGGAAGAGGGGTTTCAAAATAAATCTATTTTGATGCAGAATGAGGGATGCAGTTTTATAAACTCATCTGACAACAGCAGAATCGCTCTCTCTCTCTTTGGAGAAAAATTAATTTCAAAGGAGGTAACTACATTTACAGAACAAAGGAAGGAGAGGATGACAACATGAAACCTTTGGTTATAAATTTGATCCATTTATTGATAGATTGATTCTCTTTTTCTTGAATTGTGAAACGCCAGTCCCTGTAACGTAGACGGCATTGGGTTTAAACCCTTTCGTGTCATGTCAGCCTGCAGCAGCTTTATAATATATACCGCAGGGAAAATAAGTATTGAACGTGTCAGCAAACTTGCATGGTGAGCATGTGGTTAAATGCATTACTTTTTTAACTGTACCAGGTCTCTCTAAAGCTCTCTGTCAGTCTCCTTGGCTCTTGGACGACTCTTCTTAGTTTTCTTTTGACGATGTCAGACATCTCGTGAGGACCTGGTCGCGGCCAGTTTATGGTAAAATGTTGTTCTTTTTAGTTCTGGATAAACGTATAAAACGGTGCATTCAGGCACGTCTGTAACCGATGCATCAGTTTGTTCTGCAACATCAGTTTCTGAAGCTCTTTGCTTTTCCCCGTCATGAGACACTTCTTGTGTGACACCTTGGTGATGAGAAACCTTTTTATAGGCGTCAGTTTGGACTAAAGCAGCTGATATTACTTTGCACTGACAGACTCCAGCTGCTTTCGTGGCTGTGTTCAATACTTATTCCCTGTATCATTTCACTTTATTTATGCACGTAAATGTTTGGATTTTTTTGTATGTGTGCATTACTTGGGTTGATGCCGACATCTGGTGAAAATTTCATGTTAACAGCTCGATTAGAAATATATTCCTATTTTCCTTGCTATAAAACATTCCTCAGTTGCAAGTGTGAAATTTGGCCCAGAGACAAATTTTAGGTATTTAAATCTTGAGCACTGCACTTAATGAATTTTTTATGAATACCACAAACATTTCAAGGTTGAATTCTTATATATTTTATCTAGTTTTTCCAGGTTTATTACACAGATTTAATTTCCTCTGTGCAGAAGAGACGACACGTAATGCAACATCTCTGCATGTTTAACCTTGAGCCGCTGCAGCTTTTACATTGTACATTCACCTGTCCGCCTCGGAGACAGTGAGTGATGCTGATGTTAGTCTGAGCCGGGGAGATTATGATGTCATAACTGCAATTTAACCGGCAACTTTCTTCCAGAGGAGAAATCTATTGCAGAGAGTTACTTGTGCTGCTCTCTCAGCAGTTCTCCACAGTCTTGTCTGTATCTCAGCGTCGTTGACCGTCTGGAGAAAAGACAATGAATGATGTTGACTCTCTAATCTAGTTGCAGCCGGATCTCTGTGGGACTTTAAACCTTATAAACGATGATAAACAGAGATTATGATCTGACTTTCTTTGTTTCTCTCTTTCTTTATCTCCTCAGAGATCCTGGAGACGCCCAAGTCCACCAAACTGGTGAGTCACACAGCGCTGTACTAAACTGACACTAAACTTCCTCTGCAGCAGCAGCAGCAGCAGCAGCAGCAGCAGCAGCAGCAGCAGCAGCAGCAGGAGGCACCTGGACTTAAACACACGCAAACTTGACATACCTGCACGCACATACATGCACATGCACACACATTCATGCACACGCACTCACTGTCATATCTAAAGTAAACACTGCTGCTCTGCTGTCTCAGCTCAACTCAACACCAAGAGTTCGTCCATCTTTGTGTGTGAGGAGAGAAGAAATGAATGTATCTGCATTTACTCTATTTAATAACACATTGTCTGCATTTAGGTTAAAAGGAGGCGTTAGATAGAGTTAGATAAAATAGAAGTTTAATACCTTTTTCTCTGACACAGAAGTAGGAACCAACTATACAAAGGAGCAGCTAAAAAAAAAAAATACTATAATATTATAAACTGTTCACACAGCTTTTTACTACTATTTTACTTTATTTTCCTGAAATTACACAAGTTCTGATTTAGAAATATCTAAATAGTGATAAATCCAGACTAAATGCTCACTCAAAGTTTATAGAAATAAATGTTTTATTCACATCATCTGGAGGTGTGTGTTTCCCAGTGAGCAGAAGAGCTAAAGGTGCTGTTTCCTTGTTTGACCAGTAGAGGGCGCCGTTGGCTTATAAATGCACTTGTAGTTTGGCAACAGAAGAGCAACAGATTAAAAAAGGATCCCAGTGGAGATTGTTCATTAAAATGGAGAAGATGTGACCTGATGTGTTCATCAGCTTCATAATGACTCTCCCAGGTCTTATATGAATACAGTTTATTTACTGCAGCTCTCTCTCATATCCCTCTATTGTTAAGAGTTTAGTCTTTTATGACATAAAGTTCAAATTAATTAAACTAATGAGAATTTTATTTAAATACATATAAAAAAAATTGAAATTATGATTCAAGCAATGAACATTTTTTAACACAATATTCCCGCATAAATCCAGAGGGATCAGGTGACAGAAGATGAATTTCAATCCGGGTGTCAAGGGTAAGAATGTGAGCTATTAATTAATAATTTATCTTATCTATATTAATATAGCTGTTTCTTTGAAGTGAAGAGCAGAAGTGAATCCTGTGTCAGACCTGAGAAGTTGTTAAATATTTAAAATGCTCCTTGACCTCAGAGGTTAAAGGATTTTCTTTTTTCTTTCCTCTTCTGATCGTTAATAAACTGTAAAGCAAAACTTTATTTCGAGTGAGGAACAAACGAATCCTTCCATCCTGAAGTTTATCTCATCCCGTTAACGTCTCGTTGGGTTCGAGGCTTAAATGTCAACGCAGCAACTGACATTTACTGGAGTAGTGACCTGTAGCTTTTCTATCCCTCCTTCTTCTTCTTCTTCTTCTCCAGTTTTTACCTCATTTAACAGAGGAAGAGACTCAATGAGAGAAAAACAGTGAATAATTCTTAATGTTTATTTATTTATTTGCACATGAAATAAAAAACATTTTACATTTGGTATAAATCATTTTATAGAGAGTAGATTGTATGAAAAAATAGTTTTGTCCGCACCATGATCTGCAGGGTTAAATAAAGGTTAAATAAATGGTGAAATGAGTTTAAATAAAGAACATCAACAGCATAAAAACTATAAAACCAGTACAGGAGACGAAAAAGAAGAATAAAAACAATAAAAATAGAAAATAAATAAACATTATACAGCACAAATTAAGTGTAACAAACATATATTATATCGGATATTAAGTATATTTACACACATTTTAAAGGAGAATAATGTGGAAAAGTGATTCAATGAATAACAATCAGAAGTTATTAGTTTATTTTTATATTTATAAAATATCTTTGTTCACAGTTAAGCAGTATTTTGGCTTGTGCAGCAGCAGAAGTCGATGTTGAAACGTGTGAATGAAGATGTTGTGCGCAGGTGTGTGTGTGTGCAGATGTGTGTGTTTGAGATACAGATGTGTGTCTGTCAGTATATCTTCCTGTGCTGTTACTGGACTGAGACTCGTGGCTCAGCGGCGGCGGCGGAGACACCGACCCTCCTCACTCCGTCCCCGTCACCTCCGGCATGTCACTGACCTGAAACACGACCTTTAACCTTCACCCTCCTTCCTTCCTTCCCTCCTTTCCTTCCTTCCTTTCCTTCCTTTCTTTCCCTCCGATCACGCAGCGAGGAGTGAAGCCCAAAAAGGTGCTGCATGTTTCTCTAACCTCGGTACAGTGGTAATGTTGATGATGATGGCCGTAGTATCCATGGTAACCGTGGCTCTGAATGGCCTCGCAGCTGCATGGCAACTATTCAAAGGCCTCATCGCTCACCTCCCCTCATTTTTACCCATAATCCCCCTCAGCCACCTCACCGCCATCCATCCATCCATCTGTCTATCTGTCTGTCTATCTGTCCACCACGCTGCAGCGAGTTCATGTTGAGAGAGAGAAACGACGTCCGTGTCGTCTCATCCTCCCCGACCTCTGACCTCTGTCACCTCTCCACGCTCTCTGCTGCTGGCTCCGGTTCTGCTCTTGTTTTGCTCGCCGTGTGTCGTGTGTCTCGTCGTTAGTCGCCTCATCGCCGCTCTGCTCTGCTCTCTGTGCATCTTAAAGCATGAGGTCGCAGATCCACAGGACTGTGATGCAGCAGTTTGTGGTTTCAATGCTGCGTAAATAGAAACACTAGTCAGGTTTGGGCCGACGGGTTGGGTTCCTCTCGTGACCTTCAGGTTTCATTTAGTTTGTCACCGCTCGTTGCTTTCTGTGATTTCACATCTAAGATTTGAGGTTTATTTATTTATTTTTGTTCCAAATGGGACACAGAGCTACATATTAATGAACATCTCCCTTGTAAATATGCATGAGGTCGAAGCCGAGGCTCGTTTTCCGTCTCCAGCCCCACCGGCAGAAAACGGCAACAGTAAGATAAACGTTAATAAAACAAACAAACACAAAGGCAATAAAATGACTGAATACAGGCCATGTTGTCGAGGAGTTAGTGAAACAGCAGAGGACACGTCTAAACGTTTCTGTTTCCTGCCTCATCAGTGAAAAAGGCGACCGCTCGTCCGTAGGCAAAATACTTAGAAACTTAGAAAACAACAAAACAGCAACCGTGCACTCAAAACACGGTGTATATATCAATTTATTGCAACTTGCAAGCTTTCGGTCACTGTGACCTTCTTCCTGCCTCATAAAATCTTCATTTCATGTCTTGATATCATTATAAAATAATTTTAAAACCTGTTAAAACGTCACTTTTTTTAATAGGTTCATCAGTTAAAACGTACAAGTAACCAGATTATCAATGTTCACCTTGTGGTTTGAGGCCTTTGCTCAGCATCTTCGTTTTGTCCTCAGAAGCTGAAAGTTGATTTATTTGTGTCATATTTGCTGCAGGATATTTTGATTTGATAAAATGTGGAGTAAGAGCATCTTTGAACGGGAGGAGATGTGAAATTAGATTTTACCGACAATCAAACTAAGTGAAGAATCCAATGAAGAATATGACAGAAGTAGGTTTTCAATCTGAAATCTTTAGTTGTTTCTTTATTGTTTTTGTGCCTCGGAGTTTATTTGTAAAAGCCTCGGAGTCGGAGGAATGTTTAGGATTTCAGAGCCAGTTTGAGTCATTTTTCTTCTTCGTTGGTGCCGCCCTGCCGTGCTGCTGATGAGCCCAGGGCATCAAGCGCAGATGTTATTACCACAGTGACTGAAAATCATAATAATAATACATTTTCCTCATGACTCGAAAACATTTCATGTCGTTGAGCCGCTCGGGCTGGTTGTCACGGTGACAGTCCAGTGCTCTTTAACCACCATCCTCCTCCCTGCGCTGACTCAGACCTGCAGACGCCGCTCCTCCGCCGCGCTGCAGAAAATGTCAGATTGTGACCGAGGTTGAGCTCGCCGTCCGGCCGCCCGCCCGCCTGCACAGAGCCGACCTGCAGAGTATGGATTTACCTGTCAGCTCGCTGCTCGCTGCCGCTCTGCAGCGCTTAATAACCCAGGAAAGGTCAAAGCACACAAACACACACACATATCTTTTTATTTACTTTCATAGCAGAAGGTTTATTATATTGTATTTACACATTATGGATAGACAAGTAGTTTTTATTTTGCTGTGTCACAGTGAAGTTTTCAATAATAACACTTCATTTTTATTCCCTTGACACTGGATCCTTTTATATTTATAGCGATATTACAACTATAATCTGCTCATTAAGGATTTGAATCCATTATCTACATGTTCAGATGTGCGTAGGAGCATTTTTTAAAATCTCTAATAGTCTCCTTAATTTGCTTTTCACAGCCACAGCCACAGCCACATTCGTTTATAGAGATGTTTTACACATTAAGTCGATAAGTCGAGACTCGTATTTACAGGAACTGCATCATCTTTTATCAAATAGAGGCAGAAACGGACAGAGAGGATGATGGGAAGGTACATTACTTAGTCTACTTTTCAGAGAAGTGAACCTGAATTATTAATTTATCTATATGATATTTACTTTTTTGGTGCTGGTATAAATTTGATATGTAGAAAACAAGACATATGTATCATTTTAAAACAATTTCCTTCCTATTTTTGCACCTCTTGTCTTGTTATTACGCAATAATCTCCTCTTTCCTCCTGATCTGACGCCTTAGAACCAAAACAAGTGAAACGCCAGCCCAGTTTTTCAGCTCGGTCAGAACCGGGCTCGCTGGTTCAGGTTCAGGTTCTGCTGTGTCGATGCTTCCTGAGCAGTAATTTTAGCCTCCGTCCTGCAGAGCCTCCACCTCCCCGACGCTCACAAACACCCGGCGTTGTCTGCTGGGAAAGCTGCAACTTGATACATGATCGTTCTCCACCCGTCTCCCATCATCATCCTCTCTGCCTGTCTCTCGCCGCGCTCACAGCAGCACTTAAGACTGTGAGCTGCAGAGAGAGAGAGAGAGAAAGTGAGGCGATTACACAGAATGATGTTTAATATTTTAACAGGACAGATTTCCCTCAGCTGCTGTGTAATGGATACACATACACAGTTTTTATATCCGCTCCAGCAGCCTGAACTCTCTCACGTCCGTCTGCTCTCTTAAAAACCAGAAGGGGGATCTCTATCTCTTTTCTCTTTTTTCTCTTCTTTACTTGCGATCATCAACTGTCTTAACACTCGGTTTCACGCCGCCTGTGTTTACTGTGATCACACACCCCAAGTTTCATCACACAAACGGCTGCGACTCCGACTTCACGCCCGCGATGTTGAAGTATTTTGGGTGCAAAGCTCAGAGCTAATCAGAGTATCTGCACTGAATTAATCCTCTTACACCCCTCGCTCTCTCCGTTCCTGCTGAGAGACGGAGATTAGTGGAGCCGAGGAAGATTTTACCACAGCGACTCAAAAAGGCTCTGAGTTGTTGAGGAGCATTTGACCCATTAAATCGCTTTATTGTGTTAAAGGGATAGTTCAACATTTTGGCAAATTGGCCCCTATAGTCATAGCAGTAGGTTTTTTACCTTTAATTGTCGGTGCAAGCTGTTTTTAGAATGGCGGAGCAGAGTCATGAGCTGCTCAGAGCTACACTACGGAGGCTAATGGGATTTCTTGGTTTCCCTCATCAAACTAATCAAATACACAATCCAACAACTCCACAACGCTCTGGTGGACAAGTTGTGACCTGAACATTCACCACGCTATGAGATAATAACTGAATGTTATGAGACAGAGTTGTTTTAGAGGGAAATGCAGAGACTGCTTGTTGAAAAACTGCCTCCGACGGGAACGCACATCAACGGTTTTGCATGAATTTGCCTCTAAAACAACTCTGTCTGGTAACGTTGCGTTATCTCATAGCGTGGTGAATGTGCAGGTGACAACTTGTCCACCAGAGCGTTTTGGAGTTGTTGGATTGTGTATTTGATGAGTTTGATGAGGGAAACCAAGAAATCCAATGAGCCTCAGTAGTGTAGCTCTGAGCAGCTCACGGCTCTGCTCCGCCGTTCTAAAAACAGCTTGCACCAACAATTAAAGTTAACAAACCTATGACTATAGCGATTATGGCAATGGGCCAATCTGCCAAAATGTTGAACTATCCCTTTAAAAAAAACACAACCTCTTTTTTTGCAATGATTCATACTCTTTGTATTAGAAGAATAAATAAATGGGTTGGGCAGCAGCATAGAAACGTTGTAACCGTCCTGTGAAAAATGATTCTTTACTTGTCTCTGTGGTCGGTCGGCCCAGAGATTTGGACGGCCGCCCACACTGCAGATTTTTTCAGTTGGTTCAAGTACGTAGCGTCGTCATACGAGTACATGCATAATAATAAAGTGAGATGAAATGGAAATGCAGTGTGATTGTCAGGCCGATGCCCGGCTCGTCGGCTGCTCCCTGTCAGATCTCTGGCTGCATCAGGGCTTTTGTGGGCAAGTTGCAAATCAATGAGCAGGAAGTGTGTGATGTGTCAGCTGGAGAGTCTCTGTGCTGAAAATGTATTGATTTAATATCGTATAATTACATTAAGCAGGAGACTTTGTCCATGAATCTCATTGAGAGACCAAAAAAAAGCATTGAAATGATCCTATTTGGTTTATTTTCCGTTTCTAAAACCTGATGTATGTTATTCCTCTGCACCTCTCAGCTCCTAAATTAACTAAATAATGAACAAACGTTATAGTTTATATTTGATTTAGTGCCCATACACCGTCCTGCTCCCAGAAATACCCACCAGTGAACAGATTGTGTATTAATCCGCTGCTAAAAATAGTCCGAGGTAAAGTCACAACCTGCTCCTGTTTGAGTGAGATTCCCGAGCTGTTTTTTCAATAAACAGGAGCATTAAAAAAGTTAAAACAGTTTGGAAATGTGTTAACGACTGATCTGAACATCTGAAAAGCTGCGAATCGTGGCGCAACTTTTACTGATTATTTCCCGGAGGCATTAATAATCCTGTTTTGGTTCTTCAAACGGTTGAATTTTCTCACCTTCACTCAGCTGCAGAGTCTCAGAGATTCTTGGTTTTGTAAAGTTAGAGAAGTCGCTCATTTCTATAAAAACTAATAAACAATAAAAAATCATCAGCCAGATCTGTTTAAAGAAGTTTAAAATGACTTTATTGATCAAACGTGTGGGAAATTCACTTGTAACAGTAGCAAAGAGTACAGGATACATAAATATAAAGAATTTACTATGCACAAAAATATATATTATGAAAAAAACATAGACATGTAGTGTTAAAAAAAACTATATATACATGTTCTTTAGTCGGAGATATTGCACGGTGTGGGTGGTCATGAAGAAAAAAGTAAAAATATACGAATGAGCATGGTAAAAATATGCAAGAATAAATTATGAAGAAAAGAGAAAAAAAAAACTTTATACAAAAAAAGAAGAGAAAAAGAGCGACTATGGTGGAAAATTTCGAAGAATTTCACACATTTAGCCAAAAGTAAAACCCATCTTTGTTTTTGTCGGCATCCTCTAATGAGCCAATAGGAAGGGAGGGAGGGAGGGTTGCTAGGCGACAGGAGAGGCTTGCATCAGTTTCACCTCTGTTTACAGCCCCACCCTTCGTCTCCGTCTCACATCCTGTCTTCCCTCCTCCTCCTCCTCCTCTGTCTGTCCAGGATCACTGCTCCAACACACACAGTCTCACCCCTCCCTCCCCCCTCCCTGTCTGTCTGTGGTCGAGGTGGTGATGAGTGGGTGAGCAGCAGTGATCACGGGGAAGAAGAAGAAGAAGAAGAGGAGGGAGGGAGGGAGGGAGGGAGGGGAGAGTGCACAAGTGATGTAATGCATGAGCAGAGCAGGCAAATCACAATAAGCAGAGAGAGGAGGGAGGGATGGAGGAAGGGAGGGTGAGACAGGAGAGGTAGAGGAGGAAGAGGAAGGTTAGGGGAGGCGTCTCCTATGAGCAGTAGCAGGTCGGAGGCTGGAGGCGGCGAGATGCCAGAGCCCTGACAGAGCGAGAGAGAGAGAGAGGGGAGGCAGCGACGGAGCGGCGGATGGATGGATTATGAGCGGAGACAGAGGACGTGAAGGAGGACGATATCAGGAAGAGGGGACGGATAGAAGGGAAGGGAAGGGAAGAAAGAAGAGGGGGAGCCTGGGAAAAAATCACCGCGGCCATTTGCACCACTGCAGCCCCCCCCTCTCCTCCTCCTCCTCCCCTCCACACACACACACATAGACACACGGAACCGGCCGGAGCAGCTCGGCTTGGCTGCCTGTGTGACCGAGCGCTGGCTGCTGCTGCTTCCTCCTCCTCCTCGTCTTCTTCTTCATCATCTTCTTCAGCTGTCTGACATAAACCCCCCTCCGACTCTTTGAGGATCTTTGTCCGTCTGTTTCATCACCTCTCTCTCCGTGTGTGTGTTTGTGTGTTTGGTTTCTGTGTGTTTGGTGTGTGTGTGTCTTCTTCCCTTGCAAATATGATGAGACAGACTCCTGCACCCCGGAAGGTACAGAACTCCTTATACGACCGTCTTGTATCTGTTGTTGTTGCAGGATGTTGTTTCTGTTTCTGCTTTCGATGCTGATGCCGATGTTGTTGTGGTTGTCAACTTGTCGTCGCTGTCGTGGGTTTTTTTTCCCGTCATGCTCCTTACTGTTCATCTGATTTGCCGGCAGAGTAAAGTTTCAGTTCGTCCTCATTTTTTTTTCGCTTTTTGGTCGCAGCTGCCCCCCTTTTTTTTCCTGCTCTTTCCTGCAAAGTGACCTGTGATGTGTCCGCTGGAGTGGAGTAAACCAAACCTGCTCAGCTTTTATAATTAGTTTTTTTTCTGCAGAGTTATTTTCATGCCTTTTATTGTTCATGTTGTCTACTCTACATTTGCATTTTTTTATGAATCAAATCATTTCACTGGTGCTGCTGCAGCCGTAGCTCACAGACCGGTGTGTGTGTGTGATTTCAGCGTTTTACAGTCCGGTCCGGTGTTTCTACGGCGCAGCAACAACCGTGGCTTAAGAGGGCTGTCAGCTCTTATTTGGTACAGCTGTTAGCTCGGGCTAATTTCTGCTGAATGGTCCGGCTCTAATCCAATCAAGAACGATAACTAGCCAAAGCGCGATGGCTGTGCCCGAGCTGGAGAACAGAGAGAGAGAGAGAAAGAGAGCAAAGGACAGGAGGTGAAAGTAAAGCTTAAGAGGAGAAGAAAAAACACAGTGAAGTGAAAGACTCGTTAATGTTAATGAGTAGAAAAGAGTCTGCACACACAGACCTGGATACATCGTCGAAAACAGCTTTGTGTTTAGTTCAACTTTAGCAGAGCGAAGGAAAAAAGTGAATATATTAATATTTATTTCAGTTTCTGGGTCAATAAATCCCTAAAATTTCCTTTTATAATGGTTCAGTTGGTTTCTTAAAACAACCAAATGTCATTTAGCATCAATCCCAGATGAAACAGAGACTCAGTAGAATAACCAAGAAGCTTTTAAGATGCAGATTATTCAATTTATGTAAGGAATAAAGTTTCTAAATTAATTATGAATGAATATTTACTATTATTAGAACTTTGCTGTTTAGTTTTTTTGCTCCTTTCCTGGAAATCTTCTGTAGCAAATCATCAAATGAATCGAATTTATCGTCTCTGACTGATGTATTTTGCAGCCTTTTGTTATAATATGGAGAAATTATACGTTACATCATCCATTTCTGCTCCAGTGCATGTTGAGGTTAATGCAATCTGAATGTGGAAAGATTTCTGAAGCCTCAGTTTTTATAAAATATGTGATTCATGACCTTTTTAAAATGAGGTCACTGGTGCAGAAATCACAGTATATTGTGACATTGATCTTTTTAAGGTTATAATAATGCACTTTATTGTAGTTGTCGTGCGGTGAATCCTCTGTTAAACCCTCCGAGGCGTCTGATCGTGATGATGTAATCCAGGTCTGAAGTTCAGACTCCATAGAGCTGAGAACAAACTGCTTCCTGTTCCCTCGCTGCTGCTGCTGCTGCTGCACCGTGTTTTAATGTCTGAGAACAGGCGATGTGGCGGGATAACAAGCCATTATCCCTGCTCTGTCTACTGTGTAAGCACCGTGCAACAAAATTGGACTCGGATGAACTGGATCTGCTGCGTCCCTCTGAGACACAATGCAGTCATTTAGGTCACAGCGGCAGTACCAGTCGCTGTGTCCACGGCACGGCGCTGCTTTTTTTTTTTTTTTTTGTTGGTGGTCACATGATGGGCGGAGGAAAACGAGGCCCTATAGTGGACACTGGGACACTAGGACGAGAGACCAGATCTGCAGGGAGGGAGGGAGGGATGTGGATGTGGATGTGGCAGCAGCAGGATTATAGTGGATTCACATGTAGGAGATGAAGCTCTGTTGTGGTTCTCAATAGGGGTGCACGATATATCGGCATTAATATCGGTATCGGCCGATGTTCGTCAGTTTTTAACATATAACATGAGTAAAATTGGGCCAATATGCACAACCGATGTATATCCGTATGCAACACCTGCAAAGTTGAGGTAATGCGAGGAAGATGGTAGCCTGTAACCTTGTTATTTGGAAGTAAAATTCTGAAAATAAAGGAAGACATTCAAAAATTCAGATATCGGTATCGGCCAAAATTTTCATATCGGTGCATTCCTAGTTCTCAACGAAGAAAAAGAGTTCAATATGTTTTCAGTCGTCTGTGAAGTCGAAGAACTTCATCAGTCTCATCTGTTTCATCGACCCATTTTGTCCCTTTGTCTCTGATTTCCCATTTTAATATGAACTTTGGGTAACACTTTATAATAAGAACACACTATAAGCATTAATAAAGACTGAATTCTTCATGTACAACACATGAATACTCATTAGTATGTAGTTTATAAATACAGATAGTGTTTAACATTATTAACTGTGTTTATAAACAACATACTAATGAGTATTCATGTGTTATAAATGATGATTTCTGTATTTAATGCTTAACTAAAGCTCAATAGTGTGTACAATAAAGTGCTACCGAACTTTGCCTTGAATCACTAACCCTGGCTGTTTGTTTCCTCCTCCTCTTCCTCCTCCTCTTCCTCCTCTTCCTCCTGACTCCTCCTCCTCAGACCACGGCCCGAAGGCCCAAGGTGAGCCCAGTCCTCGGCATCGTCAGGGCTTCCCATCTCTTATCAGTTTGCATTATTTATTTATGCCTCAGGTTTATTGTTTCACATGATGCAGCAAAATGTGTGTGTGTGTGTGTGTTTGAATGTGTGTGTCTGTGCGAGTGCATCGCCACACTTGACTCCAATCCATGTTATTTTGTCCATTAGAGCAGTGACACTTTCTTTAGTTAATGACATCATAAACGTTGTGCACAGAAAACTACAGACTCATATTTAATGCTTTTCTCTTCATCTCTTCACACTCACATCATCCACAGCTGCAGTAGTTTCAAACTCTAGCGTCCATGTCGTCAACATGTGGTTTTCCTTTTTTTTTCTTTTTTTTTTGCTTTAAACTAGAGTAAACCAGCCGTGTTGCTTTTGTTCAGTTCTGTCACTTTATTTGTTTTAATTTGTCTCAGCTTGGTTTGTATAATATTTCTCTGTTGCCTTAATTAGATCTGTGGCCATGATGGAGGAGGTCCAACACATTTTTATTTTGTTCATGTTGGTTTGGTGACTTCACAAATGGAAATGCTTTTTCCAAAACACATCATTTGTAAGTTTGCAAATCCTTGTTGAAGTGAACCAGTTGTGACACTTTTTAGTTAACCTGAAAAAACATCTGGTTAACCTGCACTCGCTGCTAATGCCATTTATTTAAAGGTTATACAGGACAAAACAGGTCTTTTTTTCATAATGAGAGAATTAAAATGTCACTATATAGTAAATCACCTTGTATCTAAACGTGGTCGTTTCATATTATAGATAATTGAATTTTTAATGGTTCCTTTTCTTCTACTGAGCCTTAAGCTAAATATGCAATTTTAAAATCTTGAAGAAAAATGCATCGTCACTGTAATTTAAAACAGTGCAGGTTCTCTTCATTCATCTGGATCCTGTTCTGATCATGATGCAAAGATCAAAACCAGGATCTGAGTCGAGGAGGAGACGACCTCCATCATGGCCGCCTTTAACACATCACTTACGGATCTGTTGTTCTGCTTTGTTTTGTTTTATTCTCATCGTTTTCTCTTCGCCGTCTCCAGCAGCCGAGCCGACCTGCAGGCGCCGGAGGGAAGGGGGCGGCCTCCGGCTCGGCCTCGGCCTCGGCCGGAGAGATGAGCAGCAGCGAGCCCAGCACGCCGGCCCAGACGCCGCTGGCCGCCCCGGTCATCCCCACCCTCCACTCCCCCGGGAAACCTCCGGCCCCCGTCCCCAGTAAGGTCAGTACTGTATGAGTCTAAACACTGAGGTCAAAGGTCGTGTTGACGCTGCAGCTGATCTGATGTGTGAGGGAGGAAAACGTTTCATCCTGTGGAAACTGTAAAAACACTTGAGCTGGTGTTTTTTTTTTTTATTTGAAAAAGGCGACTAACATCTGCCTGAAATAAGAATGACACATATATAATATAATATAATGTTTTGGTAACACTTTACGTGACACCTATAACACATTTATATCTATAACACATTATAACCATACGTATAATGAGTTATAATGCAGTTATAGCACCGTATAACTATAGTTATAAACATTCATAAATGATCATAATGCAGTTATAACATTTTATCATGACTTATAAGGTCCGGTATTACTGTATAATAGGTTATAATTGTTAGCAACTGGATGACAACGCCCTCATATATTATGCATCATAAATATAGTTATAATGTGTTATAATTGGCTTATAAACGTGTATAACTATCATTATAAACACTCATAAAGGCTTTATAACAATAAGTATAACACATTATAAAGCATTTTATATAAGGTCTTGGTATTATGATAGAGTTATAATGCTCTATAATGTGTTATGATTATTGTTATAAAGCGTTATGGTAATATATGAGTGTTTTTAATGAGAGTGATACATGTTTATAAGCCAATTATAACACATTATAACTATAATGCATAATAAATGTGGGCTTTGTCAGCCAGTTACTAACAATTATAACGTATTTTAATAGCTGACCTTATAAGTCATGATAAAATGCTTTATAGTGTGTTATGATTATTGTTATAAAGCATTATGATCATTTATGAGTGTTTATAACTATAGGTATACAGTGTTATAACTGTATTATACCTCATTTTAAGTATGGTTATAATGTGTCATAGAGATAATACATCAAGTAAAGTGTTACCAGTATTTTTTTTAAAAGCTGAGGTTTATGTGCCAACCAGATCAAAGCAGACTCAGTAGCCTCGATGTATGAGACGAGCAGGAGTCAAATAAGATGTGGCGTCTTTTTGCTCCTCTAAATACACTTTATTTAAATAAAAGAAAACGTAGCTGTCAGTTTGTGTTGATGTCTTCGTGTTAGGAAGACGCCCGAGGCCTCAAATGTATTTTCAGAATAGACGCTGCTGCTGCTGACGCGGAAACGGCTGACTAACAAAAATAAAGACACTGAATATTTTTGTTTAATTAATAACGGAGCTCCAGTGTTTTAATTATATGTTTTAATCCAGAGCATTTAATCCTCGTCAGGGTCACAGCGTATCAGAGCACACACACGTTACTGCTGCTGCTGGTGAGGAGAACTAAATGTTTTCATAAGCAAATATTCTGATTAATCGCAATTACTGGCAAAATATTTTTTTCTGTCTAATTAAGCATCCACAACTACAATTACACACAACTTACAAATCAATTAGTAATTGATTATGTGGTTCAGCTGCTATTCACAGAGTTATTTATTCTGCTGTTGGCTTTACTTCATTGATTGGTTTGATGGATTCACAGACTGAAGTGTTGGTTCAAGCGAGAGCAGCTGCTGCGACACAGTCTGGTGTCGTCTGCATAGGTGTTAACGCTGTTTTAACGCTGATTTTAATGATACAGATGCTTAGTTATAAGTGTGTAAAGTGAAATTAACTGGGCCTTAAATAGAACCCTGAGGAATGCCGAATGTTATATTTGAGTTTTTATTTCATATATCTGTTACTTACCCAAACAAACGATTTTTTTAACGCTACGGAGGCTCATGGGATTTCTTGGTTTCCCTCATCAAACTCATCAAATAACTGTAGGAACAACGATATATTGAGTTTCTTTGAAAGAATTTATTTGTAAGAAAATTGTAGCACATAGCACACACATGCTGTTACATGCTTAACATCGGCTTACTGAAGAAATACAAGCATTGGCAGGATTTTTGCATGAAGAAAAGAAAAAAATAAGACTAAGTAGTGCTTATCTCCCCCTTGTGTTTTTGTATTTCTGTACATGTTTTATTGATTGGAAAAAAAAAAGTAAAAAAAAAATCGCGATACGGAATATCGGATATCGATACCGTATCGCGAAAATAAATATCGCGATATTTAGGTGTATCGATTTTTTCTTACACCCCTATCAAATACACAATCCAACAACTCCACAACGCTCTGGTGGACAAGTTGTGACCTGCACATTCACCACGCTATGAGATAATAACACAGCGTTACCACACAGAGTTGTTTTAGAGGTAGATGCATGCAAAACCGCTGATGCACGTTACCGTAGGGGGCAGTTTTTCATCAACAGTCTCTGTATTTCCCTCTAAAACAACTTTGTCTCGTAACGTTGTGTTATCTCATAGCGTGGTGAATGTGCAGGTCACAACTTGTTAGAGTTTGATGAGGGAAACCATGAAATCCCACCAGCCTCTGTACAGTAGCGTAGCTCTGAGCAGCTCACGGCTCTGCTCCGCCGTTCTAAAAATAGCTTGCACCAACAATTAAAGGTAACGAACCTACTGCTATGACTATAGGGATTATGGCAATGGGCCAATTTGCCAAAATGTTGAACTATCCCTTTAACTCGTCTGCTGCCTCTCGATGAAACGATTAGTTCTGTAGTGGAGCCCATTTAAGCGTAATTAAAACCCTGTCTGCATCAAAATTATTGTGTATTTGCATCAGTGTATGTGCGTAACTGTCTATGAGCACGTTGTTAATCGGCTACAGGTTGAATCTCGTGTGTGTGTGTGTGTGTTATCTTGTCTGGAGACACACACACACACGCAACATGTGCATAAATGTCACAGATTATCTCGTTAGCATTTTTGTAAAAGTCATCTGCCATTTGGCGTTTGTGTAATTGCAAAGCGGACATAATCGGTCTGATTCATATTCTGTCCCCCCCCCCAACTCAGGAGGAGGTCGCCATGGAAACGCAGGTGCAGTGATGTGGTGTGGTGTGATGGGTTTTTTTTTCTGCTCTCGATACTAAAGTGACGTTTTCTCTCTCTCTCTCTCTGTCTCTCACACTAACATCTTCTAACGAGCCGTAAAAAGGTGTGATGAGCGCCGCTCTGTCTCAACCTCACACAGCGATTAAAACACACGCGTTGATGAGAGGATTGAATTAAGACCTCCTGCCGTGTGATTATATGTATGTGTGTGTGTGTATAAGCAGCTATTGTGAGTGCGTCCTCCCCGGCGAGGTGTTTGTGTGTGTCTGTCTCTTCTCTACAGGGGAATTCTCTGCATGGCGAGTGAAACGAAAATAAGATGAAAGCGCTGAAATCACACAGAGAGCGAGAGCCGTTGACTCGATCTGTCGCTTTTATTATTCCTCGAGAAAAACCCAAGAAACCATGAAAGACAAAAAAGGACTAACGCCACTTGTTAAAGGAATAGTTCACCAAAAAAATGAAATCCGATAGTGACTCACCCTCATGCTGATGAATACTCCAGAGTAGGTTTTTATTCCTCAGAGTGCATCTGGAGACACGGGAGGCCGGTTCGCAGTCCAATGAAATCCTTTATATGACGTCCATAAAACTACACAAAAAACATTTAATCTTCCTCCACACTGCTCGTCCACTGATATAGTCCCGAGTTGTTTTTAAGTATGTTTTTTGGGGCATTTATGCCTTTTATGGATAGTACAGTTGAGACAGACAGGAAATGGGGAGGCAGAGAGAGGGGGAATGACATGCAGTAAATGGCGCCCGACGCGGGACTCGAACCAGGGCCGACTGCAGCGAGGACTGTGCCTCTATACATGGGGCGCCCGCTCTAACCACTACGCCACGCGACGCCCCATATAGTCCAGAGTTTACCCGAAACGACGTCATTGAGGCAAGTCCGGTCACATCCATGTGCATTGCGTGAACGCGGGAGCGCATACCAGGAAAATTCGATACTGTTTAGGCTGTAAAAATGTCCTAAATGACGTTGTTTTGAGGAAACTCTGGACTATATCCCTTTAGGACACTTGGATATGGATTTTTCTCATATAAAGTGGCCTCCCAGGTCTCCAGATGCACATTGAAGAATAAAAAACTACTTGCATATTCATCAGCATGAGTGTGAGTCACTATTGAATTTTATTTTTTAGTGAACTATTCCTTTAACTCGGCTTTAGTCCTTTTTTTCTTTCATGGTTTCTCGGGTTTTTCTCAATAATGACTGAATTTCATTTTTTGGGGGGTGAACTATTCCTTTAACGCCTTTGTTTGTGTCACAGCGCTTTCACTTTTTAAACGTGTGGTTTTTCAGCTTCTTTCACTGTTGTTGTCGTTGCCTCTGTTTTTCTATTCACCGTCTCCGTCTCCGTCTCCGTCTCCGTCTCCGTCTCCGTCTCCGTCTCCGTGGTGCAGGAGGAAGAGGCGCTCAGGGCTCAGGTGAAGGACCTGGAGGAGAAGCTGGAGACGCTGAAGATGAAGCGGACGGAGGACAAAGCCAAGCTGAAGGAGCTGGAGAAGCACAAGATCCAACTGGAGCAGCTGCAGGAGTGGAAGAACAAGATGCAGGAGCAGCAGACGGAGCTGCAGAAACAGCTGAAGGAGGCCAAGAGGGTGAGAGGCAGCAGATGGACGGAGAGGAGGGAGAGACGTCCTGGAGGGTTTCACACACTGTATTAACCTCTATGTGTGTGTGTGCAGGAGGCTAAAGAAGCTCTGGAGGCGAAGGAGCACTACATGGAGGAGATGTCGGACACGGCGGACGCCATCGAGATGGCCACGCTGGACAAGGAGATGGCCGAGGAGAGGGCGGAGTCTCTGCAGCTGGAGGTCGACTCCATGAAGGAGAAGGTGGATGAGCTCACCATGGACCTGGAGATCCTCAAGCACGAGATCGAGGAGAAAGGTACAGAAAGACGGAAATAAAGAACGTAGAGCTATTTCTGCAGGAGCTGAGGTCAGAAGGTCGATGATGGGATGAGCTGGAGCGAGATACGGCACCCTGAAGAGCTTAAAGCCACTTAAAGAGGGACGATGCATGTGCAAAAATGCATGTAAAAAAGAAAGCAATTCATGGAGCAGTGGATAACTTTATACACTTAAACCCCAAATTATTGGAAAAATACAAGGAATTTCTTCATTTTTTCAGTTACAGATCAGTATTTCAACTCAGATTTGACATAAGGAAAGTCTGGAGCCATGACCAATTTATTTAAGTAAAGTTACATTGTTAAAGGTGTTTATTAAAACAGACAAATAGCCATAGGATGTTCAGCCTCCGAGGCCCTTTCATGTTTTGCTGGAATGAAGACTGCATTTCCCATGAGCTCTAGCGTGTATTGTCATAAAGGCGCTTATCTGGCTCTCGCATCAAGGCTTCAGACTAACTTTTTTGTGAGCAGTTTTAGTCAAATTACTTTGGAAGTGTGTGAGAGGAGAGTCGGAGCACAGGAGGAAAATCTTCTCAGTCACTTTGTTTTCTTTTTCTCTCCATCTTGGTCTTCTGTCAAATTGCTCTACTGCAACCGACTTTGCACATGCGCCGACAGACTAGCAAATCGCTCTGTCTTTCTGAGGAAATGCGGGGCAAGTCGACCACTAAATAACGCTAATATCAAAATAACTACAAAGATAAAAGGATATATTTATCGAATATGGACGCATAAACAAGTGTGGGTCCTGTAGATTCATCACTGGGTATCTTTAAGGGTCTAAAGTGCCTGTGACATTTCAGTCACTTTCATGTCAACACTAGACTCGCCACAGCAAAGACCAGAGAGCTCAGTGAGGACTTAACAGCACACGTTGTAAACGCCAAAAAGGAAGGAAAAGGGTATAAAAAGGTGCCAGTGTCAACAGTGTAAAGTATCATCAGTAAAAACCCTCCAAGGACGGCGTCCAAAGTCAGTAGTGTCACCTCAGCTCGTCACAAAGATCAAACAAGATGTTGAAAACAGTCCAAACACTACAAGTTGAAAAAAAAAAACAGTGAATTTTTTAAAATGGAAATATATTTGTGACCTGTTTCAGTTTCTTAATCATCATCCGTTCCTCTAATAAAAGGAAAAATCGATAGACAATCTGAGGAAAACAAAGTTATGTGTGAGGGAACAAAGTTTCTGCAGCGTTTGAAAAGCAAAGTGAAATGTCACTGCTCCTGTTTCTGCACCGGAGGTCGTGGTGAAATTAAACGTGTTAAAAGTGTAATGACGTGTGTAATATATTAGTTTTTTGTCGCTGCCAAGTGGCACAGAAGCAGAAATAAGTCATGTTGGTCTCTGACGTGATCGGACTGGTGAAACGCCGTTGAGCTGCTCTGCTCTGACCCGACCGGCGCTCCGTGATTTATTGTCGCCTTGATCCTGGAAAAGTTTCTTTTTTTTTTTACTGCTGCTGCGACTGAAGCCAAATCATAAGAAGAAGAAGAACTGCAGCATTTGTTTAATGAATTTTTTTCCTGGCAGCAGCATCAGTTCTTCCGTGTGTTTCTCATGTTTTTGAGTCCCGTCACAGACACAGATGTCGTGCAGTAAATCCAGATGTGTCTCTCTCTCTCTCTCTCTCTCAGGGTCGGATGGAGCTGCCTCCAGTTATCACGTGAAACAGCTGGAAGAGCAGAACGGCCGACTAAAAGAAGCTCTGGTCAGGTGAGTTTCACCTGCACAAAATGTTGCACTCAAGTTTTTTTTTCCTTCCAAATTTCTTTATTCAATTTCTGCAGACAGCACCAACGTGTCAGATGTGGTCATAACTGCTACTGTGCATAGCAACAAGTAAATCATTTAAGTACAGTAAGACAAAATAGAGTAAAATATTGGAATGATGAAGAAGAAAGGAAGCGTAACCTTGTAATTTACAGGCCGCTAATTACGAGAAAATGTCAAGAAATAGCTAAGAAGGAACAATTAATTGCATCATAATGTCTAGAAATAGCCAAATAACAGTCATGTTGAGAAATATAACCAAGAAATAACGATTGATTGCGTAGAAATAGACCAGAAATAACTGATTGTAATTGACAATTGTAAGGAGAAATATTCAAAGCATGAAAAGCATAAGTGTAATTGGCTGCTATTTCTTGACATTATCATGTAATTAGCGGCCTGTAAATTAAAGGAAGAAAAAAAAACATAAAAGGTAAATTACACGCAATCTTCTGTCCACATGTCACGACCCTGTTCTTCATAAAAAACCTTATTTAAAAACCTACATTTCTACTTATTTTTATATCTGATGCAGCAGGATGAGGGGCAGAAACATGACCCAGGAAGTCACTCCGTACCTCTTAACAATGTGTGTTTGCTGTGGTTCAGGATGCGAGACCTGTCGGCGTCGGAGAAGCAGGAGCACGTGAAGCTGCAGAAGCAGATGGAGAAGAAGAACGTGGAGCTGGACTCTCTGAGGAGCCACAAGGAGAAGCTGCAGGAGGAGATGTCGGCGGCGGAGAAGACCATCGACGAGCTGAAGGAGCAGGTTCAGTTCAGTTTATTTCGCTTTTGACATGATGGCGCCTCATTGACCATTAGAAATTACAGCTCAACATGAATACAGCAGCTAGAAACAAGTAAATAAAGAAAGTATACAATCACGATTCGCCATTTAGACTGAAAAGGTGTAGGTTGAAGTTTAGCTTATTTTGCATATTACAAGTCAGGATATATTAAAGGGATGGTTCAACATTTTGGAAAATTGGCCCATTGCCATAATCCCTATAGTCATAGTAGGTTCGTTACCTTTATTTGTTGGTGCAAGGTATTTTTAGAACGGCGGAGCAGAGCCGTGAGCTGCTCAGAGCTATGCTACGGAGGCTCATGGGATTTGTTGGTTTCCCAGAGTTGTTTTAGAAGTAAATTCATGCAAAACCACTGATGCGTGTTGCCTTCAGGGGCAGTTTTCCAGAAAGCAGTCTCTGCCATTTCCTCTACAACAACTCTGTCTGGTAACGTTGTGTTATTATCTCATAGCGTGGTGAATGTGCAGGTCACAACTTGTCCACCAGAGCGTTTTGGAGTTGTTGGATTGTGTATTTGATGAGTTTGATGAGGGAAACCAAGAAATCCCATTAGCCTCCATAGCGTAGCTCTGAGCAGCTCACGGCTCTGCTCCGCCATTCTAAAAATAGCTTGCACCGACAATTAAACCTACTGCTATGACTATAGGGATTATGCCAAAATGTTGAACTATCCCTTTAAAAACTATGCAATCTCCTGTTTTGTGTTGTTGGTTCTGTTTGTTCTGACGGCGTTCGCTCTGCTTCAGGTGGACGCCGCCTTGGGGGCGGAGGAGATGGTGGAGACCCTGACGGAGAGGAACCTGGACCTGGAGGAGAAAGTCCGGGAGATGAGAGAGACGGTGGCCGACCTGGTGAGTGGAACACGTCAAAACACATCAACACAACAACACAAGACTGATGCAGCTCATTTATTATAAAGAAAGTTACAATATCAATCAAAAAACCTCAGTAAGAGCAGCAGGCGGCTGCCCTCCCTCTAATTAAAGTGCTGCTGTTTGCTGAGTCATTTCATTATCGATATGGACCGGAGTCGTTAATATGCTCGTACAGTAACGGTAACAGTAACAGTGCTGCCCTCTGGTGTTTGGAGCGCTGACCTCAATCGGGACAAATGAGACAAAATCAATCATGACACCGAGAGTGGAAGTTTTTTAAAGTGATCATGGCTTTCCAATCATTACAGGGGGGAAAAGTTTTACCTGAGAGTTTTCAAGTTTAAATTAATCATTTCGTTGTTGTGTGATAAACAAAGATTGCATTGATTTGCACAGGGTCGACACAATAACAACAACAACACTGTTTTAAAATGGTCGTCCAGAATGAATGAGCAGCTTTCTACAAAAACAAACTTTTTTTAATAATAAGATTTTATTTTATTTGCAGAACTGACATTACAATAATATGTCATTTATTTTCCTTTTTCTGTGTTTTATTATTTTGCTTCCTCGATTTCATTTCTATATTATGTTGTGCAAAGAATTTGTTTAGTAGCAATCGGGAAGCTTTGTACTATTTGCATATTTTGAATAAACAGGACAAACAAACAAACAATAATGCATATAACCATACATCGATAAGTAGTTGTCTCATCTGAGAAATGTAGTAGAAAATGATAAGAAAATAATAAAACAGGACAAAAACAAAACATAAAGAAAGAAAGCAGCAGCATATCACCAGATGGAGTAATGTGTCCTTGTACATGTTAAATAACATTTCTTAGCATCGGTCAGCTCAGTTTCGATAATTTAATATTACATTTATTTTAATAGCTTAAATCTGAAGGCAGGTAATTAAATCATAATGTCCCAACTGGACATTGTAACCTTTGTGGAGGAGGAATTACTGCAGCAGTGACAAAGTGTAGTGACAGAAACTCTTTAGCTTTTCATCTGAATGAAGAATCATAATCGGTGTTTCTGCCGCTCCGCAGGAAGCCATCAACGAGATGAACGACGAGCTGCAGGAGAACGCCAGGGAGACGGAGCTGGAGCTCAGGGAGATGCTGGACCTGGGCGCGGCCAGAGTGAGAGAGTCTGAGAAACGGGTGGAAGCGGCTCAGGAGACGGTGGCCGACTACCAGCAGACCATCAAGAAGTACCGCGAGCTCACGGCTCACCTGCAGGTCGGACACACACACACTCAGCAAATAATACTTATGGATTATTTACTAACCTACAAACTTATTTCTTTTGTCTAATCTGTGGCATGTTTTTAACCCATCTGTGTTTTTTTAATCTGAAATGGTACTGAGTTCATCTGAAAGTGCAGCTTGGGGTTGATATTCAAAGTAATATAGTACTGAGTGGGATACTGGATGTCACGACAAGTCACAAAATAAACCAATAGACAGTGACATCATCTGCTTTTTTTTATTTTTTATTAAATTTTTGCAGTTTAGGGCCTTTTATTAAACCATCGCAATTAGTGCAAAACTGTTTAATTAATGTAAAAATGTAGCATAGTTAAGCTACAAATCCTCCATAGTTCTTCTATAAATAAACTGCAACAACAATTTAAAGTATTACTACAACAAGTAAAGATTTGTGTAATTACACACAGGGTTCCTACGCAAGTATGGAAAGTATGCAACAGTATGGAATTTAATTTTATACATTTCCAGGTCTGGAAAAGTATAGAAAATGGAAATTATTGTATGGAAATATATTTATCTAAATACTTAATGTTGGTCTTATCTGAAGTTAATTATTTTGTATGTGCTATTGTATTTGTATTGTATTATTCTGTTACATAATGGTGTGCACATTCAGAATAATGAAAACAAACGATTAATTGGATAATTTTTTTACATGATACACGATGGTCAGGTGCTCAGTTCGGTTCTGATCATATATGTGTTTATTATGGGCTGGTTTTCTCTCATCGCTCCTGTGTGTTGGTGCTGCAGGAGGTGAACAGAGAGCTGACGAGTCAACAGGAGGCTTCGGCCGAGCTGCAGCAGCAGCCGCCGGCAGAGATGTTCGACTTCAAGATCAAGTTTGCAGAGACGAAGGCCTACGCCAAGGTCAGACAGACGGAGACACGGCCGCTGAATAACAAGCAGCTCCGTCTCTTTTTTCTTCTTCTTCAGGGTGAAAAGATTCATCTTGTAAAGTAGTTTTTTTTTTCTCCTCTCTCCGTGTCTGTGTTCAGGCCATTGAGATGGAGCTGAGGAAGATGGAGGTGGGTCAGGCCAACAGACACGTTTCTCTCCTCACCTCCTTCATGCCCGAGTCCTTCCTTCGCCACGGAGGAGACCACGACTGCATCCTGGTGCTGCTGCTCATCCCCCGCCTCATCTGCAAGGTACACACACACACACACACACACACACACACACACAGTGACGCACAGAGCTGCTGTTTCCACATTGTTTTTTCATGCACTGATCATTTTTGAGATTCTGGCCTATTTTGCTTCCTCAGCACGTCTCCTTTCAGACTAGAGGAAAGAAAGAAGACGTGTTTGGAAGAACTGCTTTTAGTTTTTCTGCAGCATCCACCTGGAATCATTTACAACTAACATTTAAACTACAGACACTTGTGTCTCCGGGCCAGTTTAAAACTACAATAACAAACTCCTCCTCTATGAATGTAGCTGTTTTTGTGTTCTGGGCTTAAAAAAGGTAGAAAATCCACACGAAGGTGTTTTTATTTTACTTCATTTTGTCTCTTTTATCTGTCAGTTTCTCCTAAATTCACCAAAAGTTTCCGTTCGTTCGTTGTAAATCTCTCTTTCTCCTGCACAATAAGGTGGTCTTTGTATCAGCAACAAATCATAAAAGTACAATTGATAATAACAATTTATACAACATTTTATTCCTAAAAACACGGCGACATTGGATTTTTCTGACAGATTTTCCCTCATTTATGGAGCGATACAAAGACAAATTCAAACTCCCATCTGTAGAAGCTTTTGACTCTAATATGACAACAAAATAAAACAATATTTTCTCTAAAGATTAGCTGAATTCAATGTTCAGATTTCTGTTCTGGAAATGTATGCAAATTAGCGCATATTTAATTAGATGTTTGCCTCATTTGCATATTATAGTAGTATTATAGTAACTTATAGTACAAAAAAGAACTGTAATGTAATAAATAAACTTGGGAAGATTATTGTGCGTTTCACCTTGCACAGATAAACAACAGTGTGTGTGTATGTGTGTGTGTTTTGTGTGTCTCCAGGCCGAGCTGATCAGCAAACAGGCGCAGGAGAAGTTCGACCTGAACGAGAACTGTGTGGAGCGAGTCGGGCTGAGAGGAGCCGTCGGCGAGCAGCTGAGCTTCGCCGGCGGTCTGGTTTACTCGCTCAGTCTGCTGCAGGCCACGCTGCACAAATACGAGCAGTACGTCTCCTCACACGCACACACACAAACACACATGCACACACACATGCTTCACATATACACAACAGGACGTGACTGACGCACTCCTTCCTTTTATTTAAAAAAATGTAATTTTCCTGCATCTCTATCTTCACTGCTGGACTTTAACTTCAGGTTGAAACAGTATCTGAGGTTCACGGTGCATCAGTAGCATTACACATCTCACTAATGTGTGTGTGTGTGTGTGTCAGGGCTCTGGCTCAGTGCAGCGTAGACGTGTACAAGAAGATCGGCGCTTTGTACCCGGAGATGAGCGTCCACGAGCGGTCGCTGGACTTCCTCATCGACCTGCTGCACAAAGACCAGCTGGACGAGACCGTCAACGTGGAGCCGCTCACCAAGGCCATTAAATACTATCAGGTACACACACACACACACACACACACACAGTGGAGACTGATAATTGGATTCAATGAGACAGATGCCGTGGTGTTTCTCTGTTTCATTTATCTGTTGACCGGAAATTAATATTATTTTTCTATTTAAGTATTTATTTATGAAGTGTAAACATTTGCAGGCGATGGTAACTGTTTCTGTTCTGATGATGATGTTTGTCCCTCTGCAGCACCTGTACAGCATCCACCTGGCGGATCAGAGCGAGGAGTGCACCATGCAGCTCGCCGACCACATCCGAGTGAGTTCAGTAAAACTTGTCAATAAAATCAGTTTCTGTCTCATTTAATAGATTCGATCAGGATGTTTAAGTCTGTTTGTTATTGAACAGTATCTTTTTCTATCCTTCTTCGTTCTGATTTGCAGTTTACCCAAAGTGCCTTGGACTGCATGGCGGTGGAGGTCGGGCGCCTGCGGGCGTTCCTCCACGCCGGTCAGGAGAAGGCCGACCTCGCCGTGCTGCTCAAAGACCTGGAGACGTCCTGCAGCGACATCCGGCAGTTCTGCAAGAAGATCCGCCGCAGGATGCCGGGAACCGACGCACCCGGCATCCCAGCGGCGCTCAGCTTCGGCCCGCAGGTAACCACGGCAACACGCTGGCTGTGCAGTACGAATCAGTTTCTGTTCTCTCCAGTCAAACCTGAACTTTCTGCTTCATCATCATCATCGTCTCCAGGTGTCGGACACGCTGTCAGACTGCAGGAAGCACCTGACCTGGGTGGTGGCCGTGCTGCAGGAGGTGGCGGCTGCCGGAGCGCAGATGATGTCGCCTCTGGGCGAACAGGAGGGACTGGCGGCTGTCAAACTGGAGGACGTGGCGTTCAAGGCAGGAGAACAGGTCCGTAAAGTAGAGTTTCAAAAACAAGATCGATGTTAAGAACAATAATGCAGCTAAGAAACCACTTCAAAATGATCAGTTTCTCTGGTTTTTACTATTTATAGGTTTGTAAAAATACAATATAAATGTTTATGTTATACTTCAAGTTGTAAAGTCTCAACAACAGAAGATGTGACATCATCGTCTCTGGTTGCTTACGTCATATTCAGATCTACGGCTCTCAGGGCGCCAACCCCTACGAGTACCTGCGACAGTCCTGCAGCATCGTCATTGCCACCATGAACAAGATGGCGACGGCCATGCAGGAGGGAGAGTACGACTCGGAGAAGCCGCAGAACAAGGTAACAAGTGTGTGTCTGTGTGTGTGCATGTGTTGTATTAAAGCAGGGTTTAACGGCTCGCCCTGTGTCGTCTGGTAGAACCCGCCACCGGTCGACGTGCGGTCGGCGGCTCTTCGTGCAGAGATCACGGACGCCGAGGGTCTCGGCATGAAGCTGGAGGACAGAGAGACGGTCATCAAGGAGCTGAAGAAGTCGCTCAAGATCAAGGTAGAGGAACAGAGACACATTGAGCATGTTACGGTTTATTTCATCTACTTTTATTATCAGTGTAGACAATACACTGCAAGACGATCTCCTCTAGTTTGTTGTTGTGTGAAACCGGTGCTCGTGTCCTCAGGGCGAGGAGCTGAGCGAGGCGAACGTCCGTCTCTCTCTGCTGGAGAAGAAACTGGACAGCTCGTCCAAAGACGCGGACGAACGGGTTGAGAAGATCCAGACTCGACTGGATGAAGCTCAGACGCTGCTGAAGAAGAAGGAGAAGTGAGGAATCAGATTTCAGATTCCAGATGTGGAGCTGGAGCAGACGAGTCCACAGCTGTTTAACCGTTGTTGTTGTTGTTGTTGTTGTTGTCGTGTCTCTGCAGGGAGTTCGAGGAGACGATGGACGCTCTGCAGGCCGACATCGACCAGCTGGAGTCGGAGAAGGCCGAGCTGAAGCAGCGGATCAACAGCCAGTCAAAGATGACCATCGACGGGCTGAGAGGAACCGGACCGTCAGGAATCGCCTCCATGATGACGGGAATGACGGGTGAGGGTACGGAAAACCTCCTTATCCTCAGCATTATCAATAATTCCAAAACGTACAAATAATTTTCCTTGACAGTTTTTTAAATATCTAGTTTGGACGAGTAAGGAAATACCAATAATCAGGTTAATTGATAAGAAAATCCATCAGCAGTTGAAGCTCAGATCCTCCCACCTGGACTCCAAGACACTTGTCTGATCAATTATCATCATTTAACTCAATAATTCATTAATTCCTCCTCTTCGCTCTTCTCTCCCTTGCTTTAATCTGTCTTTACCTCCTGCAGAGGAACAAAAAGGTATCTGACCTCCTGCCCGTCCTCACGCCTGCTGCTCATCCTGCATGTTCAATATTTGTTTCAGAAGCAACTGACTTTTTATAAATGAGACGTTTTTCATTGTGCACGAATCAAAAACTATACATACTTACATACGAACAGGTGCATAGTTGCGTATGTAAATATGTAAGGTGCATTATGATATGTTATGTATGTACAATGTCAGTGAGAACAAGAAGGTGTGCATAAAACCAGTAGGCCAGAGGAGCACTTTAATAAATAAATAAAATCTAGATAGTACATTTATAAATAAATTAGGAATTATTGTTATTTAGAGTTAAGAAATACTGTAGAAAACCTGATGTTATATTAAATAATTCCAGGCCATAACATCCTCACACTTTAATAGTTGGTGAAACAGGTTTTACAGTAAATCCCACATGATGTCTTAGAGGTTTAAATTGAACATTGAACTCTGCAGAAACCCTGTTATTGCCTTGAAAGGTTTCATGTAAATGTTTTATATTTATCAATGAGATATTTTTCAAAAAATTAAGGTTTTTTTTACTTTGGCATGTTTATCATCTCCTTTTAGTGTGTTTTTTTTATATCTTAACCTCTGCTCTCATTCAAATACAAGTTGAAGTCACGTCTATGGAGCAGAATCAACTTGTTTTTCAGTTTTGTGTGTGTGTGTTTGACTGCATGTTAACACTACACGAAGGTTTTAACGAGTGTGTTAAAATGACATGTTACCTGTTGTCGTCCACAGCCAACATGATGCCAGGAGTGGCCTCGGCTTCAGGCCTCCAGGTGGTCGACTCTCCTCTGCTGACTCAGCAGATCGAAGCTCAGAGACTCTGCATCAAACACCTGAAGAACGAGAACAACAGGCTGAAGGTCCGAGTCGAACGCCTTCACGTTTCACCCGAGTCATCGTAACCGACGTCAGCTGTTGCATAGGTTTAAATATTTCTACACCTGTTACTTACTTTCCCTCCTCTCAGGCGGAGAAGATGCGCGCTCAGCTCGCCTCGCTGCCGCCGCTCCACGTCCCCAAACTCCCCTCCAGAGACGGCGGGCGTCCCGAGGTCGTCTCCAGCGCCCTCTACCGCAAAACCGACCAGCTGCTGGAGACGCTGCTGCAGATGAGCGCCAACGTCAAGGTGGTGGACATCACCGGGAAATCTCCAGGTTTGACCTTCGTCCTATCACTTATTATTTCTATTTATCTACTTTTCCTTTCCACTTCATCTTATTCCAGTTTATTTTATGAATGATTTCCTATGTCCTGCAGTGACACCTGGTGCTCAGCTCCTGGAACAAACAGCAAGACTACAATCCCTGAGTGACACTCTGGGCCGACTGAAGGTAGATTTAAATTTATTTTGCACAGTTGAAAATACAAGGAAAAATGTACAACAATTATTTCTAGGCTATTTATAGACATTATGACTCAATTACTTGTTATTTCTTTGCTATTTCTTGACATTATCACCTCATTAGCAGCCTGTAAATTAAAGGGTTACCAAAAATTATCATAGGGAAATTACACAAAGACATAAACGATCAAAATATATGAAAAACAATAGAACGAAACAACCTGTCAGGATTCAGGAATAACTGAACTCATCTCTTCTTCCGTTTCCTCTCCTCGTCCAGGACGAAGTAGCGGAGCACGTCGTCAACCAGCAGCCTGGAGCCCGAGTCTCGTCCGACTTTGCAACGTTCCCGTCGACGGCGTTTGTAAAGGTACATGTCCTCATTTCTTTAACCCTCTACTCAGATTTTGGATTTATAACAGAGTGTATAAAATATTTTAAGTTAATGTTTAGTTTTGGAAACGACTCCATCTCATAACGTTGTGTTATTATCTCATAGCGTGGTGAATGTGCAGGTCACAACTTGTCCACCAGAGCGTTGTGGAGTTGTTGGATTGTGTATTTGATGAATTTGATGAGGGAAACCAAGAAATACCCATGAGCCTCCGTAGCGTCGCTCTGAGCAGCTCACGGCTCTGCTCCACTGTTCTAAAAATAACTTGCACCGACAATTAAAGGTAGCAAACCTGCTGCTATGACTGTAGGGATTATGCCAAAATGTTGAATTATCCCTTTAAATTCTGCTGTTTTACACCTCAGTAGTTGTTTTGATAAAAAACCGTAAAAAGAAAAACATCTATTTGACTCATAATATTTTTCTGTGTTTGTTGTGTGCAGGTGAAGGAGGAGAAGCAGGGCGACACGGTGCTGGTGGGTCGGGTCATGGTGCCGTGTCCCCGCGGCCAGGAGCAGGTCCACCGCCTCGTCCTGTCCCAGTGTCAGCTGCAGAGAGTTCACAGTCTGCTGCGGACCTGAGCGCCGCCGCCTCCACCTGCTGCGTCATCCTGCCTGCTGCACCAACAACACACCAACACCAACACACCTACACCTTTACCACTACTACCCCCCTCCCCTCCCTCCGTCATCGTCAGCTTTGTCTCCACCCCAGAGCCAGAACGAGTCGAACCCGGAGGAGTTCAGAGGTGTTGCCCAGTCCGAGTCTCAGAGTCATGTACAAACTTTTCTGACACTTTTCTGTCTAATGTTGCGTTCAAGGCAGGTCGCAACTCGGAAAATACAAGCTCCGAGTTGTGAAAAATCAATTGAAAACCGCCAAACTCGGAAATTACAGGTTGGGCATTCAGTAGAGTTTCAATTTTCTGACGGCCCCCTTGTCAGCTGCTTCCAAAATCAGCATTAATTGCTGCTGCAGAGATTTTTCGTGCTCAGCAATCAGCCAAGCTTCTTTTGGGCAGCCACGTTTTTTCCCCCTCTGCGTTATTAACCCGCAGTGTGAACTATGATGAGCTAGTATGATGTCGGAAGTCGGAAATTTACGAGTTGTCTTGAACGCAACATCAGCATCGTCCATTTTGAGTGAGGATTTACTGCTCTGCTTCACTTTGTCACGTCAAAGTAAAATTAATATTTTTTTAGAAAGAAGAAACTTTGAAGATGGGAGTTTAAATTTTAAAAACAAACTACAATCATTTGTTTTTCAGAAACCAGAAATTATGATGACAGCAGTGTTTTTATTTGGTGTTGTGCCACAATCAAATATCTAATTTTCCTGATTTTTTGGCCACATCATTGATCTAAATGGTAGTTTTTATAGTGACTACTTTGCTCGTGACTGTGGCTCTGCGTCCTGTCTGCACGACGACATCATCACCACTTCACTTCATGGCCAGATAGAGACGTAGAGATATAATTATTAAAACCTGCACTGCTGCATGCTGCCCAGATTCACTGAAGCCGTCATTGTTGCTGCTGCTGATGATGATGATGATGATGAGTGTGTTTTTTGGCTCTGGAGCGGAGGCTGCAGCTGAAACACTGGATGTCGCTCCACGTTTCTGTGTTAAAACTGTCGGCGCTGCTGCTGCTGCTGCAACAAGGATCATGATCGTGTGTTGTAAAATCTTAATCAGGTGTCACTGTTGTGTACTGCTTTTTTTATAACTTGACCGTCTAAAGGGAAAGAGAGATTATTATGGGGGGAAAAAAAACAGAAATTTAATGATTAAGAAAAAGAAAAATAGAAGCTGTCCATTGAGAGCAAGTGGGCATTTTAACTGTGGTTTGATCAAAGAGACTTTTTTGCATATTTAACAGGATTTGATTGACAGATGAAGCCACAGAGGAAGAACAACATCCTGTACGTTATAACTTTGCCTGGATTTTAAGCTTCACACAGAAACAGTGTGTGTTCAGGATTTAGTGTTTTCCCTCTGTGGCTTCATTAAAAACCCTGTGGACTGCACAGAACAAGACGAGCTGATGAATCGAGGGAATTTACTGCGTTGAAAAACAACAAAAAACAACAAAACGTGACAGAAATTCTTTTGCAGATTTGTCGTGTTTATTTAAAAACAGCTTGACTGCACTTTAGTCAGATGGAGCATTATACTGGTTTAAATTATTTAGTATTTATTAAAACATGTGGTGTAAGTTGTTACTGTCTATAAAAGACACAGACCGTTTGTATTGGTAAAAAAAGCTGCAGAGTGAGAAAAAAAAAAATCCAAACGACTGTATTAACTGTGTTCTGCTGAGTTTCCTGTTGCTGTTTCAGACTTAAACTTTGTCCGAGCCTTAAACCTGCAGAGAGCCTTGTTTGTGGTTAAAGAGCGGTCACCTGCCTTATTCCTCTTTTCTTTGTTTCAACCAAACCTCGTTTAAAGCAAAACTACATCTTTGCCAAAGAGTCTTTGTTTCTCTTCACCACGTTTGCCATCGACGATTTTAAGGCTTTTGAAAAAGTTCATCAATCCATTGCTAATCGTTTTTATTATTTAATGACTTGTTTAGAGTATTTATGTTTACATGGTACTGTCCTAACTTGAAGTTTTATTTCATAGTTAGTTAATGGGCATAGTGCATCTACACTACTGTAGCCTGAGAGGGACAAATGCGGACATTTTCTTATTTATTCATTGTGTTGATCTGTGCTCTTGGCGAGCAGCTGACGTACTGACTCTGCAGCTAACTTGTCTTACTTTTCTCCTCGTGTGGCTTCCTGCTCTTGCACAACCGATAACTGATCAATAAAGACATTTAAGCCAGTGCATCGTTGTCGACTTTTTGTCTTCAAAATCAAAACAAGGGATTTAGCAAAACTGTTAAAAGCATCAGCAGAAACCTGGTTTATTCTCACGTTAAAATACATTCGTCACTCAAACAACACAACTGGTCCGAGAGTGAAAAGTCAAACATGTCAGTGACGTCGCCGTGTCTACTTTTACACATAATCTGTAAAATCCAACTACAAAAATTTAGTCACTAATAAATAAAATCACATTTTTAGTTAAATTAGGTCAATTTGTTCAATTTAAAAGTTTTCACATCACTGATTTAATTTACAGTTAAAAGAAGAAAAAAATAAAAATTTCACTGATGTGTTTGATCACTGCCAAGCTGTTCGTCTGCCCAGGACACGGTTGGTGATTCGCTGAAAAATCAAAATGTTGTATTTTAGTGTCTGTATCAGTTTCAGTAAAAACATTAAATAAAAATAAAGATTGAATTTGAGCTGCTCTTTTACGCTTCATTCGAATCGAACCTGTTGGGTGAGAGGTGTTTTGTTTTTTTACCTTGTTGTAGAGCTGAGCGTTGAGGCGGTAAGATCTGTACTCTGCTCTCCGTCTCTCCTCCTCTCTCCTCCTCTGCACCTCCGGCAGGTTCTCATAGATCCTGCAGGATAAACAAGTTAAGACAAAAAAACTATTGTCAAAACCAAACTCCATCTTTTATTCGATCTGATCTCAAATCCGTGTGAAACTAAACTCAAGTTTGGGCTCTTCATCTGTGCAGAAAACCTCAGCATTTGATGCAATTAGGCTTCAATTTGTACATGAGATAAAACTGATAATGGAGACTCTAGTTCCTGTTACATCCAACAACAACAACACTCACTGTTTTGACCTCTGGATCATCTCCTTCCTGGGAACAGCCCTCCTGAGCAGAGCGGTGCCTTCACACAGAGGGAACAATCAGTTATTAGACAGACATACAGACAGACAGAGGGTGATCCTGTGGTTGGTGATTTTGGATGCAATGCATGTTATTTTTGTGAGTTTGTTTTTGTTGCTGTCTGCACTTAAAAAAAACTATATATATTCCTGCTGAGCTGAGTACCTGCAGGCCTCGGCAGCCTCCCCAGTTCTACGTGCCGGTTGAAGAGCTCGTCTCTCTCTCTGGTGAAGACGGCCTGCAGCTTCCTCTCCTCCGCCTGCCGAGCCAGACACTTCACCCTGTGAGTGGAACGAGAGATGAACTCTGGACGACGCATCGCCAGAGCTTCCTGCAGGACAGCGGAGGAGGAGGAAGGTTAACTACAGTACAGGACACTGAAGGTAGTTAACACAACACCATTAACAGTTATCTAATAACATATTAATGATGGATCAATACTAATGCTACATCAGGCTGAATGCTGCATTTAATTTAATTCTAAATACTCTGAAAATACGTTTAAAAATGTAAAAACAAAATGAAAAACTCCTAAAGAAAGATAAACACTGACAAACCTGGAGGGAGACACGAGCCAGACCAGGAGACAGCGGTTTGGTTCTGGGATTCAGATCCGGTTCAGGGCGATGTACGATGTATCTGGGCTGCTTGTTTCGTTCCTCGTCGACTTGTCTCTGTCGGAGCGGTTCTCTCCACGGCTGTGATCTGCTGTACGGTTCAAACCAGGCCGCGCTCGGCCTCCAGGTCGACTCCTCCTCCTCCCGCTGCTGGTTCTCCTTCCTCGACTCTGACCTCAGGTCGTCAGCAGAGATGAACCAAGAAACACCTGAACAAGACCAGGAAAATTCACACACTAGCCAAAAATCGATACAAGAGTTTGGTTTTATTCTGCCTTTAAATAATAACTGCAAGTGTAGAAAAACTGAATAAAACACTAACTATGAGAGAGATTTCAGTGGTAACATAACAATTAGACAAACCTTCAGGATACGGCTTTGATGGGCTCCTCTTGCTCTTTCTCTGTTTTTGTGAGGACTGGGTTTTCGAGGGGTTCCTCCCTCCTCCTCTTCCTCCTCCTATACTCGTTAGTGATGAAGAGTTCAGCCTTGACGCTGTGGATTCTCGTGGCGATGGAAACGTGGTTCCAACGTCTCTGGTGTGACGTCGAGTCCCGTTACAGACGATCTCCAGGTCACCTGCTGCAAAACAAAATGACAGCATGAAGATCATCTGGGAATAACAAATAACTTTCATCACAACTTACTCTGTATTTTCTTTATCTCAAAGACAAGTGGTGGAGTTTATTAAAGACTTTTTCCCTGAGTGTGATAGGTGGTAAAAACTGACAAGCACCAGCCGTCTCGCATTAACAGGAATTATAAAACCCCAATCATCGGTTCATTTAGGACTAGTGATGATATTATATACTGACGTTACATTTAACTGGGACAAACTTCTTTTTGGGCTTGTATACTCAACTACTGTAAGTGTGAAAACTAAATATTTATTTGGAGTACTGAGTTTAGCTGCTAGAAAAACAAACAAATAAGAAATAAATGGCTTAAGTCAGGCAATATACAATATATTTGTGATGGATTTTCTTTCTTTTTTTCCCTTTATATAAGAAGATGTACTGTAAATTATTTATTCCTTGTATTATAATAGAAAACACATCATCTTCATATGTTTAAAAAAAAAAAAAAAAAAGCTTTGTAAAAGGAAAACAAACATCAAACCTCAGTGTGATTGAGCTCCGTGGGGGACTGACCTGTCTGGATGCCTTTGCTGACCAGTTTAACACCTTTCTTCGCTGCCAGAGTCCTGGTGGGTCCTCGATGTCGTGGCGGGAGGGAGACGCTGGTTGACGACGCAGAATCAGGAGCGATCTGAAAAATACAATCATGACAATTAGGATACTTTTTTTTTTTTAGGATTAAGGTTAACTTTTTTTTTCCGTTTTATTGTTATTCATATATTTTGATCGTTTATCTCTTTGTGTTATTTTCCTATGATACTTTTTCTTTTATTATATGTTCTGTTTTCTTTTTTGTATGACAATGTATTTCATTGTAAACCATATATACAGTACATAATAAGCTCTTTGTGTTTTCGCCTCTTCCAGTACCATAAATTATTAAATTGTTCTTTTTACTTGTGTATTTTTAACTGTGCAAAATACATCTAAATCTAAAATCTAGACACAGAAACTCTATAAATTTGGATGAAACCAGCATCAGTAATAAATCATCTCTACTTCAGATTTACCGTGGATTCGTCGATGCCGGTGGTCTCTGAAGGAGTGATGATGGACGGAGAGTCTCTGGTTCTCCCTCTCCTCTGCTCCCTCCCGTCTCTTTTCTGCTTTTCGATGGTGCTGTACAGTTGACTGAGGCTGGAGCTGCTTTTCAGGCGCTGGACTCTGTGGGCGCCGAACACTCGGATGAGTCGGGCCGTGTCGACGGTGGACATGGAGCCGGACGCCGTGGACAAGGTCTCTGCCGACTCGTCTCTGTCTGCAGGGAAGAGGTGAGGACTCTGGGAGGAGCCGTGAGAAACGAAGGAGGAGGCTCGACTGTCCTCGTCCGAAGGCTCGGGCGTCCTCTGCGTCCAGGCCTGACGAGCGGCGGGAGGTTCGTCCTCAAAATTTCTCCTCCCTCTGACTTCCTCCCGTCTGTCTTCCCGTGTAGCTCCTCCTCTCCTTCCTCGCGTCTGATCCTGAGACGCTTCCTGCTGAACCTTCCTGCTGTTAATAAGACGGGACAGGCGCTCCAGACGCTCCACCAGCGAGGCCTCTCTGGTCGGACAGGACTCCTCGAGGCTCCACCGAGCACAGAACCTCTGCCACAGCTCGTCCAGCCTGTTGTCGCTCTGCTGGGACGTGGACTGATACTCCTCTGGCTCACGCTCCACTCTGGTTTGAAAGAAGGCACTCTGGCTCAGATCATCGTCGTCCATTTCGCTACGACCCGTCTGAAACCTCTCCCAGCTCGGCTCTGGTTGGTTGTAGCGAGGGAACTGCAGCGGACTCGTCCCCTGGTCCTTCCTTAACGGCTTCTGGTTGTTTGATAAAGGCACTGTGGTGAAGGCAACCGAGACCTGAGTGGGCGGCTTCGGAGTTTGGCTCAGACTTGTTTGTGAGGTTTTATCTGCTCTCGGAGACGAATCTATGACGAGAGCGAGACATAACACACGTTCAGACTGGATGTGCATCAGAAACATAAAACAATCAATTTTCTATTCGCTGCTGCCCAAACACACACAGGAAGCAGAAAACAAAGACAAACAACCAAGAATAAGTTGCTTTCAGACACAATAGTCTTTTCAAAAAATGTGTGATCAAATATTTCACTAATTCACTTCACACAGTCACAAGAACTGATTCAAAACAATCTCCACTGCTGGTGCCCAAACTTTGTTTAACATATCTGGTTATCCTTATAACACACAAGGTATCATTCATAATCAAAGACTTAATATCATCTGAGCCTGTTGTTACATTTTTTTACATTAAACAATGCACTTTTCTGTTCTCTCACCTGTGGCAAACTAATTGTGTTCAAATATGAAAACTACTGAATTGTGTTTTTTACTTTTTTTATTTGTCTGTAACATTTTTTCTATTGTACTGAAACAACTTTTCCAGACTAACGTGTTTATAAACAAATGACAGACTGTGTTATTAGTATAACTGCTTGTCTCAGATGTGTATTTAATAAAATGCACCTTGAAGCTCTTAAACATCTCCTGTCTCATTCATACTGTCAGTGTGTATCGTCGCTGTACCTCTGTGTCCTGGCTCCTGCATTTTGAAGGCGGCTGTTTTCAGCCTCTTGCTGTAGATGCCCTCAGTGTGTCTAATGGTGACTCCACGGTCCAACCCCGGGTCCTGGTGCCCGAGGACGTCACTGCTGAAGCGCGGGGGCACAGCGTCGTCTGAGCCTGCAATTCAATTATGTTTTTCATTTAAATAAAAATGAGTTCTGTAAAGAGGAGGTCAAACCAGTAACTTTCCTAATAAGAACATAAATAAATCCTTAATTTTCCAGCAGCGGTAAACAGAAGATGTTCAAAGACGTGGAGTCCACAGCCCCCGTCCGTCTGTCTCTCTGCTGGGGCCTCAGCTCTGCCTTTTGTCTCACCAGCCCCTGAGCATGAATAATTAATGTGCTGCCCGGTGTACGTTACAATAGACCAGCTGCGACCTATGCAGGCACAGGGGAAATGAGCGCAGAGCCTCCCCCCGTTCATCACACATTCAACTGACATTTCAATTCTCTGGACTCATAAATTCCTCAGTCTGTAATTTGCCTAAATCCTGAAATAACCCACATTTACATATAAATGTGTGTTGAAACATGGTCAGATCCTTTTCAAAGTTACAATGATAAACAGACATGATACATTTGAACTAATAATACAGAGATCATTGTTTGGTTCTCGACCATAATGAATGAATCATTCAGATATTCAGAGTACATTGGATAAAGCAAATTAAATCTGTGGCTAATGTCATCAATGAAACCTAATAGGAGTGCATGGAGTGGAGACAAATCAATGAAACAAGACTTACTGGAAAGGAAAACACACACAAATCTTCATATATAGAAATAATCTACTGGTGTAAATCATTCCTCACAAAATATTTGTTGATTATCTGACACAAAACCTGCACTGTACTTGACTTGACAACTCATTATTCCTACAACTATTTTTAAGATTTATATTTTTACCTATGACAGTAAACAACAGATAGTCAGACAGGGACTGTGGGGAGGAAGGTGGAAGATGACACATGCAATAAAAAGATGCAATAAAGGAAGGAGGTATGAAACTCCAGCAGACATGATGCTGCTGTCATCTACAGTTGCAGGCAGCTCAATAAATCTTTAATGTACCTGGGTGTGAGCTCTCCATGGTGGTGTCAGAGGGGCCGGTGGAGGAGAAGTCGGCTTCTGCTTGAGGGACGTAGAAGAGCTCCTCACTGCCCCGGGGTTTATAAGGCAGCAGGACGGGCACTGCTGAGGGAGGCAGGAAAAACAGTTGACTGTTAGCTACATGTACATGAACCGTATATTTTAATCCTTGGCTCCACTGCCACAACTTGATCGGTCAATTTAAACACTAATCTTAGGCTGTCTTTACACTACACAGGCCTTGATGTGTTGCCAATATCCGATTTTTTCATCCATCTGTTTACAAGTTCAATTATACTGACCCATATCTGGTATCTGCATTAACACCTGCTTGTGCGAAACGACCTGCATGCAGAGACGCAGTTGGCTACCAAAGCAGGAGGAAGAGGAAGTCAGCTGATCCAGCTACAGGTAAACAACACGACGTACAACTTGCATTGCCAGGGGATTATCCGATCTGTCTGTTTAGACTGCAGACGCATTGGCGGATATCTGATTTGTATCTGATTTATTCCATCTATAACGGAGGCCTGAATCCGATCTGACAATATCCGATATCATGGAGTTTTTCCACGTTTCCACGTTGATGTTACAGATCTGTTACGGAATGTGTTTTGAGCCACGCCAAACAAAATACTGTAAACAGACGATAACGTTTTTCTTATCTAATCAAATTTGTGCCACTTGAGAGGAAAAAATTGGATCTGGGCCACTTGAACCTTGTAGTGTAAAAACAGCCAAACAGACCAAGTAAATGAGGATTTAAGTGTTTATATACATATATATACAGTATATACTACCTGGTGATTCTGTGGTTAAGGGTCTTTGGGAGACTTCAGGTCTATGACGTGGTGTAAAGGACTGTTTGGATGTGGAGGTCGTTCTTGCTGTAGCTGCTGGAGCTTTAAACAGCGTGGACGTGTCCACTCTCTCACGTCCCTGCTGTCTCTTTGGTTCTGGGGACTCAGGCCACTCTGGCGGGCTGGACAAACCAACGCCCTCGTCCGGACTGCTGCCAGGAGATGGAGAGGGTCTGAGCGGGACGAATTCTCTACGTGGTGACGTGGTAACAGCATCAGCTGCGATCGCCAGGCTGTGATTGGTCATGGGTTTGGGGGACAGAGTGAGACGAACGTGTGAGACGTGGCCGGTGCGGGTCGGGGCTTCAGATGCGGACGAGCTGGTGGTTTGTTCAGTCCCATGACCGAGAGAAACAGAGCTGTCCTGGATGGACAACTCGTCAGATGGCGTGTTGTCGTCTTTGATATCCGTATCCTCTCTATTCAAACCCTGCGAGGACGGAGGCGGTTCTACAAACTGGCATCCAACAGCGTCTTGCCTCTGCTGATTTCCAGAAATTAACGGAGAATTTAGTTTGGTTTGTTGTTGAAACACTGATCCTGGCTCTCTGGTCGTCTTGTCTTCTGATTTCGGAGTGGTGGACCGTTCAGCTTGAGGGTGTTGGAGCTCAGTCAGGCGTAGCGGCTCCGGGGCCGGGCTGACGGTGGGAGCAGGCGACGTGGAAGGAGACGGCGAGGTGGAGCGCTTGCGGGTGGCGATGGTGATGGATGTGAGGGCCCCAGGGTTCGTTCTGGGGAGGGTCACTCCTTCTCTGGCAGCGATCTCCAGTACCTGAGCTTCTAGACTTCGGCTTTGCAGCTGAGGCGTGTGCGAGTCAGGCAGGTTCGCGTTCAGGCCTTGAAGTGGCTGTGACAGCGGGTTGTTCACATCAGCGGGGGCGGCGAACGTCTCTGCAGACTGAGGTGGATCCTGTCCCCTCGGGAGTCTAACACTGGACGCTGCACTGCTCTCTGTATCTGTACTTAACTGGCTCTGGAGAAACATAAAAAAACAAAACAATCAGTCTGGGTCAAACCTTAAGACCTGACAAGGTCCTTGTTTACTTCATCCTGTGAATTAATGAATCTGTCACAAAGGTTCACATCAAAACACTGCAAGCAGCAAACTGGAACCAGAAGTTTTGACAAAATAGATAAAAATAAATACAACAACCAAACCTCAGAGTTTTTGCTTCACCTTCACAGCACACCATTTTGTATGAAAGACTTTAAAAACACTCACACAAACACACATCATTTACCTTAACAATGAGACCTGTACTATCCAGATATTGAGGAGATAACAAAGTGACAATAAGATAAATACATTTTGTAAACATGTGGCATGTACTACAAATAAAGCTTTTAAAGTGACATCAGTGCTACAGATGTTTGCGTTTTTACCTTCATTGGGTATTTTAACAGCAGCTCTCTCTTGATCTCTTCAATCCGCTTCCTGTCTTCTTTGTCCAGCTCCAGAGGTTCACACTGCTGGCCTGATATCTTCAGCTTAATCCACTCTGCAACATCAAAACATACTTTTAATCGTCATTAAGAGATACTCACAATGCAGACTGGTCAGTCTGTGACACAAAAAATGTTGGTATTGAGGTGCATGTGACTTTACAGTACAGTAATTACAGAAATTACAGTTAAACCCAGTTTCAGTTCCTAAGGTGTTAAAGGTCCAGTGTGTAAAATTTTCCTTTCTAGCGATTACCCACTCACACAAATATATTCATGGGTAGGATATTCAGATTTTGCCAATAAACCTTGTCAATTATTACACACTGGACCTTTAATATGAGATCGTCTCAGCCTCAGAGTTGTCATTACCTCTGGCTTTGCTCTCCTCTTGGTCGGTGATGCTCGGCGTGCTGGACACCATGGTGGCTGGAGATTCGCTCTGGAGTAACTTGGCGACTCTGACTGCCAGTGAACTGTCGCTGCTCCCACCGTCACTCATCACTCCCTGGTCCATGTCCTCCAGAGAGGGCGACGAGGAGTTGCTCTGCACAGGACCTCCTCCATACGCAGTCTTCTCCTCCCCTTCTGGGACACCTGTTGTCTCGGTGGGCGTTGAGGTGAGCTGTTGTGTGCTCACAGGTGGCAGAGGGCTGATGACCGGTGGCGGTTGTGTTTGGACTTTGTTGTCAGGGGGAGCAGCGCTGCAGCCCTCAGGCTCTGCCCTCCTGGCGGATTTGGAGAGGACCAGAGAAGAGTGTGTTCCTGCGGTGGGTGCAGTGGTAAGAGACTGTGTGGATGGATAGTCAGGTTGCCACGATGAGGTCAGACTGTCTCGACCTACAGAGCTGTGCCTTGGTTTGTCTGAGGTCAGCATGGAGTCGGACGAGGACCTGGCCCACAGCAGGGACGAGTGATCTCTGGCGTCTAAGGAGGAGAGCGAGGAGTCGTGGAGTCTGCCAGTGTTTTTCCTCAACGAGAGGAAAATGTCATCATCAGAAAGGAGACGAGGGCCTGCAGGGGAGGCTGAGGAAGCTGCAGAAGTCCCAGCAGACACTGCGTTATCCACCTGAGAGAGTAGTTTACGGATCTCCCCCAAGGCGTTTGAGCTGACAAAAGAATTTTCTGCACTTGGCTCCAAACTCCGGCTTGTCTGCAAAGATGACGTCAAGTCTCTTTCTCCATGTCTCACCTTAGTAGCAAACAAAAGGTCAGAGTCAAACTTCTCTCTGGTTACGCTGCTGTCCTGCTGCTGACTGGCCTGCGGTCTGGAGGAGTGGGAGTCTTTATCGGACTGGGAGGAGAAGGAGGGTGCCGCTCTGTGTCTACTCTGAATCGCTTCTGGATCTGACGAGGTTGAAAGAGAAGCCCGCTTGGCGTGGTCTGGGAACGAGACGGGTGGAGCGAGACTGTCCAGGCTAAACGGTACAGACACAGTGGAGTCCACGGACAAAACACTGGACCTGGAACACTCTCCTTTTTGGGGACTGCCTCCTGAAAATAGAGTAAAAATCAACACTTTAGTTGATTATGTGAAATAAAAACCCACTTTTGTCAAGTAGCATCTTAGTGGTATTGATATAGCATATTATTGTGTTTGTTGAAATAGAAAGTGAAACATCAGTTGTAGGGTCATGTACCTTCAGAGGGTTGGGTGCTCTGCGTTGGGGTTCCTTTAATTGTTAAGAGTTCAGTGGGAGAGAATTCGGGCTCTCTGATTGGCCCTCTGGGCACAAATGGATTCAAGATGGTTGAGGGCGACTGGTCAATACCCAGGTTATGGAGATACAACTGCAAGAAAAGCAAGTTAGCACTGCGTCAGAATCAGAAATACTAGTTTATTCATATACAGGTGCATTTCAATGAATTAGAATATAATGGAAAAGTCAAATAGCCCCAACCAAGTATTGAGAGCATATAGCAAATCTTTATTTAGCAGTTGATGTGTACCTCTTAAAACTTCAATCTGTAAAGAAACGATAACACCTCATATTTTTTTTCCAAACCTAAACATATATTCTATACTTGCTTGTATTGGATTTTCAGTTTTTCACTTACTGGTATTCGCTCTTCAATGTTGATCTCTCGCTGTCTGGGCAGAGGTGGTGGAGTTGACGGTTTCGAAGTCCAGTATGGGGCATAATTATCCACCTCCAGGCTGGTGACTGAAGAAGCTCCAATGGAAGCTGCCAATTTAATCCCACTGTTGTAACTTCCTTGGGAAGTATCGAGTGACACATCACTGAACCGGCCGAGGCTCATGAGAGCTGAGGGCTGAGCTGAGGTACTCGGCTGATGTTGGACATCGTGCTGAGTCTGACTCTTCTCTTCTTCTTCAGGTCTCGCTGTCTTTTGATCCTTCTTGACCGACATGACAACCGTGCTTAGAGAGGAGTGGGACTGAGACCTGCCGAAGGACGGTCTTGTAGCTGCGGATCCGGTGTTGTCTTGGTCACTGGGTGCACTGCCCACTGCCTCCCCTCTCCTCGGAGAAGAGCAGCCAGAGGGACCTACAGAGGAGCTCTGTGTGATATTCTGGTTGGAGGCACTTGAAACAACAGGTGGCTGCTGTAAACTTCTCACCTGCTGACTCAGGATGCGATTCAGGGTGTCAGACACTGCATCGTAAGCTTTCTTTTTAGGAGAGACGCCAGAAAATCCTTGCAAAGCCAGGCTATCAAACAGGGATGTTTTGCCAGAACTCTGGTTTGCCCTCCAGGCGTCTACCTTCTCTAAATAGTTGAGAGTTGGAAGAGACTGGACCTTTGCAGAGGCATGTTCCTCTTGGCACTGATTAGCTGTGTCAACCTCAGGAACAGCTGGTTGTAGAGAGATCCCTGTGCTCGATCGACACGAGTTCTCCTTATCTGATTCTATGGCAGAAAGCTGTCCTAATGCGACCTTGACGCTGGATTTGGATGGGGGCTTAAAAACCCCCGGAGTGGATTGAGACTGTGGAAGGAAACCCAAGTAGGACCCATCAATCCCGGTTTGATTCCCTAAGGACCAGAGGTCTTGCTCTCTATGAACCCGTTCGACGCCTGCTGAAAACTGCTGTGTCCATGGCACACCACCCACATTGGTCCGGGTCACACTCGGCTTGCTCTCAGTCGTCTGTGTGGGATATGGAGTAAGATATTGACCAGTTGAAGCTGAAGGACTTCTCCTCTCTTGGTTTTTTGTTTCAGCTTCACGACTGCTGCGCCTCTTGTTCTCGGACAGTAGCTCTCTGTGTAACGCTTCGCTACTGTCATCAGGCTGTGTACTGCGGGAACCCATGGTAATATTACAGACCTCAGGTGACAGTGTTTGTGCTTGGTCGGGGTTTGAAATTCTGTCTGGTTGTTTTGTCTGCTGCTGTGGAAGAGACGCTTCACCTGGAGGACCTTCTCTTCTCACCATGTTTTGGTCAATGTCCGATCTGCAGACTAGAGGGCTTCCAGACTCTTTGTTCAAATCTGAAAAGCTCTTCACAGATGTTCCAGTGCCAGAGGAAACAGCGCTACTACTGCTGCTTGGCATGCCGACATCTTTCTGAAGCAGTGCCATAAGATGTTGGGCAGGAATATCCTTATTCAGAAAGAAGGTTTCGTCTTCGACAGCCTTTCCTACAAGCTCGTCCAGAGTGTTAGTCAGTGTCACAGAGTCCCTCCATTCGCTACCTGCATCATCTCTGGATGGTAATTCCTGTCTGTCAGTGGCGGCAGACAATCTGGAGGGAATCGCTTCCTCTCGTCTGCTTTCATCTCCTGGAGACAAACTGTACTGGGACCGAGAGCTGCTGCTTGTGCCATCTTCAGAGAGGATAGTCGCCTGAGCCAAAGGATGCTGGGACCGCTCAAGTTCTGGGACTTGAGCGGTGGCATCCAGAGGAGAAAAGTGAAACCTGCCTGATGCCAAGGAAATGTCCGGGTATGCCCTTGAAAAAGTAAATGAAGAAATGTAAGAATCTTAACTGTGAATCATTCAAATGACATGTTGTAGAAAACTATGTCCACAGAACAGTGAATTTAATTTATTTGTTACCTTAAGGGAGCAAACTCATTGTCACTTTGTTGGAATAAAGAATAATCAGTGAGGTTTTGTTCCACACCAGAGTTCGCAGGCAACAACGAAAGAGCTGGAGACAAGTTACTGTCCTGAAATTCTGAAAAACACAGAAAATGCTGAATGTTATGAAAAGGCGGCACAAACAGTCATACAATTTATAACTGCAACATAGATCCTTCAAACTCAATTCTTGCAAATTCTCTCTGCCTCCAACTTTCAATGATCATGATGTCCTAATGAATTATTAACTAGACAACGCCTTTTTAAACACTGGTGAAACATTTAAGGGGCGATTCAAAGTATCTGGAATCTGTGATTACAGGTGGCAGGCCAATGTGTGCTAGTATCATAAATGAAGTTTAATGATGCAAGTTGATTTTTTGTGTACGACCCTACATTTTCAGCCTGTGCTCCTAAAACTCTTATTTAGGGGCCACTGTGCAAAAAAAAGTCAGTCTGGAGCCCTGCAACCTGAAACATGACTTTCCAAAGTGTATTTTATGTACATTCTGCATGATCGAATATTCGTTAAATCACAAAGGAGAAGAAAGTAGAAGAGAGGCTGATATTGATTGTTTTAGTCAATGTATACATACGTAGCTCCACATCGTGTCTCCCCAGTGGTAGAGGCTCAAAGTCATCTCTTCTGCCATGACTTTGGTGTCCAACTTGGTTTTGGGATAACTGTGCGACAGACTGACTCATATCTTCATTGGCTGGCAACTGTGAAGACACCTCCACCCTCTGTGAACAAAATCACCAGACAAAGTAACTCAGTGTTAAAAGGGGTATAACGCTACTGGCCTGGAAAAACATCTATGACAAAATCTTTCATCCCCTTTGCAATAACCACCCTGAATAACCAGAAATACACGTGTTGCTCTTAAAAGCCCCTTCATTTTTTAATATGAGGGGAGGATTGAACTTACAATGTTGTTTTTAACCTTTTATTTGTTTATAATGTGTTTTGTATGAGCCTGTCAAAGACGAATTTTTGTTACTCGTGACAGACAATAAAGTTTATCCATCTACCTAGCTGTCACTGTCTCTTGTGATGAGTGGCAGAGATCAGCATAGTAAACTCTCAAATGCTGCTAATCGGAAGACACTGGTTTTCTGCAGCATTTACGACATTAGATCTAATTTATTAACAGCTGCTGCACATGATAACATGTGAATAAATTACTTTTCCAATAGTCTAATTATTCCACTTATTACATAAATCACGATCCACGACTCGTTGACAAGAGTAGTAAAAAAGTTAGCTAGACTCAACAGGTTACTATTAGTTAGCTTGGTAATTAACACATCACTACAATCTGCAAATCTTACAAATTGCACAAGTTAACGTCATCGTGCAGCAAAGCAGCCACCAGATACTCGTTCTATCATGTCACTAAAAGTGAAAACGTAATGTTTTGAACGACAATGCGATGACAGCTGAGAGTTTCGCTGTTTGTTTTGTTGGTCGATAAATTAGCAAAGCCGTTAGCAGCTAGCTGGCTGTTAGCCACTTACAACCGCAAGAGCTCGCGACGTGTTGGACCAGACTCCAGATAAAGCATCAAGAAACAACACAAATCCGCTACATATACTACATACACGTACTATACAACCCGGGAATCGAGTTAAAGTGACACAAATTACCTGTGGAGGCTCCATGTTGCTGTTGTTGTTGTCAATCCGCCACTGTGAGCGCGCTTCCTCCGCCTCGTTTCCATGGAGCGTTGCTAGGAGCGGATGTAGTAGTCGCGCGAGAATGGATTTGAACTAAGGAACGCCGAAGATCGTATGGTTGAACAGATGGATCACTTCCTGTGTTAAAGAAAAGAGGAGTTATTAAACTCTTCCAGTTCAAAGACAGTAGCAGTTCACTCGTTCACTCTAATCATCCAGAGACTTGTAGTAGACGATCCCACTGTTCCTCGTTTATCCCTCTTGTGTCTAAAAATTCAGTGTAAAATTTCACAGAAACATTCATGAAGGGATTATAAATTACTAATTATTATTAATTTGTTGGTTATTTCACCTTCATATGGTCACTTTGGTCATTTTGTGTATATTCATGGTTGATTGGCAGACTAAAACTAACTAAATAAATAAAATGAAATCATTTTTGTACTGTACTTACAGGTGCCTCTGTTTTTTATCCTCTCACACACCTGTTGATGTAGACTGAAGCCTTATAAAATAAGATGAGTTTCCCAGGCAGTACATTGGCACATGGTTAAATACCAGATAAGTTTATTTCAGTCTGATGCAATCCAATCCATCAGCTGCAGCGACAAATCCTGGGTGTCACCCAGAAACTGACTATGTTTAGGTGGAAACTCTGTGTTGACTGTTGTAATTTATTGGTAAATCATTTTGTAGTCATTTGATATGGATTTTACAAAAAAAAAATCCACTGCTGAACAAAACTTACATATGGGCAAAAAAATAAAGGGCAAACACACTGAAATATCATCACAATCCACAGAAATAACAAAAAATATTAAATCTCGAGTCCAAATATTAATACTGCTTTATAAAAACACTTTATGTTTACATTGCCATTTTGCCCTCAATTTTTGACTTGTCTCTGCATTAAACCTCGCCCCCTTTACCTTGAGTGACAGACGACACATCCAATCAGAATGCTGAATCAGAGCATCAGCCAATGAGCGTTGACGCTGTTGCCGCAGCCTGTGAGATTTATCTCAGGGTATAAAAACTCAAAATATACCAAACACGGAAGAGAGAAGGGCGAACAGTCATCACTGTTTAGTCACAGATAACAAGAGATAGTCAAATTCAACGTCCAACGCAGTGTGTGTGTGGAAGAGGATTAACTTAACATCATGTCAAGAAGACGGGACATTGTTAAAGGTCAATATGAATCAGTGTTTTGTATTTTATTAGCTTTGGTTCATCGCTGAGTTTAATTTACTGGGAAATCGACGTGTTACAGCAAGTTAGCTTCCCAGAAAGCTAGCACGCTAACATGGCCGGTCATGTAATGTAATGTAGTGTAATATACTCGTTCCAACCGGTGATACAGTCACGTGAGTAGTAAATAACCACACCTGGTCTCTGTCTACCTGTCAGAACGCGTACCTATCCAAAGAATCCGAGAAAACTCAAGACTGATGCATACACACGTGAGTATGATTCAAACCCCTGGAAACCTAAACTATTCTTTCTTCTTCCTCTTCTTCTTTTTCTTTTATTATTGTAACACAACAGGTCTTTCAGGTTGGGAGTGTACCTGTGCTGGTAAAGTGCCAACAGATATGGCAAGCCATTTTAACATTGCCAGACAGGAGGATATGTGTTGCAGATATCTGCAATTCAGTTTTGCCTATAGTCAAAAAGAACAATTCAGATATCCGCAACTACATTCTTCCTAGGACAAATGTCACTTTTGCCATTCATGTATGGGATTTGTCATTATAGATATCTACAATTCAGTTGTAGATGTTGAGTTATGGATATCTCTAACTGAATTACGACTAGTAGTAATTCCAGTTTGAGATATCTACAATTTGATTCTGACTACTCATAATTCTAGTTCAAGATATCTTTAATTTAGATATCTACATGTCCCACCGGAGTGTGCGTAGTTCAGCTGTCACGTCATTTCTCGAGGCATTTTACCAAATATATTTGATTTAACTTTAAGCCACATGATTGGCTGAAACCCACGTGGGTCAGTGCCATGGATGTCTAGCACTAGCACGTGTGGCTTGTTTTGATATGTCACCCAGGGGGTGCTGCGCTGCTGCCCGCAAAATACTGATAGGGATGGGGGGATTCACCGATTCATATCGGTGGTCCGATACAACGGTGGGTCGACACACCGTTGTAGTGAGAGCCATAGAAATAATCGCTCTGGTTGTAGTGAGCTGGGAAGCGGTGGTAGCCGCGGATCATAGATAATCGGACAATAATCTGACAATCGGACTACACGTAGGTGTAGCTCACGGTCGGCCATATTGGAGCGGGCAACTTGCTCTGACTCTGGCTGCAGTGGACGGTGATCCAGTCATCTTCGCTAAAAAAAACACACAAAAAAAACCGATTCATAACTCTGTGAAAAATAAATCAGTATGTAGCTATTACTATAACTATTTACATAATGCCACTATAATGTTACTTTTACAAAAAAAAGTACATGGTTAAAATTATCTGTTATGCATCATAACTGCATAGACTACATAGATTAATAAAAAATCAAACCGTTTTGAAATCGGACAGAGCACCACAGGCTTAATGCTCTGAGGGAGAGAGTTGCCCGTCCCACGATGGCCGCCGTGTGGCTACGCTGTGTCATTTGGCAGCAGTGGTGGGTGAGTCATCTAATCATATAGTCTTATAGTATATATCTATGGTTTATACTGTATCTATATGGTCATGGATGCTAACCATACATCCATGATGCTAACTGCTTGTTAGCGGTAGCTGCGGATGCTAACCGTTCGTTAGCGGTAGCGGTTACTGTGTACTGTGTACACACAAAATCATATTTATTGTACATTTTTGACGATAAATTGATATTTTTGCTGTTCATTATTGATTAATTACATATCCTTTTAGAAGTATTTTAAATAAAAGCCACACTAAGCTTTCTTATGTTTTTTTTATGTCATATTTTTATCTGCAACAGAGCCTGGGAAAATATTTTTTTTAGTAGGCGATGTTCTTTTTTTTTCTTTTTTTTTTTACACTTGGGTGCATTTTCAGCAGGTGTTTTAGGTCTAAATGGGTTAAATAAAGTTGATGATCAATTAGGAACGTCTGATAATGCTGTAACCTAAATCCCAGTCAACAGTACAATATCAATATGAGGGTTTTAACAACTGTAAAAGATGAGCTCATACAAAATGATGACAAACTTAAGAGAGTCTTCATCACTCACATGGAGCTGGAAAAGGTATTTACTTGAGAATTGCAGAGGAACAACATGAACTAGCTTTTGGCTGATTTTACATGTTTTGTCACTGAAGTATACAACTGATTAATTAAACCATTGCATTGTTGATCTGTCTTCATTTCAGGAAACGTTGGTGGATTACATAAATGGACGATTTCCTAACAACTCCATCATGAACGTGCTCGCCACTGGCTTATTTGGTAAGGCCTTTTGCTGGATGTTTATTTATTTTAAAGTGATGACCCAGAAGAGAACTGGCGAGAAACCACCACTGTTTATTATTGGATTTAAAACAGTTTTTTTTGTCTGATATCTGCACCAGAACAGAGCGGGAACATGTTATTGTTGTTTTTAAAAAAAAATGGCGTCATCAATAAAACAGATGGTGCAAACCACTATTATCTGTACTTTTCTAGATGTGGACTTTGAATTGAAACTGTGACTGTGTTTCACAATCACAATCACAAGTACAGACAAGAAAAGCACAGACAGTTTTGATGAAGTACGCTGTTGTCACTATCTACTAAGAGATAATGATAAAATAATATCACCTCTAATATCAACACTGTGTATTTGTCCTAGCAGGTCCTAGCATCATCGTCATACCATAGGAAATGTAGAGGGACGCTTATTGTGGGTAGTCGTAACCTGACCCTATCTATCCTGGACAGTGGACATGATGAAGAGGGGAGAATTGCATTTGTTAAGACAACACTGGGTAACACAAAATTAGCCTTCATCTCAGTCTACGCTCCCAATGTGTATGATCAAGAGTTCTTTAACTCCCTAACCCTCATATTATTAGACCTCTCTGAATTTTATCTGATTGTTGGCGGAGACTTTAATGCTGTATGGGAGCATAAAATGGACAGAACCAGCCCAAATGAACTAAGAGAACAACGTTTAACCACTTCCCTACTCCATAGATGGGCCAAGGATGCATCTGTTATGGACACGTGGCGTTTGATCAATCCATCTTCTAGAGGATATTCATTCTACTCTGCACGCCACAAATCCTTTTCAAGGATAGATTACATCTTTATCTCAAAGACCCTTTCTGGAGAAGTGCAGAACTCTGTTCATATCCCAGTTACCTTCTCGGATCACAATGCTGTTCTCTCACAGATAAATATCCCTATGCAGCCCCCCAGAGCCGTTAGATGGCGTTTTAACACCACTTTATTACAAAATGATCAGTTTATCACTTATATGAATACACAACTGACAGAATTTATTGACTTTAACAAAGGCTCGGTTGACGACCCCAGAGTGTTGTGGGAGTCCATTAAAGGTTGCATTAGATCAGTTTCTATTTCTTTTGCCTCCAAATTAAATAAAAATCGTCAACAGGAAATTAACAAATTGGAGAGGAAATTATCTTCAATCGAAAACAAGCTGCATGACGCTCCCTCTTCACAACTACTACAAGAGAGAGAGATAACTAGGATGGAACTGAATTCTATTCTTAGACATAGAACCGAATTTATGATTCATAGATCACGCTGTAATTTCTACTTTAACGGATCACGGCCTAGCCGCCTATTGGCACAGAAATTGCGTAAGAATGAAAATATGTCCACCATCTCTCACATTAATGATCAACAAGGCAATTCATGTAACAAACCTGCCGATATCACTGCAGCTTTTGCTAGTTTCCTCTCCAAACTATACACCACAGATTCACTCTCAGACAATTCGAAAGTGACAGCTTTTCTTGCTAAAGCCAACCTTTCTCACGTAAACCAAGAGTCAGCAGACCAGCTCGATGTCCCCATTTCACTTGTAGAACTTAAAGATGCACTCATGGCAATGAAAACAGGCAAATCACCTGGGCTGGATGGTATTCCCCCTGAGCTATATCTCACATTTTGGACACAACTAGGCCCCTTACTACTAGATATGATTCAATTCTCTGTTAAAAGAGGCTCCTTCTCTAGAGATGCTAACACAGCATTAATTTCACTCATATTAAAGAAAGATAAAGATCCATCTGCTTGTGGCAATTATCGACCATTATCACTTTTAAACACTGAAGTTAAGCTCTTTGCCAAAGTATTGGCCAGGAGAGTGGATCCTTTGATGACGGATTTGGTGCATCATGATCAGACTGGCTTTATAAAATCTCGATTTGCCGCTGATAATGTTCGCCGTCTTCTCCACATTATAGAGGGTGCCAGTTGTATTTCAACACCATGTGCCGTACTATCTGTAGATGCAGAGAAGGCGTTTGACCGCCTGGAATGGCACTATCTATGGCAGGTTCTTCACCACATGGGTTTCGGTGCTCACTATATATCCATGATTAAAGTTCTATATGCGAACCCTACTGCCAGAACCTTAGTTGGTGGCACCCTCTCAGACAGCTTCTCTATTACCAGGGGTACTAGACAGGGCTGCCCGCTCAGCCCACTACTGTTTGCGCTCTCATTGGAACCGCTCGCCCAGGTGATTCGTCTTAGACATGAGCCGATTAATGTTTATAACACCAATCATCACCTTTCGTTGTATGCCGATGATTTGCTTCTTTTTGTGAATGATTTTACCACTCAGCTACCAATGATACTAAATACCTTTGCTGCATTTGGAGATATTTCTGGCTATAAAATTAATTGGTCCAAGTCAGCCCTGCTCCCGTTAAATAACACGGCTGTTTCATCTAGATCTACCATAAACATACCCATAGTGAAACAGTTTCGATATCTTGGCTTGAACATTTCTTCCAGTATTACAAAAATAATTACAGATAATTACGGTAATATACTTAACACAACAATTGCAGACTTGCAAAGGTGGTCCACAATTCCACAATCCATTCAAGCTCGCTTCTCTATAATTAAGATGACTGTCATGCCTAGGATAAATTTCTATAGCTCCATGTTGCCACTTTCCCCTCCAGCTGGCTATTGGAATAGATTACACTCAGCTATTAATACATTTATCTGGAGCAACAAACCCCCGAGAATTAAATATGCTACCCTCCAAAGAGCTAAGGACTCAGGTGGTCAAAACCTACCAAATTTTAAATATTATTTCTGGTCCTTCACCATGCGTGCTCTTTGTGCTTGGCTAAACCCTAAGGTGATAAATGCCTGGCGAGCTATTGAGGTCTCTAGAGTCAACCCACATCGCTTAGAGGACATAATTTTCTCAAATATGCCTCAAAAAAACCTCCTTACTAAATTTGGACCCATTATATCCAACTTGCTTACAGTTTGGCGATCTGTTGAGGGAATTATACCTTCTCCCAAATTCCACCTTAAGGTCCCATTATTTAATAATCACTCCATCACAATTTGTGGTAACCCTATTTCCTTCCCTAGCTGGTCAGGAAGGGGCATACATGTTCTGTCAGATATTATATATGAGAACAGACTACGTGCTTTTCAGGAATTGGAAGCACTGTTCAACCTTCCAAGTTCCACCTTTTTCTTTTACCTCCAACTGAGATCTGCTCTTAACGCCTACGGGATCCCCTGGGGCACAAACTTGGACATTCCCTTGGTATACAGAATATATACTTCATTTTCCCTTCGTAAGCCTGTATCTAAACTGTATGGCTTACTTAGACAATCAATTACTCAGCGACTAGTAATATGCAATATGTGGGAAAATGACTTAAAACAAACTAACATTAACTGGTCAAGAGTTTGGTGCAATATTCGACTCTCCTCCAGGAATCCAGACCATCAGATGATCCACTACAATTATGTTATGAGAACTCATCTCACTCCACAAAAGCTGGCCAAGTTCTCTCCCAACCACTCACCCAACTGTACATATTGTACCCAGGGAATCCCGGGCACATACTATCATATAATGTGGGACTGCATTGAAATTAACGCCTTTTGGCGATCAGTCTTATCACTACTGTCCTCTGTTGTTGGTAAAACCCTCCCTCTGATACCAACTTTGATCCTGTTAAATGATGACTCTGACTGTCATCTCTCAGTTGCCAATCGCCGCATTTTCCTGGCTGGCATCACCGCAGCTAAAAGAATGGTAGCTATCAGATGGAAACAACATGATATATTAAACATCCCACAATGGCTGAATTCAGTTGTGGATATCCTGAACCTGGAGGTCTCAGTGGCAAAAATGCATGGTGCTAAACAGAGGAATGTGGCACTGTTGGAACGGGGAAGAGAAATGTTTAAGACACTTGTGGTCTCACAAACAAGATAACATTATCATGGGGAAAATGAAGTCATGTACATGATCGCCCTTATGTGGTACCTTTGCCTTTTAACTCCCTCCTGCCGCCTCTTTTTTTTTTCCTTTTTTCTTTTTTTTGTTTTGTTGTTGTTGTTGTTGTTGTTGTTGTTGTTGTTGTTGTTGTTTCTGTTTTCTTTATGCTTGTCTGTCTGTTTTGTTTTTTTTTCTTCTTTTTTGTTTGTTTTTGTCCTTGTTGTGTTCTGTACAATTGATTGTTGTCTCGTTATGTGTATGTTCATAAATGATTTGTATGCACCGCTTGAGAAAGAAAAAATTAAATAAATAAAAATTTGATCACAAAAAAAAAACACTGTGTATTTGTCTGTGTGTGTTTCAGGATATGATTTTCAGACGTATGACATGAGTCAAGACCTCATAATGTCTGACGAGGATGATGAGGATGACGAAGACGACTATGACGGTGATGGCGATGACCCTTTTAATCCAAATTTGGCAGCTCGCAAGTCCTTAGAGCCACATCCACGAATTACACAACTCACTGACGAGGCAAGTTAACTTATTCTGTTTTTAGGAATTATGAATTTCTTGAACATTTGATTAAATGTATTAATTTTTTTATTTACTTTCAGGAGGCAGATAGACACGCACAGGAGCTGATAGCAGAGGAGGAGCGACGTAAGGATAAAAGAGAGAGGAACAAACGTAAAAAAATGGTCAGTGTTGACCTAAGTCTGAAGTTTAAATGAATGAGTGAATGTTTTTATTTTGACTGCACCTCATAAGATTTTTTTCTTCTTCTTTCATAGCGTAAAAAAGAGAAGAAGCGACTAGAGAAGGAGAAGGAAAATGCAACTAAAGAAATTATACCTGTAAGTCTTTAAATTTCAGTGAATGGATAAATCAAAGCTAAACCTTCGCCAAGGCCGGTCTGATTATTTCTAATGTAATTTCCTTTCAGGAGGAAGAACAAGGAAAGTCCGACTCCTCAGAGAATCAGGACGAAAATCCTATTTTTGAAAGTAATGCAGAATCAAATGAATTTCCTGAATGTGATAAAAGTGAAAATAAACCCGCGGCTGCTGGAGGTGACGAAAGCAGTGGTAATAGTAAAGAAGAAAATCTTGTGAAGGCGAATAACAAAAAAGAGAAAGTGAAGGAGGAGGAGAAAGAGGAGCAAAAGGTTTGTGGAGAATTTGCATTTCAGTTTTTTTTTTGTGGATCAAAATTACAATTTTTCTTCATGTGCTGATGAACTTGAGAGGAAAAAGTGTAGAATTGCATTAAGACATGATGTCAATATTCTGCAACTTAACATTTTGGCAAACTATAGGGATTATAGCAATGGGCCAGTTTGCCAAAATATTGAACTATCCCTTTAATATTCGTAGATGGAGAGAGGTAACACCTCAGTCCAGGCGGGGTTACATAATTACACCAGTAATAAACCAAATTTAATTATAGACTTCAAGTTTATGGAAGATTACTAATTAATCCAGCTCAGGTTTTATCCAGTGAGGCTGAATGTCCAACTTTTTGTGTTTCAACATCTCTCAAAGTTTTTCCACATTGTCTTTTATTGTTTTAGAGTCAGTTTTATATGACTTATGAATGTGTTTAGAGCATAAGTGAGGTTGGAGATTTAATACAGTAAGCAACCCTAAACGCTGTGTTCAGTTTTCAATCTGAATCTGGTTTCACTCGTCTTTAAAATGTTTGCAGTGTCAGATCAATGTGTATAGATTTGTTGCTGTCTATTCTACTATTCACCATGATTTCAGGAATGACATGACTTTTTCATGAGAGTGCTTTTCAGAGGATTATCATAAAACAACCACCTTGTCTTTTACCACCCACAGGATTTGGATTTAAATAATTCATATGCTTCAACCGCTAAATCGGTGCCCGAGGAGAAGTGTAACCAGACGCCTGCAAAAGACACAAAAGAGGAAAAAGTAAAATTACCAGAGGCTCAGGAGCTTAAAGAAGAAAAGCCAAAAATTGTGGAGAAAAATGAAGTTCAACAGAAAAAGGAGGAGAAACAGGAGCCCAGTAAAGAGGTGGGAACAAAGAAAACCTGCTATTTAACATGTTTATGTGCAATGTTGTCCAAAATTCAATGTATAAATATTTGAAATAAGCATCCCCTCTGAAAGAACCATTACAAGGCTCACTCTCATATCTTTTGAATAACAACCAGCTGGACCTGGTTACCTGGCAACATGCAAATTCACAGTTTGTTTCCCGGAGTAACTATTCATGCTTCAGCCTACAAAGCACCAACAACGCTGTTTGTTTTGTTTACAGAAAACTATGGATCCAACTCTAGAAGAATATGCAAGAAGAAGTAGAGAGCTGGCTGGTAAGTTATATTTTCCATTAACGTTTTTTTTTTTTTTTAAAACAAACATGGAAGTACTGTTAGTGACTCATCACAACCACACTTCCCCTTCCTTCCAGGCACAGGAAACCGTTTGGCTGCCTCTGGTCAGTACGAGATGGCAGTGAAGTGCTTCACTGACGCTATTAAATTCAACCCAAAGGAATTAAGGTACAAATAAGGACCTCAAACGACTTCAGCCATTGTTGTTTTTTATTTCATTATTATTTAAAGCTCTCACACAAGCAGTTAAAGCAACTGTTGCCTTTCTGGCAGTTCACACAACACAGCACAAACATTTGAAAATCAACAACAGCGAGTGAAAGCGAGTGAAACGGGAACAAGACGTTTCTGATTCTGATGAATCTGATTCTGAGGTTACTGTACTGTACTGTAGTGTTGGGCACGTTACTTTAAAAAAAAGTGATTAGTTATAGTTACTAGTCCCCCAAAAAGGAACTGAGTTAGCAACTGAATTACTACGTTATAGATGTGTTCTTTTTTAAAATATAATGCACAAATACGTCGAATTACCTGGACTCGCCCCCCTAAACGTCTGAACCTCCTGTTTATCTGGAACTAACCAACTCACTCTGTATCCCTCCGCAGCGTCACAGAGCCTGTCTGTGTGGAGGAATACTGAGTGAGTTGGTTAGTTCCAGATAAAACTGCTTTTTCCCGACTAGTTGATGGACTGGAAAAAAAAAGTATACAGTACATAATGAACACTTAAATGGGAGTTTTATATGAAGACGGGACTTCTTGAGTCATTTTATTTTTTTAGTACTTATTTTGATTGCTTGTTACTGAAAAAAGTAGTGCTGTTTTCGTGACACCTTTAATTTATACCACCGTTATTCCCATTATTGTAAATCAGACACATGAAACTCTGCGACCATTTCGTGGCCGCATTTTCCAGTCTGTTTTTAAAAATTGTTTATTCTCTCTTTTTTTATATATAATATATATATTGATATCATACACACACATACACAAAGACACACTCATCATGCATGCATTACAGTACATACTGAAATCCCTACTATAACACTCAAAGTAATAATAAAAATGATGCTGATAGTCAAATGAAAAAAAAAGAAAAGTGTAACAGTTCCATATGTTGCGGGTTGCTCTAAAAACCGTTGGTGAATTATGTTTCAGGTTGTTTGGAAATCGGTCCCTGTGTTATGAAAGACTGCAGCAGTATGAAAACGCTCTCAGGGATGCTGATGTAGCACTCTCCATGGAGCCCAACTGGGTAAAAGGTTTATTCAGGAAAGGCAAAGCTCTGTGTGGGCTCAAGGTAAATCACTGCACCTGTATCCAGTTAACGCCGCTTACACTGCGCCGCTACTGTTTTTATAACGTGCCCCCAGATACTTTGAATACTCCTGATGTTTTATTCTTGTTTATCGTTTTTTCTAACCGCCTCCGCATTTTCACAAACACATCTATAAAACATAAAGTCAAAGCCTAAACTGCAATACACAGAATACAGTAAATGCTTATTCCTACTGTAGAAATATGTGCCTTTGAAACTCAGCGCTATGTAGCCGAGGTCCTCTTCTTTAGGATATTTGTTTTTAAAGCAATTTATGTGAGAATACTTTGGATTGGTTTGAGATTGTTACTAAATATTAACTTTTTATGTTGGACGTTTTGGTTTTATAGCCTCTGCAATGAAAATTTCCATCATTACAAATGCTTGCATAAAGGTGTTGACGCTTTTTAAATCTTTTACTTACTGCCTGTGATTTCTCCTTTTCCCCTCTGCAGAAATACTATGAGGCCTCACTGATCTACAAGCAGGTGCTGAACCTGGAAAGTTCGAGCGCTGAAGCCGTGCAAGAGCTCAAACGAGCACAGACATTACATCTCATGGTAGGAAACTCATGCAGAGCACTTGACTACTAGATCAAATGTCGTCTCCTCTTCAGGGGAAAGGTTCCTGTTCCTTTTGAATTAAGTTAAACTTGAGAAAATTATTGTGCACATCAGATTGAATACATATAAATAGTTTTAAAAGCATGCATCAGATGCTTGAAATGACATTTGAATTAAAACACTTTTATTTTGAAAACATTCTATTGAAATAGATTTTTTGCTCAATTTCTATATTTGAATTTTAATGTATTTTGGCAACACTTAGTAAAACTAACTAAAAACACTGCTTTTTTTCTAAATAATTTTTCAAATTGTTTAAAATTTGTCAAGAAACATAGTGTTGCATTGCAAAAAGTGAATCACATTTATTCCACATTTGAGTCCAGATGTATTTACCGGTGTGTATACTCAGATTTTAATGAAAAAATACCTGTTACACCACTTGACATCACGTCATTGAGCCATTAAACAGCCAACAGAGAGATTTCTGTTAGGTTAAATGTAACGGATGTGCACTCACTCACCCATAAAGGACGTGCTAACCTGACCGCCAAGTGGTTATTAAACTCTTAGCGAAACGGCTACAAAAGACACACTACTGTCTGAGTCTAGATGTGGTTTCTTTAATGTCTGCACAGTTGTATCACATCAGATTGTTTTTTTTTTTTGCACATCCGTTTTTAGGAAATGGGTTTCAGCTGGGCACAGAGCACGGAGGCCTTGAAAGCTCACGCCACATTAGAGGAAGCGGTTGAAGCTCTGTTTTCTGGAAACGGTAACCAAGGTGCTGGAGGTAAATGTCACAAAATGCTTCCTCAGACATGAAAGCTGTGAAGACGACGGTCACGTGACATCAGTGATGCCCTCCTGATGCCTGAACTTCTTTTGATGATTGTCCGCTCTCTTCCAGATGCCGCTGCCAGTTCGGACAGCGCAGACCAGCCGGTGGCGCTGCTGGAGGACGAGGACGACGGGGAGTGGATCGTCCGACAGTCGGCGCGCACCAGACTGCTGCAGGTCAAAGACTTCGAGGCTCTGGTCCGGAGCAGGTCGAAGTCCCAGTCGCCGACCCCGCAATCAAGGAGTTCTGTGAAACCGTACGTTTACTGGTTTATCAGTTTATCATCTACTTTTTTTTTTAATGTTCTCTCATCCACTGTACAACCTTAAAGGGATAGTTCTACATTTTGGCAAATTCTCCTACCACCATCATCCCTATAGTTATAGCAGTAGGTTCATTAACTTTGATTATCGGTGCATGTTGTTTTGAGATCGGCAGGGCAGAGACGTGAGCTGCTCAGTGAACACAATTTTGAACTATCCCTTTAAACCAACTGTTCTCCCATCCACTATACAACCTTGAAAACTCCTGCACTGCAATAAAATCTCTTGTTCAGGGTGATTTGCTGAGACATACCCAGGATGCAGTATTGTTTTTAAATTGTTAATTCGTCTGTTCTTCTTCTGCCTGAAGGGATCTCTTCTCCATCTGGGTCGGATCCTTGGCTCCTGGCGTCACCTACGCGATACTTCACGAGCTCTTCAGCAGGTGAAGTACCGCGAGTCTGAGCTGCTTCTCGCCTCTCGGCTCTCCTGTTTCTGTTTGAGGATCTCGCTCGGCACTTTGTCACAGACACAAGTTCGGTTTGACAGTATCTGCAGAAAGTTCAAGCAAACAGGGAAACAAAAGAATGAAAACACTGAAGTCTTTCATGCACAGAATGGAATAGAAAAACAACAAGATTAAAGGTTAAAAAAAATATTAAAGTAAGTGGAGCTTTAATTCCTGGATTATCAAACTCATATCTTCATTTCTCTTTCTCTTTTCCAGAGCTGGGGCAGTCTACAGTATCAAGATGCTGCTGGAACAACAATGTGCCTTTGTGAACTACACGAGAAAGGAAGACTGTGACAGAGCCATTCTGGCTTTTAATGTAAGTGTCTGTTTATTTACTGACGCAGAGGTGGAGGATCAAAAGAAACACGTTGTCTGGGGCGACATTTGTCAGGGTTTGGTCGGTAATTGACACAAACACGACATGAAGCAGGGAGGAAGATGAAAGTGAACGTCGGTACCTGACATCAAATTACCATATTCAATGAGCTTTCAATGGGTCTTGCTCTCAAGTCATTAAAGTGTGTGTGTATATAGTGTGTTAAAGTCACTCTGTCTTCTTAAATCCACTTTCAACTGGGTTTTTTCCGATGCATCATGTTGCAAACAGGAACAGTAAAGACGTCATTGCTGTTGTTGTGTTGGGATGGATCCTGTTGGATGACATTCAGGGAGTGGTTCAGTCAGTGTGACTCATGAATAACGAGCAAACCTTTCAGCTGCAGCCACAAAATAAAGGTTTAAAGAAAGACTTGCATTTCAAGAAAAAAAGTGTAGATCCCCTATATATTAGACATGACACAAATGAATACTCTTCCTGTTAGAAGTGCAAAGTTTAAGATGTGAACCTGAGTATTTTTGGTGTGCTCAGTCGCTGGCAGTCTATAGAGCTGTCGAAGTGGAGCAGGAGGTTGGAGGATATATTTTTGATTGTATGTTATTAAAGCAGTGACTGACATATGCAGCTTTCACTTGGGCAAGTTTTTCTTTCATAGAGACTTTGTCAGCTTCTCTGAAAGCATACCATTATTTTCCCATCATCAGAAAAGGCCTTTTTTCATTTTCCAGTGGTCGACCTAAAGAGTTGTTCAAAAAGATTCCCCATAAATTCGCTTAAAGGGCCAACGAGGAGTTTCTATTCGGTTATAAAACAGTCTCACATTAATGTGGATGAATCTACGCTACCCGCACTTGTTAATGGCTCCATTTTCGATCAATATATCGTTTTGTCTCTATCGTTATTTTGTTATTATTAGTGGTGGCGGAAATGCTGGCCGACCAACTTTCGGTTTCGCGGACGCAAATGAGAAGTTGTTATTCTGAACTACGACGGTAACTGAACCTCTTTGAACCTCTGATTAATCCCCGGTGGAGGAATTCTACGGTGCACAAATTCGCTTTTCCAAAACTCCTCGTTGTCCCTTTAAAGTTTGAGTTTTTCAATTGTTATTTTACACTATGCAAGGAAAATATTTAGTTTTATTATGTAAATTACAGTTACCAAGTGTCAGGCCTCTCTGCTTTTAGTTGTTTGTTTACACTCGTCCACTGTGACCGACCTCTTGGCACAATACTAATACCGTAGTTGTTGAGCCGCGATGAATAAAACAGAAGATGAACCACTTGATTGGATTGTGATGATGTGTTTTTAACACATGCAAATATGCTACTTTGTGTTTTGGGAAACTGATATGGACATCATTTTTCTATTTTCTGACAATTTATAGATAAAATATTTCGATTATTTGCAGAAAATAATGTGCAAATTCTTTTTTTTTTTCTTTTACAGCAGTTTGAATTGGAAATTCCTCTCATTTAGTCATTAAAATGATATCTTAACATCCTCATTCTTTCTTCTGCAGGGCATGGTGCTTGAGGGGGCTCCACTGGCTGTTCGATATCCCAGCAGACATTACAACGACCCGGGCACCTTCAAATCACCTTCCACTGATGCGTTTTCACACTCAGTGTAAGAACATTTCCACTGTTTCAACTGAACATAGTATCTTCAAGTGAAGAATTATTTAAAAGGAAAAGAAATCCATATTTTTCACCCATAAGCCACATTTTATACGTTTTTTATTGCATTACAGCATGAATGTTTTTTAAAACCTCTTCTAAAAACGTTTTGCATAGAAAAGCATCTTCAAGTGACTTGTTTTGTTGTTTCCTCCTGTGATTGCAGCCCATACAAGAAGGAGTGTTTTTTCTGGAGGACCACAGGCTGCACGAGGCAGGACTGCACCTTCAGACACGTCCCGGAGCACAAGAACATCGACAAGGACAAATTCACGGGACGTCTGGGGCGTATCAACATGTAGGAGATCAGAAACAACGAAAAACACTGAGGTTTGACACGGGTGGCGCCGGCCCGCTTCGGTTCTTGTGACAATTCAACTGCTAATCATAACAACAACAACAAAGACAAAAACTGTGTCTTACATTCTGTTAAAGTTTTTGCACCGTGTCGGCCCACTACTGTTGCATGAGTACAAATCCATATTGCTGTATTATAGTAATAATTCATGTGCCTTTTTCTTTTTAATGGATACATTTAATATGTCCATCAATCCTTTGCTTTTGTCAGGGATTATAATCTGTTTAAAGATTGTGTTAAAATTCTTAAAGTTTTACTTTGCTGCATTTTTAAAATTGATTAACAGGTTTTTCTGTTGCCTCTCTCCGCCACCACCAGGTGGCAGCGTTGCTTTTATCCCTTAACTTTAGGGTACCAGTTTAATTTAAAGGCTCTGATTGAATGGTTAGGGGAGCGTTGGATGTGTCATCTGTTATTTTGAATATGTAAATGTGTATATATTCAGATTGTTGGCTTTGTTTTGTGTGTGTGTGCGGTGTGACTAATGGTTTAGTTGTATAAATTTGCTCAGTCTGGGATCTGATGTGTTTAAGTTGAGCGATGTTGTGATACAGGAAGTGCCCAGTGTTCGTTTGTTTTTTCTTATCACAGATGAGCCGAGAGGGGAATTAAAGCCTCAAGTCTGAATGTGTTAAACATTTGCACCACACACACACACATTAACATTAACATATACAGTAAAAGACCAAAGACTGGGGGTGTAGGTGGCGTAGTATAGATAAGCCTGGATGTGACTCACTATGTGGCATAATGGAGTCAGTCTTGAGGCTAAAGCACGATTCAGGAGCAGGGGTTTTTATAAGCCTCAGTGTGCACCTCGGTATAATTTGGGATATCACTGTGAGGGCAGGACGAGCCAGGAATTGAGAGTGAGAGAGACTGTGGCTCTTTGCCGTCCCATCACCAAAACACCACCAGATTAATCCCGGCAGCAGCTGTGTATCCTGTTGCAGTGTCCTTGAGTGAGAAGCCCTCCAGTCTTCGTTTCGCCTGAGGTTTTTTTTTCTTTTTTCTTTTTTAGAGTGCCGCTTTAAAAGCCTGAAAAGTAACTATTGTCCCTGAGATTTTTATCTAAAGCGAAGTTCCTCTAAGCCTTTAAAAAAAAAAAAAAAAGCCTCGTTTCAGTTCAGTCTCCCCGGACTTGTGTCTCCTCGGCGTTAATGTGGGTGGGATTTGCGTAGATCCCTCTGTGCCGAAGCCCACAGCAGGTTTTTTGTTGTTTGACTCGAAAACGGTCCAAGGTCACTTTTTTTTTTCTGTGACTCCTGTTACGCAATGTTTGGGGTGTGAATTACAAAAGCTTCCCAAAGAGCTGAATAATTACCTAAAAATGAGAGAGATGGAGAGAGAGAGAGAGAGGGAGAGAGGGGGAAAGTAGTCGAGGCGTTTAGCTGTGAAAAGTGCTTAGTCTCGACCTTACAGGCAGAGCAGCTGTACTAGTGGGCATTAATTGGCCGATGGTGGCATACCTCACAAAGCCCTTTTGATCTGAGGGAGATCTGAGAGCATGAAAGGCCTGTAACACTAATAACATGAACTCTGGTTGAACCCATAGGCAGCGCTGGGTGCATGTGGTTGATATATCACCAACCTGCAAAATGGGGTCTATATGTAATCTTATTGGTCTGCTTGGCTTTGCCCCCCCACCCGCACACACACACACACACACACTAGAAACCTGATCAAATGCAGATAAAGGGCTGATAAGAGCCCGGGGTTCACAAACTGGCTGGAATCAACATCCCACCACTCTGAGCCGGACAAAGCCAATCCCTTATTTAACTAAAGCAAACACCAGGAAGATTAAGTGCATCTTGTTAAAAGGCTGCCGGCTTGTAGAGCTTTTAACAGATTTCTCTTCTCTCTCTCTCTCTCCCTCTCTCTCTACCGACAGGAACAGGCTGACAAAAAAAAACATTATAACAGAAATTAAAAAGCGAACATGACACGTCGCTCTCCCACTCTTCGCTCCGTGATGTATGGCTACGCTGCTAAAAACTATCCTCCTCACTCCTCCCGAGACGTTTTCCAGGCAGTAATTAAATTCTTTTAGCGCCGGGATACATAATCTAATTTTTATTCTAATTCTGTGGTTTCCCTCTCGCTGGTAAATAAACCACTGATGTGACAAGAGGGAGTAGCTGAGTCACGCTGTATATCAACAGTCTTGATTTGCTTCTCAGGAAGCCAAAATAAACGCTCCGCTGCAGCTTTGCAGCTGCTCAGCCTTCAGGCCTCTCCGCTCGAACCTCATAACCTCTCCAGCCGGGGTTTGCTGCTGTTTGCGTGTCTGTCCTCTCTGAAGGAGCGACACTTCACATAGGTCAGAGTGTGGTGTTTCGGAGCAACACACCAAAGTTTCTGTTTGTTTAAAGTTTGGTTTGTTTTTGCAGTGTAATGATTCAGACGTGTACGTGTGATTATAACACATCCACACTGTCCTGAAGATGGCTTTTTGAGTGTTTTTCAATCTAATTTAATACCTTAAGTGTGTTTTTATTTCTTATAAACTTTAATTTATTTAATAAGGAATATTTACTGATGGAGAAATGTGTTTTGTTAGAGTTGCAGATTCACCCAGACATGTTATAAACTGGACAATCATTTAAAAAAAAGTGTCTCATAATGAGCGTGATAGTTGAAATCAACAAGATGTAGAGATGGAGGACTCACACACACACAATGGGGGGAGGCATCTGGTTCTCTGCAGCCTCTTCCCAACGCTGGCTGGATTCCTTTGTTGTTCTGTGAAATGAATACAGTAATTGTCACAATGAGAAATTGACCTTCCCCGTTAATCTAGACAGAGGCCCCCTTAACAAGTTAAAATAGCGCAAACCCAATTAGGGAATTGATTGCTTGCTTTCATTTTCCTTCATTTGCATCAGGGTCATATAGAGAAGATAAATTAATGGCTGCTCTTTTGTCCACACTGTCGTTCCCCTGCTTGCAGAGTATCTAATGCAAAGAAATGAGCAGGAGAGAAGTCTTTTGTCTCCCCTTGACCAACTCATCACCGATAATCTGCTGTACAGAAGATTAGAAAGAGCCTCGCTGTGTCACACTGCTGTGAAAATACATTAGATTTTATGTTAATGAGATAATTTGATGCACCACTGAAAGGACAAATCAGTGTTTATTCAAATTAAAACGTCTTTATTTAGTCGTGACCAGACTGAGAAAAAAACTGAGCAGAGCAAAGTGAAAAACTATCACTGGAAAAGAAGAAGAAACACTTATCTACAAAATGATAAAGCTGTGATTCTTGGACACAAATCACACTTTTTTGGGGGGGTTCTGTTTTTATTAATCAGTAAATCCATGATGCACTTTATTCATACAAACCAATCTTCTACTTTTTATCAGATTTTGACAGTTGCATGCGGTTATCTCTTCAGTATTGTTGATATAAATCTCTTCCCGACACCTAGGTTACAGTTTGTGTTAGGATTAGACTTCTCTAATTAAAAGGTGTGGGTCTGTCGTTCCTTTAACTCTGTTCATCTCTCTAGAGGAAATATCGGGTCATAATAAGGAAACTTCACTGTGCCACTGTATTGAGAAGACAACACATGTTTTCAGTGATGATCTCCTGCTATAACATCTCTTACAATAAAGAAAAACAATGTTGTCAATCCCAGTCAGTGTGGTTTATTATATACGGTATTTTATAGTAGATTAGAATAACACTAGTTAACGTTTATATCTGATCCATTTTGCGACTATTTCATAGTGGTTTTAGCTACAGCCTTCAAAACTGGTAAAGGTTCATCATTTTTCATATATTTTTGAATTCCAAACCATGGAGTGTCTGTTGTGTGCAACTAGCCATTTTACTATTTCCCCATAGACTTCCATTCATTTTTTTTTTTATAATGGAAGTCTATGGGAGCCATTTCTTTAATCTGACGCTACAGAAAAACTACAAACCCCAGGAAATCAGTGTTGCTACTCATCAACAACATATCCAAGACTCTAATAATCCCGCCACACCAAATCCAATTTTCACTCAGTATATTATAAATAACCCACTTTTTTTTCACAACTTTTTTTTCCCAGGGACTCTATTTTCTGGCATTGAAGGGGTTAAAAGTCTGAAAATAATTAAATCAATGGTTTGGATCAATAGAGGAGAAGTGGATCAGGAGATTGATGCAAAAAAAAAACTGGAAGATTGTAAAATATGCCTTTTTTTATGTCTTCAAACAATGTGGTACAGGAAAAAAATCTGCAGGGCACAAAGGTTAAATATTGACTATCACTGAATTTATCCTTTTTTTAAATGCATGTTTGTTTTTGTCTGAAAGGATAAAGAAAAGCGATCAAACGACAGCACAACAGTTGTGCAAGCGGCGCTCAGCAGAAATATAAAGATTACATCAGTGGAAGTTAATGGGATAACATTAAAAAACCAACAACCTCATGATCCTCTTCACACCCACGTCTTTATGTTCCCATACATACAGTATGTTCAATAAAACCGTTGGTCTACATCCATAATGTACGTCCCCATGTTTATTTTCATCTAAATAAATTATTCAAGTGCGCAGGTTTTTCTTTTTTTTAATGCGTGTGTGTGTGCACATTTATGTTTGCACGCTGCGCGGCTGCAGGGCGACAGGGAGGATAATGGCTTTGACTCCCCTTTTTTGTTGTCGTCCCTGATAAATGGCAGTTTAAAGGTTGAATCTCGCATCTCTTTCATCTCCTTCAGACATGCACGGGCACAAATTCTGAGCGTTGTCACTTTATTTTGGTCTTTGTCGCCGTGATCGATTGAGAAATGGGCCTGCATGGGAGTACGCAGTGTCATTAACATGATTAGAGGCTTGTAAACAGAGAAGGCCTTTGGGTTTTCAAGGCACCGCTGCACACAGACGTGATGTAAAGCTGGGCATGCCTCAACCTGCGATTCCTTGAGGTATTTACGTGACTTGATGGGAGGAATGGGATGGGGGGGGCAAATATGTGGCCTGTGTGCATTGTAAACATTAAAACCCACCAGTCAGGTAGTATTTCATCTCACTATCGACCTACATATCTGGATGTAACATGTTCAAGGGCATGAAAAATGTCGCAGCCTGCAAATCCTCTCATTGTTGCCCTCCAGCAGTTTGACTTCCCAATAATAATTGATGCCCGTTTCCATACATCACCGTCCTCGCTCCTGCACAACTCTTCTCTTTCACACTTTGTCCAGTGGCTTTCTTCCGTTTAGTGTCACTCATCTCTCAAAAAAAAAAAGAAAAAAACCATAGATTAACCTCCACAAGACTGAACAAAATAATGTCGCCATTAATCTGCAGGTTATTCCTCGGGACAGTGATTTATAACAGGAGACACTCGTAATAAAACTTTGCCCTCCAGGCTGCACCGAACTGTGTGCTTCCTGTACAAATGAAACCTGCTTCCTTTAATGCAGATAATGCTGAGTGGCGTGTCAGCTCAGCTCAGCTCAAGCCTCCTATTAAAAAGGCCTGGAGTTTATGAATGGGGGAAAAGAAACAATGATTCACCGCCAGATTTTTGTCACTCAGTCCTTAAAGGCATCAATTTAGTAGAATTTATCTTCATTACTTAACCAGTTTGCACAGCGCCGAGCTTTATTGTTTAAGCACCTTGTGTGTGAGTGAGACAAGGCAAACAAGGCAGTTTGCTGTGTAATGTTTACCAGCCATTTAAGAAGCACTGAGGAGGCTGTTTATCTCTCTTCTGGTTATAGGAGGCTGTGTAGCAACCAGGATGTCTGGGACGATTTAAGACTTCCTCCTCACTCGCTTGCTTGCTTTCCTCCCCTGTTTGAAAATGCTGCAGAGGATCCATCTATTCCTCCCGTTGTAATGAACCTCCCTGGGGGCCCGGGCGCACCATGTGAAGACGCCTTAGTACCAGAGCGATTCATTACCTCGGAAATGTGAGCTTTTGTTCCGTTTTCAGCAGAGCCCCATTAATCTTGAGGCTGCCTCCTGGCATGCAGGCCAGGTACTGCTTAGGTAATTACAGTTAATCATCATTCAGACGTGCACATGGACTGCGGGCTCTCAAATCTACCCCCTCACGCTGCTGTTTACCCCCCCCCCTCTCCTCTCCTCTAGCTATAACTCTGCATCCCACTTGCACCATAAAGAAAGCCTCATTTCTCCATCTCTCCCCTCCCTTTTTTTTTTGTCTTGGTAACCAAACCCGCAAGAGTTTTGGTAGCTGTGCCAGGTAAGATTTGGCTCTCAGTTGTGCAGCAGTAGCCTCCAAACACAAACAAGTAAACACCCCAGCGCCGCCTCCCGCCTCCCACCCCCGGCCACCAGGCCCCCACCGAGGCGTTTTCCACTATCCAGCTGTCACTGCTGCACAGTTACTGGAGCCTACTGTTCACCTGCCGATTATGATTGTGATTAATGGACAGATTATAAGAAGGATGATTTTCAGGAGCAACAAGCAGAAAGAGGCCATCTGTATCTGGGCTTCCTGCAGCACGGGAGCACGGGGAGATGGATAACTTCATCATCCAGGGCTCCTACTGTCTCTGAAAACAGGGGAGAGATAAATATATATTCAGAGCCGGAGCAAAAGTCCAAGTTTTTTTTTTTTGGTTTATTTTGGTGTGGCTCTCGGAGTCCCAGTGTTTGGTCAGTCCAAACTAAAATATCTCAACAACCATTGGATGGATCACCAGGAAACATTCGTGGTTCCCAGATGATGAATCTACTTTACTCTCCTTTCATTTCTCTCCTTGCATCCCCATGAGGTTATTTGTGGTTTCGACTGAAATGTCTCAACAGTTACGCAATGAATTTTTTATAAACCCATTCCTCAGACTACCAGTCAGCCTCAGCTGCACTTTCTGATTACTGCTAATTAGTAAATTGTCCCCATTTTAATTTTCAAATTCAATGGAAGTTGAATATAAAATAGAAAACAACACAAGCCTGGCTTTGCTAAAAGAAAAGAAGTAATAATAACCCAGAGTGCGTTATTATATAATTCCACAAAAAGAAGAAAAGACTATTTCCACTGTGAAAATAATAAAGCGCTGCTCTATCATTCAGCATCTATAAAATATTCAGTCAGTTAAGCCTATGATTCCTTATCTTATGATTTGGAAGAAAAGGGGGCACAAAGAAAGCATTTACTCTGCAGTTATGCATCATCGATGTTCACGTTGTTTTGCTTTCTGCTGTGAACTAAAGTTAACGATTACCTGCTTTTTCTAAGAATGCCTTTCAATTGTAGCCTATATTTTATTCTATGAGCACGAGAGACTGGGAGAAATTTGTGGGTTAGATGAGGTGTGGAAAACAATTTGTGCACCCACACCAGCAGGAAACGCACCAGACTGTGTGTTAACAGTCACAGATAAATGTTAATGCAAATTAGGGCAGAGGTCTTCAGATTCAGAATCAGAGATTTACTGCTGGCTCCTTTTGGCTCTTGAAAAACAAAGCTAGCTATATGCTATATATTTTTCCTGTGTGCAGTGAGTCACCTGTGCAAGAGTGTAGGTGTCACTTACTTTTCAGAAATGTTTTTTTTTGCAACAAAACGCTTTGCCTGTGTAGTTCCCCTGAAGAACATGGAGTCAGTCAGCCGTTCAGCAGATTAAAAAACACAACAGCATCTGGGGAAACTGTGAAGACTCTTGATCAGCTCGCTGTTGCACATTCCTCTAAAGAGCAGCCACAAGCTCTCAGGGTATTGATTAACATTTTAGATAAGAGCAAAGAAGAGAATCAATGTATGCTGTCCTATTAGCAAAACGTGCCCTTAGCGCTTTGTTGTTTGTAATTTGGATGAAGATAAAGCCGGCGCTTAAAGGGCTGCAGCCGGTGGTAAATGAGATAGTTTGAGTCTGGTTTGACCTCCTTCAAGGAGAACAAAAGCAAACTCAAACACGAACCTGCGCTGTTGTTTGCCTCGCTTGATAAAAAAAACAAAAAGCCGAGATGGAGGTAATGGCAGAGTACACTGAAGTCGTTTGAGTCCTGTCTGTCGGAGATGAGAAATGAGTGAGGGCAGCAGTCTGTTATCTGATGTCAGAGCAGGGAAGAAAGCTTTTCTCTGAGCTGTTTTTCACCTGTTGGGTTGTGTATTGTATACAGAGTAGGGAGAGAGAGGGGGAGGGAGGGAGGCCGGGGGATGCAGTCACAGTGCCGTCATCCAGAGTTGCACACACACTCATGCACACAGGAAAAAAAGAGAAGAATCAAAAGAAGTTCAGCGTCTTCTGATCTGTATTGACTGGAAGTCAATGTGAAGCATACATATTTCTGTGCATGGTGATGCTGAACATATTATTATCTAGTTATGGGGTTTAAAAAAAAACTGCTTAACATCTGCCAAACACTCACAGCTGAATGCACAAATAGCATAACACCAGCCCAAACTGGCTCTTCACATCTCAGAATCTAACTTCATTTGTATCTGAGCTCATTTAACATCGAACCTTTTGGTAATTTAGAGCAGCTCTGTGGACTTCCTGTTTGTATCCACAAGGAAATGTGCATCGTTGTTGTTGTTGTTTTTGTAGCAGTGCACCTGCTTTTTCATCATCACTGGCAACTCCAATCAATTTTAGAGTTTAACTGAATTCCCATCAACATTGGAAAACACACCGGTCCTCATTTACAATCGAGATGTTGCTGCAGATGTGAGAGCGTTCACACATTTAGATGTGTAGGTTTCTTGTATGTGTGCAAGTCGCTGACAGCAGAACTGTGCTGCTATAGAATATCTACACATTAGAAATGGTTTAAAAAATCAGCTGTTTGACAGTAAATCCCTACAACAGAAGTGTCGAAAACTCATTTTAGGCGAGACACTGGCTTTATCCATTTTTCAGACTTCGTTGCAAATTAGTGCATATTTCATCAGATATTGCCTCATTTATGTATTCAATTGGACAAAACTTGTAACACAAAAAATATTTGTCTTAATGTAAGTGGTAAACCTGGGAAGTTTCATGGTGATATCTGTTATTTAAATTTTTTACCCTATTCATCTGCAGTGTCCCCCCTTAAGTTCAGGAGCCACATACAGCCAATTTGATCTCAAGTGGGCTGGACCAGTAAAATAATAGCATTATAACTTATAAATAACAAAAACTCTACATTTAGTGCAAAGAAGCACAGTTTGATTTTACAAAACATTGTGAACAACCTGAAATTTCTATTTAAAGTCATTTAAACAATATCATGCCTCTTCTGTCTTCTATGAACTTTTCCACATTTGTCAGTATTCATCCTGCGGACCAGGTTGGACCTTCTGTTGGACCTTCTGTTGGGCTGGTTTTGGCCCACGGGCCGTATATTTGGCTCCCCCGCCCTAGAAGACAGATATAAGGACAACAGGTGAGTGATTGTCTGTCTGTCGGCAGCCCGGTTTGTCTGTTTCCTCTGTGCCATGGAGCTCCATTGTTGTCCAAAAACCTCTCATGAGTCACACACACATTGCACTGGGTGACATGTCCCTTCAATACCATGAACACACACTGCACACTAGTTTATTTTTGAGTCGGTTTAACACACACACACACACACACACACACACACACACACACACACACACACACACACACACACACACACACACACAACGTCCTGCTGCTGTGGTACCATGCAAATGTCTATCATCCAGAGATGAAAATAGTCCTCAACAACAAATACATTATTCACTTAAATTCTGAGTGAGTGAGTTGTGTTTGCTAAACACAAGAGAGCTCAGTGAAATAATGTTACCTTTATGTAACATGTATTTGTGTGTTATCTTCAGAGAGACGGAGCGTCACGTTGGTGTTTTTCTATCTTTTCATGGGTTTTCTTCACAATAAGATAAAGAAAAACAAACACAAGCATGTGTCCTTGGAAGTTATACCCACACTAGACAAGCTCAGTTATTAACATATTTGGATTATTATTATTATTATCATGAATGTGATGATGTAATGCAGAGACAAGCTCCAGATTCTTCCACTGATTTCAGGAGAGCACGTCTTTTCAAAACGAGGCTTCGCCGATTGTTTGCTTTTACCTTTGTGTCCCCTCCGCACCACTGCCACCTTAAACCACAAGACACCTGTCCCTTTGTGTGGCACTTTACACACACACACACACACATTGAAAACCTCTGGGGTTTTCTGCCCAGTCATTTGGCACATTTTTGATGTTGAATCAAAAAAGACAAAATGAGAGAGCGAGGAGGGAGCGCGGGGAGGGAGGGAGGGAGAGAGGGAGCAATCTACGCTTTCCACTCCAGTGAAAGGCACTCTTTGTTGAGCACTCCTGTGTCGGCACCCCCCCCCCTCCTCCTCCCTCCTCCCTCCGTATCCACTCTTCACCCTCCTCCCCCCCCCCCTTTTCCCCCTCCCCTCCTCTCCAAAGCCCGGGTGGATTTTTCATTAAATGCTATCAGAAATGTGACTGGTCCTATTCATAGGCAGATGGAGGGCTGGCTGCGCGGCCGGAGACCAATACCTTCACTGGAGAATGACAGGAATCTGGGCTGTAGGTGAAGGTCCGGCTGCACGGAGCAGGCAGGCCGACGTTAAAGGACCTGACAGAGGAAGAATAAATGAAAAGAAACTGCTTCACTTATTTGCTTTTTTTTTTCCTATTTCCTCCTCACATTGTTATTTTCTTTGTGTTTCTCCCTCTCTTCTCCTAGACATGTTTAATATATTCCTGTGTGCTCTCTCACTGTGATTTTTACCTCCCTTGTTTGCAGAGGAAAGAAAAACAGCTTCACCATTTGTTATGCTCAATGGCAGCTCAGTGTTTTCTCTGTGGCACCCTCCAAGTAAGACCTCCTTGTCCTCATTTTCCAAAAAAAAAAAAAAAAAAAGCTAGGCTACTTAAAGAGTTAAGAGCACTCTGCCTAAACAAAACAACATATTGTGCCACTGTTTCGTCAGACAAACAAGGTGACCAGATCCATCCGCTGTTCATTTCTCACCAAAGGAAAAGAGATGAACCTCTCATATTGTTAGAGAGCGGTCGATTATGTCACAGGACAATGGGAGGCAGCGGGTTGGAAGAAAACACAAACAATGATTTCCGCAACAGCAATTTAATCCTCTGGCGTTAAAACCTGACACAAAGTGGACAAAGGCAAGGAGGCTGGCACGAATAAACCCCCGAATCTAAGAGATTAAGCACAAAAAAAAAGAAAGGAAAAAGAGGATCTTTTGTATAAAAAGGGCCTTTATCTGCGTTTGAAGTTGGTGAGACCTGCCAGCCGTCCTCAGCCTCTCTTTGTAACCAAGCCCCAATGTCCCACAGCAAACCACCACCTCACTTTCATCTGCCCGTCATCTTAGGGGGCAATTAATGCCATTCAGGTCTACCCACTACACAGAGAGGGAAAAGGAGAGAGGGAGAGAAAAAAGATGGTGGGAAGGCTCATCTACTTGTTGAAGCAGGGACTTGACAACAGTTTAGTGTAGCCTAATTTGGTGCATATAAGGCCGGTGACATTTCTTGATCTGATAAGATTCAGCAGCGTTCCCCCCTCTCCTCCTATTATTTATATTTGATTGGGCTTGTGTTTACAGGCAGGCAGGCGGCGGTGGAAACCAGCCAGGCTGTTCCTTAATGAATATTTCACTGCCTTCACACAATAAGCCTCCCATGATAGCCCTGTGAATATAACGTCCCCACTCTGCTTTTTTTTTTTTTTGCAATTCGTGCAGCAATAACTCCGGCTCATACTTGATAAAGCTGCAATGTGAAGGTTTTTATCGTTGACCTTTTTTGCTCTCTCTGCTGTAGTTCTTTTCTTTTTACTCTAGGGACTTCCACTGTTTCTCCTCTTTTTTTTTTTTGCTTGTTCTAATACAGCGGCCCCGGCCCTGACGTCTGCGAGAGGCAGGGGAAATAAAGCCTCCATTTGCATTACGTAATTTCATGCATTATTCAGAGCTTCAGAGAATCATTTCACCTAGACAACTCCTCAGAGGGCAGTGAGGAGATAACTGTTAGTGACAGGACTGGCTCATGAAATGCAGAGTGACTTAACCACCCAATCTGCAGATATTACCCCAGCCTGAATTGGAAATAGACACCGGCGCACTCACACAGATGCGCTCCGACAAAAACTACACACTGGCTGTTATTTTCACTTTTCTTTTTTTTTCTTCTTTCTTTATCGCTGAGGGGGGAACAAGCGATATCAGATGCACATTTTTACGGTATATCTGTTTTATGATGCTCTTGATGTTTCAAAAAGGGGGGTTTCAAAGAGCGTGGAAAACTACAGCACAGATGAATAGTGCTATATGGGTAGGAGTTGATCTGCCTATTTCTTCTTCTTCTTCTTCTTCTTCTTCTTCACACACAAAAGCACAAAAGAGGCAAAGATTGTGAATTCTAATACTGTTAGATAATGATGTTCCATTTCTGCTTGTGCTTTTTCCCCTCAGTGCGGCTCCTCTGCAGCCTCTTATGTTGTAGCCTTGTCAAAGTAGGGAATTTGTAAAGGTTTTATTGTCATAATCTTTTTTTTTTTTCTTTTTTTTTAATAGGCTGCATTAGTTTGGAAGCAGAATTTGCAGCAGTAGCTAGAGAGAGTCCATCACAAGGCGAAGACAGCACAGACAGGCCAATTAGTGCAATCAAACAGCCACTGTAGTTCATAAGCTGCATAGCAGGACTGCTCGCAGCAACTGGACATTGTTTCTTTATTGTCCAGAGCTCACAACAGAAGAGAGAACTGAAAAGGAAAAACCAGCACAGCCCCAACGGTGGAGCAGTTGTTATCGCAACTAAGGAGGGGAAACACTGCAACACAGGACTATAATATACGGGAGGAGAAATAAAGCTTTCTCCTTCTAATCATAGACAATAGAGTGTATTTCATTAAGCCAGATAATGGTGTGTGCATTTCATTACCATAGATAACTAGGAATATTTAGATGAGGGATGAGGTGCTCATAAAGCGCCAGTTGGTAGCCATGGCAACGCGGATCTTGGCAAACAAAAGAGTCAGGGAGAAAATGTTTGCTAGGGGATGGAAAGAAAAGGGAAACCAGAGAAAGAAAAGGAGGGAAGGGAGGCAAGGCAGACAGAGAGAAAGAGCTGAAACACACGGTCCCAGGCCAAAGCAACCAGACCGAACGTCTCCATGTTGTTTTTCTCTCCCTGCATCCAAAAGAAAAAGAGACTCAGGTGACCGCAGTGATCCTTCTTTGTTCTGAAAAGTTAAATAAGCTTCTCTCCGTAGGATACAACCGAGGATAATCACATGCTAATGCAGCAGTGGGCCAAATAATAAACTTAATCACCCAAATGTGGAAATCAGTGTGCAGTATGAAAAGAAAAAAAGAAAAAAAAAAAGCCTATCCATCCATCTTGCTCTGCTCCTATGAATATTACAACCCCCACATAACCCCCCCCCCCCTCCTCCTCTCTCTGCGTGTGCTGCCAGTCAAACCTGACTTTATGTTGTGTGAATTTCAAATGAAGATGCTTTCTGACAATAAGAAAGGGCCTCGGAGCCTAAATCAGCCCAAACCGTGACCTTGACCTTGGGAGATGGTTTCTCATTCATCCTGTTTCAGAGCTGTCAGATTGAGGACAAAAACCAGGACGGGTTATATTACCGGCTATGACACTAAGGCGGCAATGGAAATCCATTTCTTTTTTGGCAGCAAGCAACATTAAGCCCGTCGCCTCAGATATAAGTCTATCATTATTAAACACAAACATCATTTTGGGGAGAGCTGGGGAAATTAGGGGGTTAGAGTGAATGGCAACTCAATACAGCTGATTTGGCATTTGCAAAAAAAAAAGAAGAATAAAATAGAATAACAAGTAGCATTGATCACAGCTGCTCACATTTTTCATCATAGATTGGCCAGTCGAGGCTCCTGACTCTGTAATTACAATCACAGTTACTGTGTCATTTAAGTCAGCAGACTAACACACATATTTTACACTATCTTGTCATACATACTGCCCAAATATCCACTGATGGAAACTGAAGAGACAATGGAGGAAAACACTTTTGTTTCCCCTAATTCTCTGGTTTTAGTAAATGTGCCACTTTAGGTTGATACACACCTCTTTTCGACTGTGTTTGAAGACTAATAAGAGTCGACAAGCATGATAATGGCTCTCTGCTGTATGAGGCTATTACTTACAGTAACAATGCTAACATGCCAATGTTATATTTGCACTACAACTGATTATAAACAAGAAATTAATTCAGTAGGTTCGTTACCTTTAATTGTCGGTGCAAGATATGATATGTTTAGAACGGCAGAGCAGAGCCGTGAGCTGCTCAGAGCTACGCTACAGAGGCTGATGGGATTTCTTGATTTACCTCATCAAACTCATCAAATACACAATCGAACAACTCCAAAACACTCTCGTGGACAAGTTGTGGACCAAACCAAGAAATCCCATTCTAAAATAACAAACCTACTGCTATGACTATAGGGATTATGGCAATGGGCCAATTTGAAAAAATGTTGAACTATCCCTTTAGCCTTGATGCTATCATTAAAGTATGTACCAAATTGTACAGAAATACATCCTGTATTTATCTTCAAATAACAAATATCAACCAGAAAAGTCAAATTCATTAAGAAGTTGATATTTATTGGTTAAAAAAAACTTTTTTCAGAAGTCGTCATAAGATTCATTTTATCTGCGCCAAACTTCATAGCAGCCCAGACATTACACCCAAAACCACAAATGTGAACTTCATAGTGGCGCCAGAAATAAGTCAATGGACCACCAAAGTGAGAAGGATTTTAACCCTCTAGGGACCAGAAGAAGGTCTACACCAAGAATTTCAAGGCGGCTGAGCCAATAACTCGTGAGATATTTCCATCTGGACCAAAGCAGTGGATGCCGGACAGATTGACCATATGACTGACTGACATTGCCATACATAGAAATACCCTCCCAGCGTCGTTGGTTAAAAGCCCCTCAACAGATGACACATAAAAATAACTACACATGACCTGCACAGGGAGTTCAGCCATTAGGTGAAAGCAAATATGACTCCATATGGACAAGTGTGGTCTTGTTACCCCTGATACTCCACTTTAACAGGACTGGAGCAACTTCTATCAGACCTTTGATCTAAAAAAAAAAAAAAAAAAAAAAATCTGCTTTTTAAACTTTTATTCATCCTGGGAATCATTTTTCAGAGCATACCGAGCATGTTCTCACTAACACCCTGCTTCACATTCAACAGCACTCATCCATGTTTGGGAATCTCAATATTCTCAAGACTGTAACGTCGATATGAAAATCTCAAGGAGCAAATTCATTTCTGCAGCTTTGCTTATTAACATTTTAGGATGAGATTTTTTTAAAAGAAAGGAGGATTGACACTCTGACAATAGGGTGAAGAATTTGCATTTTTTTGGTGAGAAGATTAAAGACAGAAAAAGATGGAATAAGGATTAAAGTGATATTGCTTTGATATTCACAGAATATTAAATATCTGTCAGTAGTGGTCCGCGGCTAACGAGATGCAGGTTCCCTCAGTGAAAACATTCAGGGGGAAACGGTGCACAGTGCGCTCACACACACACCCAAAAACAACATTAAACATGGGTCCTTGCATCTCAGAGCCATAACATCTCAGTTTTTTGGCCTTCAAAGACCTTCCTGGAAAACGAACTGGCCGGCAGCAGCAGCGGCACAGCTGTGGAGCTGGTGGCACGTCCAGCTTTTAACTAGTGTATCCGAGGAAACCTGAGAAGACGCCACTTCCAGGGACAAGAATCCAGCTTTTGTTATCTAAACATGGGAAACCGCACTGAACGTCATTTTTTCCGGTTTGAACAGCCAAGAAAACAAAACATCTAACAAACGACACAGGTGAACGCACACACAGAAAACAGGGTGAGTCCAGCCTGTGACAGTCGGGTATGATAATGTGGATTCCCCTGATGATGATGTGTGTGTGTGTGGAACCAGACTCCAGGCTTGGCCCACAGTAATAAGATCAGCCTGTTTGGGCCTGACAGGCTGAGCCTCTCTCAGGGTGGCCCATCTGGCCGGTGCCCAGGTTGCTGCGCCAGCCACCGGCTCCACTGTGCGGGGACCCATCTGTGGTCCTGTGTGGTATCGACCAACACACTGCCAGGCCTGTCCCAGTCTGCACATGGGTCTACACTGGTCTGAGTGTGTTTTGCAGATGGGATGTAGTGGGTCAGCTAATAACAGCAAATCACTCAAAGTGAATGTTTTGCTGAGGTTGTACACCTCAGCAAAACAGACGGGGCAGGCGGGACTCACTGCACTGCACCAAGATAAGTTGTCTAATGCAAGAAACCACATCTGGTTACTTTGGTCAAATTCATGCTTTTCAATGGAAATATGTTCTTAAAGCATCAAGGGACTGTTTCTACATAAATACAACCATATAACACATTAATGCTGATGGGTAGAGTTACATCTGTGACAAGTATGGTTAACAACAAGTGTTGATAATGTGTTTTTTTTTTATTGTGCATACAAGATCAAAATTAAGTTTAAAAAAGTAGCCTTCAAATACAAGAACTATATCTTGCATTAAATAATTACATGACAAATAAAATCTCCACAATAATACGAGGGATGTACAAGTGATGACCATTTCAATGCAAACGACTGGTCTTGCAGACACTGCAGCTCCTGCTCAGTAAAACACTATCATCCGATATCTGCTGGTCAGCAGTGGATGTATCCGCTTGACCAGTTGCAATACCATCATTAAGTAGCACTAAAGTCAGACAGTGAACCATAACGTGGAGAACAACAGAGACACTGAGTGTTTGAGCACAGGTAGGCGTGGCGATGCTACACAGAGACAGTTTGGTTCTGTTCAAACAGACCGAGTTTGAAAATGATAACTGGATTTACTGAGAGTCAGTCGGTGTGTTTTACGACTGCAGAGCAGCAGAGTGACATGGACACTGTGTGTGAGAGTAAGTCATCAATGTCCTTTCAACCCTGTGAAAGACGAGACCTGTAACCATGGTAATCGTATAGACAAAGACGGGTTTGCAATGTTTGGAAAACACAGAAATCAAAATTCTCACAAATAACCAAATAAAATAAACGCATAAATTGACTTTTAATTGCTTTCTTCAAATTCAAAATTGGTGCTGAAATGAACACTGCTCCATGCTGAGCTAATCAGCTGCAGCCTGCAGCTACATTTAAAGGAATAGTTCAACATTTGGCCTATTGCCATAATCCCTTTAGTTTTAGGAGTGGGTTTGTTACCTTTAATTGTCGGTGCAAGCTATTTTTTAGAATGGCGGAGCAGAGCTGTGAGCTGCTCAGAAACATTTTACTGATTTGAACAAGTTAATCCTGAGTGGTGTGAAACTTTTGCCTTTATGTTGTTAAGTTGTTCTGGACTGTATTTGAGCTGTTGTGTCCTGTTGAAGAATGTGAGGGAGTCAAACGTTATCGCTGTGTTACGAAGGGTTAACACATGGAGAGATAAGAGTCAGGACACAAAGAAGGATTTATGTACCTGTTTATACAAGTCACTTTAGGTAGTAGTAAAGTTTAGTCTCATATTTCAACTAACCTGTTGTGCCTTATACAACTGAAACTTGTAAGCAAACCATATAGATTAGTGTTGAGCTTAATTCATAATGCAACCAGTAGCCTAACCTGTTTGATCATTCAGATGTGAGCTGAGGGCACACAGAGCCACAGTGAAAGCAAAACATCTCCAAGGCCGAAGGAAGGGAGGATGAGAGTCCTACTGAATGAAGCATTGTGAGGAAGAGTTTTAATGATCTGTGTTATCTGCCCTGACCCCTCAGACACCTGGGATGGAAAAGTTATGTGAGTGTAGGGAGGGCTTTGTTGTGTTTCAGGCCCAGAGGTTCATGCGCTGGAGAGATAGGACCAACATGTGCCAGCCAGAGGGCACCAACGAAGGGAGGGCTAAGTCTAAACCACAGCCACTCCCCACCTGTTTTTGACCAATAAGAATTAATTACACACACATAATGCGAAGTATTAAGAGTTAATGTAACGCCTTTGTTTTACGCAGATGACGAAGAATTCTGGGGATGGTGGTTGCAGCTAACTGGTTGCAGCTGCGACGAGTTTTTTGTATCCGATTCCTTTGATGATCCAAATTATAAAATAGTTAACTGGAATGTCGTTGTTTGTTCTCTCTTGGAATAAACGAACACGCATGTCAGCTTTCCTGTTTTTTTCGACCTGACATCTGACATTATATTGGTAAAGTCCCCAGTGAATTAAAACACAAACAGTAACAGTCAGGTTTTGATATTGCTTCTCTTTAGTCAAACATTTCCACATATTTTTTAAATCAACTAATCAAATTACAAACACCAGTGGACATGGAAATAGTTCCTTTAACTTTTTTTCTTTAAAAAAGAAGAAGAAATCATTGTATGATAATTGCTACACCTGAGGCGGGTAAATCCTGATCCAGTCAAACACAGTTGTTTGGTGATAATCTTCTGTGTTCACTCTCATATTCTTGTTCATCTTTGGTTATTATTTTTTAACACATAACAGATACGAACGAACAAAAAACAACAATTTCTCAGGCATCTTGTTTTTTTTTTTGTCCTCAAAGCAGCAGAACAACATCACCCTCACTGTCAACTCCATCAGGTCCCCCAACCTCTATCTCAGCACTCTGATACCAAACAAGAACAACAACAACAGAAACAGCAGCTAGTACAAACACAGAGTATTAGATTTTGACGGTGAACTTATTGTAGAATACAAACCGAGAATGGGATTGCTATTCAGCCATGTAGGCAATGAACCCCAAATACGTTTTATCTGTTGCCTCAAAGTGCTCAGTTTCTTTGTAATTCAGTTTCAGGAAACTGAATGCGGGATGAGAGACCGCGTACATGACAGCGGCTGCATAGCTGAAAGATCACAAGAGACAGCCGGGAATGAGCTAATATGAGACGAGACACATCTGGCTCTGAGAGCTAATAGACTGTGTGGTAGAAGTGTGTGAGGTTTACTGCATATTAGCTGGAGACCGCAAAGAGGGCAGTAATCGGTGGGGAGAGTATTCTGGTACGAAGCAAACAGAATAGAATATTTGAATCACATCAGAGTCAGTTTAATCAGAAAAAAAAAATACAGTGACGAGCCGAGGTTTTACAGGAAAGAAAACATCAGCAGTAAGCAGAGCCCAGATTAAACTGTATCTTTATGGGTGCTATCAGCAGCACAGCACACACACCCTGCAGTAAACCTGTGTGTGAATTCACAGTGGGAGGAACATCACTAGACATATGCACAGTATCACCTGCAGTGTAACCATTGAATTCACACATTGTTTACCAGTGTTAGCATGCTAAGATGTGTCAAATGCTAATTTTTAAAGCTAAGGTTGGTGGAAATGTCATGAGTTTAGCAGGTTTTTGGTCGTAAAAAATGAAAACTTGAATCTGGTGACGGTACCAGAACAAAGTTTAAGGGACAGCCAATCAATCCTGGGAACACATATGGATAGTTGCAGCAAATATCATGGCCATCACCATCCAAAAGTTGTCAACACATCGCCAGCTAAACCCCAAAAACACAAACCTGGATGATGACACTTTTTTCAGTTAATAAATGCGAACTTTGACCTCTTGGTTCCCCCAATAAAAAATTGAGGCATCACTTAAGTTATTAAAACTCGTCCTCTGGGAACCACGGAGGTCTGAACCATATTTCATTGACAAATCCATCCAATAATTGTTGAGATTTTTCTTCTTTTCAAACTGGTGAACCTGTTAAGTAACCAACGTTGCCAGAGGCAGAAAGAGCACAAAGGAGGCTTTGGACTGCAGCTACTCAGGTTGCAGAGTGTTTGAAGCCTGGTGCTCTTTCTCAGGCGGCATCAGAACATTTATGCTGTTAGGAGTTTGTTCTTAGACCCACTGTGAAACGTACAGTTACATCTGAGACAGCTAACAGCTTTTAAAAATTTATGAATGACTGTTAACTGCAGCTGGCATTTGTTTTTCCATATTTTTGAGTTGTTACTTCCTTTTTATTGAGGTTTTGCTGTCAGCCGTGTTTCTTTGGTTTTGCCTGTTGAGGTTTTGATGAGGCAGTAAGAACATTTTTGTGCAGGTCAGCTCTGCAACTGACGACTCTTACATCCAATCAGCAGCGTGCTTAATGCACATTGCTAGGACGATGGGACATCGCAAGGGGACAATGTAAGATCATTTGGATGCTTACTATCAAACCTTTTTACCTTTCATATACACACTCACCACTTTATAGCGCTATGTTACAAGTCATTAAGCTCTATAGTACTCCATATATTTCAGGCATGGGTGGTCACAGTGGCAATTAAAGCCTTGGCAGTGCTAGTGTTACAGTTATGCTCCAGCCATAAAGTAGATACACATATCAGCATTGTTTCAGCGAAGGTTATTTCCACCAAGGTAAAATACTACAAGCAGACTTCAAACGCCTTGCAGTGCACTCGCCTGGCTGCACAGTTTAAAAGCTCGACATGGTGTGTGGGACAATGGCGGCTCTCGAAAGCATTGTGGTAATCAGGGCCAATGGAATTTTCCCTGCATCATTAAAAAGGGATTGGTGTGTTCTCTGCGTTCATGGGAAGTGCCGTTAGTTAACCCAACAAAGGTGCTCTGGCTGTGGACCCCCAGAGATGAAGGGCATCGCAGGGGCTCAGCGAATCCACTTTTAATCCTCTCGGCCCCATTGTACCGATACACTCTAAGCCCTCTGACCACTTCCCGCTCTAATCTCTGCAGATTTGGGTGAGTTAACAAGTTTCTGATCCGTGGGCCCACAACTTCCCTCGTCGTCCTCCTCCTCCTCCTCCTTCCCCGTCCTCGTCTGCTCTCCTTACTGTGGTGACAAGTTGAGTTACAGGAACTGGCCTCAGTGGAGTTCAAAGTCTGTTATTTAACTGTAATTATAGATCTAATTCTTAATCTGTTTATACCAACATTACCCAGAGTTTTGCAAGTTGTCACAAAATGAAAGTAACTTCATCCAGACTTGAAACAACTAGTTGATTGATCAATTAGTCAGGCAACACCTGGAGGGTTAAAGCAAAAAAAGACTTTTCCAATGGGAAGATTTGCCAGTAAAGTGAATATTCAGCTTTACAGTTGGTTGGAAAAAATAAGCCATTTGATGTGATTTATATGATTTCAATTATAGGAAAATTGAAATTCTTGTAATCAAATGAACAATTATAAGCTGATTAATTGATAACAACAGTAATTAACAGTTGCACTTGCCTCTGTTTCCTCAGAATAACCAAATAGAGTTTACTGAATAGAATATGCAAATCTGCAAAAATGTGCTTTGAAAAGTAATTTAACATTGAAAAAAAACTAAGGGCCCTTGTGTTTTGAGGTTATGAGTATTTTATTACTCCTTTAAAAAATATGTTTAAAGATTCAAAAGATCTTGTGATTTAATATGAAATGAAAAAAGACTGATTTGTCTTCTCCAAATGACTGACAGACTCGACTGCAGTTAAATATTGTTCTTATCACTAATGAACCTGCTGATTATTTCCCAGAGTTTATCAATTTATCATTCGGACTATAAAATGTTGGACAATAATGAATAAAACAACAACTGAGCAGTCAAAACAAGGTACCAAATCTCAAAGACATTTAGATGATTCAGCATTTAATCATATGATCAATAGACTATCATACTGTACTATATAGTCTATTAATAGTTGCTTCCTAACTTTCATCCTTAAAAGACGTCTAACATGGATCCAACAATAGAAGAAAAAACATCACCAACATATTCTGCCGTCTCCAGCTCTTTTGATATTTATCCACATTCCTCTCAGTGACACCATTTCCATCATGTCAAGATGATATTGTGTATATGTGCGTGTGAATACATGAATGCCTCGCTGCTGAAGAGGAAGAAGGGGGGAGGAATTTTGGGGGGTAAGTAATAGCGAGTTGCATTCAGAGAGCTGGTGGTCGTGACAAAGCACTTGACAGGCCGAAAGCCACCCCTTAATTTCAGGTCGACCTTGGCTTGTTTAGCATTCCCCATTGCTGCTGGTGACACTGACACGTGTCTGGGGTTGGGCTGGGGCTATAGGAGCTGCAGTCTGGGGGCGGCAGAGGGTGTGTGTGCATGTGAGTGCATGAGTGTGTGTTTGTGTGTGTGCAGATGGACGGACCGTTAGGGATGCAGTCTTATATTCCCCAGAGAGGAGGCAGAGGTCAGGGATCAAAGCCCCAACTGACTCCCCACCCTCAGCTCTGTGTCTGGGGAGGTTCAGAGACCCAGAATGAACCTCTCCTCACCTCCCCGCTCCGGCTCGGCCCACATTATGCAGTTTATGCAATTAATGCAGCAGCAGGAATAGCGGGGGTCTATGTGTCTAGTGTGAGGGTGTATGTTTGCATGGAAGCAAGTGTGGTGTTGTGTGTTTGTCTCCTGTGCCAGGCTGTTGTAGCTTTGCACAATGTAGCAGTGCAGCTGGCACGTGGTACACACACACATACACACACACCAGCGTCTAGAAAGGTCTTTTAATTAAGGGATTTGTTAATTTTCTATTCAACTTGACAGTGATGAATGGGGGCGCAGCGCCTGCCCATCTCAGCCTCGCCTGCTCGGCAGACAGCGCTGCCTGGGAGGCCTCTGGGTGCCATCATCACACCCCTGCTGCAACTGTATTTACACATGAAGATTTTTAACCATTTGGAGCCGCTGCGTTTAATGAGCCTGAATGAAAAAAAAAAGAAAAAAGACTTGATGTGGCTCCGGCTCTGCAGCAGCAGCCTCTGTGGAGGCCAGATAGCACTGAGAAGTAAACAGATTAAACAATGGCCACACATTATGTGAACAAAGAAAGATTTGCAGCCGCTATTTGACTAGAACAGAAGTAGCACTTAGACTCTGCTGTCTCGGCCGTTTAATGGTTTACGCTTAAGTGCCTCTGTGAAACATCAGCTAAATGCCTAAAATATAAATTACAGGTTTCATTCCTTTGTGTAACAACTTGACAACAATGGGGTTTTTTTTTCAACGTTGTATTTTTATTCTCAACTACCCCCCTGTCTCCTGCACTTTTCATTCATATTCTGCTATAGTTTCCAATCATATTTTCTTTTTTATTATTATAATGAGGAAAAGTTTTTAATGAGCACATCTGTCCAGTTACAAAATGTCATATACATAACAGACATTTCACTGCCAAATTATTCCATTCGGTTTTGCTGCAATATGTCTCTTGTTATACAATCCTACTATATAACAACTGCAACCTGGGTAAAGTTTTCATGGTAATGTTTAGAAGTTGTTAAGGTTAGAAGAAGGTTGTTGTCTTTAAAAACTAAAGTATCTGTTGCCCAAACATGAGAAAAACACCAAGCCTGCACTTTGCACAACTCTGTTAATTCGACCAGTTTTATGTTTAATATTTATGTGATGCACAAGTCGTATTGATATCAGAGAAATTCAACATTAAAGTAAAATCTAATCTAAAATGGACAGTATGTATTAGTTTGTTTCTGGTAAAATCATCATCTGACAACTGCAGCATGTTCATATTGAGCAGTGACCAGTTCTTTAAGTTTTCCACTGACTTGGTTATTCAATAGATTTTAAAATGCTGCTGCTTCTGGATTATGAATCACTTCATTGCTTACAGCCTGACACATTTCTGGTTTGCTTGAAGAATTAAATCTAGTAGGTTCCTCAAGTCTTTAGGGAGCACTGGGGCCAGTTACAGTTCCTACTATGCTAATGCACACAGATGAAAACTTCCTTATGATCCTCAACATGCATAACTTTGACTTGTTTTACATTAAAATTAAAAACTGTCTTGTTTCCTTGTGTCTTTGACGGATTAATTTTCTCCACTGCTTTTAGTTTCCTTTATTAGATCTGTGTTGATTTATTACTGTAGGGACCCCTGACTTGAATTTTTGGTTTTAAATGTATTTTTCCACACGTAAAGCACTTTTTGAATTGCCTTTGTGTTTTAAAAAGCTATGCTGACCTCTATTTCCATGCCAGGAATCATTCATTGACATCAGCTGCTGGCCCTTCTTTCAAGTGATGGGAGCCTGAACGAAAGTCCTCAAATGTAAAACTGAATGTATTTCATATTCATTATCAATACTTTCTTTGTTGCTGCCAAACATGTTTTGCATTCGGAGTAATATAGGCACCCTGAAGCAACAGAGCCACATGTCATATTGGCCCTCATGCAATTTATCTATTGTGATATGGCAGCCATTCATCTTTTAAATGCTCTCTCATGATTTCCTTTGTGCATGCAGAGCCGGAGGTGACCTTGAAAATGGACCATGTGGTGTATTCTGATGATAATTTATTCTCACATAGAAAGAAACTGTCTCGCTAACATGATTTTCTTCATGCTTTGTGCCATCTACACTCACTGGGAAAGTTTTTTTTTATTGCAGCAGCAAATGCATTCTCTTTTCAAAGAATCCTTCTCAGGATTTATAGGGCCATGCAAATTTTGGACACACACGCACATTTTCTTGAAGATTTTCTAGCATGATTTAAAGTCAGACTCGTTCCTTTTGTGACATCGAATGCAGGTCTCATACTTCAGGATTTATAGTCACTCCCAATATACACAATCCAAGACACAAACATGCTCATAAAGCTGACGCGAAACTGAATCCAGAGAACAAAACAATGGATTTTTTGGTTTCCATGCAAACTTCCCTATAACACTGAATCACAGGGCTCATTTTCAGAGTCACTCTGAGTCTGTGGCAGACTGGTATTGATTTATTTCATCAATGAACCCCCCCCCCACAATGGCGGCAAACTGGATCTTAGCTCCAGCTCTAAAATATAAGACGTGCAAATGACTTTTGTCTCAACTTTTACTGTCCCTAATATTTCACTCGAGAGTGTGACAAAAATAGTAACATAGTCATTGTCCTGGCAGTCAGGTCAGTTATCAAGCTCTTTTTTTTTGTGAGGCTGTCTGACTGGGGTTTGACTGACACACACACACATGCACACACACACACACACACGTGGCACACTCTGTTTTAATGCATATTAATGAAGTTAAACGGCCTGCTGTAGAGAGGAGACAATGGAGCAGAGGAGGGCTGGTGGTGAGCACAAAGCCACGGGCTCAGGGGAAGCAGAACAGGTGCAGGGACGACATGGCAGCTCCATGTGGAACGACTCACTATAGGTTCATCAGTGCATGTTCAAGTGGTCACATGCACAATGCAGATTTTTTTTTTGTCTTCATTTTCGTGTGCCAATAGGTTGTTGATGTTGTTGTTGCTGTGTTACTGCACTTTGTGACAAAATAAATCAGCAACCGTGGCCGTGCAGCAGTATAATCTTTACATTTTTACCTTCAGTGAACTTCTCCATTTGTTTAGACGACACTGCACTCTTTGAGGTGGACATTTCTAAGGCCGTGCCAACAAAAGATTGCATTTTTTAAATAATGTATTGTATTGAGCGTCAGTAATGAAAAATACTAATCACAACTTGGCAGAATCCAAGGTGACAGTGTTTTCAAATACTGTATAAGAAGCAAATCCTGTCATTTTAAAAGCTGGAAACATGAAGTAGTGTATGTTTATGTTTGAATCACAAATGTTTCACAATCTTTATAGACATCTGAGACAAAGCTATTTCTTTTTGTGATTGTTTGTCACGGGTTGAATATTTCTACATGTTACAACCAGTTCAATAATGTGACTCTACTTCCTCAGAGGACACGGGTGGATGACTTTGTTGGAAAAAAACAACAACTATTTCCAGCTCCACAGTGATTTAACTGCATATGTTGTCTACAAAGAGATCAAAAGTGCAACAGCCTGCAGTTGCAACGTCTGACCTTCTGTTGCTTTAGTGCCAAAGATCTTTACAGGGGAGAACACATTTACTAGCTGTGGTTACAATTCAGCCTGTGAAAACAGTTTTATAATCTTTTCTGTTTTTAAAGTCTGAGACAAAAACCCCGCTGAGGTAATCAGGGTTATCTGGACTTATCCCTAAACCGATATCTGGCCCTAAACCAAACATTCAGGATCACATGATATGAGAAAAATGTAAACTCTAGTGCTTTTGGAGCAAGAGCCAAAGTGGGAACAAAAAAGCCGAGATATCTTCACCTCTGCTGACTTTTCTTTCTTAAATCTGTCCATTGATTGTCCTCAAGCTTTAAACAGAACCCCAGGAGTTCCTCTTCACATAAACTAAGAGGCAGACAATGTAAACAGCTGCTGGGTGTTTACCTAAATTAAAAAGCCTTGATGTCCCCCCTGAAAACTGAACATTCAGCAGTTGTTTTCATTCAAGCAGCAAAGTAGATGTAGACTGTTTCCAATCTGCAGACTTTTAAAACTGCCAACAGAAACAAAACAACCAAAGAAAGAAAAAAAATATAAGGAAAAATGTGCAACACTCCCTCCACCAACAGAATAACCGCTTCTCTTGTGACATATAAATATATTCTTTAAGAGATAATGCTCATTTTCTGGAAAGGAGAATGGTTTTCCCAGCTAAGTAACTCCCCTGCTCTGCACTGTAGACCCTCCTATGGGACCAGAGAGATAATCAACTTGAACCAAACCACGCCCCCCCGTTTTATTCTGAGGGAACTTATCAGCGCCTACATGCTGAGTGCTCTTCATACTAAACCCAGCGAGAGAGGAGAATAGAGCATCTCCACACCGCTACCCATGCTGACAAACACACCGCCCGAAACACCTATTCACCTCTGTGGACGTTAAACCCTGCAGCTGTGACACACGATGGATTTCTTGGACCGCGGCTACCTGGACGCGCGGTCTCCCTACGATTACACTTTTAATTTCTGGAACGACTACCTCGGCCTGTCGACACTTGTCGCCAAGAACAAGATCAACAGCCAGTCCTGCAACCCCAACTCCATCACCGAGTCTCTGAAAGCGACTCTGGGCTTGGAGGATGACGACTCCCCGGTTTGTTCCTGCGTAATTGGGCACGGCAGGGACAGCGACGGACACTTGGACTGCTGCTGCTGCGCGGCCCCGGGCTCCCCGCCGATCTCCATCTATGATCTCAAGGAGCGCATCTCACTCCTCAGGCCGTACGAGCAGCTCACCGGCGACTCGCCGCTCGGAGACAGAGATTCACCCTCCTACAGGGGCAGCTTCGCCGGCCTCGACCTGCTCTCCATGGAGCGGAGGCGCAAACAGACTCAGAGGGGGAAGCCGGAGCCAAAGGTGTGCGTCTTCTGTCGGAATAACGGCGCGCCGGAGGAGGTTTACGGCACCCACATCCTGAAGACGGCGGACGGCAGAGTCCTGTGCCCCATCCTCCGGGCATACACCTGCCCCCTCTGCAGTGCCAACGGCGACAATGCGCACACCATCAAGTACTGCCCGCTGTCTAAAGACCAGCCGAGCCAGAGAGTGGCCCGGGGAGGCAGCAGGGCGATTGGCAAGAGGCTGAAAATCTTCTAAAAAAAAAAAAAAAAAGCGAGGAGATGAAGGAAGTTTGAGTTGCACTGTCTGAAATTACAAGTGTGTAAGGCAGTAATGTTGCCCCATTTCATGCACAAGACAAGTCTGGAGAGAGATTTTAAGAAAATAAGATTTTTTTTGTATGTGTCACTGCTTCATTTGTAATGGTTTCGTCAATCTGGTAACTCTATGGGCACATAGTTTACACTTGGACGCATTGCGCGCAACGTCCCAACCCCCTCCCTCCCCAGCACTCTGAGGACTTGGTGATCAAATACTGAACCAAAGTACTGTACAGATCGACCTGTGAATGACCACCTTCATGCTGTAATCACAAGTTGCTGTGTTTTCAAGAAGCGCAGTGCCCTGTGCAAACAGCCCTGTGCATGTCAGCGGGGCTGCTGCTTTGGGTTTATGAGATGCCAACATACATGAATATGCAGCACTCCTGATATGAGATGAATGTTTAGTCCCATACTTCATTGGCCAGCGGATTGTAAAGAGTCTGACAGGCCATGCAAGATGCAAGATATATACTTCTCTATATCGAGCACATTTGTTTTTGTTTTTCTTTTCTTGAGATAAATGTTTTCTACCAAAGGAATACACTTTTGTATTTAGCCTAAAGGTGATTTCTGTATGTTTATATGTTGGATGTCCTATATTCTTTATGTGATTTTATGTGGATAGTATTTTGCAGATTTTAACTGAATGTAAAAACAGTGGAAGGTAGACCTGACATGCAGTTCACCTACATGCTCTTCAAGTAGCTCCAAGCTCTATTCTATATGTCTTAAGTTGAAAAACACAAACTGATTTCCACGTATACCTGCAATTCTTGTAAATGTACAAAAGGGGGCAGATGATTTTAGCAATGAAAAGCCTGACATTCCAAAGTCTTTATCTGTCAATAAAATGTTTTATGTACTTATTTTTACCTTATGTATCATTGGGGAAATATATTCGCTGTAAATAACCTCTGAATAAACTTGTAATTTGCATTTTTCTTTAACATGTATGGGGCCATGAATCAGTCTGTATCACAGTCTGCAGCCGGACACATGGATGTTACTTTAAGTTCTCCATATTTGGTCACATATGCCAGAAAAAAAAGCATTTTCACACAAATGTAGCCAACAGTATTTCACCCACCTGAGGACATGACAACAGAAGCCAAAAATGACATGCAAAACAAACACGCCACCTAGTGCTCAAAACCTGCAATGACAGACAGCAGCCATTAGTAGTCTGCACAGATAAGTATAGCCTACAGGCTTGTTTACTGAATGAATGGAGAGAGACTAAAGTTCATTCACTCAAGTGTATGCTAATTTTGAGGCACTTTACTTGAGCATTCCCATTGTGTCTTCTCTTCACTACATTTAAAGATTGAAATATTGCAGCTACATGTTCTCCTTTATTTGCCAGCTGTATTTAAGTTATTTTTCACACTAACCTGTAACAGTCACACAAAAAACTACAAGAACAAACTGTTGGCAGATGACGATTATAGCATCTAAAACATCTCATGGTTTTGTTTAAATTACCATTCAATGTCGACAGAGGTCAAATTCAAAACAATGCATGATTGTTTAGAGGAGGGGTGTGCACAGTTGCAAGTTGAAGATAAAATGATCTCCAAAGTTAATCATGAGACACCCTTTTGCAGTATTTTAAGCAATATCAGTGTATTATTTTTGTTTTCTATACTTTTAGAGTGAAAAGGGGAAACAAAGCAGCAACCTACAGAAGAACAGGACACCCAGGAGACTTGAGCTCTCAGATAACTTTGACCAAGGTTACCAGATAAGATGTAATTTCCTAAGGGGGTCTAGGTACTAGTCACTATGCAGGGTGGCCAAACCTTTGCTGTGTGCCCCTTTCCTTTTCTGTCATTTTGAAAATGTAAAAGATTAAAATAAAATTATATTGTTTAAACTGTAAAGGGAATGTGTCATCTGTGACTTTATGCCTTTTGGAGATCATTTCATCTTCCATTTGCTGAACTGTTCACATAGCAGAAATTTTACCCAAACTTTTGCATAGTGGATGCCATTGTAACATAAACTATTTCTCTCCTTTATGTTGATATTTCATTTTGGACTATAGCTTTCAAAGTCTTTTATAGGGGTAGTCTTGAGCACTTTTTTTTAAAATCACAGTTTATGGTTTGTCATACTGCATGGTATTGCATGTGATCTCTCTTGTGGTCTCAGTTCTTATACCATGTGTCGCATGCAAACGTTTGAGCAGCCTTGCTCAAAATTTCTGTTCAGCAAGTTCAACAATTCAGCAAGTAGGAGATAAATGATCTCCGAATGACATAAAATTGAACATGAAATACTGTGTTGAAATATTTTGAGGAATATCAGTGTACTATTTTTGTTTTCTATAGTTTTCGACCAAGGTATCAGATAAGATACCTGTGATAGTTTCCTAAAGAGGGGGGCTACTAGGTACTAACTATGTGGGGTTACCAAACCTTTGCTGTCTGCCCTTTTCCTTTTCTGTCATTTTGAAAATGTAAAAGATGAAAAAAGTAATATATTTATTTTATCTTTTTAATGTAAAGGGAATGTGTCATCTGTTACTTTATGCCTTTTGGAGTTGCTTAACAGTTCACATTAGCCTACAGAAAGCTTTACATTTTTGTATTCTTTTGAATTTGTCCACCAGATGGCACTTTTCATCCCCATTTGGTTGATGCAGGAAAAATTCAAACTTTCAGCCGTTGTCTTCTACAAGGGTGTCCTAATCTGTGCCTGCTACTGAAGTAAACCAAAACGAGATTTGAATGTTTTTTTAATTGATTGCAGTATTCACTTTTATTGAGTCCTGTTTGGTCTTTTATAGGCTGAGCCTTGAGCACCCTTTTTTTGTTTGTTCAATCACAGCTTATGGTTTATTGCTGCATGGTTTGCTGCATGGTATTGCATGTGGTCTGTCTCTCTCTCTGTGTGTAGGTATGTATGCATGTATAAGCACCGCACCGCACAGAAAATTTGCCTACAGGCATGAATTAAACAACTTGAACCTGAACCTTTGTTGTTGTGGTTCAGGCAGTTTATGCAAATGCAAAATTGGACTTTGTTCTGGTTCTGGCTCAGATGCAGATCATGTAGGCACACAGCTGCAGCTATAAGCATGAGCAGTGTGTGGGTGTGGCCATGTATAGCCATGTATAGGCTTGTTTACTGTAACTTTGAGGCACTTTACTTGAGTGTTCCCATTATGTCAGTTAATGATTGAAATATTGTAGCTACATGTTCTGCTTTATTTGACAGCTGTAAGCTATTTTTCACACTGACCTGTAACACACACACAAAATATGAGCACAAACACAAACTGTTGGCAGATAACAATCTCAGCCTCTAAAACATTTAATGATGTGTCAGATTTAAAGTGCATCAGTGACTTATACTTTAATACTCCATGCAGGCCTTTTTATTTTATATTATTTTATTTAGGTCAAGAATGTGACTGCTTTATGCCTTTTGGAGATCAGTTCATCTTCCACATACCTAACTATTTGCATTTGACCTGTGATACCCAAACTTTTGCATGCCACTGTAACATAAACCAATGCATTCCTTTATGTTGAGATTTCAGTTTGGACTGTGGCTTTTACATTTTTGTATTTTTTTTTAAATTTGTCCACCAGATGGCACTTCTTTTGTCCCATTCAGGGCATGCAGGAGAGGGAAAAATTCAAACTCTTGGCCATATCCTCCAAGGGTGCCCTAGTCTATGCCTGCTACTGAAATGAACCAAACAAGTTTGGTCTTTTTTATTTTTATTGATTGCTGTATAGGGGTTTTATTTCAGTCTTTTATAGGTGCAGCCTTGAGCCTTGAGCACTTTTTAAATCACAGTTTATGGTTTGCCACACTGCATGGTATTGCATGTGGTCTCTCTCTGTGTGCCTATACAGTTAAGAGCAACTCTTCACAGCAAATCTGTCCACAACCACAGGCACGAACAACCTGAACCTTCCTTTTGGTTCTGGCGCAGGTGTTTGTGTAAAGGGTGCTGCAGTGAGAAATAAAAACAAAATTGGACTTTGTTCTGGTTCTGGCTCAGATACAGTAGATCATGTACACAGCTGCAGCTATAAGCATGAGCAGTATGTGGGCGTGGCTATTGAGTACGGCCATGTATAGTCTTGTTTACTGAATGAATGGGTGGGATGTAGAGAGACTAAAGTCCATTCACTCAAGTAACTTTAAGGCACTTTACTTGAGTGTTCCCATTACATGTACTGTATGTCTTTTCTTCACTACATTTAATGATTGAAATATTTTAGCTTCATGTTCTCATTTATTTCACAGCTAGGCCTACAGCTGCCAAATAAAGGAGAACGTGTTGCTACAATACACTGACCTGTAAAACATACAAAAAACATAGGCACACACAAACTGTTGGCAGATAATGAACTTATACTCTTAAACATTTTATGGTCGTCAAATTGTAAGTGCATTGTACTTTGATACTCCATGGAGGACTTTTTGTTTCATATTGCTGCAGGTCAAGAATGCGACTACCGTATATGCCTTTTGGAGATCATTTCATCTTCCACATGCTTGACTGTTTGCATTTGACCTCAGACCTGTGCCCAAACTTTTGCATGCCACTGTAACATAAACCAATGCATTGCTTTATGTTGAGATTTCAGTTTGGACTATGGCTTTTACATTTTTTTTATTTGTCCACCAGATGGCACTTCTTTTGTCCCATTCAGAGCATGCAGGAGAGGGAAAAATTCAAACTATTTGCCATCTTCTGCAAGGGTGCCCTAGTCTATGCTTGCTACTGAAATTGGCCAAACAAAATTGGTCTTTTTATTTTTTTTATTGATTGCTGTATTGAGCATTTATCTAGGCATATTTTGTATTTTATAGGTGTAGCCTTAAGCACTTTTTTTTTTTAAATTACCGTTTGCGGTTTGTCATATTGCATAGTATTGCATGTGGTCTCTCCAGTTAAGAGCAACTCACTGCACAGCAAATCTGAATAAACAACCTAAACCTGAAACTTCCTTTTGGTTCTGGCTCAGGTTGTTTGTGTATGGGTGCTGCAGCGAGAAAGAAAAACAAAATTGGACTTTTCTGGTTCTGGCTCAGATACAGGAGATATAGGTACACAGCTGCAAGCATGAGCAGTAGGTGGGCGTGGCCATTTAGTACAGCTACAGGCTTGTTTACTGAATGAATGTGCAGGGATGAGGAGTGAGTAAAGTTTATTCACTCATGTGCAATTTTGTGGAAATTTACTTGAGTCTTTATTTGACTGTCATGCACACAAAACAACATCCACAAACTGATAGCATATTTTAGCCTTGGTTTGAGGTTTGAGGGTGAGGGGGGGTCGAAAGCAGTGGGAGTAGCTATCCCCCCAGCAAATCGCACCCTGGGCGTAGTAGCCATTTTAAAGATGGAGGAACAAGACAACAACACCAAGGAGGAGAGCTCCCTGATAACCCTGGAAAATGTCATGGACATTGACGAGGATGACGCCGTATTAACCTCCCCCGAGGTATCTGATTGTGAGTCGGACGGGGTGAGAACAGATCAGCTGGAGTCCAGCAGTAACGACACATCTGGAGATGAGGACGAAGACGAGGCGCATGAAGCAGCGGCGGAGCTGGATGAAGAGGTGAAGGAAGGTGAGAAGGAGGGTGAGGAGGACGATGCAGCAGCAGCAGTAGCGAAGGGTTGGATCTCGAAAAATAAGAAAATAGTGTGGTCTCCCACAGATGACGAGACGTTCCGCTACGTCCCAGCAGCCATCCGTTTGACCCCGGGACCGACACAATATGCCGTATCCCGAATCAACGACCCTGCGTCCAGCTTTGCGCTGCTGCTGACGGATAAAATCCTTGAGCACGTTGTGGCCGTGACTAACCTGCACGGGAGTAGATCAAAGGGAGGGTGGCGAGATGTGGACCTATTGGAAATTCGGGCTTATGTGGGGTTGCTCATCTTGTCCGGTGTGTACAAGTCCAAACATGAACTAACCCGCAGTTTGTGGAATGAGAAATCGGGACGGGGCATTTTCCGGGCCACGATGTCCTACAGCAGATTTCAGGAGATCAGCCGCCACATACACTTTGATGACAAGAAAACCCGATTCCGACGCCACCTCGACAAGCTGGCTGCTTTCCGTCAAGTCTGGGACATGTGGACGCAGCGCCTGCCGCTGCTGTTAAACCCAGACGTGGACGTCTGCGTGGATGAGCAGCTCGTCCCATTCAAAGGCCATTGCAGCTTCAGGCAGTACATGCCCAAAATGCCGGCCAAGTACGGGATAAAGATCTGGGCAACCTGCGATGTCAAAACATCCTACGCCTGGAGACTGCAGATATACACGGGCAAAGCAGATGGTAAATCTGAATTCAACCAGGGGATGAGGGTGGTGCTGGATCTGACAGACGGGCTCAAGGGTCACACCGTCACCTGCGACAACTTCTTCACCTCCTTCGCGCTGGCAGAGCAGCTGCTCGCCAGGAAAATTGCCCTAGTTGGCACAATTCGCCACAGCAAGCCCGAGCTTCCGCCAAATATCCTCCAGATGAAAGCGACATCTTTGTTCTCCCCCGAGAGACCAGTCTTTTCCTCCGTGTTTGCCTTTACTCACACCCACACGCTGGTGTCTTACATCCAACGGCGGGGCAGGAACGTGCTGCTCATGAGCACTAAACACCGCAAACCGGACATCAACGACGATAAAAAGAAAAAGCCCGTCATCGTCACAGACTACAACAAATGCAAAGGAGGCGTCGACAACCTTGATAAGGTATAAGCTCCATTACGCAGGAGTTACAATACACACATTTATTCATTCTTATGTGTAATTTGTTCATGTTTTGTGTCTCTTTTCTCCATTAGTGTGTTGGCACCTACTCCTGCAGGAGGAGAACAAACCGGTGGCCATTGGCTCTCTTCCACAACGTCATAGACATCTCACTTTACAACGCCTTCGTCCTGTGGACATCTGTCAATCCGTCCTGGCAGAAGCAGAAATCATACAAGAGGAGGCTGTTCAATGAAGAGGTGGGGGAAACGCTGGTCACCCCACACATCAACAGGAGGGAGCACGTTCCCCGCAACGCCGCAGCTGCAGAAATAGTGGCCAATATCCGGAGTACTGCACCTGTGGCTCTTGGCCTCTCTCCCAGTCTCAATAAGCGTCAGAGGAAGCGCTGCAACCTGTGCCCGGAGAAAATTACAAAATCCGTCAGGACCTGCACCAAATGTGAGAAGTTTACCTGCAAAGAACACTTCCGGCCTGTCTGTGGCGACTGCTACCTGCAGGCCTTTGGCACTGCCACCTGAGCTTGACTCTCACTGTCAGACAGACACAGAGGTCTCTCTCTGTCTCACTCTCTACCTCTCTTTTGCCTTCTCACCGTCTCAGCCTCTCCCCATCCCCAACAGGATTGTATATTCCTATACAACCCTAGATAGAGTTTTGATATGACTGACCTTGCTGAGTAATAAAAGTAGCCTAATAAACTAAAGTAATAAACTGCTGAAAAAAACGAAAAAAGTGCCTTCTCTGTAAATCGTCTTTCTTTCATCATATCCTCTCCTTTGGGTGTGTTTGAACTATTGGACAGCCATAGAGACTTATAATAAACCCTTAAGTAGTCTTTCAAGTAATGTATAGGTGTAAACAATAAATTAATTAATAATTAATTAGCCGATTGTCAGGTCTAAATCATTGAAATGTATTTCAGTATAAGGATACTTTTTGACAAATTATATTTCTTCCCAATACCTAATTCAATTGGTGTAGAGGTGATTTAGATAGACAGACAGACAGACAGACAGACAGACAGACAGACAGACAGACAGACAGACAGAGAATGAAAAAACTATGCTGGGGGTGGTGGTGCCGGCTCACAGAACAACCATGTGGTGTGCACATTACTGTAAAACATTGGTATGTGTATGGTGGATGTGCAAGCCCTGTAAACTAAGTATTTTTTCCTCAGGGCTTGAGGCAGCGGATAGTCTAACATTTTTCCTTCGAGTTTCTTGGTTTGTTGCCTCATTGTACCAAGTTCAAGCCCAGATATTCTGCTGTACCAGGTAACAACATGGTGCACTCCGATCCATCATCTAAGATGGCATAGGTATCAAAGGTTTTGTCCTAGAGAGTCTCACTTTAACAACTTTTGGCCTTTCTCAATACCAAGAATGCAAAGAACAATTAACTCAGGAGATCACAAGTACACAGAATTCTATGTTTTCTTTTCTTTTTTTCAAGCATGTGTTTATTAGTTTTGTTTGCAATTCACAGCAAATTAAACAAGGCCACCTTACAAGCAAGGAACCGTTTTCAGTTTTGAGACAATGCGTTCTCTTGATCATAGGGATAGTAAAATTCCCACCAATGATCTCATTCTGACTGCAAAATTCAGAAAGCCTGCATCATCTCCACAGGTCACTCTAGGAAGATTTAAAATGGTCTGCATCTCTCTCAGGGCCAGCTGGTGTGGTTGACCATACTGTCTAAGGCTGCTATAAGTAAATGGTTGTGGATCATGTGCATATGGGCAATTTGGCGGGCAGAGAGTAACTGATCCAATAGGATATGAAATTTGCACAGTTCAGGCTCCTCTGTTGGCAAGAAGGTAGTCAGAGCCATCTTCAACAGTATAAACCTATCATCATGGCTGAAATATGGGAATGAAGATCCCTCTGCTCATGTTGAAAACCTGGAACCCATAGTTTGCTGCACACTAGGATGGAAAGCTCTAGTAAAGTGTGGGGCAAATGAAACTGGAGCTGGCTGAGACAGAACCTTGAGCTTGAGGTTGCTGTGCAAGCTCAGGGGCATGTAATGTAAATATAAAAAGCTGCTCCTATAGGATATCATATTTTAATTTACTTATATTGACCCTTAAAAACAATTTTGTATAGGTAAAGTTTTGCCCACTCAAGTGATACCGGTATCTGGTCCGGCCCAAGGACTAATAAATGTGCCCCGTGTCTGTTAGGTTGAATATGGAGAATGCTTATTAAAGGGATAGTTCACCCAAAATTCAAATTTCACTCATTATCTACTCACCCTCATGTCGACTAAGGGCTGTGAGAATTTTCAGAGTCCTCCATTCCTTCTCTGAGTTACGGGGGGGTCCACGCAGCAGGATTTGTCCATATAATGGTTTTCAATGGACACCAGGTTTCTTCGTTCAAAAAGACACACCAAAAAAACATCCAAATAAAAGATAAAAAATAAAAAATAAAACTCAGTCGAAATGTTGGGGACTGAGTTTTATTTTTTATTTTTTATCTCTATTTATATTTTATCTCCATGTAATGCAGCCACTCGTGGCACATGTATGTCCAAGACAAATTTCCCTGCTGGGACAATAAAGTTCTATTGAATTGAATTGAATACCTCCATACTTTTCATCTGTAATGTCCCTCTTGTATTGAAGCCCCGACATGAGAAATTGTTCCGAAAAAAATTAAATAAGTCTATATTTTAAGCTTGTTTGTAGAGGAAACTCCCAGTGTCGTCTTGGTTCACTGCTCTCCCTGTGTCAGTTCAAATCTCTCGTGATTTGCACTGACCGGCGGAACAATTTCTCATGTCGGGGCTTCAATGCAAGAGGGACATTACAGTCGAGCAGTGTGGAGGTATTTGAATGTTTTTTGGTGTGTCTTTTTGGACAAAGAAACCTGGTGTCCATTGACAACCACAAATACTGCTGCGCGGACCCCCCCGTAACTCAGAGAAGGAACGGAGGACTCTGAAAATTCTCCCAGCGCTTAGTCAACATGAGGGTGAGTAGATTATGAGTGAAATTTGAATTTTGGGTGAACTATCCCTTTAAAATCTCTTTTTTTCAAACATAATACATCCACAGGGGTTTACAGGGGTACAGACATGGTCTTCGATGGGGGGAGGGGTTGCCCAATCTCAAAGGAAACCTAGTGCTTCATAATTTATAACAGGGTAATAAGCATTTAGTATGTGTGCATGTGTGGTGGTGGGGGCTTACTTCTAGGCTACTTACTGAAAATCATCATCATTATAAGATAAGAGTAAATCTGTGCCAATGCAGAAAAAAAATTATGGATTAAAACCGATGTTGCTGCTTATATCATGGAGTTATTTAAACATTATGGCCTTTAAAGGATTAAACCCCCTCAAAGTATAATTATAATTTTATGCATATTTCAGGCCGAATTAGTTTTAAAGGACTAACTTGTTTAAAGTGGGTATTTTTTATATACATTTTTACTGCAGTTTTTGAGAAGCTGACATTTTTTGTCGTATAGGGACAAATGTGCAAGGAAAGCATCCTTGGATGTTTGCATGTTCAAACAATCAAACAAACTTAATTCGTAGAACACTTTACACACATGAAGTGGCTCAAAGTGCTTTACATGACAAAAAAAGAAAGAAAAAGAAACAGAGAGGACATTGTATAGATATGCAAACAGACATTTGCATACACACCCAAAAACTGAAGCACTGAGGAAGAAACGAAAAAAAAAGTTCATACAAAATATTGCATAAAAGTAAAGTTTAGATCTAATAATAAAACAATAACATAGAATAAAACAATAAATGGTGCTGTAAACCTAAATATAATGTTTGGGTTCTCTGTGGGTGCTCTAAATTCATCCCACAGACCAAAGGCATGCAGGTTATGTTGTTGAGCAACTCTAGTGGGGGTGTCCCCCCAGCAAATCGCACCCTGGGCGTAGTAGCCATTTTGAAGATGGACGAACAAGACAACAACATCAAGGAGAGCCCCCTGAAAGCCCTGGAAAATGCCATGAACATTGACGAGGATGACTCCGTATTAACCTCCTCCGATATATCTGATTGTGAGTCCGACGGGGTGAGAACAGACCAGCTGGAGTCCAGCAGCACCGACACATCTGGAGATGAGGACGAAGACGAGGAGGACGAAGCAGCAGCGGCGGAGCTGGATGAAGAGGTGAAGGAGGGTGAGGAGGACGATGCAACAGCAGCAGCAGCGAAGGGTTGGGTCTCAAAACATAAGAAAATAGTGTGGTCTTCCACAGATAATGAGACGTTCCGCTACGTCCCAGCAGCCATCCGTTTGACCCCGGGACCGACACAATATGCCATCGCCCGAATCAACGACCCTGCGTCCAGCTTTGCGCTGCTGCTGACGGATAAAATCCTTGAGCACGTTGTGGCCATGACAAACCTGCACGGGAATAGATCAAAGGGAGGGTGGCGAGATGTGGACCTATTGGAAATTCGGGCTTATGTGGGGTTGCTCATCTTGTCCGGTGTGTACAAGTCCAAACATGAACCAACCCGCAGTCTGTGGAATGAGAAATCGGGACGGGGCATTTTCCGGGCCACGATGTCCCACAACAGATTTCACCAGATCAGCCGCCATATACACTTTGATGACAAGAAAACCCGATCCCGACGCCGCTACGACAAGTTGGCTGCTTTCCGCACAGTCTGGGACATGTGGACGCAGCTCCTGCCGCTGCTGTTAAACCCAGACGTGGACGTCTGCGTGGATGAACAGCTCGTCCCATTCAAAGGCAATTGCAGCTTCAGGCAGTACATGCCCAAAAAGCCGGTCAAGTACGGGATAAAGATCTGGGCAATCTGCGATGTCAAAACATCCTACGCATGGAGACTGCAGATGTACACTGGCAAAGTAGATGGTAAATCTGAATTCAACCAGGGGATGAAGGTGGTGCTGGATATGACAGACGGGCTCAAGGGTCACACCGTCACCTGCGACAACTTCTTCACCTCCTTCGCGCTGGCAGAGGAGCTGCTCGCCAGGAAAATTGCCCTAGTTGGCACAATTCGCCACAACAAGCCCGAGCTTCCGCGAAATATCCTCCAGATGAAAGCGACATCTTTGCTCTCCCCCGCGAGACCTTTGTTCTCCTCCGTGTTTGCCTTTACACACACCCACACGCTGGTGTCTTACATCCAACGGCAGGGCAAGAACGTGCTGCTCCTGAGCACTAAACACCGCAATTCGGACATCAACGACGATAAAAAGAAAAAGCCCGTCATCATCACAGACTACAATAAATGCAAAGGAGGCGTCGACAACCTTGATAAGGTATAAGCTCCATTACGCACGAGTTACAATACACACATTTATTTATTATTTCTTATGTGTAATTTGTTCATGTTCTCTTTTCTCCATTAGTGTGTTGGCACCTACTCCTGCAGGAGGAGAACAAACCGGTGGCCACTGGCTCTCTTCCACAACGTCATAGACGTCTCGCTTTACAACGCCTTCGTCCTGTGGACATCTGTCAATCCGTCCTGGCAGCAGAAGACATCATACAAGAGGAGGCTGTTCACTGAAGAGGTGGGGGAAATGCTGGTCACCCCACACATCAACAGGAGGTCGCACGTTCCCCGCAGCGCCGCAGCTGCAGAAATAGTGGCCAATATCCAGAGTACTGCACCTGCGGCTCTTGGCCTCTCTCCCAGTAAGTCTAAGAGGACGCGCTGCAACTTTTGTGAGCATAGAAGAAGAGTCGAAAGGACCTGCAACAAATGTGAGAAGTTTACCTGCAAAGAACACTTCCTGCCTGTCTGTGACGACTGCTACCTGCAGGCCTTTGGCACTGCCACCTGAGCTTGACTCTCACTGTCAGACAGACACAGAGGTCTCTCTCTGTCTCACTCTCTACCTCTCTTTTGCCTTTTACCGTCTCAGCCTCTCCCCATCCCCAACGACATATAGTAGGCTCGTCCTTGGGCCAGGACCCAAAATTTCACATATCACCTGGGAGGGCAAATTCTGTTTGTGATTTTTTTTTTATTCCTATACACCTCTAGATAGAGTTTTGATATGACTGACTTTGCTGAGTAATAAAAGTAATAAACTGATGAAAAAAACGAAAAAAGTGCCTTCCCTGTAAATCATCTTTCTTTCATCATATCCTCTCCTTTGGGTGTGTTTGTCTATTGGACAGCCATAGAGACTTATAATAAACCCTTAAGTAGTCTTTCAAGTAATGTATAGGTGTAAACAATAAATTAATAAATAATCAATTAGCCGATTGTCAGGTCTAAATCAGTGCAATGTAGTTAGTTAGTTAGTTAATTTTATTGTCCACAGTGTGGAGATTCATCTTCGGTCTCATAAAAAAGAAACAAGTAAAAAACAACACAACAACAACATCATCAACAACAACAACAACAACAACACTTAGGTTACACACAGACATCTTCAGGGCAAAAAGAAGAACAGCAGTGGCAGTTACACCACAACACATCAACGGGGCATGGTGTTCAGTGCCGCGATGTTACGATTTGCCCTTGGCACTTTGTAACGTCTGCTGGAGGGAAGAAGTTCAAACTCCCTATTGAGTGGATGAGAGGGGTCGTTTGCTATTTTTACAGCTTTTTTTCCTAAGCACTTCCTCATACATACAACTTAATTGTGGGTTATTTTTTAACCCAACACTGGTTAAATATTGGACAGAACACATGCTGGGTTATTTTGACCCAACAAGTTGGGTTGGTTTCCTTAAACCAATAGTTGGGTTGTTCATATAACCCAATTAAGGGTTCACATTGACTACACTGCTGGGTTCTTTTAAACCAATCACGTTGGGTTGCTAACTGAAGCACTTAATAACTATATTGTGGCAGACTAGGGTTTTATTTAACATTAACACACACTGTTTGTTATCCTCAGAACACACACGCAAACACACACAAAGGAAGGGAGACCACTAACCACAAACATGACTTCACTCATGGTGTCAAAGTGCTTATTTCCATAACAGTAATTGTAAACTGAGTAGAACATTGAATTAGTAAATTAGTGTGTAGAACAGTATCACAAAGGATTGTGTAGCTGATGGCGATATTTAACAGAAATAACCTAAATTTGAATCACAAACACACTGTCCCAAAGCATGCTGGGAATCTCCTCCCACCGAACATCAACCCAACATGTTGGGTAGTCCAAAATAACCCAACACAGTATAATGGAAATTACAACCCAACAGCTAATAACCCAACCCCCAACGACAATAACCCAGCAAATTGGGTTCTTAGATTACCCAACTTAATGAAAACAACCCAATTAAACTACCCAACAGTCTCAACCCAGCTGTTGGGTTGAAAAAATAACCCAACATTTTCTTAGAGTTAACAGGGGTACAGACATGGTCGTGCATGGGGAGGAGGGGGTGGCCAATCTCATAGGACACCTTGCGGTTTACGGTCTGATCATGGTGCAGGTTTAGTTTTCAGCCATGATCTGGAAGAAGCCTCCAATCTCCCTGTAACAAGTTACATGTCATTTATCTAACATCACAATAATAGTCCTCAACTGTTTAATGGAGGTAAAAATGAAACATTGAGCAAATATCCTGCATAGTTCTTCCCCCATGCTTCTCTGATCAGAGAAGAGGAAGGACAACATATTCAAAAGCCAATAACTAATATATATAGAATCCTGACCTTAATGTCAAAAGATAATACTTCTCATGTGAAAGAAAAATGGGATAGAGAGTTACAACAGGAAATTACTGAGGAAGTCTGGACAAAGATCTGCGCTGAGATACATACAATTACTAATTCTAATTTCTGGAGAGAATTCCAATGGAAGATAGTACATAGATTTTTTAGAACACCAGAGATTATGTCAAAGATGAGCCCAAATCAGCCAAGTACATGTTGGAGGGGATGTGGTGTGAACTTAGCAACTCACCTACATATATTTTGGCAATGCCCACTGTTGGATAATTTTTGGAAATCTATTTTTGCTACTGTGAATAAAACATTAGAGGTTGAACTGGATAGAGACCCTTTGACAGCAATTCTCGGGACAAAGCCAGATATTAATTTCAATAGGAAGAGGATGTATATTCTACAAATAGTATTAATAGCAGCAAAAAAAGCAATTACATTAAGATGGCTTAAACAAGACCCGCCCACATATGTCGAATGGGTATCAATCCTAAAAAACATTTACATAATGGAAAGAATTACATATATGCTTAGATTACAAAAAGAAGTGTTTATAGAGAGGTGGCAACCTTTAATGGAGGTAATGGGGGAACAAATGGATTAATAATTGAAAGACCCCCTCTTTTTTTTCTTTTTTTTTTTTCTTCTTTGTTTCTCTTGCTTGTTTTTGGGACAGACCGGGGTTATAGAGCGTACTCAAAAGGGATTGATAAAGATATGTATGAGTGGATTAATTAATAAGAGAACCCATGACTGTTTTGCTTTTATTTATTTATTTTTATTTTTTTCTCTTTCTGTCTGTTGGGAATGTTCTGTTGTTTTGTTTGTGTTTGGTTTTTTTTTTTTTTTCTTTTATTATCATTACTATTATTATTATTATTATTATTATTATTATTATTATTATTATTATTATTATTATTATTATTATTATTTATTGATCTTCTCATCTTCTTGGTTATCATCGTTGTTGTGTATATGTATGAAATAAAAAAATATATATATAGAATAATGGAAATTACAACCCAACAGCTAATAACCCAACCCCCAACGACAATAACCCAGCAAATTGGGTTCTTAGATTACCCAACTTAATGAAAACAACCCAATTAAACTACCCAACAGTCTCAACCCAGCTGTTGGGTTGAAAAAATAACCCAACATTTTCTTAGAGTTAACAGGGGTACAGACATGGTCGTGCATGGGGAGGAGGGGGTGGCCAATCTCATAGGACACCTTGCGGTTTACGGTCTGATCATGGTGCAGGTTTAGTTTTCAGCCATGATCTGGAAGAAGCCTCCAATCTCCCTGTAACAAGTTACATGTCATTTATCTAACATCACAATAATAGTCCTCAACTGTTTAATGGAGGTAAAAATGAAACATTGAGCAAATATCCTGCATAGTTCTTCCCCCATGCTTCTCTGATCAGAGCGGCATCCCTAGTGTGGTATATAGCAACAATGTGTTATACTTAGCAACGGTTTGGCAACTGACTGCTGGAATTATTTTTCTTTTGTTGGAATTCCTTGATCAATAGATGGCGGTATGCTACTCATTCTCCATATTCAACCTTTAATGTTTATCTGCCAGTATTCAGTGTTTATCTTTCTAAAAATGTTTTGTAGTTCAAACTGCTCTATTTTAAATTTATAACAGGGTAATTAGCATTTAGTATGTGTGCATGTGTGGTGGTGGGGGCTTACCTCTAGGCTACTTACTGAAAATCATCATTATAAGATAACAATAAATCTGTGCCAATACAGAAAAAAATGATGGATTACAACCGAATTACAATTATAATTTTAAAGGCATATTACACCCAAAAACTGTTACACCAGTTTCGTCCCACAGACCAAAGGCATGCAAGTTATGTTGTTTAGCAACTCTAAATTGCCCAAAGGTGTGAATGGGAGTGAATGGTTTGCTGTCTGTATGTTGGCCCTGTGGGTGACCTGTGACCTGTCCTACCCTGTTTCCTGTCTTCAGTCAACTGAGATAGGCTACATTTGTGTCTTTTTTATTCAAAAAGTTGAATTAAACAAGAAATCAAAACATTTTTTGAGAGCCAAAAATTGCATTTCAAACATTTTCTTTGATTGAAAAGTTTTTTTATTCATTGAAGTGAGTAATTATTTGATAAAGACACACATATAGGCCTACCCAAAATCCAAATACAAAAAAGATGATTTTAAAGGACAATTCCAGGCAAATTCAGCTCGGGGGTGCATTAGTTTTGGTCTAAAAGATGGAATGTGAGTTTAATCGCTCCTGTTTTGCGGTAGTTGTGTCTGTCCCCGGCCCCGCGATGCTACGCCAGCAATGAATGGGAGTGGATGCAAGTTCCGCTAGTTAGCCTGTTTACATCCCTCAAAGCCGCAATTTTTTTCCACAGACAGCGTCATGGCGACTCAAACACGTGCCGAGAAGTTTATTTACTTCAAGCAAGCCGACATGCTTGTAAAACTAGATCTACTAATTCAAAGTCTCCCGGAGTCTCACGCGAGACCCTGTTGCCGTGCTCGGTGCATTCAGGGGCAGTTAGAGTTGCTGTTTGTGTCATAAATATCGACTTTTGACTTGCTTCAAGTAAAAAACGTATCGGCGCATGTTTGAGTAGCCACCTGACGCTGTCTGTTGAAAAAGATGTAGCCTACACTTGAAGCAAATAAAGAGTCGATATTCCTGTGTTTATGACACAATCGGTATCTCCAACTGCACCTGAATGCACCGAGCACGGCATAGGATCTTGCGCGAGACTTTGAATTAGATCTAGTTTTACAAGCATGTCGGCTTGCTTGAAGTAGCCTAAATAAATTTCTCGGTACATGTTTGAGTAGCCATCTGACGCCGTCTGTGGAAAAAAATTGCGGCTTTGAGGGATGTAAACTGCCTAACTAGCGGAACTTGCATCCACTCCCACAGGAGCAATTACCTGAAAATCTTCACATTCCTTCTTTTAGACCTAAAATGATATAACATATACCCCCGAGTTGAATTTGCCTGGAATTGTCCTTTAAATCCCCCAAAACTATTTTCAATCAGCTCAATCAAAGAAAAAAGGGCTGAAATGCAATTTTTTGGGTCTCAAATATTTTCCTGCATACAAGCCCCTTTCTTTTCATTAGTTGACATGTTTTTCACAGGTATAGGGGGTTCTAATGTTAATACTTAATCCCCGGACAAATCATCCCCGCGGGAAAAAAGGTTGATCCCAAGTGGGGGAGGGGGCATCGAAAGCAGTGGGAGGAGTATCGCCCCAGCAAATCGCACCCTGGACGTAGGCTAGTTGAAGATGGCGGAACAAGACAACAACACCGAGGAGAGCTCCCTGATAGCTCTGGAAAATGTCATGGACATGGACTATGAGGATGACTCCGTATTAACCTCCCCCGAGATATCTGATTGTGAGTCGGACGGGGTGAGAACTGATCAGCTGGAGTCCAGCAGCACCGACACATCTGGAGATGAGGACGAAGACGACGTGCATGAAGCAGCGGCGGAGCTGGATGTGAAGAAGGAGGAGGAGGAGGAAGAGGATGCAGCAGCAGCGGGTTGGATCTCCAAACATAAAAAAGTAGTGTGGTCTCCCAGAGATAATGAGACGCTGCCCTACGTCCCAGCAGCAAGAGGTTTGATCCCGGGACCGACACAACACGCCGTGTCCCAAATCAACGACCCTGCGTCCAGCTTTGCGCTGCTGCTGACGGATGAAATCCTTGAGCACGTTGTGGCCATGACAAACCTGCACGCGAGTAGATCAAAGGGAGAGTGGCGAGATGTGGACCTAATAGAAATCCAGGCTTACGTGGGGTTGCTCATCTTGTCCGGTGTGTACAGGTCCAAGAATGAATCAACCCGCAGCTTGTGGAAGGAGAAATCGGGACGGAGCATTTTCCCGGCCACGATGTCCAAGAATAGATTTCACGACATCAGCCGCCACATACACTTTGATGACAAGGAAACCCGAGAAGCACGCCGCCGCGACAAGCTGGCTGCTTTCCGTAAAGTCTGGGACATGTGGACGCAGCGCCTGCCGCTGCTGTTCAACCCAGACGTGGAAGTCTGCGTGGATGAACAGCTCGTCCCATTCAAAGGCCATTGCAGCTTCAGGCAGTACATGCCCAAAAAGCCGGCCAAGTACGGGATAAAGATCTGGGCAACCTGCGATGTCAAAACATCCTACGCCTGGAGACTGCAGATGTACACGGGCAAAGCAGATGGTAAATCTGAATTCAACCAGGGGATGAGGGTGGTGCTGGATATGACAGACGGGCTCGAGGGTCACACCGTCACCTGCGACAACTTCTTCACCTCCTTCGCGCTGGCAGAGGAGCTGCTCGCCAAGAAAATGGCTCTGGTTGGCACAATTCGCCACAACAAGCCCGAGCTTCCCCCGAATATACACAAGGTGAAAGCGAGACCTTTGTTCTCCTCCGTGTTTGCCTTTACGCACACCCACACGCTGGTGTCTTACGTCCAACGGCAGGGCAGGAACGTGCTGCTCCTGAGCACTAAACACCGCAAACCGGACATCAACGACGATGAAAAGAAAAAGCCCGTCATCATCACAGACTACAACAAATGCAAAGGAGGCGTCGACAACCTTGACAAGGTATACGTTACGCACGAGTTACACGTGCATTTCTTGTTATTGGTGAGAAAGAATAATTGGACATTTTATTCATGTTTTGTGTCTCTTTTCTCCATTAGTGTGTTGGCACCTACTCCTGCAGGAGGAGAACAAACCGGTGGCCATTGGCTCTCTTCCACAACGTCATTGACGTCTCGCTTTACAACGCCTTCGTCCTGTGGACATCTGTCAATCCGCCCAGGCAGCAGAAGACATCATACAAGAGGAGGCTGTACATTGAAGAGGTGGGGGAAATGCTGGTCACCCCACACATCAAGAGGAGGGGGTGCCTTCCCCGAGGCACCGCAGCTGCAGAAATAGTGGCCACTATCCAGGGTACTGCACCTGTGGCTGTTGGCCTCACTCCCACTAAGTCTAAGAGGAAGCAGTGCAACTTTTGCCCGGAGAAAAGAAGAAAAATTGAAAAGACCTGCATCAAATGCGGGAAGTCTGCATGCAAAGATCACAGCGTGTCCGTCTGCAGCAGCTGCTACACCTGAGCTGGACTCACTCAGACACATAGCTCTCTCAACTCTCTACCTCTGTTTTGCCTACTCCCCGTCTCAGCCTCTTCCCATCCCCAACAACAAAACCAAATACCGTATGCCCTGTGCCTTTTTAATGTTTATCTGTCAGTGTTTATTCAGAGCTCTTTACAAAACAAATGTTTTTCTTGTTCAAACTGATCTTGTATTTCTTTTTATTATTTATGCCAGGGTAGTAAGCATTGTGTGTGTGTGTGTGTGTGTGTGTGTGTGTGTGTGTGTGTGTGTGTGTGTGTGTGTGTGTGTGTGTGTGTGTGTGTGTGTGTGTGTGTGTGAAATCACCATAATTATAGGCTTTGAGTGTTACATTTAATCTGATAATGCACAAAAGATATGTATCAAAACCAATCATCAGGAGTTGTGCAAACATACAGGCCTTCAAAGGGTTAAAAATCAAAGTAAAAATTTAGTAAAATTAGTATTTGATATGTATATTTCAGGCTGAAGTAGTTTTAAATGACTTGCATGTTTAAAGTGGAAAAAAATATTAATAGGATATATCATATTTTTACAACTGTTTTTTGTCATTGGGGAAAAATGCATAAAGCAGTTTTTCTGTGTGGAGTTTGCATCAATCAGTCAATCAATCAATCATTATTTGTAGAGCACTTTAGGTACAAGGAGCAGCTCATAGTGCTCTACAAAAGAAAAATAAATAGGACATTTACATGTACAAATAAGAATATAAATGGTGCTGTAAACCTTATTGTCTCCGGCTTCATCCCACAGGCCAAAGACGTGCAAGTTAAGTTAATTAGCAACTCTGAAGAATGGGAGTGTGCTGGTTGTCTGTCTGTATGTTGGCCCTGTGGGTGACCTGTGACCTGCCCAGGGTTGTTCCCCGCCTCCTGCCCTCAGTCAGCTGAGATAAGCTCCAGCTCCCCCACAACCATCTGAACCAGCTGAAACACTTAGAAAGTAGGGGGGCCAACGTAGTCAGTATAGCCGTCATTTTTTCTTGTTCATTTATGGAGATTGTTGTATCTTGATTCTTGGGGTTCCTAGCAAGACAAATAAAAGTGTCTACATTTTTTTCCCTTTGGATTTAGTGGTAATAATTATTGGTCAAATACAGATGTATTTTGGCCGAAAATCCTACTTTCCTACTGGACATAAGGATATAAAAACCACATAAATACTACAAAGCAATGCACAAAATAGATTCAATTTTATAAAATAATACTATACTTATACCTACAATAATACTTCTATATGACAGCTTCCTTGTTGCAAAATTATACGAATTGTGACATGCTGATTTTATAACGGGCCATTTCTCATCTCATAGACTACACAGGTAAGTTACATAGGCCCTGTAGATTTTTTTCCTCTACTAGTAGGGGGGGCAATGTATGTAATTTTGATATGTTAATTTTTGGAGATTGGTTGGAATGTCTTCTTGGGTGATTAAACTTTGAGAAAAAATATGTCAAATACAGTATATCAATCCAGACCTTAATAACAATTGTCACTATAGAAATATACACTCAAACAAAACAAAAAAACATGACACAATGCAGTCTTCCATGCTGCCAACAAAATCTTCCATGACAGAACAGATTTTGTTTAAGTGGAAGGATCACCATCATCCTCATCTTCATCAATGCCCATCTTGGCAGACATTTGCACAAACCTCTCCATCTGCTCCCCACAGGCACATCTCAGTGCAGTTAAGATACTGATACCTGCAAGAACAATGTGACATGCAAAAGGTTTTCTTGCAGCCACATTTGATGAGATGTATGATGGTGGCTGGGGCTGGAGGATCCTATGTTGTGACTGGCACCATTTTACCTCTCTCTGCCTCCCATCCATATTAATTGATGGTGGTAACTGTGGGTAAAGTGTGAGGTCCTGATTCCATGTCTGGAAATGTCTTGATGTAAGACTCCTTGTGTTGGTGGCAGTCTCTCAGCTTCCAATTGTTTCTTCAAGAATAATCTCCACCTGAGATCACAGACATTTGTGGTACCATGCTCATACAGCTGACAGGCTATGGGAACGGGTAGCACGTTGGTGCAGTGGTTTGCACTGTCGCCTCTCAGCAAGAGGGTTCAACTAGGACCCTTCTGTGTGGAGTTTGCATGTTCTCCCCATGCATGCGTGGGTTCTCACCGGGTACTCCGGCTTCCTCCCACAGTCCAAAGACATGCAGGTTAGGTTAATTTGCGACTCTAATGCCCATAGGTGTGAATGAGAGTGTGAATGGTTGTCTGTCTGTGAGGACTACGGATGGAAATTAGCTCCAAGCTAGAATCCGGCTCATTTACAGGATGGTGTCACTGTTCATTAACATTAACAAATAAATAAACAAAACAAACAAATAAATGGGTATTCCACTGCCAGACAATGGCTTGATGTGGATGATATGGATGTGAGGCAGGGGGAGGTAAACTGGTGATCCACCAGCCCCATGCAGCCGCCATCATACATCATCAAATGTGGCTGCACATTGTTCTTGCAGGTCTCAAAATCTCAACAGGTCGAGATGTGCCTGTGGGGAGCAGATGAGAGGTTTGTGCAAATGTGTGCCATTTAAACAAAGTTACTGAAATCCGTTCTGTCATGAAGATTTTGTTGGCAGCATGTAGACTACATTGTGTCATGTTTTTTTGTTTGTTTGTTTATTTCTATATTGACAATTGGTCTTCAGTCTGGATTGATATATTAATAAGTATGTTTAAAGGGATAGTTCACCCAAAATTCAAATTTCACTCATTATCTACTCACCCTCATGTCGACTAAGAGCTGTGAGAAGTTTCAGAGTCCTCCGTTCCTTCTCTGAGTTACGGGGGGGTCCGCGCAGCAGTATTTGTCCATATAATGGTTGTCAATGGACACCAGGTTTCTTTGTCCAAAAAAGCACACCAAAAAACATTCAAATACCTCCATACTGCTCGTCTGCAATGTCCCTCTTGTATTGAAGCCCCCACATGAGAAATTGTTCTGAAAAAAATTAAATAAGTCTATATTTTAAGCTTGTTTGTAATGGAAGCTCCCAGTGTCTCAGTTCACTGCTCTTCCTGTGTCACTGCAATTCTCACGTGATTTGTACTGACCGGCGGAACAATTTCTCATGCCGGGGCTTCAATACAAGAGGGACATTACAGACGAGCAGTATGGAGGTATTTGAATGTTTTTTGGTGTGTCTTTTTGGACAAAGAAACCTGGTGTCCATTGACAACCATTATATGGACAAATACTGCTGCGCGGACCCCCACGTAACTCATAGAAGGAACGGAGGACTCTGAAACTTCTCACAGCTCTTAGTTGACATGAGGGTGAGTAGATAATGAGTGAAATTTGAATTTTGGGTGAACTATCCCTTTAAACAACTTTGAAATTTGGAAAAGGTTAAAAAAAAATATTGAGTTGAAATCTTGTTCTTTTTTCAGCAGGATCAGTTCTTTATTAAATTGTTTGTTTGTAATGACATCTGTTAAATGTTATTAAATATAATCAGAAGGAGGACTTTGTGTTAATTTTAGTTCACGAAAATTGTGATTTTAGCCATTGTGCCATTGTGAATCCCCCCCCCTCTGCCGCCCCACCCCACTAAAAGCAACACACACACACACACACACACACACACACACACACAGCCGTGGGTTATAAGCATGTGCAGTAGGTGGGTGTTGCCATTTTCAAGATGGAAGAACAAGACAACAGCACCGAGGAGAGCCCCCTGATAGCTCTGGAAAATGTCATGGACATTGACTACGAGGATGACTCCGTATTAACCTCCCCCGAGATATCTGATTGTGAGTCGGACGGGGTGAGAACAGATCAGCTGGAGTCCAGCAGCACCGACACATCTGGAGATGAGGACGAAGACGAGGTGCATGAAGCAGCGGCGAAGCTGGATGTGAAGAAGGAGGAGGAGGAAGAGGATGCAGCAGCAGCGGGTTGGATCTCAAAACATAAAAAAATAGTTTGGTCTCCCTCAAATAATGTGACGTCCCGCTACGTCCCAGCAGCAAGAGGTTTGACCCCGGGACCGACACAACACGCCGTGTCCCAAATCAACGACCCTGCGTCCAGCTTTGCGCTGCTGCTGACGGATGAAATCCTTGAGCACGTTGTGGCCATGACAAACCTGCACGCGAGTAGATCAAAGGGAGAGTGGCGAGATGTGGACCTAATAGAAATGCAGGCTTACGTGGGGTTGCTCATCTTGTCCGGTGTGTACAGGTCCAAGAATGAATCAACCCGCAGCTTGTGGAAGGAGAAATCGGGACGGAGCATTTTCCCGGCCACGATGTCCCAGAATAGATTTCACGACATCAGCCGCCACATACACTTTGATGACAAGGAAACCCGAGAAGCACGCCGCCGCGACAAGCTGGCTGCTTTCCGTCAAGTCTGGGACATGTGGACGCAGCGCCTGCCGCTGCTGTTCAATCCAGACGTGGAAGTCTGCGTGGATGAGCAGCTCGTCCCATTCAAAGGCCATTGCAGCTTCAGGCAGTACATGCCCAAAAAGCCGGCCAAGTACGGGATAAAGATCTGGGCAACCTGCGATGTCAAAACATCCTACGCCTGGAGACTGCAGATGTACACGGGCAAAGTAGATGGTAAATCTGAATTCAACCAGGGGATGAGGGTGGTGCTGGATATGACAGACGGGCTCGAGGGTCACACCGTCACCTGCGACAACTTCTTCACCTCCTTCGCGCTGGCAGAGGAGCTGCTCGCCAAGAAAATGGCTCTGGTTGGCACAATTCGCCACAACAAGCCCGAGCTTCCCCCGAATATACACAAGGTGAAAGCGAGACCTTTGTTCTCCTCCGTGTTTGCCTTTACGCACACCCACACGCTGGTGTCTTACGTCCAACGGCAGGGCAGGAACGTGCTGCTCCTGAGCACTAAACACCGCAAACCGGACATCAACGACGATGAAAAGAAAAAGCCCGTCATCATCACAGACTACAACAAATGCAAAGGAGGCGTCGACAACCTTGACAAGGTAGGCTATACGTTACGCACGAGTTACACGTGCATTTGTTGTTATTGGTGAGAAAGAATAATTGGACATTTTATTCATGTTTTGTGTCTCTTTTCTCCATTAGTGTGTTGGCACCTACTCCTGCAGGAGGAAAACAAACCGATGGCCATTGGCTCTCTTCCACAACGTCATTGACGTCTCGCTTTACAACGCCTTCGTCCTGTGGACATCTGTCAATCTGTCCTGGCAGAAGCAGAAAGCATGTAGAAGGAGGCTGTACATTGAAGAGGTGGGGGAAATGCTGGTCACCCCACACATCAAGAGGAGGGAGCGACTTCCCCGCAGCGCCGCAGCTGCAGAAATAGTGGCCACTATCCAGGGTACTGCACCTGTGGCTGTTGGCCTCACTCCCACTAAGTCTAAGAGGAAGCAGTGCAACTTTTGCCCGCAGAAAAGAAGAATAATTGAAAAGACCTGCATCAAATGCGGGAAGTCTGCATGCAAAGATCACAGCGTGTCCGTCTGCAGCAGCTGCTACACCTGAGCTGGACTCACTCAGACACATAGCTCTCTCAACTCTCTACCTCTACTCCCCGTCTCAGCCTCTTCCCATCCCCAACAACAACAAAACCAAATACCGTATGCCCTGTGCCTTTTTAATGTTTATCTGACAGTGTTTATTCAGAGCTCTTTACAAAATAAATGTTTTTCTTGTTCAAACTGATCTTGTATTTCTTTTTATTATTTATGCCAGGGTAGTAAGCATTGTGTGTGTGTGTGTGTGTGTGTGTGTGTGTGTGTGTGTGTGTGTGTGTGTGTGTGTGTGTGTGTGTGTGTGTGTGTGTGTGTGTGTGTGTGTGTGTGAAATCACCATAATTATAGGCTTTGAGTGTTACATTTAATCTGATAATGCACAAAAGATATGTATCAAAACCGTAATCATCAGGAGTTGTGCAAACATACAGGCCTTCAAAGGGTTAAAAATCAAAGTAAAAATTTAGTAAAATTAGTATTTGATATGTATCTTTCAGGCTGAAGTAGTTTTAAATGACTTGCATGTTTAAAGTGGGAAAAAAAAAGGATATATCATATTTTTACAACTGTTTTTTGTCGTTGGGGAAAAATGCATAAAGCAGTTTTTCTGTGGAGTTTGCATCAATCAACCATTCGATCAATCAATCAATCAATCAATCAATCAATCAATCAATCAATCAATCAATCAATCAATCAATCAATCAATCAGTATTTGTAGAGCACTTTAGGTACAAGGAGCAGCTCATAGTGCTCTACAAAAGAAAAATAAATAGGACATTTACATGTACAAACAACAAGAATATAAATGGTGTTGTAAACCTTAGGATTGTCTCCGGCTTCATCCCACAGGCCAAATACGTGCAAGTTAAGTTAATTAGCAACTCTGAAGAATGGGAGTGTGCTGGTTGTCTGTCTGTATGTTGGCCCTGTGGGTGACCTGTGACCTGCCCAGGGTTGTTCCCCGCCTCCTGCCCTCAGTCAGCTGAGATAAGCTCCAGCTCCCCCACAACCATCTGAACCAGCTGAAACACTTAGAAAGTAGGGGGGCCAACGTAGTCAGTATAGCCGTCATTTTTTCTTGTTCATTTATGGAGATTGTTGTATCTTGATTCTTGGGGTTCCTAGCAAGACAAATAAAAGTGTCTACATTTTTTTCCCTTTGGATTTAGTGGTAATAATTATTGGTCAAATACAGATGTATTTTGGCCGAAAATCCTACTTTCCTACTGGACATAAGGATATAAAAACCACATAAATACTACAAAGCAATGCACAAAATAGATTCAATTTTATAAAATAATACTATACTTATACCTACAATAATACTTCTATATGACAGCTTCCTTGTTGCAAAATTATACGAATTGTGACATGCTGATTTTATAACGGGCCATTTCTCATCTCATAGACTACACAGGTAAGTTACATAGGCCCTGTAGATTTTTTTCCTCTACTAGTAGGGGGGGCAATGTATGTAATTTTGATATGTTAATTTTTGGAGATTGGTTGGAATGTCTTCTTGGGTGATTAAACTTTGAGAAAAAATATGTCAAATACAGTATATCAATCCAGACCTTAATAACAATTGTCACTATAGAAATATACACTCAAACAAAACAAAAAAACATGACACAATGCAGTCTTCCATGCTGCCAACAAAATCTTCCATGACAGAACAGATTTTGTTTAAGTGGAAGGATCACCATCATCCTCATCTTCATCAATGCCCATCTTGGCAGACATTTGCACAAACCTCTCCATCTGCTCCCCACAGGCACATCTCAGTGCAGTTAAGATACCCACCGAGCATTTTCCGGTCTAAATGAGGTCTAATAGACGTCTAAATGGTCCCTAGACGTCTAGGCTAAAATCGGTCTACCACAGGTATAAAAGTGAAAGTTTTTCAGACGTCTAAGTTTAGACTAGCCGTCTAATAGACGTCTAAAAGACGACTACGTCTAGACATCTTGTCTAATCATAGACGTTTAAATAACCGCTAATATACGTCTATTTATAGACGTCTAAATTTAGACGTTTGCTAGACGTCTATTTTTATACCAAATGTATACGTCTTGTCTAATCTTAGACGTTTAAATAACCGCTTTTATACGTCTATTTGTAGACGTCTAAATTTAGACGTTTGCCAGACGTCTATTTTTATACCAAATGTATACGCCTCGTCTCACCTTAGACGTTTAAATAACTTCTAATGAACGTCTATTTATAGACGACTAATTTAGGACGTTTACTTTTATACCATATTTAAACCCTATTACAAAATCTAGCCGTCAATTAAACATATTATATGGATATTATAATAAATCTAGATATTCAAGTAATGTAATTACAATCTATCAAATTATTAACAAGAACCCTATATTAAAAAGGACATTAAAGTTGTCAAAAATGCATCATGACCAAATTTAACCTGTGATCCTTACCTTGATGTTGTTGCAGTATGTTATGACAATATTAGACTTTTTTTCCTTTACTCGTTTAGTTCCTATGCATAACCAGATGACGCTACAGTAAAATTAGCTGGTACAGGAAAACAGGTTCCTACCTTCTGGACATGTTTCTACGGTCACAATAATAAATCACAATCCAATCCTGACTGTTTTGTCACCCATTTTTAATTGCAAACGTCAATTACAACAGCAGGCAGTATAAACTTGTAAAAAAAATTAAAAATAACAATATTTACTATTTAAAAAAAATACACACACAAACACAGCAGCAACTGTAGGCCTAGAACATGTAAAAAATACAAAATCATTCTGGAGTGGCTGTGAAGCTGTGAAGCTCCTCCCCTCCTTTGTGGGGAATGCTTCAGGTGTTCCGCGGCATGGCTCCTATCAGTTCCTCTGTGGCCTTACTATCAAACTGTATGACTCCATCTGCAAGTAGATAAAGACAAATGATAAGAAATATGCAAAGGCAATCAGCTGTCATACACCAAGTCTGCATATCTGTAAGCAAAAATGTTGCTATGCATCAAAAACCATCTGCCATTATAAACAGTTGGCATTGTATTTTAAATGTCAACGGAGAAGGAAATGTTTTCATGTTGTCATTATTTAGAGATTGGCAGGATCAAAATTTTCTTCCCTTCAACATGCTATAGACGAGACCAGGGCTATTCAATTACAAATTCAGTGGGGCCAGATTTTAAAACCCGAGACCTCAAGCTGGCCCGGACATTTTCAGCAGTCAATAAGGAGGAGGTTATTACAAATGAGGGGTATTTTTAAAATCAAAATCAACTTTATTTATATGGCACATGGCAAAGTATGTTTTAAAAATGACAGAACTCTCGACAGATTTGTGCCACATTAGTAGTTTTAGAGTACATCAATGCTACTGACTGAAGTGTTTTGATGAAAATAGTGGTCTTAAGGCAACTCACCCGGCCTTGGTGTGTGATGAGGGGAGCTGGTATGACGTTTCGAGGCGTGTCTGTCGCTGCCGGACCTGGGGCGCCGCTTAGAGGCCTCTCTGTCGCTGCCGGAGCTGTGGCGATGTCTTGAAACATCGCTGCTGGACCTGTATTGGGACACATTGTTGCGTTGGTTGCTGGATCCATCACTGGATGTAGTTCCATTCAAATTTTAATCACTGTGCAGTTTTATAACTAACACAATATTGCCTCATTTTGTTTCTTTACCTGGAGTGATGGCCAACAATGACACTACCTTTGGCTGCATGTCGAGATCCTGAAAAACACAATGAATGTCCTTAAGTTTCACAAGGTCTGATAAAATAGTAAAGTCATGAGATGAACACTTACTGGGCATCGACATTTGAGAGTTTAAAAAAGACAAAGAATGTGCAGAGATGGAAAATAGTTGAAATGTAAACAAAAAGGGTGAGCATTAGTTCTGTTAAATATTTACCTGGTGTTGATGTGTCCCTTCCCCAAGATCCACTTGCACGCTCCACCAGACCTGAGAGGCTGAAACATACGATTGAGCCTATAACTCATATCTTGTGTGTAAAGAATGTGTATACCATACAGTAAAACAACAAAATGAAGTCTTACAATTTCTTTGACTAGGTGTGTGCAAAGGAGCATGAGGTCACAATCTGTACCTTGTTTGGGTGGCTTTCAAAGGGCAGGACACACTCCACGTTCAAAAGAGGACCCAACACCACCTGACAAAAGGATAAGAAAAAAGGATTTAGAAACCCCTTACTAAAACTTTGCAATACAGTACTCCATACTCCACAGCACGTCAAAGAAAAAAAAAAGCAGGAGGAGCCGCGGACCAATAAGCGACTGCCACTGACAATTAGACTGAAATACATTCAGGGAATATTACAGCTAACTTATGGGTCTGATAAAAAAAACAACGGGCAGATGGGCAGGTCGCGTTGTGACGGTAGCATGCTAATGCTAGCTATGTGTTCAAATAGCTATCCCCCCCCCCCCCCACAGCCCATCAGACCGTCCGCTTTACCGCATCTATCAGTTCACTCCGAGCAGTCTTTTGCCCCCTGGATGCGCGCGCACTTCGACCGGTAATAAGAAGGCCGAGGCTAACTTCGCCTAGCATTTGCGGTTAGCATCCGCTGCTAACACCCGGTCCCACCCATGGATGTATGTCCCACCCCAGCTCATCACAACGGCCCTCCTGCTCGTTAACACTGGAGGCCTGTTGCCAGCGCTTCACTCCATGTATTTATTTTTCGCCGGTTTCATTGTACGTTAAACAAAAATGGTCGTGTTCAAAAGCTAACGTTAGCAGATGTAATGCCAATTGGAGCAACAACATGTTAAAGCATAATGCATCCATGGGTTTAAGGCATAAAGCTAATGGCAAACGCTATAAATGCATAAATTAACATAAAATTAATTTATGGGTCTTTGGGCTGACGGTCTGACCGAACTTACCTGCAATTTAGTGGACGCTGGTTGTTGTGGAGGTCGACGGTGCAGAGCCTACGGCCGTTTGCTTTCACAGTAGAGATGCACCTGGGCCAATGGGAGGGGCTTTTATGATGTACGTTGATGACGCACTGCCTCAGCCAATCACAATGGCATTGACTGTAACACCCCGCCCCCCTTCCCCATAGGCTACACTTTTATTCTTGTAATAAACAGAATAACACTATTTTAGAAGAGAAGAGAGAGAGAGAGATTAAAAATTAAAAAATAAAGATAACTTAATAGTTTAAACCTGGTCTAAATCTAGATGCTGATTAAACGTCTAAATCAAGGCTAAATCTAAACTTATTTATTTATTTATTTATTTGGTTCATTTCGGGCATGTAAACTTCACTGTATATTGATCAATGGTCATTCAGATGATTTTAGTACAATATTTGGACACCATTGTGCAACTTGCAGTTATTTCTTTGGTCAGTATTCATTATTTAATGTATTTAATTCAATCGTCTAGATTTGGTCTAAAAATAGACGTTGATATGAGGTCTTGATTTAGACGTCTAAATAGAGTCTAAATCTAAACTACACTGTACATTGATCAATGACTGTTAAAAATGTTTTAATCCAGCATTTGGCCATCATTTATACAATTTACAGTTGTTTCCTTTGGTCAGTATTCATTATAATTCAATCGTCTAGATTTGGTCTAAAAATAGACGTTGATATGAGGTCTTGATTTAGACGCCTAAATCAAGTCTAAATCTAAACTACACTGCACTTTGATCAATGACTGTTAAAAATGTTTTAATCCAGCATTTGACCATCATTTATACAATTTACAGTTACTTTTTGGACAGTATTCATCATTTAGTGCAATCATCTAGATTTGGTCTAAAAATAGACGTTGATATGAGGTCTTGATTTAGACGTCTAAATAGAGTCTAAATCTAAACTACACTGTACATTGATCAATGACTGTTAAAAATGTTTTAATCCAGCATTTGGCCATCATTTATACAATTTACAGTTGTTTTCTTTGGTCAGTATTCATTATATAATTCAATCGTCTAGATTTGGTCTAAAAATAGACGTTGATATGAGGTCCTGATTTAGACGTCTAAATCGAGTCTAAATCCAAACTACACTGTACATTGATCAATGACTGTTAAAAATGTATTAATCCAACATTTGGCCACCATTTATACAATTTACAGTTGTTTTTTTATTTAATATTTAATGATTAATGGATTAAATTGTATCGTCTAGATTTGGGCTAAAATATAGACCGATTATAGACGGGCGAATGTCGGTCTAAACTTAGACTAGACGTCTAATAGACGTCTAATGCTCAGTGGGTACTGATACCTGCAAGAACAATGTGACATGCAAAAGGTTTTCTTGCAGCCACATTTGATGAGATGTATGATGGTGGCTGGGGCTGGAGGATCCTATGTTGTGACTGGCACCATTTTACCTCTCTCTGCCTCCCATCCATATTAATTGATGGTGGTAACTGTGGGTAAAGTGTGAGGTCCTGATTCCATGTCTGGAAATGTCTTGATGTAAGACTCCTTGTGTTGGTGGCAGTCTCTCAGCTTCCAATTGTTTCTTCAAGAATAATCTCCACCTGAGATCACAGACATTTGTGGTACCATGCTCATACAGCTGACAGGCTATGGGAACGGGTAGCACGGTGGTGCAGTGGTTTGCACTGTCGCCTCTCAGCAAGAGGGTTCAACTAGGACCCTTCTGTGTGGAGTTTGCATGTTCTCCCCATGCATGCGTGGGTTCTCACCGGGTACTCCGGCTTCCTCCCATAGTCCAAAGACATGCAGGTTAGGTTAATTTGCGACTCTAATGCCCATAGGTGTGAATGAGAGTGTGAATGGTTGTCTGTCTGTGAGGACTACGGATGGAAATTAGCTCCAAGCTAGAATCCGGCTCATTTACAGGATGGTGTCACTGTTCATTAACATTAACAAATAAATAAACAAAACAAACAAATAAATGGGTATTCCACTGCCAGACAATGGCTTGATGTGGATGATATGGATGTGAGGCAGGGGGAGGTAAACTGGTGATCCACCAGCCCCATGCAGCCGCCATCATACATCATCAAATGTGGCTGCACATTGTTCTTGCAGGTCTCAAAATCTCAACAGGTCGAGATGTGCCTGTGGGGAGCAGATGAGAGGTTTGTGCAAATGTGTGCCATTTAAACAAAGTTACTGAAATCCGTTCTGTCATGAAGATTTTGTTGGCAGCATGTAGACTACATTGTGTCATGTTTTTTTGTTTGTTTGTTTATTTCTATATTGACAATTGGTCTTCAGTCTGGATTGATATATTAATAAGTATGTTTAAAGGGATAGTTCACCCAAAATTCAAATTTCACTCATTATCTACTCACCCTCATGTCGACTAAGAGCTGTGAGAAGTTTCAGAGTCCTCCGTTCCTTCTCTGAGTTACGGGGGGGTCCGCGCAGCAGTATTTGTCCATATAATGGTTGTCAATGGACACCAGGTTTCTTTGTCCAAAAAAGCACACCAAAAAACATTCAAATACCTCCATACTGCTCGTCTGTAATGTCCCTCTTGTATTGAAGCCCCCACATGAGAAATTGTTCTGAAAAAAATTAAATAAGTCTATATTTTAAGCTTGTTTGTAATGGAAGCTCCCAGTGTCTCAGTTCACTGCTCCTCCTGTGTCACTGCAATTCTCACGTGATTTGTACTGACCGGCGGAACAATTTCTCATGCCGGGGCTTCAATACAAGAGGGACATTACAGACGAGCAGTATGGAGGTATTTGAATGTTTTTTGGTGTCTTTTTGGACAAAGAAACCTGGTGTCCATTGACAACCATTATATGGACAAATACTGCTGCGCGGACCCCCACGTAACTCATAGAGGACTCTGAAACTTCTCACAGCTCTTAGTTGACATGAGGGTGAGTAGATAATGAGTGAAATTTGAATTTTGGGTGAACTATCCCTTTTAACAACTTTGAAATTTGGAAAAGGTTAAAAAAAAAAATATTGAGTTGAAATCTTGTTCTTTTTTCAGCAGGATCAGTGTTCTTTATTAAATTGTTTGTTTGTAATGACATCTGTTAAATGTTATTAAATATAATCAGAAGGAGGACTTTGTGTTAATTTTAGTTCACGAAAATTGTGATTTTAGCCATTGTGCCATTGTGAATCCCCCCCCTCTGCCGCCCCACCCCACTAAAAGCAACACACACACACACACACACACACAGCCGTGGGTTATAAGCATGTGCAGTAGGTGGGTGTAGCCATTTTCAAGATGGAAGAACAAGACAACAGCACCGAGGAGAGCCCCCTGATAGCTCTGGAAAATGTCATGGACATTGACTACGAGGATGACTCCGTATTAACCTCCCCCGAGATATCTGATTGTGAGTCGGACGGGGTGAGAACAGATCAGCTGGAGTCCAGCAGCACCGACACATCTGGAGATGAGGACGAAGACGAGGTGCATGAAGCAGCGGCGAAGCTGGATGTGAAGAAGGAGGAGGAGGAAGAGGATGCAGCAGCAGCGGGTTGGATCTCAAAACATAAAAAAATAGTTTGGTCTCCCTCAAATAATGTGACGTCCCGCTACGTCCCAGCAGCAAGAGGTTTGACCCCGGGACCGACAGAATATGCCATCGTCCGAATCGAGGACCTTGCGTCCAGCTTTGCGCTGCTGCTGACAGATGAAATCCTTGAGCACGTTGTGGCCATGACAAACCTGCACGGGAGGAGATTAAAGCGAAAGTGGCGAGATATGGACCTGATAGAAATGCAGGCTTATGTGGGGTTGCTCATCTTGTCCGGTGTGTACAGGTCCAAGAATGAATCAACCCTAAGCCTGTGGAATGAGAAATCTGGACGGAGCGTTTTCCGGGACACGATGTCCCACAACAGATTTCAGGAGATCAACCAACACATACACTTCGATGACAAGAAAACCCGAGAAGCACGCAGCCACGACAAGCTGGCTGCTTTCCGCACAGTCTGGGACATGTGGACGCAGCGCCTGCCGCTGCTGTTCAACCCAGACGTGGAAGTCTGCGTGGATGAACAGCTCGTCCCATTCAAAGGCCATTGCAGATTCAGGCAGTACATGCCCAAAAAGCCGGCCAAGTACGGGATGAAGATCTGGGCAATCTGCGATGTCAAAACATCCTACGCCTGGAGACTGCAGATGTACACGGGCAAAGTAGATGGAAAATCTGAATTCAACCAGGGGATGAGGGTGGTGCTGGATCTGACAGACGGGCTCGAGGGTCACACCGTCACCTGCGACAACTTCTTCACCTCCTTCGCACTGTCAGAGGAGCTGCTCGCCAGGAAAATGGCTATGGTTGGCACAATTCGCCACAACAAGCCCGAGCTTCCCCCGAATATACACAAGGTGAAAGCGAGACCTCTGTTCTCCTCCGTGTTTGCCTTTACGCACACCCACACGCTGGTGTCTTACGTCCAACGGCAGGGCAGGAACGTGCTGCTCCTGAGCACTAAACACCGCAAACCGGACATCAACGACGATAAAAAGAACAAGCCCGTCATCATCACAGACTACAACAAATGCAAAGGAGGTGTCGACACCCTTGATAAGGTATAAGCTCCATTACACATACATTTATTTATTCTTATGTGTATAATAAGAAAGAATACTCTACTTGGAAATTCATGTTGTAGTTTTTTCTCTTTTCGAGTTACAACACACACATTTATTTATTCTTATGTGTAACTGATTCATGTTTTGTGTCTCTTTTCTCCATTAGTGTGTTGGCAACTACTCCTGCAGGAGGAAAACAAACCGGTGGCCATTGGCTCTCTTCCACAACGTCATTGACGTCTCGCTTTACAATGCTTTCGTCCTGTGGAGATCCGTCGATCCGTCCTGGCAGAAGCAGAAAGCATGGAGAAGGAGGCTGTACATTGAAGAGGTGGGGGAAATGCTGGTCACCCCACACATCAAGAGGAAGGTGCGCGTTCCCCCCGCCACTGCAGTCACCCCCCCACACATCCAGAAATGCCCTCCCCACAGCCCCGCAGCTAAAAGAAAAGTGGTCAATATGCAGAGTGCTGCAGCTGTTGACCTCTCTCCCAGTAAGTCTCCAAGGAAGCTGTGCAACTTTTGTCCAGAGAAAAAGAGAAGAATCGACAGGACCTGCAACAAATGTGGAAAGTTTACATGCAAAGATCACTGCCTGTCTTTCTGCCCCGACTGCTGCACCTGAGCTGGACTCACTCAGACACATAGCTCTCTCTCTCCCTCTCTTTTGCCTTTTTCCCGTCTCAGCGTCTACCCATCCCCAACAACATAACCAATGCCTTGTGCCTTTTAATGTTTATCTGCCAGTATTCATTCAGAGTTTGTCTTTCCAAAATAAATGTAAATCATCATAATTAAAGGCTTTGAGTGTTATATATGCATCAAAACCAATGTTGCTAGGAGTTGTGTAAACACAGCCTAATGGCAATCAACTGGTTACAACCGCCATAGTATAATTATTATTTGATATAGGCTATTTCAGGCTGAAGTAGTTTTAAATGACTGACCTTTTTAAAGTGGAAAATATATGATATGTTTACAGCAGTTTTTTGTCGTTGGGGACAAATGCATAAAGCAGTCTTTCTGTGTGGAGTTTACATCAATCAATCAATCAATCAATCAATCAATCTTTGTAGAGCACTTTGCATAAGGGGGCAGCTCAAAGTGCTCTACAAAAGAAAAAAACAGAGAGGACAAAACAGACATTCAACTGCACTGAGAAGCGCTAAAAGTGTGTAGTGTATTTTCTACCTCCTTGTATGTTAAGTAAATGTTTGAAGGTAAATGCTTGTTATAATATAAAACAACACATTTGTTTAGACTGAAGACAATATGTTTACGTTACAACAGTTTTACTGGACACCCGTATTTGGTTATAGGTTAGCCCAAGGATTACCTGATTGGTCAAAAGGTAAACACTAGAGGGTAATTTGGACAGGTTAGTTATTATCTTAATTCATGACCATCCTGGTTACCCACATCCTTTTGTTTAGAGAGGTGGAGTTTTACTAAGGTTAGGACCTTTGGTCAAGAGAGAGAGGTCTCATATTGGCTGCAGAGGCTTCTTGAAGAGTCGGCTTTTGACATTGTATCTTTTTTGCAATAAATAACTTTTTACCATCTACGAAGAAGACGTGTCAGAGTGGTCATCTTGTCATCAGCATCAACATCAAAACACACCACAAGTGAATAAAAGGAAATAAAAATGGAAATGAGCCTATATTGCATAAAATCAAAGTTTAGATCTAATGACACAATAACAGCAGTTAAAACAATAAATGGTGCTGTAAACCTAAAAATAATGCTTGGGTTGTCTCCGGCTTCCTCCCACAGACCAAAGACGTGCAGATTAAGTTAATTAACAATTCTAAATTGCCCGAAGGTGTGAATGGGAGGGTGAATGGTTGTCTGTCTGTATGCTGACTGTCAGTACCGGTTCACCCAATACGCACACTACGCACGTTGCGTAGGGCCCCGCAAAATAGCAGAGGCCCCGTTAAAAAAAAAAAAAAAAAAAACTGACGACGTGACCGTCACGTGTAGCCTCCCGGATTCCCAGTACAGCCCGACAGCGTTTAGCACGCCACGATGAAGCGGAGTTATCCCTCGGGGAATTAGGGGGAAGAAACAGCTGACAATGACCTGCAGGAACAGCAGTCAGGTAACTCTCCTCTCCGGGTGAGAGAGTGGGAGGGAGGGAGGGACTAGTCCGTGTTTGACCTGCATTAACAGGGCGGTGGGCCCTGGGTGAACCCCGGTCTCTGTGTGCGTCTTGCTGGCTTCTAGTTGTAGTGTAGTTACATCTACATACAAAATGGAGAGCAATGGATAAATATTGACTAAGATTCAATTTTGTTTGCTTGGATAGCCTACATGCAAATATAGATGCAGAATCAAACAAAACTTGTGAAATATTATGACAATGGTGCTAAAAATAATAATAATTATATAATAAATAATAATAAACATAATTACCTACATTTGAAGTGAAAGTAAAACAAGTGCAGCCAATTTGATGGAGCTGAATTAATAGTCGCTTTATCTAGAGATTTATTTAATAGTGAGTTTTTACAAACATTAACATGTTGATGATTGTTACATTTAGGCCTAGTTTGATTTGATTTGTTCTGAATTTATTCTTAGTTAGGCCAACACTGCAATACGTTTAAAGGGGGGATGCGTGGAAGCACTGGGTGTCAGGTGCGACTGTTGAAAATTTGGGGGGTTCAGTTAGGAGGGCCCCTTAGCAGAATTTTGCCTAGGGCCCCATGGAGGTCTGAACCGGCTCTGCTGACTGTGGTGACCTGTGACCTGTCCAGGGTTGTTCCCCGCCTCCTGCCCTAAGATCCAGCTCACCTGCGACCGTCTCAACCAGCTGAGACACTGAGAAAGCTGCACACACACATTTGCGTCTAATAATCTATCATTGTCAGATATCAAAGTGCAACAGTGCCTTGTACTTTGATACTCCGCGTAATAAACTAATGTATTCCTTTTTGTTAAGATTTAATTTCGGACTCTTTCACTTTTTGAATTTTATTTCTGTCCAACAGATGGCGCTTCCTTTTTTATTCCCATTCAAAACGAGCAGGAAAAAAGTCAAAATCCCGGCTGTCTTCTGCAAGGGTGCCCTAGTCTTTGCCTGATACTGAAATGAACCAAAACAAAGTTTGACCTATTTTCATTCATTGCTCGAGCTTTCATCTAGGGCCTATTTGTTTTTGTTTTTGTTTTTATTGTTGGAGCCTTGAGCACTGTTTCTGTCTGAACGAGAGCCAGAACATCGTCATAATTATTTTTAGACTACTATTTCTCGTTGCAGACCTGAGCGAGAACCAACATAAGGTTCGTTTCATGTTATTTTATTCATGCCTGTGGACAGATTTGCCGTGCAGTGAATTACTCAATACCCCCCCCCCACACACACACACACACACAGCCGTGGGTTATAAGCATGTGCAGTAGGTAGGCGGAGCCATTTTCAAGATGGAAGAACAAGACAACAGCACCGCGGAGAGCCCCCTAAAAGCTCTGGAAAATGTCATGGACATGGACTACGAGGACGACTCCGTATTAACCTCCCCCGAGATATCTGATTGTGAGTCGGACGGGGTGAGAACAGATCAGCTGGAGTCCAGCAGCACCGACACATCTGGAGATGAGGACGAAGACGAGGAGGACGAAGCAGCAGCGGCGGAGCTGGATGAAGAGGTGAAGAAGGAGGAGGAGGAGGAGGAAGAGGATGCAGCAGCAGCAGCGGGTTGGATCTCAAAACACAAAAAAATAGAGTGGTCTCCCACAGATAATGAGACGTTCCGCTACGTCCCAGCAGGAACAGGTTTGATCCCGGGACCGACAGCATATGCCATCGTCCGAATCGACGACCCTGCGTCCAGCTTTGCGCTGCTGCTGACGGATAAAATCCTTGAGCACGTTGTGGCCATGACAAACCTGCACGGGAGGAGATCAAAGGGAGGGTGGCGAGATGTGGACCTGATAGAAATGCGGGCTTATGTGGGGTTGCTCATCTTGTCCGGTGTGTACAGGTCCAAACACGAATCAACCCGCAGCTTGTGGAATACGAAATCAGGACGGAGCGTTTTCCGGGACACGATGTCCGTCCGCAGATTTCACGACATCAACCGACACATACACTTCGATGACAAGAAAACCCGAGAAGCACGCAGCCACGACAAGCTGGCTGCTTTCCGTAAAGTCTGGGACATGTGGACGCAGCGCCTGCCGCTGCTGTTCAACCCAGACGTGGACGTCTGCGTGGATGAGCAGCTCGTCTCATTCAAAGGCCATTGCAGCTTCAGGCAGTACATGCCCAAAAAACCGGCGAAGTACGGGATAAAGATCTGGGCAATCTGCGATGTCAAAACATCCTACGCCTGGAGACTGCAGATGTACACGGGCAAAGTAGATGGAAAATCTGAATTCAACCAGGGGACGAGGGTGGTGCTGGATCTGACAGACGGGCTCGAGGGTCACACCGTCACCTGCGACAACTTCTTCACCTCCTTCGCGCTGGCAGAGGAGCTGCTCGCCAGGAAAATGGCTCTGGTTGGCACAATTCGCCACAACAAGCCCGAGCTTCCCCCGAATATACACAAGGTGAAAGCGAGACCTTTGTTCTCCTCCGTGTTTGCCTTTACGCACACCCACACGCTGGTGTCTTTCATCCAACGGCAGGGCAAGAACGTGCTGCTCATGAGCACTAAACACCGCAAACTGGAGATCAACGACGATAAAAAGAACAAGCCCGTCATCATCACAGACTACAACAAATGCAAAGGAGGTGTCGACAACCTTGATAAGGTATAAGCTCCATTACGCACGAGTTACAATAACAGGGCCGTTGCTAGGAACTCTGGGCCCCCTGAAAGAATACTAAAGTGGGCCCCTGATTTTTCCACTTTTTTGCTAGACTACGTATGTATTATTACATTTTATTCAGCCTACTTTGTTTTGATGCTAATGCAGCATTACTATGAGTATAGTCTGGGTCTAAGCAGAATAATTCAGTCATACAAAGATTAGATTACTGGGTTTTTTTGTAGGGCCTACTGAGTGCTGGACCCCTATAATCATCACCTTTCTCCCCTACACAACGGCCCTGTAGAATACACACAGACTTATTCATTCTTAAGTGTAATTGATTCATGTTTTGTGTCTCTTTTCTCCATTAGTGTGTTGGCACCTACTCCTGCAGGAGAAAAACAAACCGGTGGCCATTGGCTCTCTTCCACAACGTCATAGACGTCTCGCTTTACAACGCTTTTGTCCTGTGGACATCTGTCGATCCGTCCTGGCAGCAGAAGAAAGGATACAAGAGGAGGCTGTACATTGAAGAGGTGGGGGAAATGCTGGTCACCCCACACATCACTAGGAGGGGGCACGGTCCCCATGCTGCTGCAGTCACCTCACCCATCAAGAGGGGGGTGCGCAGTCCCCCTGCCACTTCAGTCACCTCACCCATCAAGAGGGGGGTGCGCAGTCCCCCTGCCACTTCAGTCACCTCACCCATCAAGCGGGGGGTGCGCGTTCCCCCTGCCACTTCAGTCACCTCACCCATCAAGAGGGGGGTGCGCGTTCCCCCTGCCGCTGCAGTCACCTCACCCATCAAGAGGGGGGTGCCCGTTCCCCCTGCTGCTGCAGTCACCTCACCCACCAAGAGCAACGGGCGCCTTACCCGCAGCCTCGCAGCTAAAAGAAAAGTGGTCAATATGCAGAGTCCTGCACCTGTGACTGTTGGTCTCTCTCCCGGTAAGTCTCCGAGGAGGCAGTGCGACCTTTGCACGCTGAAAAAGACAAGAATCGACAGGACCTGCATCGAATGCGGGAAGTTTACATGCAAAGAACACTGCGTGTTAGTCTGCTGCAGCTGCTACACCTGAGCTGGACTCACTCAGACACGTAGCTCTCTCTCTACCTCTCTTTTGCCTATTCCCTGTCTCAGCCTCTCCCCATCCCCAACAACATAACCAGATGTGCCCTGTTCCTTTATCAATGTTTAGGCTATCTGTCAGTGCTCATTATTCTGGGTTTGTCTTTTCAAAATAAATGTTTTTCTTGTTCAAACTGAAAGTATGTATTCATTTAGGAAGCATTCTGTGTGTGTGTGTGTGTGTGCTGAATATCATCATCATTAAAGGCTCGGATCACTTCCCTCACTGTTTTACAGAATAAGCGTCATTTCCCACCAATTATTTTAACTTCCAGGTATATTAGAAACGAAATTGCCTAGTGTGCAATATGAGCACAATTGTTACAATCATTTTTTTCCCTAAGAGTCATGTGAAGGGAAATGTCACGCCTATTCCAGAGATGCATTATTCATGAATTAATTGTATGGTTTGGAATATTGAGAGATGGGTATATGGAAACAGGCCAATAACTGGCTGGTCATTCATAAACTTTAAGTACAGTAATGTAATTACTGTCTAAGTAGATCTTAATCTCCCTGTAACTAGTGAGCACTGTCAACCTCCTCCCTAGTATGTAACTACAGTGTAGTCACCTTGTTCAAACAGGTTAATAAGTGTTAAGTGTGTGTATCATCATTATAGGCTAAGAGTAGTAAATTTGATCAACCAATACACAAAAAAAGTAATGATGCATCAAAACCAATGTTGCTTCTAATCATTGAGGACTTGTGTAAACATTCTGGCCTTCAAAGGTTTAAACAGGTCAGTCCTTTAAAGATACTTCAGCCTGAAATCAGATCATAATTATGCTATACTTTGGGGGTTTTAAATTTGCACTAAACCTGACCTGTTTTGAACTGTTGAAATGTTATTGGGACTATGGACGGAAACTCGCATCCTACAATCCGGCATATTTACATGTTCTTATTTCCATTAACGTGCACTGTCCCGTTCAAACAAACAAATTAAAGAATGAATAGGAGAAAAATATTAATGTAATATTTTTGCAGCATTTTGTCATATGGGACAAATGTGCAGTCTTACTGTGTGGAGTTTGCATGTTCAATCAATCAATCAATAGAGCACTTACAGGAAGATTAAACTTCTTTATGTGATAAAAAAAAACAACATTCACAGACCCAAAAACCATTGCTAAAAAGTGATGAAAAGGAAATTAAAATGATAATAGGCTACTGCATAAGATCTAATGAAACAAAAGCAACAATTAAAACAATAAATGGTGCTATAAACCTCAAAACAATGTTGGGTTCTCTCCGGCTTCATCCCACAGACCAAAGATGTGCAGGTTAAGTGAATTAACAACTCTAAATTGCCAGAAGGTGTGAATGGGAGGGTGAATGGTTGTCTGGCCCTATGGGTGACCTGTGACCTGTGCAGGGTTGTACCCCACCTCCTGCCTTAAATCAGCTAAGCTCCAGCTCCCGTACTACCATCTCAACCAGCTGAAACACTTAGCTGCATGCAAACATTTGCATCTGTAATAATAATATATTATTGTCAGATTAAAGTCCATAATGCATATACTCCGTGGAAGATAATACACCAATGCATTTCATTTTTGGGTTGGGCTATTTCATTTTGGACCCTACCTTTCACTTGAATTTTATTTCTGTCCAACAGATGGCGCTTCCTTTTTATTCCCATTGAAAACAAATAATAGCTTTCAATTTTTTTTTTAATCTGTCCACCAGATGGCACTTCTTTTGTCCCATTCAGGGCATGCAGGAGAGGGAAAAAATCTAACACCTGGCTGTCTTCTGCAAGGGTGCCCTAGTCTTTGCCTGATACTGAAATGAACCAAAACAAAATTTGACATTTTTTGTTTTTTACTGTATCAGGGTTTTATCAAGGGCCTATTTGTTCTATTATTGTTGTCTTTTTTTTTTTTAAATCACGGTTTAGGTTTTGTGTTTGTGGCATGCATCCGAGCAATTCACTGTACAGCAAATCTGCCTACGAGCATGAAAAAAAGTTTTCGTTCTCACTTAGATATCATGCAAATGCTGCAGCGAGAATGAAAAATAATGACAATAATAATAAAGGTCTTTTTCTGGTTCTGGTTCAGGTTCAGATATAATAGATCGTACACACACACACACACACACACACACACACACACACACACACACACACACACACACACACACACACACACACACACACACACACACACACAGCTGCAGCCGTGGGTTATAAGCATGTGCAGTAGGTGGGCGGAGCCATTTTGAAGATGGAAGAACAAGACAACACGACCGCGGAGAGCCCCCTGAAAGCTCTGGAAAATGTCATGGACATGGACTACGAGGATGACTCCGTATTAACCTCCCCCGAGATATCTGATTGTGAGTCGGACGGGGTGAGAACAGATCAGCTGGAGTCCAGCAGCACCGACACATCTGGAGATGAGGACGAAGACGAGGTACATGAAGCAGCAGCGGAGCTGGATGAAGAGGCGAAAAAAGAGGAGGAGGAAGAGGATGCAGCAGCGGGTTGGATCTCAAAACATAAGAAAATAGAGTGGTCTCCCAAAGATCATGAGACGCTCCGCTACATCCCAGAAGGTAGACGTTTGACCCCGGGACCGACACAATATGCCATCGCCCGAATCAAGGACCCTGCGTCCAGCTTTGCGCTGCTGCTGACGGATGAAATCCTTGAGCACGTTGTGGCCATGACAAACCTGCACGGGAATAGATCAAAGGCAGAGTGGCGAGATGTGGATGTTATGGAAATGCAGGCTTATTTGGGGCTGCTCATCTTGTCCGGTGTGTACAGGTCCAAACATGAATCAACCCGCAGCTTGTGGAATACGAAATCAGGACGGAGCGTTTTCCGGGCCACGATGTCCCAAGTCAGATTTCACGACATCAACCGACATATACACTTCGATGACAAGAAAACCCGAGAAGGACGCAGCCACGACAAGCTGGCTGCTTTCCGCAAAGTCTGGGACATGTGGACGCAGCGCCTGCCGCTGCTGTTCAACCCAGGCGTGGAAGTCTGCGTGGATGAGCAGCTCGTCCCATTCAAAGGCCATTGCAGCTTCAGGCAGTACATGCCCAAAAAGCCGGCCAAGTACGGGATGAAGATCTGGGCAACCTGCGATGTCAAAACATCCTACGCCTGGAGACTGCAGATGTACACGGGCAAAGTAGATGGTAAATCTGAATTCAACCAGGGGATGAGGGTGGTGCTGGATATGACAGACGGGCTCAAGGGTCACACCGTCACCTGCGACAACTTCTTCACATCCTTCGCGCTGGCAGAGGAGCTGCTCGTCAGGAAAATGGCTCTGGTTGGCACAATTCGCCACAACAAGCCCGAGCTTCCCCCAAATATCCTCCAGATGAAAGCGAGAACAGTCCTCTCCTCCGTGTTTGCCTTTACGCCGACCCACACACTGGTGTCTTACGTCCAACGGCGGGGCAAGAACGTGCTGCTCATGAGCACTAAACACCGCACTGCGGTCATCAACAGTGATGAAAAGAAAAAGCCCGTCATCATCACAGACTACAACAAATGCAAAGGAGGCGTCGACAACCTTGATAAGGTACTGTATGAGCTCGATGTTACAACCAACGTCAGAAATCTGCAACTTATACAAAGCAGCACGTGTTGTACTTGTGGAATAAGGTCGAATATTTGTTCAATGCATGCCAGTCTCGGTTGGCTGGGTGTTCAGCACAGACTACCATATTTGTTGATGGTATTTATTACTATAACAACTAAAATGCCACTTTTTTTTAGAGAGAAAATTATCCTTTAGTTCAGACATACATAATTATACAACTTGACATGCTGCTGAAAGCTATTTTATTTTACCCAGAGCACTTTCTCAATGTACAGTGGAAAGATCATGTAAGAGCCATATTTGTATTGCTTACAATATTCATAGTTTTCCTTTAAAATGTGGAACTGCTCCTTTATTAATTATGCTGCTGATGACATCACAGTCTTAGCTCTCAGACCAGGTTAAGCAGCCTAAGGAGCAAGACAGTTTTTGACAATACCTCAGAGCGAATCTTGTAACTTTGTTTTTACTTTTTAAGTAAAATTATTTCTGAACAGAGTTACTGCCTTGGAAGATTCTTTTTCTCGTGTCAAGCTTATTGCCAAGAAGACTGCTTAATAGTAGCAGTAAAGCGGAGTAGTCTGAAGAAGAAAGATTGCCGCTACAGATCATATTTATTCATGCTTTGTGTTTTTTTCCCTCTCCATTAGTGTGTTGGCACCTACTCCTGCAGGAGGAGAACAAACCGGTGGCCATTGGCTCTCTTCCACAACGTCATTGACGTCTCGCTTTACAACGCCTTCGTCCTGTGGACATCTGTCGATCCGTCCTGGCAGCAGCAGAAAGCACATAGGAGGAGGATGTTCATTGCAGAGGTGGGGGAAATGCTGGTCACCCCACACATCAAGAGGAGGGGGCGCTTCCCCGTCCCCACTGCAACTACTCCAGAAAAAGTGGATAGTGCGCGTGTGGCTGTTCCCCTGCCCTCTCCCAGTAAGTCTCCGAGGAGGCAGTGCAAATTTTGCCAGGGAAAAAGGATCAAAGTCACCAGGAGCTGCATCAAATGTATGAAGTCTATATGCAAAGAACACAGTCTGTCTATCTGCCCGGCCTGCTACAACTGAGCTGGACTCACTCAGACACAGCTCTCTCTCTCTACCTCTCTTTTGCCTACTCCCCTTCTCAGCCTTTCCCCATCCTCAATATGTAACAAAAAGTGCCCCGTGTCTTTAAGTCTTTAACAATGTTTATCTGTCAGTGTTCATTCTTCAGAGTTTGTTTTTTTCAAAATAAATGTTTTTCTTGTTCAAACTGCTCTTGTATTCTTATTTACAGGTCAATAAGCATTGTGTGTGTGTGTGTGTGTACTGAAAATCATCATCATTATAGGCTAAGAGTATTAAATTTAATCTGCCAATTATACATCAAAACCAAAGTTGCTGCTAATCATTGAGGAGTAAACATTCTGACTGTCAAGGGGTTAAACCCCCCCCCCCCTCATGTATAATTATTATTAAGGACAGACCTATTTAAACCTGACCTGTTTTTGAATTGTTATCATGTTATTGGGATTATGGATGGAAATAGCATCCTACTATAATCCGGAATATTTACATGTTCTTATGACCATTAACATGCACTGTCCCATTCAAACAAACAAACAGATTTTTTGCAGCCGTATCTTGTTGTATAGGACAAATAAGTAAGCTGTCATTTTGTGTGAAGTTTGCATTTCAATCAATCTTTATTTGTAGAGTACAGGAAGCAGCTGATAAAAACAGAAAAATAAACAGAGAGGACATTTACACAAACACACATTTGCACATTCACACACCCCCAAAAACTATCGCTAAAACGTGAGGAAATAAAAATGGAGATGCTGCATAAAATTAAGATCTAATAAAACAATAGCAACAATTAAAACAATAAATGGTGCTATAAACCTAAAACAATGCTTGGGTTCTCTACGGCTTCATCCCACAGACCAAAGATGTGCAAGTTAAGTGAATTAACAATTGCCAGAAGGTGTGAATGGGAGGGTGAATGGTTGTCTGTCTGTATGTTGGTCCTATGGGTGACCTGTGACCTGTGCAGGGTTGTACCCCGCCTCCTGCCCTAGATCAGCTGAGATAAGCTCCAGCTCCCCCACTATCTCAACCAGCTGACACACTTACAAAGCTGCATGCAAACATATGCATCTGTAATAATAATCTATTATTGTCAGATATTAAAGTTCATAATGCTTATACTCTGTGGAAGATAATAAACTAATGCATTTCATTTTTGGGTTGGGCTATTTCATTTTGGACTCTAATTTTCACTTTTTGAATTTTATTTCTGTCCAACAGATGGCACTTCCTTTTTATTCCCATTCAAATCGAGGTTTTATCAAGGGCCTATTAGGTTTATTATTGTTGGAGCGTTAAGCATTTTTAAAAAATAATCATGGTTCAGGTTTTGTGTTTGTGGCATGAATGCATCCTATGATGCTGTGCATCACTGTACAGCAAATCAGCCTATGGAAAAAGAAACATTAGTCCATGACCTTGTTTTCGTTCTCACTTAAGTAGTTCATGCAAAGCTCCAGCTTCCCCACAACCACCTCACCAGATGAGAAAGCTGCATGAAAACATTTGCATAATAATACTCTATTATTGTCAGATATTGAAGTGCAGCAGTGCCTTGTACTTTGATACTGAGCACAAGATAATAAACTAATGCATTCCTTATGTTAAGATTTTTTGAATTTTATTTCTGTCCAACAGATGGCGCTTCCTGTGTTTTCCCATTCAAAACAAGCAGGAAAAAAATTCAAACTCCTGGCTGTCTTCTGCAAGGGTGCCCTAGACTTTGCCTGCCACAGAAATGAACCAAAAGTTTGACTTTTTTATTTATTGCTGTATCGAGGTTTTATCTGTGCCCTATTTGTTATTAGTCTGTGGTTTGTGTGTGTATACATGAATGAGCAATTCACTGCACAGCAAATCTGCCAACGGGCATGAATAAAGACACATGAATCCGAAATCAAGTTAATAATAATAATAAAGGCATTTGTTCTGGTTCTCGCTCAGATAGGTTACAGTGGATCATGCAGGTATAGACTACACACACGCGCGCACGTGCGCGCCATTGGTTATAAGCATGTGCAGTAGGTGGGCGTGGCCATTTTGAAGATGGAAGAACAAGACAACACCGCTGCGGAGAGCTCCCTGATAGCCCTGGAAAATGTCATGGACATTGACTACGAGGATGACTCCGTATTAACCTCCCCCGAGATATCTGATTGTGAGTCGGACGGGGTGAGAACAGATCAGCTGGAGTCCAGCAGCACCGACACATCTGGAGATGAGGACGAAGACGAGGTGCATGAAGCAGCAGCGGAGCTGGATGTGAAGAAGGAGGAGGAGGAAAAGGATGCAGCAGCAGCGGCGGCGCGTTGGATCTCAAAACATAAAAAAATAGTGTGGTCTCCCACAGATAATGAGACGCTGCCCTACGTCCCAGCAGCCAGGCGTTTGACCCCGGGACCGACACAACACGCCGTATCCGAAATCAACGACCCTGCGTCCAGCTTTGCGCTGCTGCTGACGGATAAAATCCTCGAGCACGTTGTAGCCATGACAAACCTGCACGGGAGGAGATCAAAGACGCAGTGGCGAGATGTGGACCTAATAGAAATGCAGGCTTATGTGGGGTTGCTCATCTTGTCCGGTGTGTACAGGTCCAAGAATGAATCAACCAGCACCCTGTGGAATGAGCAATGGGGACGGAACATTTTCCCGGCCACAATGTCCGAAACAAGATTTCAGGACATCAGCAGCCATATACGTTTTGATGACAAGAAAACCCGACGTCGCCTCGACAAGCTGGCTGCTTTCCGCACAGTCTGGGACATGTGGACGCAGCGCCTGCCGCTGCTGTTCAACCCAGACGTGGAAGTCTGCGTGGATGAACAGATCGTCCCATTCAAAGGCCATTGCAGCTTCAGGCAGTACATGCCCAAAAAGCCGGCCAAGTACGGGATGAAGATCTGGGCAACCTGCGATGTCAAAACATCATACGCCTGGAGACTGCAGATGTACACGGGCAAAGCAGATGGTAAATCTGAATTCAACCAGGGGATGAGGGTGGTGCTGGATATGACAGACGGGCTCAAGGGTCACACCGTCACCTGCGACAACTTCTTCACCTCCTTCGCGCTGTCAAAGGAGCTGCTCGCCAGGAAAATGGCTCTGGTTGGCACAATTCGCCAGAACAAGCCCGAGCTTCCCCCGAATATCCTCCAGATGAAAGCGAGACCTTTGTTCTCCTCCGTGTTTGCCTTTACACACACCCACACGCTGGTGTCTTACGTCCAACGGCGGGGCAAGAACGTGCTGCTCCTGAGCACTAAACACCGCAAACCGGACATCAACGACGATGAAAAGAAAAAGCCCGTCATCATCACAGACTACAACAAATGCAAAGGAGGCGTCGACAACCTTGATAAGGTATCAGCTCCATTACGCATACATTTATTCATTCTTATGTGTATAATAAGAAAGAATACTCTACTTGGAAATTCATGTTGTTTTTTTCTGTTATCTTTTCTCCATTAGTGTGTTGGCACCTACTCCTGCAGGAGGAAAACGAACCGGTGGCCATTGGCTCTCTTCCACAACGTCATTGACGTCTCGCTTTACAACGCCTTCGTCCTGTGGACATCTGTCAATCCGTCCTGGCAGAAGCAGAAAGCATATAGGAGGAGGCTGCACATTGAAGAGGTGGGGGAAATGCTGGTCACCCCACACATCAAGAGGAGGGAGCGACTTCCCCGCAACGCCACAGCTGCAGAAATAGTGGCCACTATGCAGGGTCGTGCACCTGTGGCTGTTGGCCTCACTCCCACTAAGTCTAAGAGGAGGCTGTGCAACTTTTGCCCGGGGAAAAGGAAAAAAATCGACAGGACCTGCAACAAATGTGAAAAGTTTACATGCAAAGAACACTGCTTGTACGTCTGCCCCAACTGCTACACCTGAGCTGGACTCTCACACTCAGACAGACACAAAGCTTTGTCTGTCTGTCAGTCACACTCTCTACCTCTCTTTCACCTACTCCCAGGGCTGTTGTGTAGGGGAGAAAGGTGATGATAATTCTAGGGGCCCAGCGCCCAGTAGGCCCTAAAAAAAACTTTTTTTTTTATGACTTAATTATTTTGCTTAGACCCTGACAAATACTCATAGAAACGCTGCATTAGAATCAAAACAAAGTAGGCTAAATAAAAAAATAATACATACGTAGTCTAAGAAAAAAAAGTGGAAAGGTCAGGGCCCCAGAATTCAGTGGCCCTGCCTACTCCCCTTCTCAGCCTCTCCCCCTTTCCAACAACAAAACCAAGCCCTGTGCCTTTTTAATGTTTATCTGTCATTGTTCATTCAGAGGTTGTCTTTCCAAAATAAATGTTTTTCTTGTTCAAACTGATCTTGCATTTCTCTTTATTATTTATGCCAGGGTAGTAAGCATTGTGTGTGTGTGTGTGTGTGTATGTCTACTGAAAATCATTATGATTATAGGCTAAAAACATTTGATCTGCCAAAGCAGCACCATGTGTATTTCAGGCTGAAGTAAAGGACAAATGTACAAGTACAATAAAGCGGTCCCTCTGTATGGAGTTTGCATGTTCAATCAATCAGTCACACAATCTTGCACAGGAAGTAGCTCAAAGTGCTTTACAAAAGAAAAACGAACAGAGAGGACATTTAAGACATACAAACACACATTTGTATTCACCCAAAAACTAATAAGGCAGCGCAAAAAGTGATTCAAGGGAAATAGAAATGGAAATACTGCATAAAACCAAAGTTTAGATCTAATAAATAACAATAACTAAAACAATGGTGCTATAAATCTTCGGTTCTCTCTCCGGCTTCATCCCACAGACCAAAGACATGCAGGTTAAGTGAATTAACAACTCTAAATTGCTCAAAGGTGTGAATGGGACTGTGAATGGTTGTCTGTCTGTATGTTGGCCCTGTGGGTGACCTGTGACCTGTACAGGGTTGTACCCCGCCTCCTGCCCTAAAACAGCTGAGATAAGCTCCAGCTCCCCCACTACCATCTCAACCAGCTGAGACACAGAAAGCTGCATAAATTTGCATCTGTTATAACGATCTATTGTTATCAGATAAGTGCATCAGTGCCTTTCACTTAGCTCTAGTTTATTATCCTGTAAATATTCTTTGCAGGATAATTAATGTTAAGATTTAATTTTGGACTCATTCACTTTTTTTAATTTTATTTCTGTCCAACAGATGGAGCTTCCTGTGTTTTCCCATTCAAAACAAGCAGGAAGAAATTCAAACTCCTGGCTGTCTTCTGCAAGGGTGCCCTAGACTTTGCCTGCTACTGAAATAAAAAACTTTACTTTTTGCTAGAGTAGATCATGATGCAGGTAGCCTGCGCACACACACACACACACACACACGCACGCACGCACGCACGCACGCACGCACGCACGCACGCACACACACACACACACACACACACACACACACACACACACACACACACACACACACACACACACACACACACACACACAGCTGCAGCCGTGGGTTATAAGCATGTGCAGTAGGTGGGCGGAGCCATTTTGAAGATGGAAGAACAAGACAACACCACCGAAGAGAGCTCCCTGATAGCTCTGGAAAATGTCATGGACATTGACGAGGATGACTCCGTATTAACCTCCCCCGAGATATCTGATTGTGAGTCGGACGGGGTGGGAACAGACCAGCTGGAGTCCAGCAGCACCGACACATCTGGAGATGAGGAGGACGAAGCCGAGGTGCATGAAGCAGCGGCGGAGCTGGATGAAACGGTGAAGAAGGAAGAGGATGCAGCAGCAGCGGCGGCGGGTTGGACCTCAAAACATAAAAAAACAGTGTGGTCTCCCACAGATAGTGAGACGCTGCCCTACGTCCCAGCAGCCAGGCGTTTGACCCCGGGACCGACAAAACACGCCGTATCCCATATCAACGACCCTGCGTCCAGCTTTGCGCTGCTGCTGACGGATAAAATCCTCGAGCACGTTGTAGCCACGACAAACCTGCACGGGAGGAGATCAAAGACGCAGTGGCGAGATGTGGACCTAATAGAAATGCAGGCTTATGTGGGGCTGCTCGTCTTGGCCGGTGTGTACAGGTCCAAGAATGAATCAGTCCTAAGCCTGTGGAATGAGAAATGGGGACGGAACATTTTCCCGGCCACGATGTCCCAGAAAAGATTTCACCAGATCAGCCGCCGTTTACACTTTGATGACAAGAAAACCCGAGGCCGACGCCGCCACGACAAGCTGGCTGCTTTCCGCACAGTCTGGGACATGTGGACGCAGCGCCTGCCGCTGCTATTCAACCCAGACGTGGAAGTCTGCGTGGATGAGCAGCTCGTCCCATTCAGAGGCCATTGCAGCTTCAGGCAGTACATGCCCAAAAAGCCGGCCAAGTACGGGATAAAGATCTGGGCAACCTGCGATGTCAAAACATCATACGCCTGGAGACTGCAGATGTACACGGGCAAAGTAGATGGTAAATCTGAATTCGACCAGGGGATGAGGGTGGTGCTGGATCTGACAGACGGGCTCAGGGGTCACACCGTCACCTGCAACAACTTCTTCACCTCCTTCGCGCTGTCAGAGCAGCTGCTCGCCAGGAAAATTGCCCTAGTTGGCACAATTCGCCAGAACAAGCCCGAGCTTCCCCCGAATATCCTCCCGGTGAAAGCGAGACCTTTGTTCTCCTCCGTGTTTGCCTTTACACACACCCACACGCTAGTGTCTTTCGTCCAACGGCGGAGCAAGAACGTGCTGCTACTGAGCACTAAACACCGCAAACTGGAGATCAACGACGATGAAAAGAAAAAGCCCGTCATCATCACAGACTACAACAAATGCAAAGGAGGCGTCGACAGCCTCGATAAGGTATAAGCTCCATTACGCATACATGTATTTATTCTTATATGTATAATAAGAAATAATGCTCTACTTGGAAATTCATGTTGTTGTTTTTTCTCTTTTCTTTTCTCCATTAGTGTGTTGGCACCTACTCCTGCAGGAGGAAAACAAGCCGGTGGCCATTGGCTCTCTTCCACAACGTCATTGACGTCTCGCTTTACAACGCCTTCGTCCTGTGGACATCTGTCAATCCGTCCTGGCAGCAGAAGAACGCATACAAGAGGAGGATGTACATTGAAGAGGTGGGGGAAATGCTGGTCACCCCACACATCAAGAGGAGGGAGCGACTTCCCCACAGCGCCGCAGCTGCAGAAATAGTGGCCACTATGAAGGGTACTGCACCTGTGGCTGTTGGCCTCACTCCCACTAAGTCTAAGAGGCAGCTGTGCAACTTTTGCCCGGAGAAAAGAAGAAAAATCGACAGGACCTGCAACAAATGTGAAAAGTTTGTATGCAAAGAACACTGCGCGTCCATCTGCCCCAACTGCTACAACTGAGCTGGACTCTCACACTCAGACAGACACAAAGCTCTGTCTGTCTGTCAGTCACACTCTCTACCTCTCTTTCACCTACTCCCAGGGCTGTTGTGTAGGGGAGAAAGGTGATGATAATTCTAGGGGCCCAGCGCCCAGTAGGCCCTACAAAACAAACATATTTTTTTATGCTCTAATACTCAGAAATGCTGCATTAGAATCAAAACAAAGTAGGCTAAATAAAAAAATTATAATACATACGTAGTATAAGAAAAAAAGTGGAAAAGTCAGGGGCCCACTTATTCTTTCAGGAGGCCCAGAATTCAGTGGCCCTGCCTACTCCCCTTCTCAGCCTCTCCCCCTTTCCAACAACAAAACCAAGTGTGCCCTGTGTTATTAATGTTTATCTGTCAGTGTTTGAATTCAGAGTGTATCTTTCCAAAATAAATGTTTTTCTTGTTCAAACTGATGTTGTATTTTTTTAAATTATTCATGCCAGTGTGTGTGTGTGTGTGTGTGTGTCTACAAAAAATCATCATGATTATAGGCTAAAAGCATTACATTTGATCTGCCAAAGCAGAAAAAAAAATCTGCATCAAACCTGATGTTCCTGCAAATCATGGAGGAGTTGTGTAAACATACATGTACAGACATAGGGTTCAAAACCTCAGAGTTGATAATTATTGTTTGATATATTTCAGGCTGAAGTAAAGGACTGACCTGTTTAAAGTGGGGGGAAAAATACAGCAGTTTTTGTTGTTGGGGACAAATGTACAAGTACAATAAAGCGGTCCCTGTATGGAGTTAGCATGTTCAATCAATCAGTCACACAATCTTGCACAGGAAGTAGCTCAAAGTGCTTTACAAAAGAAAAATGAACATTTAGCCTAAAACTAAGACATGAAGATTTAAGACATACAAACACACATTTGTATTCACCCAAAAACTAATAAGGCAGCGCAAAAAGTGATTAAAAGGAAATAAAAATGGAAATACTGCATAAAACCAAAGTTTAGATCTAATAAATAACAATAACTAAAACAATTAGTGGTGCTATAAATCTTCGGTTCTCTCTCCGGCTTCATCCCACAGACCAAAGAGGTGCAGGTTAAGTGAATTAACAACACTAAATTTCCTGAAGGTGTGAATGGGACTGTGAATGGTTGTCTGTCTGTATGTTGGCCCTGTGGGTGACCTGTGACCTGTACAGGGTTGTACCCCGCCTCCTGCCCTAAATCAGCTGAGATAAGCTCCAGCTCCCCCACTACCATCTCAACCAGCTGAGACACAGTAAGCTGCATACATTTGCATCTGTTATAATGATCTATTGTTATCAGATAAGTGCATCAGTGCCTTTCACTTAGCTCTTAGTTTATTATCCTGTACATATTCTGTGCAGGATAATTAATTAATGCATTAATTCATGTTAAGATTCAATTTTGGACTCATTCACTTTTTGAATTTTATTTCTGTCCAACAGATGGCGCTTCCTGTGTTTTCCCATTCAAAACAAGCAGGAAAAAAATTCAAACTCCTGGCTGTCTTCTGCAAGGGTGCCCTAGACTTTGCCTGCCACAGAAATGAACCAAAAGTTTGACTTTTTTATTTATTGCTGTATCGAGGTTTTATCTGTGCCCTATTTGTTATTAGTCTGTGGTTTGTGTGTGTGTGTAGGTGTGTGTGTGCGTGTGTGTATGTGTATGCGTGAGCAATTCACTGCAGCAAATCTGGCTCCGCCTGAATAATGAATCTGAGACTTTGTTTTAGTTTACTAAATAATAAAAGTCTTTGTTCTGGTTCCCGTTCAGATACAATAGATCATGATGCAGGTAGCCTACACGCGCGCGCGCGCACAGTGCCGCACACACACACAGCTGCAGCCGTGGGTTATTGCTTATAAGCATGTGCAGTAGGTGGGTGTAGCCATTTTGAGGATGGAAGAACAAGACAACACCACCGAAGAGAGCTCCCTGATAGCCCTGGAAAATGTCATGGACATTGACGAGGATGACTCCGTATTAACCTCCCCCGAGATATCTGATTGTGAGTCGGACGGGGTGAGAACAGATCAGCTGGAGTCCAGCAGCACCGACACATCTGGAGATGAGGAGGACGAAGACGAGGCGCATGAAGCAGCGGCGGAGCTGGATGAAGAGGCGAAGAAAGAGGAGGTGGAAGAGGATGCAGATGCAACAGCAGCAGCAGCAGCAGCAGCGGGTTGGATCTCAAAACATAAGAAAATAGAGTGGTCTACCACAGATAATGAAGCGTACCGCTACGTCCCAGCAGGAACAGGTTTGACCCCGGGACCGACACACTATGCCATATCCCGAATCGACGACCTTGCGTCCAGCTTTGCGCTGCTGCTGACGGATAAAATCCTTGAGTACGTTGTGGCCATGACAAACCTGCACGGGGAGAGATCAAAGGGAGAGTGGCGAGATGTGGACCTGATAGAAATGCGGGCTTATGTGGGGTTGCTCATCTTGTCTGGTGTGTACAGGTCCAAACATGAATCAACTCTAAGCCTGTGGAATCCGAAATCCGGACGGGGTATTTTTTCAGCCACGATGTCTCATAAAAGATTTCACCAGATCAACCGCCATATACACTTTGATGACAAGGAAACCCGATTCCGACGCCGCCGCGACAAGCTGGCTGCTTTCCGCACAGTCTGGGACATGTGGACGCAGCGCCTGCCGCTGCTGTTCAACCCAGACGTGGAAGTCTGCGTGGATGAGCAGCTCGTCCCATTCAGAGGCCATTGCAGCTTCAGGCAGTACATGCCCAAAAAGCCGGCCAAGTACGGGATGAAGATCTGGGCAACCTGCGATGTCAAAACATCCTACGCCTGGAGACTGCAGATGTACACGGGCAAAGCAGATGGTAAATCTGAATTCAACCAGGGGATGAGGGTGGTGCTGGATTTGACAGACGGGCTCAAGGGTCACACCGTCACCTGCGACAACTTCTTCACCTCCTTCGCGCTGTCAGAGGAGCTGCTCGCCAGGAAAATGGCTCTGGTTGGCACAATTCGCCACAACAAGCCCGAGCTTCCCCCAAATATACACAAGGTGAAAGCGAGACCTTTGTTCTCCTCCGTGTTTGCCTTTACGCACACCCACACGCTGGTGTCTTACATCCAACGGCGGGGCAAGAACGTGCTGCTCATGAGCACTAAACACCGCAATTCGGACATCAACGACGATCCCAAGAAAAAGCCCGTCATCATCACAGACTACAACAAATGCAAAGGAGGCGTTGACAACCTTGATAAGGTATAAGCTCCATTACGCACGAGTTACAATAGCCTACACACATTTATTTATTCTTAGGTGTAATTTATTCATGTTTTGTGTTTTCTTTTCTCCATTAGTGTGTTGGCACCTACTCCTGCAGGAGAAAAACAAACCGGTGGCCATTGGCTCTCTTCCACAACGTCATTGACGTCTCGCTTTACAACGCCTTCGTCCTGTGGACATCTGTCGATCCGTCCTGGCAGCAGAAGAAAGGATATAGAAGGAGGCTGTTCAATGAAGAGGTGGGGGAAATGCTGGTCACCCCACACATCAAGAGGAGGGAGCGCTGTCCTCGCAACGCCGTAGCTGCAGAAATAGTGGCCAGTATGCAGGATCCTGCGCCTGTGCCTGTTGGCCTCTCTTTCTCTCCCAGTAAGTCTCCGAGGAAGCCGTGCGAACTTTGCACGCCGAAGAAGAGAAAAATCGTCAGGACCTGCATCAAATGTGAGCAGTTTGCATGCAAAGATCACTGCGCGGCCATCTGCGCCCGCTGCTGCACCTGAGCTGGGCTCTCACTCTCAGACCGACACTACTGTATATGTGTCTCTCTCTGTCTCACTCTCTACCTCTCTTTTGCCTAGTCTCTTTAGCCTCTCCTCATCCCCAAAAACTTAACCGAAAGTGCCCCGCATGTCTGTATCAATGTCAGTGTTTATTATTCAGAGTTTGTCTTTTCATAATAAATGTTTTTCTTGTTCAAACTGATCTGGTATTTATTTATTTACAGGGTAATCCGTGTGCGTGCGTGTGTGTGTGTGTGTTTGTGTACACTGAAAATCATCATTATAAGCTAAGAATATTAATTATTGATACATCAAAACCGATGTTGCTGCTAATCATTGTTGAGTTGGGTAAACATACTGGCAATCAAAGGGTTACAACCCCCAAAGTATAATTATATGTCGCCTATATTTCAGACTGAAGTAGTTTTAAAGGACTGGCCTGTTTAAAGTGGGGAAAAATCTAATAATTTTTACAGCAGTTTTCGAGAAGCTGACCATTTTTGTTGTTGGGGACAAATGTGTATAAGGATAAAGAGTCCTGTGTGGAGTTTGCATGTTCAAAATTTTATAGAGCACTGCATGTATGCAGCTCAATGTGCTTGACATGTTAACAAAAAGGAAAATAAACAGAGAGGACATTCACACACAAACACACATTTGCATACATTCACAAACCCAAAAACTAAAGAACAAGGAAGCGCTAAAAAGTGAATAAAAAAAGGTCTGATAAAACAATAATAACAATTAAAACAATACAGTGCTTTAAACTTAAGAATAAGAAAGTGCTTTAAACTAGAAAATTCAGTTAAACACCAGTTTAAAAAGCTAGGTTCTCTCTAGGTCCTCTAGCTTCCTCCCACATACCAAAGCAGGTTAGGTTATGAAATTCTAAATTGCCTGAAGATGTGTATGGAAGGGTGAATGGCTGTCTGTCTCTATGTTGGCCCTGTGAGTGACCTGTGACCTGTCCAGGTTTCTACCCCACCTCCCACCCTAAGTCAACTGAGATAAGCTCCAGCTTCGCCACAACTCTATTGAGGATAAGCAGTTGATAAGATAAATGAATACTAATAGGACTTGTCTTTCCTGTGTGAGACCAGATTTGTGAGGTTTTTTAAAATCAGCCAATTTAGAAACCTTTTCTATTTCAAATTATAAATGTGTATGCAAGTCTGGTCGCTTTTCCGCTGTTTTGCTAACCTCCTGGCCACGTGCATTTATTTTCAATGACACTGTCAATCCATGGAGCGGTGGATAACATTATTTATCATATATAATGTTAGGATGTGTATATTTGTCTTATCTGTCATAAATAGGAGATGACAAGTTGAAGGGCGTATTTGTGTCGCAGTGCTGCAAAGATGAGAGCTGGGACAACGACTAGGAGGCTATGATCTTGCAAGTTTGGTTTTCAGCCAAGAGATACTACGTGGGAGACAGAGAGCCTCCATTCTCCCTGCAACAAGTTACAAGTCATTTATTAAACCATACTTCAAAGACTTTGAGGGCTTTGTCGGGGAGAGTTTATTCCAGACACTTGCTGATCTGAAACATTCATTCTCAAACTTTTAAAAAACTATAGTTGAGTATATCTGTGAGCTACCATGTTGTTCTTGGAGTAATGCTCCTGTGTTCGGTTCTGAGAGCACAAAAAGATCGAGATTGATCACCGAGTGTATTTGAGTGACCAACAACTGACGGCTCAGATAATCAGACAGTGGCACCACGACTCTCTATGGGGAGGTGAAGGAGGTTTTGTGTTTCAGATTCTGACTGAGCTGCCCTGAATGTAAAACCATCGATGAGCTTCATTGACCTCTATGGACGACTTCTAGGAACAACAGCTTCAACAGAACTCAGCCTCCTCTGTAACAGCCTATAGCATGCCCCCCCATTTTCTTTTACCACTCCCAGGTCTCGTGAATCAGAGATAATGGCGCCAATGTAAAGGAGGTCATGGCAGAGATGTACAACAACATGAGCAGCGGAAGGAGCATCCTAACACCTTCTTCATAACAGCCTCTCCCCCTTTCCAACAACAAAACCAAGTGTGCCCTGTGTTATTAATGTTTATCTGTCAGTGTTTATTATTGAGAGTGTATCTTTCCAAAATAAATGTTTTTCTTGTCCAAAAGGACTGACCTGTTTAAAGTGGGGAGAAAAAATTACAGCAGTTTTTGTTGTTGGGGACAAATGTACAAGTGTTGGGGACAAATGTACAAATACAATAAAGCTATATGGAGTTTGCATGTTCAATCAATCAATCAATCAATCAATCAATCAATCAATCAATCAATCAATCAATCAATCAATCAATCAATCAATCAATCAACCAATCAATCAACCAATCAACCAACCAATCAATCAATCAATCAATCACACAATCTTGCACAGGAAGTAGCTCAAAGTGCTTTACAAAAGAAAAATGAACAGAGGACATTTAAAACATACCTTTGTATTTACCCAAAAACCAATAAAGCAGCGCAAAAAGTGATTAAAAGGAAATGAAAATTGAAATACTGCATAAAACCAAAGTTTAGATCTAATAAAACAATAATAATAACTAAAACAATTAATGGTGCTATAAATCTTCGGTTCTCTCTCCGGCTTCATCCCACAGACCAAAGAGGTGCAGGTTAAGTGAATTAACAACTCTAAATTGCCTGAAGGTGTGAATGGGACTGTGAATGGTTGTCTGTCTGTATGTTGGCCCTGTGGGTGACCTGTGACCTGTACAGGGTTGTACCCCGCCTCCTGCCCTAAATCAGCTGAGATAAGCTCCAGCTCCCCCACTACCATCTCAACCAGCTGGGACACAGAAAGCTGCATAAATTTGCATCTGTTATAATGATCTATTCTATTGCTATTAGATATTCAAGTGCATCAGTGCCTTGCACTTAGCTCTTAGTTTATTATCTTGTACATATTCTGTGCAGGATAATTAATTAATGCATTCCTTCATGTTAAGATTTAATTTTGGACTTTCACTTTTTGATTTTTATTTCTGTCCAACAGATGGCGCTTCCTGTGTTTTCCCATTCAAAACAAGCAGGAAAAAATTCAAACTCCTGGCTGCATGGGTGCCATAGTCTTTGCCTGCTATTGAAATACAAAACTTTACTTTTTGAAATTGATTGATGTATCAAGCTTTTATATAGGGTATAATTGATCTGGAGCCTTGACCATTAAAAAAAAATCACAGTTTCGTGTGTGTGTGTGTGTGTGTGTGTGTGTGTGTGTGTGTGTGTGTGTGTGTGTGTGTGTGTGTGTGTGTGTGTGTGTGTGTGTGTGTATGCATGCATGAGCAATTCACTGCAGCAAATCTGGCTCCGCCTGAATAATGAAACATGAATCTGAGACTTTGTTTTAATTTACTAAATAATACAGGTCTTTGTTCTAGTTCTGGTTCAGATACAATACATCATGATGCAGGTAGCCTACACACACATGCACGCACGCACACACACACACAGCCGTGGGTTATAAGCATGCGCAGCAGGTGGGTGTAGCCATGGCCGAAACCACAGTGTAGACATTGGGGGGGACCAAATGACAAATTAAAGCAGATATCAGTGGAATGTTTTTGTTAAAGGGATAGTTCACCCTAGAATGAAGTTTCGCTCATTATCTACTCACCCTCATGTCGACTAAGGGCTGGAAGAAGTTTCAGAGTCCTCCGTCCCTTCTCTGAGTTACAGGGGGTCTCGGTGTAGCAGTGCATTTCAAGGTAATGGTTGCAAGCGGACACCAGAGGTCTTCGTAAAAAAACACACAGCAAAAAACATCCAAATACCTCCATTCGGCTCGTATGTAATGTCCGTCTTGTACTGAACGCCCGGAGATGCGGAATTGTCCCGGGGAAGAAAAAAAAAAGTCCGTATTTCAAGCTTGTTTGTAGCATTAGCTCCCAGTGTCTGTTGTGCAGCTCCTCCGCTGCCAGTGCGCATGCGCAAGCTTTGCACTGAGACTCGATGGACGGCGACACGGGGGGAAGGGAGGGGGGTGCCTTGCGCATGCGGACTGGCAGCGGAAGACCTGCACAACACGCTGGGAGCTAATGCTACAAACAGGCTTAAAATTTGGATTTATGGGGCGGTGCGTGGCGCAGTGGTTAAGGCAGCCGCCCCATGTATATGCAGACGCAGGCGTCCCCGGTTCGCGTCCCGCATCGGGCAGACCTTTCCTGCATGTCATTCCCCTCTCTCTGCCTCCCCCTTTCCTGTCTATCTCTACTGATCTATCAAATAAAGGCATAAAACGCCAAAAAAATATACTTTAAAAAAAAAAAAAAAAAAAAAAAAAAAAGTGGATTTATTTATTTTTTTCTGGACAATTCCGCATCGCCGGGCTCCAGTACAAAACGGACATTACATACGAGCCGTGTGGAGGTATTTGGATGTTTTTTGGTGTGTGTTTTTTTACGAAGACCTCTGGTGTCCGCTTGCAACTGTTACATTGAAATGCACTGCTACACTAAGACCCCCTGTAACTCAGAGAAGGGACGGAGGACTCTGAAACTTCTTCCAGCCCTTAGTCGACATGAGGGTGAGTAGATAATGAGCGAAACTTCAATCTAGGGTGAACTATCACTTTAATATAAGTCCTAAATAGTCCTATTTTCCGTCAGCAATCACTTACATGGAGTGTTTCAGCCGTAACACGAGTCTCTCCGTCACTCTGCTCTGCTGTAAACCGAGGAGAAAATTTTTCTTGTGGGATACAAGTGTTATCCAATGAGGAGAGAGAACGGCATGAAGGGCTGTGTGTGCAGCCAAGGGATGCGCGTGAATGTGGTGACGTAGCACGCGAACCAATAGATGCCTGACGAGGGCGGGGGCTGCTAACTCATGGTGCGTTCAAGGAAACTCGTACTTTGTGTTTTTCCTTACTGTGAAGTCATACCAGTTCGATCTGGTACGAGTTCACGGGTCGGAAGTAACGAGTGGCCGTTATAGGGAACTTTCACAGACAACAGGACGGTAAAAACACGAGCTACGGATTACCTGGAACGCTACAAAGTCGTAGTTGTGACTTGAAGCTGTAACTTACGGTTTCAAAAGCCTGCCTTGAACGCAGCATTAGCCGAAACGGCCGTGCCGCTGATATCTGCTTTAAGATCCGGAGTTTCACACTTTTTTTTATGAGACTGGGGTATTTCCCACAATTTATGATATTAATTTTTGAAAATTGTTTAGAACATGGTTTGAGGACTCTCTCCCTGCTCCTCTCTGCTCCATCCCTCCTGAAACCTATTTCAACAAGGTCCAGCACCAGTTGAAGCAGAACCGGTTTCAGAACTGGTACCAGAACCATACCTGAACCAGTTCCAGAACCGGTTCAGTAACAGAACAGAACCGTTTCCAAAACCAGTACCAGTACCAGAGCCAGAACCGGTATCAAACCCCTTTAACAGAAGTAACACACACTGGTACCAATCCAGTACCATTACCAAAGTGAATACCAGAACCAACTATAGCAGCAGAACCAGCACAAGAACCAACACCAGTACCAGGACCAGCCTCTGTTTCACCAGCAGCAGCACCAGGTCTGGGTCCAGTACCAGTCAAAGCTCAGTCAGAGAGAGAGAGAGAGAGAGAGAGAGAGAGAGACAGAGAGAGAGAGACAGAGAGAGAGAGACAGAGACAAAACACCCCCCAAAAAGGCAAACCCTCACAAGATACAGACTTAGCGACCATAATCTTGCCATTGAAACTGGTCGCCATAAAAAAGAATGGCTATAAAGAACAAAAAGAATCTATGTCCACTGTGAAACAGGAGAAGTAGAGACAGAAACTCACTTTGTCACATACTGTCCCAAAGAAATTAGAGAAAAATTATTTCCCAAATTTAAAGAAAAAATTCCAGACTTCCTCACCCTCCAACAAGACAAAATCATCCAAATCCTTCTGGGAGACGACAGCTCCACTGCATGTCACACAACAAGAAATGTTTCAATGTAAGATTGTTTATTTTATTCATTTCTGATGTCCACCGTGATACGATCAATATTCATGATCACTTATTATTGTTTTTTGTTTATTACTTTACTTATTTTACTTTTTATTTATTTCCTGTTTTTCATTCAATGTACTTTGTAGCTCTTTATAATTTTGATGTGTATCCTTTTGTTTCATTGTATATTTATGCTTTGGCAACACAGTCATGCCAATAAAGCTGAATTGAATTGAATTGAATTGAATTGACAGAGAGAGAGAGAGAGAGACAGACAGACAGAGAGACAGAGACAGAGAGAGAGAGAGAGAGAGAGAGAGAGAGATTAATATTTCACATTGATCCAAAAAAATGTATGGTGGTCATTTTGACAACAACACTGTTGCTTAGAGATGTAGTAGCTACTCTCTGATACCTGCTGGTCCTGCTTACTACCTACAGGTTTTTTTTGTTCATGTTAAATTGGTTGATTTATTTGTTTATTCGTTTATTTTTATCATATTCAGAATTTTTTTTTTTCATTTACATAATCATAAAGACAAAGCAAACAGGGGGATAATGGGAAAAGGAAAAAAAATGACAATGACAATAAAAACAATGACAATACCGAAAAAGAAAATTGCCGAATGAGTTCATATTCCTAATTTTAAAAAATCTAATAGAGGGGCTATATTAAATCTTTCAAAAATAGAGTTCGTTTTCATAGCTTTTTTGTTTTTAATGTCTCTTATTGTAGTTGCATATGGAGAATTTTTTGTGTGAAATGATCCAGGCTGGGTATTACCAGTTGAATAAAAAATGTTGTGTCTTTGTCCAGTTTGTTGTTAAAAAATAAATAAATAAATGTCCTTCTCTTGTAGGGTGATCATTGTCTCTGCTACCAACAGGTGGACTGACTGTCTCCCTCTGTTGACATCAGAGCTCCTGCAGCCCGTCATTTCAGGCTCCGAGTCGGAGCAGAACTTCAAACAAGTCGCGCTACATGGGCGCTACCAACTCACAGCTGGAAGGGGGGGGTCACACACACAGTTTCCCTAACAAATGAATTAAACTATAGAATTAAATGCAATATAAATCAGAAATAACAGGAGAGGGGTGTGTTAACAGCTGGGGTTCTTAAAAAGAGAATGTCTGTCACATACTTTTATATATTATTGGGGGGGACAGATTGGTGGTCCCCTAATATTGCGGGGGACATGCCCCCCTCCCCAAAGTTGGTGGTTATGGCCTTAGATGTAGCCATTTTGAAGATGGAAGAACAAGACAACACCACCGAGGAGAGCTCCCTGATAGCCTTGGAAAATGTTATGGACATTGACGAGGATGACTCCGTATTAACCTCCCCCGAGATATCTGATTGTGAGTCGGACGGGGTGGGAACAGACCAGCTGGAGTCCAGCAGCACCGACACATCTGGAGATGAGAACGAAGACGAGGCGCACGAAGCAGCGGCGGAGCTGGATGAAGAGGCCGAGAAAGAGGTGGGGGAAGAGGATGCAGATGCAACAGCAGCAGCAGCAGCAGCAGCAGCGGCGGCAGCGAAGGGTTGGATCTCAAAACATAAAAGAATAAAGTGGTCTACCACAGATAATGAAGCGTACCGCTACGTCCCAGCAACAAGAGGTTTGATCCCGGGACCGACACAGTATGCCGTATCCCGAATCAAGGACCCTGCGTCCAGCTTTGCGCTGCTGCTGACGGATAAAATCCTTGAGCACGTTGTGGCCATGACAAACCTGCACAGGGAGAGATCAAAGGGAGAGTGGCGAGATGTGGACCTGATAGAAATGCGGGCTTATGTGGGGTTGCTCATCTTGTCTGGTGTGTACAGGTCCAAACATGAATCAACTCTAAGCCTGTGGAATCCGAAATCCGGACGGGGTATTTTTTCAGCCACGATGTCTCATAAAAGATTTCGAGAGATCAGCCGCCATATACACTTTGATGACAAGAAAACCCGAGGCCGACGCCGCCGCGACAAGCTGGCTGCTTTCCGTGCAGTCTGGGACATGTGGACGCAGCGCCTGCCGCTGCTGTTCAATCCAGACGTGGACGTCTGCGTGGATGAACAGCTCGTCCCATTCAGAGGCCATTGCAGCTTCAGGCAGTACATGCCCAAAAAACCGGCCAAGTACGGGATAAAGATCTGGGCAACCTGCGATGTCAAAACATCCTACGCCTGGAGACTGCAGATGTACACGGGCAAAGCAGATGGTAAATCTGAATTCAACCAGGGGATGAGGGTGGTGCTGGATATGACAAACGGGCTCAAGGGTCACACCGTCACCTGCGACAACTTCTTCACCTCCTTCGCGCTGGCAGATGAGCTGCTCGCCAGGAAAATGGCTCTGGTTGGCACAATTCGCCACAACAAGCCCGAGCTTCCCCCGAATATACACAAGCTGAAAGCGAGACCTTTGTTCTCCTCCGTGTTTGCCTTTACGCACACCCACACGCTGGTGTCTTACATCCAACGGCGGGGCAAGAACGTGCTGCTCCTGAGCACTAAACACCGCAATTCGGACATCAACGACGATCCCAAGAAAAAGCCCGCCATCATCACAGACTACAACAAATGCAAAGGAGGCGTTGACAACCTTGATAAGGTATAAGCTCCATTACGCACGAGTTACAATAGCCTACATGCATTTATTTATTCTTAGGTGTAATTTATTCATGTTTTGTGTTTTCTTTTCTCCATTAGTGTGTTGGCACCTACTCCTGCAGGAGAAAAACAAACCGGTGGCCATTGGCTCTCTTCCACAACGTCATTGACGTCTCGCTTTACAACGCCTTCGTCCTGTGGACATCTGTCGATCCGTCCTGGCAGCAGCAGAAAGCATACAAGAGGAGGCTGTTCAATGAAGAGGTGGGGGAAATGCTGGTCACTCCACACATCAAGAGGAGGGAGCGCTGTCCCCGCAACGCCGTAGCTGCAGAAATAGTGGCCACTATGCAGGGTCCTGCACCTGTGGCTCTAGGCGTCACTCCCAGTATGAGGAAGCCGTGCGAACTTTGCACGCCAAAAAAGAGAAAAATCGTCAGGACCTGCATCAAATGTGAGCAGTTTGCATGCAAAGATCACTGCGCGGCCATCTGCGCCCGCTGCACCTGAGCTGGGCTCCCACTCTCAGACCGACACTACTGTATTGGCGCGTTTCCACTAGCACTGTACAGCACGGTACGGCACGGCACGGCACGGCTCGGCTCGGTTTGGTTGTGTTTCCATTACAGCTGAGTTCTCTAGTAACTCCTCAGCGGGGGCGGGGTCGGCACGGGGGTGATCGCGGAGATCGCATTGTCCATCTCTCTATTTTCGATCCGCTCGTCAGCTCCAAACTCACTGGTCTGCACCTCGTTAACAGACACAGTGTGGATTTACACACAGCAACAGTTTCCTCAGGTGAAGGAATAACAACAGTCTCGATACAGATCAGCTGACGCTGTTGCCGCAATGTTTTTGAAATTTCCGGGTTTGATTCTCATGTCCGACGTCGCGCTCGCGCTGACTCTCTGCCCAATCCGCGGAAGGCAGTCGGATGACGTCACGTGATAGTAACGCTTCGGCTCGCTTGGAACCAGGGCCGAGGAGGTACGAAAAATGGGACCTGGTACAGGTACTAGGGCTAGTGGAAACACGCAAATAGCGCGCCGTGCCGTGCCGTGCCGTGCCGTACCGTGCCGTACCGTACCGTGCTAGTGGAAACGCGCCATATGTCTCTCACTCTCTACCTCTCTTTTGCCTAGTCTCTTTAGCCCCTCCCCATCCCCAAAAAACTTAACCGAAAGTGCCCTGTATGTCTTTATCAATGCTTATTTGTCAGTGTTTATTAGTTAGTTTGTATTTTCATAATAAAGATTTTTCTTGTTCAAACTGATCTTGTATTTTTTTTATTTACGGGGTAATACGCATTCCGTGTGCGTGCGTGCATGTGTGTGTGTACATCATCATTATAGGCTAAGAATATTAATTATTGTTTATTGATAGGAGTTGGGTAAACATACTGGCCATCAAAGGGCTACAATCCCCAAATTAGGGGGGTGGGTTATTAACTTACTAATAACTGCAGGGTTTTTTTTTCTCCATCTGATTATCTGTGCTGCTGCGGGCGGACAACTTCTTTCTGCGGTGACCGTATATAAAAGTGAAATGAGCTCCTGACGCGAGTCGGATCAACTAGGCCCGTAATGTGTTTTTGGTGTGGAGCAGTGAGTCTGAATGCAGCGGAGACTGCCCTGTGACACTACTGTGTACAGGCTGACAGCCAGTGAGTGCTCGTTAAAAACAGCTGTAATAATGTGCTTTCACTGTTTGTAATATCACTGGAAAAAGTCGCTAGATTTGTCGCTAGTCCCTTTTGACAAAAAAAGTCGCCAAGAGGGTTTGGAAAGTCGCCCAAAACAGCCACTTTTGTACCACAGGAGAGCCTTGCTAACCCACTAAACTGGCTTCAGTAGCTGCACCGCTCCGTCTCCTTCTCTCTCTCTCCACGCTCTGCGCCGGTGGGGTGCGTTTACTCTTAGCACCAGGTTTGACCGGAGCGGAGCTCCACTGAGCCCCGCCCTTGCGGGCACATAAGCAGCATGGAACAAGCCGCGCATCAACGTCATCTTGCGGCGTGGCCCGGAGTAGAAATCAAACGCACTCCGAGTTGAACCGAGTTGAAAACAGCGCTACTGAGCTTTCATACCGTACATTGACTTTCAATCAAGATTCCAGCGAGGCGGCTGATAATTTCAGCGAGGCGGCCGCCACAAAATTTATAATGCAGAAAAACCCTGTAACTGTACCAGTTATCCATCTGATTATCTGTGCTGCTGTGAGCGAACAACTTCTTTCAGTGGTGACTATAAAAGAGAAACAAGCTCCTGACGCCAGTCATATCAACAGCTGAGCAGCGGATCCCTCAGCTGAACATCAGTAGGCGGAGACGCTCAGAGAGAAAGTCAACAGCAGAGGATCAGCTGATCTCTCCCTCCGGTCAAACGCTCCGTTCTGATCCAGATCCACTGGACTTTCAAAGTAAAGCTGAGCCAGCTGTAAATGAATTAAATAGTGAAACAGTCGGTTTTAGGATGAAACTCTGAACACAACCTAAGCATAAATTACCATGGAGATCTAGCCGGGTTAAAAGAGAGCTTTATAGTATAGGATACCTTGCTAACCCACTGAACCCGCTTCACAGTAGCTGCCTGCACCCCTCGGTCTCCTTCTCTCCAGGGCCGCTCAGCTTCTCTCTCTCTCTCTCCACGCTCTGTGCCGGTGGGGTGGTGTTTAACCATGCTAGCTTTTCACCAGCTCTCCTCTCTGCCAGTCAGCCTCTCAAACTGCCTGAATTATATTCAGGCTGAAGTAGTTTTAAAGGACTGACCTGTTTAAAGTGGGGAAAAATCTTATATTTTTTACAGCAGTTTTTGAGAAGCTGACCTTTTCTGTTGTTGGAGACAAATGTATAAGGATAAAGAGTCCTCTGAGGAGTTTGCATGTTCAAACAAACAATCAACGAAACTTTATAGAGCACTGTATGCAGCTCAATGTGCTTTACATGTTAACAAAAAGACAGAGGACATTCACACACAAACAACATTTGCATACATTCACAAACCCAAAAACTAAAGCACAAGGAAGTGCTAAAAAGTGAATAAAAAAAGATATATAAAACAGTAACACAATCAAAACAATACAGTGCTTTAAACTTAAGAATAATGAAATTCAGTTACACATCAGACTAAAAAGCTAGGTTCTAGGTCCTCTAGCTTCCTCCCACAGACCAAAGACATGCAGGTTAGGTTTTGAAATTCTAAATTGCCTGAAGATGTGTATGGAAGGGTGAATGGCTGTCTGTCTCTATGTTGGCCCTGTGAGTGACCTGTGATCTGTCCAGGGTTCTACCCCGCCTCCCACCCTAAGTCAGCTGAGATAAGCTCCAGCTTCGCCACAACTCTATTGAGGATAAGCAGTTGATAAGATAAACTAGAAAAATTTCCTCTCGGGAAATTTTGAAAGGGCACCGGGGCTTCTGCCGATTTGTCAACTTGGGAATCAATCCCACGATCAGCGTAAGTGTAAGCCATGGTCAAACACACCGTAACACCGAGTCAGACCCCCCCCCCCCTCAAGAGATCAATTTACCCGACCGCTAGATTCACGAGTTCCACCAACTTCAGCAAAGACCGCACTATTGCCACATACGGCGCTCAGCGGATCCACTGTCCAACCGCAAAACGCCACTTTTAGCCACAAATAATGCTCAGAACTGCACCAAAGTTCATCAATAGTACATACAGGGCCCCAGCACGTAGTACGAGCTGTCAAACATCCGCTAGCTTTGCCTGTTTTCTTTAGCAGACACAACTCACCTACTTCTCCTGGAGCCGCTTGTTGGTGGGGAAGCCCTGATGAGTCGATCACCGAGTGCAGCGGAGTTAAAGAAAACAGGCAAAGCTAGCGGATGTTTGACGGCTCGTCCTATGTGCTGGGACCCTGTATGCACTATTGATGAACTTTGGTGCAGTTCTGAGCATTATTTGTGGCTAAAAGTGGCGTTTTGCGGTTGGACAGTGGATCCGCACAGCGCCGTGTGTGGTGACAGTGCGGTCTTTGCTGAAGTTGGTGGAACTCGTGAATCTAGTGGTCGGGTAAATTTATCTCTCGAGGGGGGGTCTGACTCGGTGTTATGGTGTGTTTGACCATTACACTTATGCCGGAATATCGCTTTAAGGTCAAGAAAGAGCTGATCAGACAAATGATCATCTCTCTATAAACACTGATATGGAGGAGCTGTAATGACATTAGGTTAACTTTGTGTGTGTGTAATCACATGAAGTCACCTGTGTTAGAGTGTGAGAGAGGAGTGCGCGCTTACGCGCATTTAAATTTACCTGTGTGTTTTTAAATGTGTGTGTGTGTGTGTGTAACTGTAATCACATGAAGCTGGTTCTAGAGTCTGTGTGTGTGACTGAGCTGCATCCTGTATCAGTCTGATTTAGCTGTGTGTCTGTGTTTACAAACATCGTAACGAGCTCCAGGTGGATTGTTTATGAAGTTTACGACCCTGGCCTGACACCCCGTCCTGACATACAGCGATGCTCCTGACATGTCGTGATGCGACAGCGACGCGAGCAGGCGAGCGAGGAAAAGTGATTAAAATGTGTACTTTTCAGTCAGTCTGTCCTGACGTGCAGCGAGCGCCGTCGCGCCGTCCAGTGATGTCGCTCAACCCTGAAATTATCGCTAGTGTTGTCTCTATCTGGACGACATTTCGCAGCGGTGTCCCGCCCCTAAACACTTCTTATTGGTTGAAAAGTACACGGTGCTTTCTGTTGACAAGCAAGTTATCAGAAAGAGGGTTAGGTTTGAGATGAAAAAACACTCAAAGATGTGACAAACGGCAACCAGGAAATGCCAGGAATCTCAAAGTAGCACCACAAGTTTGTCTAAGTCCCTTTTATAATTTGATTGGTTTGGATTCTGAGCCAATAGAATGTACTCGCAACAAAATCGTCACGCTGCATATCAGGACACCCTCGCGCGAGTTTTCATCGTCGTTTCGCTTCATTTTCAATGACACTGTCAATCCATGGAGCGGTGGATAACATTATTTATCATATACGATGTTAGGATGTGTATATTTTTTTAGTCTTATCTGTCATAAGAGATGACAAGTTGAAGGGCATATTTGCGTCGCAGTGCTGCAAAGATGAGAGCTGGGACAACGACTAGGAGGCTATGATCTTGCAAGTTTGGTTTTCAGCCAAGAGATACTACGTGGAAGACAGAGAGCCTCCATTCTCCCTGCAACAAGTTACAAGTCATTTATTAAACCATACTTCAAAGACTTTGAGGGCTTTGTCGGGGAGAGTTTATTCCAGAGATCTGAAACATTCATTCTCAAACTTTTAAAAAACTATAGTTGAGTATATCTGTGAGCTACTATGTTGTTCTTGGAGTAATGCTCCTGTGTTCGGTTCTGAGAGCACAAAAAGATCGAGATTGATCACCGAGTGTATTCGAGTGACCAACAACTGACGGCTCAGATAATCAGACAGTGGCACCACGACTCTCTATGGGGAGGTGAAGGAGGTTTTGTGTTTCAGATTCTGACTGAGCTGCCCTGAATGTAAAACCATCGATGAGCTTCATTGACCTCTATGGACGACTTCTAGGAACAACAGCTTCAACAGAACTCAGCCTCTTCTGTAACAGCCTATAGCATGCCCCCCCTATTTTCTTTTACCACTCCCAGGTCTCGTAAATAAGAGATAACGGCGCCAATGTAAAGGAGGTCATGGCAGAGATGTACAACAACATGAGCAGCAGAAAGGAGCATCCTAACACCTTCTTCATAACAGCTGGGAATGTCAGTCAGAGAAGTCCAACATCTCAACATCTGTTCTGCCTATATTCTGTCATGTGGATATTTTAACCAGAGGTATACAGTGCTAGACCTATCTATACACACATCAAAGGCTCTTACAGAGCTGCTGCCCTCCCCCATGTCGGTAACCATTACCATCTGGCTGTTATGCTCAGTCCAGCTTACAAGCCGGTGTGACAGGTCAGGCCAGAGGTCAGAGAAGTTAGAGTATGGCTATAGGGAGCGGTTTCCACACTGCAAGACTGTTTTGAGAGAGGAAGCAACAGACAATGTTGCTGACTTCAGGGAATGCAGTGGCATGCAACAGTCTGGTCAAAGTTTCTGTTTACGTTAAGTGGAAGATAAAATGATCTCCACATGAAACACTGTTTTGCAATATGTTAAGCAATCAGTGTATTATTTCTGTTTTCTTCATTATGAGAGTGAAAAGGGGAAACAAAGCAGCTGCCTGAAAAAGACCCAGGAGACTTTAGCTCTCAAATAATTTTGACCAAGGTTTCAGAGAAGATATATGTACATGCTGTGGTAGTTTCCAAAGGTGGGGGCTACTCGATATTAACTGCAGGGTGCCCAAATTTGTGTGTGTGGATGGCCTACAATAAATTAACTGCAGCTAGAAGGAGAGAGGAAAAAGTTTATGACCTATTTTTGGTAAACTGATCCTTTAGCCTAATTGCTGTTATGAATCACTGAGCTTTACTGACCTCTACTGGCAGCTATTGAAAACTACAGCAGTTTAAACAAAAAGCTGTTGGATTGTGTAACATACACAGTAACATCACACCATTAAAATCTAAAGGAGTAAAGTATCACATTAGATCAAAAACACAATAAAACATCTTGTGTTCAGGTCTGGCAGGTTTGATGTGTCTGTCTGGGGACAAAAAGTGAGGGAGGGCACTGCCTGGCTGAATGGAGTTACCTAAACACTGCTGAGTCTTGGTAGCTAAAGGCTAATGTTTAATATGCTGCTTGTTATTGAAATGGTAATTTCATATTCATTTTGTAATTTTGTAGTATAGGCCTAAACCTACTAAAGTAACAATATGGGGATTTAGGGGTGGGGGGCAAGGAGAAAAAAAGCTATGGGTGGGGTGGAGTGTGAGGATACAGACAGGAAATGTTTGTGTGGGATAGCGGTGGTGATGCAGGTGGGGGGGTTGAGGATTATAACAATAGCATTATTCCAGCTAGCTTTGCATTTGTATATGTATACATTGAAAGGGTATATTATCATTATTGCTATTCATGTCACACACATTATTATTGCCAACAGAAAAGTGCTATTTTATCATTTTCATCATCAATGATAGTACAACTGCTCCTGATTTAATTTTTGAAGTTATTACAATCACTGCCATTACCTGAACATTCTATATCACTATCATCATTTCATTATTCTTCCATTGTCATTAATTATGTGATACACAACTGAATACACAGTACATAAACAGCCAAACACAGCACCATAACTACAGTTCATTAGCAGTACCCTCACTCCACTCTGTCTTGCTTTTCTGTTCAGCATTCCCTTGCCCTCTCTGCTTTCCCCCACCGCCTCTTATAGCTGAACCCAAAAATTAAAAGGAGGAAATAGAAAGGAAAAACACAATTAAAAAAAAAAAAAGTCGACGAAAGGGAAAAAAAAGAGGAAGGAAAATGATTGAGGATTTAACCTCTAGCCTCATGAACAGACCCCCTCCCTGAGTGGTTCTGCAGGATGGGGTCGCCCCACTGATCAGCTTCCGCCCCAGGGCCTGGAAGCGGCTCGAAGAGGGAAAGCCCCCTATAGAAGGATGTTGATTGGGTATGAGGAGTGGGGCAAAGGTGGAGGGGTGTGAGGGGAACAGGAAGGGGCTTCTTGTCTTCACATTCCTCTGTCTCTCTCTTTTTTCTCTCTCTTCCTATTTCGCATGTACTGTATATTTCTTTGCATACTCTTTCTTGTTGCAGTTCATCTCCATTATTTCCAACATATCCACATTCATATACCAACACATACACATGCTCAAAGACATGCAAATGCACACCAGTTAATTAAAAAAAAGAAAAAGAAAGAATACAACCCATGGAGGGCAGTCACTCTTACATTTACAACAAAATACACCAAAATGAAATATTTTGACTAAAATGTCAAGAGTTGGTTTAGGGTTTAAGTTACTCTTTAACAATGTTTATCTTTTACTCCTGCTGATCAGTTATACGCTGTGTGCAGTGGCCATTTTCCCCTTCGTCCTCCCTCCAAATTACACAATAGAGCTGAGAGCGACTGTAATTTAACTCCCCTCTTTTTCAAAAAAATTGTTGTCTTCCGTGCTGCAGTAACGTTTTGTTAATGGGGAGTTTTTTACATTTCACGATGATAATACGGTCTGAGGTCTGTGATATAATGCGTGGCTGGCTCTGCTTCTATTTTTATTCTTTTTATTACAGAGTATGAAACAAATTGTTATCATATAACCTGCCCTGATTACAATAACATTAGCACCACTGAGCTTGATGTATATATTGATATACAGTACTTATGGAAGGTACATCTAAGATACTGACATAGTACATGAGCATGTATTTGTGCTGCATGCGGTATAAATTGTTAAGTTGTATGCATACAAGTCAATGTGTTTGTACATAACTATGAGCATAGATCCATGAGTCAGTACTACATGCGAAGCATGACATGTCTGTAATCTGAGATGAGCATTTACAGGAAATGGAAATAAGCAATGACCTGTCCCCTGTGGGCAACATGGGGAGTGCAATATATATTCTCACTGTCCTCTATAATGCCCAGTATTCACTTGTTTGCATCAGTCTTGTTTTTGTCCACTGTACATTTGAAAGAAGCAGTCAGTTAAAGCCTGATTTATACAGTGAGATTAAACTGTAAATTGTGCGTGGTAACTGTTGTTTGATTTTTAATGCATCCTGTTTTTGCAAGATTGTTACCTACAGTAATGCATGTCCTTGACCAGGAATCAGAGCTGCTCCCTGGTGGACAGCAGCATCTTGACGCCTCTGACTGCTTTTCAACAAACACGAGGATGATTTACAGGTACCCTCTGACTCATCTCTGGATGTGAAAAAGCAGGAGTGTTTCTCCGTGTCAGCAGATACACATACAGGCCTTTCTTGCCCGGTGGTGTCTCCCACACACACTGTCAGAGTCAGGACGCCTCAAGAACATCAGTGACTCATCAATTTGCAACCTAAATAGATCAAACAGACACATCTAAAGATGCTGTGAGAAGGAGAGCAGTATATAGGGCATTGCCCTTTGATATGCACTTGATATCTGTATCTATCTAATCTAGTATTGAAGTAAGTGAGACCATGGAAAAGAAAATGGAATAAAGAAGAAATACTGGTTGTAAAGAACATTGAAGTTACAAAGTCAGAGTCTTGTTTTTGCTGTTCAGATTTAAAGTCAAGAGTACTGTAACTGTAGCAGTCCATGTGGGTTGATGTGTGATTGTTCAATCATCAATCATTATTCTGCTACTGAACATGATTCTACCACATCAGTCTATTTAATGCCACACTATCTTTAAGGTAATTAATTTCTAGTTTTCTAGAGCACTTAAACCTTTAAGTGTCTGGATGTTCAGGTATATACCTCCCTCCCTCACTCTTTATGCACTATGTATTGATTCTTTCTAAGTAGGTTGTGGAAAATACTTTGTTTCAGGTCATTTTCTCAAGGTTTGCCCCTGGTTCTCTAACCTCTCTCGAGTGTGTTGACTGCTTGACTGATGCATCTGAAGCTACATGGAGAGTATGCACTGGAAATACTTAGAAAAATGAGAATAACTGATTTCATTGTTCCTGTTTCAACCGCCAACTAAAAGAAAAACCCACTCTACCACATGTACTCTGCCTGCCGAGGCTGAGAGTGAATCTGAAGACCAACCTCCTTCTCTCCTCACTGCAGCAGTCTGCTATTGGCCCACTGAATGCTGACAGCACTGATGTTGCTCAGTGGTGGAGGGGGGGGCAGCCTCGCTCTATAAAAGCCCAGGATCTGCAGCATCACTGAGCTGGTGCAGTGCAAAAACGCTCGCTCATCCTCACCGATGGTGTGCAGAACAAGGGGGACATAAAAAAACCTTCTGAAACGTCATATCCTTTTCTTAAACAAAAAAAAAATCCACAACAAAAATTCATCATGAGCTACGATTCCTACTTCTCCTACCGCCGCCCTTGGGACAGCTACAGAGGCTCCCGAACCACCACCAAATCCTCTATGTCCTCCTCTTTGTACTCTTCTCGAGCGCCTCCGTCCGGGAAGAGGATCGTGAGGCTGGCCTCCTCCTCCCTGCCAGATGGGTCAGAGAGGATGAACCTGGCTCAGGCCAGCTCTCTTAACACGGAGCTGCTGGGCCTGCGTTCCCAGGAGAGGGAGCAGCTTGTGGGACTGAACGACCGCTTCGCCACCTACATCGAGAAGGTGAGGCACCTGGAGCTGCAGAACCGGGCCCTGCTAGCTGAGCTGGAGGGGCTGAGGAGACGGCAGAATGACCCGTCCCGTCTTCAGGCGATCTACGAAGGGGAAGCTCGGAGTTTGAGAGCCATGATCGACTCGGAGAACGGGGAGAAGATGCGGATGGAGGCGGAGAGGGACTACTTGCGCGATGTTTACGAGCAGATGAAGGAGCGCTACGAGGAAGAGGCGAGGCTGCGTATGGATGCTGAGGAGGCCCTGCAGAGGGCCAAAGAGGAGGCCAACAGGGTCGTGCTCGCCAACTGTGACACCGAGGCCACCGTGGTCTCTCTCTGCGACGAGATGGCATTCCTGAAAAAAGTCTTTGCGGAGGAGCAAGTGGAGCTGCAGGCCCAGCTGCAGATGGCTAACATCAGCGTGGATGTGGAGGTGTCCCGGCCTGACCTCTCCACCGCCCTGCGAGACATCCGGGCACAGTACGAGCGGCTGGCAAACAAGAACATGCAGGCCGCTGAGGACTGGTACAAGAGCAAGTTCGCGAGCGTGGCGGAGATGGCAAGCAAAAACAACGAGGCCGTGCACGCCATCCGGGAGGAGACGATGGAGTACCGGAGACTGCTTCAGACCCGCTCGTCGGAGATCGAAGCTCTCCGGAACGTCATCGATTCCTTGAACAAGCAGCTGGAGGATTTGGAGGAGACACAGGCCAAGGACGTGTCGAAGTACCAGGTGAATGAGGAACATCGACTGCTGCTCTGCATCATACTCAACTGGGTTGTTTTCTAGAGCCTCAAACAGGAGCACAGGGAAGACAGAGCAGGAGACAGAGAAAGATCAAAAGATGGTGCAGAGTATAAACTGTCTTGGCCCCAGAGGGTGGATGGAATAATGTTTCTCCACTCCATGTTCATAAAGTAGCGACACAGACAGAGGGAAGCAGCGAAATGACATGTAAATATATTCTCTGCAGCGGCAACACCCTCCCCACACTATAGTTCCCAGCAGGAAATGATAGCAGGCTCACAGCAGAGGTGAAAAACTGCAATTTTACTGTCCGACAAAAAAGAAAAAGGAAACTGCAAACAATACAAAAAGAGATGATGAAGGGTTTCCAAAATACTAATTTGTCTAATAAATGTCTGATCATTCTGAAGTAAATCTCTTCACAGAAAAATGGAAGAAAGCTGGAGTTTCATATTTCTGCAGTAGCATCCTATGACACTTAACACTGCATTGCTGCTTTTTTTTCTCCTTGCATTTACAGATGAGGATAAGTGAGCTGGAGCGGGACATCACTGAAGCCAAACAGGAGATGGCGCGCTACCTGAGGGAGTATCAAGACCTTCTCAATGTGAAGATGGCCCTTGACATTGAAATAGCTGCGTACAGGTAAGACACGGGCAGCAGATCTACACCTATAGATCCTTAATTTCATGAAACATATCGTGTAACTCAATCTGATGCCATTTAGGTCATAGTTTCATCTTAATGTGTACTTTCTCTGGGGTAATATCATGTATTGAAGGATCAAAATAATAGTAAGCTCAAAAAAATTTCTGTTTTTTTTTTCACTGCAGGAAACTTCTGGAGGGGGAAGAGATTCGTCTGGCTTACCCTCCCCTTCCTGCCCTAAACTAAAACCTGAATGCCACCAGCCTGGCGTTAACCTGAATTCTTCATACCCCTTCTTTCCCACCCTGACCATCACCCCCCCTCCATCTCCCTCATTTCTTTTCCATTTTTCCCTCTGCCATCTTTTTGCCCCAAAATACCCCTTTCTTTACTCCCCTCCTCCCTCCCAAAAAAGCAAACCGCGAACCAAAGCTCATACTTCTCAAGACAGATGCGCCCTTGTGCTAAACAAGAGGTCCAACAGAAGTCCCCCTTCTTCTACACACGTTCTGACACCACACATCAAGATGACGGCAAACTGTAAAAATGCAGAGTGGCTGCACTGCATTAGTTACGTAGCTATGTCGGACGGCAGTATTGTTTTTGGCAGAGTTCCTCTATCTCACCTTTTAAGATCCAAGCAACAGAGTTCACCATTCGACCCTTGTGACCCTTCATTGTGCAAACATTTGACCAATTGTTTGTGAAAGAGGGGGGAAAGAAAACATTAGTTTTATCTCTTGATGCTTGGACTTTATCTGTGTTTGAGCTGATGCAAGAAACCTGCAGCATTATTGACCGGGAACTCTACCAATCAATCATGCTTTGTCCTGCACCCCTGGTTCTATAGTTATAGTTAGAGAATCAGTAACCTTAAAAGTTTCTTTTAACTATACCTATTTTTGTCCTTCTTTTTTTTTAGTTTTTCTTCCTCTGCATTTACATCTGCAAAAATACAGCAAACTTTGGTTAATTTGAAATACAGTGTGAGTTTTGGTCTTCCTATTTGGCTGGTTATTTAAATTCCTGATTTCTACTAAAACTCTGTCTTCTCTTTCGTAGCCGTCGAGGTGTGTAAATGCTTTGGAAGACTAATTGTTACTGGTTTCTCCTATCATGCAGTGCGTCTCTCAGCCTATCTGCATTAGATTTATTTTGTTCTTTTTGTTCTATTAGTTCTTTTCAAAGCTAAACAATGAAACTAAAAGTTACCTGCAGGAACTCCTTGTTGTTTGTCTGCTGATCTTAGACCTGATGGTGCTTTACATCTGTGAAACTAATACAAAGCCTGCACCATTATGCTTGGTGTATCTGTAACAGTCGGCAACAAGCTAAATAAACATATAACTGACCTGCAACCTGGTTCACATGTTGAGTTTTCATTTGATACTTCTCAGGATATTTAGTGCCATTCTGAATGTAACAGGTAATATACATATAAAACATAATTTCAGTGTTGTAGACCACAAAGGCTATTTGGCAATGTACTATCTAGTTGAAGTCCTAGCATTTAAACAATGTGTAAACAGCTGTGAATGTTGAAAATATGCAGGGATGCATGTAATTCACAGACAAGGTATGTTTTCTGTTCATAATGTGTCTAATTGTGTGTAGGCTTTCTTTGCCACATCAAATGTGAATATAGGCCTCTTATCCTGAATGCCAGAGTAGGCTAAATATGCAACTTAGCTAAATACAGAAATTATTATAATAATTACTATTGTTGAAAGTCATAGGGAAATTATAATAGATACTGAAATATTAAAAGAAACAGCAATTATTCAGGGCACAGTTTACTTACAGTAGATGTCTTCTTTCTAACCATCCTCAATGTCACAAGAAGAACACACAGCGGCACTGCACCATTTCCCATCATTCCAGGTTCTTGGCAAGCATGGCCGTAGCTGCAATGTGATGGCTCAGCAGGATCATCAGTCACCGCGAGGTAGACACCGAACCCTGAAGAAATACAAAAACACAAATGTAGTTTTCGCAAATCAGCACTTTGTAAAGTGCAGAAATATAAAATGTAGTCAGTGTCTGTGTTACTGTGTTGTCTCTGATTTAGCAGCCACACTGCACAGTCAATGTAGCATCAGTGAAAGTGATAATTACTGTAATCCCTGCAGAAAACTAATGTAATGCTCCATTTCACATACAAATATATTAAGAATAGTAAAACCCCCATACTCAAATATTTTTTTTTATCAGTTTAGTGCGTGTGACTGTGACTGCACACGGATGGACAGACAGACGGTCAGATCTCACAGGAACTAAATCTATAAACAGAACTAAAGAGAACCTTTAAATAGATTTAGTTCCTGGGGGACATTTCAATCCAAGACACGATGTCTTTACAGCATTTTAAGTCAGACCATAGAGTCAGACACATTTTATTTCTGCTGCCCAGCACACAGTAGGCCTTTTTATTATTTCTTTCTTCATTTTCATTTTTTATTTTTTACCAAAAATATAGTAAGTGTACCAGGATGTGACTTGTGGTCAAATTGAGCAGGAGGAATTACTACAGAAAATTTCAGCACACATACGGGAACGTTAGGTCTGTTAAATAACTTATTTAACCATTAAAAGTATTTTCAATACAATAAAAAGCTTACATTACTACAAAAAACACGTATTTTTCATACCTACAGATGGCAGTAAAGTCTCACCAACGTCTTCCGTTAATAACAGTTAACTACTTCCTTAGGTCAAAGGAGAACAAAATGGCTACCGCCAGCGGTCGGTAACGGTCCCGTGTCAATGTTACCAGAGCTAAATTATAATATAACCGCTCTTGTTACCGTTTGAATAAATCTGCACCTGTTAATTTACCGTATATCAACGCCGACGACGCCGTCATGTTCCAGGTTATCGGAGGCAGGACCGTGCCGGTAGCCACCCGGCTCCTCTCTCCCAGGAGCGCCGTGCTGGTGGAGGCTGTGCGCGGCCGAAAGTCCCGTACCGACCCGGTGGCCAAGTCCAAAGAGGGTCGCATCAAAGTGCCGCCTCCCGTCGACCCGGTGGAGATGGTGGTGCTCAGGGAGAGGTTCACGGAGTACCAACTCATCATGAGGGCGCTCCGGTACGTTAAAATAAATAAATAAATAAATACATAAAAACCCCAGTTCAGGTTGTGTGCAGGTCTTCTAAAGAGGACCAAAAACAGTTGGACGGAGTCGTAACGTTCACTTTGCCTCTCAACGGTTGGTCGCGTGGGAACGTTTTGCTTTTTCCACGACGTCTGTTTGAAGTTGTTTTGCGTTTATACGCAGTCATGTTGTGTCTTTGCAGTGTAATAATAATAACAACAACAATAATATTATTATTATTATTATTAATAATAATAATAATAAATTGTATTTGTAAAGCACTTTTCATAAAATAATCTCAAAAGGAGAGACCGGGGTTGGTTGGCACATTTTACAGTTCTGTGGTTGGCACACTTTTCACTCTACTTTGAGCGCTCTGACAGCACTGCCGAGAGTCCCCCGCGAGAGATGCTAACCGCTAACTTCTCCAGTTGTAGCAACTTTAGCAATCGCACCATAACAATTTCTACTTCTCCACGCGCAGACCGCGATCAAAAAGCCACTCTTCGCCACAAATAATGCTCAGAACAACACCAAACGTCATCAACGGTACAAACAGGGTCCCAGCACATAATACGAGGCATCAAACATCTGTTATCTTAGCCTGGTTTCTATTGAAAAGAGATGAAAACACAACTCACCCACTCTCCTCCAGTAATACGTTATGCAGCAACTTTCCGCGTCCAGTATAACGTCCAGGCACTGACAAAACACGACCACTGGCAGCACAAACATCTGGCCTCAGCGGCCATTGGCAGCCAGTGACCACTTGACCACTTCCCCAGCAGCTGTCCCTCTTTCACTTTTCTCCTCCATTTCCTTCAGCTAGTCTTCGGTAAACTCAGTTTCAAACTGATAGTGGCGCCCATCGAAATGCAACCAGTCGTCGTTGTTCTCAAACTTAGTAAATTCAGCCGTGCTGCTCCCTTCTGTTAAGGTTAAGTCTGCTTGACTATTTTACAGGCAGTCTCTTCCGGTAACAAACGTCGTCTTGAACTCGCGTGTGACGTCACGTCTAATCTCGCGCTAGTTTACGTGATTCTCTCCCGCAAATATCTAAAGTTAGAAATGCCCCCAATTCCGTTCATTTCCCTGTGAACACTCGATAATAACGTTTATAAATGGACAGGTAAGATACATAGGGACTTTGACTGCATTGCATGGAGTAATATAATCACATATTTTAATCCTTGAGCTGTGGGACTCGATTTCATTCGGTAATCCCCCCCACGCCAGCGGGCTACATGTAGGCCTAACCATGGCAGTAACAAGCAGATATCACAGAAGGGCCTGGGGGGTCCGAGAGCGTCCTGTGGTCACTGCCGGGCAGTGGCCGCTGAAACTGCACGTTTATGTTCAGGTTTCATGTCAAATTGTAGCTGACTCCTATCACTATTAACAAGAAGCAACACACTTCCAATATCTCTATCCAAAACAAATTTAGAACACCTAAGTGCTCGGGGCAATTTTCTTACTGATATTTGATGTCTTTATTGGATTATTCTGCAGTGTAGATTGAATCTCAAGTCCATACATGGGTCCAGGTTAGATGGGATGATTAATAAAGAAGACTGGAAAATATTGAGAATATGTCAGTAAACCAAAAGTCAGAAACTTATTGCAGCCTTTTTTTTTTCTTTTTTTTTTTTTTACATCTTGTTTATTTAATAATCTGTGAAAAGGAAATGACTGAACAGCACTGACCTCTTTCTTTTGTGTTTGTCAGGCTGGAGTTTAAAGAGGAGGTGCTGCGTAAGAAGTACGAGGAGGAGACGGGCTCTCAGGCGGAGGAGAGGGCGAGGCAGGAGGCCGAGGAGCATCGCGCCCTCATGGCTTGGAACGACCAGGAGAACCTTCGCTTACTCAGAGTCAGGTACGGAGAAATCATAAGTCCAGACACGGTGATGTATAAGAGTCTTAAACAGCGCAGATCATTCAGCTTCTCCTCTGTATCTTTCAGAACGATGAGGATCCAGAAGGAGGAAGAGGAAGCCCAGCAGAAGAAGTTAGATGCTGCTCTGAAACGCGAACAAGAACAGCAAGAATTCATCAAAGAAAAAGAGAGGGAAATTTTGCAGTTGCAGGTAATATATCTTTCTTTTTCTATTTTTTTAACACTGAAAACTGCAGCAGAAATTGCACATGAAAGACTCTGTAAGATACTTTGATATTTTTTTGTTGTTCTTGTCTAAAAATTGCCTTGTTTTTCTACTACATTACAGGAGGAGGCAAAGAACTTCATCACCTTGGAGAACTTGGATCAGCGTATTGAAGAAGCCCTGGACAATCCAAAGAATTACAACTTTGCCATTGACAAAGAAGGCAGAGTTGTTAAACAGACAGTGCTGCAGTGAAACGACAGATCAGCCTGTATCTGGAGATTTTCTCCAAAATGGGACTTTGAGTCTAATCCACTCTGGGGGTGAACTTTCTTCACACATGAACTTTGAAAACCATTCAGGGTGAGAAAACTGCCACTCCTGTAAACTAAGATGTATTTAAAGATCATTCATCTGCATAAAAGCTGAAGCAGTTATTGTTAACGGAGGCATCATGTCATCTGAGAGCTTGGAGTCAGTTCAGTTTTGGACAGAACAAGACCGTATTTCTGTTGTGTGATGATCAGTTTAACCTCGACTATTCATGTCTGTTTTATATTCGTATTATTTGAGAGATGTACTGTCACAGCGTGTTCTTCTGACCATTACTGTCTGCTCCTGATATGTAATGTACATAAAGTAAATTAATGTTAATTTGAGTTTCCACATCTCTTTGAATTAACATGATTAAAATAGCAGACCACATTTATATTTTGTTTTCACAATATGTAGCATAAAACTGGGAGAAAATATATCAAGACAAGATAAATCAACAACCTCACAACATCCTAGATGTGCTCTTAAACATTTCATGTTGAAAAAATGAAAAGATAATATGTAGGTCAAGCTATACACAATATACAAGATGATATAATAATGTGTGAGTGTGGATTCAATGGGCTTTGTGCACAAGTTATGTTTAAATGTATAACTATCTGCCTGAGAAAATAACAGAGTGGGGAATTAGAAACTCAAAGCCAACATTTAAAAAGGCTTCGCTCTCGCCCTTCCTTCCTGCACTTTCAGCAGCTGTCCACTAGGTGGCGCCGTGTGCAGCTCTCTTCACCGTCAGACTGCTATTAACCAGCTCTTGTGGGTCAACGTGCAGCTGAACCAGTGTAATCCTCCTTTCTCAGGCCAGGTGTGCAGGTTGATGGGATGATGGGGATCAGAGGTGAAGACTGCAGGCGAGCAGCAGCAGCTTTAGTGAGAAGATGTCAGAGATAAACAAGGCTGGTAAACACAGGGGCGACTGGGCTGACATGACGTGTTAAATACTGGACTTTAAAAGGGAGAAACAAACTGCACCTCGTTTGTAGAGATAGAGAGCAGAGTATTTTCTCCTTTTGAGGTAAATTATCATATAAAATAGACATAGACTAGTTAAACATGCTAATGGTGAAGGGTGGAGTTGAACTATGATAATGAAATAATCCTCAAGTAATTATGTCAAGTTTTAGTTTCTACAATGTGAAGATTTGCTACATTTTTCATTTTTATATTGATGTTAACTGAATATCTTTGGAGGTTTTGATTTGAAAGACAACTTTTTGAGGCTTTAGCAAAATAAAATGAGTGAGTAGCTGGTTGTTATTTACAGTTATTGATCAGAGGGTAGAGCTTTATTCAAACCAGTGCATACTTGTAGGTGTTACTGGCTTTATTCCCTGCAACCGACCATGCTGAGATTGTTGTAATGCTGTGCACAAGGTTAATGTGATTGCTGATTGAGGTTAATGAGATTTTTCAACCGAGGCCGTGAAGACTGAGATTAGGTCAGGATTAGGATTGAGATGAACTCTGGGATCAGCAGCAGATGAGTCGGTGTCATGGTCTGTACATCAACAGTTCAGCATTCCTACATTTCCCATAGCACCAATGAATATAAAATGCAGAAGAGCTCGGCAGGAATTTATTCTCTTCATAATATATTAGTGGAAAGTGTAGTTTCCACCTTAGCCTCATTTCCCAGTTGTTCAGATGAACAGAAAATCTTTTTTATAGCTTCATAAACACTAGAGAACTTGAAACCTTGAGATTTTTCCATTCGGCTCATTAATCATAATTTAGGAGTTTTGGTTCAAACATCTGCTCTGAGAGTCGATAAAGCAAATAAAGGCCTTAATAATAATGTTATTATAATGATGATATTTTTGGACTCTGTTAATGCTTTTGACTGGTGGTTCCTGAGGGTCCAGAGAAATTATTTAAGGGAGAATTACATTATAATAACTTTATTTTTTGCCATAGAAAGCTATGCACATTTTAAAAAAAAAAGAAAAGAATTTCCTCTAATCTTTAGTTTTTCTTGTAGCGTTTTCAACTACTTTAGCCCTTAAAATATGTGACCCAACACATTGAAGCACATAAGTCTCTTGAAAACACAACGATTATAATAATTCCTCTCCTTTTATTTGGTGCAGCGGGTGTGATTACATCAGCATACAAACATACATACAAATCTTCAGGGTAGTTGTAGTTTTTTCAGTCTCTGCCCAATAACTTCTATGTGTCGACTCTATAAAAGACTATAAAAAAAATAGATACAGACTAAAGCTACAGGTGGCTTCCAACTGGCTCCAAGGCAAACTGACAATAATCCCAGTGAACGAGTTTTTTTTTTCTTGAGCACCTTGATTTTGGAAATAAATACATTCATAAACATGTTGTAACTGCAGAGACAAAACGTGCTCCTTTACATTTTAACCTACATGCGCTAACGCTCCAGTCCAAAGTGAATCATCCAGGTGTAAAGAGTTGTTTTTTTTGTTTTAACAGAGCTGCATCTGTTCCTGTTCAGGCCTCAGAGTTTTAAAAGTCGCTCCAAGTAAAATAAATCTGGTTATTAAAAAAATATTATCACACCTCGTTCGTAACGTGGAACAAAAAAGACATTCAATACAAAGCTGCACACAGAGACTGTACAACCGACTTTATAAAATCCTATTTTATGATAAAAAATAAAGCATTAGCTCACATTAGACTGAGACAGGAAACTCCATTAGCACTTGAATATTCAAGTATAATAACTCAGACATACAAAAACATTCACCAGAGGAAAACACTGTTGGCTTCTTCCATGATTACAGATAATCTCAGACATGTGGGCGGAGGGTGGGGGTCCGAAGGGATTGTTTTTTTTTTAGCTACAGTGAGATGTGCTTTGTTTTTTTGTATTAACCCCTCCCACTTTTGTTTCTCATATTGTCACAAAGCAGCTGATTAATTAGGAGATCTGGTTGTTCAGCTGTCCGGGGTATTTCTCAAACCTCCTCTCTGCCTCCTCGCTGAACGCATCACCTGTGCAGGACGAAAACATAAGAGAATCAATCAATTAAAACATGCAGCACTTTACATAAAGAGACAGAGTCCGTCTGTGTCGGTGTTTGTGACTTCTTACCAACGTGGCAGTTGTGGAACCAGATTCGATGTCCGTCGTATTTACAGTTGCATTTCATTGCGTTGTTGGTGAAGTCGCTCTCTGCCACTTCCTGATTGGGATTGATGACGATCTGAGCAGATGACACCATTGATGACAACAAATAAAACAATTAAGCTATGACAGAACATGACATTTGTGTTAATAGTGAGTAATAAGATCAGATTTTCTTGTGGAAATTAGTTGAGTTACGCACTGAATACTACATGTTGTTGTAGAGCATTAAAATCCTCATTAACTACTGTGAAGCAGCAGCTAATTTACATGGTGAGAAAAGTAAAAATACAAAATGATATAGTCACTTCATGATGCATCGATATGAGAACACACTGCAGAATCACTCCACCGTCAATAAAACGGTGATGTTTGGTAAAATCTAAACAATAAAATCCAAACAACACCAGCTGAAACTGATCGTGATCAAACAAAAATGGACAATATACACATTTATAGTCAACATTTTATGAATTAAAAAAGACAATATTTCTGGTTCTGCTGCGTTGATGTGGATTAAAACTCATTGGTCTGATGCTGCTGTGCGATTAAAGTTTTGACAAACAGATAAGAGTGTAGAAGTGCATTTTCAGTGTGATTTTGAATGTGCTTATTGCGCTGTTGGTGATGTTTGGACCATGGCTGGGCTTGACCCTGTGGCTCACCTGCATGATGTAGTTTCCAGGTTTGACGTCTGTGATGTCGATCCACTGGCAGTCGATGTCGTGGCGGTACAAGTCCCAGCAGCCCACGGTGATGCCCTGATCACCAAAGTTGGCACACTCGTACCTCTTAGAAACACCTGAGTGTCACAAAGAAAGAGATTTGATGAGTTCATGGAGATTTTATCTGATTATTTTTCACAAAAAAACATTTGCATTAGGCAAAATAAAAAATTAAGAAGAAAACGCATCATAAAATCATATAATCATACATGTTGACCCCTAACATGAAGCATGAGACTCACCCTCCTGACAGTCCGAGTCCTCCAGGCAGAAACTGGCTTTGTGTCCCTCGGCCACTTTGGTGCCGTTGGAGTTGAGCAGGTCGTAGTGGGTGAAGATGTCCATGCTGTGGTAGTGGCTGTAAAATACAGAGAGAAGACATCAATATGGAGCATAAATAAAGTCTGTTGTAATAATGTAATAATTCACCATTTGAAAATATAGTTTAGAGAATTACTGAGTTCTACTACTACAAGAGATGTTAAGATTGTTGATTTGAAAGGTTTGATGAGACTTGATTGAGAAAAAAATATGTGATCAGATAAATACATTTTGTCATGAAAATAATCAATTCATGAAGATGATACAGAAAGGGACAGATGTCATGCAGATGTTTGCATCATTGCATCCTTTTAAAGATACTTTGTTTTCTTTCTATTGGGTGAAAGAAGTTTAGATCTCATCGTTACCCGTGGCAGGCGTGCCAGATCCACGAGTGGCGCCCGGCCTTGGGCTTGAAGTCGGCCCGGCCGATGTTGTGGATCTGGGAGGAGAAGCGCAGCAGCCGCCGGTGTCCGTACGGCCAGTTGGCCTTGGCTGCAGACTTGGACAGGCAGTCTTCTTCAGCAGCGCAGTAGAGCATGTGCAGAGGACGATCCTCGATGTAAACCGTCTGCTGCACCAGAGACGCGTTCAGGACGAGGTCAGAGGCCGCTGGACGGAGAAGGAGGAGAAGGATCGGACTGAGATACGTGCTCCAAGTGTTTTAATACTTCAACATGTTTCTCCAAATGGATCAAAATAACTTTACAAGATGGGAAACATATTTCATTCATAGCCCTAACTCTTGATTTATAGCCTGGTGATTATTTTCTTCATCCAACAAAGTGACACATCGACAGGTCTTTTGGACATTTTGGAGGAATTTAAATCAACTTATTTCATCTTATGTCAAGTCAAATTAAACTTATTCACATCACAATATTGCATAAAATGTCTTGATGGGTTTGACAGACCCACATTAAAAGACTTCCTCCCATCAAAGCTTGAGATTCCTACAAAAACGTTTGCATAAAAATGTCCCAGATAAGAAAAGCAGAGGAGGAAGAATCAGAGAGGAAAGAAAGTCACTGCTCCTTGGAAAGTTGAATACATTTCTTCTTCTACTCTTCTTCTTCTTTATCAAACAAACCACACCAATCAGCAGTAACACACACAATCACATATGCAGCTAATATTTGCTCTAAATATTAATGTTGTGGTCTGTTCCCGTCTCCTTATGTTGTATAAAACATGTTGTTTTCTCTTTTTCTTGTGGTTAAAAGAAGATTTTTTATCAGGTTAATTAATTAGATGAAATGTCTTGTTGTTGTCGTCCACTCACTCTCAGAGCAGATGACTCCTGCTGCGAACTTCGCCGCAGCTTTCTGGCAGTTGACAGTTTTATGGTGTTGGCACTGACTCAGCGACATCTCGCTCCCCGTGCACTTGACGCCACTCATCACCATCCCCGTCACATTGCTGCTGTCCCAGTACCAGGTTTCCTTAGAGCCGGTCGAGAGGACAACAACAACAATACAGACAAAAGAAAGAAAGAAAAAAAAACATGCAGACAAACAGAAACAGGGACATCGATCAGAAAATGAACGGTTGACAATCAGAGCTGCAGAAAGTTCAGTGGGATAAAACCAGATGTTCATGACTCATTTCTGGCTGCTTGTTGTTTAAACGGTGATGTGATCACTGGAGGACGATAACTTTGAGTGATTCGATGATCATACTAGTCTCTGAGAGAGAGGCCGCTCGGTTTTAACATAATGACAGACTTTCTCTAAAAATATCAGCTTAACCACAAGCCACTGTGTTTCTACATAACAAGACATTCATATCAAGTTACTTTGGTCTGAAAGCTGAAACTTTTGTATCCTGTTCCCTCCAAATCCTCTTTATAAAACTCTGTGTCTTAGAGAAATGAGGCGTTTTTACAGCACTGTAAAATCATCATTATATCCTCAAACATGAACATTTTCCTCACTAATAACTGTAATTTTGTACATTTCTTTGTATTTCAGTCAATGATTTACAGCATTTACACAATAAATAACAAAGTCTGTCTCACCCTGTTCTGTGGGTTTTGTCTCTGTCTCTTGTTAACAGTGAGTTTTTCTTTCATTATGTGGCTATAACACTAAAACTTAATATCTTTCGGTGATGTTTAAAGACAAATGTGTTTAATTTACCGCCTTGAAACTCACCACAATGAACAGCAAACGAGTAAAAAGCATCTTTCTAACATAACTACACTTTCATGACTTGTGTTTGTTTCAAACTGCATTAACAAAATCTTCAAGCAGAAGTTTAATCCTGTTTTGTTTATGTTATTAAGATAAAGGTTTATCTGGAATTGTCCATTTAATTCCCATTATTCACATTTATAACTTTTTATATCTTCAGTTCTCTGAAAATCTATTGTATTGGTTTTTAAATGCTGTCATTTCATGTATTTTAAGGAGGTTTTATAAGCAATGTAGCTCAATATATACATACAAAGACACTCTGGTCAGTCTCAACATAAGAGTTCAATTCCTTTTAACAGGATTATTTATAGTTCTGTATTAAATCCATTATATATTCTATTTAAATCTACCCCATTTCTTAATTAAAATCCAGTTTCTCCTTCATCTAATAATGAGATGTTGCCATGTTACTTATCCTTTTATTTTAATCTCTCTGTTTTTGTGTGTGTGCACTAGTGTTTTGTCTTATACGGATCATCTGAGGAGTTTTAACTATAAATAAACAGTGAATTTGTTCCACATGTCACTGTGGAACAAATCTCTTCATTACACTTACAGTGATGGCATGCATGGAGTAGCCGAGCCCTAGCTGCCTGCAAGCCACCATGGCCTCCTTTGTGGTCCAGCCAGTGCTGCACACTGTGCCCCACTTGGAGCCAACCTGAACCTCCACCCGGCCCTCATAATTGCTCCGGCCGCCCACTATCCGGATCTGCAGAGAGGTCCTGCAGGGAGTCAGTGAGGGGACACACTTCCTGTCCTGTCTCTCAACTGTCTGTCTGTCTGTCTGTCTGGGCTACAAACTGCCTTTGCCTTTGGTTGGAAAAAGTTGTCGTCGAAGCAGCAGCAGCAGCGGCGGCGGTTTGGTTAGACGAGGGAAAACATGATCATGGATTCCACATGAGGTCACCGCTCGGCTCCGGTGGTTTAGAGTTTGATTAGAAACTTCATGTGTGGCTGCTCTGCCCAACATGGAGCAAACCAAATCACTGACAACTGGGTGTTCAGTGGAGGAACAGAAGCATCTACTCCATATGGAAACAATTATATACTGTCATACGATAGTGCATGTTCAAATATATTCCAAAATATACCCACACCAAGAGTTTAATACTACTGCTATGTTAAAGGAAAATATCTAAATGTAAAGTAAACATTAGTATGAACTGCACATATTAACAAATATGTGACAGATGATTGAAGATGGAATATATTTGAACATGTTTGCACAGAAATTACACACAGTGGCCACTTTATAAAGGTGCACATACACAGCTGCAGGTTGAAGGTGATGGAGTCACAGTGGTGATTCAAAATAACTTTATATGTAAAATCCACTTATGAAACACTAAAGCAGCAGTTTGTTGTTTGATAGTCAAAAAATAAATAAACTCATTATCATTTTCAGCAACACTTTATAATAACTTCACACTATTAACCTAAGCATTAGTTGTTTAATTCATTTATAAAGCATTGTTTTTGCACTGACACTAATTATGAACACTTAGGGATGTAATGTAAGTGGTAAAACCTGGTTAAATCATGAATTTCAGTATGAATAAGTGTTTATAAAACATCTATTAACACATGTACTGATCATGTCTAAATAATATGTATGCATAAGTGCAACATAAACGTTCATCTAAATTGCTTATTAATTATTTACTGACACTTTATAAATGATCCTATGAACCACTGACATCATTAGAAATGCTGAATATATTGTTTATTAAAAATAAAAATATAGCAGTTAATAGTTTATTAATCAGAGTTCAACATTTCTGACTGTTTTTTTTATAATTACATGCCAATTAGTATCAGTGCAGGAGGAATACTTTAGCAATGATAAGTTAAGTCATTATTAATAATGCTTATCTAATGCTTAATAGAGTGTATAAACGGTTACCTTATTGATTTCCTAGTTGTTTATTCTAAAGGATCAATTTGTATAATTATTGTAATCACTTGGAGTCAATTAAAACTTCCACTAATAAAACAAATGAAAAGGGTAATTTCACTTTTTGGCTTTAAAGCAAAGTAGTGCACATAACCGGCCACTGTGTGAGTGTAAATGACAGTATATCGTATTTTCATATGTCAGGTTTCCCAGAGTGCATCCTGCAGGCGGGAGCAGCACAGCTCTCACCTGCAGGTCGCCTCCTCCTGGTTGTGTTAATAACCTACTTGCAGACCCTGGTTAGCGTAGCCCAGGCCCAGCTGCCTGCAGGCCACCATGGCCTCCGACGTGCTCCAGGTCTCTCCGCAGATCAGACCCCAGGTCTCCGTCCCGTTGGAGTCCAGACCCAGGACCTCCACGCGGCCCTCGTAACGAGTCCGTCCCCCTGTGAGTCGGATCTGTGCGGGGCCGAGGGGTTAGGAGCCATAGGGCAGAGCGTAGATACACAAAGGGCCAGACAAACTGGATAAAAACTCCATCTTCTTAAATCTTATAGGCTAATATATACAGCTTTAAGTAAGATATAAAACATCTGTCTGTTTTCTGGAGTTTTTATCCTGCTCAGCCCTGTGAGTGTATTTACAGGAAACATGGATGAGTAGCCTATCATCTGGTTTAATACAAACTGTACAACCAGTGTACTATGTTAAAAGGGGAGTCACTGTTGTCTGAGAAACTTAGTATGTGCAAAAGTGAGATTTTCTGGCCAATAAAAGATGAAATAAATCAAAATTTGATCTAACGTCACAGTTTTTCACGACAACAGTGAGTTAATGTTATTTTAGTGAGTGAAAATATGAGTATCTCACAAGTTAGGACAAACACAGTTAGATCAATAAAGAGCTAAACTACATTAATCAAAGCAGAAAGACGCAAAATGTAACTTTCTCAAGTAATCTACAACATTTCAAATGCAATAAACGGTATAAACACAAGTCAAACAGCTTCCTGACATCTGAACATCACAGTGTTAAGTGTTATTAAGGCGGTTCAGCTCTGACCGAGTTCTCTAGGCCCATGTAGGGGATGTTGCAGCGGACGGCGGCGTCCTCGCTGTGCTGACAGTCCTCGTACGTGATGTTTTTAGCCGGACAGTTCCAGATGGATTTCTCCAGACCGAGACACTTCACCTCATTCATGTAGATCGGACCCATTCCTGGACGGACGGGATTAAAAACACACACACATGCAACAGGAGCTACAGGTTAAACAGAGCATCCACAACTCATTAGTGTTTATTTGTATTTTCCATCTAAGAGGATATAAAGACTCTTCATGGACGCTACCCTTGTTATTGGGTCAAATTTGACCCATTTACAGATGTTTTTATGTCAGAAATCTGGTTTTCTTTGTCATATTATTGTCTGAAAATAACACCAATGGCTCCTCATCACACAATTTTTGCAAATGTAATACACAATATTCTCATCTCTAGCATCTGTGGCATTCACTTCAATACCACTGTAGGTCTTACTATTGCTATTAGGCTATTCTTTTTTATGTGAATGAGCTCTATTGACCATAAAAGTATGAAATAAAGTTACAAAAGCTCTGGTAATGAGTTGGAGCGCAGTGGACTGCAAATGCTGCGGGTTTTACATCGTTTTATAAAGAATCAAACAGATCAGGTCCATTGGAGGACAAACATTTAATGGTCAACAGGGGGCAAAATGAAGGTTAAATCAGGCAGCAATGGAGAACTGTGTAAAAAGAAAAAAATCTCAGAGTTTTAATGAGCTCCAGGATATCTGAGGAGTTTCAGTTTTTAATGAGCCTGGACCCGTTTAATAAGGAGCTTAGATCAGATTAGAGCGAATCCAGGTCAGTCCACGTTCTGTTTTTTTGACCCTTTTGGATCAAAACTCAAAGTTTCAAGAACCAGACTGTTCGAGAAACCCCTGGGCCAAGAAAAACAAACATGTGAAGGGGAAACAGGAAACAGTACAGGACATAAGTTGTTCTGTCACGTTGCTCTTAATTCCAGTTATTATATACTGACGTGTCGTTACTGGAAGCAGAAAACAAACACAGACACTTTCCACGGAGCTGCAGCAGCAGCAGGACGATACAACAGAGCTGGATGCAGATGGATCCCACTTTACATACAACACAATAGGGATGCCCCGATACCACTTTTTTCAAACCGATACGATACCGATACTTGGATGCCAATGCCGATCCTTCTACCACAACAAAAAAACAAACGATTAGGCAAAATGCAATGAATTGGAAGACAAATTTTATTGTATTTTATGCTTGCCTCTGATCTAAAAAAAAAAATACAACAAAGATGCAAAGCCAACCTCTGATCGCGGCCTTCCTGCAGAGCAATTGCATGCACTGGTATCGGTTCTTGTACTCGCTAAAGTGCACTGATACCGAGTACAAGTACATTACAACAGTATCGGACCGATACCCGATACCAGTATCGGTATCGGGGCATCCCTACAACACAACCAGACTTCAGGTCAACATGAAATCATCAAAACATCATTTTACTACTAGGCTACTCCTTGGTCTTTCTGACTGAAGCTATGGTATGATATATTCATTGTATATATTGTATATAGTGTGATACGGTATTGTGGTTTTGTGATATTTGTACCATGTTGTACTTTGTTCTGAGTCTCATCCTTGTATAATTGTTGTTGTTGTGTGAATTGCGGGACTATGGATGGAAATTAGCCTAGAGCTAAATCTGGTGTATTTACTTACATATTGTATGTTCATGAATATGCAGAGTCCAGTTACAAATAAATGAAATGAATGAAAATCCAGAAGCTGAGAACACACACATACACACAGACACAACGAAACTCTTCAAACCAACACGCAGCTCGATCCATGTTTGCTGAGGATGCATGCTCTCCGTCAGCGACACGCGGCTTTACATCCACTCTGTAAACTCTCACTCTGCTGCTACAGGTCATATAGCACCAAGAAGCGACTTTTTTTTAATGTAATCTTTTTTTTTCTTTTTCTTTTTTTCAATGAAAGAAATTCCTTCAGTGACTTTGTTTCCGACTTCACTGACGTTCAGGAATGTTTCCTGGACCGACCGAGCCAGGTGGCGGTCGGAGCCGCTCTGCTGCTGCTCAAAGAGATTTAGTGATGACTCTGTCTCTCTCTCGCTTTCCAACCAGCTTCCTCCTCTGTGGTGGTGGAAATCATAATGTACACACACACAGACACACACACACACATATACACACACACTCAGCCCCACCCAGCTGCCCTTCAAAAGACGGCTTGTTTCTGCACCGGTGGACAGTTAATCCAAACACCACACGCACCTCCATGTTCCTGAAGGCAACGTTAATGAGGAGCACAAACACAACGACGACACACTCTTTTATAATAAATATAATTTAGCTTCGACAGAAGAGAATAATCATTTAAAAGCTGTGAGACATCCATTCAGGCAGACTCGTCTTCTTGTCTTATCCGTTTCATTTATTTCTCAAAAACATCAAACTATCAGTCAGATTTTAAAACAAACCAGTCCAGATGTTCAAGAGTCACAATAAAATAAAATAAAATAAAATCTGATTTATCTTGTTTTTGTTTGGGTTTAAAGAAGAACAGAGAGATACTGATGTAAACTGTCATTAAGACTAAACTCCAGTATCGTCCAAAATCTGTTGTGGTGAATCTCCATCTAATTACAGATTGTAATTCAAAACACTCGTAGATAATATCATAATCTTTAACCAATGATTCATTTTATTTATCTGCACTTGTGATGGTGAATGAATGAAGAATGAATGAATATTCATTTTCGTGTCATGCCACCATTGTGGTCCATCCCATATGGGATTACAAGACACATTTACTGACAAATCAAAAACTAGACAGTCCTTCCTGTCGGTATCACCCGCCACACAAGTCCAACACATACTGTAAATAAACAACTCATCTGTGTATCGCTCTTCGGCTCATCGCTCAGGCCTTTTCAAAAAATAAAGAAAATGCCAATATTTTCAACTGAAGAAGACGTTTTAGCTTCTCAGCATCGTCCAACCACACAAATTCCTTATTTGGATCTACCTCACTAAACAGTTTTTGTGTTAAAATGTCATAAAAGGGGCGGTGCGTGGCGCAGTGGTTGAGGCAGCCGCCCCGTGTATATGCGGACGCGGGCGTCCCCGGTTCGCGTCCCGCATCGGGCAGACCTTTCCTGCATGTCATTCCCCTCTCTCTGCCTCCCCCTTTCCTGTCTATCTCTACTGATCTATCAAATAAAGGCATAAAACGCCAAAAAAATATACTTAAAAAAAAAAAAATGTCATAAAAAGGACGGTATAACACAAAATAAATGTCATTCTCCACCCTTTTGGATGTGAAGTATTGTCTTATGCTGTACCTGCCTGTCTCAATATGAAGACCAAGAATACCAGCTCTAAATCCATTGATTGATCGATAGTTATATTTTTACTTCTTAGGGCATTTATTGCTTTATATCTGATAGAGGTCGACTCATTCATCTGTACCGATGGGACTCTCAGGGTCTTCAGGGTGACACCATTGTGTACCTGAGATAGTTTATAGGCTATTTAAACATTAATCTACCAAAGTAAATATTAAATAAAACTGAATCTGATATCGCAGAGCAAGGAAGCAGATGTGCGATGATGTGTCTTTGCCCAGTGGAAGGATTTTAAGAAATCTCCTCCGAATGCTGCGTCTTAGAGCCGATGTTTGATGGACTCTGTTTTCACACCTGATCAAACCAACGGGGCTGGAAACGAACCAGAGTTTCGGTTAAACCGGGATTTAAAAAGTGCAGGTGTGAAAACAGGCTCAAAGTGTGGCCTGGCTTCAGAGCGACTAAAATAAGATCAGCGACCGCCTTTACAAACAGCTGTCTGAGATTTAATACAGGTTCAATGAATCCACAAGGAGACGTGCTCTTTCTCACACACACGCACACACACATACACACTGCTTCATTCAGCTTCAGGTTTCCATCCTGGTCTTTTCGTTTCCGAGCGGCCTTTGACCGGCAGGAATGAACATTTGGAAAATTACTCAGAATATGCAGCAGCTTCTTTCATGAGTTATTACAGTTGTAATAAACGTTTTCTTGAATAGTTCGGCAAAGAGTCTCACAGTTACGACCACTGAGACTGATTTGCGGAGCCTCTCGTGTGTAGGTGGATCAGACACGAGTAAGTGGCTCATTTTCACATGAAATGATCCATGAAGCAGCTGCAGCCACACAGATGGTTTTCTGTTCTAGAAAATACCTTTACACACTATAAAGAATCTGAAATAGTCACATTAAAGGGGGTTTAACTGTATAAATGTCAAGATGCAATAAGATTAGCTTATTGGTGTAGTAAAATGAATATATTTACATACTCTGGTGGGTTTTATGTGGTATTTATAAAAAAAAGTTACACCGTTTCTTTTCTTTCTTCATTCCCTGCATTCCTTTGCTTATTAAAATAACCTCTAAATGAGGAACCCCTGCAGGAATGTGGAGCTGCAGATCAGCAGGTTATCTGCTCTCTGAGGTGAAGAGATGACCTGAGAGATAAGAGCAGTGACAGGAGACGACTGACGTCCTCCCTGAAGACAGTTATAAAGACGTCCGGCCCCAGGTGACAGGTGGACGGAGCAGTGTGCACAAGTCTGTTTGGGGCTTTTACTTTGAAAAGCTGCAACCACTGACGTTAGTTTAGTTAAACTTCTCCTTTAAAGCAGCCGTGGATTTAAAGGGATAGTTCAATATTATAGCAAATTGGCCCATTGCCATAATCGGTTTTAGCAGTAGGTTCCTTACCTTTAATTGTCAGTGCAAGCTATTTTTAGAATGGCGGAGCAGAGCCGTGAGCTGCTCAGAGCTACGCAACAGAGGCTCATGGGATTTCTTGGTTTCCCTCATCAAACTCATCAAATACTCAATCTAACAACTCCAAAACGCTCTGGTGGGCAAGTTGTGACCTGCACATTCACCATGCTATGAGATAATAACACAACGTTACCAGACAGAGAAACCAAGAAATCCCATGAGCCTCTGTAGCGTAGCTCTGAGCAGCTCACGGCTCTGCTCCGCCGTTCTAAAAATAGCTTGCACCGACAAATGAAGGTAACGAACCTACTGCTATGACTATAGGGATAACGGCAATGGGCCAATTTGCCAAAATGTTGAACTATCCCCTTTAACATCCCACTACTTTTGGTTTCATCTCAAACAGTGGGTCGACTATACTTCCTGTCTGCAACTGGACTCACAAAGACTATGAACCCAAAATCAAATTGCACATTGCTGACAAATGGGAGCGGTTTCACTGACAACTTCCTGACCTTGACCCATGCGGGCGCCGGTGAGAGCCTCCTTGGCGCTGCCGAAGCCGAGCTCCCTGCAGACGACGCTGGCCGACTGCAGGTTCCAGCGGTCGTCGCACACCGTCCCCCACTCGTTGCCCTTCAACACCTCCACTCGGCCCTCGCCCAGTCTGGCTCCTCCCTTCAGCCGCACGTTTCTCTGGACGAGAAGCACACAGTGAAATTATATTTTAATGGACACGTAGACATGCTATAACTACCGGCTACACTGAGATGACTTTATGTACATTTTTATCTACATGTCTCCAAAAACAAACAACCTTACCGAGGTTTTAGGTTTCTTCTTCATGCCGGTGTTGTGCATGAACAGGGGGCCGGGCATGCAGCTGACCACGGCCGGCATGCCGCCCTCGCAGGTGGATGTGGCGTTCAGTTTGTTGAACTCCAGCGGGCAGGCGGCCAGGTGCACCTCCGTCCCCGTGCAGGCCACTGAGTGGATGAGGAAGTGGTTCTTCTGACGCTCCAGGTACAACCTGCAGGAAGCAGAGACGCCGGCTGTGGTGACTCAGACACCGAGTCAGTGCATGAATGACTTGGTTGTGTGTAGTGGAAATTAAGGGTCTGACAGAAGTTTATTTTCTTTTTTTTTTAAATGAATGAATGAATCACACAAATAAAAACAAATGATCCTGATATGCATAGAAAAAAACAAGCAGATTACACATTAAGTATGCTTTTTTCAATTTTCTATAACAGTGATTGTCTGACAGTAAATGAAAATAGCCTACTAAAGAAAAAAAAACAGCTGGACAAAAGGAAAGTGTCACTGTTTTATCCTGGAGACTGAAGGCAAAGGTTTGCATAGGATGTTAGAAGTTTATTTTTATTTTAATCTTTTATCTGTAAAATGTTATAGTTTTTATCTAAATGTAATTACAGATGTTATAGAAAAAATAAAATTTGATCGACAGCATTAAAAAGCTGTTTTAGAAGGGGATGTTGTGTCCAAGCCAAACATTTTCCCTTGCTAAGTTTGTGTGATAAACTAAGTTCATATTTCCTGTACAGACACTATTGGCAGAGGAGAAAATAGAAATTTAACTAAAAATGTTGGTTTAACACCATTATTCAACTGAATTCAATATGTTTGCTCAATTTAGTTTCATGCTTTTATTTTGAAAATCTCCAAACCAGCCACATGTGCAGGTGCTCAAACCGGAGAGGAGGAATGTCGCTAACACACACTCCTAACAACATTTGTTTTTCTCATCCTGACTTCATCAGTTTGTCAAGTGTCAGTTGTGTGTCTGTGTGTGTCTGTGAACGCAGCATGTGTGTGGGTCTCTCTCTTCAGACGTTGTCATTGTCCCACACCACCACCACCACCCAACTTTACCCACTGAGCTGTTGTTTATCCTCAGATTACCTTTTGCCAGGGCTGCTCTGTTTAGACTTAGAGTTAGCTTTAGCTTTGGGTGTCTGCCTGCAAAGTAAACACGGGGTTAGAGGCTGTGACACAGTTTAGGAGACGACACGGTGAAAAAAGAAAATCAAAGCAGCACAAGACGGTGACAACAGTGATGTTAAAGACATACAGAGTTATATATGATCCAGAAGGACGTGGCACCTTCAACATGATGGTTAAATACACTGAGCTTCATACAAATATGTTGAAAGTGACACGTCCTTCAATCAATTAATCAATTAATTAAAACTTTGACATTCATTAGATCTTTAACTGCATTTTTAAACAGCACAGACTCACATACAGAAGACGGCCAAAAGTATGTGGACACACAAATAGCTGATTTTCAACAATGATGTATTTGGCAGCTCCTGTGTGCATGAGTTATAATTCATAAAACATGTTTTATGTGATGTAATCTGCGTTTAAACCTGTCAGGGTGTCCATATACCTTAGGCCATGTAGTGTATGTATGACATCATGTATCAGTACGATCATTAACATGTTAGTAGAGGAGAAGTTTTTCTATATTGTTCCAATGTGAACCTCCAGTTACCACATTGTCTCTGTTTGTTTGTGTATGACGCTGCTTTTTGACAGGATGGGAGGTAAATAAACCACAGAGGTAAGTGTAACATAAAGCACCATGTTACACTGTACAGTCTGTGCTGGTGAGTTCTTCAAACTTTTGTCAGTGTGTGAGGCTGAAATAAACTTCCAACATTTTGTTATTCAAATCAATTAGAAACGGTTAATTATTATATTGTTTTAATGTGTTAGAAGCTTAATGTCAATATGGTTCCAGTATGGATTCAAACAAACCGTTTTGCATGCATTGAATTTGTAGCATGTTTGTCTTTGCAGGTGAAATGAGCCTTCAGGGCCACCGTATGTCTATCTGGTAAGCTCTAAGTGATATTAAAGAAGATAAAGCTAAAATTATATAAAACAAATGCATCTGCATCACTTTTATAATTTGTTTTTATTTCCTTTGGTGTGGAATTTCCCAAAATTCAGGATATTCAGATCCCTAAAATGTGTGATGTACGTGTCAGGCTCCGCCCGTCTGGCAGTCTGAGATGGCTAACACAAACGCCGTGACTTATTATTTGCAGGAACCGAGGCTTACGTATGATTCAGCTGAAGAACTGAGAAGGAAAATTCACTCCTCACCTTTTAAAAAGCAGGTCATACTGGAGAATGGGATTTTCAGATGGTGCAGCAGCGTTAGATTGAAAAAAAAAAAAGGGAGAACAAAAGGGAGTCATCCATGGAAAATTGAAATTGAAGCCCCGGTCACTGACACGGCTCAGACCGACAACATCTGTCCCGTTAAAAGACAGGGATTTCCATTCATTTAAAGTCCTTTTTGTAATTAAACGTTTTAAGATCAGATGGTTTGAAAACTTGGAAATCAGTCATACAACCTGTGCCATGTCAGTGGGAAAGTGTGAGGAAGAAAAAAACAGAAAACAAACCCTCGACTCAAGATAACCCTCAGTTATTGAAAATCTATGTCAAAATTTAAATACGCAACCCATTCACATGCTGCACATCATAAATAATATGATATTAGAGAGAAGGGCGGAGGTGGTCATCTATGTCTAGGAGCAGCTAAATGGTTATTGTCTACGATACTCCCAACAGGAAACCCACTGTCACCATGTACACCAGTGAGTGCAGAGACGGGAGGTGGACGGTGGGTTTGATTCCCTGCAGGACTTGTGTACCTTCCACCAGCCGCAACATTAACCTTTGGCCTGGAGACCTTCTCAGCTGCTCGCTTTTTCAGATGTCTGCAACAGTGAGACAGCCAAATAGCATCACATACAGGAGAGAGACTGCGTGCAAACACACAGACAACACACACTCACACATACACACTTTCACTGCCTCTGGTCTGCACGCACACAAGCACACACACATTGAGGTGAAGCAGTGCAGGGTCACCGGTGAATCACATTTCTGACATTCCTCGGGTTTCCAGTATCGTGTGTTACAGATGTGAACGATCACAACTATTCGACACCGTGGTGAATGTTTGAGTCTCATTCAGCTGCGCCAGTGAAAAACCAGTCATCAATTACAGTATCTATTGGCTATTGGCTGGTGATCATATAGAAGCCCAGTCAACGAGTAAACTGTGCATCTGTGACGACAGAGTGGGGTAAATAGATGTTCAGGTTAAGTTAAATGAAGTTAAGTCAAAATAAGCTAAGATAAGTTAAGTTAAGGTCAAGTCAGGTCAAGATAAGTTAAGATAAGTTAAGTTAAGATCAAGTTGAAATAAGATAAATCAAGATAAGCTAAGATAAGTTAAGGTAAATTAAGTTAACTTAAGGTCAAGTCAGGACAAGATAAGTTAAGATAAGTTAATTTAAGATCAAGTTGAGATAAGATAAGTCAAGATAAGTTAAGATAAGTTAAGTTAAGTTAATAAGGTCAAGTCAGGTCAAGATAAGTTAAGATAAGTTAAGTTAAGATCAAGTTGAGATAAGATAAGTCAAGATAAGCTAAGATAAGTTAAGGTAAATTAAGTTAAGTTAAGGTCAAGTCAGGACAAGATAAGTTAAGTTAAGATAATATAAGATAAGAACTTGTAGGTGAAAAATATATTAAAGACTGAGACAGTGCTATTATATTAATATATGATCAATTATGATATTAAATTACGTTAACTATTCATTTCCTTACAACATTTTTCATGGTTTTGCATGCACGATAAAGTTACATTTGCATAAAGCAGCACATTCATCCACTGAAACACTTGAAAAATCCCCTTTGAAAACATAAAGAAATGTGAAAGTATGGATATTCATGAGCTGAATCCCAACCAGTTATTCTAATGGTTTGAGAGCCCTAAAGTAAACACATACATGGTGAGTATAAAACAAAACAAAAAAAACAAAACAAAACAATCACTTCCTGTTTGAACCAGCTGCTAACAGATGATTCATCTGTCTGGGATTCAGTGGAAAGTTTTTCAGATGCTTGACGGACTAAACGGAAAGTTAAGTTAAGTGGCCACAGCTATTATCACACAATCAGCGACCGACAAACACAGTCTCTGTATTTACCTGATCATATATATTACATATAATAAAGAGCTGGATTATATATTAGAAAGCACAGAGCAGTTTGACTCCGGTCGTCGCTGTCTGTGGATTATGTGACTGACTAACCATCCTCCGTCCGCCCTCACACTCGGCTGAGAGAAAACACACGTTTCCCCCTCGGACTACTGTGAACCATCTGCAGGGGAGGAATAAAAACGCCTGCGACTGGAGCGCAGCCAGGAATGTGTGCAGTCATACTGGGAGTTCAGAAAGTCGCCTGAAGAAGCCATTGTTCCTCAAATGCATTTTAATGGACAGAGATTAGAGGATTTAGACAATAAGTCAATGATTTGATTTCCTGATTGACAGAGGAATGATGAGACTTTCTATTAGACTGTGATATTTCACCACTTTTTGACATCTATTAGACGAAATGCACATCAGGACAGCTGGAAAACCTCAGTTTCAACTGTAATAAACCTGAATAAAGCTGCAAAACTTCACATCTGAGAAGCTGGAAACTTTTTTTTTATTTGATTAAATCAATATGCCAATTAATCCTCTCACCCGACCTTCACTATTGAGATTTGATATGCACAGATATCCTGTATTTTTCTGCACGGCCCTGCAGAGGTGAAAACAGTCGACAGAACACACACTGGTTTGTACTTTTCCGTCTCTGCAGGCAGTTCATTATCACTCCTCAACTTCCTCTGCAAACTAATGAACGGAGGCTGAGAAGATGAAATATTTGACCCGAGCTGGATGCATTTCAAACACAAACATGGCTGCTGTGTGAATCCGACGGGGAGGAAAAACAAAAAAACATCCTCGAAAAGGAAGAAATAATAAGAAGGAGAAGCAGCAGAACGATCAGAGGCTTGAGTGCTTTGTCGTTCTGGCTGAGAGAAGACACACCGACACAGACTGTCAGTGTCGTATCCACTGTAAACAGCAGCTCCTATAATGTCCGCTCTTTACCAAACAATAGACCCAGATCCTGCTTGTGGTTTGGTCAAAGTGTTGCCACTTTGCTTTACACACTGAAGCCACAGGAATGTCAAACAGGCTGCAGCAAACACTAACAGCTACAGCTCGTCTGGGCTGAATGAGAAAATTACAGCCAGTTTGCTGAGAGGCTTCATTCACATTGTTGGCATGAGGAGAACAGAGCTTCATCTTCAAAGTCTGCAAGCGTTGCACATGAGGAATCTCCTCCATGCTGCTCATTTTTATCACTTTGAATTAACAGTTAAACACTTTAGGATAAACATATATTTACTTACTCTCTGTCTGTGCAGTGAATAATCAAACTACAGCCAGTTTAGTGAAAAAAGTGCATTTCCCAAAATATCAGAACTATTCCTTTAAGTGTAAATTCCTCTCCTGGTAGTTTTATCTCTCATAACGTCAACATTTCTTCTTTTTTCTACAACTTTAAATCAGTCTCCACTATTTCCATCACCATGAAGTTGAACAATACCACTAAACCTGGTAAAGTCTTTGGTAAACATACACTTTGTTTGCATTTTGCAGTAAAAAAAAGAGCCATAAAAACCATCAGAGGAAGTCGATACAGATCCACTGAACAAGTTATGAACTCAGTTGATGAAACTCATGAACCAGTGGATCACAGTCATCTGCTAATTATGCACAAAGCTCATAAAAAAAGAGTCAGTTTTATTGTAAAAAGGAAAGAAATACTAATAATTGAATTCAGATATTATTGAATTATTAATATTATATCATATTATTGTTATTTATCCTTTTCATTCATGATGTGAGATTTTGTGGAGGTGTTGTGCACACTTTTCCACCAGGAAGTGGTAAAATCCAAGCTGTCTCCTAAAATTCATTCTTTGCAGCTTCTATAAAAACGTACCAGCTGCAGCTTTAACCTCATGATGAACCTGCAGCAGATTCAGGTTTTTTTTTTTTTTTCAATGCTTAAAAGTTGAGCCATTCACTCACTTGTAGAAGTTCTTGTTGACTTTCCTCTCGTGTGGGAATCCCAGCATGCCGCAGACCACGCGCGTGTTTTTGATCGTCCATCCCACGTCACAGACCTGAGCCCAGCCGTCTTTATATTTCACCTCCACCACGCCCTCAGTGACGGGCATCTTCCTCTTCGTCGCCATGACCACGGGCCGAAGCCGCACCTCCTCCACTTTGTTCTCATCCACGTGGGCCTGCGAGGAGGGAGATGTTTGACAATTAGTTAAAGGGATAGTTCAACATTTTGACAAATTGGCCCATTGCCATAATCCCTGTAGTTATAGGAGTAGTTTCATTACCTTTATTTGTCGGTGCAAGCTATTTTTAGAATGGCAGAGCAGAGCCATGAGCTGCTCAGAGCTACGCTACGAGACTGAGTTGTTTTAGAGGGAAATACAGAGACTGAAAAAACTGTCCCTGAAGGCAACGCACATCAGCGGTTTTCCATCAATTTACCTCTAAAACAACTCTGTCAAGTAACGTTCTGTTATTATCTCATAGTGTGGTGAATGTGCAGGTCACAACTTGTCCACCAGAGCGTTTTGGAGTTGTTGGATTGTGTATTTGATGAGTTTGATGAAGGGAAACCAAGAAATCCCATGAGCCTCCGTAGCGTAGCTCTGAGCAGCTCACGGCTCTGCTCTGCCGTTCTAAAAATAGCTTGCACCATCAACTAAAGGTAACAGACCTACTGCTAAAACTATAAGGATTATGGCAATGGGCCAGTTTGCCAAAATGTTTAACTATCCCTTTAAGTCATTTTCTTCACATATACACTGTAACATTTGTATAAACACAACATACAGACATACCCTGAAGACATCCGAGTCATTACAGAGAGTAATTGTTGTTCTAATCCTCTCACTAACTGCTCATAAGTGAACGTGACTGTCTCTGGTTGCCAGTTCTGCAGTGACTCACATCCGTTGTGGTTTTATTTAAGAGGAGAAAAGAAAAAAAACTGTCTGAGATCACAGTTTAAAGTCTGGACAACACATTTGACTGGGATTGCAACTGCAGCATCAGGCGGAAAGAGGGAGAACCCGCCCTCTCTCACTGTTACAAAACTTTTCTTTTTCATAAGATCCCTCTATATGTAACAGGGACACCTCATCAGATCACTGCCCCCCCGGTCTAACCCTGTTCACCTCCACAAACCAGCATCAGAGAGCACAAATGGAAAAGTAATGAGCAGCTCAGACACCGACCGACCTCACCCAGCTGAGCTCCCAGAGTGTGAGAGTGAACGTTTCCCTCAGGTTTAAATATTTATTCAACCAGGGAGGAGGGAAACACAGAGAACGTCTGATCTGGTCTCTTTTAGAAACCCTCAGTCGGCCGACAGAGGACACCGACACCAGCACTGACCGGATGATTCTCCTTCAACAAAAACATGTGGTGATGCTGCTTTTAGCTGTTACGCTGCAAGCGGCTGGAAAATCTGCCATTTTTAAACATACACTCGACACTTATCTTCTCTCTCTGGTTTTAATGTTGTGATTTCAGTCTTTGTTATATTTTATTGCTAGAATCTGTGCTTAACCTGTTGTCGTTTTACTCATTTTGTGGTGGCATGAACAGCTCGACACACTGCATCTTACGAAAGCACACGCAAAGACACAAATGTGCATAAGCATAACTTTATCAATTTGACAACACGTGCTTTGCGACACAACAGAAATGTTACCAGGAAATAAACTGACTTGTTTTTTGATTAAATCAAAAAGTACGCTTTTTTTGTTTTAATTTGTGTGGAACTTGTGTTTTTGCATGAATTTTGAACTCTCACAGCCACCGTACATTTTATTATTTCAACTATTACGGCTGCTGCAATGCATTAGTCCAGTTTGAATTAGAGTTTTTTACTTTAATGAAAGATGCTACATAGATAAAGCCTGACTGATTTGAAAAAAACAAACAAGCATTGATGATTAAGACAAAACTGAACAGTCAAATCATGATGAACCGTCTCTCCATCCCTTCAGGTCAGTGGACACTGTGGAGGCAGCTGTGATTAACAGGTTCACAGCAGAGCGGAGCTGATCAGCTCCATGTGTGAGGCAGCGACAGGTGCAGCTTTAAATCTCTTCCATGTGGCTGCAGCCGTATAGAGCCTATAGGCTGAGCAGCAGCAGCAGCAGCAGGGCTGTTAACATAAATGTTTATGGCCTTGTTAACTGCCTCTTAATGAACTCTGAGCATCGCTGCTGCAGCAACACATTCACTTCAGGCCTGCTGTTTTGTTTTGTGGTAACTAAACTTACATCAATAACGTTCGAGTCCACGAAGCCGGGAATCCTCTCGTCTTTGCACACGACTCCGGCGTCTTCGTCGTGAGTGCAGTCGCTGTTGCCCCAACCGCGAGACTTACAGGCATCGATGGTCTTCTCGCCTCCGTTACACTGCACGTTGTCCAGCCAGATTTTACCTGAGGAGGCAGCAAAGTGTCAGTGAAGCTCATCAGCCCAGATGTGGAGACCTATTGAGGCCTAGTGTCATCCTATTGACCTCTGAGAGGTCTGATGTCGGGAGAACAATTACCTTATGATCAGTATCTCTAATTAAAGGGGACATATTATGGAAATACCACTTTTTGAAGGCTCTTTAACATATATTTGGGTGTTTGTCTTGCCTTCTGGCCCGCAAAATGTGAGAATTGACCAAGAAAAATCTGTCATTTTCAGGCTCCTGAGGTTAAAATCCATGTGGTTTAATGAGTTGTTCCCTCGGTTGTCTGACAATGACGTCATTAGTTTTCGAATTTGCATAATACCACCCCTACCTGTGAGTAAGGGTACCAGTAGAGGGGGCTGGGCAAGAGGTGGCTCATTTGAATTTAAAGGGACAGGCACTAGCTGGGCTGTTTTGAGCAGATGAAAAGAGCTGTGATGTTTGATCCTTGTGTTCTTACGACACCTGGGAACTATTTTAATTTGTGAAAAAGGAGAATAACATGTCTCCTTTAAAGCAGCACGTGGATTAGTAAAGCAGGACTGGTCAAGATGGGAAGCCGTCACTAACACGCTGGCTGACGTTGAGTCTATAGTGTATCGTTATCATCCTATCCACCTCAGGAAGTGTCTGCAGACTCATACCTAGACCTTTGCCGTACTTGGCGCTGTGTGTCCACCCTGTGGCCGACACGAAGCCCAGCTGACGACACAGCACGTTGGCGTTTGATATCGTGAAGTCGTCGTCGCAGATGGTTCCCCACTCCCCCTTGTAGAACAGCTCGACCCGACCCTCGTTGTGTTTGCGGGGGTATCCGGACAGCCTGACCTTCATGGCCACCGTCTGGGACTGAGGGGACGGGGACAGGGACGGTGTGGGCGTTGGCGTTGGCGTTGGCTTCGCTGTGGCCGCACTGGACGGTGTGGTCTGGGTCAAACAGCAGGGCAACCACAACCCAAACAGGAGGCTGAAGGCAAACTGGAGCCCACGTCTTGACTTGCCCATGACTTCAGCTGCAGAGGGAGAAAAGAAAAAAGAGAAAGTCGAGTCTCAGGCTGCAGAAATATGCACATTTTCAAGCTGTTATGTGTATTTATATCCGTAAGAAGACGTCAGAGAAGTCAGTTTTAGGAGTTGGAAACGTTCCTGCACTAGTTAACTCCCATTTTTTCCTAATGTATTGTAGAAAAAGCTGCAGCTGAGACAAAGAGGGCCTACACACAGAGGTGCTGAAAAACAAAAAAAAAGCTCAGCATATGGAAGAAGGATTGATGTTAGAGAGCCGAGCTGCTTCGACGCGTTGATTCAAACCATCTGCTCAGTGTTTACTTGACTGCGACGCCCAGAGAAGGAGGATAACGTGGGGGGAACATTTAAAAACGTGCAGGCCTCGATGACCACGCAAGTCAGGCCGATCACTAATGTTTATCTTCATAAGTGTTTGTCTGATGTCGTAGGTTTCTGCAACATTTTTCCTCCGGGTTGTTAACTCCCTCCTCGCTCTCTTAAAGCTTCCTGTGCAGCTCACATAGGCCCGCTATTGATGAGCTGACAGCTATATGCGCCTTTTTTGGGGGCTTTTAGTGAGTGTGTGGAGGGAGATGGGGGAGGTAGGGGGGGTAGGGGGGTTGCCCCATCCCCGAGAGACACAAATACAGTAGTGTGATGTGTTTGTACAGGAACCACGGACTTAAGGCAGCCTTTCCAAAACATGTCTGAGACTGACTGCGCCGTCTGAGTCCGGTTTCACGGTGCACGGCCGCGGCCCCACACACACACACACACACACACATACACATGTGCTCACACTGACTGGGCCACAGTTTAAAGGCAGAGCTGAAGAGGACACATGTTTGTGCTGGCGTTTTACTTCCTGGACTTTAAACATCACATTATTTGCAGACAGAATCAAACCAGGAACAGGAACATTGCATTTTTAGGTAACTTTCTAATTTACAGGCCACTAATTGTGTGATAATGTCAAAAAATAGCCTAGAAATAACAGTCAATTTCATATTAATGTCAAGGCAATATATAACACATGCTTTTTATGCTTTGATTTCAACTATTTCTAGGCCACTTCTATGCAATCAATCGTCATTTCTTAGCTATATTTCTCGCTATTAATTGTTATTTCTTTGCCATTTCTTCACAGGTTATCCATTTTTACACATCATGGTCAACTCTGTATAATGAACTGAGGAAATCCATGTTGGAAAAAGTTCAGGTGAAGAACCCCGACTTATTTTGGATGTCTGAGTGAGTGTTGAGCATGTGATGCATGTCCTAGCCAGACTTATTGAAAAAGCATGGACTCTGGATTATTTTGGTAATTTCGAAAAACTGCCTATTAACGCAGAAATTGTTGCACGGGTCTATGGACACATATTCATGCAGACATGTTAGCCATTTTTGAATGTATGTATTTACACTGTCTAGTGTCTTGTAAGCCCATGTGGACTGAGCATAGCAATGTGCATTACACTTAAATAAACATATCAATCAATCATGAGCTAATGTGGCCTCAGGTCTGGGGTTCAAACCCAGAGGCAGCGGCACTAACCACTGTACCACCGTGCCACCCAAGGAGAAAACTTTAAAAAAAAAAGCACTTGAATCTTCCCTCACTTGTTCATCCATCCTCCAAATTTGACTTTGACATCCATCACAGTGTGACAGGTGGTTACTTAATGTTTGAATAATAATTCAGTCACAGGCCTGGTGGTTTATTCTTTTCCAAACTAAACTAGACGGCGAAACACAAGAGGACAGAGGACGACATGTCATGTAAACAGACAAGGACAGAAACTAAACAGTAAAATCATAGGTTTGACAATTTAGACCAAACTGTGTGGAGGATAAACTGACTTCCTGTGGCTTGAACTTACTGTATTCACACTGTCTCACTGTGTAAATTGTGATTATTAACAACATTTAAGGTTGTATTATTTGATTAAATCACTGTTTACAGCCTTTCTGATCATCTGACCGCTTGTGTTTTCATGCACCACTGCAGCAGAGTCATGAATGATCCTTTTGGAAACCGTTTGTTTTGCATAAACACTGAGTGGGTTGTGAATTAGATCAATGAAACATCTCATACATAAAAGTAGTTTTTGTTCTGAGGAACCTCCATTGATATGACATAGACTCATCTGTACTCAAAGTCAAACCAACTCTCTCTGTCTCTCACTGTTTCACTTTCACTCTCGCACCCCTCACTACAGCAGTAATCAATAGCATCATCAGATCGATCAGGCAGCGGCTTCTCCAGCTCTGAAGCCAAACACAGAGTCTATACTGAGACACCACATGGATTCGTTCCCACCAAAACACACAAACACACTCAGTTTGTCTGTTCACTAATCACAACCAGAGCTCTGACAGACAGACAGACACAAACAAACTCCCTCTGAACGACAGAAAAGACTTTTCCCTCCGTGTTGCAGCGCATTGTCGTCGTTGACCTCAGAGGAACTTTGTGAAACCTTAGACCTGAGCCAGCCAATCACAGGAAGATATAAAAGTGAGTAAACAAATCCTGGAGGATGCATCATCATCATCATCATCAGGCTGCGGTTACTTCAGGGAGATCGGGAAAGGAGAGAACTGAAGCTGCTCGGCATGAAAAGACAGCGAGCGGTGCACAGAGAAAGTACAGTCTGGGTTTGTTGGTTTTCCTGGTTCACCAAACTGTTTTCTACGAAAGCTTCAGATTCATGTGTCAAACTAAAACACCAGTGTCTTTAACTTCGACAGAGACTTTTCACACAGCGACTTCCTGATCAGTGAATACATAAATCAACATTTTTTTTCTTTTCTGGACCACGTTAGCTTTTATAGCTCCCAGAAAACAGCTGTACAGCATCTGGACCAACACCTATTTATCAATAATTATAATAACAGGACTAATGGTTTTGTTATAAACTGATCATAATTACAAAAATATAAACATTTTTAACCTAAATTTAGACAATTAGTTGATTAATCAATTAGTCATTTGAAAGAGAAGTGATTAGCAACTAATCGATTAATAATTTCAATCTTTGCTCCTTTTATACATTGAATTTTAGACAATAGACAAGACAGTTTAAGACATTTTATAGACAAATAATCAATTGAATTGATTGATAGACTCATTAATATTCATACTTATAGTTAATTGCAGCCCTAAAACCCAATTAAATGGATTTCCAAAAAGGTGGAAACCCAAATATTTGCTCTTATCAATGACTCCATTGAACGTGTCTGATCAGAAAAGCAGCTGCAGTTCAACAGATCTCAGTAGGTGGTTCTTCTGATCCAGATCCGATCAGCCCAACTCAGCAGACTCTTATTTGTCTTTCCTGTTTCTACATTCCTCACATTCTTTTTTAATCATGTGCATCCTAAAAACTTCTCAGATAATGAGTTTGCACATCTGTATCTTCCATAAATGGGGCTGGATGTTGTGTGAAGTCACTTTAAAGCACTTAACTTATAGTTGTGCTCAGATAGAAATAGATGTATTTGAAGTGAGTGTTAAATGAAACTTGTAACCTACCTATGAGGTTTAATAACTTCGTTTTTGTCTTGTCTTCTGTTTTTTTTTAAAAAGTGAAACTGACTCTAAAACTTTACTCTAGTTGAATCGATAACTGATAATCAGCTTTTACCTTATATTCCCAGGATGAGGAGGAGGTTATAACGGTTCCAGTGGAGAGAGGGGAGCTGAGCCACACGTCCACAAACTGATTCACTTTCCCCCACAAAAAAAAACAAAACACTAAAATGGCAAAAATAAAAAATAAAAAATCCCGGTTCTTCTGTTAAATCATCTTCTCGCGACCGAGACGCGGCTCCAATTTGCGGGGCAGAGTTTCACCTCCAGCGGCCAATTGACTCCTCTCTGCGTTATTGTCTGTAAATTGCCAGCTGTACAGCTCCTGCAGCAGAGGAGGAGGAGGAGGAGGAGGAGGAGGAAGCAGCAGCAGTGGGCTGGATTTATTCCCTGGAAACACACTGACTCTTTCATGCATGATTCTGTAACAGGCTCTACGTGCTTCCCTTGCATAAGGTCGAAAAAACGTGAATTTCTCGTACCAGCCTCGATCTCAGACGCAGCAGTCTACGTGCGCGAGGAGACGCACGACGTGTCCGCGAGAGATTTACAACCAGTGACCTGTGTAAATATAAGCTACTGTACCACATAGTTCAGTTTCTCTACTTTCAAAAAACTGGTCCAAGTGTTTAATATTGGTCAAAATCCTGCTTTTTTCACATCAAACTTTATTGTTAAGAAACTCTCAACAGGCCTCACTGCAAAAAACTGTGGTGTTAATAGGAATTTGAATTAACTTTATCTTCTTGTCTTTCAATTACAGCCGAGAAGTCGGTTTTAGATTAGTGAGCATTTGTTTTGATCACTAAATCTGATGCCGATAATTGCAGAATTTATTAGTCATGCTGAAGGCCAATCACTGTGTACACTGAAATAGAGCCACAATTTTTTAAGTTTCATTGATTTGACAAGTGAAAACAGTGATTAAGAGATAAACTAATAGAAGAAAATAACCTATTTATATTTTTTTAGTGTCAGTTTAGTGAAGTCAGTGGCCCATCAGACTCTTAACACCTGCTTTGAAAAGAACAAACCAATGACCAATCATTGTGTTCAATTGGTGCCATTACAACTTCGTCTATATTTAATATTTGACCAAAATGAAACTGCAGCTGCAACACACCAGGTGAAAAGTGGAAGACCAGTTCCTTGTGAAAACACCTTAAATGTGACTTTACTGTAATTTAAATTTCCTCCTTACCTGGATCTGTAGCTGAGGTCGACTACGGACTACAAAACAAAAACACAAATATGACATTTAAGTGTTAAATGTGTCCTTAAATCTTGACTTTTCCTTTTCAGGAAACACTCACTCATTTAATTGCAGAGTTAGAAAATAGTATGTGAACTCTATTTCTATCTGTAAACACCACGGGCAGTCACATTGATATGAAAAGTTCATATTTAATAGGGAACCTTCAATAAGAAACTTGAATTCACTCAAAAAAACAAACAAAAAAACAAAGATTTCTCTGCATTGTACAAGCACACAGAAAAAGGAAAGAAAAAAAAAGGGAAACCTGGAGAGTAACAAACCACACGTCTGAACACATTATTGTATCCTCTACAAAAACATGACAGGCACTTAATTTAAAATCAGCTTCCTGTAAATACACAATATACAGGTAGAGACGTTACGGCTGGAAAACACTGCGTCCGCTCAAATCTCCAGCTGTTTTTTTTTTTTTTGGTGAGTCTGAACTTTTGCCTCAGGTAGTTTTTATTGTTATGGTCCCTGTAATCCAGTAATGGACCGACGGCTGAAAACACACAACAGGCGACATTGAAAACTGGACGGAAAAGCACAAAATGAAATGAAATGAAAAGAGAAGATGGGACGAAATAAATCTAAATTAATTAAAACAGTGGTTTGTGGAGCGTTGGGGACACACATTACATTTAAAAACATTGATTATTTAAATACAAACTAAACACTCAGGACAGAACTGGTTTGTGGATGTAATGCCCGGTGCATGTTCAATCAATCAATATCTAATCAATATCTACCTTTGCACTTGCTCTGATTTTCTCTCTCTATGATGCAGCGGGGCACTTCAGCAGGGGCAGTTGTTTGTAGGGGGGGTATCTCACACCGATTGTCCAACACTTCCTGAATACGAGCTGCACTGCTGCAGAAAAGTAACAACAATCATCGTATCGCAGGCAGAAACCGCCTGAATATGATATTGATTATTGACTTTATTAAAGAAAAAAACCCTGATGAAATGTGGTCGACTTAAACTGACATGTTCAGATTTAATGTGAATCAACATCCAGTGACAAAAACATGTTTGGTTTGTTTTTTGCAAGAACTGATGAGAAAGAAAAAAAAAGTAAAAAGTCTGAATGACTCAAGTGTTCACAGATGATAAAACAAAGTGTTTGTAAATGATTTGCAGTGTTTTAGTTCGCTGGCTGTACCAGGTGGATGGGGCTTCGACTAGGACTCATCACTTTATAGAACTGTACAGTCAAATATATGGCAGTAATTTGAATTTTTTTTTCCTTTTAATATAATAAAACAACAGAAAATGGTGAAAAATGCTGAAATTTCTTGGTTACAGTTTCATAAAATTGACAATTTGCTGCTTAACTTTTGCCTTTTGTAATAAAAAACCCAGACATTTCTGGGTTTAAAACGGATTTATGCTAAATTAAATCCTTTGTTTTATGTCTTATAGGTCAAACGATTTATAACACAGTATTTTTAAAACAATTAGTGCGCCTTGTCGCCCCCTTTAGTCCATTTTCTCATGTGTTTGATTGTCTTTACACAAACACACTTACACAATATAACCCCAATTACAGTAAGTGCCATCCCATCCATCTGGTACCGCAGTCGGGTAAAAATAAAACCCTTAAAAACAAACAAACAAAAAAAGTTCCTGTAAATATTTTGGCCTGTGACCTTGATAAATAACTACAGTCCGTGATACGACGCTACGGTGACGACGGCTAATGTTTCAGGCAACCGCGGTGAACTTCCTTGAGAAACCACGACTCGTCAGAGCAAGGAAACCAACTCTCATCCACTCACTGACAACAGCAGCTGCAGGCGTCTCTTCCCTCCGTTTACAATCAAACCTCTGGGAGAAAACATGACGAGGACCTTCAAACGCTGACAGTTTTTTGTGTTTTTGTTGTTTTTTTTATATTCGCCACCACCACCGAAAATGTGTTACCAGTAACTGTTGGATGGATGGCTGACGTTAACATCCCACTGTGGAACCGACTCTGAACAGTCTAAAGTGCTAATGGTCTTTGCAGCAGATCGACAAGTTCTTCTTTGGATGTAGTTCGCACACGATCGCACACATTAGGACGGATGCAGGAGCTCCAGCAGCGCTCCGACTGCTCCGAAGTAACCCTGAAATAAAAGAAAAGAATAAAAAACAACAAAGTTAAGAATAAGAGCAGGAAACAACGTCGTCTCTGGTGTCTGCGATGGGACCAGTGGTCGAGTTTCTCACCTCGTGGCGGAGGAACAGCGCTTTGAGCTGACCTTTGGACCAGTAGTCCATGGCGTAGGCCAGCAGCTTCATGGAGAGCGTGTTCACTCGAAGGAAGTTCCCCACAAACACAACACGCTCGATGTTCTGAGAGAAGACAGGAAACGACAAGATACAGTCACATGTCAACGTTTTTAAAAAGATGGTGATTGATCAATGACCTCTGTCAAACAGATAACTGAGTTAATAGATGATATGGAGCTGAACCGACTTTATTTGAAGAGACATTAAATGGCATTTATTGGATCAATTCATCTTTATCTTTCATTTTGTAAGAAAACTTCTATTTTTTTAATGTTATGTATGTCTCGTATTATCATTTATGCTTGCTACTAAAGGCGACAGCACAGTCAAGGTATTTATATAAGGCTCTGTTGGCGTACAATGCTTAAACTTTATTATTCTCATGTTTTCATATATACAGGTGCATCTCAATAAATTAGATTATCATGGAAACATCTATTTATGTCAGTGATTCAATTCAGAAAGTGAAACCAATACATTATACAGATCCATTACACACAGAATGAAACATCTCATGTCTTTATTTATTTAATTTGTTTTAATTGTAATGATTATGACTTACATTTAATGACCCAAAACACGTAAAATTCAGTATCTCAAAAATATGGAAATGTTGACCTTCCGAAAAGTGAGTCCATCTGTATGCACTGATGGGATTTATTGAGATGCACCTGTTCATAGTGCAAGTAACAGAAAATAAATGCTCAAACTGGACCTTTAACATCTTTTGATCGACAAATATATGACAAAAAAAACATGTGTACAGTTTTAAGTTGTGTTTATGAAACCTGATACTTTGCTTAATCAAATAAAAAAGTCACATCTCATTCATTATTCCTGATTTACTACTGTTTTGCCTCCTCCTGCTCCGGGGCTCCGATGCGGATCACCTCCTCTGCGCCTTCATAGCCCTGTACAATGCTGCTTGATCAAGACGCCACAAGGCAGCACCGTAAAGAGGCTGAATGCACGGAGGAAACGCAGCAGCAGCGGCGGCGGCGGGGAAACGGACTGACGGATCTGAAGTCTTTCATCAAATCGCGTGTAATAACGTGCACCGTGAGTTTGACTCTAACCTCGTTGAGAGCGCACATCCTGGTGATGGAGCCGATGTTGTTGGTGATGGTGACCAGCGTCGCTCTGGCCAGGTCCTCTTTGGACACCGACTCCCGCTTCTCTTTGGACATCATGTTGCCAAAGCTACGGGATAAAACAGGAGATTGTACTTCAGAGGGGTCACCGTTACTGTCACCGTTTCTATTTTTGCTGCTGTGTTAAAGGGCAATTCCACACAAATTCAACCTAAGGCTCTAGTTTCCTAATATTTTAGGTCTAAAAGAATGAATCTGAAGATTTTATTTTTAATGTCTCCTGTTCTGCAGTAGTTGTGTCTGTCCCTGCATCGCCACAGCAGAGTATTATGGGAGTGGACAGATCTTAGGCTGTTTACATCCCACAAAACCACTTTTTTTTTTCACAGACAACGTCAGATGGCTTCAAACAGACACAGAGGGGTTTGTCTACTTCAAGACAGAGGACACAAGTGGAGATTGTAACATCAATCTGTGTTTTCTTTCTGTCAAATCAAGGAACAATCTCCCAATTAATCTGAAACTCTGCACAGACCTCTCAGTTTTTTCCCAGGAAGTCAAAAAAATGGATCCTAAGAAACCAGTCATGTCAGCATTCGGATATGAAATGTTTTATACCTGAGTGTTTGTGATGTGTGAGCAGGTGTATGTATGCACATGTGTATAGATGTTTGGTCTGTTGTGCAAGTTGACGATTTTTATCTTTTTATTGTTCTTACTCAGCAGCACAGAGACTACGAATAGTCTCGAGACTATTGTTATTTTGTACATTGTCCCTGATACAAACTAAACTAATAGAAAAAAGTATCACGCAATCTTGCAAAGTCTGTTTTATCAACAAAGCAATATCAATTTAGAGTCTGGATACTGTTAATTCTGCCTGTAAACATACTGTGCAAGACTTCGCATTACAGCTTCATTTACAAACATGTCCTCTTTCTTGAAGTAAACAAACCCCTCGGTGTCTGTTTTAAGACATCTGATGTTGTCTGTGGAAAAAACATGTGGTTTTGTGGGATGTAAACAGCCTAAGATCTGTCCGCTCCCATTATACGCTGCTGTGGCGATGCAGGGACAGACACAACTACTGCACAACAGGAGACATTAAAACGAAAACCCTCAGATTCATTCTGTTAGACCTAAAATATTAAGGAACTACAGTAGAGCCCCAGGTTGAATTTGCCTGGAATTGCCCTTTAATGCATCAAAACTGTGGATAAATAAAAAGGTCTAGCTCAAAACGCATCAAGGCTTCTTTTTGTCACCCTGGGAGACGAAAACGTGGAGTAAATTTAGCAACTGTCCTGGATCCCGTTCATGACTCCACCACTAACGAAGCGAACAGGCCAGTGAAGCTACACTACGAAGAGAGAAAGCTGCTGTAAACCGCACCTTGAGGCTACAGCCCAGCCTGGCAGTCCAAACCTCTCATAGTCGCCTCCGTAAATGTCCCGAACCAGCTTGTCCACGCGCGTGCTCTCCCCCTGAGAAGCCATTTCTAGGGCTTCCTCGAAAGTGGAGCAGCCAGTCAGCAGGCAGCACAGGCCCAGGAAGGTCCCTCCACCGAGGCTGCAGAGAGACGCACACACACGACACACGATTAAAAATAGAGATGATTATAACTTCTCATCTGGAAGTTCAAAATTAAAGACAAAGAGACAATGTAGAACAAACCGCTTAAAAAAAAAAAAAGCATGCACAAGCTGCAGACTCTTGATTTGAATGCGCTCAGGCGGTTTCTCTCTTTCTCTCTGCAGCACAAAAGGACAGAGGGCCATTATGTCGAGGAGCGGAGCGGCGCTCATGCTTCCCTTTCAAATCCACCAGACAGAAAAACCACACGTGAAAACAAACCAGCAGAGGGAGAAAGAAAGAAAAAAAAACTTCCCAGAAATACCAACAGACAAACTGTCAGCTTAAAGTAACCTCATGCAAAACTGAAACTGAACCCAAATCAAACTATCAAAAAGGTCTTTTTTTTTTTTAACTTTCCAGTCTGTAAAAGGAAGTGGTCTGGTAACCGACAGCTGAGAGAAAAAAATGCTGCTACTTTTCACACAGAGGCACCAGGGAGACACGGAGGGCAGCAGACGTCGCCCTCCAGGCCACCCACCCTCCTGCAACATCCCTGAATCACACTAGAGCCCTGTTACTCCTGAGCGCCTTTATTCAGCCGCACTGCTCTGTATGAAAAGCTGCAGAGACGCTTTAATGAAGTTACTGCGACGTAGGAAGCAGAGAAGACGTCCGTGTGTACGAGCAGAAGAGAGGAGATTTATGAGCTTATTTGGAAACATTACAATTGCTGTGACTTGCGTGGCCACAATGTGTGTTTTTTTATTTCTGAGGAGGTTTGCATGAAGTCACTTTAACGCCACAGCTACGGTGTCAACTCTGTGCAGACGTATGAGCAGCATCTTTATTCTGGTGCATCTCAATAAATTAGAATATCATGGAAAAGTCCATTTCCAGTATCAAAAAGCCCCAAAAGAGTGTTGAATACAAATAGATGGACACGCATTTCAGAAGGTTTTTGAGATACTGAATTTCAGATTTTCATTAAATGTTAAGCCATAATCATTACAATGAAAATACATCAAATAAATAAAGACTTGAAATGTTCCATTCTGTGTTTAATTGGTCTATATATTGGTGTACTGAGTTGAATTAAATAAACTTTTCCACGATATTCCTTTTTCTTGAGATGCACCTGTAATGTCCAGCTCCTTATTGCAGAGCACCAACATGCTCTCTCTACACATGCATTCGCTGTGGCATCATTTCTATAAGCTTCTGCAATGTCACATTCATTCCCGTCGAAAGTTGAATTAATTTTTCAAAGATTCTCAACGTCTGGACTCACGTTTCTTCCTCGAAGATGATGACTCCCCACCCTTCTTCCCGTTTTTAATAATGCGTTGGACAGTTCTTAACCCAATTTTAGTTTCATCAATCTCCTTAGATGTTTTATTTGCTTGATGCCAATAATTTGACCCTTCAGAAACAGATTAACATCTTTTCCACGACCACAGGATGCGTCTTCTGACATGATTGAGACTGCATCACTTAGGGTTAAATTAGTTGTTGCCAGCTGAAACATAGTAATTATCCAATGGGAAGCTCTTACCAATTAGTTTAGTTAAGTGGTGACTTTTTTCTTTGGACAGGCAGTGTATAAACAAGCAATATAATGTAGTAGTTTTTCTGCTGATATTCGAGGCCATTGTGCTGCAGAGGAAACAAATAACACCCTAACTGTGTAATGTTTTTCTTGACAAAGAAAGATAAATAGTTTCTTCCCCACTTTTGAGGCTGACTTGATAATCAGCCGACGAACGCAAAGTTGTGGACTCAATGCTAATATAATGAACTGAAGGGGAAGTGAGTCAGGTGATGAGTCTCTGTGGTTCTATCTTTATGAGTAATAACTTCCTATATGCAAGAAGTAAACTAACTGTCAAGCACCAGGAGCACAGAAAACCTCCATCACTCATAATAATTACCTGGTCCCAGTGACTCGTTTGTAGTTGTTCTCCGAGTACACGGCCAGGATGCTGACCCCGGACCCTATGTTGACCAGCAGCAGAGGGTAGGGGTTCTCCAGTGTGTAGGGCTTCTGGACGCAGCGATCCGGGTCCGTGGGGTTTTCAAAGTAGTAGCACTCGGAGGGGCCGCTGGACACCACCGAGTCGATGTACAACACCCCCCGGATCAAACAGTCCAGCTCATCCAGCTTGTGAAGCTGCAGGTCCGCCATCTTTTTTTTTTTTTTTGTGGATGTTGATAGAGAAAGAAGAACATGGATAACATCACCGAGGGGGGATGTGGTCAGGAGAACAGAGGCAGGAAATTGGGGGAGGAGGGAAAGCAGGGGGTAAAAAAAACACAGGAGTTAGTCTCAGTAAAAATATAAAAAGAGAGATTTATTGTTTTAGCACCGTCTTGTGATTTAAATTCATAACGGCTTGTTTTTTTTCTTCCCCAAAAGCGTGGTTAATTGAGCAACTGCAGATCTCTCAGCATGACCACAGCATGGCATAAATAGCAGCGAGGTGTAATTACGCAATGATGGGAATTTATCTGCTGTTAAATTTGTAGGGAAATATGATCTTAACATGTGTCTGGAGGTGAATTTCCTTTTATTTCTTGCTTAATAGTGAAAAAAAGGAAAGGTTGCCACTCTTCTGTGTCACAATTTCCATCCCGTGCTGTAAATATGTTGTAACCTCACACATCTCTTTCCCTCCCGGCTCCCGCCCATCCTCACTGTCCAGCCTGTAAAAGCAAACAGAAAAAAGCACCACTGCACACACTACACTACACTACACCCACCGTGCGGAAATCAGACTCAAACTTGTACGCCCCCCCTCCGGTGGCGCACAGGGTGGTGTGGAGGCTGGAGAAGTGCTTGTTGCGGCCCATCTGCAGGAAGGCCGGCAGGTCGTGGGTGGGGAAGCGGATGAAGTGCAGGTTGCCCGTCCTGCCGCACAGCGTCAGGTCCTGCAGCTCCAGGTGCACGTCCCTGATGCCCGTTTTGCCGTAGGCGGTGTTGGAGGTCAGGTAGCGCCGGATGCTCTTCAGGTTCTCCACCTCTTCCTGCTCCTCCTCTGCCGTGATGTCTTTGGGCTCGAAATACACCAGCTTCACCAAAGTGCCTCCAATGTCCATGCCAAACCAGGGAAAAGCTGCATTATGGGAGATAATGAATGCAAAAAAAATGTGAATAAACCAATATTTTGTCACAAAATAAATAAATAATGCATGCATTTTAATGGCTAATATTATTTACTATTTTAATATCTAAAGACTGAATGAGAGTGGGGACTGACAGAGATGATGGCCCACATAAAGGAGAGCAGCTTCATCCTCAGCAGCTTCAGTACAGTGTGTACCGCGAACGCCATCTTGTTGCAAAATAGACCCCGGCTATTTACTGCCATTACAGCTCTCTGATATTACATTGTAATTTCACATCTAAATTTATTTCCATCGTTAAAGCATCACCTTTTTTGTACATATATATTACACATGCTTTAAAAAAAATGTATCCATAAGCATGTTATTCTGTTTATATCCATAATTTAACCCAAACCCTTCCGTAGAGGGGGGAACGCCTTCGTTTTCTTTTTGTTTTTTTCTTATGTGTGTGTATATACATGCAACGGTACCTTTACCCAGTAAATACACTAAGCCCGCGGAAGCAGCGATAATTAACACCTACGCGGCCTTGTTTTCTTCACCGAGTCCGTCCGAAGCCTCGGCGTCGAGTTGGAGGTTCGGCGGTCGGTCGGAGCCCTTCCTGCGGGCGCCGCCGCCTCGCTGCTGGGCTCGTTTCTGAAATAACCGGGCATCTCCTCCTTGTTGGACCGCGGCTGCTTCGTGGGCGTTTCGTCTTCGTCGATAGTATCATCATCATCGTCGCGCTGGTGGTGGCCATTGAGCGCCATTGAAAGGACTTAATTAACTACATATATCCCGTAGTTTTGTGTTAAATAAAATCATTACAACATATATTTAGAAAAAACAACGGTTTTTGCCTGCGCGGACAATAACGTCCGAGCAGATAACGGCTAGGAGCTAATTAGCCGGCAGCTAAGTGGCTGCTGTGTATCGTCACACACGGCGGAGGTACATGTCTTATTTATGTTCGCTGTCAAGCCAGAAGGGGCGGGGCTAAGCGGTGACGGAGTGGAGCCAGAGCCAATCAGAAAGCGAGTTACTCAGACGACAGTTTATAAAGGAAGGCTGATGTCACATTTTCTTGATTTTTCTTTCTTTCTTTCTTTTTTTAATTTAAAAAACATGATCTACATTACAGGGATGTCAAACCCAGTTACACAAGGGTCCATAATTTAAAACACACACGTTGCCGGCCAAACCTGAAAATTGTATTCTGTTTGATTCTCAGAAAAGGATGTTAAAAAACACTGTAAATCGACTTGCTTTCCTTTTAATTCATGATCCTCACGGTCACACAAATTGACCTGCCACCTGTAATGGCACATTTCACCAGTGTTATAAAAAAAAATCAAGAAAAAAAAGCTGAAAACACAAATTTACTTGCACTGTCTCAAATTTTAGGGGCAAAAATCATGGGTAAAACGCCCCTGTATGCCATTTTGTCCATGCCAGATACTTGAAATTTTTCTTGGCTGCATGTTCATTTATGTCTGGGGTTTGGTCCTGAGCTGAGTGGACGACGTCTATGTGCCAATTCATTGTCAACAGAGTAGCTGATAGGGCTTGGCGCTTGTTGATCTATTGCTTGGTCATGACCGGTCAAAAGCTGTTGCAGTGTATCAGATTTGCAGTGTGAGTATTGTGAGCACTTCACTGCGGGCTATTACTCCACAATTTATGTTAAAGCTAAGTCACCCCTGGTGTAAATACACATCTTATATTTTACTTTTTGTAGACCATTCCACCAAAGGTTTGGGGAAGAAAACAAACAATGAAACAAAAATATATAAACAAAGTATGAACTTCTTTCATTTTACACAGCAAATTACATTTCCCTCAGTCAAAGACTTCCCATTCTGTTAAATTATTAATCACCGAATTAATAGCTTAGCCTACCTCAAAATATGTATACTTGTAAGATCTGTCATTTGTTTTCACTTTAATAATTTGTCCATCATTGATATTGAGGGTTTAATCAGTGCACATAAAAGTAAATTGTATTTTCATATTACAGCCTGAAACTGAAGCAGCTAAATGGACTTCAGTCGTCTATAAATTACACTTGCCATAGTATACATACAGTGAAATATGTCCATAAATACCCTATTATAAAGGAGTAGGTATAGGAAAGTCAACACACATACATTCAATACAGGAATAAATATACATTTTTACGATTTCAGCTTTATTGATGTGATTGCTGAAGTGCATAGCAAGAGACAGTGCATCGAATTTAGAGAACACTTAAACTGAGATTACATCGACACATGTATCATTTCATTTACATCTCTGCAGCTACAATATCCTCTGAAAAAGTGCAAAACCTTCTAAATTATTTTTTCCAGACACTTCTTGTATCAACAACAGCTATTTACAATAAACTCTCTCACCTCTGACACGGTTTCTGTTTAAAAAACATAAAATGTCACCTGTATGTTGTCTGGACCAGTGGTGGCCAAAGCACCTGCTGTGAACGCAGCAGTTTGTGCTTATTTACATTTTTTTTATAGGACGTTCTTGATCGTATGTTATTTAAAAACAAAAGCTAGCCAGTGTTTACATGTACCACATTTTTATATTACATTTTCAAACATCAAGTCTTAAGAAATAACCATGGTAATAACCATCAAAATAAACATTTAAGAATCCATTGAAACATACAGGGACAGTTACTACAGTACATGCCATAGTAACACAACACGCATTCTGGCTCAAAATAAAGAGAAATCATGGAGTCATATGGTTTTTTTAAGTCTGAAAACCTCTTTTTGTTGGTTTGCAAAATTATGCAGAGTTCAACTGACTGATTCTTTGAGTGCTGAATATCTGTGACGTTGTACGTGCTTTAAAATGCTTTTCACATGTCCGTCCATTTTTAAAATGCATAATTAGATACCTACTATATACAGACAGTGCACAAGCCCTCATTTACAGCCCATTTCTCACTATCAGCACTAAAAAGAAAATGTGTCTGACGCCGGTGACGCTCTTCCTTCCACAGTCCATGTTCGGTAAAACTGTTGGATTACAGCCAACAGCCTTATCGTCAAAGTCAACAGTCAAACATTTCTCTCATTAATGCATACCCTCAGTTCACCTCTACAAAGCAAATACGTGCAGTATAAATAACCTGAGATCTCGGCCCAGCTCCATGATGTTCCCCACTCGGAATAGAGAGGGGGAAATTTGGGTTTTTTTGCTCACTACTAGGATCAACTTCATACAACGTTACCATGACAGAACACAGTCCAACTTAACGTCAGACTTTAAATTAATGACATGATCAAAGGTCTTGCAGCTATTATAACACGATAGATAATTATTAAACAGCTGCCTCATGCCAGTCCAGTCCAACGACCACAATAAGGCACCTTACCTGTAAGACCCTCTATAAAAGCCTTAAAGCCTAATCCTCTCCTCATTTGAAAGGCTCTAAATCCTCTTAATTCTTATACTTCCACGCCATCAGCAGTGCAACGGCGCCCACACCTGCTGCAGTCATGATATACTTGGATAGCAGGGCGTGAGAGGCCGGCTTCTCTGTCTCCTCTGAATCTGGCAGTGTTTTCCGCTCCGGAGTGATAGCAGCCGGCGCCGGTTCGGACCGACCAGAGGTTACCTTTGAACTCGACACAGTATCAGCAGTGGCGTTGGAGGAGAAGGAGGAGGCTGCAGGAGGAGGAGAAGGAGGAGAGATCTCTCTGGCGGCTTCACCGTTGACGATTTGGGCTTGTGGTGCTGAGACCTGGACGTCCAGGTTGAGGATGGACGGCTCCTCGGACACGTGCCCCACCATCACCTGCACCTCCGAGCTCCCGCAGACAGAATCGTAGTGGTTCTCCTCCGGCTCGTTGTGGTTCGGCTCGTTGTGGTTCGGCGCGATGCCGTTCTCCTGGCACACGACGGGGACGGGGACGTGGGCAGAGGTTACAGCATCCGATGCGGCTTCGCTTATTTCCAGACGCTCGCTGTCACCGGAGTAGGGCCCGGCCGGCGGGTTGTGTGCAGGGACGGGTTCGGGGACGGGGGGATTGTTGTGGTTTTGTGGCTGGAAGCTGATGAGTTGGGCAGGTTTGCTCATGCACACAGAGATATCGTCATCGACAGAGGCGTCCGTCCCAACGGCGGCGGCGGCAGCAGCGGCAGGCGGGGGGGAGACTGTAGCTGCTGCTGCTGTATCCCTCTGTGGGCTGCTGGTAATAACCTGCAGGAGTAAACCATGCCATGAGATTTTTATAAAGGGTCTAATAGGAAGAACATGCAGGTGCATCTCAATAAATTAGAATATAATAGAAAAGTTCATTAATGTGAGTAATTCAATTCAAAAAGTGAAACTAATACATTATATAGATCCATTACACACAGAATGAAACATTTCATGTCTTTATTCATTTAATTTAATGATAATGACTTATATTCAATGACGTCCTTAAAGCAGAAGTAAGTGATATATTTGTGTTAATATAAGTCTTAAATAGTTATATCTTCCGACAGCAATCACTTACATAGAGTGTTTGGACCAAAACACGGGTCTGTCAGTCACTCTGCTCTGCTCTGAGCCGAGGAGAAAACATTTATCGTATCCTACAGTTTTTATCCAATGAGGAGAGAGAACGGCATGCAGGGCTGTTGCCAAGGAATGAATTGCGTAGGGACAGGACTGTTATTTTCCGACCGTGAATACCAGTGTACGAGTTCATTTGAGTGGCTTGAACTACTGGAAATTATATAACAATTTACTACAAAGATGTTGTGATCTGTAATTTACGATTTCAAAAGCCTGCCTTTTAAACATCCTTTAAATTAAGTATCTCAAAAATTGTGAATATTACACAATTTTTAATATGGGCTATTTGACTTGAACTACTGGAAATGATATAACAATTTACTGAGATGCATCTGTGCACTTTTAAACATCCTGTGTGTAAATATTGGCAGTGAAAACAGAAACAACTTCATGGAGCCAGTTCAGCTACACAACAACAACAACAACAACAGGGCGCTGATGGCAAAACAAATCAGGTTCCCACGGTGAAAATAAATGAAACCTGATTCAACATTTGCAACACAGACTCATATGTGTTGACACATCAAAGATCTGTAACGCTGTATTTTCACAGTTTATCTTGTGATATTTATGATTTCTGTTTTACATGCAACGTGCTACTGTATATAAATAAAGGTGGATTGGATATTTACCTGTGCAGTGGGAGGTTCAGACGTCTCTTCAGGCTCCAGGACGACAGCAGGTATTTTGCCGAGAGGAGGAGCGGTGTCCTGGACCGGCGGCCTCTCTGGGGTCAGTGTGAGGAACGAGGATCCGTCGGTCACGTCTGAGTTTGCCTGAGTTGGCGACGGGCTCTGCGGTGGTCGGACCTCGACAGAGTCGGGCGACTCCGACTCCTCCTCGCTGTCTGACTCAGAGTTTTCCTCCGGCTCCTGGTGAGTGAGAACCTCCTGCTGTGGCGGTGGCGGTGATGCTGCTGGTGGCGGCGGTGTGGCGACTGCACTGTGTGGCGTCTGAGGGGATGCAGGAGGCGTTGGGGTCGGGTGCACCACTACGACCTGAGGTGACACAGGCTCAGGCGGAGGAGCGGCGGCCTCAGGTGCTTGAGCGGCGGCGGCAGCGGCCGAGCTCGGGGCTTGAGGGTGAACGGGGTTTGCAGCTGGCGGTGGAGGAGCTGGAGCTTCGGCGGGTGGAGCAACAGGAGCCTGAGCGTTTGCACCGTTGTCTGGGTGACCGGCAGCCGGAGGCGGATGGACGTCGGCCCTGACGGCTGTCGTTGAAGGAGAGCTGGGGCTGGAAGCTAGAGCGAAACAAACAACGTGGTCATTTAATTTAATTTAATTTAATTTAATTTAATTTAATTTTGATTTATTCCATTCATGATGTACACATAGTCACCATGAATGAAAACCTATAGTACCTGCCCCTTTCTATAGTTATAATTGCAGTGGCTTAATTTTGCATACTAGCATTTTCTTTTATCACTATTAAGTTATTGCATTTTAATGCACAGTAGCAGGTAAATGAACTTGCGGACTTACTCCGACCTCCTTTCAGAGCCTCGTACTCGGCTCTGACCTCAGCTGCCATAATTCTGTGCTCGCAGGCCTCAAGTGCGTCAATGAACTGCTCGGGCCAGCTCTCTCTCCTCCTCAGACAGTCCAGGAGTAGCACCATGCTGTCATGATTCCCATAGATTTCTCTTTTTGCCTCGATATTTTCCTAAAAATGACAATTCATTTGAAAAAAAAAACATGACACACATCAATCAATTGTCAGTGCAGTTCATCACTCAAAATGTACAGTTATGATAGTTAACTAAATCAAACAATGTCAATCAAAATATATGTGTGAAATATGAATTTGGTTGTGAATGAAGCAGGATATCAAATGTCTTATTAGGTTTGAACTTTTTCAAGCAAATATTATTCAATATTATTGAAAAAAATCTAGTTATCTTTGAAAAACCAATACATTAGGCTATTTTAACATTATCTAAACAACACTTACCCGGTCATGAAGAGTCAAACACGGCAGGTGGACGATTATCTCCCGCACTCTGACTGTGGATGCGATGGTTGGCATTTTCCGCCGCAGATACCCATGGTAGAGTTTGTCACTGGCAAACGACATCTGTCAAACAAAAGAATTAAATTAAGGCCGAGTAGGCTTTACTTGTTTTTAGTCCTGCCAGGTTTTTACAGTGCAATTATGCTAATGAACTGATCCCTGCTGACCCTGGGTGAAGGTGGCGAGCAGCACCCTGGACCGGTCACCAGTTAACTGAATAATGTGCATGTGTTTGAACTGAACTGTGAGAGGAAGTATGAGCAGCTACTTGAAGAAAACCCAACCTCTGATAGGACGGTTTGAAACCTGACGCTTCTCTTTTCACTATGAGATGATGAGAAAGTACCCACCAACAGAAGAAGGGTGGATCTCTGCTGTCTGTGATGATCACGGGCATAATTACGGGGATTTCTTTTATTCTTAGGCAATGAAACTGAAAGTGAAACTGAAGCTCCAGTGGGAAATAAATGCATTTACGAGGAAAAGTACTTTCTTTTCCATTAGGATGTGACTCACTGCAGACTGAGCCACTGCCCTTTCTGTCTTCTTTTCAAGGGGAGACAAAGGGAGAAAAAAAAAATCCAGCTTTTCAAGGTTGTAGCTGTTTGACGTAAAGCAGAAGAAGGTGAACAGGCCTGAACTAGTCACTGATTAATCACCTCCATCTCCAGTTTAATATCTGAACTTTAAAATATGCAGCATGAACGTCTTAACCGTGTTTGCACGTCTCCAAGGCTGTAAGGAAATCTTTCTGTCTTTTGGCTTCATACAAAAAGTTTCCCCAGGTCACAAGACCTTAAAGGGATAATTCACCCAAAATTCAAATTTCCCTCATGTCGACTAAGAGCTGTGAGAAGTTTCAGAGTCCTCCGTTCCTTCTCTGAGTTACGGGGGTCTCAAAGCGGTATTTGTCCTTAAAACTTTTCTTCATCCAAAGACATCCAAATACCTCCATTGCTCGTCTTTTTTTTATTGAAACAATTTCTCAGTGAACTCAGGAAGAGCAGTGAACTGAGACACTGGGAGCTTCCGCTACAAATAAGCTTAAAATACAGACTTCAATACAAGAGGGACATTACAGACAAGCTGTGTAAAGGTATTTGGTGTGTCTTTTTGGACGAAGAAAAGTGAGCACCATTCACAACCATTATATGGACAAATACTGCTGCGCGGACCCCCCTGTAACTCCGAGAGACTCTTAGTCTCAGCCCTTAGTCGACATGAGGGTGAGTAGATAATGAGTGAAATTGGAATTTTGGGTGAACTATCCCTTTAAATGCACCAGTTCATTTTCTGTCTCAGTCCAGCTGGCCTGGTCCCCACCATGGCGTTGTCTTTAATGGTCAAGGTCATAAAGATATGATGGACCACGCCTCCGGTCGCGGTGGGGGGTGACAGGACACAACACAGGAGTGCTTTAGACTCACTCCTGATTTTAATGTTTAGTTCCCAATAGATTTAAACAACACATCTTCACACATGCATCCAGATATGGGATTAAAAACACCCAGCCCACATGGATAATAACCTACAAGCATGGGGGCGTTACATAATTACCACGACTGTAACCAGTAAACGCCTCTAGGTGCCTTTAAAAGATCACAAGGTTTCCACCACACACTGGCTTTAGCTCCTTTTGTATTGAATACACTTTAATACAGCTCCACTTTGTTTGTACCCAAACAGCCCGGCGGTAACATACAGTAATCTGCTGTCAGGGGGGGAACAAACGCTCTGTCAGGATATCCTGTCAGTCACACAACCACCACCGTCCACGTCAATCAGTTAAAGGTTAGTATTGTACGTGTGGGACAGAAGCAGCAGCAACAGCAGTAGCAGTTTGACTTTGTCTCAGAAAGGTAAAAATGTCAGAGGCTCTAACCAAAGAGCAAAGTCTTCCTCATTGTATCATTAGCTCGGTTTTACCTGACGCACACATAGCCTGCCTGCCTGCCAGGTAGATAGACAGATAGATACGCTGCTGCACACTCAGGCCTCTATGGGGGATTGTGAAAAGGTGTGTGAGTGTGTGTGTGTATTATTTTCAAGCACGCATGTTGAGTGTAAAGCGATGAGAGACTGCAGATTAACAAGGCAGGGCAGGTGGTGTGCGAGGGGGGAGAAAGGCACCTTGTCACAGCAGCAAATTATGAAAAGCTGGAGCTAAATGAATGACCTCTAAACTGGCAGGACAGGGCAGGACAGCACAGGACAGTCCCCTTCCTGTAAGTGTCCTTGGCCCTCCAGGAGTCTGGCTCAAATTTCATGCATAACATAAAGCATATCTACTTCAGTAAAATCTCACACTTGTTCTATTCAAGTCTCTCAGATCTGCTTCAGTGACACGAGGCACGTCGGTGCCAAGTTACCAGAAGTGAAAGTAGAAATGTAGTAGAGAGAATGTGCTGAAGCATGGAGAAAGTTTTCGAGGCATTTTTTCTCAATCAAGAAGGTTGTGAACTATTAGATGAAGGCTGCACACAAACAATAAGGACAGTAATGACTGATACTTAGCCTGTGAATTGTAGATATTTGCTATTGAACATGCTTTAAACCTATTTTTAGTGCAACCAACTGACTTAGAAAGACTGTGGTGAGTTAAAAAGGCTGAACATGAACAACAAGGACA